>CM040118.1:216527649-218927649 GCA_022559845.1 Amorphophallus konjac
TCTAGGCCATCCTGAACATGCAGCCACCCGCTTGCATCAAGGACGTCCAACGCTTGACTGGACGAATTGCTACGCTCAACCGTTTCTTATCCCGAGCGGCCGAACGATGCTTGCCTTTCTTCAAATTGTTGAGAGGGCCCAAATTGGCATCCACTACATTCGCTTAGGATGAGGAATGTCAGAGAGCTTTTGCAGAGCCAAAGGAGTTTTTGGCATCGCCCCCAGTGTTATGAAAGCCGATCTCGGAAAAAATGTTGCACCTTTATCTCTCGTCAACTCCTTCCACAGTGAGCTCAGTCCTAGTTCGAGATGACACAAGAGTGTAGAGACCAGTATATTACACCAACAAGGTGCTCAGCGAGGCTGAACGACGGTACCCTGCAACCGAGAAACTCGTGCTAACGTTTGTAACCACAGCCAAGCGCCTCCGACCCTACTTTCAAGGGCACTCCATCGTCGTGCTGACCAATGAGCCCCTAAAGAAGATCCTTGCTCACCTTGAAGCTTCGGGTCACCTCGTCAAGTGGGCCATAATGCTTGGGGCCTATGATATCTCCTATCACCCCCGCTCGGCCATCAAGGGACAGGCACTCACAGATTTCATCACAGAGAGTATTGTCTCGACCGAGGAGGTCCGTCCGCCAACGCCCGGGCCCACCAGGGATATTTTCATCGACGGATCCTCCAACTCCGCCGGCAGCGGCACCGCTATTCTTCTCCGATCCCTGGAAGCAGCAGAACTGCAATACGCCTTGAAGTTCAACTTCTCGGCATCCAACAACGTCTCCGAGTATGAGGCTCTCATCTCGGGAGCTAGGATGGCACGACGACTGGGGGACGAACGAGTCAGAATCCACACTGACTCCTAATTGGTTGCCAGCCAGGTCAACGGTGACTACGAGGCTCGGGAAACACCGATGATGAAATACCTCAAACATATAAGAGGAATAGCCCCACTATTCGAGAGTTTTCAGGTCATCCGGATCACTCGGGAGAAAAACTCTCGAGCGGACGCCCTCTCTCGATTGGCCTCCTCTATTGCCCCAGAAGGTACACAATCGATTTTTCTCGAAGTTCTAGAATGACCGAGCATAGAAGCGGAGCTCATGACCGTTGACCAGGCATTATCAAGCCACTGGCAGACCCCCTATATATCCTACTCCGGGATTCCCGAGAGCCCTCTAACCCTCGGGACGCTCGAAGACTAAAGTATCAAGCTCGGCGTTTCGTCATCTTAGACGACGCTTTGTACCGAAGGTCTTTTTCCGGTCCCCCCCTAAAGTGCCTCGATATCGAAGAAGCCATTCGAGCAATTCAAGAGGTCCACGAAGGCGTCTGTGGCACACATCAAGGAGGAAGGGCGCTCGCCAGGATCTTGTTTCTACAAGGTTACTGGTGGCCCACTCTCTAACGCGACTACTCGGCGTACGTACAAAGGTGCGACTGATGCCAATGTTTCGATCATCTAGTCCATCAACCTGCCTCAGAGCTCATCACCCTTACCGAGCCATACCCTTTTACTCGGTGGGGGATCGACATCTTGGGGCCGTTTCCCACGGCCCAAGCCCAGAAGAAGTTCATCATCGTCGCCATCGATTATTTTACGAAATGGATTGAAGCCAAAGCGACCGCTAGGATTACTGAGTCGGTCGTATGGAGCTTCGTGTGGAAATCGATCATCTGCCATTTTGGTATCTCCCGAGTGATTGTGAGCGATATGTAAAATTGGTCCGAATTCTTCTCAAAATAGCAATATGGAAAATCTGGAAAGAAAGGTGTATGAGAATTTTTGAGGATTGTACTAGCTCTAAAACAAGTCTTCTCATCAATATTATTGAAGATGCAAGAAGATGCATGGAAATGCAAAGGCAAAAGAGGCTAACAATAAGGGAAAAAAGAATTTTTAATAGATTTCTACTTATTCCTCATTAAGCTTTGAGTCCACAACCTGTGTGGTCCTTAGCTTTCCCATCTGCTTGGCAGAATTCTGATGTACAGTTCTTTGTCCTTTAATGCAAATACCATATTACTTACCAAAAAAAGATTGTGAGCGATAATGGTCGACAATTTGATTCTCATTACTTCAGGAACAAATGCGCCGACCTTCACATTCGCAACCACTTCACTTCAGTAGCCCACCCTCAGGCTAACGGACTGGTCGAAAATACCAACAAAACGTTATTAAAAGGCATTAAAGCCAGGCTCGGTAAGGCCAAGGGTAACTGGGTTGAGGAAATGCCAAGCGTACTATGGTTGCACCGAACTACTCCAAGAACCGCCACCAGTGAGACTCCTTTCTAGTTGGTGTACGGCACAGACGTCGTGATTCCTTTGGAAGTCAACAGCCCATCTCTCCGAGTCATCAACTTCTCGCCCAAGGTGAATTAGCAAAAACTACTAGAAAATCTCGATATGGCAAGCGAGATAAGAGAGATCGCGAGCATCAGAGCCATCGAATATTAGCGGCGCCTTACTCGATATTACAACGCCAAAGTGTGAGATAGACATTTCCAACTAGGGGACTTCGTCCTGAGAAAAGCCGAAGCCTCTCGACCACTGGAGGCAGTGTAGAAGCTGGCCCCTAATTGGGAAGGCCCCTACCGAGTGGTTGAGATGCTCGGGAAGGGGGCATACCGATTATCCACTATGGAAGGAACACCTATCCCCCGAACATGGAATGCAACAGCATTATGAAAGTTCTATGTATGAGCTTTTCACAGATATGTAAGCAACAAATGGCAATAATTTTCCTTTCATTAATATTTTCCTCATACATCAGATAGGCTACAGCCAATATAGTGTGTATCAAAAACAAAAATACTACATCCACTGGTACTATAGCACGAGCTGATTACTCGGCGTGGACGTGGCTAGCACCCCCAGGCCGAGCCATTGACTCTACCTAGAGTAGAAACTAGCTCGGATAACGGGGCAACTGACCTTGTTCACGTGAGAAACTCAAAAAAAAAGGGTATCAGAGGAAAAAAGAGGAAGGAAAACAAGTGAAGGCCTCCTCTGCCAACTCTTTGAAAGGAGGATGGAAGCCGAACAAAAAGTGATGTGACACGACCTAGGACTTAAGCAAGCAAGCACATTCGCAATCTAAATGGGCCAATTTGGGTCGCCGCTCTCTCGTCGCTCACCCAAGCCCGGGGTAACTTGGCAATGCCAAGGTGAGGTTGAGGGGTTGGGCCCTTGCTGGTAGAGGGCCAGCAAGGCCAAGACTTGATTCCCAATGGATGTGGAAGCCCAAGACAATGGGGCCGACCAAGTGCCAAAGGCACCGGTTTCTCTCTTTTCCCACGGTGATCACTTATAGCACAAGAGCTTAAGGATCGGGCTCTCATTCACGGCCAGCGGAGTTTATGAACTAATATTGAAAGAACAAGCACAAATTAGAGCAAAGTTTGGAGCACTTACTCGATCGGTTTGAAGAAACTGGTCCCGCTCGGAGACGAGGGCGAGCGGGGAAGCGTGGGTTCCCCACACGCCGCGCTGGGGTAGCTTGACCTGTTTAAGCTATTACAACACTATACCCCATGTAAGGGGGGGATCGTGGGGAAGGAAAGATGATAGTTACAATCAAAACTACCTCCATGCAGGGAGGGGCCTTCAGCCGGCCAAGCGGGGTGGGGAAAACTAGGGCTAAAACGATGATGAAGTGAATATGCTGAATCTATCTTCTCTCGGCAATTGTGGACAGACAGTCGGTACTGTGGCTGCAGAACATGATCAGGAATTTTTCCGAGGACGAGACCAGTGGGAAAATCTTTTTTACTGGAACTGGAGTGCCTATGAATTTTTCTGAATTCTTCTGGGGTTGCTGCTGGCCTGGGCAGGAGCTCGAACAGGGACGCTGATTCTCAGACTGATCGCAACTGGTTACTAACAGCAAGAAGAAGAGATTGCCTTGGCTGATCTCGAACTCCGAATCAGGTGCCGCCAGAGCCGCTGGAACCGTGGATGAGTCTTCTTTGCAACAGAACTGACGGGGAAGCCGAAAGATGCCGGAGAAGATCAGGGGACCCAGAACAGTGAGTGGGGATTGGTGCAGACTGTGGGAAGCAGAGTCACACGCCTGAGGAAGAAAATTCGTAACTTCTGCTGCTGGATGCTGAACGGAGTTCTGATTCTTGGTTATGAAAGTAGACAGGGAGAGGAAGAACTTTGCAGAAGAGCTCGTGGCCTGATTCCTCCGGGGTTTGTCGTGGTGAAGCTTTCTCTCTAGATCAGGATCTCTGCAGAGCTAGCTCCTGGTTTCCAACAGCAAGTTGCAGAGGATGCCTTGATAGCTCCCGAACTCAGAATCGAGCACCGTCAGAGTCGTTGGAACCGTGGATGAGTCCTTTTCGCAGAAAAATGGACGGGGAGCCAACCGATGTTGGAGAAGACTAAGGGATGCAGAACAATGGCGACTGGTCGGTGCAGACTATGAGTAGCAGATCTGCGTAGCTGAAAGAGAAAAATGAGAACTCTAGATCACGAACGCCGAATGAAGTTCTGTTTCTTGATTCTGGAAGTAGACTGGGCGATGAAGAACTTTGAAGAAGAACTCGTGGACTGATTCCTTCGGGGTTCGTCGTGGCAGAGCTTCTAATCTGGCTCAGGTCCTCAGCCGAGGTAGAACTGCACAGTTGTGGGAGAATGGACCTCCTGGACGGCTCGGAGATCAGAAGAAGATGAAACCAATTCTGTTGCGAAGGAGACTGGTAGACGCTTCCGACGATGGCTCTTGGGTCTTCAAACTCATCCGGAGGAAGTCGTGGTGGCCGCTGCAAGTTGCTGGTTCATCTGCAACCTCTGTACAGCAAACTGCAACTTTGAAGTAGCTTCCAATGACCAAGAAAGAAGAAGGGAAAGGGGGTAGATGAGTGTGGGAGTGACCCCTGGTTGTAAGGGGGTCTTGGAGGGGGTGTTCTAAGGTGTGGGAGGTGGAGAATAAGGTCTGGAAGAGGGTCCAATAGATGGTGGTAGTGGGGGCTGCGAATTTGGTTGGAATGGAGAGAGGGAAAGGATATTCGAAAATAGGTTTAAGGGTGGGGTTAATTTTTTGTCTTGGGAATGGGGGGGTTGTGTTGGGGAAGGGAAGGGGTGCTTGGGGTAGTGGGAAGGGTGCTTGGGAAAGTGGGAGGGGTAGTTGGGGGTTGGATGGTGAGGAGAGGATTGGTGGAGGGGGTCTTGGGAAGGGGTGGAGTATTGATGAGGGTTGTGGGGAATGGGAAGAGGCTTAAATGGGGTAGGTGGGGAGTGGAGGTGGTTGGGAAGGGAGGAGAGAGAAGAAAATTTGAATTTGGGTGTTGAGAAGAGAGAAAGTGGAGTGAAAAAGAGAGATTAAGAGAGGGAAGGGTGGGGAATCTCTCCCCTAGGGTTTCTCACCCAAAAAATGGAATCTCTCCACTAGATAAGAAGTGTAAACTCTCAAAATGGTAAGTTTTTTCATTCATTGATTCATTAAGTTGAAATGGGGGGGAATAGGGTCCTATATATAGGAAACCCACATTTCTACAAAAGTCCTTGATAATTGACTCAATGACAAATAACCGAGGGGGTAGGGGAGAGCCCTTGGGCCAAGCCCAATGAATTGGGCCCAATAGCTAACTAGACAACCTAATGACACTCAAACTTAGGGAAATGAACACAAGACCTAGGAACATGACTCAAATAAAAGGGAAAATACATCAAATGACTCAAATAAAAATTACATAGGACTCAAAATTAAATGACTAGACCATGCCGGATGCAACCGGGGCGAGGAGACGAGCTGTGAATGTGGGCATGGGAGGTGATGTCCCCATCATACTCCCGGGGTGCGGAGAACTCGACTCCGTCGAGTAAGTGTCCTTCCCTCCTTGGAGGGTGTAGAAGTGGTACTGCTGTGAGCGACGTCACGCGGTTCGGAGTTCGATGGTGCGAGGAAGAGGATGCGGAGAGCGCGCGGGCTCCTCTTTTTTTGTTTGTTTTGCTGTTTGCTGCAACACAGAAATGATAGAGAAGAGAGAAGGGGCCACCACGGGAGATTGCTCCGGTGGGGCGAGCGGGACAAGTATAATATGGCAAGATATGGGGTTCAAACGGCCATAGCGGGAAGTGACTCGCCGCGGCCTCGGGGGGACGGGAATGGTGCAGAAATTAAATAACAAGAATTGAAACGGCCATTGGGGAAGTGACTCGCCGCGGCCTCGAGAATATGAGCAGAATATAGCAGAATATAAAAGAGAATATAAGAACAGAGATTTAAACGGCCATTGGGGAAGTGACTCGCCGCGACCTCGATGATATGAGCAGAATATAATAGATTATAGAGAGAATATAAGAACGGAAATTTAAACGGCCATTGGGGAAGTGACTCGCCGCGGCCTCGATGATATGAGCAGAATATAATATAATATAGAAAGAATATAGGAACGGAAATTTAAACGGCCATTGGGGAAGTGACTCGCCGCGGCCTCGATGATATGAGCAAAATATAATATAATATAGAAAGAATATAGGAACGAAAATTTAAACGGCCATTGGGGAAGTGACTCGCCGCGGCCTCGATGATATAAGCAGAATTTAACAAAATATAAAGAGAATATAGGAAACAGAAATTTAAACGGCCATTGGGGAAGTGACTCGCCGCGGCCTCGATGAAAAGATGTGATCGCCAGGGGCCGAAAGACCCCAAAATAAGAAAGTGATCGCGCCTACCTCAAGAGCGGGACATGGCGGGTTGCTTCTTCCTCTCCTTCCGGCCGGCCGACGGAGAGGGCTTTCCTCGGGTACCCTTGCAAAACAACGACAAATAAATGACAAGTGGATTAGAAAGATGGAGGTGTAGTATTCAAATCCTCGCAGTAAAAATAACGAAATGATGGCAAGACACACACCTGGTTGGTGTTATCTTTTAAACCCCTCTCAGACTCGAGTAGGAGGAAAATGAGATGATGGATGCAAGAAGTATAAGAGAAGAGGCGCCCTTGTGAAGGGGGATAGAGGATGCAATATGATGAATGTAAAGAACTATGGAGAAAAAGGGGAAGAAAAAGCTTATTGGATGAGCCGAGGGTGAAATCCGGCGGAGCTCCGGCAGCGTGGGGACGACGGGGAAGCGCGGTGGATGAAGACGACCTTCCTCTCGCGAGCGTAGGCACCCGAGAAGCCGGCAGAACCTCCACCTACAAAAGACCCCACGGGTTAGAAAAATGACTCCGTAGCCTCTGGGCTCCGGCAGCCTATCGGATCACTGCTTCGCTCCCCTAGAACTGAGGGGGGGGGCCTCTATTTATAGAGTTCCGGAAGGTGGAGGCGTCCAGGACCCTGGACACCTCCATCAGGGCCGAAATAATATTTTATTCTATTTTTATTGATTATTTTAGAATACTTTTATGGGGGCGTCCAGGGTCCCGGACGCCTCTAACAGGTCCACCGAAAACCGACGACGGCCGCACGCGGTTTGGCACAACGCGTGGTTTTGTGAGCAGCGCCTCGTGATTCAAAAATGGGCGCGTCCAGTCAGCTGGACGTCTCTAAATTTGGCTTTTTTCACGCACGACAAACCGTCGTTCGGTGGCCGGCGCCCGTGAGTGAGTTGATGGAGGCGTCCAGGGGCTTGGACGCCTCCAAAACTTTATTATATTTTTATTTTTCTTTTGTCTTTTATACAAGGGCTGGCATTTTTATTTATTTATTTGTTTTTATGGAGGCGTCCAGGGGTCTGGACGCCTCCATTAATATATATATAATTTATTTATTTTTTTTGTTTTTGTATGCCAACTGGCATTTTACACTTATTTTTTATTTTTGTTTTTATGGAGGCGTCCAGGGTCCTGGACGCCTCCATAAATATATATTTTTTTATATTTTTATATTTGGTTTTGGGCCCTGAGAAAAGAATAAAACAAATTAAAATCATGGGGGCGTCCTGGGTCCTGGACGCCCCCATTAAGACCCACCTGGGTCCTTAGATCGGGCGTCGGCGGCCGCCCGGCAGATATCCTTCTTGGTTCCGGAACCTCCTGATGCGTTCGACTGGTGTTGATGCCGTCCGAATGCCGTGACGAGACGATTCCAGATGCCGAAAAGGGCGGAAGAAGACTCAAGAAAAGGAAGCACTCAAGTGATTCAAAACGCGTAAGCCGTCGCGGGACGTTGTATAGTAATATGAGACTTTCTCAGGAGACGTCAGGAATGGTGTGTCTACAGCTGCCCCGCCTTGGCGTCTGCTTTGCAAGGGAGCGATACGTAGTGGAATGGTATCGAAGTGGAGTGAAATGGAGTGGGAGCGGACTGATAAGTTGATGCCAAGGTGTGATGAGACACGCTTGTGACGTTACTGTTTGGAATCTTTCCTGAAGTTTTAATGAGGCGACCTTGAAGGAGGTCTTTCAAATATTGACGATTGCTTGGACGGAGATCAAATAAGGGAGGGTGAGATGTGTACTCAGGCACGAAACAAAAGAAGACCAACTTCTCGGTGTGGAAGTACCTGGGTCATAAACCGGAGGTTTCACCTTTGGGGAGCGGTTACCAGCCAATGTGGAAATGCTGCGGCCAAGGTGGGTCAAAAAGGTAAAGGAATATCTGAGGGTCTGTCCAAACAAGGGTCTCCTTTGGAAGAGCAGCGTAGGGCTGTCTCAAAGAAACTCAGTATTTCATTCAGAGTGGAATATCTCATATTTGTAGGAATTGAAACACAACGTCTTTCACAATCGAATCGCTTGAATGATCTTCCGCAATAAATCAAGGTCCTATATGAATGCATGCTGGGTTTAAAGAAAAATTTAAAACAAACAAAAATAGAAAATAGCCAAGGATAATATTGTCAACTTGTGAAGAACGGGTCAGGATACCGACCCGGTGAGCTGATACTGGGCTGGGGCCCGTTTATCCGCGCACCAACTCACTGAATGGAACCGTCGTCCCCATTCTATCACAAATTGACGGCCTATCCGTACAACCCAAACTCTTCCGGGATCATCACCGTTTTTGTTGAAGGGGAACTCAAATCCCAGATTTGTTCGGGCCGCAAGGTCCTTGACATGTTCTAGTAGCGTAGGTATCATATACTATGATGCATGACATGGTGGGACCAACCAATGAAAGGTGGGACAGGAGATAGGACAAAGATGTCCGTTAGTAAAACCTGCACATGCCAGCAAAGGTTAGCAACATCAAAAGGTAGCAGAATCGCACCACAGTTCAAAGGAGATCCAGACAAAATCTTGACAATGACCACTGATGTGACATGTTCTGTCCTGTAGCACCCTTCCCTTCCTATAAGAACTCCCCTTAGGCAAGTTCATTCAAATGCACCAAGGTGGGTTTTGGAAGCTCAGGAGAGGAAGGAGAGGAGAATCTAGAGACCTTCAGGATGGAAGGAGAGTCTTCCCGCGTTATGAAGAGGAGCAAGCCTAGCAGCGAGATTAGGCGACTTTCTGACCTCGAGGGTCATCTGAGTGGGACGATCATGTCGCATATGGTAAGCCGACTCTTTTCAAATTTCTGTACGTGAACCTTCTTCTTACTTCCTTCATTTCTTCTTCCTTCCTCTTCCAGCCATATCCACTCTTCCCAGGCCCGAGGAAATTTTCCAAGCTGCCATGGCTTTCAAAGCTGACTTACAATATCTCCATTGGCATGAGGGCCATACTCTCGAAGTGGCATCTGCAGGGGCTCCTTATTCACGCCAAGCATTACGAGAAGATTCGTATGGACTGGGCGGCTATGGGCGCGCTAGTGGAGGTCTGGCATCCCCAGACCCACACTTTTATCTTCCCGACCTTCGAGGTGACCATCCTCCTCGAGGAGGTGGAACTTCTGCTTGGTCTGAAAAAATTCAAGAGTGACGGGAAGGTGAAGGCTATGCGGATGCTGACACGGGGTACTTCTGAAAGCGTCCTTGGAAGCTTCATGCCGCCCGACGCAGCTAGAAAGGTCCGTACTCAGAAGGGGATCGATCTCCAAAAGCTCGCGGAGTGGGTCATGGACGCCCTGAGAGGGTCACCAGACGATGACTATTTGGAGGGAATCATGAAGGGGTTCACTATCTGTCTGGCGGGTGCTCTCTTGTTTCCTTATACCGACAACATAGTGGAGGAAGACCAGCTGAGTGCTATCTGCGGGATCTGGCGTGGAAAGAGGGTGGGACCCGCCGTCCTTGCCTATCTTTACAGCGGCCTTACCGCCTCGAGCATGGGTAAGCCTCCATTTGGTTGTGCACTTGTCTTGAATTGCTGGCTGGATTTGCATTTCAAATTCGACCACCGCGAGGGAATGCCAACCGTTTCGAAGCTCTTCCAACAAAGCCCGCTTCACCACATAGCCGACGTGTTAGGCTTTGGTGGTACTGTAGTGAACCGCGTTCCGTGGCTGAAGAAACGCGAAGACTGGCGGTCTCACTTCCGCACCGTGACACAAGGCTTCTTCACTTGCGCACCGGCATGTTTGCTTTCGCTTGATCTCCTCATGAGGCCTTCTCCCGAAGTTGATCTTCAACTGATCGGCGCGACCGAGTTTGTTCTTTACAACGCGCATCGGTGCTGCCTCCAGATTGGCATCCCACGCCATTCGTTCCCGCCACCGACTGACATTGTTCCTTTGAAGAAAAGGGAGTTGGGCACTGAAGCGGATGCGAAGGAAGCGAAGGCCATTAAAGCTCCCTGGAAGACAAGTGTTGCGGGAAAGGCGTTAGCGCACGTGGTGGAAGAATGCGAGCCGTGGAGGGCTTATGTAACCGAACTGGGGAAGTTAAGGCCTAAAGCGCCTAAGCCCCTGATGTAGTTCACTCTGCTTTTCGGATGGAATAAAATTTGGCACTTGGATGTTTCGGACCCCCGTCCCCATAATTATTATCTTTTTTTATGGTTTTTTCTTTTTCTTTGTGTTTTTTTATTTTGTTTGGATTATATACATATTCTTATATAAATATAAAAAAATTTATTATGGGGGGCGTCCAGGGCCCTGGACGCCCCTATTATTTTTTATTTTAATTAATTTTTTTTGTTTTGGGGGGGCGTCCAACTTCCTGGACGCCCCTAATTTTTATTTTATTTTTATTTTATTATTTTTTTTTGTTTTGGGGGCATCCAGGGTCCTGGACGCCCCAACTATTATTTTTTTATTTTATTTAATTTTTTGTTTTAGGGGCGTCCAGGCGTCTGGACGCCCCAAAATTTTTATTTTATTTTTTATTTTTATTTTTGTTTTGGGGGCGTCCAAGGTCCTGGACGCCCCAACTTTATTTTTTTTATTTTGTTTGATTTTTTGTTTTGGGGGCGTCCAGGCGCCTGGACGCCCCAAAAAATTTTTTAAATTTTGAAAAAAATAAAAAAATGGGGGCGTCCAGGCGTCTGGACGCCCCAAAAAAAGAAATTCCTATTTAAGGGCTCCCCCCCCCCTTTTGCTCATTTACTGTTCAATCTGACGACCCAGTCACCCAGACGACCTATTCTTAGTCCCCATGGAGCGAGGAGGATCGAGCCAGGTTCCAGGGAAGCGAAAACGACTGGCTCGTCGTGCGAGGAGGTTGAGGGATGATGCCGAGGAGGCTGCAGCAGAGGAGATTGCTGCGGAGGAGGGGATGGAGGTGCCTCTCCTGGCCGCGGAGGCTGCTGCGGATGCTGGTGACGCGGGAGAGGATGATCACGACCCGGTAAGTACCTCGGAATCCTCATTCTGTGGTTCAATAGGCTAAAACGGGTGTACGAGAGGTTGCGAGAGAGAGGCGGGTAGTGAGAGAAGGAGGCGTCCAGGGACGTGGACGCCTCCATGTTTTCTTTTTCTTTTTCTTCTTTTTTTATTTATTTATTAATTTTCGTAAATAATAAAATAAATTTAAAAAATAAGGAGGCGTCCAAGGTCTAGGACGCCTCCATAATTATATATATATTATATATATATTTTTTTATTTTTGGTTTTTGGATTTTTTTTCGAAAAAGGAATAAAGAAAATAGGAAGGAGGCGTCCAGGGGTCTGGACGCCTCCAAAAATATATATATATGTATTTTTTTTTAAATAAAATAAAATAGTATATACAGTGTTATTGTTGATTACTGTTCATGATGCTGATGTGTTCTTTGTTGGTTTTGTGGTTTGCAGGGCGTGATGAAGGGCCGGATCAGCTGGTCCTTGGTGGTGGCAGCATACCGTGGGCTGCCGGATTTCCAGAGGGCGCGTGTGGACGCCATGGGCTTTGGAGCTTTCCTTAGGATCGAGCCCTTCCGGCTCGACCTTCCTCTTATCCAGGCACTGAGGGAGCGGTGGCACGCACCGAGCCGGGCGTTTCTGATGCCCTGGGGGCACATGGTGCCGTCACTGGAGGACGTGGCTCGGATCACCGGGCTACGAGTTGACGGAGAGGCAGTCAGCGGGGTCACCTACCCCGACTACCGAGAGAGTGCCCTGGACCTGCTGTGGTTAGAGACGAGCGTGACTGATAGAGACAGCAGGGTAGTCGGCCGAGTGGAGATCATGGAGGCGCTCGGATTCGTCGACCCGCGCCAGCGGGTTAGCGAGACTGGAGCGGAGTTCTTGGCTCGACTGGAGGGGGATGCTCGTGCAGCTTTCACCCAGGATCCGAGCGAGAGGGAGCTGGTGGATCTAGACCTTCGGAGGTTTCTTTTCTTCTTCCTGGGCCGCCTTCTGCTGGGGACGAAGGGGGATGGCATCCACTGCCGTTTCCTCGGGCTCTTGGCGGATCTGGACAGAGTGGGGCACTATGCGTGGGGAGCGGCTCTGCTTGCCCATCTGATTGCCGATCTCTCCCAGACTTCGGAGAAGGAGACGACAGTCAGCGGCTTCGCACCTTTCCTCCAGGTAAACATTTTATTTATGCATTCTCACAGTTAAATATGCAATTATTGTACTAATGATGTATGATGGATGCAGGTGTGGAGCTATTACTATTTCCCGATGGGGAGGGCTAGGCATGGGAACAGGAGGGCCGTGCCTCTGGCGCGGCAGTGGAGGCCGGTCGTGGTTGCAGCACCCCACGGCTACCAGCTGGCGTCACTTCGTCGAGAGCTGAGCGAGTATCCCGAGGCCATGGTATGATGCGCATGATTTTTTTGTGTTTATGCATGTGACTGAATGGTAACTAACATGATGTATGTATGGTGATGCAGGTGGTGTGGAGGCCCTACTTGGGCATGGGCGATGCTGGCCAGCCCTGGGTTGTAGCGGGTCTTCCTCGCTTCAGGCGGGACGTGTGGGTCCATTGCCTGAACGAGATTGAGCCGCTGCGGCTTAGACTGGTCATGAGGACGTTGGGACTGGCCCAGGAGTGGGTAGACGTAGATGCGCCGGCCCGCATTGGGCGGAAGACCAAGGGGAAGGCGAAGATCGTGGACTGGCGTACGCGCTTCCCAGCACAGTACCAGGACTGGCAGCAGGGCGGGGTCCCAGTAGTGTCCCACGTACAGGATAGCACAGACTACATGAGACGGTACCGAGCTACGTACGGGGACCGCCTCTCCTTGGGTGGTATGGCAGGGGTAAGTGAAATGAAACTGCTCCACCTTTCTATATGTATGCATGGGATACTAACTTATGTGTAATGCAGGATGCTCGTGATACCATGATTGTCGACCTGCGGGCCCAGTTGGCGGACGCCAGGCGACAGTTGGTGGCCATCCGACAGGAGTTGGAGATCCTGGTGAGTTTATGCAATGCATTTTTTGTGACCTGGATTTTTGATGCTTAGCCTTTGACTGACGTTTGCCCCGTGTTTCAGCGGGCCCACCAGACAGCGGCAGCCGCGATGGCTGGTGGAGCGGGTTCCAGTTCGCGGGGCCCTCCTCCGGAGGTTTCTGCCCTCCAGGAGCAGCTGGCGTACGCGGTGGCTCGGGCTGAGGAGGCCGAGCGTGACCGCGAGGCTCGAGTGAGTGCTTGCTTGGCCGCGACCCTTTTCCAGCTACTTTCCTTCTATCACTGTTCTCTTACGGTGCATGCGTGCCTTGACAGGTGGCCGAGATCCGAGAGGCCCTGGCGCGTGCTGTTCGTGCTGAGCAGGAGCGCGATGCCCGGGTGGCAGAGCGTGACGCCCGGATTGCGGAGCTAGAGGAGGAGCGGCGACGGGAGGCTGAGGAGCTTCCTCGCGACGTAGTGGATCTGCGGATCGCCCTCGAGCTGTCGAGGAGAGAGGCGATGAGGGAGAGAGAGGAGAGGGAGAGGGATAGGGAGAGCGTGGAGAGAGAGAGGGAGAGGGATAGAGAGAGAGAGAGGGAGGAGCGACAGCGGGATCAGACCGAGAGGAGGGCTCTAGAGGCCCAGCTGCTGGAGCTCCGATTGAGTCTTGGCACGGCGGAGGGGAGGCTTCGGGAGAGCGAGGAGCGGTACCAGAGGGCGAAGGAACGCGGGGCGCGACTTCGTCAGTCTGGTTCTTTTTCCATGGGCAGCTACCTGGTTTCTTCGGCCGAGGAGCGTCGTCGCGCCTTCGAGGCTGGAGTGCCACCGCAGGGCGAGGCGAGCACGGCTTCTCAGGGTTCACAGAGGTCGCGGAGGCCCCCTAGGGATCTCCGTCAGAGGAGGGAGGAAGGAGATGACCAGGAGGGTGACGGTGAGAGTTAGAGAGTTGCTTGTACGTCACCCTTCTCACTGTATGATGTACTTTCGGCTATTATATGAAATAGAAATGGCTTTTGTGTTGTGTGTACTTTTCTCTCTCCCACACTTTCTTTTTTTGCACTGAGTTATCCCTTGAGGCACGCTCCGCGAGACCTTGCCCTGAACAGCGGGGAACTATATTTTGCACGGGGGGATTTTGTTTCCTTTCCCCCCTTTTGGGCGCGTCCAGGCGCGAGGACGCGTCTTAATCCTTGATTTTAAATTTAAAGCGACGGGTGGTCCTTTCTTCTCCCGTGCCTTACCCGCAAACGAGCCCGCCTTCCGCCGAAACGCGCTTGCCCCTTTTTCGTCTTCCTCCTCTTTTGATCGATGGAGTTCGGTGGGCCCGACCGTAGTGAAGGTGGAGAGGGACGAGGAACTCCTCGCCCAAGGAGGGACGCGCCCGAGCACGGAACGACGTCCATGGAGGAGGAAGGGCCGCTTCGGGCCCCCGAGGGACCCGAGGGGCCCGATGGCGTGGGAGGAGGTGAACACGGTCCGGTAGGTCCTCCGATCTCTTCCTCTTTTAATTCATTTTGGGTTTTGAAGCGAGCCGGGCGAGGAGGAAAGGGTTCGGAGAGTGTTGCACTCAAATGATGGACGCGTCCTAGACAGGGGACGCGTTCCTTTTGACTGATATGGGACCCCTTTCTTGGTGCAGGACATGGCAAGGACCCTGGGCCTGGCCGATGAGTGGGCGAGTGCGGACGAGCCGAGCCGCGTCAGGAAGGAGAGTCGCGGCAAGGCGAGGCTCGAGGACTGGCCCGTACGTCTCCCTGGACAGCAAGGGGGTGTACTGGTGCAGGACAGTGCCGACTTCCTGCGGCGGCAGAGAGAGAGTTACGCGGGGCTTCCCCAAGCTGGGGACACGCGTGGCATCGGCGGCTCGCGCGCCCAGCTGTCAGAGACTAGGCGGCAACTGGCCGTCGCTCAACATGAGCTGTCGCTCCTGGTAAGTTACGTGCCGCCCTTTTAACTTCAGATTTTGGAGTTTCACTGACGGCCGTTGTTTATTTTGTTCCAGCGTGCCCAGCAGACAGCGACGGTGGGAGCGGCTGGCGGATCTTCTAGCTCCTCGGCCCCTTTTCTCGAGATTGCTTCCCTCCGGGAGCAACTTGCCGGTGCGGTGGCCCGTGCGACCCGGGCGGAAGAGGAGCGTGACGCCTGGGTGGCGACTGTAGCGGAGCTGCGGCATCGTGGTGAGGAGAGACCTTCTCCAGACATCCTGGAGTTAAGGGTTCTTCTGCAGATGATGAGGAGAGAGGTAGAGAGAGAGAAGGCCGAGAGAAGGTCCGAGCGACAGCGGGATCTGACTGAGAGGAGGGCCTTGGAGGTCCAAGTGAGGGAGCTCCAGCTGGGCCTTCAGGCCGTCGTGCAGAGGCTAGGAGGGATGGAGACGCGCTACGAGAGAGCGCGAGAGTTCGGTGAGCGACTCCGCCAGTCCGGTCGCTTTGCCGCCAGTGGCTTCTTCGCCACGCCAGGGGAGGAGCAGCGAGTCACTGCTGCGGAGCAGGCGCCCAGAGGCGAGGCAGGTGCTACTGCACGGGGATCCTGGAGGCTTCTGAGGGACCCTCACCTCGGGGGAGAGGAGGAGAGTGCCCGGAGAGATGAGTGATGGTGAGGATTGGCGGGCTAGCGGACCCGTCACCTCTTTATGTTTATGATGTTTTTGACAACTTATGTAGAATTATGAATGGAGTGATTTGATTTTCTGATGCTTGTTTGTCCTCTTGTGCGTTCCTTCTTCCCTACACTTCTTCTCCTTTGCACTGTTCCCATGTGACGGATCTGTCGAGACTCCGCCTCGAGCGGAGAATCACGTCTTATTGTGACCATTTTCCACGGGAATCTGCCGTCGAAGTCAATACTGACGGCCCTAGTTCCTTTTCCCGGATGTTGTGCCAAATTTTGCGTGCGTCCTCCAAAACATGATAGGGTATCCCTAGACAACATAGGGGCTATTCGTCCTATTCTTCGTCCAGTCAATCACCCTGTGTGAGCGGTGAAGCGACACATGGGGTCGCTTGGCCAGTGTCTCATTGCGAGGGCTATCATCGACAGGTGATGGAGGCAATCTTGGCCCGCACTCCTTCCATTTCTATAAATTCGTGTCCCTTTTATCTTCCCAGGTATATCGAGAACTAACTCGAGGAGCACAAGTTCTCACGGGAGAGGAGGAGTTCAAAATTCCGAGAGTTGAATGGAGGGCGAATCTTCCCACTCCTCGAAGAGAAGCAGGTCCAGTGGTAGTAGTTCCAGGAGGCTTTCGGACCTCGAAGGGCACTTCAGCGAAAGGACCCAATCACAACTCGTAAGCCAAATTTTCCTGCCCTTTTCTCATTTTTTCTTCCTTTCTTCTGACCAAACCTCACCCCCATTCCTTGTATGTGTAGGTTGTGATGAAATCACAAATCTTATGGGAGTTGGTAGTAGCAGCGTACAGGGGCCTCCCAGATTTTCAGAAGGCGAGGCTAGACGTGATGGGATTTGGTACCTTCCTTCGGATCGAGCCGATCCAGCTTGACCTAGTCCTGATCCAAGCCTTGTGTGAGAGATGGGACCCAGTGAGCCGGGCATTCCTGATGCCCTGGGGGCACATGGTGCCCAGCTTGGAGGATGTGGTCCGGATCACAAGCCTGAAGGTAGAAGGCGAGGCAGTGACCGGAGTCACTTACGCGGACTACAGAGAAGGTGCCCAGAAGTTACTGGGTTTGGACCTAGATGGTCGGAAGAACAGGTCGGTAGCTAGGGCGTCCCTTATGGATGCATTAGGGCTCACCGACACTCGTCGGCGGGACGACGAATCCTCAGAAGAGTTCATGGAAAGGATAGAAATAGGATGCCGTGCCGCGTACTGCACAGATTTCGGCAACTGGGAAAGATGTGACATAGATTTGAGGAGATTTCTCCTCTTCCTTTTGGGGAGATTGGTACTGAGCTCGAAAGGGGATGGTATCCAATGTTGCTTCCTGGAGCTGCTGTCAGACCTTGGAAGAGTAGGGTATTATGCCTGGGGAGCCGCCATGCTGGCACACTTGTTTGCAGGCCTATTCCAAGAAACGGATCGTGAGATGACTGTGAGTGGTTTCACACCATTCATCCAGGTATTTTTTTGGTTTTGCTTGTTTTGTATTTTTTTTTGTTGTTTTCGCAAGGTGCTGATGACCTGCGCCGAGCAGTTATGGAGCTATTATTACCTCCCTATGGGGAGAGCTCGACATTGGCGACCCGTGATGGTGCCGCTAGCCAGGCGGTGGGAACCCGTCATGAGTGCGGCACCCCTAACCTACCAACTGATGGTGTTAAGGCGGGAGCTACAGGAGTTCCCTACGGCGATGGTAAACTGGAGACCCTACTCAGACATGGTCGATGCCAACCAGCCGTGGGTTCTAGCAAGTCGTGCCCGGTTCGGACGGGAACTATGGATGCACTGCCTGAATGAAATCGAGCCGCTTCGGCTACGATTAGTTATGAGGACTTTAGGACTGGCTCAAGAATGGGTGGATTCAGCTGCGCCACCTCGTGTCGGGAGAAAGACGCGGGGACCGGCGACTTGCATTGACTGGCGCGTGCGATTCCCCGAACAGTATGAGGACTGGCAACGGGGTGGCACGATTGTAGAATCACAGGCGCGGGACAGCGAGGACTACTTGCGTCTATATAGGACAAAGTACGCAGAACGGTTCCAACCCAGGGGACTTGTGGAGGTAGGTTTCCCCTTTTTCTCTTCTATTCTTTCTCCTTTTCTTGGTTTTTTTGGTAAAAATGCTGACTTGTAAGGCTGCAGGATGTCCGGGATGCCATGATAGCGAATTTACGAACTCGCTTGGCAGAGATGGAACAACAGTTGGGTGATGCCCGCGGAGCTACGAGCGCCTTGGTAGGTGTACAGTACGTTCCTAGTTAAAACCCCAGATTCCAGATGTTGGCTGCTAATTCACATGGTCGCAGCATGCCCAGATTGGCGCAGCCTCCCCAGCGATGGGAGTAGGTGGTTCCTCTTCCAGCTTGTGGATTCCCACCTCAGAACTTGACTCGCTTCATGAGCAACTTGCTCACGCCACGCAGCGTGCTGCGGAGGCAGAAGGAATGCTTCGTATACAGGTAAAAGTTTCAGCGTTGAGTTCTCTTTGTTTACGCCTTATCGCGTATCTGAGATGGTACACTCGACAGGAAAAGGAGACGGAAGAAGCGCTTGCCCAAGCTGCGCAGAAGGAGGCTAGGATAGCAGAACTGGAGAGGGAACTGCGGCGTCATCCTGATGACGACTCATCCAGGGATGCTATGGAACTGAGGATCACTCTCCAGTTGGAGAGGGAAGACCGTGAGAGAGAACGGGCAGAGAGGGAAAGAAACGCAGAGAGAGAAAGAGCCAACAGTTTGGCTGAAAGGGAGGAGCGAAGGGCCATGGAGGCCCAACTATTCGAACTCCGAATCAGCCTTGGTCTTGCTGAACAGTGGCTGAGAGAAGGTGAGGAGCGCTACCGAAGAGCACGAGAGCGTGGCTTTCGTGTTGGTAGCTTCTCTGCTGCTTCCGCGGATCAACGCCGGGATGTGGGAATAGGAAGAGGAGTACAGAGCGGCAGGAGTACCGCTTTTCGTAGTTGGGTAGCACCTTTGAGAGTGTTTTGCCCGGAGAGTAGTGGGACGAGTAATGCAGAGAGAGAGGGCGGAACTTGATGTAATTTTTTTGATTTTTGGAATAAAACACAAGGTTCGGTTTGTTTGTTTTTCACCTTTGCTTCAGTTACCTGAATCCCTGCACATATCACTGAAACAAACAAATCAGAATTTCTGTTCTGACTTGGCCCCTTGCTCAATAGGCAAATGGTCACTGTGACTGTCCTTGATAACTGGTCAAGGGGCCAAGCCTTTATTTAACGAAGGCAAGGGAAAGATGCGGTGATGATAAATGCGACAGGCAAGCACACGAATGCAAGCGGTATTAAAGTGAGATGATACACGTAAATGCAATCATGCAAAATTGATTTGTTTTCTTTTTTATATTTGACATTTTTTTTGTTTTATCATAAAAAGATTTTTTTTGTTTGCAAATATGTACATTTCTCTTTTCTATTTTTTTTGCTTTTATCATTTCAATTTTTTTATTGCTAACGCCCGGCAAGCACCCAAATGGCACCTAACCTACGTGAGACAGGGGTTTCTTACTAACCTCCCAGGTATCTTAAGTGCACGTCTAGGTTGATTTGGGCCTCTAGACCCCTCGAATGACGATCCCGCCGGCTAAGACTTACCCTGATGACAATACCGTCATGCCATGCTTAGGCTCCCAGTTGCTTCCGACCACAGGGATTCACCCAAAAGGTGTTTGAGGTAGATGATTTGCCCGACCCGGGTCTGTTTCCTCACAACTCTAGATGGTATAAGATGGAACACCCTGGAACCCTAACGACCAACCGCGCGACGCTGACCCGGAATCAGACGCCGTCGCACCCATAGGTGACGCGCTTGCATTGGCCTAAGCCCGAGGTTAAACAAGAAGACATCAAGGTGGTAAACAGGGGTCTTGACCAGCCAGAAACACAGAGACTCCTTCGCAGCGATAGCTTTTGCTTTTCAAAGTAGGCAACCAAAATGTGTATATTAAAATAAGGTCGCAGACCCTGGGCAGTTTTCACCTTTCAGAAACTCCATCGAACCTTCATCTTTAGAGGGAGAAGGAAGAGCGTAGGGGATAAACCTCCTGAGAGGACCGGCAAAGCCGTTAACCCGGCGAGCGAATAAGGGCCCATTAACTCTTTCCTTTCGGACAACTTCGGACCAAATCTCGAGCATTTACATTCCACGGCCCCCCTTTGTGGATTCAGACTTTTGCTTTGAGGGGTTCCGTTTATCGTACCAGGCACGGTCACGACCAGGCTTTTCTCTTGATTTTGATTTTGTATTTCTTTCTGTGAGGGAGATATAGTCGTTTGACGTTGGTGGGCTCCCTCTTCGTATGCCTGCGGGGACACTGCCCTCTTCTCGTGCTCTGATCGATGCTCGAGGAAATGGGTCCTACTCTTGCCTTTGGGGTTTGAGTTTCGGTTTCTCATGCTCAGCGTTTTAAGGGCGCCGACTGTCTCATTTGGTCGAAGAGAAAAGAATAAAGATTACAGCTTCCGGAGATCTTCTAGGTGTGGCCCTACCGTAGGTGATGCTACCAACTTTTTTGAATAAAATACATAAGTGAACACATGTTAGCTTCCTTCGAGCGAGCATAGGCCGACGTGGCCGGACAGGGATCTCCACGGTTCTGGCAAACCAAGACCCGGTGCCTACCAAGCCTTAATGGGCCCTATCCTAACATGAAGGTTAGATGCAGGGACTTAACTACATGGTGCCTGCCAGGCATCGGCATTTTGAATTTTCCATATTTTTAGTGGTTTTCAATATTTCCTTGTTTTTGATGTTTTTTATCTTTTCATCATTTTTTTTTGTTTTGTGCTAAGGGTAGTATTTCTTAAGATAAAGCCCATTCCAAGGGTGGGATAACTCGGTCCCTTCGGCGTTGATTAGCTTGTAGGCGTTGCCAGGGTACACGGCTTGAATTACAAATGGTCCTTCCCAATTGGGTTGGAGCTTAGAACGCGGCCCTCCAGGTTTGACAAAAATTCTTTTTACGACCATCTCACCGACTTTGAATTTTCTCTCAACGACTTTCTTTTGGTAAAAGCGAGCGAGTCTATTTTGATACACACGCGCGTGTTCGGCGGCGGCCAGCCGCTTCTCATCCAAGAGTTCCAACTGGGCGAGGAGTGAATTACGACGATCGTCGAGGGGAAATTCCTCATCCAATTGTACCCTGAGAGAAGGGATCAGAGTCTCGTACGGGACTACCGCTTCCATACCATAAGTGAGGGCAAATGGAGTCTGCCCGGTGGGGGTACGGATTGAGGTGCGATAGGCCCATAGGGCTTCGATAAGCTTTTCTGGCCAGTCTGAAAACTTACTAGACTCGCAGGTTTTTTTGATGATTTTGAGCAATGTTTTATTGGTGGCCTCCGCTTGACCGTTACCTTGTGGGTAATAAGGCGATGAATGATGCAATGCAATTGCGTACCTTTTGCAGAGGTCCTGTAGGTCCTGAGAAATGAATTGTGGCCCATTGTCGGTGACGATCGTGCTTGGGACGCCGAATCTGGCGAGAATGTTCTTCATGATGAACTTGCAGACTGTTGACGCCTTGATTTCCGCGTAAGCTTCGGCTTCGGCCCATTTGGTGAAGTATTCCGTTGCAGTAAGGATGAAAGATTTCTGCTTGGTGAGGGAATTGGGATCACCTAGGGGACCAATGATGTCGAATGCCCACATGGAGAAAGGCCATGGGGAGGATATTGGATGAAGTGAGGAAGATGGTGAATGGATTTTATCGGCGTGAAGTTGACACTTGACACACCTACGGACATAGACAGCACAATCCTCTTCCATAGTGGGCCAATAAAAGCCTTGACGAATGATCTTCTTGGCGAGCATCTGACTATTCACGTGGCCACCGCACACACCCGAGTGCGTCTCTTCTACACATTTCCAAACCTCATCGTCACCAAGACATCTTAACAGAATACCAGTAAGGCTCCTCCTATAGAGTAGACCTCCAATCAATGTGTATTTCTGAGCCACCCTTCTTATGGCTTTCTTGTCCTCTGCGGTGGCCCCTTCAGGATAAGACTGATTTTGGCAATATTTGACAATTTCATAGAACCATGGTTTCTCTTCATCAGCCAGTTCTTCTTCGGCCTCTGCCAACATGAGCTCCCTCTTCTCAAGGATATCTTCCTGCAGGATCTTCCTTGCTATCCTGTCTTTGATGTTTACGTAGGAAGCATCATCGACTGCAGGGGCGTGAAGTTTGTAGATGGAAATGGACTTAAACCATCTTCCTAGAGGGAACCTTATGGATGATGCCAATGAGGCGAGGGCATCGGCGAGAATATTCTGATGACGAGGGATATGAACAAAGATCAGTTTTGTGAACAGTTTGGCAAAGGCAGCAGTGAGTTCTTGGTATGGCTTGAGTTTGGGATCGCGAGTGCGATACTTAGTGAGTACCTGGCGAAGGATGAGTTGACTATCACCTACGACTCGCAACTCAGTGATACGAAAAGAATGAGCGAGTCCTAGGCCAGCTAGAAGAGCTTCATATTCGGCTATATTGTTGGTGACTGGAAATTTGAGCTGGTATGCCAATGGGAATGTGAGGCCTTCCGGCGACAGGAGGGCGATGCCGATTCCTCTCCCTTGAGAATTCAGAGCTCCATCAAAATATAGCGTCCACATTGGCTCATCTGATTGGTTGATGGACATTAGTTCCTCATCTGGAAACTCTGATTGGACGGGATCGAACTTGGGAAGAGGATGGTGAGCGAGATGCTCGGCTATGGCATAACCTTTAATCGCCTTTTGCTGGATGTAGGTGATGTCGAACTGAGAGAGAAAACTTTGCCAGCGTGCTAGCCTATCCGTAAGGACGGCTTTCTCCAGAAGGAATTTGATAGGATTCATTCGAGCAATCAAGTGGACTTCGTGAGCCAAGAAGTAGTGCTTCAATTTCTGCACTACCCAAACGAGGGCAGCACAGGTTTTCTCCATGCCGGTGTACTTCTGCTCACAGGGATTGAGAAGTTTGGACAAGTAATAGGTTGCCCGTTCCTTGCCTTCTTCATCAGCTTGTGCGAGGACGGCTCCCACGGAGTCATCCAAGACTGAGATGTAAAGGATCAGAGGTTTTTCTGGTTTAGGTGGAATGAGAACGGGTGGACTAGCCAGATATTCCTTCAACCCTTCAAAAGCTTTCTGACATTTAGAATTCCAGTGGAATTCTACTCCTGGCTTGGTCAACTCGTAGAGAGGTCTACACCTTTGTGAATGTTGAGACACAAACCGACGAATAAACTGCAGCCTGCCGATTAAACCTCGGACTTCCCTCAAATTCTTGGGAGGCGGCATATCCCTGATAGCCTTGGCTTTGTCGGGATCTATCTCGATCCCTCTTTTACTCACAATGAACCCCAGCAATTTACCTGACGACACACCAAACACACACTTTTTTCGGGTTCATTTTCAATTGGAATTCTCTTGACCTTTGCAAGACCTTAGCCAAAACTTCTGGATGTTCCATCCTGGTCCTTGATTTCACCAATAAGTCATCCACATACACTTCCAGATATATGTGCATCATGTCATGAAATATGGCCATCATCGCTCTTTGGTAAGTAGCTCCAGCATTCTTTAACCCAAACGGCATGACCACGTAACAATATGTTCCCCAAGGGGTAGTGAATGACGTCTTTTCCTGATCCTCTTCTGCCAAACGAATTTGATTGTATCCTGAAAATCCATCCATGAAAGAGAGGGTTTCAAAACCTGCCGTGTTATCAATCAACACATCAATGTGAGGTAAGGGAAAATCATCCTTTGGACACGCGCGGTTAAGGTCCCGGAAGTCGATGCAAATCCTGACTTTCCCATCTTTCTTCATGACCGGGACAATGTTCGCCACCCATTGAGGATAAAGAACGACTCTAATGAACCTGGCTTTGTGGAGCTTATCGACCTCTTCTTTCATTTTCAAAGCCATCTGAGGGTGGAAACGCCTTAACCTTTGTTTTACCGAGATGGACCCTGGTTTTAGGGTTAAACGGTGTTCGACCAAGGTTGAATCCAAACCCGGCATATCCTCGTAGCTCCATGCAAACGTGTCCTTATATTCCTTGAGGACCTCAATTAATGCCTCTTCTTCAGAGGGTGGTAGGTTGTCACTTATGAGGATGATCCTAGGGTCTTCCTCAGTCCCCAAGTTGACTTCTTTGGTGGATTCTTCTACGGCGGTTGACGGCTCGTCGAATCTCCTCATTCCGCTAGCGTATGCGCCCGCCGCATCCTCATATTCTTCACCCTCATCTTCAGTGGGGCATTCTTCATTCGTGATCTCGTAGACTCCATACCCTTCATCAGATGCACAGTCGCCCTCGCATTCTATTTCGGGTAGCTGGATGGGATTTTCTAACAACTGGGGGATGGCAAGAAGGGCCTGACACCTGGCGGCCAAATCCAGAAGGAATCGACGAGGGATCTGCCTACCCTTGGATTTCTTCCTAGGTACTACCCTTGGCCTATCATTCCTAGATTGACTGACAATATTTACAGACGAAGAGGAAGATGAGGAGGATGGTGTAGAATGTACAGGAGAAGACCCCTCAGAGGAGGGGTAGAAAAGGTCGCTCATCGGACCTTGGACGGGTGGTCCGCAAGGCGGTACGCACCCGTGGGAGATGTAGGAGGTTTCCTCAACGAAGATGTGTTGTTGGAGAGTTTGAAAATTGACGTTTTTTTTTCGTTTTCATTTTTAATGACAAAGCAGTGAAAAGAGATTGGAGGAGAGAGGAAAGTGGTTATGGCTAGAGGATTGTGGGGCTCGTAGAGCAGATCATGGTTGAAGACCTGGCGCGGGTTGAAAAGCCCGCGTAGGTATGTAAGCAAAGAAGGGGACCTGGGAAGATCATCAGACAATTGTCTGGCCCAGGAAGAAGATATCAGCAAAGGCTGAGACGAGTGGATGGAGAGGATGGCGGCTAATGAGCCGTTGACGGCAATGTTGAGGACGGATGAAGATCCGTCGATGACAGAGTCCTTCTGGCGAGGACGAGGATAGTTTGGAACCTTGGCAAGAGTGGTAATATTCTCTGGTATTTCGGAGATCAATGGTGGTCCTTCAAGCTGTGGAGACGAGAACATCCTTTCCAGTGCAACA
Source organism: Amorphophallus konjac (assembly GCA_022559845.1). Lineage (NCBI taxonomy): Eukaryota > Viridiplantae > Streptophyta > Magnoliopsida > Alismatales > Araceae > Amorphophallus > Amorphophallus konjac. The sequence continues at coordinate 216,552,986 of CM040118.1, forward strand.
GAAATGTCCCGTATGTCGAACCATTTATCCCACTCGCATTCCGGATCTTTGATCTTGCCTCTTTTGGTGATCCTCGGACATTTTTCAGCAAAATATACAGCATGTGATCCCCATATGCTTCTCGTGGGTGATCTCCCATCTGAACAACGGGCCCTCTGTTGAAGTGGTTTGATAGAGTCCACGTGAGGGGCTTCCAATCCGCCTTGAATGGTCCTTTGAAGCCTAGGCCAAACCTGCGGTTCGGCCTAATTTCCTTTGGCGGTTTGAGCATTCCCTGTAACTGTGCGCCCAGCCCTTTTCCTTGTTGATAGCCGATGTTCCTCATAATCTCCCAACCTTTGGAGTGAAAAGGGAGACACGATGTTGTGGTTGCCCTGACCGGCTCTTTTGGTGCTAGTGGCATGCGAGATGGATCACGCACGTCCAGCAGTGACAATATGGGCCGATGAGACGGCCAAACAGAGGGCAGAGAGGTGTTGATAGCATCCACTGTGTGAAGGACAGGTGTACTGACCACTTTAATAATTCTCCCGTTGTAAGGAAACTTCAGGCACTGATGGTTGGTGGAAGGCACAGCGTCCATGGCTTCAATGTAAGGACGACCCAGTATAGCCTTGAATGTGGGGTCCATGTCGAGGACATGGAATTCCGTGGGAATTGCCATGGGGCCTAGTTCTGCCTTCAGAATAATCATCCCCTGCGGCGGCCTTTTGCTATTGTCATAGGCCGTGACCGTGATCGAGGAAGGTCTTATTTGTTCCTCGTCAACCCCACACAACTGAAGAGTGCTCATGGAGATCACATTTATGGACGCACCCGTGTCGACAAGACACGGGTTTATGGATACCCCATTAATTTTTATTGAAATGCACAATGCATATTTCCGAGATTCCTTGGGAGCGAGCTCGTAGTTGTGGAACATGATGGCCGGTTGTGTGTCTGTTGGGGTCAGGACGGTCGAAATCTTCTCCACGGGGAGGTCTTCATTAACCATGACCTTTTGAAGATATTCCATCAAGGCCGCCTGGTGGGATGTGGATCTTTGAAGTAGCTCTAGGATGGAGATCCGGGCAGGCGTCTTGTCCAAGTGTTTCAGTAGATCATACTGTGTTCCAGGGATAGCTCTTTCTGGTTGTTCTGCATCATCCTTCTCTGGCTGAGATTGCTCGGGATTCTGACTGTTGTGGGGGAAAACCCTGTGGAAAATCCTTCCACTCCGGAGCACCATTGCCTGCGGCTTTTGTACCTCTGTGGGGGTAGCAGTGGGTTTTAACAGGGGTTTGAGGGGTAGTAGTGGAGGAATGGTTGATGAAGCAGGGGTGATGACGGGAGCAGGGATTCTGATGAGGGGTTTGTTAGGTGGAGGCATGGCGGAGGTAGAGGGGATATCGCGCGGATTATGAAGGATAAGGGGTTTGGAAGGTGGAGGTGGAGGTAAGGTTTGAAACGGGTAAAGGTTTTGAGGCGGATGGTGGGTGATGAGTGGTTTTGAAGGCATTAGTGGTGATGTGGTGGAGAAAGACGGGGTTATGTATGGTGGACGGATGATAAGGGGTTTAGAAGGCGTAGGGGTAAATGTGGTAGAGGTGGATGGTAAAGTGGGGGAGTGGGAGAAGGTGAGAGGGTGTGAAGGCGTAGTAGAAAGTGTCGGTTGATAGGAGGTCGGGGTGCGGATGAGAGGGCGTAATGGTAGTGGAAATGGTGAAGGCGATACCGATGCGGGTTGATGAGAGAGAGGTGCTACCCGGGCAAGGTGAGGGGGTTGCATGACGATAGGGTTGGAGGTATAAAGATGGAGGTACTTTCCTGGTGCCACACCTGCTCTCTCCCGACTTCCGGGAAGGAGGAGATGGGGTTAACCTGATGATTGGGCTGTTGGTGCTCCGGTAGTGGATTCTGGATTATGCCCATGTCGGGCTGTTGTTGTGGGGCCTGCTGAGGCTGTTGTTGTTGTGGTGGTTGCTGCTGCTGCTGCTGTTGTAACTGCTGCTGTGGCCTCTGAGGAGGTCTCCTAGCCTTGAGAGCCGCGACGTACCGTCTCATCTCATCCCAATCTATTTGATGTTCATCATTCATATCATGGATGTAATCTTTGAAATGGAAGCAGTAATCCACTGTGTGTCCCGGCTGCCTGTGGTAGACGCAGTATTTGGAGGTATCAACATTGGGGGGCCAGGCGGGCCTTTCTCTGGGTAGGGCGAGTTGGTTTGATGCCATGAGGGCATTAAAAATATCTGCTAAGGTTTCTGGCAATGGTGGATAGTAGGCTCTCTTAGGACCGAGCGGCCTCCTTTGTTGCTGTTGGGGACCATAGTTCCCCGGGGGTGGAACTTGGTTGTACTGAAGCGGTGGTTGTTGTTGTTGAGGTTGTGGTTGTTGTTGCTGGGGTTGGCGTAATGGAGGCATATTATCCTGGGGTGGATTATTTTGGGGTGGAGGACGGAGAGGGAAAGGACCTGGTTGAAGGGGTAGTCGGGGCATTTGTGGAGGCCTTGGGTTGACTGCATAGTTGGCATTGTTGACCGCACTGACTTGCTCATTTGTCACGACCCCTTCTGTGGCTCCGCCCGGGACACCAGCGCCTGTCTTTCTGACCACTTTGGGCTTCGGCGACTCAAACATGTTCATGATGGGGGAGTCTTTTAGCTGGGTTTGGATGTATCGGGCCCTTTCATAGAGTTCCTCCATTGTAGTAAGTTTATTCATGGCGAGGACGTGTCTGAACTGCGGGGTTGCATTAGACACAATCATTTTCACTTGTTCGGGCTCGGAGAGGGTATCCCTTATTCTTTCCGCCAGAGACCTCCATCTATCAGCATATCGGACAAAATCCTCGTCGGGTTTCATCTTTTCGGCCACTAGGTCGGTAATGGAGAGTGAGGGACCGACCCTATCCCTATATTTCTGCAAGAACCTTCTCTGCACTATTTCAAAATTCTCGGCCTCGCGGGGCTCCAGAGAATAGAACCACTCAAGCGCGGGACCATCCAATGATCTCCGAAAGAGGTATGCCAGGGACCTCTGATCGTTTTGCCAATAGGAGGACTCATACATGAAGTCCTTGAGGTGAATGAAGGGGTTGCCGGTACCATTGTATCTGCGGTACGTGGGCATTTCGGAGGGAGGAAGATGAATGACGGGGAGGATTGGCAAAGCAACCTCCGGGGTGGCTTTCACGTCCACCATTCTTCTCAGATTTTGAAACTGCTCGTCCATGCGATTGAACCTATTGAGGAGCGATTGGGCGAGCTCCTCTGGGGGTGAAGGTGGCACTTGCCATTGGGGGAGAAACTGTCTCCCGGAGACTTGAGGGGGAAACCCGGAATGAGAGGGAACTGTCGGACCACCGACAGTTGGCCCTGGCTGAAACGGTGTGTGAGGAACACCGGGAGTTTGAGATTGTGACGGGAATTGGAATGAGGGAGGTTGTTGGCTCGCTTGTCCTTGAAGCGAGGGAGACTGGATGGCTTGCGCCAATGAAGGAGATGGAATGGCCTGCACGGACTCGTGGAGAGGTGCGATAGCCGGAGTTGACTCCTGGGGCGTGGGGGAAACAGATTTCCCCTTTAGAATGGCCTGGAAGGCCCGGAGCTGTTCAGAGGTAAGCTCCGTGTTGGCGAGGACGCCCAGTAAGGAAGTGATATCCTGTGGCGGGGACGTGTCCCCGGCAATAACCTGCACCTCATGCGAGGGGTCATGAGAAGGACCCGAGTCCATAGCATGGACTCGCGGGTCGGCTGTCAAACCACGGCTAGGGTGGTTCTCCTGAGAAGACTCGTGAGACATGCTCACAGTTCTCCCAGAACGCAAAAACATACACTAGCAAGTAGGTAGCAGAGATTATCAAACAAGTGGATGCCTTTACGCCCTTTTTTTTTGTTTTGATTTTGATGATTTTTTTTGTGTGTTTTTAGCGAGATCCGAAGTTCACACAAGATAGGGACCCTAGTTTATTTTTGTTTCACCGCCGTGTCAGCTAGGGTCTCTCGTCTCACCACGAATGAAATGACTAACTTCGGGGAACTTCAATGGTACAACCAGCCCAGTGAACGAAGAGGAGATTCTTCGATGTCGGGGACTTACGGAGGTCCCAGTGTAGGAGATTCTAGTCCGTTGAGAGGAATTCCCAAACGGAGAGTCCTTCCTTCACCGGGAAAGGGTGATCCTCAAAAAAAATGAAAAAAAGGATAGAAAAGAGGAATGGATGTATGCAATGGAATGCTGACAGATATATGGAGTGGGAAAACAACAGAAATAACAAACATGTAATAAACAAAGAACCAATCAGAACTGACGGTGCTGCCGTGAGCACAACGGGGGCGCGCGTGGGCGCCAAGGTGGAGAGGCACGGGTGGTGCCGAACTTGCAAGGGTAGCCGAGAGGAAGCAGTAGACGTCCCACCGTGATCGCCAATCTGTGAGCGACGTCACGCGGTTCGGAGTTCGATGGTGCGAGGAAGAGGATGCGGAGAGCGCGCGGGCTCCTCTTTTTTTGTTTGTTTTGCTGTTTGCTGCAACACAGAAATGATAGAGAAGAGAGAAGGGGCCACCACGGGAGATTGCTCCGGTGGGGCGAGCGGGACAAGTATAATATGGCAAGATATGGGGTTCAAACGGCCATAGCGGGAAGTGACTCGCCGCGGCCTCGGGGGGACGGGAATGGTGCAGAAATTAAATAACAAGAATTGAAACGGCCATTGGGGAAGTGACTCGCCGCGGCCTCGAGAATATGAGCAGAATATAGCAGAATATAAAAGAGAATATAAGAACAGAGATTTAAACGGCCATTGGGGAAGTGACTCGCCGCGGCCTCGATGATATGAGCAGAATATAACAGATTATAGAGAGAATATAAGAACGGAAATTTAAACGGCCATTGGGGAAGTGACTCGCCGCGGCCTCGATGATATGAGCAGAATATAATATAATATAGAAAGAATATAGGAACGGAAATTTAAACGGCCATTGGGGAAGTGACTCGCCGCGGCCTCGATGATATGAGCAAAATATAATATAATATAGAAAGAATATAGGAACGAAAATTTAAACGGCCATTGGGGAAGTGACTCGCCGCGGCCTCGATGATATAAGCAGAATTTAACAAAATATAAAGAGAATATAGGAAACAGAAATTTAAACGGCCATTGGGGAAGTGACTCGCCGCGGCCTCGATGAAAAGATGTGATCGCCAGGGGCCGAAAGACCCCAAAATAAGAAAGTGATCGCGCCTACCTCAAGAGCGGGACATGGCGGGTTGCTTCTTCCTCTCCTTCCGGCCGGCCGACGGAGAGGGCTTTCCTCGGGTACCCTTGCAAAACAACGACAAATAAATGACAAGTGGATTAGAAAGATGGAGGTGTAGTATTCAAATCCTCGCGGTAAAAATAACGAAATGATGGCAAGACACACACCTGGTTGGTGTTATCTTTTAAACCCCTCTCGGACTCGAGTAGGAGGAAAATGAGATGATGGATGCAAGAAGTATAAGAGAAGAGGCGCCCTTGTGAAGGGGGATAGAGGATGCAATATGATGAATGTAAAGAACTATGGAGAAAAAGGGGAAGAAAAAGCTTATTGGATGAGCCGAGGGTGAAATCCGGCGGAGCTCCGGCAGCGTGGGGACGACGGGGAAGCGCGGTGGATGAAGACGACCTTCCTCTCGCGAGCGTAGGCACCCGAGAAGCCGGCAGAACCTCCACCTACAAAAGACCCCACGGGTTAGAAAAATGACTCCGTAGCCTCTGGGCTCCGGCAGCCTATCGGATCACTGCTTAGCTCCCCAGAACTGAGGGGGTGGGCCTCTATTTATAGAGCTCCGGAAGGTGGAGGCGTCCAGGACCCTGGACACCTCCATCAGGGCCGAAATAATATTTTATTCTATTTTTATTGATTTTTTTAGAATACTTTTATGGGGGCGTCCAGGGTCCCGGACGCCTCTAACAGGTCCACCGAAAACCGACGACGGCCGCACGCGGTTTGGCACAACGCGTGGTTTTGTGAGCGGCGCCTCGTGATTCAGAAATGGGCGCGTCCAGTCAGCTGGACGTCTCTAAATTTGGCTTTTTTCACACACGACAAACCGTCGTTCGGTGGCCGGCGCCCGTGAGTGAGTTGATGGAGGCGTCCAGGGGCCTGGACGCCTCCAAAAGTTTATTATTTTTTATTTTTCTTTGTCTTTTATACAAGGGCTGGCATTTTTATTTTTTTATTTGTTTTTATGGAGGCGTCCAGGGGCCTGGACGCCTCCATTAATATGTATATTTTTATTTATTTTTTTTGTTTTTGTATGCCAACTGGCATTTTACACTTATTTTTTATTTTTGTTTTTATGGAGGCGTCCAGGGTCCTGGACGCCTCCATAAATATATATATTTTTTATATTTTTATATTTGGTTTTGGGCCCTGAGAAAAGAATAAAACAAATTAAAATAATGGGGGCGTCCAGGGGCCTGGACGCCCCCATTAAGACCCACCCGGGTCCTCAAATCAGGCGTCGGCGGCCGCCCGGCAGACCCCCTTCTTGATTCCGGAACCTCTTGATGCGTCTGACTGGTGTTGATGCCGTCCGAATGCCGTGACGAGACGATTTCGGATGCCGAAAAAGGCAGAAGAAGATCCGAGAAAAGGAAGCACTCGAGTGATTCAGAATGCGTAAGCCGTTGCGGGGCGTTGTATAGTAATATGAGACTTTCTCAGGAGGCGTCAAGAATGGCGTGTCTACAGTGACGGCAGAAGAAGAAGACGACGTCCTCCTCGACATCCTGCCCGAGGGTACGTCCGGGGAGACAACAGAGGGTATCCCCACCACTATAGACCCATCAGTTCTGATACTGCTACAAAAATATCAACGGGAGATAGACTCTTTGAAGAAGCAGCTGATGGAAAAAACTGAACATTCATCAGCGTCTAAACCACCCGAAGTCCAGGGTGAGTCATCTCGGGGAGCGGCTCGTTGTGACGACCCTCCACCGCTCTATACACTGTCCCAGCCGTCAGAGCCAAGCATGGCAACAGCACAACAGCGACCGCCACAGTCTCAACCGCTGCTACCTCCGGTGCTCCCTCAGGTGCACCCGACACCCCCGCTGCTGCGTCCTCCACAGGCGACCACCCTAGTCACCCCGTACCTGCAGCCGGCGCACTTCTATCTAGAACCGGTTGACCCCACGGTCGTGAACCGGATGATGGTGGAGAGAATGATTGAGCTGAAGCTCACAGAGAAAAGTGAAGGCGACTACGTCGCATTTGATGCCTATCGGGTGCCCTACCCGCAACACCATGCGGCTAAACGACTTCCCTTGGGGGTCAACAAGCCGCCTAAGTTTGACAAATTCAACGGGAAAGGGTCCCCTAAAGAGCACATTGCATATTACATGACCGTTATGGGTGATCTGGCCACCGACGAGTCGTATTTGCTGAAGTTCTTCGGGTCCCTACTGACAGGGCTCGCATTTGAGTGGTACTCTAGCCTCTCAGCCGGGTCAATCAGTGATTGGCCGGATATGCAGAGAAAGTTCAGAGAAAGATTTCATGTCACAGAGAGGGAGGTCACAGTGGCCGAACTCTACTCAACAAAATAAAGGGCAGATGAGACAGCCCTTGATTACATCAAGAGGTGGAGGAACCTCGGAATGAGATGCAAGCGGCCCCCGCATCAGGAGGACGCGGTACAAATATACAAATAAAACCTCAGGAGGGAGGTCCTGGAGAAGATGATTGGAATGGAAATACGGTCGTTCGACCGGCTGAATAATGTGGTGGCCGAAGTGGAGGCTTTCCTAGCCAAGCCTGTCCCGGCGTCAGCTGCCAGCACAGCCCAGAGAGGCAAGGCCGGGGAACGGCGCCCCACACCTAAAGAAGCGAATGCGCTTGATATCAAGGCGTTCGAACAGCAGAAGGAGAAAGGCAAGAAGGCGGCTCCCCCGCTACCTGCGAAAGCTCTAGATGATAAAGAAGGTCCTTCGCTGAGGGACAACATGAAGAAAGCCTATTCCTTTCCAAAAGACAAGACCCGAGTCCTATTCAACTGGGTAACAAAATACAGCATGGTCACTTTGCCTGAGCCAAGGAGGCCGGAGGACCTGAAAAGAAAAGACAGTCCAAGATTCTGCCCCTACCACCAGATGTTGGGACATCCAATCGAAGACTGTTATGTTTTCAGAGACGTCATCGAAGGAATGGTAAAGAAGAATAAAATAGAGCTGGGAGAGTACAAAGTGGACCCTCCTCAGCCACATGAATCCCCTCTCAGGAGAGCAGCAGTCAACATGATCTCCCTCTACCAGGCATTACCTGAGGAGATCTCTGAAGTAAGCACACGGAGCACCTACGAAATCCATTTCCTGGAGCCCGTGAAAGAACAACAGGGGTGGCAGCAGATCCCTGTGAAGCACAAGAAGAAGAGGGCACCCCGCCCGAAAGAGGGGGCACATATCCATGGCATTACACCCCGGCCTGCTCTGCCAGTGGTAGCACCCGTATGGGTCACTCCACCTACAGCTGCCAGAATACATACACCTAATAGGAGGAGATAAACTCCGCTGCCAGTAATCAAGGAAACCAATCCTGGAGTCCTTCGACTGCAGCACCTGATTGAAGGGCTAGATGAATATGTGCAGCCCGAATTGAAACCTCTGCTGGTACGGGACCACGCTCCATGGCAAGAGCTGGAGCAACTCTCACTCAAACAGGTGGAGGAAGCCGAAACAGCACCCCCTGAAGAGGGCAGTCTGTTCTGGGGGTAGGCACCCGCAGAAACCAAAAAGAAGAGAAAGCAAAAGAAGAAGAAAAGAATGGCCGCTGGGGCCAATAAAACACAGGTTGTCTCCTGCAATACCCTATGGCCAAGAAAAGAAAGGCCGTAGGGGCGTCGAAGAATATATCGGGTGACGGTTGGTATCCACCACCGCCACGCGGATATGTCAAGCCGAAGGTGGTCTCCCACATCACCACTTTTAGAGATGTCGGCAGGGTAACACCCCCAGTATTATATCCCAAAGCTAAGGAAGTGCAGGTCGATCGACAGCACGATCGCATCGGAATCCCGGCCGGCCTCACCAAGCCAGTCTTCGGCCTCAACGACCCCATTGTCGAACCTTTCAAAGCTTGGGAGGTGACACAGGAAGATGGGCATGGCAGCTTGTTTTATACAGCTGAGGAGCATCCTACTCGGGAGGACACAGACTGCAGCCTCCCCGAAGATCTAAGCAACCCACCGGTTCCTGGGCAAGGCCTGGCATTTACAACTGATCGGATGGCCAAGATGTTTCAGAAGCAACACATTCCTCCCGATCAGTCTCAAAAGCGCAAAGAAGCTTTCCAGAAGATGTGGCATCCTACAAATCTGGATAAGGAAATGAGACGTGTCTCTCAACATCCAGGGTTGGGCTTCATCTTGGAGGAATATTATTATAGTGGGCGGTACGAGGCGGATACTATCTCCGCCTTCTACCCTACTGAAGATAGCCCTCTGGGAGCAACTTTTGATGAGTATCCGGCGGAAGCCGAGTATCTTGAACTGGCTCAGAAATCAAGAAGTAGAAACCTCGCCCCCTTGCCGATGTTGGGAGCAAGTTCGTCCTGAAGAAGCAGCCTTTCAAGCCAAATTTGATACGGCTAGCAGCAACGAAGCCGAAGACATTCAAGAAGTGGGAGTCTCTCCCTCCACAGGGGTCCTACTGATGACAACTTCAACGCCCTTTCTGCCAATCAAGGAAGCCTTGGTCAACTCCAATCAAGGGGAGCCAGCTACCAGGAAAGAAAAAGCCACTTCTGCGGAAGATACAACTATCCCAGAAGGCGAAACTTCCTCAACTTCTGCTGTAAAATCAGCATGCTGTTCGAGCCTGGCAGTAAACAGTTACCAGCCCGTCGTGGCTGCAATCTCATCTGCAAACACCAAGGTCGCTCTCTCAGCCTTGGAAGCTGCAACGACAATGGATTTATTAATAGAACAATCCACTCAGCCGCTGGCACAAGAAATCAAGAAACCTCAGGAAGCTCTGGCGGTGTCTGACGAGGAAGTCGAAGTGCTCGACCCTCAAGATGGCATCCCAAACTTCGTTGACCTCCAACCGGCACCTCCGAAGATAGAAGACAGAGGCCAGGCCACAGTCGATGAACTAATAGAAGTCAACCTGGGAAATGAGAAGGACCCTAGGCCTACCTTCCTCAGCGCCCAACTATCCCCAGAAGAACGGAAGCTGTATATCCAGCTGCTGCTAGAATACCGGGATTGCTTCGCCTGGACTTACAAAGAGATGCTAGGTTTAAGCCCCGCTGTCTCACAACATGAGTTGGTGATGGGAATCGACGCCGAGCACTGACATTTTTATTTTGCATTTGTGTCCTTTAGTTTGTTTTATATCCTTGGGAAAGTATATGTACAATTGTAAGGCTTTGTAAGCCAATGTGTCATTCCCTATGATTATGTGGGTTTTTATGCAAATGTATAGTAGGTCCAGCTAGGGGGCCCCCTCCCCTTCCCCATTGGTCCACCTCATCCATGTGGGGCTGGTCAACCATCCTAGGTGGCCATCTAGAAGGTTTGAATGCTAATTGACCACATGGGAGATAAATGTGTTAAAATTTCAAAGGTTGGCCACCTACCTTACCTACCTAGTCAAAGTAGTGCCCCCTCCATATGTAATTTATTTATTTTGAGTTTTTGACCACATGGGGGAAGAAAATGACCTATTTCCCATGAAATTCTCAGCCCCCCACCCCTTGCCATTTTCTATATAAGCCTATGTATAGTGTCATTAGAAATTAATGAAAAAAGAGAAAATTGTTAGAAAATCAAGAGTGATTCTTGAGCCCCTCCCCTCTCCCCTGGTGTTCATCTCCTCCAACCCCAAATTCTAGAGTGGTTTTATCTTCAATCCCCTCCCCTTTATCTCCAGTGATCATCTGTGCCGCCGCCGCCGCCGTTCGTGTCGCCTTCGAGCCGCCACGAAACCATCGTCGGTATTCTGTCCTACTAGACAGAGGTGTGTTCCCAAAATTCCTGCTACAAGCCACGGCCTCTTCGTAGTCTGCAATTTTTATGTTGTGTTTCTATCTTCAAACCCCTACTTCACAAAAAATTTCAGGTCCAAAATCTTTCGTTTGGTATTTTTACATTTTTGGTCTTCAGTCACTCCCAGATCTGTCCTGTCTCTATCTACAGTGATAGCAGCTCTGAGTTTCCCATCGCCGACCATCTTTTTGATTTTTTTTAGGACTCCAAATTTTAATGGGTATTCTGTCTATCATCCCCTACATCCATGAATTTTCTTAATTTCTGATCAGCCTTCTATCTATTTTTCAAAAATCGTGATCTATCTCTGCTACAGTACTTTCAGCAAATTCCCAGATCCGACCACCTTCCAGTTCAAAAATCAGAACAAATCACAGCCACCTCCAAACCTTTCATAAAAAATAAGTCCGTTTTGCTAGCTCCATTTCCTACAATGTTCATGAAGAGGTCGAAGTCTGAATCCAAGGTCTACTAGGCGGTCAATGGCCGTTCTCAGACAAGTTCATTGCAGATCTGAGAGTCTGGTCACTGTACAACAGCAACTCAACAATTCATTAAAGCCCAGATCCGTGCAGATCCAGGCCATATCTTTAAGCCTAGATTAAAGTATTTGAAGTTAGCTTTCCAACGGCTCCAGTTTCGTGTTGATCCGACATCGGGGCTGATCGCAGCGTCCGTTCTCGCCGGGACGCGCGCTGAAAACCAGAAGGTGTAGATCCGTGGCCGGTTGTTCCGACCGGTGCCAATCGGAGCCGCCCGGCCTACGGCCGGCGAACCAGCGCGCCTCCACTCCAGGGAGCGCTCATCCAGGCATCCACCACCACAGTAGTGCCACTGGGTCCCACACGGCCCCTCCGGACAGCAAGTGGGCCCCACATGCACGAGTACGTGTGCGGCCGAAGCTACGCGAGAAGCCGCCCGTCAACCCAAAATCGGTCCTCCCGGACCCCATTGTGTCGCCCTTTACCTCCCTGCGTGGAGTGGGGTATAACTCATTGCTGTAATCTTTATGTATTAACTATCCCGGGAGTACGACTTCGGCCGGGTCCGTCGTCCCCACGCCGAGCGCGTGGAGGTATCGTATTCGCTCCTTGCTTGGCATTTCGCTTATTTCCATATATGCTTGTTTATGCCACTGCTAGAGAGCATGTTTTAGGACCTAGCTCGCTATAATTTCATATCACCGCTGCTGCGAGAGAGTGAGCGAGACCGTCCCGTGACCCGATCCGGGCGCGAAAGTGTGAATTGACCACCCTAGCTCTTGCCGGTTTCTCAACCGTGCACGTCTGTCGCTTCCATCGTTAAGGGGCAGTCACGAGCTTGTCGTGTCCGTGGTCTCGTCCCGCATCAATTTGGTATCAGAGCGAGTTGAGTCTAGGGTGTCAACAAAAAAAATGTGTCATTTACGTCTAGTCATTAGTCATTGTCTAAGTCATGTTTAGGGTCATCATTGTTTTAAAACAAAAAAAGTGTCTTTTTGCATTTGCATCCTTTTACTCGGTATATCAAAAGGTGTTGTTCGAACGTTAGGCTCCGTCTATCGGGAAGGCCGCACACTTGCGCGAGTGATCTTCGGATCGCTTATCTCTGCCACGTACCGAGTCTTGGTTTACGTCTAGGGTCCTTAGTGTGCATGCATTCCAAACGTGCATAGTCGGTCTAGTGTCTTATTACCGTGTGTATACATGTCCATGTCCGCTACCCATGGCCGTTTCCCAAGACCATGTGTCCGAAGGGACATCCTTTGTGGCCCAATCCAATGCCTTCATGGCCCGACCATTAGCTTTCACTCATCTCGTTACTAAAGCTACTCTACCCAATGGGTCTACAACGAGACTCCATTTCACTCATAAGGATTCAGATAATTGGGTTTCTCTTGATATCGTGGAGTCCCTCTCCAAGGTGGGTAAGATTATCCGCGATGGAGATTTTGCTTTTGTCGAGTTTGAAAGGATGATCGGCTCCACTCTTTATTGTGATGGTGCATGGTGCAACCTCGGTACGCCAACAGGCCCGTACATTATGTTAGGGCGACCTTGGTTGGAAGAGAGGAGAGCGATCTTTGACCGGGATACGAGGACCTGCACCTTATATCCACCTTACCTACCCGGCAAGTTCGTCTTCCACGACATCCTTCGGCCGACCATCTCCGTGTCACCACCCATCCACTCGTATCAGTCCGCTCCGCCTACGGACCCATGCTCACCGCCCTTTCTTTCCGAACGTGATTCGGAACCATCTCATTTGGAGCCACCAAGGCTCGAGCCACCCGTATTTCTAACGGGTACACTATACATCGCCGAGCCACTTTTTAGTTGGCTTAAGGATGCCTTGGTCCCACATCCCTTCCCATCCATGGACCCCACCCTACCTTTAGTGCCGGTCAACTCATTCCATACCACATTTCGATCTAGTCACCATGTTGATACTGTTGAGCTATGGTTTTGATGATAACTAAACTTCATGTGTGATGGAGATTGTTGAGCTATGACTTTGATGATAACTAAACCTCATGTGTGATGATAGTGGTTTTGATAATCACAACATATTGTGTGCTTGATTAGTGGAAAACATCTTCATGATAAATGAACTCACATGTGGCTATATTATCTTACAGGTTGCTTTACTAAAACATCTTCATGATAAATGAACTCACCTGTGGCTATCTTATCTTGCAGGTTGCTTTACTAAGTAGGTTGATGATTGAATCATGCATGCTGCACATTAGTCTTTGGAGGTTTCATGTGAAGACTATGCTTCTCAGTGAAATGGTTGAGTCCTTATGGATATGAAATTGATTGTATGGCCTTGTGTTGTGTAAATGCATAGCCATTTCATTACATGCTCTGTTGAGGATTTCCTCTGGTTCTTGTATATCATGAATGCATGAGTGATGGCTCCTAGTCATTCTGATCATATGGATTAAATGCTTTGAAATGGTTTAAGGGAGAACTAGGTTGAAGTTGGGATCTTCAGATTCATTGGTTGAATATTAACTTGCTTCTAAATTCCCGGAAAGTGCAGGTTAATATTTCCCACATTATGATGGATTCAAGGTAAGAATTTATATTGGAATCCATGGTGACACTCTTCTAATCTTGAGTTGAAAAATGGGTTCTCAAGTGCTTTCATACAGATCTTTCATGTGGATTCTTATATGCCTCATGATAATACTTTCGTAATCATATTTCATGTCATTTGGGTCTTGGTCTCAAAACTAGCTTCATATGTTAATGCATGACCCATATATTTTGATCTTGATCTAACCTCTTGGTTTATCATGTTTTTCAGGATGAAAAATTATTGTTGATCTTCATGGGATTATGGTAATATTTAATCAATTATTTCCCTTTAGTTTGATGGAGGTTTTAGTTGTTTTTTAAACTCAAACTGCATTACAGTCTTCACCATTTTCAATCCAACCATTGGATCTCCCTTCTAAAAATTTTATGTTATAGCTCTGGGAGTCCTCTTTCCAACGCTTCCAGTCTCGCTTCGATCGGAGTTCGGACCTAGGAGAATTAATTCTTGCCGCCGAAGCGTGCAGAGCTATTTTTATGAAGCTGCCTGAAAGGGTCGACCCTTAGGGTCGACCACTCAAGAAAGGGTCGACCCCATGGGTCGATCCCTGTAAACCAGAATCAAAATTTGTTCTGTTTGGGTTCTGGAAACCCAAGGGTCGACCCCAAGGGTCGACCCATGTAAAACAGAACACAAAATCCATTCTGTTTGACTTCTGTATGCCCAAGGGTCGACCCCAAGGGTCGACCCATGCCCTGAGGGTCGACCCCAAGGGTCGACCCCAAGGGTCCTCTTGCTGTTTTTGTTGAACCAGAACCTGGTTCTGAGAGGGTCGACCCCTGGGGTCGACCCATGAACTTCTGGACCTCTAGCACAGCACGAGGGTCAACCCCAAGGGTCGACCCTTCTGTTCTGGGCGGCGCCGGTTTTGTTGACTTGTTGGTTTCGAGCCACATGGGCTTATACAGCTGTTAGGGTCTCCGGGAATCACTCCATAATATATGGATCTGGTCCCCTGAACGTCCCTTGACCTGTCTAGGAGTATAAATCATCTTGTTAAGGGTGTAAACCCTAAGGGATTTTCGTATACACTATTTTCAGGTTTCTTTCTAACCCTTCTTTGTGCAGGACGCAGCAGCCACCTCCAGCCCTTGTTCCTCTTGTGTTTGTGCGTGAATGTGAAGGGAAGAAGGAGGATTCGAAGTTTCAATCAACCCTCTACTGCTGGCTGCGAGTGAAATCAAGATTCAAGCTCATCCGATTCAAGATTGTCAAGAACGTCTTCCTGCTGCACAAGTGTTCGATTAAATTCCGAGAAGAGAAAGGGGGAGCTTCTACAAGGATAAATCATTCTCTCTTCACACCTTTCATTCTGATTCTTTGAGTTTAAACTTCAGCATATGTTGTAATCTTTATCTCAGATATTTGTGTGTGTGTGGATCATTGTTGGATCCGTGGACGTGTGTGTGTCGTGATTTATTCGTGTGTGTACGTAGGTCTTCCTAGATCTACGTTTATGTGTGTGGGTGTCTAGTTAGATCAGTTCTATATCTTGTGTGTGGTTTGCTGCACTTGTGGCAGTGTGTGTTCGTGTTGGTGATCCGACCATCGGATCGTGTGTGTGTTGTTATTCCGGTCGTTGGACCGTGTGGGAGACTACGTCTCTGTGTGTGTGTCTGTGTTTTGGGGCGCGTCCCCGTGTGTGTGTGCAGGCGTCATCCTGTGTGTGTATTTGGAGCGTCGTCTCCGGTTGGGAATTTATTCCCGAGTGAAGCCTCACCTAGTTTGGTGAGGGGTGGACGTAGGGAGCCCGTCGTGGTCCCGAACCACCTTAAAATCTCTGTGTATTGTGGTTTGCTTTGCGCACTGGTTTGGTTTATTTTGTGTATCCATCTATATGATCGTGTGGGATCGGTGAACTTGAGAGAATCGGTTTAATGGCTTAATCAACTTCCTTAATTCTGTTATATGTCATTAACTCCACCGTGTGCACTCGTCTTGTCTCATAATGTTTGTTGTTATCAAGCTTGCCAGATCAACAGTTTTGGGTGTTTTAATTGTTGTCTCATTGCCTTTGATAAAAGGTCAAGAGTTTTATTTAAAATTGTAGTCACCCAATTCACCCCCCTCTTGGGTGTCATTGATCGAGGGACCCAACAATTGATATCAGAGCTAAGGCTCTAATTTGATAGATCTAACGATCTAGAGTTATCCGAATCAATGACTACCATGATCTACACCTTGAATTCTCCACCCGTGTTTGATGGCTGTAATTTTGATTTGTGGTTTGGAAGGTTGTGTAGTCTAGTCAATTCATACGACCCTAAGCTATGGAAGCTTATTTCACATGGTCCTTATGAATTGCCTAAAGACAAAAGTGTTTGGACTGCAGATCAAAAACTTAAACATGATCAAAATGGTTTGACTCTAAAATTACTTATTGCTGCAGTTGACTCTAACTATTTTCCTTTTGTCTCCCATTGCAGATCCGCGAAGGAAATATTGGATGGATTAGCAGACCTCAAGGAGGAGCTTAAAGACAGATGTCTTATAGCGGGCACGAGTGAACAAAGGAGTGGTCAGCCAAGTGAATCGAGCTCAAGGGTAAACTCTGATTCTGATTATGAAGATGATTTTAACTATGAAGAATTGTTGAATGCTTATGAAGAGCTTGCTGAAAAACACAAGAAGTTAAAATCTGAAAACAAAAAATTACAAAAGAATGTAGGTCAAAATAAAACTGATTCCTCTTGTAAAGAATGCTTACACCTTAAGGAATTGATTGATGGTTACATGTTTGACATTGAAATTCACAAAGATCAAATCTCTTCCTTGAGAAATGAAAACAAAGAGCTGAGAGAGAGAGTTAGTCTTATGAACAATGGTCAAAATGAGCATGCTCATGATAAAAATCTTGAAATGGAAAATGAGAAATTAAAGGAATTGAACAATACCATTTCTGAAAAATTGCTTGTTTTTGAAAAAGGAAAAGTTTTGCTTGTTGATCAATGTAAAGAAATGCATGTGATGAAACAAGAAATGGAAACCTACAAAATCATCAACACCCAACTACATGAACAAGTCAAGACTTGTGAAAATAAGATGGTCTCCTATGAATTGCACATTTCATCACTTGAAAAAGAAATTTCTGATTTGAATGCTTCTTTATCTAGATTTGTCAATGGTCAAGAAAACTTGGATAAACTGTTGGGAATGAAAGTAAACTTTCAAAGAGAAGGGCTGGGGTTCAATCCTGTGAACAAAAAGAAATTTGAAAGTAAAATATATACTTCATTTGTTCATGACAATTGTGCACCTACCACCTCCACATCTTACTCCCAGCAACCCACTATATCAAGAACCCAATCAAATCAGAAAAACAATGTGAATGTCCAAAAGCTTCAAAAAGAAAACAAAAATCAGAAAATCAACATGCATCAAAAATCCAAAAATGCTGCTAGCATCTCCATGCATGTTGAACATACTTCTTCCATACACACAACCACCTAGAAAGAAATTCTCATGTTTTTATTGTGGAAAATATGGACATGCCATGCATGCTTGTTTTATGAGAAAGAATGATGATTTAGAAGCATGTAGGAAAAGAATGAAACCTTTTGCAAATGAGAAACAAGAGTGGAACAAAAAATCACATGCTTCAAAGAATCCTCGTGCTTTTAAGAACTCAAAGTCATGTTGCAACTACTGTGGTAAATTTGGACATATGGTGCATGATTGTTTTCTGAAGAAAATTGATGATTTGAATGTTGTTATGAAGTGGAAGCCACGTGCCAAAGATGCTGCTAACCCACAAGGACCCAAGATGGTTTGGGTACCTAAGAATGCCAAATGAGAAATTTGTTTTGCAGGTGTGCCTTGGGAATGTAAAGCATGAAATCTATTTTTCTCACGAAGGTAAGGCACACAAGTGGGATAAATCAGGTTAAAAGAAAAAACCAAAACTGAAATTTGAAAATTCAGGTGATATCCCTCTCACTCTCTTCAGTAATTATGTCATTGTTTGATTCATATTGTGCTGAATTGTCTTGTGTTAATGCACATGTTTGTTCATGCATTCCATCCATAGATAGTTGCATACACTTGTGCATATCATCCTCATATAGCATCTTGTTGAAGTGGTGCTTTGAAACCATCAATAAAGTTCACTACATTTGTTGAGCTTGCATGCACCCTCATGTTTGCATACACCCTTTCACATATTATCTTGCATAAGTTGAACATTGTGAAGTCATGTCATAATGCATAGCATTCCTCCTACCTTCATCACCCTTGACTACATAGTATATCAAATGGTGACATGTGGAAGGACAGGTTATGCCTGTCTGAAAGCTATCACTACGCGTGAGGTGATCTTTGGATCTAAGTTCTCCGCCTAGTACTATGAGTCGTTTACTTAAAAGGCTGCATATGACATTGGATTGTTACTGAACATCTTGCATTCTTGCACACACTAAGGGGGAGCAACCACATTCTTCATATGAGCTTAGTGTTTAAGGTTCACACATGAGTCATGCATTGCATCTTGAGCTATCTTGTGGATTTTGATTGTTAAAATAATTTGTTATGCCAAAGTTAATAAATTTGAATCAAAATTGACAGATCAATTCTTGTTGTTCTTGGATACAGATTACACTCCCAAAATCCAAATGCTGATGGGCTGGCCGTGACCAAGTTTGAATCAAATGAGGAATACCTTGCAAGGATGAAAATGATAAAAATTTTCTCAATCCACCACTGGGAGATAGGAAGTGATTTTGATAGTACCCAAGACATGGTATGAAAAGTGCGCGTCTCTGTTAACAAAGGATGGGTTCAATAGGTGAAAGACTTGGAAGAAAAAGGATTCTCAAGGTAAAGGTAAGAAAGCAAAATCTGAAATATCAACCCCTGTGAGGTTGGCAATCTCAGTGATTGAAGGCTTCCAATCTTGTCTCCTGAATCAAGGTAATTCAACCTTGTTAAATCATGCAATGGTCTTTTTATCACTTGGTGATACCTTTAGATGACAAGTGTTGATTCTAAAAACTTGAGTTGTCATTTACTAGCATGCTGTGACAAATTGGTTGAATCTAGTTTGATGTGATGAACATACTTAATTGATTTAACAGAATGAATCCTTGAGATGAGTTATGTGACTTGAAAATATGTTTGTGATTATATGATCCATACATTTGACTTTTGGATGAACTCTCATTTCAAAACTTGTGAAAGACCTTTCAAAATCTATTTTTGAACAATTCTGAAATTTGGGTTGCACTGCTTACTTTTGATCATTTATGCACCCTCATTCATAAAGGTCTTGTCATAAACAATGTTTGCTGATTCATGGATTGAATGTGGATGAACTTAATAAGAATTCTGTCACACTGACTTGGAAATGAAAGCTCTCATCTTCTTTTTGCATCCTATCCTTCATTCTCATACAGTAATAGGCTGCATGCATCAGAATCCAATGCATTAGGTGCATTTAGTTCTCTCAAATGAAAAACCAAAAACACACACCTTGCACCCATGTTAATTTCTGCATTGTATTAGAACTCATGCATTCGTCACACTTAGTTTATTCGTTTGGCATCCATTCAATTAGTATCAAATTGACATCACATTGCTCGCATACATGTCATAGTGCATTTGCATAAACTCCCAATGTGTGCTTGTGTGTTATTATATGCTATTCACCCCCATCCTTGAAAATTCTATGACATTATGCATTCTTGATAAATAATGTTACATTTGAGTCATTATTGGTGTGCTTCATGTTGTACACTTTGGGGGGAGTAAAGTGCATCTATTTAGGGGGAGTTGTATTGTTATGTATTCATGGTATTTTCGGTATACATGTTGAATCAAATTCACACAATTCATGCACAGAATATGAAAATGAGTGTTAAGAATAAGGATATATATATTTCTTTTCAACACTCTCGAGATGTTAAACTTGCTGCATGTATGTTGAAGAGACAGTTGAGGAAAGCTGCCTACCTATCTTTGTTGAAAAATCTGAAATGAAAATGAACGGTAGAGCAATGCTTGGTCTCACTGAGTAAACTGGGCACATGTCACCTGAGACGTGATGTGGTTCATATCTGAAAAGTGTGGACTAGTACCTCTGTTCAAAATGAGGTGAGATGGTTCAGTATTCTAAGTAACCGGGGATTCTGGCATGAGCTCCATGCGTCTACTCGCGTAAAAAGGAATCATTTTAGACCTGATCACTCTTGAAAAATTCTGACTATCATGTGGTACTGGTTGAGTTGAAAAAATGATGGTGAAAACTCATTGTGGTAGAGCGAAGCCTCCAATACGCTGCTCTCAAAATTAAAGTGTAGTCTGTAAAATGTCTCCCTGTGTTGATCTGAAAATCTAACTATCCATATTGAAACTATCATTTTTCATGTTACTCACTTACACATTTGAGAATTTGATTTAATATGTATTCAGAAAGTTGATTGACTGCATTAGCAATTGCATTAATCTCCTATATGATTGGAAAATCTCCCATGTGCTACACATGTGTATTCCGATTGTCATGACTCTCTTGCATCTTTCCTATACCCATCCCTTCTTAAATAAGTACGGGGGAGCAGTGTTGCATGTATATATATGTATCTATTTGTTTGCTTGTGTATGCATCTCACATGCCATCACATGCATAAGTTGCATCTCATGCATTTCAAACCACAAATCAAAAATTAAAAAATTTGGAAAATACTGAAAACCAAAAATTGAGTGAACTTCCCATGCTATTTACTTGCTCAATAAATCTTGTGTTTGCTTGGCAAATGGGGAGAAAGATTGGGCACAACCAAGTAATCAACATTTGATATCCTCTCTAGCCAATAATTGGTTCTCGAGTCCATAATTGGTGTTTCCCATCCTTTCCATGAACCCATTTATTTATAACTTACTCCTGCTTCATCAGAATTTCAAATGTGGGTTACTGTTCCTTGCACTTTTATCATGCTACAATGTGCATCTCCACTGTTTCTTCTTCATGAGGGAGTATGATTGGCATTACCCCGCTTTTTGATAATGTCAAAGGGGGAGAAATATTTCATGTGATTCATGCTTGTTAGATTCATGATTGGGGTTTCATGATTGGGGGAGAACAACTTGCCACTCGTTTGTCATCATTCATCACTAAGTTTGTCATCATCAAAAAGGGGGAGATTGTTGAGCTATGGTTTTGATGATAACTAAACTTCATGTGTGATGGAGATTGTTGAGCTATGACTTTGATGATAACTAAATCTCATGTGTGATGATAGTGGTTTTGATAATCACAACATATTGTGTGCTTGATTAGTGGAAAACATCTTCATGATAAATGAACTCACATGTGGCTATATTATCTTACAGGTTGCTTTACTAAAACATCTTCATGATAAATGAACTCACATGTGGCTATCTTATCTTGCAGGTTGCTTTACTAAGTAGGTTGATGATTGAATCATGCATGCTGCACATTAGTCTTTGGAGGTTTCATGTGAAGACTATGCTTCTCAGTGAAATGGTTGAGTCCTTATGGATATGAAATTGATTGTATGGCCTTGTGTTGTGTAAATGCATAGCCATTTCATTACATGCTCTGTTGAGGATTTCCTCTGGTTCTTGTATATCATGAATGCATGAGTGACGGCTCCTAGTCATTCTGATCATATGGCTTAAATGCTTTGAAATGGTTTAAGGGAGAACTGGGTTGAAGTTGGGATCTTCAGATTCATTGGTTGAATATTAACTTGCTTCTAAATTCCCGGAAAGTGCAGGTTAATATTTCCCACATTATGATGGATTCAAGGTAAGAATTTATATTGGAATCCATGGTGACACTCTTCTAATCTTGAGTTGAAAAATGGGTTCTCAAGTGCTTTCATACAGATCTTTCATGTGGATTCTTATATGCCTCATGATAATACTTTCGTAATCATATTTCATGTCATTTGGGTCTTGGTCTCAAAACTAGCTTCATATGTTAATGCATGACCCATATATTTTGATCTTGATCTAACCTCTTGATTTATCATGTTTTTCAGGATGCAAAATCATTGTTGATCTTCATGGGATTATGGTAATATTTAATCAATTGTTTCCCTTTAGTTTGATGGAGGTTTTAGTTATTTTTCAAACTCAAACTGCCTTACAGTCTTCACCATTTTCAATCCAACCATTGGATCTCCCTTCTAAAAATTTTATGTTATAGCTCTGGGAGTCCTCTTTCCAACGCTTCCAGTCTCGCTTCGATCGGAGTTCGGACCTAGGAGAATTAATTCTTGCCGCTGAAGCGTGCAGAGCTGTTTTTATGAAGCTGCCTGAAAGGGTCGACCCTTAGGGTCGACCGCTGAAGCGTGCAGAGCTGTTTTTATGAAGCTGCCTGAAAGGGTCGACCCTTAGGGTCGACCCCTCAAGAAAGGGTCGACCCCAAGGGTCGACCCCTGTAAACCAGAATCAAAATTTGTTTTGTTTGGGTTCTGGAAACCCAAGGGTCGACCCTTGGGGTCGACCCCTTGAATTCAGGAAACCCAAGGGTCGACCCCAAGGGTCGACCCATGCCCTGAGGGTCGACCCCAAGGGTCGACCCCTACAGGTCCTCTTGCTGTTTTTGTTGAACCAGAACCTGGTTCTGAGAGGGTCGACCCCTGGGGTCGACCCATGAACTTCTGGACCTCTAGCACAGCACGAGGGTCGACCCCAAGGGTCGACCCTTCTGTTCTGGGCGGCGCCGGTTTTGTTGACTTGTTGGTTTCGAGCCACATGGGCTTATACAGCTGTTAGGGTCTCCGGGAATCACTCCATAATATATGGATCTGGTCCCCTGAACGTCCCTTGACCTGTCTAGGAGTATAAATCATCTTGTTAAGGGTGTAAACCCTAAGGGATTTTCGTATACACTATTTTCAGGTTTCTTTCTAACCCTTCTTTGTGCAGGTCGCAGCAGCCACCTCCAGCCCTTGTTCCTCTTGTGTTTGTGCGTGAATGTGAAGGGAAGAAGGAGGATTCGAAGTTCCAATCAACCCTCTACTGCTGGCTGCGAGTGAAATCAAGATTCAAGCTCATCCGATTCAAGATTGTCAAGAACGTCTTCCTGCTGCACAAGTGTTCGATTAAATTTCGAGAAGAGAAAGGGGGAGCTTCTACAAGGATAAATCATTCTCTCTTCACACCTTTCATTCTGATTCTTTGAGTTTAAACTTCAGCATATGTTGTAATCTTTATCTCAGATATTTGTGTGTGTGTGGATCATTGTTGGATCCGTGGTCGTGTGTGTGTCGTGATTTATTCGTGTGTGTACGTAGGTCTTCATAGATCGACGTTTGTGTGTGTGGGTGTCTAGTTAGATCAGTTCTGTATCTTGTGTGTGGTTTGCTGCACTTGTGGCAGTGTGTGTTCGTGTTGGTGATCCGGCCATCGGATCGTGTGTGTGTTGTTATTCCGGTTGTTGGACCGTGTGGGAGACTACGTCTCTGTGTGTGTGTCTGTGTTTTGGGGCGCGTCCCCGTGTGTGTGTGCAGGCGTCATCCTGCGTGTGTATTTGGAGCATCATCTCCGGTTGGGAATTTATTCCCGAGTGAAGCCTCACCTAGTTTGGTGAGGGGTGCACGTAGGGAGCCCGTCGTGGTCCCGAACCACCTTAAAATCCCTGTGTATTGTGGTTTGCTTTGCACACTGGTTTGGTTTATTTTGTGTATCCATCTATATGATCGTGTGGGATCGGTGAACTTGAGAGAATCGGTTTAATGGCTTAATCAACTTCCTTAATTCTGTTATATGTCATTAACTCCACCGTGTGCACTCGTCTTGTCTCATAATGTTTGTTGTTATCAAGCTTGCCAGATCAACAGTTTTGGGTGTTTTAATTGTTGTCTCATTGCCTTTGATAAAAGGTCAAGAGTTTTATTTAAAATTGTAGTCACCCAATTCACCCCCCTCTTGGGTGTCATTGATCGAGGAACCCAACAGATACGTTGGACGATCTTATCATGGGATTAGACTCACAATGAAAGTTGACACATCTATTGGCCCGAGACTTTGACCAACCCACTAGTCTTAGCCTCACTCATCCGGCCTTAGGGTCTATTACCTCTGAGTGCACCGTGGGTTGTATCACCACGGAGGTCCTCTTACTCCTTCCTTACCGGACGAGCCCGAATTCATAGCCTTTTGTCCGAGGGAGGAATCATACTTCTTGCCTACGGTCCCCGTCCCACCCGTCACAATTCAATAAGGTGATTATCCACACCTTCAAAACTTCTACACGTGGGACCGTGACTTGTGGGAACCCACCACAAGGGGTCACACATTCTTTGACCCATTTGACCCCTACTCTAGTGGGCCCCGTGACCCATCACTTCCCTCATACCTTATCGGGGAAGTCCACTTTCATACCCCTTTCCTACGGGCCGGGTCCTCCATACCCACCAAGCCCGTCCAGGATACACCTACACCCAGCTCTTCCACACCTGGCTTTCCTAGCCCTCTCAAGTCTCCCAAATCCAAAGGGCCGTCCATGCATGACTGGGTCATACTTGGACATTTAGGTGTACCTCATGCCACCCATCTCCGGTTACATAACATGCATGCATGGCACACATTCGGGTGTCCTGGTCCGCCGTCACCCATGTACGGGTCAGACTAACATTAGGTGTGTCTAGGGTCATAGTTGAGTCAATGTGCTTTTCTTCGTGTGGTTTGTTTTGTGTGGTTTGTTTGCATAGTTTGTGTGTCGTTTGTTTGTTTGCATGTGTCTTGTGCAAGCTCGTTGTCACTCTCTTATGAGTAAAGGGTGATTGGACTCACTCGATGAGTGCGGGATCGATTCTACATCTATACCCGGATCAGTCACCTATAGGGACTCAGCGGTGATTCCTAGTGAGTCTTCGAGCTGCTTCCTTCCCTTTTCAGAGTGCCCCACCCGGAGTGTCCACCTTTAGCCCATAGCAGTTCGTGCATATCGAGTATATATGGAATGAGCAGGTGACGATCACTTGGAGTGGAGCATACCCGCACTACTTGGCACGGTAATGGATCCGCCGGAGTACTCGAGCATCCATACCCCTACTCGATGGGGTCGAGTTCCTCCCACCCGGGGAGAATTGATGGGAATCGACGCCGAGCACTGACATTTTTATTTTACATTTGTGTCCTTTAGTTTACTTTTATATCCTTGGGAAAGTATATGTACAATTGTAAGGCTTTGTAAGCCAATGTGTCATTCCCTAGGATTGTGTGAGTTTTTGTGCAAATGTGTAGTAGGTCCAGCTAGGGGGCCCCCTCCCCGTCCCCATTGGTCCACCTCATCCATGTGGGGCTGGTCAACCATCCTAGGTGGCCATCTAGAAGGTTTGAATGCTAATTGACCACATGGGAGACAAATGTGTTAAAATTTCAAAGGTTGGCCACCTACCTTACCTACCTAGTCAAAGTAGTGCCCCCTCCATATGTAATTTATTTATTTTGAGTTTTTGACCACATGGGGGAAGAAAATGGCCTATTTTCCACGAAATTCTCAGCCCCCCACCCCTTGCCATTTTCTATATAAGCCTATGTATAGTGTCATTAGAAATTAATAAAAAAAGAGAAAATTGTTGAAAATCAAGAGTGATTCTTGAGCCCCTCCCCTCTCCCCTGGTGTTCATCTCCTCCAACCCCAAATTCTAGAGTGGTTCTATCTTCAATCCCCTCCCCTCTATCTCCGGTGATCATCTGTGCCGCCGCCGCCGCCGTTCGTGCCGCCTTCGAGCCGCCGTGAAACCGTCGTCGGTATTCTGTCCTACTAGATAGAGGTGTTTTTCCAAAATTCCTGCTACCCGCCACGGCCTCTTCGTAGTCTGAAATTTTTATGTTGTGTTCCCATCTTCAAACCCCTACTTCACAAAAAATGTCAGGTCCAAAATATTTTGTTTGGTATTTTTACATTTTCGGTCTTCAATCACTCCCAGATCTGTCCTGTCTCTGTCTACAATGACAGCAGCTCTGAGTTTCCCCTCTCCGACCATCTTTTTGATTTTTTTTAGGACTCCAAATTTTAATGGGTGTTCTGTCTATCATCCCCTACATCCATGAATGTTCTTAATTTCTGATCAGCCTTCTATCTATTTTTCAAAAATCGTGTTCTATCTCTGCTACAGTGCTTTCAACCAATTCCCAGATCCGACCACCTTCCAGTTCCAAAATCAGAACAAATCACAGCCACCTCCAAACCTTTCATAAAAAATATGTCTATTTTCCTAGCTCCATTTCCTACAACGTTCATGAAGAGGTCGAAGTCTGAATCCAAGGTCTACTAGGCGGTCAATGTCCGTTCTCAGACAAGTTCACTTTAGATCTGAGAGTCTGGTCACTGTACATTAGCAACTCAACAATTCATTAAAGTCTAGATCCGTGCATATCCAGGCCATATCTTTAAACCTAGATTAAAGTATTTGAAGTTAGCTTTCCAACGGCGCTAGTTTCGTGTTGATCCAACATCGGGGCTGAACGCAGCGTCCGTTCTCGCCGGGACGCGCGCTGAAAACCAGAAGTTGTAGATCCGTGGCCGGTTGTTCCGACCAGTGCCGATCGGAGCCGCCCGGCCTCCGGCCGGCGAACCAGCGCGCCTCCACTCCAGGGAGCACTCATCCAGGCATCCACCACCACAGCAGTGCCACCGTGTCCCACACGGCCCCTCCGGACAGTAAGTGGGCCCCACATGCGCGAGTACGTGTGCGGCCGAAGCTACGCGAGAAGCCTCCCGTCAACCCGAAATCGGTCCTCCCGGACCCCATTGTGTCGCCCTTTACCTCCCTACGTGGAGTGGGCTGTAACTCATTGCTGTAATCTTTATGTATTAACTGTCCCGGGAGTACAACTTCGGCCGGGTCCGTCGTCCCCACGCCGAGCGCGTGGAGGTATCGTATTCGCTCCTTGGTTGGCATTTCGCTTATTTCCATATATGCTTGTTTATGCCACTGCTAGAGAGCATGTTTTAGGACCTAGCTCGCTATAATTTCATATCACCGCTGCTGCGAGAGAGTGAGCGAGACCGCCCCGTGACCCGATCCGGGCGCGAAAGTGTGAATTGACCACCCTAGCTCTTGCCGGTTTCTCAACCGTGCACGTCCGACGCTTCCCTCGTTAAGGGGTAGTCACGAGCTTGTCGTGTCCGTGGTCTCGTCCCGCATCAGTTGGTAATCAGCCCTGACGCCGAGCCGGTGAAGCAACCACCGCGGCGCATGAGGCCAGAGCTCATCACCCAAATTTGTGCTGAAGTCGACAAGCTCATTGACGTGGGATTTGTTGAAGAAAACTAGTACACCACGTGGCTGGCGAATATCATCCCCGTGAAAAAGAAGAATGGACAGATCCGGGTCTGTGTCGACTTTCGGGATCTAAATAAAGCCTGCCCCAAGGATGACTTTCCGGTGCCTATAACCGAGGTCATGATTGATGCTACAACCGGCCATGAAGCCCTATCATTCATGGATGGATCGTCCGGCTACAATCAGATTTGGATTGCGGAGCATGACCGAGTCCATACTGCTTTCCGAACTCCTAAAGGCATTTATCATTACAAGAGAATGCCGTTCGGACTAAAGAATGCTGGCGCAACCTATCAGCGCGCAATGACCAAAATCTTTGACGAGCTGCTCTACCGCAAGGTCAAATGCTACATAGATGACCTGGTGGTCAAGACCAAAAGAAAAGAAGATCATCTGCAAGACCTCCGGATTGTTTTTCAGAGGCTGAGGCAGCATGAGCTGAAGATGAACCCTATGAAATGTGTGTTCGGTGTGTCGAGCGGAAAATTCTTGGGCTTCATTGTCCGATATCGGGGAATCGAGATAGACCCTGCAAAGATCAAAGCAATTCAGGAGTTACCCCCGCCAAGGAACATCTCCGAGCTGAGATCATTACAGGGCCGCTTAGCTTATATCCGACGGTTCATTTCCAATTTGTCAGGGCGATGTCAGCCTTTTCACGAGTTGATGATGAAAGAGGTTCCCTTTTATTGGGATGAAGATTGCCAGGCAGCCTTTGACAAGCTAAAAGACTACCTGAAAACTCCTCCAGTGCTGGGCGCACCGGTGAAAGGACGACCATTGATATTGTATATAGCAGCTACACATAACTCTCTAGGGGCAATGCTGGCCCAGAATAATGAAGAAGGGAAAGAGCAAGCCCTCTATTACCTCAGTCGGAGACTGGTCAGAACTGAAGAGAAATATACTTATATTGAGAAGATCTGTCTGGCACTGGTCTTCGCAGTTAAGAAGCTCTGGCACTATATGTTGTCGCATGAAATCAGCTTCGTATCCAAAGAGGATCCCCGGAAGTACATCATGTCTCAACCGGCACTCAAAGGCCGCCTGGGCAAATGGGCGGTAATCCTTATGGAGTTTGATATCTCCTACGTACCGCGCAAGGCTGTCAAGGGCCAAGCTATTGCAGACTTCTTCGCTGAGCACCCAGTGCCCGCAGATTGCCCGTTGGAGCCGGAGCTTCCTGAAGATGAAACCCTAGAAGCCGTTCAAGTACAACCCGCCTTATGGCAGCTATATTTTGATGGCGCTTCCAGAATTGACACCTCTGCCACTGGATCAGCCAGAGTCAGGGCAGGAGCAGGCATAGTCCTGAAATCCCCAGAAGGAGAAGTGGTGCATACATCCTGTTCCATAAACAAGCAATGCACAAACAATGAAGCGGAATATGAAGCCCTGATAATCGGGTTGCAAATTACTCTGTCCATGGGAATTCAGATGCTAGAAGCATTCGGAGACTCCATGCTAGTTATAAAACAGCTGGAAGGAGAGTTCGATGTACGAAAGCAAGAGCTCCTCCCCTATCACTAGTTGGCAACTTGCCTGATGTCAAAATTTTACTTCATCAGCATCAAGCACATCAATCGAGGCCAGAATGCTCAGGCAGACGCCCTCGCTAAGCTGGCCAGTTCATTGGCGGTCCCGCCAGACACAAGCCTGAATATAATAGTGATCAACCGCCGATAGGTCCCCAGCGTAACAGAGGTCCTGGCCGACGAACAAGAGATGGAAATAGCAGTCATCGAAGGGGTTCAGCAGCCCGATTGGCGAGAGCATCTCCTACGCTGGTTTCAACACCAGCAACTTCCAAAAGAAAAGGAACAGAGAATGAAGCTCCTGAGGATCAAGGATTCTTACGAGATGAGAAGCGGGACCTTATTCCGAATTATGGCAGATGCCCGAGGGAAATTCCTACTCCGTTGCTTGTCTTCAGCAGAAGCAGGACAGGTGATGCAGGAGGTCCATGCAGGATCAGCTGGAGCACACCAGGCTGACCCGAAGATGAAAATTGAGATAAAGAAACTGGGTTACTATTGGCCCACTATATTTGACGATTGCTGCAGGTTTGCCAAAGCTTGTCTGAAGTGTCAAGAACATGCTAATGTGGCAAGGAGACCTCCAGTGCCATTGCATCCCACCCTACCAAGCTGGCCATTTGCTCAGTGGGGCACGGACGTAGTAGGGCCGCTACTAGCATCTTCATCATGGTGCAGATACATCTTAGCAGCTACGGACTACTTCTCCTGATGGGCGGAGGCAGTAGCACTAAGAGATGTGACGGGAGAACTAGTTGCAAGATTCTTCCGGCAGAATGTAATATTTCGGTTCGGGATCCCCAGCCGAATCATCTCTGACAATGGCAGTCACTTTAGGAACCAGAAGATTTATCGGCTGGCCGACAAATACAAAATCGACTGGAGGACATCGTCCCCCTACAACCCTCAAGTCAATGGACTCGCAGAAGCCTTTAACAAGACCTTATGCACGCTGCTGGCAAAGACTGTCAAGTCTAATAAAAAGGATTGGGAAGAAAGGATGTACGAAGCACTTTAGGCCTATCGTACTGTCTACAAGACCCCAACCGGCTGTTCACCTTTCTCCCTCATTTATGGGTCGGAAGCTGTAGTGCCCATTGAACTTGAAGTTCCTTCATTACGAGTTGCCGTCCAGCACGGACTAGTCAGTGGTGAACAGGCCAATGCAGAAAGAAGATTGGAGGAGCTCGCTGAGCTCGAAGGAAAATGCCTCCAGGCACAGCAAAACATCCAACTCTACCAGGCTCGCGTGGCCCGTGCTTTTGACAAGCTAGTCAAGGGTCGAGAATTCAAGAAAGGAGACCTGGTAATGGTCAAAAGAAGATAAGTGATGGCCTCCAACCCCAAAGGGAAGCTGGTCGAAAACTCGGTCGGGCCGTATATCATCCGCCGAGTGTATGAAGGGGGTGCCTACGTCCTTGTAGACCACAAAGGAGTCATTCAGTTCTCTCCCCTCAACGGAAAACACATTAAGCTGTATCATGCAGCGCAGCCGACATGTCCCGAGTGATCGGTCGAAGCTACTCTTCTCCTTGGTTAGTGGCACTCCGCCCTAACCGAGCTACTCTTCTCCTTGGTTAGTGGCACTCCGCCCTAACCGAGCTACCCTTACCTCGGTTTAGTGGCACTCCGCCCTAACCGAGCTACCCTCCTCCTTGGTTTAGTTGCACTCCGCCCTAACCGAGCTACCTTTTCCTTGGTTTAATGGCACTTCGCCCTAACCAAGCTACTCTTTTCCTGGGTTTAGTGGCACTCCGCCCTAACCGAGCTACTCTTTTCCTGGGTTTAGGGGCACTCCGCCCTAACCAAGCTACCATCTCCTTGGTTTAGTGGCACTTCGCCCTAACCAAGCTACCTTCCGTGGTTTAGTGGCACTCTGTTCTAAACAAGCTCCCTTTTTCTTGGTTTAGTGGCACTCCGCCCTAACCGAGCTACCCACTCCTTGGTTTAGTGGCACTTCGCCCTAACCAAGCTACCTTCCGTGGTTTAGTGGCACTCTGCCCTAAACAAGCTCCCTTTTTCTCGGTTTAGTGGCACTCCGCTCTAACCGAGCTACCCTCTCCTTGGTCCAGTAGGCATTCCGCCCCGATCGAGCTACCTTTTCCTTGGTTTAGTGGCATTCCGCCCTAACCGAGCTACCTTCCTTTGGTCCAGTGGCATTCCGCCCTGATCGAGCTACCCTCTCCTTGGTCTAGTGACATTCCGCCCTGATCAAGCTTCCAAAAGAATACGCCACACCGCCATTACGAGCCTTACGTTCGGATTGGCACGAAAGCCCTTCCTCGCGTTAGCATTATCTTCCCGCTAACGAATAAACCCGAGTCGGCTGGAGATTTTGTGTTCTAGCTGGCATTCTCACATTGTTGCCACTACGGGCCATCTACTGTCGACCAGGAGTCGAACATCACACTTCAACCTGCCACCCTATACATATCAATAAAAAGAAAGAAAAGAAAATGGGGTTAAAAAATAGAGATACCCCGCCAGACTTGCTCCTATATTAGGGCAAGTGCAAGAATGGCTATAACCCAGCTGTGGCAAAAACCCGAAGGGGCGCTGCAGGCAAAATCGGGTACCCCACCGCGTGAAAACCCGAAAGGGCGCGCGGGCAAAAGCAAGAGGGGGCTGGCTCCGGCAAAAACCCGAAAGGGTGCTTGAGTCAGTAAAGTGGTAATTTCCAAATTCCTCTCCTATTCTCCACCCAATGGAACTCCGAAAGGGACAATCATCAAAGACTCGCCGGAAATCCTTTAACGAACTCGGGTCGACCCTCGTCATCATCGGCGAGATCGGTCGATCTCTACCCTCAACTTGGACCTTACGTCCCTGTTGGTAATCACATCCTTGTTTCGGCAATAACCCATGCCGATGAGTAAACCCACGTTCAACCCTCGTCATCATCGGCGAGATCGGTCGATCCCTACCCTCAACTCGGATCTTACATTCCTGTTGATAATCCCATCTTTGTTTCGGCAGTAACCCATGCCGATGAATAAACCCACATTCGACCATCGACATCATCAGCAAGACCGGTCGATCTTTACCCCTAACTCGGATCTTACATCCTTGTTAATAGACCATATCCCTTGCTTCGACATCTAGCCGGTGTCGACGAACCGAAGCAGGATCCAATCCCTATCATCATCGACAAGGCCAGCCAACATTTTCGTGGTCCAGTTCTTCTGCATCCCGAATTCAAAGAGAAAAAAAAAGAGGAAAAAAAAAGAGCAAAGAAAATGGGGTTAAAAAAATATAGATACCCCGCCAGACTTGCTCCCATCTCAGGACAAGTGCAAAAATGGCTACAGCCCAGCTGTGGCGAAAACCCGAAAGGGCGTCGCAGGCAAAATCGGGTACCCCGCCGCGTGAAAACCCGAAAGGGCGCGCGGGCAAAAGCAAGAGGGGGCTGGCCTCGGTGAAAACCCAAAAGGGCGCTTAGGTCAGTAATGTGAATAAAAAAATGAATGATGAATAGTGATGAACCATCCTCCGTCCAGAAGGCCATTTGCAAGGCCAAGGTGGAACCTTCATCCGATATCCCACTTATACACCCTTTCGACCCTTGTCACCATCGGCAAGATCGGTCGCTACCCCCATCCGGTTCTTGTCACCATCGGCAAGACCGTCTACCATTTCGACCCTTGTCATCATTGGCAAGATCGGTCGCTACTCTTTCCGGTTTTTGTCACCATCGGCAAGACCGTCTACCATTTCGACCCTTGTCACCATCGGCAAGATCGGTCGCTACCCCTGTCCGATTCTTGTCACCATCGGCAAGACCGTCTACTATTTCGACCCTTGTCATCATCGGCAAGAGCGGTCACTACTCTTTCCGATTTTTGTCACCATCGGCAAGACCGTCTACCCTTTTCAACCCTTGTCATCATCGACAAGATCGGTCGCTACCCCTGTCCGGTTCTTGTCACCATCGGTAAGACTGTCTACCATTTCGACCCTTGTCATCATCGGCAAGATCGGTCACTACTCTTTCCGGTTTTTGTCACCATCGGCAAGACCGTCTACCCTTTTCGACCCTTGTCATCATCGGCAAGATCAGTCGCTACCCCTGTCCGGTTCTTGTCACCATCGGCAAGACCGTCTATCATTTCGACCCTTGTCATCATCGGCATGATCGATCGCTACTCTTTCCGGTTTTTGTCGCCATCGGCAAGACCATCTACCCTTTTTGATCAAGATCGGTCGCTACCCCTATCCGGTTCTTGTCATCATCGGCAAGACCGTCTATCATTTTGACCCTTGTCATCACCGGCAAGATCGGTCGCTACTCTTTCCGGTTCTTGTCACCATCGGCAAGACCGTCTACCTTTTCGACCCTTGTCACCATCGGCAAGATCGGTCGCTACCCTTTTTTATCATTGTCATCATCGGTAAGATCGGTTGCTACCCTTTCGACCCTCGTCACCATCGACGAGCCCGGTCAACTACCCCCTAACCTGGGCCTTCCGCCCTCGTTGATCAACAAAACATCATTGCGTCGACATTTGACCCATGTTGATGGTTATAACACACCTCTCATCACCAGCGGCAAGGTTCGCTAGGTGCATCTGCCTACGCTACCTATGTCCCACCTTGGCAAAGGCCCTGTTCCGGGAATGGCTACGTCGCGGTGGAGCGAACACCTCACCCCTTCCCTGAAGGCGTGAGTGCTCTCCTGCGCCATCGGCAAGTATCCCCAGGTTCAGGTGATCAGCCAGAAGAAAGAAAAGAAGGAAAGAAAAGAAGTCGTGATCGAGGCGACAAACAGAGATGTCTTCATTAATATGACTTGTTGGAATACATTTACGCCCGGAACATCCCCCGGGGGTACATAAGCTCCAAAAAAAAAGGAAGCGGAGCCCGATCAAGGAAAGAAAAAAAAAACAAAACAACAAAATGAAATCATGGCAAAGGACGCCAGAAAATATCTGCCAACTCCAAGAGACCCAGTGAGGAGTGTCGGGTAAATTCTTGCAGCCGGGCCTCAGTAACTGTCAACTGCGATAACCTTTCATCCAATGAGGCAAGTTGTCCTTCGACCAGATCAGCTTCTTCTCTTGACTGGGTTTCGAGGCGCTCGCCTTCCTGCAGTTCGGCTTCGACCTCGGCAAGCTCAGCGCGCAACTCTGCCTCCCGTGCCGTGAGGAGCAGCCGGCGTTCTGAGATATTACCGGCAGCATTTCTCAGCTGTTCCATGGTCACCCTCAAAGAAGAAGCAGCAGTGCGGCAATCTGCCCTCTCCAGCTTCACAGCCGTCATCTGATCAGAAACCTCTCGGCTCAGGAACTCCCGCCTGTTGGCGTGCTTTAATAGCATTACAACCCACGGAGTCCAATCATCCATGGGGCAGCCGAATGCTAATAACGACCGGGAGAGGTGGTCTACCAAGCTCCTCAGCTGCACATAGGTCAGGTCCAGAGAAGCTGACATAGCCTGCTGGAGATTGTCCAAAGACTGCCATACCATGTCATCAGAGAATCATAGGCCTAGTGGCGAAGTCTCAGGGAGCTGAAAATTCACCCTGCTATCTATGTCGGCCCAGATGTCATCGGCCACCCCGCGGGACGTCGATGGCAGGGTCTGTATGACGCCGACTCCTGGTCCAACAGTTGCGGTTACGGCTGCCAAGGGGCCCTCTATGACGCCAATTTCCTTTCCTGCCCTTTAGGGCGAAGTCATGACGGCCGTCTCAGCGGCTGAGGGTGCTTGCTCCTCCTGAGCAGTCTCACGGGCCGTCAACAGAGGGGAGCTGTCTATAACTGATAAGGCTTCGGCTTCTTCCCCAATAATTTCTCCCGCTTCTACTTCTGGGAGAGCACTTGGCTTCAGCAGTGGCTCTTCGCCAGTAACCAGGGCTTGAGTCCCCGCAACCTCGATCAGGCCGCCAGCCTCGACAGTCACATCGGGCTCCCCTGAGGCCGCAGCAGCAGCATAGGTCCGTGGAAGCCGCAGGGCGATGGGCCGCACAACAGGTGGAAGAGCCGATTGACTAATATCCACGCCAGGAAGGGGTATGCGGATCATTACAGCTGGTGATACCGCCTCAGCCTGCATTGCACATACGTACATCAGCCAGTTGGCTTGGAAATAAAAAGAAGTGCTGCAGGCAAGAATCAGAATACTTCCTACCTCAACCGGCACTATATTTAGGCCTCCAAAAGTGGCCTCTGAAGATTCTGGCCCTTCTCCTGCAGTCGGATATGATGATGCTCGGCTCCTAATAGCCTCGGAGGGCTAAACGTCAACAGATCACTCTCATAAGCTGAAGAAGCCCCGGCGTCCTCAGCCTCGGTGTCGACCATCGGGAACCCCTCGTCGTCGCCGGAGCCGCCACCATAATCAACTTGTTCAGAGGAGGAGGATTCTTCTGCTTGTTCTCGGACCTCCGATACCTGAACGGGAACCGTGCCGCTAGGAGGAAGCCCTCTATCCAGAATCTCCTCAGCGGTCTCCGCCTCAGGAGCATCCGTCGGCGGAATGTCCAGGGGCTGGTCCCTTGGAAGCCCTTGCTCTCCGATGGCAGCCCCTGCCGTGGCACCGACCTCAGGGAGCAGCGTGGGTCGAACATCGACTGGAATTGAAAGACAATAAATAGTCAAGACTTGACTGAAACCACAATATGCCACCAAGGTCTATCGGCATGCTGTAAATTACCTTCTATTTCTCGATGGGGTGTCGGTGAAGGCAAGCCACCCTCAGCGGAGGCCGAGGGGGCTTTTTCCTCTCTCTCCCCAGCAGCAGCTCCGGTTGCCGCCTCCAACCCAACAACGGCGGAGGTAGTGCTAGCAGCTACTAAAAGGAAGGATGATCAACCAGGGCGACGGAAATAAACAAACAAGCCAGACAAGAATAAGAAGTCACCTTCGCCCTCAGGCCCTTGCGTCCAGGTGGCCTCAAATTCAGAGAATGACGGAACCCGAGGAAGGGGAACCGTGGACTCCTCTTCAGCAGCCTTCCTCCGACGTGCCCGAGTAGCGCGGGACTCTGCCCTCTTGGCTTTCTTGGCCCTACTGATGGCCTCCGTGACCTGGGACCTGGTTCGCTTTCGCGAATCCCCAAGGGGTAATGGTGTCGTAGTCGGAGCTGGCTCTGGAATATTTAAATATGAAGGCTTCTGCGCCTTAGATATCAACTCCCTACAGTGTCGGGTCGCCTCCATAGAAAGGTGAGCTGCAAAAGCACATAAGTGAGAAGATGCACACTGATTATAGAAGAAGCAGCTTCAGGGTTGAAGAAGAAAACAAGCATTACCTGGCAGCCCCGTATATCGAGGACTAAGCGGCCAGTAAAGCAATATTGGCGCCTTGTCCCGGGAAGCCGCCTCGCGAATAAGCCAGCACACATCACCAATTGTTTCACTTTTCTCCGCCAGTTGAGCCAAGTCTTCATGGCCAGAGGATGAAAAGTGATGATATAAGCTCAAGTGGTCGAATCCCCAGCCATCGACATACTTGAAAGATATCAGAAGCTGATGGTCCCGGATGGCTTCTAACGGACTCAAAATTGAAAGTCCATGAGAATGAAGCAGGGCGAATATCCAGGGGGTGTTGGAATATAAGTCAGCCCGCCTGTCTTCCCTCCTGATGAAGGTCCGGTAGGGATGAAAATGGTCGATTTTTGGGTGCCAGCCCGCCACAGTAGGAAGGGGTTCTTCCACCGGAAGGGGGATTGTCTGAAGAGGAATCCGGTCACTGCTGACCCGGCACTACCCCCAGAGGGTCTTCGCGTAGTCATCCTTCTTGATCTCTGGCATCCTCGGGTCGGCCTTGGGTGACCTACCCTTCACAGCTTTCCTGGCCTCTATATATGCCATCACCTCGGTGTTAGACCAAGACTTCAGCTTCTTCAAATAGGAGGGGTCAATATCCAGAATGGGTTCCCGCTGGGAGTCTAAAAAGCGGCGTTCGGCAACATGCCAGCAGTCCTTCCGGAAGTTCCGATAGAAACCCGTTCGCGCATTCCACCACTTGATGAAGTCTAGAGTCACTTGGGGCAGACAGGCCGGGGTTGGCACCCTGAATGATACGTCCTCCCGACGATGGAAGTAGTCCCACCATGTGCAGGCTTCCTCCACAGTCGTCTGACCGGCCCGATGTCTGTTCGGAAGACTGAACCGGGCTGAAGAAGAAGGAATTTGCTGGTCATATCCAAAATTCTGACCGAAACGAAAGGGATAATACGGCTCCTGCCACAGGAAGCCGCTCTTTCTAAATACAAGAACACTGGGGCGGATAGACAGTGCCCAATCGACCAGTTCTGGCTCCAAGATGGGCCGTGTGCTCTTGGACCTGGTGACCTGGTGAATGAATTCCTCTGTCTCAAACAACCGGCACTGCCGCATCCTGTTGACTAGGGGACTGGAGCTGGCAGCCAAGCTCCAAAAGTGCAAAACTCCTGGGGAATCTTCCAGAACCGTAGTCAGCTTCCCCCGAATAGCAAAAAGCTGATCCGCCAGCGAAGACGGTTCAGCGCTAGCAAACTCGATCATCTGTGGCAAAGGACGATCTGACTGCATCGACCGGGGAGCTACTTCTGGAAACAGGGTGCAGACCCAGGCGTTAAAGAAGTGGACGGGACCAACTATCCAGGAATTCCTGGGGATGCGTGACTTGTGCAAGTCCCCCAACATTTTATATATGAGGCATAGAGCCACTGGGCACAGAGACAACTTTGTCTCCCAGGCCATCAAACAGGCAGGGTAAATCGCTTCCGGCCTGATCACCGTCTCGTCTCCTTGAGGAAGGGTGAATGAACAAAGCCAATAAGTCAGGTACGCAGAACAATGTGTAACTGCGTCAACTCCTGTGGGATTCGGGCCAACTTGCTGCCCTCTCCCTGAGACAGCGGGATATGTCGCTTGGCGTCGAGCCCTCTTCTTCCGCGCCACCGCTGTCGGAACCACCGTGGGGAAGTCCTCATAGTGCTGCTCCCCACCAAAGAAATATTGAAGCCACGTGCCCATCCGCACGCGTCTCTTTTCACCAGGCTTTCGCGCTTCCCGCGGATCAAGCGTCAGGCGCAACAGGGTGCGGTACGCCTTCATCAGATAACGGTAGGCGAAGCCCGTGAAATATCTACCTTCGCCATCCGTCTGGTCTTTCAGCCAGTCTGGAAAACAAACTTCTTCATACGGCTCCCCGTCTATGGGCAAGCCGCTCAGCTGGGAAAGACTCCAGAGATCTAGTGAAGTCTCACCCTCTGCAGTGTAAAAAGTGTTGTATTCTGGGTAGAAAACTTCAATCATCCCGCAGCACAGACCTCGGGAGATCGGGTACCTGTACCGGGAAGCATATACACTCTGGTATACACCAGCATGTACCAGGATGGGGGCGTACTGCCGTAACACAAAGTCTGTGAATTCAACTGCCCCCGGTCTGAAGGAGTGAGCATCAGTGGCTTTGAGTTCTCCAAACCACCCAACTGAAATCTGATGCTTAAACCGGACTGCCAAGCAGTCTAAAAGGAAAGGCTCATCTCGGTATCCCCAGTGGAGCGGGGCGAGGAATAAACCATATACGGGATTCTCCCTGTCAACGCATCCGGCAGTTTCATTCCAGCGAGCTGGTGTATACTGCAGTGCTCTCGTCAGCATCCCGGCCTCGGGGGATAACTCCTACACTCCAAGCACGGCCCCCCATTTCCTGGGCTCGCCCGGGATATACATAGGCATACCGTGAGTAACTGACTCAGTCAGACTGTCTCGCTCCGCTAGTAGAGCGCCTTCCGCTCGACAGACAAGGATTATATCGCGCTTCCCGCCAAGGTTGAAGTGCTCTAGGAATGCCATCAAGTGCTTATCTTTGGGATGATCCAGCCTGACGCCGTCCCCTCGATCATACCTGAACTGGTTGCCGTCAAGAATCAATAGGCGGCCGGTGTCGACAGTGTCAGTCTCTGAGTCGAGGAATTGGCC
Source organism: Amorphophallus konjac (assembly GCA_022559845.1). Lineage (NCBI taxonomy): Eukaryota > Viridiplantae > Streptophyta > Magnoliopsida > Alismatales > Araceae > Amorphophallus > Amorphophallus konjac. Next base: position 216,591,784 of record CM040118.1, read on the forward strand.
ACACAGCTACATGTCGAGGCCCCCGATCAAGGGAATGCACATTCCCCCAGGTCACAACAACCCGGGATATGGAAGAAGATGATCCAGATGCCATATTATATGTAAAACAACGCCCAGAGGTGAACAAGCAGAGTTAGAAATCAGTTAATCGAAGCAATATTTCTGACAAAATTCCGGCAGCATCTCCCCAGCTCGGGGGTTTGTCGAAAGAAAAACGGAACCCGTCCACAGAGGGAGCGGCCCCTAAAAGTAGCCATAAGCATTAAGCTAAGGCCGAATGGGACACCCGAGGGATTTAGCTCCGAGGACAAGTCCTACGAGGAGCCTCCCGGGGCCCGAAGAGCGGGTTCAAAACCCAAAGCATGATAGCGACTCAACTCACCGGCTCGCTCAAAACCCAGAGCCCACTCGGCGTCGCGGGAGGAGGAGAAAGGGAGGAGAGAGAAAGAAGATTTGCAAATGAGAAGTTGTGAAGAAAAAATGAAGAAGAATTTGATTTATAGGGGGGCTCCACCCCTGTTAAAACGGCGTGCCCCGGGGCGCGCCGTTTTAAGCCATTTGCGCGCCGTTTTAGCTGCGCTGTTTTAACTTCGAAAGTCCAGGGTGCGCCGGATTTGGCCGTGCCGTTTTAACCATGAAGAAATGCCACGCCGTTTTAAACGGCACCGTACAAGTCTCCTGCCTCGCCGGATTAGCGTCCGAAGCCGAAATTAAGCGCCGCTCGAGCTTCTGTCAACCAAAGGAAGCTCATCCGTAGGCCTTGCCGCATTCCTGCCTCACTTGCACCGCCTACGTCTCGGTGGCATTTTTTGGCCTCAAAATATAATCCTTCGGCGACCAAGCCACAAAGACGAATGATACGGCCCACTGAAGCACAGAAGCCGATGAAGACTAGCTTATTGAAGGCTCTTCAAGCTCCCAGAGCCCCGAACCACCTTGAAGGGAACACCTGGGACTCCACCTTAGGAGAGTCGGAATGAACCCACAACCAACCGACAGCGCGACCAAGCCTGCCCAATGACCCGACATTGACCTCAGCATTTCGCTACCCCACATCCGTCGCTCGACCAAGGACGACGGTCTACCCAATGGCTCTCCTGAGGGGGAAAAATGTCCTCGGCCGTCCATAACAAGGGGCCGAAGGTTCTATCAGTAGAGGGCCCCGATCACCCGACATGGGTTCGGCTCCTCATCATAATGGGCCCTTTAGTGGCCAATTGATCGCCATTCAAGGCAAAATCATCCGGGATGCAACACCGTCCCGCAAAGAAGCCTCGAGCACAAGTCCATCTCGACCAGAAGCACAAATCACAGTGCTGGAGGCCGCGCCAACAGGTTACCCGTATGCTCGGGCCAGACACACGCGGAGGTCTGATCAAGGCCGTTCGTCATATCGAGAGCTTCCTCGACACCACATCAAGGTTTTTCAAAGACCAGGGCAAAAGGAACAGTCAACCGGAGTCTCCGGAATCATCCCCGGACCCACCGGCCGGCCCGCGCCGAGCAAACGAGTCAAAACGGCGCGTGAAGGGTCACCGGCGCCGCTTAAAACGGCGCCATCAGAAAACGGCGCACCCATTGTCATCGGGGGACTGCTTCTCGATGCCATCAAAAATGGCGCGCCCTCTCCCCAGGGCGCCGGATCGACAAGGCTATATATACAGCCTGTCTTCGAAACAAAAAGGGGCAGAAACAAAAAAAAAGCCAGAGAAACAAGAGAGAAAAGAGAAGAGAATCAAAGAAAAAGGGGAATCAGAGGATTTTCTTCGTGGCGAGTGGAGAGCCCTTTCTCTGAGAGTTCGTTGGCCACCGCCGTCGTCCCCTGTGCTGCTCCGCTCAAACCTCCCGGTGTCGGAGAGGAAGATCGATTACTTCTTTGTCTTGTAGGTGGGTCACCGTCGTATTCCCCGTCGATTCCCCCCTTCTGATTTTCTGTTTTCGTTTCCCCTACTGCAATGTAAGTGAGGAAGAGGGGGAGGGGCGATGATACAAGACTTTCCTCCCCCCTTTTCTCACCATTACTTCTTCCCCGTCTACTTCATCTGTGATGAGCCCCTGTTAATGTAAACGGTGGCCGAGCGACAACGCCGACGCCGGAATATATATGCTGTGTACATACCCGTGCTGTTCATGGGATGAATGGAATGCTATTGTGGTTGAGGCTCTATCCTTTCTCCATGCCTTCTCTAATCTCTTCTCGAATGTGCATCCGATGATTTTCCGGCATATGTGCTCCCATGTAATCGTTTTCCCGACGATGGATGCTTCCTGGGCTATATGAATCATTCTCCCCTCCCGGGGCTTTTCTTTCTTGATTTTTAGCATAATGGCCAGGCTCTGCACCGTATACGCCATGGATCCTATGATCAGAGACGCACCACTGTGCGCATATCTGTCTATCTCTATCCGGGGAGCACGTCCTCACACCGATGTGCCTCTTCTCATAGGCCAAACCGGGGGGGGGGGGGGGGGGGGAATTACCTCTGTCTTTCTTTCCTCTTCTGCGGCGAGCCCTCGCTGGTTTGTTTCCGAACGTGATATGTGTTTATCTCCTCCCCGGACCCTCATGCTAATCCTATAGCATGTCCGCATCAACTCACTTAGCCCGCGGGTTTCACCGTCTTGCGCTACTCTTTCCGCCCCGCTCGGATCTTCACAGTATTATGCTCTGTAGCATCGCTCCCGTGCCCGGGGAGGGGAACATTCCCCCAATCTTCTACATCAGTCATTCGACCGGCAGAGGGTTCGTCCATTGATGACGAATATCCCGACGGGCTATTGAATGCACAGCAATGGGCCCACGCCCTACAGTTCAAATCCATGGTCCTTAATGGATTTCGTGGTGGCTGTGGGTTGTGTCTCCCTTGTAGGCTAGCCCTCGGGAGTTCCTTCCTCTATCGGGCGTCCCGATTCGAGTGTTTTGGTGACTCAGGTCACGTGCCCCTCGTAGGATAGCCCTCGGGGTTTTCGCTCCCATATTGAGTCGCCTCATTCACTTACTGTCGCCCACGGACTCGGTGCCCCTAGCAGGCTTGCCCTCGGGGTCTTCCTTTCCGTTCAGGTTTGCCTGTCGCCGTTGCACCACCCAGCTCTTAGGGGTTGCTCCGCCACATGAGCACTCCCCGCTTCTCCCCGACAATCCCCTGGGATGGGGAGATGCTGCCGAAATTCTGGCTCGAACGAATCTAAACTTGGAACGATCGCCGCGCTCGAGTCTGAACCACGCGCGAGCCCGTGACTTGACTTTTTGGACGGCTTGGGACCGATCCACGAATAATCAACTCAATCAACTTTCAAAATCTCTCAAAACATTTTAATAAATCCATAAATAAACAAACGAAAATCTTGGTGTCCGAGAAATTGGGCTAAATCGGCGCCGTTCATGCATGGCACACCTTAAACGGCTCGCCTTAAAACGGCGCGCCCTTCCCGGCGCGCCTTAAAACGGCGCGCCATTCCCGGCGCGCCCCAATCAGGCCACGCCGGTTTAACCCGTCTTTTCCATTCACCTACGGTTTTCTGCGCCGTATTAAGCCATTTACCGACGTTTCAGGGCGCCGTTTCAGGCATTTTAACCCCTGTCTTCGCAAGCGTTGCACCGGTTTCACGCCGAATCATGTCGTTGTGTCGTTCCAGTCTCTTCCCCGCTCCCGGGATGATTTCTGGTGTCAACCATAAAATGAAGCAAACTCTTTGATCAGTGAACTGAATAAATTAGCTTGTTTGAGCTTGAATTGATATGTCTCAAGTTTTCGCCGTTATACCTTAGTCCAGGCATTCAGGTCGCGTCAATGCATGCTTGAGTGTGCGCCTCCTCGGTATATCAAATGACATTGCCGGAAGGTCAGGCTATGCCTGATCAGAGGTCTTGTTACGCGTGAAGGTGGCCTTCGGGCCTAAGTCCTCCGCCATGTATCGGGGCCCACCCAAATAAATCGTGTGTAGTCAATCATAGCATCTCGTATGATCACTCGCATGCTCTATATCCTTTATTCTGGCCTCGACAGCCCTTCATCTCGGCAATTAATCAAAGGTGTTCCCTCCTCGTGGGGGATGTAATTAACGCCATAGCCTTTATGGTATGGCGGACTGCTGGTCCCGGCCGAACCTCACATTCGCCCGACACGGGTCAGAATGAGCGCATCATAAAATTGTCACTCATTCCTCCGACGGCTGGAGGAACCGGTGAAGTAGTCCCTGACAGAACTGCTACGTGCGCCACTCTGAGAAGCGCTCCGCTCAGGGCCTCATCCTATCATGCGCACTGTCCTCTCCATGGTCCGTAGCTCGATCTTGAGGTCATGGATCCGCTGCCGGGCCTGCTCTGCCTCCTCGCGATAGCGGCCCACTGCCGCTGCCTCCTCGCGTAGCCAGGCTATTTCCTGCATCGCTGCTTCTAACTCTCTTGCCTGCATTATGCATTCCATTTGTGAATAGCCAATCCATAGAAAATATCATTGAAAGGAGGCTGTGTCACTCACCCTCTCGGGAAGTGAAGTCTCGGCCTCGTCGGCCCGTGCAACCACCCTCGCGAAGTCTGCGTCACGCTGGGCCCGGTCTGCTGGTGTCTGTGTGGAGGAAGAAGGGGCATCTGAGCCATGGCGCTGGACTCCCTTGGCACGCTGCACATTGAAGTCAGTCAATCTCATAAGCATCATAACATAAATGCATTTCTAAGTCTAGAAAGTAGTAAAGGCTCACCAGGAGATCCAGTGAGCGCTAAAGCTCATCCCGCTGCTACACGGTCGAGTGGAGTAAACCCTGGAGCTCTGCAATGCGCCCCTGCGGGTCAAGCTGCATTTAGAAGCATCAGCATGTCAGCATGTCAGCATAATAGGTAAAGCACTAGGTTCAAAGGTTCTTACCGGTCGTCGGGTGCCGCGGAAGACCTGATCCCCGTAGCGTCGTGCATAGGCCTTCAGGTAGGCCTCATCTGTGTCAGCTCTGGCCCGCACCTCACGTCCGCAGCACATCCAGTCTCGGATCTGCTCCTCTGCTCGAGTGATCCCATCCACTGAACCAGCTAGTTCGCATGAGTGTCACCCCACGCGCTCCTCCTCGGCACTCTCTCGGGTCGGGAATGCCACGTCCGACTGATGCACTCACCAGGTCCTCATGATCAGACGGTAGTGGAGTGGCTCCACCACGTTCATGCAGTGCAGCCAGATGTCTCGACCAGAGTATGCCAGCGCCACCTCCACCCAAGGCTGGCCCTCGAACCCCTCGTCTCGGTAGGGTGTCCAGTGAACCTGTGAAGAGGAGTCAAACTAAGCATACATTTCAACATTTGCATTTTGAGTTTTGGGTTAGGAACTCACCGATGCATAAGGAAGAGAGTCGATGTCGTACTGAATCGCCCGCACCTGGCGTCGGAGCGATCCCATGTCCCGTCTAGTCACCCATCACCTCGCGATGGGTAGGCAGTCTGCATGAGCCTCCAGTCCTCTGCCGAGGTGAGGCAGGTAGATATAGGCCCACACCTGCATTCCACACATGCATTAGCCAGATAATCACATAAGCACAAGCATGCAAATCTAGATCATTCGAATTAAAAGCATAAGCATTCAAATTTAGTTCATTCAAATTGAAATCATACCTGAAGAAATGGAGCAAAGCCGCCAAGCATCGTCTAGTGGGTAGTGGTGCCGAGGGAGTCAAACAGAAAGGCTAGTACGGCCGCACCCCATGCATACGACCCCACGCCCTCAAGGTCCTCCAGTAGCGGTAGCAGTCGGTAGTTCACTGAATCTCCTCTCGTAGCAAAAAGTAGCCGCCCAAAGAGCAACACCAAGAACCTCCTCAGTACCATGTCTGCCTCGGGTCCTGGCTCGACAGACACTCTCTCCCTCGCTCGGTCCCTCAGTCGCTCCAAGTGCTACTCGGGTAGCTCTCCGATTGAGATCCCGGCTCCTCTCAGGCCCAAGCTATCCTATAATCTGCCTCATGGTAGCAATGTCGACGCCTGTCCTTGTCTATCCAGCTCCAGCCCTAGCAGCCGTTGTGCCTGCTCTTGATAGTTTGAATGGGTGAAGCCGCTCACTAGCGCCCCGTGCACTCGAAGTCACGTAATCTATGCCACATCCTCGAGTGTAGGGATCATATGTCCCCACGGGAATAGAAAAGCCTTGCTGATCGGATCCCATCTGTCCTGTAGTGCTAGCAGTAGCGCGGCATCGGTCCGGAGTACCTCCACGCTCAAGAACTCCGCGAACCCCATCACTGCCAGCCTGGTCTGCTGAAACTCGGGCAGCGCGAGATATACCACCCAGACTTGCAACCATGAAATCCTGGTTTGGCTCTTCCCCTGCAAAGCAATTTATCATTCGAAGGTCAGTATAATCAAGATAGGCATTTTAGCAAGAAAAAAAAAGATTTTTTTTTCAAATCCAAGGGGCCTGGGACTGTCGCGGTCATGACAGGACCGCGACTGTTGGTAGCAGTCACTAGTAGACCGCGACCAGGTCGCCACGGAGGGCCGGGCCATTCCTGTTTCTAACGCCATCCGTGTGGGCTTTTTTGGCCCTACATTCTATCATTTAGGGATCTTAGACCCCGTTCCAATCACATATGCAACAAGAAAAACTAAAATCAAAGGGGCAAAAATAGGGGTTTTTGGCTGTGGGCTTACCTCGGACGCCGGTGCTCCAGGGGCTCTTTCCTCCTGGCCGTCGCCTTCGGACTCTTCGGCAGCCCCTTCGGTGGCCTCGCCGGGACCTTCGGGAGCAATGGGGGGAGCTTCTTCCTCCGGGGGCGGCGGCGGTTGGTCATCTTCCGCCGGTTGCTCCATGGAGGATGAGGCGCCCACCTCCGTCTCCATGATCCTCCGGAGAAAACGGCGGGTGAGAAGCTTCCTAGGCATCCTTCTGGGCAAAGAAAAAGGGGGGGAGAGGAAAGATTGAGAAGAAGAGAGGGGGAGAGATGGGGGCTTGGGGTCGGTACGAAATGGTGGTGGGGGGGGGGGGGGAAATGAAACGGCCGCCGAAGGGGCGACCGTTATTTTTCAAAATCTGGTTGTATGGTCGCGGTCTATCGAAGACCGCGATAGTACAGTAACGGTCTAATGAGGACCGCGTCGGATACAAGGCCCATTTGCTTTTTTGTTCGCCTGCTTGTTCTTTGCTTGTTCATATAGTTTCCCTTCAGTGATGTTTGTTCCTCCATAATCACACATATGCCTTGTTTGTTTCATCATTATGATGATGTTTGTCCGTTGCATTATATATGCTATTCATCTTTATCATTATGTTTTACTTTGTTCATATCTATATGCCCATGATTTTCTCATCTTGAAAAAGCCATAAAAATTCAAATATTGGAAAGGAAAAAAAATGCCGTTTCGCTTGACAGGTGAGTCAGGTATGGCTTTCTATCCCTCCTCTGTGTTGCATTACTATATGGTAGCTACATTACTATAGCCTCTCAAGGACCAGTTGGTTTCTCGCGTGTTCCAAGATCTGATGTTCCCCTTCAACAAAAATAATGATGATCCAGGTTCACGCGTTTAACCTCCGGATAGGCCGCTAGGTTGGGAAGATCTGGGGAGGATGGTTCTATCCTGCACGCCGTGGTTGCAGATGGTGTCTTGACCTTGGTTGTCCCAGGCTAGCAATATTATCCTTTAGTATTTTCTATTTTGTGTTTTCTTTGCATTTGTTTTAACGATTCCTTTATTTTAGCCCATCATGCATTATGTCATCTTTTGAGCTCTCACGTCTCGTGGTCCCTTCAAGGTTTCTCATCAGCAATGGATAACTGCACATGATTTCTCTTGGATAAGAGATTCCTCATTCCACTCTAAATTCGATCAATTTCTCTGAACTACCTGCTTAGTTTGGTTGGCTGGTATGATTCCTGTCTAGATTTTATCCCAGTTATATTTCTCCTGCTACCTACGTTGTGCTCCCTTCCGACCCCCTCATCGTCTGTGGATTGTGTCCCCGATGGGCCTGGTTGTGTTTATTTTTTCCTGTTAGTTTAGTTCTCCAGACATGTCTTGTTCTTGTCAGCCATTCCGTGTGGTTAGTTCGGCATTTTCGAGAGAATTCCTATTGCTTGTTGGTTGTGACGGGTGTCTTTTGCCTTGATGCCTGCTTATCAGTTCTCTTCGCTTCATCTCCATGTCATCTCCATTTCACATCGCTCTCACTATCGCTCCATCTCCTTTCCACTTCGCCTCCGTGTCGCTTCCGCTCGCTCCCTTGCAAAGCGGACATCAAGGAGGGGCACCTGTTGACACCCGTTTTATGCCCACAAGTCAAGTCTTTTCTCTTATCAACTTAATGATGTCCCAAGTCATCCACTACTCTGGGGCCTTTCACGATGGTGTTGTGAGCTTATTTCTTCATTACCGAGCTTCTTACTCGCTGGACGGGGTTTGTTTGGGGTCAATCTTTCCTTGGCATGCTTTTTCATTGACACGGTCTTCAGTTGACCGCTATTCAATTGTCACGGTCGTGTACAGACCGCTTCTATCCTATGACCTAGGCCGTTGCCATTGACTCAGTCAATCCCTATTTTCACACATGGTCACGGTCTCCCCTCGACCGTTTCTGTTGTTCGCGGTCGTGCGATAGACCGCGTTAGCTAACCCAAGCCCAGTTCCATCCGAGCTCCGTTTTCTTCGGCCGGGAAGGCATTAGGACTCTATCTTCGGAGGAGTTATCGCCCCAGGCAGGTTGTGGACTCTTTTGGACGATTATCCTTCAATTTTTCATCAGATTATCTCTTAGAAAACCCCAGAATTCACCTCGAGGAACCCTAACTTCACCTAGGGTTTCTAAGGGATCTTTATAAAAAGGTTAGTTTTTTGCCTCACTTCGGGGGGGGGGGGGGGGGGGGGGGGATTTTTGGACATTCACGCTGAAACTCCACCGGTTCGTGGGGCGATCCTCAGCCAGGGAACCCTGCTTCCCATGTCCTAAGCATACCCAGTTCAGGGAGTATTCAGATTCTATCAATCAAGTCTCACTCTTTCTTTCCTGTTTCTTTGCATTGCATCATTGTTGCTTCGTCGTTTTGTGCTGTCCTACCCCGTTTCAATCATTCATTACATTTTTAAACATCCATCCTACTGTTTATTACACCCCACAGGGGTTAAAAACCACCAACCCCAGGTATTTGACCCCCCTTTTATGTGTTTTGATCATTATAGTTTGATAGATATTGCACGATTTTTAGATCTAATTGGGTTTGTTTTATGTGTGTTTTCACTTTTCCTTGCAGGTTTATAGCACGTCCAACACGAGGCCCCTCTCTTTTGGCCGGCTGAAAGAGAGGGAGGATTGAGCCCATAGTCTATTATTTTGGGTAATGGTCATGGTCGAGAGTGGACCGTTTCCAGGCGTACGCGGACGTGCGATCGACCGTGTTTTGTTCCAATTAGCCCCGCTTGCGAGTGCCGGTATGTTCATTCTTTCCAAGACTTGTAGCTCGGTCTTCCTGAGGTATTAGTCTTGGTGGCGATCACGGTCAGTCTTCCATCCCCCTACCCCCTTTACTTCCATTGTCCATGTTGTACGTGCATAATTGTTCACTTGCTAGTTAAAAGGGGAGGGGTAGATTAACTTATTCACATCTTGTTCATCACGGTTAATGTTCTATTGTTCATCGCCCTTCGTTCTTCACACAACTTCATGTTTATATTCATGCCTACAAGTTCATAAATTGGGGGCGGGGAGGTAGATAGACAAATCCATATCAACAATTAATACTAAAGTTAGGGACTTATTGTAAATTATGGGATCCCTCTAAATAGGACCCCCCATCTCCCCATTTGAAGTTAATGAATGAATGAAGATTTGAATTTTCTAGTGTCCAACTTAAATCTTCTTCTTTTGGTGAGAAGCCAATTGAGTGGGTGAGAAGCCCCTACCCCCCCTCTCTCTACCTCTCTCTCTAGGAAGCCATTTTCTCTCTCCTCCACTTTCTCTCTCTAAAACATGTGCCCCTTTCTCTCTCCTCACCCCTCCACATCATCCTCCACCTCATCCATCACCCTCCACCTCATCTAGAGACCCTCCACTTCCCTAGGAGCATTAATTACCCCCTCTCCCAACTTCCACCAAATCTCCTCCCTCCCTAGGAGAATCTTGGCTCTCCCAACACAATCTCCCTCTCCCCAACACAATCCACCCTATTCCCCACACAATCCTGCAGCTCTCAAGGGATATTTGAATATTTTCTCTCCACTCTCTCCTCCCCCATGCCCAGACTCCCCAAGGGAGAGAGATCTCCCTCTCCCTTTCCCTCCCAACACCAAATTCACAGCTCTCCCTCCCACCACCTGCTAGACCCCTTTCCAGCCCCCATTCTCCCCCTTCCTCAACTTGGTTTGCCCCCTCCCAGACCCCCTCGCAGCCTGGGGTCACCCCCACACCCATCCACCCCATTTCCCCTCTCATCTACCCCATTTCCCACCTATCACCTTCAACCAGCCTGTTCCAGCTCGCAGGCCGCAGTGTTCCATCGACTTGCAGAGGCTCCCACGATGTCACCGTGAAGCTCCTTGAGGCGTATCATATATCGTTGGATTCGTCTTCCTGTCATCTTTGCAACGGTGGTGGTCTCGTCTCTGTCTGAGTTCGTGATTGCCAGGGAGAGCCGTTCTTCTCCGACTGCACAGGATATGTCCGGTCAGCAACCTGAAGCAACTTCCAGAAGCTCCCACGGCCACATTCATGTGCTTCTTGAGGCGCCACATGGCTGAGAGTTTCTTGATAAGTGTCCATTTTCTATGGTAATTTATCGCATGTACACCATTTTATGTGCATATAATTAGGTAATTATGCATATTTCACAGTTAACCTCAACTCCGCGTTTAAATTGGAGCTTTCATGCAAATTGATTAATTTGGTGATATTATTTAATAAATTAAAGTTGAGGGCCATGGACATTAATTCTTCATTGCATAACTATGAGCATTTGATATTTATGTGCACATTATGGCAATTTTTATGGACTAGATTGTAATTATGTGTGTGCAGGACACTGAAGGTAATTGCAAGAAACTCCGGGGGCAAAACTGTCATCACCACTTTGACCAAGTCAAAAGTACATATTTTGGTTGGAGGGAAAAAAATTTCAAAAGTTTGAAATTAAGGAAAAGAAACACATATTTTGGTTGGAGGAAAAATTGAATTCAAAGTTTGAAATAAAGGAGGGACATGATGAGCCTTGAGAAAGGGGGTGCCCAAAGTCCAAGAAAGGGGGTGCCCACCTCCTTTTCCTTTTCCCAATACATCTTCTTTTACCTAAATCTCAGCCATCCATCTCCTTTTGATACAATCTCCACCCTCCATTGACCTAACTTTCCCTATAAATAGCCCATGACAAGGAGGAGAAGGAGAGTTCTTCTTTTGGCAATTTTCACCCTCTCCCTCACACATCTTAGGTCACCGATTTCTCTCCCTTCTGTTTATTTTCTGCTCTTGCTTTCTTCATGAAGGTTCTTCAGTTTTAAATTTTCTCCAACTTTATCTTCTTTGTCATTTTCTAATTCCTCTTAGTTCGCACGCTATTTCAAGCTTTGCAAGGTTCTATCCTATATTTTACGGCTCATCTATGGCTCTACACTTTGTTCTTCGCAAGAGTTCTCCCCCTTTTGATCTTCTTTTCATCTGAGTCTCTTCATCAAACTTTTTTATTTTTGAAAGATCTAAATTTTCTTCTTCTTAAGCTTTCTCTAATTCCTTTCCGTGTTCAAGGTATAATCTTTTTTTAAGGTGATGTCCTATATTGGTACTGTTCATCCAAGATGTTAGCCTCTATTCTTCCTCTGTTTTAAAGTCCTTTCACTCTTCTTTTCTCTCTGAATTCTTCTTGAAAGTTCTTCCTATCTTGTAGAGGTAGATTTACTTCTTCTACCACTTCCTCCAATTCTTCTTCGTTTGCAAGTTTTTTTAATTTTTCACAGTTCAGTTTTTGATGTTGTCACTGTCCATCCGTGCAGACCACTTTTGTTCTTTTCTAGTTTTCACCATCTTCTGGTCTTCTTCTCCCTATGCACTCTTCCCAAACCTTCTTCCTCTTCCTCTGATCTTCAACTTTTATTTTTACCACTTCTTCTAATTCTCTCTAGTTTTAAAGTTATTTCATTTCTAATCTCGCCCTATTTTTATTATTTATGTTTCACTGTTTTTAAACTCTCTTCTTCATCTTCTATCTCTCCCCCTCCTCTATTTTCATCCAAACATCCCAAGGCTGAGATTTTTTTCCTTCGGTGCTCTAAAGGCGGTGTCTAATCCTAAGGCGGGGTGATCTTCTTCCATGGCTCGGCATGGGACGGCGGCGCTATTCTTCTTCATCTTTGTTCCTTTCTTCCTTTCTTCCCTTAGCATTATTCAAGTTGTATTTTTAGTTTTCATAGATATTGTACTCTTCAATAGCAATAAAAATTGAGTATGTGCAATTGTTCTTTATTTTCTCTTTTCATCTCATTCCAAACTCTATTCTCAACCCTCTCATATTCTTTAGCTTGATTTATTTCTAGTCTTAAGTTCACGTAATTTATTTTCCATTAGATTTAACTCACTCAAAAACTTAATTTTCAAGACATAAGGATTTTTCTAACTTGTTTAAAAGAAATATTTCCTCCCCGTGTGATCGACCCGTACTTATCACTCTACTTAGATTTTATATCTTTTTAGTGAGTGAGTTTGGTTATTTTTGAAATTATGGCACGACTTTTAAACGACGAGTTTTGTGCGCATCAATTTTTGGCGCCGTTGCCGGGGTGGAAAAATAAATTTTTATAGTTGGATATTCTTGTGTTTGATGTGTATATTTGTATATTAATTTTTCTATTTTTATTTTGTAGAAAAAAAATCAGAAATCAATGAAAGAGGAAAACCAGACCTGAAATTCTTAGAAAATGAAGCGTCGCTGAAAGTCGTGAACTGTAGCAGTCAAGCGTCGCTAAAGGGCTGAAACGTAGGAACATGTTCTATTTTTTCAATTTCTAAAAAATCTAAAAAAAAATCTGAAAAATTTCTGAAAAATCTATAAAAATCATAAAAAAATCAAAACACACAAAAATATCATCTTAAGCTTCATTTTGTAATAAATTTTCATGACTTTGTTATTTTATTAGTTATAACTTTTTTCATTCATCTCTTATTAAAAAATTTATAAAAAATAATAATATCTGAAAAAAATTCTCTAAAAAAAACAAAAAATAAAAAAATCACAAACATGTTTTGGTCTCATGCTATCATATTTTCATTGTAGATGCATATTGTTCATGCATTTTAGTTGATATTCTATTTATTTGCATCAATTAAAAAATTTTAAAAAAATAATCTCTGAAAAAAAATCAAAACAAAAATAAAGGACGAGGGATCATGATTCAAGTAAGTATATCAATCTTCCCTCTTGTGATTTAATTTATCTTCTGTATTTTGTTAGCTTTTATATTGAGAAATCTCAAAAAAAAATGTGTGCTGGCTAGATAGCTTCATTAACTAAAAAAAAATAACACTTGCATCAAAAATAAAAGACCTCATTCAAGAATAAAAATCATATCATCCATGTTCTAGGCCATGCATCATTTAGCATATGATTTTTCCTTGTTATTTAATTTCTGTATTATATTTTGGAGATTGCGAGGGGCAAGGTACGTTCTACTTATCATATTCTAGCATACATATTGCATAAGAACCCCTTGTTTAAAATTATGGTGTGTATTTCATTTCAAAATACTCTAAGGGCAATACCCATAAATAACATAAGGTGGGGATTTCATCACTCTTCCTTAGCCCACAAATCACATTTCCCCTTGCATCTTTGCATGACCTAAGTCTTAAATAAAAGTCAGTAGACATTAGCCCTAGGGTCACACTGTGATTTTAGTATGATTTGAGTTTACCCTCTTGTGGAAACCGGTGCCTAAGGCAAAACGATCGGACGACAAACACCTTAAGCGGGCTAGTGATTTGACATAATTAAGTCCCTACAAACGTAGGGGGAGCCTCCCACTACCCCACCCCTTACCTCATCGGTGAAAATATTGAGGGTGAACTTAAGTTGCACTTTAGTCATTTTGTGAAACCCCATTTGTAGGTTTAGGTCACATCTAGGTCATTAGGTAATTTGTGTGTCAACTTGTTTGTGTATGTAAAAAAATAAAAAAATAAAAAAAATTCTTCCTCTTAACTTGTCATCTCAGTTAGTGTTAAAAAAAATAATACAAAAAACACACAAATAAAAAAAAATAATAAAAATGATATCTATGGATCGGGTTTTAACCAACTTAATTGCTTGACCTAAAATCACTTCACTCCAATGGACCCAAACTCCTTTACACCACCTATCTTTCAAGATGATCACACATGGACCCAGTCGGCCCATTATGTAGATGAGTACCCGACCCAATTTCCATCTGACCCGACCTTCAATGAAAGCTCAAATCCTTGGTCAGCCCAACAAGAGAACTCCACACCCATGGCAGCCCAATATCCTTATCATCCCCAAAATGAAAACTAATTTGCTCAATCATATTTAGGAGACAATATGCTATTCTCTCCTCATGATCAAACATCAACATGTCAAAATCTCCCTACACCTTCTTGCACTCCTATCTTTGAGTGGGGAGATCAAAATAATTCCTCTTGGGAAAATTCTCAATGTCAAGCTCAATGCTCTCTTGAGCCAAAATTTTCAACCCAATTTGATCAAAATCAATATGGAGAGCATGACACATACTTCCCATCATCTCAATATCAATATGATCATCAACATATTCATTCCACCCCTCCATACAATGGTTCCAACAATGAAGAAAAAATCAACCAATTGATTCAAATCATTTTGACTAATCAACAAAGTATCGGCTCCCTCCAAACTAAATTGGACCAAGTCACAAGAGTCACCTATGAAATGGGCCAATTGTCTAACCCCAATGATGAAACATTTGAAGATCAAGTCCCTCAATTCACCCAATACATTTATTCTTGCTAACAACCCATGGTTCCCTTGCCAAATGAAACCCTTGACCAAGGTAATGAGAGAAGTAGGGAAGAATCATATCAAAGAGAATTGGGGATGACTAGTAAGATGGCTTATGCGATTAAGGAGTCCACACCCATCTATGTGGAAAGACACAAGGAGTCGGTTGAGATCAAGTTGGGGGGTGACTTAAATGATTTACAAAATGGTGCCATTCAAAACTAGGAAATTAAGAATATTAATGGCCCAATTGAGGAAGAATGTAGAAAAGAAGAATATCTAGCTGAAAATGATGATGACAAAACCATAGAATGTGACCTTCCTTACTTAGAAGAATATCATGAAAGGATCGCATCAAAAGATTTCTCATTTCATCTCACGGTCCCACAATTGGAAAAATTGATTGACATCTTCCCTATGTTAGAACAATGTGAACATTTTGATATGGAGAGTGTCATCACCAACTCATGTGAGGATAAACATAGGGAAGAAGATAATGTTGATGTTGTAATTATGATGGATGATAACTCTCTTAAGGAAGAAAATGGTGAAGGGCCTTTGAGTGAAACATTTATTTCCCATTTAGATGCCCTACTTGTGGAGAATATAACTAATAATCTCATTTCGATAGAACATATTGATAACGGGGCATCACTTGAAGAAATTGAGAGCATCACTCCAAACACCAAAGGTCCATCTGAGGATATGCATGAAGAGGAGGATTTCTTAGTGATTAATAATCCTATTGAGTTATTGAAGATGAATTCGGAATACCCTCCTCCTCTTGATGAATCTGATGAAGGGGCCTTGCTAGAAAAATTTGCATTTAATCTCCCCACCTCATTACGGGAAAATTCAATTTGATAATTTTTATTGGATTGATGAGTGGGGTGAAGAGGCTTTATTGGAAAGATTCACATTTGGTCTACCCACTCCATTAGTGTAAAATTTGATTGATAAGTTTCATTTGATTGATGAGTATGATGAAGGGGCCTTCTTAGAAACTTTCACATTTGATCTAACCCCTGAGTCCTACCCCAAAATGTTTGAATCATTAGATGAGTTAGATCCTAAGCTCACTCTTCCTTCCAATTTGATTCCTCTAAAAGTTAAGTCGGTCCAATTTGACACTCTCAGACCTAAGGGGGATGTGCTAGTTGTATTCACCTTTGAGCTGACTCCCCATCAGGAAGGCCAATTGATTAATGCTCTTCATCTGCATGAGGCTATTTTTGAAGGAAATGTGGCCAATAATGTCGATCTAATTCATAGACCGCCTGGGAATGACCACGTTTCTTTGGAGGATACAGTCACTAAAGGAGTTGTCAGGTGGGTGGATACAAGGCAAGGGGACCGATGGATAGATGTTGGGCAGAGATTCCATCCCGATCTTGATAGATTAATGGCTATTGATTGTTACATGACCCCTAAAGATGAGAACTGGCTCACACATGTTATTAAGGTTAAAATCAATAATGTTCGAGACCAGCATATTCTTGGCCCACATGCACACATATATCATGTTGTCTTCAAATGGCAAGAATATTTGAATTTAAACGAAGATCGGATAACATGGTGGCTAATCATGAAATCAACTTCTTGGTTAATGGGCCTCATTATGTCTAGCTGAAGACGTTAAACTTAGCGTTTCTTGGGAGGCAACCCAAAGTTTTCGTGATTTCCGTGTGCTAATAAATGGCTTCTTGGGAGGCAGTCCAAGTTTTTATTGAGTTTTTATTTTTATTTTGTAGGTGTGAATAAAAGATAAGTTGGGGGGAGAGAGAAGATTGTTTGCACCTATGCCTCGCCATTAACGCCCAAGTACTGCCTTTTATTCAAGCATTGATGCCCGTCGAAGTTCACTTCCGTCAGGTTGTACCGTTTTTTCACAAATTTCATGTCTACATTGTTCATTATTCTATATTGTTCATGTCATTGAGAACAATGTCACCTAAGTTGGGGGGTAACTTGAGCTCTAAATTTCTCAAAATACTTGCAACCTTTCATCACACCCCTAACAAATACTTCATGTTCATATTTCGTGATGATAAATTTTTTTATGATGGGACTTAGAGTCTTACTTGTGAGAGTATGAAGTTAAAGGGGTGAATTAATTAGTTATGTCTTTAGCCTTTTCCTCAGAATACATCTGAAATTCTATTGAACTTGCACACAATTGCACAATAACAAGATTGGTAGATGACAAACATTAGGATGATGGGAATTCTGCTTAACACTTAGGTGATGATTGATTTAATGCCCATTCGTTGAAAGTAATCGTGAGGAAAAAGCTACCTGCCAAAAAAAATATGAAAAATACCCCTGAACTTAGTAACCGGGCCTGTTTCTCCTAAGGTAAGAGTTGAGGTTCGCGTCAAACGGTGAAGGGATGTGCAGCATCATGAATTAAAAAAAATGAATGACAATGAATGAATAAGCAGGCAGAGTGAAGCTACCTGTAATTCAAAAGCTTAATTCCACATGTGGGTAGAATCGAAAATCATCTTTAAGTGAATGGTAGAAGACTCATTCATCTAGACTGTTTGGTAGTCACTGGTTAAGTTACATCACTTCTACACAAAGGGATATTTAATTTTGAGTATATCCTGAGGAAAGGTCTAAACAGATGGACTAATGAAATTTGTTCCGAACACATACTGCTTGAACTTGTAATACTCCAAAGTCAAAATCATCGTGCATAATGTTCTTGCCATGAATTGTGACACATGAATGTTTGCTAGTCCTAATTCTATAATTGTTTACATTGCTAAGGGACTAGCAATGTTCAAGTTGGGGGGTGTGATAAGTGTCCATTTTCTATGGTAATTCATCGCATGTACACCATTTTATGTGCATATAATTAGGCAATTATGCATATTTCATAGTTAATCTCAACTCCGCGTTTAAATTGGAGCTTTCATGCAAATTGATTAATTTGGTGATATTATTTAATAAATTAAAGTTGAGAGCCATGGGCATTAATTCTTCATTGCATAACTATGAGTATTTGAGATTTATGTGCACATTATGGTAATTTTTATGGACTAGATTGTAATTATGTGTGTGCAGGACACTGAAGGTGTAATTGTAAGAAACTCCGGGGGCAAAACTGTCATCACCACTTTGACCAAGTCAAAAGCACATATTTTGGTTGGTGGGAAAAGAAATTTTAAAAGTTTAAAATTGAAGAAAAGAAACACATATTTTGGTTGGAGGAAAAATTGAATTCAAAGTTTGAAATAAAGGAGGGACATGATGAGCCTTGGGAAAGGGGGTGCCCAAAGTCCAAGAAAGGGGGTGCCCACCTCCTTTTCCATTTCCCAATACATCTTCTTCAACCTAAATCTCATCCATCCATCTCCTTTTTATACAATCTCCACCCTCCATTGACCTAACTTTCCCTATAAATAGCCCATGACAAGGAGGAGAAGGAGAGTTCTTCTTTTAGCAATTTTCACCCTCTCCCTCTCACATCTTAGGTCACCGATTTATCCCCCTTCTGTTCATTTTCTACTCTTGCTTCCTTCATAAAAGTTCTTCAGTTTTACATTTTCTCCAACTTTATCTTCTTTGTCATTTTCTAATTCCTCTTAGTTCACACGCTATTTCAAGCTTTGCAAGGTTCTGTCTTGTATTTTATTGCTCATCTACAGCTCTACACTTATTCTCAAGAGTTATTCCCCTTTTGATCTTCTTTTCATATGAGTCTCTTCATCAAACTTCTTTTTTTTTGAAAGATCTAAATTTTCTTGTTCTTCAGATTTCTCTAATTCCTTCCCGTGTTCAAGGTATAATCTCTTTTTAAGGTGTTGTCCTATGTTGGTACTGTTCATCTAAGATGATAGCCTCTATTCTTCCTCCGTTTTGAAGTCCTTCCACTCTTCTTTTCTCTCTGAGTTCTTCTTGAAAGTTCTTCCTATCTTGTAGATGTAGATTTACTTCTTCTACCACTTCCTCCAATTCTTCTTCATTTGCAAGTTATTTTTAATTTTCCACAGTTCAATTTTTGATGTTGTCACTGTTCATCCGTGCAGACCACTTTTGTTCTTCTCTTCTTTTCACTATCTTCTGGTCTTCTTCTCCCTATGCACTCTTCACAAACCTTCTTCCTCTTCCTCGGATCTTCAACTTTTGTTTTTACCACTTCTTCTAATTCTCTCCGGTTTTAAAATTATTTCATTTCTAATCTCACCCTATTTTTATTATTTCTATTTCACTATTTTAAACTCTCTTCTTCATCTTCTATCTCTCCCCCTCCTCTATTTTCATCCAAACATCCCAAGGCAGAGATTCTTTTCCTTCGGTGCTCTAAAGGCGGTGTCTAATCCTAAGACTGGGTGATCTTCTTCCAAGGCTCGACATGGAGACGGCGACGCTATTCTTCTTCATCTTTGCTCCTTTCTTCCTTTCTTCCCTTAACATTATTCAAGTTGTATTTTTAGTTTTCATAGATGTTGTACTCTTCATTAGCAATAAAAATTGAGTATGTGCAATTGTTCTTTATTTTCTCTTTCCATCTCCTTCCAAACTCTATTCTCAACCCTCTCATATTCTTTAGTTTGATTTATTTCTAGTCTTAAGTTCACGTAATTTATTTTCCATTAGCTTTAACTCAATCAAAAACTTGATTTTCAAGACATAAGAAATTTTCCAACTTGTTTGAAAGAAACATTACCTCCCCGTGGGATCGACTCGTACTTACCACTCTACTTAGATTTTATGTCTTTTTAGTGAGTGAGTCCGGTTATTTTTGAAATTATGGCACGACTTTTAAATAACGAGTTTTTTGCGCATCACTTCTACGACAAGCCTTCTTCCATTACCAAGAAGCGGCTCCCCGTTCGGCATCTGGAGCAGCGATTTCTCAATTTTCTCCCTCGAGTGTGCTATTCTCTCCACTCTGGGACTAAACAGACACGCGATCACTGTTCGGGATGTCCCTATCTGCTCTGACCTCTTCCGGCATTCCCGCAGGTCTCATTTTGATGAGGGCTTGACAACAAATCCATCGACTCCAGCCACGCCTGAATCAGAGCCTAGGAGCACCCGTGGCGACCTTGTCTTCTTGCGGCAGTGGTGCTGAAGCAGACAGAACCAGAGAATAGAGACCCTGCTCATGGCCCTGCCCCGACCAACACCGGCAACCAGAGTCCTCCCAAAAATCTGACGTCCTCCTGGGCCAATCTAGGAGGTTTTGCCACTGGTTTCGTAGCAAACGGAGTCCGGGAGTGGCCGTAGCAGTGCCGACATCGACTGCATGTCCCCTGTTCCATAGAGCGGACAGAACCGGCAACCGCCTTCCAATTAATTCCTAGCTCGGCTTTTCCCCTCCCCGCCTGGCCGGCTGAACTCCCCTCCCTGCGTGGAGGTACATTTTGGTTGTAATTCTACTCCCCCACCCCTAGTCCAACCCCTTTGCAAGGGGCGTAGTGCATTGATAAGTGTGTAATTTTACATGTTAATTAATGGTATAACACACTTTTATGAGCTCTAATATGCATCATTATGCATTTATCACACTTAATTTTAATTTCAGATCAAAATATTTAATTGTCTGATTTAATTAACTTTTGGTTCTATTCTGTAGGCATAAAGAAGATTATACCGTCAAAAGTCAATGGCCGACCAAGCCCAATTTTAGTCCAAATAAAAAAAAGAAAAAAAAAGAGAAAAGTAAAATAATTATTAGATATATATATATTTGACATATATGATATATATTCTATATCTTTATATATAGATATGAATATATATATATATATATATGTATATATCACAAATATATATATCACATATATATAATATTTACAACACACATATATATTTATAACACATAACCCATATACATGATTCATGTAGGATGGGCTTGGAGTAAACAATGGTAACATGGATGTTCACCTTCAAGTGGTAAAGCTTCACATGGTGAGGACGTGCAACTATTTGGCTTCTACGATGGGCATCTTCAAGCCTCCTCATGCACAAAGGCAACAAGACAAGGTGGGCTCCTTCTGTTGGGACGCTAAAGGTGATCTAGAGGGGGGTGAATAGATCAGTCATCCGATAAAAACAACTATAGCAGATTCAGGTGCGGAATGAGAACTTCTGCTAAACAGATAGAGCGCACAAAGCAAAGACCAACCAGAATAGATGAAGAGCCATCCTAAACAATCATCTACTGCGCAAAGAACAAGATAAAGATGCAATGCAAACCATAAAGCAATCACACAGTAGACAGGAGTTTTTAGGTGGTTCGGTCCTCCAGACCTACGTCCACCCCACACTCAAACCAGAGTGTGGCTTACTGCTGTGCAACACAGCTTGCATCCGCTGGGCAATACAGCTTAGCCTACAACCGCTGGGGACTACAGCTTAACCCGTCCAGAGGAATCCTCCTCTGCCCGCTGAGCAACACAGCTTGCTGTCCGAGACCAAGTCTCGCCCGCTGAGGAATTACAGCTTGACCTGTCTAGTGGAATCCTCCAATGCAACCGCTGGGGATTACAGCTTACCCGTCTAGTGGAATCCTCCACTGCAAACTCGCTGACACACAGCTTGATGAAACATTTCAGAAATAAAAAAAAAAACAAACGAAAAGCAAAATGTATCCCTGCAGGGAATGAAGCTCAAACAAGTGAGCAAACTCTGATCTGGTTTTGAAGCAAAGATCTGAGGAACAAATCTCTCTCAACTCTTCTCTCTCTCAACTCTCTCTCTCAACTCTTTTTCTTTTCTCTTCTTCTGGATCGAACGAGCTCTCTGCTCTTCTGCTTTTCCTTCAAGTCTTCTGTATGTTCGATCAGTCTTCTTCAGATGAAGAAGTCTTCCTTTATATAGCAGTTCCAGCAGGAGCAGCACTGGGCGTGTGTCTTCCACAGTTCCCGCCCAAATGTTTTGGCCACGTGTCATCATCCAGGCTTGCTGCTTTACACGTGTCATGATCCTGAGCCGTCCTCCCTTCTTGGATCATGTGCTGTTCTTAAACTTCACGAAAAATACCTGTCAGACAGAGAGATTTATCAGTTTAAGACTATAGAACCTTGTACAGACTTTGTAGTGTGTAATACAGTTTATAGACTTTACAATGTATAGACTTTGTAATGCGACAGCAATGTATAGACTTTACAATGCCTAGTGTTGAAACATGAGAGCACAATGCACAAATTAAGTGTGTGCATGTGTGGACTTTGAGTGCATGACATTGCCTTACGTCTGTATGCAACAGAGTGTATAGACTTTATATGCATGAATGCACCATGTATAGACTTTGCGTGCAAGACACTATATATGCATGAACGATGTACATACCTTGCTAATTGATGCATGAACAGACGGGGATGTATAGACTTAGTCTATGCAGCGATGTATAGACTTGCTCAGTTCTAGCTAAGGGATGTACAGACTTTGCATATGCATGAACATGCCATTTGAATGTATAGACTTTGCATATGCATGAAGAACATTGTCGATGTACAGCCTTGAGAAATGTATGAAGAAACATAGGTTGTACAGACTTCATGGCATGCATCGATGTATAGACTTGACCGATATAAAGTGCACGCAATGTACAGACTTGTGTGGAGACGCTGAGTGAGACGGAGGACGATGTACAGACTTAGCATGAGACGCTAAGTGAGACGGAGCAATGTATTGACTATGCCATGAATGTATAGACTTGCTCAGTTCAGCTGCATGAAGCAAGGCAATGTATGGACTTGCCGATGTACAGACTTGCCGATGTACACTAATGCACAAAGGCTTGGTCCGATGTACAGACTTGGAATGCAGTAATGTATAGACTTGTGTGTGTGCATGCTGCAATGCAATGGAGTGTATAGACTTTATATGCATGAATGCACCATGTATAGACTTGCCAAAGGAGTGATGCATACAAATGAACAAATGCATATAGTAGTGAACAAATGAACAAATGTAATGTATGCTAAACATAATGATTGGCTCACTGTGATACTCTCACTGTGTTGCTATCATCAAAACAAAATAGCATATGCTTGTGCCTAAGGGGCACAACACCTTCAAGTTGGCAGGAGGTGTTGCATCAAATTCTTCAAATGCAAAGAACAAAACACACACGTTGGAGGGTTTCAACTATGCAGCAAGATGCCAGGGTCCATATGTTGGTGGCTTTTCATTCAACAAAGGAAAACAACACTACAAGCTCCACGTGAGCCTCATGGCCTCCGCAGCAACATGTCGGCAAGGCTTCAAAGCACGCAGGCTTCAACGGTTCAGCAGGTGAAGGCGGGCTTCACACGGGTCAGCAAACACGGCAAAAGGTGGGTGGCCTGGCTTCTTGCGGGCGCACAGTCAAAGAATTCAGGAGAAAGGCTGGCGGCTTCGAACGGTCGCAGGCTAACTTGGCCGATAGGAAGAGAGAAAGAAGGAAGAAAAGAGGAGAAAATTTATAAAAAAAAAATAAATTATGTGCAACACATGGGTGCACATCTTTCTAAAGTCAAAAACAACATCTTTGGGGTGTTGACATAGAGTAAGGGGGTGATTTGAAACCTATAAAATGGGCTCCTATTGTTGTTGGAAGGAGAGTTTTTTTTGGCCTTTGGAGAGTCACGTAGGAGAATTTTTGGAGAACTTTGGTTATGGGTTTTGAGATTGTTGTTAGTGTGTTGCATTAATGTTATTGTAATCTCAATCATTTTGGCCCTTCATAGTCCATTTATATATATTTGCATTTTTATTTTGAATTGCTTTCTTCATCAAAGTTGTCCATCTTTAAGTGATCTTCACTTTCTTCTTCTACCACTTCCTCCAAATCTCTTTAGTTCTCAAGTTATTCTCTAATTTTCAAGGGGCGGTTCTGCATGTACTGTTCATCCGAGGTGATAGTCACCACCATTCTTATGTTTTGAAGCCCTTCCAATCCTTTTTTCATTCTGAGTTATTCAGGAAAGGTTTTCTCCTCTTATAGATCTAACTTTTCTTCTTCTACCACTTCCTCTAAGTCTTCTTATTTTTTGCGTTATTTTTACTTTCCCACAGTTCTGTCTTTAGCATTTTTACTGTTCACCTGCGCGCATAGGTTCCGTGTTTTCTCATTTTTCACCTCCTTCCTCTTATTTTCTCTCTCTGCACTCTTCATAAAAGTTATTCCTAACCCTATGATCTTTAACTTTATCTTCTATCACTTCTTCTAATTCACAACGGTTTCGAAGTTATTTTAATTCTAATGTCACCCTAGTTTCATTATAATTTTCCTTTCGTAGTTCTTCCATTCACCTCCCTTTCTTTACATCCTTCACACACCCCAAGGCGGTTGTTCTCTCTCGGTCCTCTCCCGGCGGCGTTCTACCAAAGCAGGGCGACGATCAAAGGCTCGGCACGACGTGGACGACGTCACTCTTCCAATTCCTCGGCTATATTTCTTCCACTTATTCTTTTAATTTCAAGATGTGTTTTTGATTTATATAGTTGTAATTTCAATAAAAATTCATTTCATAAACTCTAAAAATTCATAACTTTCAAATATAAGAATTTTCCAACTCATGCTATTTTGAAAATATTTCTTTTCCGTGGGATCGACATGTATTCACAACTTTACTTAAATTTTAATATTTTTAAGTGAGTGAGTTCGGTAAATTTTTAAATTGTGGCACGGCATTTGTAACGACATTTGTCGGAGCGCATCAATTTTTGGCGCCGTTGTCGGGGATGGAATAATTTTTAATGGTTGGATATTCTTGTGTTTGATTTGTATATTTGTATATTGATTTTTCTATTTTTTTACTTTTGCAGGGAAAAGAAAAATAAATTTAAAAAATCAAAGACATATTGAAAATTCAGACATGAAATTCAAGAGAAATAATCTGTCGCAGAAAGCCAAGAAGCGTCGCTAAAGGTCTACAAACGTAGGTATTCTGGAATTCTGAAAAATCCTTGAAAATCAAGCGTGGCTAAAGGTCAGTAAACGTAGGTACAAGTTCTGTTTTTTTTTTCAATTTCTAAAAATCTTCAAAAATCTGAAAAATTCTTGAAAAATCTAAAAAAAAATCAAAAATCCAGAAAACATCAAAAACATGATTTTAAGTCTCATTTTACAATAGTTTTACTTACTGTTTATTATTTTTAGTTCATAATTTCTTTTATTCATATCTTGTTAAAAAAATTAGAAAAAGTCTTGAAATTTTCAAAAAAATTCAAAAAAAAATTAAAATAAAAATTTGTGTTAGATAGATAGGTTCATTAACTAAAAAAAAAGAAACAATACTTGCACCAAAATAAAAAAATCTCATTCCAAGATTAGAAATCACACACATCATGTTTTAGGTCATGCATCATTTAGGTTACATTAATTTTATTCCATATTTATGTTTTAGAAAATAATTGTTCATGCATTTGCATATTAAACCCCTTGTTTGAACCTATTTGTTGCATCTCATTCTTCAAAACACTCTAAGGGCACTACCCCTAAACAAGATAAGGTGGGGATTTCATCACCCTTCCTTAGCCCACAAATCATAATTTTCTTCATCTTTGCACCACCTAAGCCTTAACTAAAATTCAGTAGACATTGGCCCTAGGATCACACTGTGGTTCTTGTGTTATTTGGGTTTACCCTCTTATGAAAACCGGTGCCTAAGGCAAGACGGTCGGATGGTAAACGCCTTAAGCGGGCTAGTGGTTTGGCATAATTAGGTCCCTACGAAAGTAGGGGGAACCTCCCACTACCCCACCCCTTACCTGGCCGGTGAAAATTTTGAGGGTGAACTTAAGTTTCACTTTAATCATTTTGTGAAACCCCATTTGTAGGTCTAGGACACATCTAGGTCCTTAGGGTAAATTGTGTGCCAACTTATTTGTGTTTGCATAAAAATAAAACTAAAAAATATATATATAAAAAGAAAAAACGTCATTCTCTTCTCTCTCTTCGTCTTAGTTGTGTCAAAATAAAAAAATAAATAAAAATCAAAAAATCAAAAAAAATCTCTCTCTCATTTTGTCCTAATTTATGCAAGGTAGGAGATCCTTACACCCACCTTTGTTAGGACCCATAGGAGAGATTGAGAGGTTAGTGCATTCAAGAACTCACCATCAACCTAACCTCATGGCAGACCATAACCAAAATTAACAGCAAGTTCAAGAAGTCGCTCCCAAGTAAATGAAGGAATATTTCTTACCCGATCAATACCAACCTTCATTTTATACCCAAGCACCTCAAAATCAAGTAGCCCAATATGAAATTAAATCAAGCACCATTCAAATGTTGCCATCCTTCTATGGCAATACCAATGAGGATCCCTACAGACATCTGGATGAGTTCCTCCAGATTTGCTCAACTGTAAAAATCTCAAACTTCTCTGATGATGCTCTCAGGCTGACTCTTTTTCCATTATCTCTCAAAGATAAAGCCAAATATTGGTTAGGAGCCTTGGGTAAATCCATAGACATATGGGCAGAAATGCAAAAGAAATTTTTGAAGAAATTCTATCCCATAGGACGAACCAATACAATGAGAAGAGCAGTAACTGGATTTTCACAAAATCCTGGGGAACAAATCCATGAGGCATGGGATATGTTGAAAGATTTGTTAAGGAAATGCCCTCATCATGGTTTGTCAAGATGGCAAATAGTTCAAGCATTCTATGAGGGATTGACTGATAGTTGCCGTCAAATGGTGGATGCATCATGTGGGGGGGCTTTTATGAGTAAAAGCGAGGATGAGGCGTATGAGTTATTTGAGATGTTGAGCGAAAATTCGATCAGTCATGTCTCGCTATCATCTTATGAAAGAATGATTGGGTCGGCTAAGAAGGGTGGGCTTTATGAAGTGAAGAGCCAAGTTGAGTGTGAGAATAGGATGGATATCAATGCCTTGACTCAGAAATTGAACAAAATGGAATTGTTGGCGCAGAAGATAGATAATGTTCATCTCGTAGCTCAAAAGCTATATCAATTTCTATCTAGGTAGGAACCTTCTTCTTCAGGTCCTCGACCTCAACCATTCTCAGCTCCCAGTCATGAAGAGATCTGTGCTCTTTGCTCTAGCCCCGATCATGTGATAACTGATTGCCCCACTGCAGCCCAGCTTCCCTCATTCATCCAAGAACAAATATTCGCTGCTCAGAGTGTCTCTAAGCCTCATGATCCTTATTCCAACACTTACAATCCAGGCTGGAGAAACCATCCGAATTTTTCTTGAAAATCTCAGCAAGGTCCATCTACCCAATCTAATCCTTCTTTTCAAAAACAACCATTTCAATCTCACCAACATTATCAATCTCCTTTTCACCAAACTCAACACCCAACTCACCAAGCTCATTATAATTTTTCTTAATCCAATGCACCTTTTTCGCAACAATCTCAACACCCATCACATTATTCTCAGGCCCCGTATCAGCAAGCTCAATTTTCTCAGGGCCAATACCATCAATATCCTTCTAACCGATTCAATCAAGTTCCCTTCTAACCTCCTCCTCCACAACCTCCACAGTCCAATTTTGAAGAAAAATTTGACCAACTCCAACAGCTCATTCTTTCTCAACAACAATCCATTGCTAAGTTGGAAGGTCAGATAGGGCAATTGGCAGCAAGTAATGTAAGGAGAGAGGTAGGTCAGCTTCCTAGCTAGTCTATGGCTAATCCTAGGAACCAACCTCCGGGCTTCCCCCAAAGAGTTCCTATTCTTCCTCAACCAAATCAACCTCAACCGCCTCCTCCTGCAGGTCCCCAATTTGAGAATGCTAAGGCAATCTCTTCTCTTAGGAGCGGGAAGGTTTTTGATGATCCTTATAGGACTAAGGAAGTTGGCAGTAGTTCGGGCCAAGAGACCCAAGAGGAGAGTGATGAGGAAGAGGAGCCCGTGATTGTTAAAGAAATGAAGAAGCCGGAGGGTGGAGAGAAGAAGCTGGAGAAAGGGAAGGCGAAAGTTGATGAAGGATCCCAAGAATATGTGCCTAAGGTCCCTTTTCCCGATGCTCTAAAGCCGAAGGCTCACAAGAAACCGCCAGTGCAACAGGGAGAATTAGTGGAATTATTTAAACATGTGAATATCAATATTCCACTTTTGGATGCAATCAATCATGTGTCGGCATATGCAAAGTTTTTGAAAGAGTTTTGTACTCCAAAGAGGGAGCCAAGGGCGGTGACTCAAAAGATCCGCTTGTCTGAGGATGTGAGTGCTGTTTTAATGAATCATTTGCCTAAAAAATTGAAGGACCCCGGAGCCCCTTTAATCTCATGTGATATAGGTGGAGTCACTTTTGATCGAGCATTGCTAGACTTAGGTGCTAGCGTGAATCTTTTGTCCACCTTTATCTATGAGCAGTTTCATCTGGGGGAGTTAAAACCCACTTCAAGCATCCTTCAATTGGTAGATAGGTCGGTTAAAACTCCAAGGGGTATGTTGTATGATGTTATTGTCAAGGTGCATGAATGTTATTTCCCGGTGGATTTTCTCATTTTGGATATGGCCTCGACCCAGGATCTAAAGCACACACCTATCATTTTGGGACGTCCATTTTTAGCTACGGCTAAGGCCAATATAAATTGTGCCACGGGAATGATGGATATATCATTTGGAGGAGAGAAGGTTGCTTTAAATGTTTTTAAGGCTTCTCAATACCCGAACCACGAAGAAGAATGCAATATCATTGATATCTTTGAGGAGGTGATTGATGAAAGTCCGGATGACATTGAGGACACCATACAAGAGGGTAGCTTGCTTCAAGATTCTCCTCTCTCTTCTACACCCTGGTCTAGGGTAGAGTCACTTCATCCATTACAATCTGAACCTGCTCTTCCATCCCTGGATCATCCGCCTACTCTTGAATTGAAACCTCTACCGGACTCCCTTAAATATGCATATTTGGGACCTAACCAAACTCTACCCGTGATTATTGCTTCTAATCTCACTCCTGCTCAAGAATCTCAGCTCTTAGATGTCCTCAAGGAGCATAGGGGGACAATTGGTTGGTCGGTGGCGGATCTCAAGAGGATTAGTCCGGATGTTTGTATGCACCACATTTACTTAGAGGACAATGCCAAACCGAGTAGGGAGATGCAGCGTCGACTGAATCCTAACATGAAGGAGGTGGTCAAGCAGGAGGTGGTGAAGTGGTTGGGTGCCGGGATTATATATCCCATCTCTGATAGCAAGTGGGTCAGCCCCACGCAAGTGGTTCCAAAGAAATCAGGGCTGACCGTGACTCAAAATGAGAAAGGTGAGGAAGTGCCAATGAGGCTACAAACGGGGTGGAGAATCTGTATTGATTACAAAAAATTGAACTCCATGACAAAGAAGGATCATTTCCCCCTCCCATTTTTGGATCAGATTCTGGAAAAGCTAGCTAGACAAAGATATTTTTGCTTTTTGGACGGATACTCTGGGTATAATCAAGTTGCTGTCTACCCGAAAGATCAAGAGAAAACTACATTCACGTGTCCACATGGCACGTTTGCATTTAGAAGAATGCCATTTGGGCTTTGTAATGCTCCTGCCACCTTTCAGCGGTGTATGATGGCAATCTTTTCTGAAATGGTGGGAGAATTTTTAGAAATTTTCATGGATGATTTCTCAATTTTCGAAGACTCATTTGAGTGCTGCTTGGAGAATTTGCAGAAAGTGTTAGCACGATGCATTGAATCTAATATGGTGCTTAGTTGGGAGAAAAGCCATTTCATGGTAAGAGAAGGCATTGTGCTAGGCCACATTGTCTCAGAAAGGGGGATAGAAGTAGACAAGGCTAAGGTTGATCTGATTTCCAATCTTTCGCCCCCTTCGTCTGTCAAGCAAATTCGCTCTTTTCTTGGCCATGCGGGTTTTTATAGAAGATTCAATCAGAACTTCTCTACCATTACTCGTCCGCTCACTAAGCTCCTGGCCAAAGACACTCCATTCCATCTAGATGAGTCCTGTCTTGAGGCTTTCCATTCTCTAAAGGCAGCCCTGACCCAAGCTCCAATTTTTCAATCACCAGATTGGTCGCAGCCGTTCGAAATCATGTGCGATGCCTCGGACTATGCCATAGGAGCTGTTTTGCGGCAGAGGATTGATACAAAACTTGTGGTGATCTATTATGTGAGTCGCACTCTCGCCGATGCTCAATTGAATTATACCACCACAGAGAAAGAACTTATGGCAGTTGTGTTTGCCCTAGAAAAATTTCACTCATATCTTTTGGGGGCCAAAGTCATTGTCTATTCTGATCATGCTGCTTTGAAATATCTGCTCACCAAGAAGGATGCTAAACCCCGTTTGATTCGATGGATTCTGTTATTGCAAGAATTTGATCTGGAAATCAAAGACAAGAAGGGGTTAGAAAATGTTGTGGCTGATCATTTGTCAAGAATAGTGATACCCGAGAGTGCTCCAATGTCTGATTCTTTTCCAGATTAACAATTGTTATCCATATCTCACACCTCAACCCCCTGGTATGCTCACATTGTCAACTTCTTGGCAGTAGGATAGATCCCGGGTGGGTGGACTAAGCAGAAAAAGGATCACTTCTTTGCTAAGGTCAAGCACTATTTTTGGGAGGACCCGAAACTGTTTCATATGAGTCCTAATCAGATCATAAGAAGATGTGTCCCCGAAGAGGAACAACAATCTGTCTTGAATTTTTGTCACAATCTAACTTGTGGGGGACACTTTTCAGGGAAGAAGACTGCGGCTAAGGTGTTACAAAGTGGATTTTATTGGCCCACTTTATTTAAGGATGCTTATGAATTTTCAAAATTATGTTTGAGGTGTCAAGCTATGGGCAATAATTCGAAGAGAGATATGATGTCGCTTAATCCCATTCTGATTGTTGAAATCTTTGATGTTTGGGGAATAGACTTCATGGGACCATTTCCACCATCCTTTGAGAATGAATACATCTTGGTGGCGGTCGATTATGTTTCAAAATGGATTGAAGCTGTAGCCACAAGAACCAATGATCATAAGGTGGTGATAAAATTTGTCAAGAAGAACATGTTCTCTAGATTTGGATGCCCCAGAGCTATGATTAGTGATGGGGGGTCCCATTTCACGAACTTCTAATTCCGCGCTTTGCTTCACAAATATGGCAGCACTCATAAGCTCGCTACCCCCTATCGTCCCTAAACCAGTGGCCAGGTGGATGTTTCCAATAGGGAGATAAAGAATATATTGCATAAGACAGTTCGGCCTGATAGGAAAGACTGGTCCAAGAGACTAGATGATACACTCTGGGCCTATAGAATTGCCTTTAAGACTTCCATTGGCATGTCTCCATATCGTCTCATTTTTGGAAAAGCCCGCCACTTGCCCGTAGAGCTTGAACATAAAGCCTATTGGGCCATTAAGCAAGTCAATTTTGACTTAACTCAAGGTGGATCCCAGAGAGCCTTGCAACTCAATGAACTAGAGGAACTAAGGAACGAAGCCTATGAAAATTCTAGGATTTATAAAGCAAAAACTAAGGCTTTCCATGATAAGCATATTCATAGGAAAACTTTTCATGCTAATCAAAAGGTTTGGCTTTTCAATTCACGGTTACGCTTGTTCCCTGGTAAGTTGAAATCTAGATGGGATGGACCGTTCATTGTTGTTAAAGCATTTGACCATGGAGCCGTTCAAATTCTGAATCTACACAATGGTCATATGTTTACTGTTAATGGTCAAATGTTGAAACCATACTTGGAAAATGAGCTTTTATCACCAAAAGAATCCATTGTATTGTGTGATCAAAACTGAATTCATTTTGACCTTTCATGCGTCTGGCTGAAGACGATAAACTTAGCGCTTCTGGGAGGCAACCCAAGGTTTTTTATGATTTGATGTTTTGTTTTAGTGTGTTTGTTTTTTCAGGCCAAGAAGAGAAGGAGCCGTCGTCATTTTACCCCGCCTACCAGGTTGTATCCTTTCATCCTAATCATATTCTATGTTTACTTGTTCTCTGATCTTTCTATTGCATATGCCATTGAGGACAATGTCATTCAAGTTGGGGGGAGAGAGAAAAAAAAATTATTTCATGTGAATACAATCTGATATGAGTCCTTGCTTGATATCCTACATTAATGAAAAGATGAAATCCCCATTTAGAGTTTCATGATTCATGCTTCCATTGAAAGTAATTCTGGAATAGAAATGACTGAATAAGGAGGATGGAAAATTTATCTAATCTAGCCATGAAAAATTGATCTAAGAATCTCTTTAAAGTTCATGTGCACTTTAGAAAAATGAAATAAAATCACTTTGCACGCTAATGAAATATGTATGACAAGCCTTTTGCTATTTTGGGAATGTTGCCTAATCTTCTGCACTTCTTCAACAAGATATCTTTTATAAGCATTCTGCCATGTTATCCATAAAAAGTTAGTGCAAAAGCACAATTGAAAAAAAAATTGAGAAAAGAAAACACCATGAAAAATACTCCGAATCTGAGTAACCGGGTCTACTTCACCTAAGATGTGTTGAGGTTCGCATTAAAAAGATAAGGGAACCTTGATCTGCGAAACCGGACTTGATTCGAGGTTCGCGTTAAATAGTGAAAGGTAGTGCAGCATCATGTGTGTAGAAAAATAAAAAGATCCCTAAGGGACGAAACAATAAGGCAGACAAAAGCTAGTATTCTTAATGCTCTAATTAAGAAGTGCAGGGTTGAAAGGCACATGTTCGGAATAGTAAATGGGGGATGCAACTGTCTTCACTGTGGACTTAGCATTTCACATACACAAGTGCTACTGAATTTTGATTAAGATTCTTGATCATGTGCCCAAATTTCCTACATAGGGCTAGTATGTGTTAATACTTCCAAATTCCCTATCTTTAGTGAAATCTATGAAGGAAGAACTTGATACGAAGGTATGAACTTTGTAAACTCTTGTTGATCCTGAATTTTTAATTGTTTGCATTGCTAAGGGACTAGCAATGAGTAAGTTGGGGGGTGTGATAAGTGTGTAATTTTACATGTTAATTAATGGTATAACACACTTTTATAAGCTGTAATATGCATCACTATGTATTTATCACACTTAAATTTAATTTCAGATCAAAATATTTAATTGCCTGATTTAATTAACTTTTGGTTATATTCTACAGGCATAAAGAAGATTACACCGTCAAAAGTCCATGGCCGACCAAGCCCAATTTTAGTCCAAATAAAAACAAAAGAAAAAAAAGAAAAAAAAAGAGAAAAGTAAAATAATTATTAGATATATATATATATATATATATTTGACATATATGATATATATTTTATATCTTTATATATAGATATAAATATATATATATATATATAATATTTACAACACACATATATATTTATAACAAATAACCCATATACATGATTCACGTAGGATGGGCTTGGAGCAAACAATGGTAACATGGATGTTCACCTTCAAGTGGTAAAGCTTCACATGGTGAGGACGTGCAACTATTTGGCTTCTACGATGGGCATCTTCAATCCACCTCATGCACAAAGGCAACAAGACAAGGTGGGCTCCTTCAAGTTGGCAGGAGGTGTTGCATCAAATGCTTCAAATGCAAAGAATAAAGCACACACGTTGGAGGGTTTCAATTATGCAGCAAGATGCTAGGGTCCATATGTTGGTGGCTTTTCATTCAACAAAGGAAAACAACACTACAAGCTCCACGTGAGCCTCATGGCCTCCACAGTAACATGTCGGCAAGGCTTTAAAGCACGCAGGCTTCAACGGTTCAGCAGGTGAAGGGGGGCTTCACACGGGTCAGCAAACACGGCAAAAGGTGGGTGGCCTGGCTTCTTGCGGGCGCACAGTCAAAGAATGCAGGAGAAAGGCTGGCGGCTTCAGACGTTCGCAGGCTAACTTGGCTGACATGAAGAGAGAAAGAAGGAAGAAAAGAGGAGAAAATTTATATAAAAAAAAATTATGTGCAACACATGGGTGTACATCTTTCTAAAGTCAAAAATAACATCTTTGGGGTGTTCACATAGAGTAAGGGAGTGATTTGAAACCTATAAAATGGGCTCCTATTGTTGTTGGAAGGAGAGTTTTTTTTGACCTTTGGAGAGTCACGTAGGAGAATTTTTGGAGAGCTTTGGTTATGGGTTTTGAGATTGTTGTCAGTGTGTTGCATTAATGTTATTGTAATCTCAGTCAGTTTGGCCCTTCATAGTCCATTTATATATATTTGCGTTTTTTATTTCGAATTGCTTTCTTCATCAACGTTGTCCATCTTTAAGTGATCTTCACTTTCTTCTTCTACCACTTTCTCCAAATCTCTTTAGTTCTCAAGTTATTCTCTAATTTTCAAGGGGCAGTTATGCATGTTACTGTTCATCCGAGGTAATAGTCGCCACCATTCTTCCTTTTTGAAGCCCTTCCAATCCTTTTTTCATTCTACGTTCTTCAGGGACGTTTTTCTCCTTTTATAGATCTAACTTTTCTTCTTCTACCAATTCCTCTAATTCTTCTTATGTTTTGAGTTATTTTAATTTTCCCACAGTTCTATCTTTAGCGTTTTTATTGTTCACCTGCGCGCATAGGTTCCGTGTTTCATCATTTTTCACCTCCTTCCTCTTTTCTCTCTCTCTGCACTCTTCATAAAAATTATTCCTAACCCTATGATCTTCAACTTTATCTTCTATCACTTCTTCTAATTCTCAACGGTTTCAACGTTATTTTAATTCTAATGTCACCCTAGTTTCATTATAATTTTCCTTTCGTAGTTCTTCCATTCACCTCCCTTTCTTTACATCCTTCACACACTTCAAGGCGGTTGTTCTCTCTCAGTCCTCTCCCGGCGGCGTTCTACCAAAGCGGGGCGACGATCAAAGGCTCGGCACGGCGTGGACGACGTCACTCTTCCAATTCCTCGGCTATATTTCTTCCACTTATTCTTTTAATTTCAAGTTGTGTTTTTGATTTATATAGTTGTAATTTCAATAAAAATTCATTTCATAAACTCTAAAAATTCATAACTTTCAAATATAAGAAGTTTCCAACTCATGCTATTTTGAAAATATTTCTTCTCTGTGGGATCGACCCGTATTCACAACTTTACTTAAATTTTAATATTTTTAAGTGAGTGAGTTCGGTAAATTTTTAAATTGTGGCACGGCATTTTTAAGGACATTTGTCGGAGCGCATCATGCATGTATTTGCAGGTCACCATCCGAAGCTACACTGACGCGGCGTGCGGGTCATGCCCACGCCTCCCCACTCGTCATCGTCTCTGGCAGGGATCGGCGTATTCATGCTGATCAGGTGAGCTCCTACCCCCCTCTCTTTGCTGATTTATCTTGCTTAATTAGTATTTCCTCTTAGCTCCGTCGGACGGTGAGAGAGTGCCCGGTCCCAAATTTACATCAATTGAGTGCTACCGCGGGTGAGTTGTGAGAGAGATACTATACCCCACGCCCTTGGCATGCTGGCCGCCCCCGAGAGTGGACACCCCAGGGCCCTTAGGGGTTCAATCTTTGGCTAGCCAACCCTCGGAGCAGCGAGGTCCCATCCCGGACCCTCACCACCATCACCAAGTTGCCTACGGGCCCTAGTGTGCGCCAAGCGGGTGAGTCCGCCGTCAAAATTGCATGCTTGCGGGTTGTAGGTCCAAGGGCATCGGTCGAGTGGCTGCCACCCCCAAGGTGGTGTCACATCATCAAAGCTCTCAAAGAGTTGGGCCATCCACTTGACCGCCTGGAGGTACTTGACCATTTGTCCTTCCCGAGCTTCATATTCACCGTTGACTTGGATAGCGACCAGTTGGGAGTCAGTGTGGATCCTGACTCATTCGGCCCCTAGTCTTCGAGCCATCCTGGCTCCCGAGATAACGGCTTCATACTCGGAGGCGTTGTTGGATGCCTGGAAGTTAAACTTCAGGGTGTACCGCAACTCCGCTCCTTCGGGGGACTTGAGGAGAATGCCGGCGCCCCTTCCTGTCGAATTGGAGGATCCGTCGACGAATAGATCCCAGGTAGGCCCAGTCGTTGGTGAAAGTGCTTCCTCAATTGGGACCGTGCTCTCAGTGATGAAGTCTATGAGAGCCTATCCTTTAATGGCCGAGCGGGGTCGATACGAGATATCGTAGGCCCCTAGCATGATGTCCCACTTGACGAGGCATCTCGAGACTTCAGGGTGAAAGAGAATTTTCTTCAGGGGTTCGCTGGTCAATACGACGATGGAGTGCCCTTGGAAGTAGGGTCGGAGGCGCTTGGCCGAGGTAACCAACGCTAGCATGAGTTTCTCGATTGTGGGGTACCTTCTTTCGGCCTCATTAAGCACCTTGCTGGCATAGTAAACGGGTCTCTCGACTCCTGCGTCGTTCCTGTCCAGGACCGAGCTTACAGTATAAGGGGTTGCTGAGATTGTAGAGGTGTAGAGCTTCG
Organism: Amorphophallus konjac; assembly: GCA_022559845.1. NCBI lineage: Eukaryota > Viridiplantae > Streptophyta > Magnoliopsida > Alismatales > Araceae > Amorphophallus > Amorphophallus konjac. The sequence continues at coordinate 216,628,026 of CM040118.1, forward strand.
CCTTGGACTGGCTTGGACAGCACCAGGGGCGAGGCCAAGAATTCTTTGAGTTTGGCGAACACCTTCTGGCATTCCTCATTCCAGGCGAACATAGCAGATGCCATTTTGGGTCCCCTCAACAATTTGAAGAAGGGTAGGCAACGTTCGGCCGCCTGAGATAGGAAACGGTTGAGCGCAGCAATGCGCCCTGTATGGCGCTGGACGTCCTTGATGCAGGTGGGTGGCCGCATGTTCAGGATGGCTTGAACCTTATCGGGGTTGGCTTCATTTCTGCGCTGAGTTACCAGGAAGCCAAGGAACTTCCCAGATCTGACTCCGAAGGCGCACTTGGCAGGATTGAGCTTCATGTTGTGCTTCAGAAGGGTGTCGAAGGTCTCGGCTAAGTCGGCGAGGTGGTCTTCAGCCTTGGGCATTTTGACGAGCATGTCATCAATATAGGCCTTGACATTTCGACCGAGCTATCCTTCGAAAATATGATTGATCAGTCTCTGATATGTTGCTCCGACGTTCTTTTACCCGAACGGCATCCGGGTGTAGCAGTGTACGCCGAAGTCGGTGATGAAGGCGGTCTTCTAGATGTCATCCGGGTCCATCCTGATCTGATGGTAGCCGGAGTAGGTGTCCAAGAAGCTGAGCAGCTCATTCCTAGAGGTTGAATCGACCAATTGATCGATGCTCGGCAACGGATAGCAATCCTTTGGGGTAGCCATGTTGAGATCGGTGAAATCCACGCACATCTGTAATTTCCCAGAAGCTTTTGGTACCAGGACGATGTTGGCGAGCCATGTAGGGTACAGAATCGTGCGAAAGAGGCCAATCTTCTGCCCCTTGATGACTTGCTCTTTGATGGCCGCTCGCTTCTCTGGGGCGTGCTTTCTCCTACACTATTGTACTGGCTTTGCTGTCGGGTTGAGGTTGATCTTGTGCATCACCACGTCTCCCAGGATCCTGGGAAGGTGCTCATCAGACCATGCAAAGACTCGGATGTACTGCGCAAGGAAATCTTTATATTTTTTTTGTTCCTCAAGTGGGAGCTCGGCTTCAATCTTTACTCCTAGGGTCGGGTCACCATTAAGGAAGACCATTAGCAACTCACCGCCAGGCTCAGATGTTGCAGGTCCCTCCTTGGCTCCCTTTATCCCTTCATTCTTCCCTTCCGGCCTAGTGGCGTCAACCAAGACTATATATCATTATCTAGCCAATGCCTGGTTACCTCGAACTTCCCCCACGTCATATTTGGTCGGGAACTTCATCTTTTGGTGAAAGGTAGAGGGCACCGCTTTCATTCGGCTGAGAATGCCTCGGCCGAAGATGGCGTTGTATGCTGTCATCCCCTTAATCACGATGAAGTCTACCATAACCGTAACAGTTTTGGGCAGGGTGCTAATAGTAACAGGCAGACTCAGTGCTCCCTCGGGATAAATAGCCTGGCCGCTGAACCCACAGAGGGAGGTTTGGATCGAGCGGAGTTTAGATGGATTCTCTCCCATTTTAAGGAAACATTCATAGGATAATACATCAGGGGGAGTATCATTGTCGACTAAGATTATGTCCACGTTATAATGGTTTATCGTAGCCGATATGATGAGTGCGTCATCGTGCGGGGTGGTTAGCCCTTCCAGGTCCTGATCAGAAAATACCAGGGCCTGTGGTTCGCTAGCCTGTGGGGTCGCAGGTGCCTCAACAGAGGCTCGGCTCGCCTGCTCGGCATGACGCTTTCTTCCTCGGCTGCTATTTCCGCCTGATGCCATCCCGCCCACGATGATGTTGATGTGGATTGTGCAGGTGGCATTATCAATCTCTTCAGCGGCGCCTCGGTCTTCCTTTTGCCCGGACACATACCGAGATAGGTGTCCCTGGCGGATGAGGCGCTCGATCTCATCTTAAAGTTGATGGCAATCGCTGGTGTGATGCCCGTGGTCGCTATAGAACAGGCAGTGCTTGCGGCGATTGCGGTGCTTGGTCTTCATAGGCTCAGGTTGGTTGAGGAGACCCAAGCCTTTGATGTCTTCATAGATCTCGTAGACGGGGGCGGTAAGTGGGGTATAGCACTCGTACTTCCTGGGCGGCTCTTTTCGATCTCCGTCCTGGTTCCGCCTTTTTCCTTGTCCTGTCCCTTGCTCGGATGGTCTTTTCTTGTCCCCCTCCCGACCCAAGCCGGTTGTGCCTCGGCAGTCGCTGAGTACTTCTTCGCACTCGGCATGGCGCAAGGCCATGGTCACTAGCTCGGCGAGGGAGGTAGGGGGATGAAGCACTAGCTCGAGCCGTAGGTTCTCGTCGCGGGTGCCCCCGGTCAAGGTGGTGATAGCAGAGGCCACATCAAGGCGGGGGATGCGAAGGGCTTCCGATTTGAATTGGTTGATATAAGCCCCTAACTTCTCCCCTTGTTCCTGTTTGAGGGCCAGTAATCCCGCCACCGATCGGGGTGGACCGCTGCCGGTGAAGCTTTCTTTGAATACTCACCCGAATTGCTTGAAGTTGTGGATGCTGTCGGGGGCGTGGGCTCTGAACCAAGCCTGAGCACCCTGAACCAGAGTGGTTACGAATGCTCGGCACTTGATCACATTGGATGCCCCGTGCAAGGTCATCAGGGCATCGAAGCTGTTGTAATGGTCGGCCGGGCCTCCCTGGCCATCGTACGACTTTAAGGTCGGATGTGAGATTCTGGGAGATATCTCTGCCTTCAGAATGTAGTCAGAGAATGGGGATCACTCCTCTTCCTCCATATGAGAGGTCTACTACAAGGCACAGAGAGCGCGCTCTTGCTCTGCGAAATGCCTCTCGAAGTCTAGTAGCCGGATAGAGAGTTCCGGTTGTCGGTGTCCCGAGGGGCTGGGGGGGCGCTTGCACGCTACGTCGACCCTCCTCAGGGGCCTCGACATCCGGAAACAGTCGGCGTGCTCCGGTCTTCTCCCTCCTCGGTGTTGAGGAGGCTTCTTGCTCCGAGGGAGGGGCGTGCGATAGTCCTCTTGACGGATTACGAATGAGTCGCTTCCCCCGGAGGGTGAAACAACCTCCAGCAGTGTGCTGGGAGTTATCTCTAGGTGGGGGGATTTTCCTTGGGAGCTGTGACTTCTCCTCCCTGTCCGCGTGGGCCCTCATGACATCCACTAGGACATCCAGTTTTACGTTGAGAGTTTGGAGGGCGTCGGTGCTCCTGCGGGAAGCTGTTCCCCCGCCACCGATGGAGGTAGCTCGTTGTCTTGGTTGTCAGATTGGGAATGCTCCGTGGGGAGGGAAGGTGCGCCTTCCTCCATTACCAGAGCTTTTCCCCTATCGATGGCAGTCCTCCTACCAGAACTTCTTCGTACCATGATGGCTCTTTGTGCGTTTCCCACAGACGGCGTCAGATGAAGAGGGGCGATCTCGCGCCGCTCCTGAGCGGGGAGGAAGATGACCACGTACCCTTGAAGTATAAACTGTAAGAAGTGAAACCAGTCAGAGGTGCCCAGGGATAGATCCCCAGGGAAGACCCTCCGATGCTTAAGTCAGCACAGGTAGTAGAGCACAGATGCGAAGAGGAGAATTGGGAGGAAAGTGGGAGCGCTATACTCCTCTCCACAAAAAGGTAAAGTGGTTCCTGCTCAGGCTTACTTAGGCGTGCTTAAGCTTACTTAAGCTCTCTCGTCGCAGTTGGGCATGTCCTGTTTAAATAGTGGCCGATTGTGCAAATTGATCCCTGTAAGCGGAGGGGTTCCAGGGGGGGTTACGTCCTTCATGCGGGCTCCTTACGGCGCGCGGACTCTTAGTTTCCCTTGTCCCCTTGAGCTTCCTGCCATTAAATGATTCGCAACGGCTGAATCATTAAGCTTCCATCAGTGAGCCCGAGCGAATGGCACTTGTTCAAGAGTGGTCTCCCGACGGATAAGTGCTGGGTCGGGACAAGGAATAGGGGGCTCCAAGGGAGCTTTCCCGATCGACTGATGCTCGGACTTCCCAACCCGAAGGCCGCCTAGGAAGCGCTTGTACCGAGTGAATGTTTGGGCTTCATAATAAGTGGGCCCAGGGGATGCCACTTCGAGGAGTTGAGCCTTGTTCGGTCCGGTTCGGACCTTGTTTGGCCTCTTCGTACAGACGGTGAGATTTCCCCTCTCCACCCCCAAATATTTTTTAAAAACTTCTGTTTATTTATTATTTTTTTTCTTCTCTTTCCCTTAACTTTTTAACCTCTTTTTTTTACCAAGACTAAAATAATTATAATAAGATTAAGAATTTAAACATTTAGGCATAATAAATATATTTTCATTAATCAAATAAAATACTAAACTATAAATTCATAGGGCATTACAACCCAGCTCTCTATATATTCATGAAGCTTCTAATAAAGAAGCTGCTACCCTTGATGAGAGCCACGCCCCTTGTGCATTCAAGCAAATATGTGAGAAAGATTAGAAGGGAAGGTGAGCACCCCAACACTAGGGACGACCTAGTCCAGTGCTGTAAGAGAAAAGGGAAAAGAGAGAAGAAGAAGAAAGGAGCAATGTCTTGAGAGAGAACAGCCCTACAGAAAGCCTGAAGAGAAGATCCGTTGGATCCCTATCTAAAACTACCACACCAGCTTCTAGATCTATATCTGAAGCCACAACTGGTGTTCTTCTTGTTGCAATTCTTTTCCTTTGAAATAGGCTCAGGTGTGTGTCTAGTGCTCTGGTTGAGAGACTAGAGTGGGCCTTGGCAGTGTGACAGCCGTGTGTGCCTTGGGGCTAGTGCCCGTGTTTTTGCTACATTTGCAGCTCGTTTTCTTTATTTATGTGTATGGGGGGGTGTAATACCCCAAAATTTCATATAAAGTATTTTGGAGTTTTCTGAGATTTTCTAGAGTTAAATAGAATTAATGCAAGCTTAATGGGTTATTACACGAATTAAGCATTTGTTAATTAAATTAAAAGGCCCTATACTAATTAATCGACCAGGCCCATTTAAATAGGCCACATGACCTAAAAAGGCCTAGCCCATATTCTAGAAGCATCATTTAGATTTTTAAAGGGATAAATAGGCTAATAATGGGAGATAATATCAAAAAGAGTTTGAAATAGTTGAAATTCGGCGCCAAGGGGTAAAAACGGTCTATTGAGCGGCCTCCTGGGAATAGTAGCGGCCCTCCAATGATCGCTACTCTCTCCAGATTCCGTGAATGGAAGAACGCATGAAAAGCTGGGATCTTAGGCATCCAAATCACCTAGGATCGATGCTATCCCTTAGTTAGAAGAGTCTAGAATGCTTGAGGATCAAATTGCAACCCTAAATAGGACTCTAGATTCATTCCAATCCTCAAAACCCTAGCTAACCCTATAAATAGCCCTTAAGTTTCACATGCACAACCACTACTTTTGGCTCGCGTAAAACTAAGGTAAGGAAGTATTATTTGAGGTAGGTTCTTTAGAATATTTTGTTCATAATAGTAAGGTCTAACTGTCCTCAAAATTTCACGTCAGGAGATCAATCCATCAGGAAGATAGGAGCTTGCAAAGTCGCTGGTTCGGTGCAAGCAAACCAGAAAACTCTGTGACCGGGTCAAGAAGATTGGCTAATTAGAAGTCCTAAATGAGATAATTAGAACCTAGTACTTTAAAGTTATATGTTCCTGTTAGTACTCTTCTTACCCTCCAAATTTCGTGATATTAGGTGAAGGGGATCAGAAGTTAGAGGGCCACGAAGTTGCTGGTTCAGTTCAGAACGAGCAGAAACTAGGGTCAACTTCCAGCTCTAAATTCGAAGTTTAGAGCTCTGTCCAGAGGTATGTTATCTCATGAATGGCTTAAACTTGGTGTTAGGAGGAAAATCCCTCAAATTATAGTCGATTTCATGCACTGTACTTAGAGTATTTACTATTTTATTGGGACTCTGCATTTAGTTTAATTCCCATGAATGAACTTAGCCCTAATGAGATAAAAATAGAAATTTCTTGTTTATTTCTCACAACCTATGCATGTTCATGGCCTAATTACCTTCTAAATGTGCCTTAGCTACGTGGTCACATCGTTTTCAATGCATAATATGCCCTAGATTGGCGTTTTATATCACTATTTTGTAACTTCTATCAGTCAGACATAAAACGGTCACCCAGGGACTGTAAGACCTTCTTGCGGTCTAATGAAAAACCATTTCTGTTTTTACAAAACGGTCTATCGCGAGACCGTCTTTGACTCTTTGCGGCCAGACCCTGACCGCTATTTGGTTCTATGAACCAATCCAAGCCTAGATGAATTTTGCATATTAGAAACCCTATAATTATATTATCTTTCATTGAAAATTATGTTTATTTTCCTGTTAAACACCCTGTTTTAGCATGAGCATGTCTTGGAACCTTATTTTTCATTATTACTTAATTTCATGCCAAAATATTATAATTTTGTAATTAAATGATTTTCTATGATATGGACATGACTTATGAGATGTTAATATCATGGTTTTTCTTCGTATGTTTCATTGTTTCACTCTCATCTCTTGAGTCATTTTTCTTAAGTACACGGCGTATACTCCGGTATGCGACCATTAGATACACCTTGTATAATAAGCACACAATCTTGGACTTGTGATCCTCTCCGTTGGATATTCCTTCTAACGGACTAGGTGATCTTGTTTCAAGGCGTCCGTAAGACTCCGCGAGCCTGGGATTCCCACTAGGACGCCGAGCTGGTTGTACCCTTTAAAACCCAATTGTTAGAAGCACTTAACCGGTGTTTTTTGTGTTCTGGACCTTAGCGACCTCCGGACGACCGCTAGAGGCACTTAGTGGCCCTTTATATGACCGCTAAATATCCCAAGCAGCCCTGTCATGACCGCAAGGCTCCAGAAGGTTTCACTACATCGACACTTTCTTTCTTCATGCGTCGACTCTATCTATAAAATGGTATGGACTTGACTGCAACGCTCCTGTTAAGCAGTCTATATATTGACCGTCTCTTTCATTAAACGATCCAGTAAATGACCGTAAGGTTCTATCATATTCTTAACCCGAGGTTTGACCTAAGGGTTGTTTAAATTCTGTTCTTGCATGATCTTAGGATTATCTGAATTCCAAGACTATATGTAACAAGTTAATGGTAAGATATGGAACTTAATTAATGCAACGTTATGCTGCCGAAACGCCGCTGTAGCATAATATTCTTTTAATTCTTCTTTGAAATCTCATGTTCTTAATTGAAGCATTCTTACCTTGATATTGTTATCATGAAACTATCATTGAACTTGTGATGCGGGATGGGACACGAACCTGGGACAACAAGGGACTGTAGCTTGCGAATGTCCCTAAGCGAGAGAAATGTGCGGATGTCTACGGTTGAGAAAGTGACAATGAGTCTCGGGTATCGACTTTTCCGCATTCTCGGATTGAGTCACGGGACGGGTCACACTCACTCTCTCGCAACAGTGATTGAAATAATATAACGAGCTAGTTATTCTATCACTCTAGTAGCGACATTCAAAAATATACGAGTAAAGCAAATGCCAAGTGACGAGCGGACACGATACCTCCACGCTCCGGGCGTGGGGAAGACGACCCCGGCCAAGACTCGCACTCCCAGTACACAGTAATAAAATAATTAGAATGATAATTTTATGGCCCACTCCACACAGGGAGGTAAAGGGCGACAACAATAACTCGGGAATACCAAGCTTCGGTTGACAGGTAGTAATTTGGAATGCTCCCGGGCCAGAGACGGGCTGCTAGTCCGGCTAGGTTCTACGGGGCCCGCGGGACATCAGGTGGGTCCGGCTGCTGGGACGACTGTACTCGGGCGTCTCCTTACTGTGGCTGCTTGTTGGGATGCTGCTGATGGGTTGTCGATCGATGTCTGGGAGCGGCGGTCGCCGAAGATATCCCGGCATATTTTATCGGGATTAATCGGTGGACTGATATCCTGGCCTATTCTCGGATCAGAAATGCGCGCCTCCACGAAAAGAATTTCTGCGCCCAGATCCAGTGTCAGATAGAGGTAAAATTGGTAGCGATGGATAGAGGACTCAAAGGGCTACAACATAAAATTATTTCAGATCCATCCAGTAGACGGATTAGAAATGAAAATGATTGTTCCCAAGGTTTTTTTACTGCCTCGGATTACAGACAGTCAGGACAGAGCAAGTTCTGCCTGAAAATGAATTTTGACTGACACAAAAATGATGGATCTAGACTCTGAGAAAATTATGGGCGTAAGAGGGGGATGTGAGGAACACGTACGATTTGTTTGGGAATTTTTGGGGGTGGATAAGGGGGCGGGAAAAATAACGAAACAAGACACTGTCTCGCAGATCTGCAAACTGGCAGATTGTTAGGGGGAAAACTTAATTATGGGAAAAATAGCAAATGAAGGCGGAATGACACGAAATTTGAACTGGGGATGGGAGATGATAGGAAGAACAAACCCTCAAAATTTGAGGTCGAACAGATCTCCTGATTGGGAGATAAAATTTTGGCCTCAGCTTACTGTCCAGAGTTGGACAGAACTCCGACGAGGCGGCGGTGGTGGTGCGATGGCGGCTCGATGGCGGCAGCGGCGGCGGTGCTGAGCTTCTCACTCAGAGAGGGGGTGGGGGGGGAGGCTTCACACCTCAGAAAATTCGGAGCTATCATAGCTCCAAGGGGGAGAGAGGGTGCCCTTGGGCAAATTTAGCAACAAATGAGATTTTTTATCATTAATTGCTAACGAATTCACAAAATACATGGGTTATATAGAAATGGAAAAAGACATAAATTACCCTCAGATCTAGGGTTAAGGAGGGGTAAACTAGGGATAGGATAATTAATCCCCCACGTGGTCAAATGACCAAATTAAATAAAATACAACATGAATAAACTATATTAAAGGGGGGAGCATCTTGGACTTTGCTTGGTCCAAGTTTGAATTTTCTTCTACCTTGTCCCCCCTTGGTCCAAGTCCAATTTTGGACTTTGAACTAGCCCCATATGGGCCCTAGATCTTAGGTGGACTAATGGGAAAGAGGGTGGGGGCCCTGCTGGACCTACTGACATTTTACATAGAAACCCAAAAGCCTTTTTGCAAATAAACCCAAAGATTTCTAATGACTAACCCGTTGGCTTATAATGCCTTACAATTGTAAACCCAATTAGCCAAGGATATAAATGTAAACAAAAGGACACAAATGTAAAAATAAAATGTTAGTGCTCGGTGTTGATTTCCATCAATTCTCCCCGTGTGGGAAGAACTCGACCACGTCGAGTAAGGGGTTTGGCTGCTCGTGTGGCTCCTGCGGATCTGTCATCGACTAGGTAACACGGAGTATGCTCCACTCCAAGTAATCGTCACCTGCTCATCCCGTATATATTCGATATGCACATGCTGTTGTGAGAATGAGGCTAGTGGTGGACACTCCGGGGTGGGGTCACTCTCAAAGAAAGAAGACGGCTCAATGACTCACTAGGAATCACCGCTGGGTCCCTGTATGTGACTGGATCCGAGATATTGAGTAGAGTCGATCCCCAATTTCGGCAAGTCTACAACGTACGTAGTAGACCCGACTTGCCTCACACTCGAAAGAGACTGACATCGCGAGCTAACGTGAGACTGACTATGCGACTCTTAATATGCTCAACACATGTATGTATAGACTCGGAACAAAGAAAGAAAAAACACAGACTCACACAAGATCCTAAACAAACCTACTGTTAGACTGACCCTTACATATGAAATGGTGGACCAGGACATCCGAATGTGTTCCATGCATACACAAGACGCAACCAATTATCGGTAGAATCATGGACTCCTAGATATCCCAAAGTGCACCACTCATGCACTGACGACCTTTTAGATTTGGGAGGTTTGGGTGGGCCAGTAGGGTTGAATGCACCGTCTTCCATATCCCAATGAACGGGCTCCTTGCGGAGTGTAGGCGGACTGGCCGGTGGGGTAGTAGTGTGGTAGTGAACTTCCCTGTAGAAGTGGCATAGATATGGTGGGTCCATGGGCTCACTAGGGAAGGGGTCGAAGGGGTCGAAGGGATCAAAGAAAGTATGACCGCTTGAACTGGGTTCCCACATGTCACGGTCCCATGTCTGAGGTTCTTGAAGGTGTAGATGGTCACCTTCATCCATTATGTTAATAGGGATGGTGATCTCATGGAGTAGATATGGGACCTCCCTCGGGACGGCAATACCGTAAGAGAGGGTAAAGTCAAGCTCATCGGGAACGGGGAAGAACAACAGGACCTCGGAGGTGATATGACCCACGGTGTACACCGAGGTAATGGACCCTAAGTAGGGATGTGTGAAGCTACGACTATTGGGTTGGTCGAAACCTCAGGCCAATAAGTGCGTCAACTGTAACTATCGGTCTAATCCCTTAAGGAGGTCATCCAATGTATCCACATGGTGACTAGACCGGAATGTGGTATGGAATGAGTTGACTGGCACTAAAGGTAGTGTGGGGTCCATGGATGGATAGCATGATGCTCTATGGACCAAGCCTATCTTGAGCCAACTAATTAGTGGCTCGACGATGAAAAGCTTTTACGTTAGAAACACGAGTGGCTCCGACTGAGGTAGCTCCAAATAAAGATCGGAGGGTGGGGGTGGGGGCAAAGGAGCTCCCATGGGTGGGGAAGGACTATCCTCCTGGAGGGGAAGAGGTCCTTGGGACCCCATAGGTAGGGCCAGGTTGGGGCTACCGGCTATGACCTCCCTAGGCTCGGGTATGGCTACCTCCTGTCTTGGAGGTGGGCAAGGGGAGACTAATGACTCAATATAAGCACGCCTCCTATCCACCTGATCCAAAATCATTTGCACAAGTTTGGCAATGGTGCAGGTTGGAGTAAGGGTATCGTGGTGGACTCGCCCGTAATCAACCGGCCTAGGCTTGGGTCTAGGCTCTACTAAGTGTGGGGCTCTTTACCTCCGACTATGACCCACTTGGTTGGAGGTGATTAGGTGGGGTCGGTTGGAGGTGACCAGGCCGGGTAGGTAGACCTTCCTAAGCTCACCCTTCATCTCTCGTCACGACTCGATAGGCCATTGCCTCCTAATTTCCCTCAAGATTTCAATGTCTCTCCATTTTTCGACGGCTTCGTAAAAAAGCCGCCTTGTGGCAAAACAACTTCCATGGCATCGGACATGATGTAAAACTCAAAGTCTTTGTCCATAGATGCTTCCCACTCTAAGTAGTCGCTCAGGACTTCGGAGCCATAGAAGTTCGGGGCTTCGGGCCTACGGAGGTGGTAGGATTGGGTTCCCCATCCTTGGGTGTGTCGCCACCATTCATACGACGTGGGCTTTTGGGGATCCATGGGACACGTGGAACTATAGGATGGCCATGCCGACACTTGGTGCCAAGACACTAGACACGACCCTAAACACTAATGCTAAGTTGGAGTACCGACTCGACTACAAACCTAGACTTAACCCATATTCGATACTAAGCGGAGCTCCGGGATCCGAAGAACCTCTCACGCAAATGTGTGACCTTCCTAATAGGCGTAACCTAACGTTCGGGCAACACCTTTTGATATACCGAATAAAGGAATGCAAATGCAACCTTGGACCGACTTAGACCCTCTCTAGACTTAAATAATTTTTTTTCTTGTTTTTTTAATCAAAGACTACCCTAGACTCAACCTGGCTCTGATACCAATTTGATGCGGGACGGGACGCGAACTTGGGACAACACGGTACTCTAGCTCACGGACTTCCCTAAGCGAGGGAAACATGCGGATGCGCACAGTTGAGAAACTGACAATGAGTCTCGGGTATCGGCTTTTTCGCGTGCACGGATTGAGTCACGTTACGGGTCACACTCACTCTCTCGCAGCGGTGATTGAAATAATATAACGAGCTAGTTATCCTATCACTCTAGCAGCGGCATTCAAAAATATACAAGTAAAGTAAATGCCAAGTGGAGTGCAGATACGATACCTCCACGCTCCGGGCGTGGGGAAGACGACCCCGGCCAAGACTCGTACTCCTGGTACACAGTAATTAAATACATATAGCGGTAATTTTATGACCCACTCCACGCAGGGAGGTAAAGGGCGACAACAATAACCTGGGAATACCAAGCTTGGCTTGACGGGTAGCAATTTGGAACGCTCCCGGGCCGGAAACGGGCTACTGGTCCGGCTCGGTTCTACGGGGCCCGCGGGACAGCAGGTGAGTCCGGCTACTGGGACGGCAGTACTCAGGCGTCTCCTTCTTGCGACGGCTGGCTGGGATGCTGCTGATGGATTTCCGATCGATGTCCGGGAGTAGCGATCGCCGAAGTTATCTCGGCGTATTTTATCGGGATTAACCGGTGGACTAATCTGCTGGCCTGTTCTGGGTTTAGAAATGTGTGCCTCCATGAAAAGAATTTTGCCACCCAGATCTGGTGTCGGATCAAGGTGAAATTGGTACCGATGGATAGAGGACTCAAAGGGATATAACATATAATTATTTCAGATCCATCCAGTAGACGGATTAGAAATGAAAACGACTGTTCCCAAGATTTTTTTACTGACTCAGATTACATATAGTCAGGACAGAGCAGGTTCTGCCTGAAAATGAATTTTGACCGACACAAAACGAGAGATCTAGACTCTAAGAAAATTATGGGCGGAAGAGGGGGATGTGAGGAACACGTATGATTTGTTTGGGAATTTTTGGAGGTGGATAAGGCGGCGGGAAAAATACCGAAACAAGACACTGTCCCGTAGATCTGCAAACTGGCAGATTACAGGAGGGAAAACTTAATTACGGGAAAAATAGCAAATGAAGGCAGAAGGGCATGAAATTTGAACTGGGGATGGGGGATGATAGGAAGAAGAAACCCTCAAAATTTGGGGTCGAACAGATCTTCTGACTGGGAGATATAATTTCGGCCTCAGCTTGCTGTCCAGAGTTGGACAGAACTCCGACGAGGCGACGGTGGTGGTGCGATGACGGCTCGACGGCGGCGGCGGTGCTAAGCTTCTCACTCAGAGAGGGGGTGGTGGGGACGCTTCATACCTCTGAAAATTCGGAGCTATCATAGCTCCAACGGGGAGAGAGGGTGCCCTTGGGCAAATTGAGCAACAAATGAGATTTTTCTTCATTAATTGCTAAGGAATTCATAAAATACATGGGTTCTATAGAAATGGAAAAAAGACATAAACTACCCTCAGATCTAGGGTTAGGGAGGGGTAAACTAGGAATATGATAATTAATCTCCCATGTGGTCAAATGACCAAATTAAATAAAGTACAACATGAATAAACTATATTAAAGGAGGGAGCATCTTGGACTTTGCTTGGTCCAAGTTTGAATTTTCTTCCACCTTGTCCCCCCTTGGTCCAAGTCCAATCTTGGACTTTGAACTAGCCCCACATGGGCCCTAGATCCTAGGTGGACCAATGGGAAAGAGGGTGGGGGCCCTGCTGCACCTATTGACATTTTAGAATGAAACCCAAAGGCCTTTTTGCAAAGAAACCCAAAGATTTCTAATGACTAACCCTTTGGCTTATAATGCCTTACAATTGTAAACCCAATTAGCCAAGGATATAAATGTAAACGAAATGACACAAATGTAAAAATAAAATATTAGTGCTCGGTGTTGATTCCCATCAACTTGTTACATTATTGGCCATACTTTATTGTTATATCTCGTGGAAGTAGTTGGATTTATAACTTTAAGATGCAAGATCGGGCACGGATTGTGTCCAAGGGCTCCATGCTAGTCCCCTCGACTGATTGTCAGAAACGTGCTATAAACCATGGGGTACGATGATACTGGCATCACAGTGTGCTGAGAGTACTTTCTTTTATAAATGAGTGAAAACCACGAGGCTCATTATGGAAATTGCATGCTTGTTAATGACTTTCTAGTTCATAGCCTTTACAAGGTTTTGTAAGTACTTTCAAGTTACGTGCTCGTACATTCTTGTTCATGAAAGGCCAAGCTTACATTCTTGCTATATGCTCAATCATGTTCTCGATTCTCTTTCTTAATCATATCATGTTACTTGTGTTACTTGGTTTTACACCATATGTCTTATCGTATTTCATGCATCTTCACTCTAGAGCTAAAATGTTAATCACTTAAATAGTGCCTTCATGTTGATACAAAGATACCTACTGAGCATGTGTGTCCATACCTACTTTCTCGTCTTTTCAAGAAATCCTAGTGAATCAGAGTCGGATTATGCAAATAGCGGGTCCGAGAGTGATTGATGGTCCATTGGAATGAGAGAAGCCCTAGTTATCTAGTGTCTAGTCGAGTCACATTGTAAGTTTTGATTTCTTGAGTCGAATGATGAAAGGGTGTCAAGAGTCATGGTCCTATGTACTTTTGATTATTATTATGATATAAAAGTTGGAATTTTGAACAGTTATTGGTGTAATTACTTTTATGTGATTGTCTTGCACTCTGATTTTCTTGCTTGCGAGAGACTTACCATGCCAGCTATTCACGTTCCCCGAAAATACTTTTGCTATACACATATGGCTCGGGGCGTGACAGGGGGGGGTTCATCCCCGTGTGTAGTGAGGCCTTCATCCTCGTGAGGAGCTTCCTCCTCGTGTGTGTGTGTGTGGGGGGGGGGGGGGTGGTTCATCCCCGTGTGTGTGTGGGACATCGTCCCCATGTGGTGTTGCGTTTGTAGTGTCTGGTAAAGCCTCACTAGGTTTTATGAGCGGTGGATGTAGGTCTGTGGGTTTGCAGACCGAACCACCTTAAAAATGCCTTGTGTAGTGGGTTGTAATTTGTGTGTTTGATCCTTATCTTCTATCCCCACTCACAGGTTGTTTTGCTGATCGCCACGCTTGTTATTTTGGTTGGTTGATTTTCTGCTCTTCCAGCATTTTGATTCACGCACACAACTAGAGTTTGATGTGCAGCAGATGTGTTTATTTGCTGAACTCACTTGAGGCAGCATCGACTCCACTGTGGTGGTGCGTCGACCTCGGCCCCTTCTAACAACAGTCCCTTGCTCTCCTATGCATGGTGTCTAGGTCTACTATGTGAACTAGTTTTTGCTAAAATCATAGTCCTTATTGATTAGTGTGTTATTTGCATTCAAGCTGAGGATTGAGGTTGAACTGGTTTTAGTTTTTAATTGGGCATATTTTCTTAAAGGATCTATTCAACCCCCCCTTCTAGATCCGATTGCACCCCAGGGGACCTAACACCACTGGGGTTTACCCTCAATCCTTCGCTTCAGACCTTTCGTCTGAACCAATACACAAAACCTTTCTTCCTTGCTTCGACATTGATCTTATGCTGATGATCAAACCCCTTTAGGGCCAAACCTTTCGGTCTATGTGCTCACTACGGTGAAGCGATCCCCTCATCCCTTCGCTGAAGGGGTGATTGCTTTCCCGTATACTTACACCGGATTGACGCCTACCAGCTCATAAAATGAGATGATATTATGAAGAAGTCTACACCCGTGAGCCCCGCGCACTCGTCCCTCGTTTGCGCCAATGACGGTTGGGGGGCATTTGTTGACACCTGAAATTTGGCATCAAGTGCAACAAGCCTCACCAAGCCAAACAAGGGCAGCTAAAAGGAAATATGCAACACACTCAGAGAGTGTGTCGACCCAGCAGAGGGGAAGAAGCATCAGTGTGTCGACACACTCACAAGAGTGTGTTGACACACTCACAAGAGTGTGTCGACCCAGCAGTGTAGCCCATGAGGCCATTTGAGCTGAAAAGGCTCCCTAAACAACTAAGTGTGTCGACGCACACAAGTAGCTGCATCGACGCATGCACATTGTGACTCGCAGTCCATCCCGTGCAGATTATGTAGATCTCTAATTTAGAATAATCCACTTAAAAGAAATATCAATAAAAAATGATAACAATAATAAGCATGAGCACGAGGTGCTAAGGGGAGTGTGTGATCGCCAGAGACACGAGTGCCTCAAAAATATAATAATGAAAACATGGGAGAGATGATCGCGAAAAATACCTCAAAGTGCGGGGATGTGAGTGCTTCCTTTCTCTTCAAATCGGCCGGCCGATAAAGAGAGTTCTTCCTTTGATTACCCTTGCAAAACAAAGACAACACCAACAAAGAAATTGCATTAGATATGTGGTGAGTGTAGCATCAATTCCTAAATAAAGATGAGCATGAAATCATGGTGAAGAACACACCTTAAGGGTGTTGTCCCTTAAACCCCTATGCAAAAAGGGTGTGGGAGATATGAATGCATGTAAAAAAAAATATAATGGGGAAAGAGTGCAAGAGATGCACTAAAGGGGAGATCTCAATATAATTGAGAGGAAAATCAACATAATAATGATGAAATATATGATGCATGATGCATGAATTATGAAGATAAGAAATAGAATAAAAAGGAGATAAGATAAAAATCTTGTTTGTGGTCCCTTTGGCTTGATGCTCGATGGAGAGAAACTTCAAAAGATGGGATGATGACTTGATGTGAAGAAGCCTCCTTAGCCGATGCCACCTTCGGTTCCTGTAAAGAAAGAAAACAAACAGAAGAAGAAGGAGAAGACAGAAGAAGAAGGGGAGGAAGAATACCGAAGAAGAAAGAAGAAAAAGAAACAGCACAGAAGAAGAAAAAGAAGACAGAAGGAGAAAGAAGAAAAACGTGGGAGGGAGAAAAGGAGAACAGAGAAACAAAAACATAGAAGAAGAAGAAGAAAAAAACGGAAGAAGAAAAAACAAAAACCCAAGAAGGAGACCGGAAGCCGAAGCAGGAGAATAAGAACCACCCCTTAACAGAGCTACAGAAGTTCTATTAAGGATGGAAGAAGAGATAAGAAGGAAAGAGTCCAATGGAAGAAAAGATAAGAAGGGGCAAGAGCCCAAAGAGGGGAGGATTAAGCTGGGCAAGAACCCAAACGAAGTAGGGACTCTCTGGGGAAAGGCTGCGTTCGTTCGGAACACAAAAGTGAAACACGACTTGGTTCAGGGCGTCAATTGTTGAATTGACGACCTGCCTAGAGGGCGTTTCTTAAAAACACGCCTTAGACTAAGGCGTCTCTTCCTGGATCAATTTTGGAAATAAGTCTTTCTTTTATTTGAAAATTCTGAAACACGCCTTAGGAAGAGGCTTTATTTAAAACACGCCTTAGGAGAAGGCGTTATTTATTTGAAACACGCCTTAGGAAGAGGCTTTATTTAAAACACGCCTTAGGAGAAGGCGTTATTTAAAACACGCCTTAGGAGAAGGCGTTATTTATTTGAAACACGCCTTAGGTGAAGGCGTTATTTAAAACACGCCCTAGCCCAGGTCGTTAATTCTGAAAAATTAGAGAAAATATCTAAAAAAAATCCAGAAAAATCCAAAAAATAGAGAAAAATAGGAAAAGAGGAGGAAAAGTGAGAAATCCAAGAAAAGTGGGAAAAAACACTCAAACGAAGCTAATTTGAGGGTCAAATTGGGGCATTACAAGGTAATATGAGATGTACTCACAGTAACGTCAATTTTGGCGTGTCTACAGCTGCCCCGCCTTGGCGTCTGCTTTGCAAAGGAGCGTAGCAAACTGAAAAGTAGATGCCAAGGTGTGATGAGACACGCAATCAACATCACTTGATAAGAAATGAAATCAAAAGTTCGAGATGAAGCAAATCTCGGGAAATCCAACGAAATCAATAATGTTTGGATAAAAGGGGAGATGTGCACGAGGGCACGAAGGAGAATGATCAACTTCCAACGCGGTGGAAGTACCTCAGGTCACAAACCTGTAGATTTCACCATTGGGGAGCGGTTACCAGCCAGTGGACGTGCTGCAGCCAAGGTGGATCAAAGGGGAAAGTTTGAAAATAAGATGATAAAAATCCAAACAAGGAGCTTTCGAAAAAATGACCCAGAACAGCGTCAAAACGAACTGAGGACTCAATTCGGCATGGAATATCTCACATTGAAGATCAAGATCAATTTGACCCTCAAAAACAGCTTATCAGAATGATTTTTCAACAATTGTTTCAAATTCCTACATGAATGCATGCTGGGTTTAATTGACGTTTTGTTGATCAAATCTCATGTTATTATGTAAACGCCCCAAGTGGACTTCAATATTCCTATAATATAAAGTTTTTCTCTTTTTGTGAGTTTTTCTGCATTTTTTCTGCATTTTTGTGAATCACGACTTGACTAAGGGCGTTACTTTCTAAAGTAACGACCTGTCATAGGGCGTTTTAACAGAAAGGACGACCGTAGGTCAGGGCGTCAATTCCTGGTATTATCCGTTAATTTCTGGAATTATCTATTTTCAAAATAAAAGGCATTTTGTGAGTAACGCCTTTCCTCAGGGCGTATTTTGAAGAAACGCCGTTACCATAGGCGTGTTCCATTAATTTCCAAAGCGCAGGTCGTCAATTCGTAAATAGACGCCCTGTCTTAAGGTGTGTTTTACTCCAGAGTCCTTCTTTTTCCATCTTTCCCCCACAGTTTCCTGCTATCCTTGGACTCTTGCCCGATCTTAATCTTTCCTTGGATGCCTCATTACCCGTTCTTATCAATTCCCTTGTTTGATCACATCCGATTGAACATTATATAAAAGGCTCCTTGTCGAGCGTAAGAAGGGTTGGAAAAGTTGGAAAGGGTTGGAAAGGTTGCAGGGTGGTTGTTGATTATTATTATTGAGGTTGAACGCCTTGAAACCAGAAGGTCACGTCTGTGCACTTTATCCTACTGCATCTTGGTGTTTTCTGCATCCGATCGGGCTTCATCCTGGTGTCCTCTGCATCCGTTCAATGTCTTCACAGTTTCCCTCAACTCTCATCAGGGAGAGCAGGGTTATATTGTGCTTAATTTATTTGAGTTCCATCTTCGTCATCATACTGTCAGTTTCTTATTGCATTAAGCATTATCACATCCCTTCCCTAGTTCTCTGCTAGGGGTTTATAAAACAAAAAAAAGAGGTGCGCATGTTGGTGTCTTTTCATCATTTTAGATTAGCTTTGGATTGATACTATTGCACTTTGGCTGATCCCCCTCTCTTTTGCTTATTTTTCATTGTCTTTTTTTTACAAGGTAATCAATCAAGAAAACCCACTTCATCGGCCGGCCGATTGGAGTTGGAGGAGGAAATCCATATTTATCCCGCATCCCACTCTTCACCAGGTACACGCGATCTCATTTTCTTCTTATTGAGGTAAACCCTCTGGCGATCACAACCCCCCTTTAGCACCTCGTGCTATATTCTTTACCATATCTTATACATGTTGTCATCATTGTTATTTATTTTTCACTCCCAAAAGTGAGGATTTTTAATCCGATCTACAAATTGGCGATCACGGTGGGACTCTTTTCGTTTTTCATTTGATTACCCCTTTCCCCTTGGCACCCTCGCGTGCCCTTTCCTATTGGTACCCACGGTACCCCTCCTTTGTGCCCCTCGGGCACCCTCCATTGTTTTCTTGTCCCACTTGTGATTTGTCAGTTGATAGATTTCTTTTTGAAATCCCACTTTATCCAAAAAAAATAAAATTTGATGAGCATGATTATGTTTTGATATTCATATTTGTTGATTGACTGTGATTGACTCTGTGAGTGTTTCTCTGCTACTGCTGGCCGTGAAGAGTTTCTGGAATAAGGCAATTAATGCCTCTGACAGAGGCGCGTTTTTTGTTAACGCCCTAGCATAGGGCGCCTTTTCCCTGTTTAACGCCTTCTGTCAGGACGCGTTTTTATTATATTTGGTGATCTGTTGAATTCACGCCCTTCCCCAGGGCGTTTCTTTCTTGATTAGCGCCTCATACCAAGGCGCTATTTCATGATTTGACGCCCTTGGTCAAGGGCGTCCTTTTATTTGTAACGCCTCACCACGGGGCGTTTCTTGACTTGGTTGGCATCTCCCCACAGTGTTTCACGCCCTGCCCCAGGGCGTCTTTTCCATTGGTAGCGCCCTGCCCCAGGGCGTCTTTTGATTTATAGCGCCCTGCCCCAGGGCGTCTTATTCCTGTGTTTTCACCGAACTCCTTTGTTTATCACTGTATCATATTTCTGCTTATATCTTGCATTCATTCATTCATTCTGCATTGGTTTGAGATGCCTTATCTCTTTATACTAGGAGCCACACACCCCCTTGGTGAAGGAACGACCCTCCATTGAGCATTCCGTCTCTTTGGATTGGAAATTCCTAAACCAAGCCTCCATAAGTCCCCGCACCAGTGGATTCCCTCACGGACGCCGGGCAGGTTGTACCCTTTTGGAGTCCCGATATAGTTGGCCTAACACGTGGTGAGTGAGAGTTCCTAGTTGGCATTGAAGTGAATCATATTGAAACTAGGACTCTCCTTGTGTGAATCTTTCCAAACTTTATTAAAATTCATTAATTCACCAAGGATTAAACAAATCAAAATCACGGTAATCATTCCAACTTGTGTGCTTATTTGCATAATTATTGAGAATTTTGATTATATAATGGCTTACCATGATAGAAACATGTTCAATTCAATTCATGAGGATGCACAACCTAGCACTTCATATCCTCAATTTCAACATGTTAATCAGCATTCTCACCATTCTTTCAAGGGACCACGTCCTTATTCTCATGGTCATGCCCGACCCATGGGCAGTGTCCATTCTTATGGTCCCCCTCCTCCAACTCAATTTCGAGCCACTACTCCCTCGGGATCCTCTCGTCCCAACGATGAGAAAGTCTCCCAGATCATTCATGCGTTAGATCATCTTACCCCTCAACAGATCCAAGCCCTTAAGGCTGCCGTTGAGGGTACATCTCAAGCATCTCTCCCTCCTTCCAATTCTATTCGGGTGGCCCATCACCCACTTCCCTCTTCTATTCACACTCGGGTGGCCCATCACCCACTTCCTTCTTCCACTCATATTTCTAATCGGGTAGCCCATTACCCATCTCCTTCTATTCATGCTTCCCCTCGGGTGGCCCATCACACGCCTCCTTCTATTCCTCCTCCACCGCGGCCCCGAGGCCCATTTATTCCTTGTAATCCGGCCCATCCGGGTTCTTCCATGGGCCGGCCCATTAATTCCCCTCCACGGCCTTTTTATGCGGCCCTTCCTCCTTCAAGGCCCTGCCAGCCCTCGGTTGTTCAAGTCACACCCCTCCAACAATCTCTTCTTGATAAGATTACTTTGATGGAGGAACAAATAAAGAGGGTCACGGCTCCTCCTACTCCAGTCGATCCTCTCCATGCCGCTTTGGACGATATTACAAAGATGGAGAGAGAGTGCAAAGACAGGAGGGATGATTACGGCGTCGGCGGTTCAAGTGAGCAAGAGCCGGCATTCGAAGAATCCGAGGCAGTATACGATGATGATGAAGCTCCGCAGGCACCCCTTCCGAGTTTCCTTAACTTTTCGCTTTCCCCATTTTCATTCGATGAACCCCCTGCTCAGGAGGAAACCACTCCCAATTCAACCCCTGTTTATGAGACTAGTTGGTGTTACGACGATGGGTCGATATTCCAATCGTCCGCACCGGCGCCTATTGAGTCTCTTCCCATTCCCACTCCCACTCCTAACACTGCTCGCCCCGTCCGGCATTTTCTACGCACCAAACCTTCACCCATTAACCCTCCACCAACTACACCTCCACCTACTATACCATCAACCTTCACACCATTAGCCACCGCTGAGCCTTCCATTATAAAACCTCCACCTATTAAGTCAGTAACCTCCACATCGGCCTACACCGAGCCTACCACTGAACCTCCTCCAATTGACCTCCCATTACCACCATCCCTAAAAACCACCTTACCTACCCCACTATTTAACCCTCCACATTTACCTATGGCTAATCCTGAGCAAGACCCACCACTTTTTGCACTCGAGCTAACCCCGACCGCTTGCAAGCAAAGGGAGAAACTCGATGTGTTTGAACCTCCGCCTCCACTTACGCCAACACTTTCCATTATACCTCCACCACTCACAAAGCCTTCCGCCTCCGCTTCACCTCCTTTTACTACTCAGAATGGGAGTGCTTCTGCAAGTATTTGTGCCGAAGGTGATCAAGAGCCGGGCAAGACAGATGTGGCCACGGTTATGCGATTCAAGATTCAAGAAGTCATTTACCGGATGCCAATCCGGATTATTGTGCCGAGCATGGTCGCAGAGGCCAAGTCACCGCCATTGCTCAGGGAAGAATGCCAAGAATTGATGCCATCCAAGGGCCAGGCAGGGCACCCTTTGTTCCCTCTTCCAAATCTTGATTCCATTCCTCCATACAAGGGGCGAATGCCCAATTTGTTCAACACTTCCTATACACCACAATTAATGGGCATGGCAATGCTTCATGTTCCAATTTTCAACTCCCTCACACCATTACTTTGCACTCTCCAAGGGAGTTGTCATTCACCATTGAAGCCTCGGCAGGGGCTATCTCTCATACACTTTCACTGCCGTGGAGGGGCAGTTATCTTGATGCCAAAAGGCCTTCCATTATTTCATCCATATTCTTGTCTATCACGTTTTCTTCATGGGCCACTCCCAGGGGAAAGAGGAGGATTTCACCCTCTCACCCTTCACATTCCTCATCTTCTTTGCATTTCATTGCGTTCATGCATTCACTGCATTCATCACGTCCATTCTATTGCATTCATATGCATTTGCACCTCCTGCTTCCCGGGTCTCCAAACCCGTATCTTCCCCGCCTTCCGGCACCTCCGGATATTCCGCACTTCCCATCTTATTCATCTTCATCTTTTTATCCACTATCCCTGGGGCATCGCGTCCCTTTTCCTGCTATCTCCCTGGAACCTCTAGCAATTTTATCCCTCCTCTTTGGGCATCTCGCCCTTTCTGATTCTATTCCTCCGGAACCTCCGGACTTTCTCTTTGGGCACGACGCCCCTCTCCACCTTCTTTATTTGCTTCCTCCGGAACCTTCGGACTTTTCTCTCGTGCACGACGCCCCTTTCCACCTTCTCCTTTCTGATTTCATTCCTCCGGAACCTCCGAATTTTTCTCTCCTTGGGCATCGCGCCCCTTTCCATCCTCTTCCTCCGGAACCTCCGGACCCTCCATCTTTCTTCCGATTCATCTTTCTGCTCCTCCGGGATATCACATCCTTCATTTTCTTCCTCCTTTTTCATCATCTTTTTCTTTATTTCTTCCCAGGACATCGCGTCCCTTCTTTCGTTACTCCTCCGGAGCCTCCGGATGATTCCTCCTATCACGATTCTCCTCCTTTACCTCCAGACCCTCCGGATCCGTCTCTTTCTATATATCAATTTCTTCTTCTAATTCCTCCTGATTCTGGGTCCGACCCAACTTCTTACACATCCACTACCTTGGGCATTTGCCCTTTCTCCCACTGCTTTCGAGGCTTTAGTCCTCACTCCTCCTTCTAATTCTCCTCTCCTTCTGTAGACCTTTCATGTGATCAGGGTCTCCACACCTTAGTGAGGGAGTTCTAGCCCTCGCCTCTCTTCCTTTTCTCCTTATTCATCTGAGTCTGGTCTTGGCACCACTCCTTCTTGTTAAGCCACTTTCAATCATTTGCTTCCAATCCTATGGACTGCCAAAGAGGACTATCCTACGATGATCAACATCGCCTCGCAGCAGCTGCTTCTACAAAGGTTGCAAGGTAACATATTGGCGTAAGTATGCATTTTAATGATATCATTTTCTCATTACTTCACGCATGATTTGCAAAATCAAGTGCTTCTTAACAAGATTAAGAGTGGTGTTTCAGATCTTTATCTTAGGCTTTTGTTAAATTAAATCATTCTCAAAAGAGTCTTTAGGCTTGCTTTTGCAGCACCTTTGGTAATAAGAACCCCGCGCTGGGAATTCAACATTCTCTCCCCGCTTGTTAAGAGCAACCCTTAGCTGGGCATTCCACACACTTCACGGCGTCCTTAGCCGGCTCCTTTGATAAAAACACCGTTGCTATCTTGGCCATGCCATGAGTATATCTGGAAGTCTTTTTCTCTTCTTTATTCGGCCACATGCAGGGGCAAGAGGTTGACGGATGAGATGACCAACCTAGGTAATTCCCAATACGAGAGGAGTCTCAAATAGGGGCAGTCTTGACCCAAAATCAACATCAATATGAGTTTTCATATGAGCTTTCATAATATACATCTAGCCAAAAGGGCTATTATGAAAATCAAGTCAGAATTTTGATAAAAGCAAAAGTATGAATTAAGGCATGTCAAGAGTGGCAAAGTCCCCACAGGGAAAACCCTGGTCGTATGCATGTCAAGGGTCTAAAAATCAAAGGCACAAAGCCCCGGCACAACAGACTACCTCTTTGAGGGGAAGCACCTTGGAAGGAATTCAAGTCTTGATATCTCCCATCCTACGTAAAGCTTATCTCCAATTATTCTTCTCTTCTCCCTCCAAGACCGAATGTTTCTCGGGTATGACCTTGGTAGGGGCACCGTTGATCAAAGGCGGTCGGTTATAGGGCGCCACCTTACAATGCACGCCCAGTTTTGGACAGTTTTAAGTAAAAAGGGAAGGAACGAGGACCCCTAGCCAGTGGTTTAAAACACCCTTTGATGCTGCTTTAGCAATGTCTAACCAAAATCAAACAAAAAATTGAATATTTCTTGTCCAAAATCCATAAAAATTTGAATACCTTTCTCAAAACTTCACAAAAAATTGAATATCTTTTACAAAACTTCACAAAAATTTGCATATTGATCAAAACTCATAAAAATTTGAATATCTTTTTCAAAACTCATAAAAATTTGCATATTCCAAAACTCCATAAAAATTTGCATATTTCCAAAATCCAAAAATTTACATTATATTTTCTGATGGTGTTTTGCAGGAACAGCTTTGCAGAGACCAAAAGCACGGGATGGGTCCTCTCTCTACTTATTGCTATCAATCTATTGATTCTTCCCAATATTCTCATGACATGTCACCCAGGGGCATCATCTCCCTATATCATTCTGATTATCATATCTCATGATTATTCATCTCCAAATCTTTCAATCAACTTCTGCTCGTTTCATCTAATTACTCCGCCGATGGGCATTATCAGATCCTGATTATTTAACTCCAAAACTTGATTAGCCAGATTGTCATCCTCATGACAAACAACAAATAATGATGCTTTGCTATGCCATGATTTGACTTATGCTGTTCATGATATATGCTATGATTGGTTACTTTGATTCATGCTATGCATGCTATGATTAAATGCCTTATTCATTGCTTGTTATATCTTGGCTAATGAATTTTTGAGCGCAGGAAGAGGCTCTTGGTCCCGACGGCAGGGCATCATCACTCAAAGTCCCACCGTGATCGCCAATTTGTAGATCTCTAATTTAGAATAATCCACTTAAAAGAAATATCAATAAAAAATGATAACAATAATAAGCATGAGCACGAGGTGCTAAGGGGAGTGTGTGATCGCCAGAGACACGAGTGCCTCAAAAATATAATAATGAAAACATGGGAGAGATGATCGCGAAAAATACCTCAAAAGTGTGGGGATGTGAGTGCTTCCTTTCTCTTCAAATCGGCCGGCCGATGAAGAGAGTTCTTCCTTTGATTACCCTTGCAAAACAAAGACAACACCAACAAAGAAATTGCATTATATATGTGGTGAGTGTAGCATCAATTCCTAAATAAAGATGAGCATGAAATCATGGTGAAGAACACACCTTAAGGGTGTTGGCCCTTAAACCCCTATGCAAAAAGGGTGTGGGAGATATGAATGCATGTAAAAAAAATATAATGGGGAAAGAGTGCAAGAGATGCACTAAAGGGGAGATCTCAATATAATTGAGAGGAAAATCAACATAATAATGATGAAATATATGATGCATGATGCATGAATTATGAAGATAAGAAATAGAATAAAAAAGAGATAAGATAAAAATCGTGTTTGTGGTCCCTTTGGCTTGATGCTCGATGGAGAGAAACTTCAAAAGATGGGATGATGACTTGATGTGAAGAAGCCTCCTTAGCCGATGCCACCTTCGGTTCCTGTAAAGAAAGAAAACAAACAGAAGAAGAAGGAGAAGACAGAAGAAGAAGGGGAGGAAGAATACAGAAGAAGAAAGAAGAAAAAGAAACAGCACAGAAGAAGAAAAAGAAGACAGAAGGAGAAAGAAGAAAAACGTGGGAGGGAGAAAAGGAGAACAGAAGAAACAAAAACATAGAAGAAGAAGAAGAAAAAAACGGAAGAAGAAAAAACAAAAACCCAAGAAGGAGATCGGAAGCCGAAGCAGGAGAATAAGAACCACCCCTTAACAGAGCTACAGAACTTCTATTAAGGATAGAAGAAGAGATAAGAAGGAAAGAGTCCAATGGAAGAAAAGATAAGAAGGGGCAAGAGCCCAAAGAGGGGAGGATTAAGCTGGGCAAGAACCCAAACGAAGTAGGGACTCTCTGGGGAAAGGCTGCGTTCGTTCGGAACACAAAAGTGAAACACGACTTGGTTCAGGGCGTCAATTGTTGAATTGACGACCTGCCTAGAGGGCGTTTCTTAAAAACACGCCTTAGACTAAGGCGTCTCTTCCTGGATCAATTTTGGAAATAAGTCTTTCTTTTATTTGAAAATTCTGAAACACGCCTTAGGAAGAGGCTTTATTTAAAACACGCCTTAGGAGAAGGCGTTATTTATTTGAAACACGCCTTAGGAAGAGGCTTTATTTAAAACACGCCTTAGGAGAAGGCGTTATTTAAAACACGCCTTAGGAGAAGGCGTTATTTATTTGAAACACGCCTTAGGTGAAGGCGTTATTTAAAACACGCCCTAGCCCAGGTCGTTAATTCTGAAAAATTAGAGAAAATATCCAAAAAAATCCAGAAAAATCTAAAAAATAGAGAAAAAGAGGAAAAGAGGAGGAAAAGTGAGAAATCCAAGAAAAGTGGGAAAAAACACTCAAACGAAGCTAATTTGAGGGTCAAATTGGGGCATTACAAGGTAATATGAGATGTACTCACAGTAACGTCAATTTTGGCGTGTCTACAGATTATAAGGTGCGTCGACGCACACCACTAGCGGCGTTGACGCATGCACATTGTGGCTCACAGTCCAGGTTCTAAGGTGTGTCGACACACATCACAAGGTGCGTCGACATACACTTGAAGACATACAGCAGCCTTCTAGGCAATCAATGACTGTGTCGAAACACCTCACTAAGTGTGTCCACACACATGAAGATATAGAGCTGCATGCTAGGCGATCAACCAGTGTGTCGACACACCTCAGAAAGTGTGTCGACACATCCTCAATGGCGAGAAATTTGTACCAGGCACAGGACCCGCTTGTGGCACGTGGTCCAAAGATCAATGATTGGGGAATCTTCTGTATGATGATACCATCTTCCAGAAGAAGCTTTTGGCAGGATATATACCTCCTACTACCCTAAAGAGTTGATAAGGAGGGGGACATGTAATGCTTATCTGGCAGCTTCGTCAGGAGCCCGATCTGACAGCATCCTTCAGTCGACAGCCTCATCAAGAGCCTGATCTAGCAGCTCCCTTCATCTTGTGGCAGCGGCAACATCTTCATGTCTCTCCAGCAGCAGTAGCTCATCTAGCAACAGGGGTCCCATCTGGCACCACTTTCAATCCGATAGCGCTCTCACGCACGTAGGGCCAGCCCCATCTGGTAGCAACGGTCTCTGTTCAACCACTAAGCGACGGCGCCACATCTGCTAGCTCCATTATCCCTATATGAAGGGAGGGATAGCGAAGAAGATAAGGGGGGGCAAAAAAGAAGAGAACACAGAAGAGAATAGGAAGACTTCCAAATAGAGAAAGAGAGAAAACCCAGGACAGGTTCGAAGAGTCCCTCTGAGCCTGCACTTGCAGAAGAGAGTGAAGAGAAAAAAGGATATGTAAGGCCTCGAGAACTGGGGGAAAGGAGTCAATGCTCTGCCCCCTCCCTCCCCCTCCTTGTATTTATTTTGTTTCTTGTTTCTTTCTTATGTATATTTTTCTTTGGCTCCTTTGTTGTAGGCCAATGAATAAGAGTAATAAACTCTGTAAATAATTCTGTGTATGCCTTTTATTTCTGCTGATCCAATTTTGATTATTGCACATACAATTTTGTTTCCTCTCTTTCTATTGTGATCATCTTCGCACGGGGGTAGAATGCGGTGCCTTTGAAGGTGAATTGAGCTCGTGGTTTATCCTGTACCATGGATAGGATCTCGAGTTCCAACCTCTGTGGGTTGCGTTATTGAAGCTTTTATTATTGATGATACAAAGCCCTCAGTCACTATCTACACACTCGCTGGATCAGCACGGAGAATTCGGGAAGTGAATTGGGCACACTAAGGCTATGGCGGCATTAAAGCCATCACGATGGCCAGCCTTCCAACCTTGCTCAACATCACTGTCTAGATCAAGCGGTTTATGGGAAGTAGCTTGTGCCAGAGCAAATGATGGAAATCTCAGTTCAAGATTCAAAATTCACGAGCTTTGTGGGTTTGATGAGATCGACAGTTTACACAAAATCTGAGCTGAACCTTCTCCGAGTCAGGAAGTTTGACGGAACAAGCATCTCCGAGTGATCGGCAAGCAGCTTCATCAACAAATGCAATCAAATGGGCCATTCCATGCTAATCGTCTCATTTTATTGGGCCGTATACATGGGCCTAATGGGTCATCTCTATGAAATTTTATTCACAATAAAAGAGTCTTATTATGTATTTTAGTCTTTCGGTGTCTTTAAGTATTCCTAGGGAATCATGATAAGAAGGTATTAAGTGTTAAGGAGTCTTATTATGTATTTTGATGTTTCCGATAGGGTGTCTTTTAGTATTCCTAGGAAGTCATGATACTAAGTGGTAAGTGTCTCTTAATCTTCCTTGTATGCCTATATAAGAGTCTTGTATCCCACGGTGGAAAAACAGTGAATGAAGATCTATTTTTGGAACCCATGTGAGTCCCACGTAGGGGGACCTTTCCCCCTCCCTTATCTTCTTCCCTTCACCCCCCTGCAATTCCCATGGCCGCTAGTGCCTTTTCTTCCTTCCCTCTCCACGGGTGCGATGCCCACTTCTTCCCTTCCTCAACCACGGGTGAGTGATGCCCTTCGTCTAATTCTCTCTCTCTCTCTCTCTCTCTCTATCTCTCTCCAATTCTCTCTCATCCCCACCCCAAATTCGGAATCCACTCTCTCTCCTCTCTTTCACCTCTAATTAAGACCCCTCCCCCTTCCCTATACCCCTCATTTAAGTCCCCTCCCCTCCCCTAGGTAGAACTCCCATTCCCTAGGCATTCTCTCCCCTTCCCCACACAACCTTTCGTCTTCCCAGGCACCCTTTCATCTCCCCAAGGCCCAATTTCGAATTTGGGTGTTCCCTCCTCTCTCTCTCACCACCCCATTACCTCCCCACCTCCCAAAAGCACCCCCCTGCAACCCCAGCCACGTCCATCCCCCCCCCCCCTCCCTTAACCCAAACCCACAAATCCCTTCCATCCCCCTTAATCCCCCCTCCTCAATCAGCTCCATTCGCAGGCAGAAATCAAGCCCGAGTTGCAGTCGATATTGGGAGCAGTTCCAGGCAGAATCGGCTTCCGGGTTCTTCATCAAAAACGTACGTTGGCGAGTCTTCTGACCAGGCGAGGTGGAATCGTCCTCTTCCGAGTTCGTGAGCATCGGCGGTGGCCAATCTCCCACGACTGCGCAGGAGGCTCCTGAACCCGACCAGAAGCTGAGGAAGACCACCACCACGCCCAACCCTGACGGAATCCGACTCCGAGCTGTTCAGCAAAGTTCCTCCCCTCTCTGTCAGCTCTCAGGAACAGAAGGCGGTTCGTCGATCGGAGCTCAAGGTGTGAAGTTATCAATTTCCTACCACTGTTGGGTCATTCTGTCCACCGATCCCCTCCTCCGACCAGTCCCCACTCAACGGGACCTGCACGTCCACACCGACATCCGACTGAGGCGAGACCAGTGCCGCTGGAAAGTAGTCGTCCCCACGATTCCAACGCCACCTGCCGCGCACCAAACGGAGTTCGGGGTTGCTCGTGGTGTCCCTGTCAAGCCGCTGTTCAGAAGCTGCCCCTGCACAGAACCAGAACGGGGTCCCCGCTCAGTCGTCCGTGGCGACCAGGTTCGGGCGGAACCAAAATTCAGAAAAATTGTGCTGTATCCCTACCCTGTTACGAAGCCAACGGCACCAACCGCGCCTCCGGCAAAATTCCAGAGTGCGATCCACAGCCACTTCAACAGCTGCTGGTCACAGATTCCAGAACCGGACAGAATCGACTTCGGCATTTGTTTCACATCAAGTGGTATCAGAGCTTAGGGAATCGGGCCGTCCCATCGGACCGAGATCCTGAGCTTTGAGGTTCGAGGTCGAACCTCCTCCAAGCGGAGGAGTATGATGGAAATCTCAGTTCAAGATTCAAAATTCACGAGCTTTGTGGGTTTGATGAGATCGACAGTTTACACAAAATCTGAGCTGAACCTTCTCCGAGTCAGGAAGTTTGACGGAACAAGCATCTCCGAGTGATCGGCAAGCAGCTTCATCAACAAATGCAATCAAATGGGCCATTCCATGCTAATCGTCTCATTTTATTGGGCCGTATACATGGGCCTAATGGGTCATCTCTATGAAATTTTATTCACAATAAAAGAGTCTTATTATGTATTTTAGTCTTTCGGTGTCTTTAAGTATTCCTAGGGAATCATGATAAGAAGGTATTAAGTGTTAAGGAGTCTTATTATGTATTTTGATGTTTCCGATAGGGTGTCTTTTAGTATTCCTAGGAAGTCATGATACTAAGTGGTAAGTGTCTCTTAATCTTCCTTGTATGCCTATATAAGAGTCTTGTATCCCACGGTGGAAAAACAGTGAATGAAGATCTATTTTTGGAACCCATGTGAGTCCCACGTAGGGGGACCTTTCCCCCTCCCTTATCTTCTTCCCTTCACCCCCCTGCAATTCCCATGGCCGCTAGTGCCTTTTCTTCCTTCCCTCTCCACGGGTGCGATGCCCACTTCTTCCCTTCCTCAACCACGGGTGAGTGATGCCCTTCGTCTAATTCTCTCTCTCTCTCTCTCTCTCTCTATCTCTCTCCAATTCTCTCTCATCCCCACCCCAAATTCGGAATCCACTCTCTCTCCTCTCTTTCACCTCTAATTAAGACCCCTCCCCCTTCCCTATACCCCTCATTTAAGTCCCCTCCCCTCCCCTAGGTAGAACTCCCATTCCCTAGGCATTCTCTCCCCTTCCCCACACAACCTTTCGTCTTCCCAGGCACCCTTTCATCTCCCCAAGGCCCAATTTCGAATTTGGGTGTTCCCTCCTCTCTCTCTCACCACCCCATTACCTCCCCACCTCCCAAAAGCACCCCCCTGCAACCCCAGCCACGTCCATCCCCCCCCCCCCCCTCCCTTAACCCAAACCCACAAATCCCTTCCATCCCCCTTAATCCCCCCTCCTCAATCAGCTCCATTCGCAGGCAGAAATCAAGCCCGAGTTGCAGTCGATATTGGGAGCAGTTCCAGGCAGAATCGGCTTCCGGGTTCTTCATCAAAAACGTACGTTGGCGAGTCTTCTGACCAGGCGAGGTGGAATCGTCCTCTTCCGAGTTCGTGAGCATCGGCGGTGGCCAATCTCCCACGACTGCGCAGGAGGCTCCTGAACCCGACCAGAAGCTGAGGAAGACCACCACCACGCCCAACCCTGACGGAATCCGACTCCGAGCTGTTCAGCAAAGTTCCTCCCCTCTCTGTCAGCTCTCAGGAACAGAAGGCAGTTCGTCGATCGGAGCTCAAGGTGTGAAGTTATCAATTTCCTACCACTGTTGGGTCATTCTGTCCACCGATCCCCTCCTCCGACCAGTCCCCACTCAACGGGACCTGCACATCCACACCGACATCCGACTGAGGCGAGACCAGTGCCGCTGGAAAGTAGTCGTCCCCACGATTCCAACGCCACCTGCCGCGCACCAAACGGAGTTCGGGGTTGCTCGTGGTGTCCCTGTCAAGCCGCTGTTCAGAAGCTGCCCCTGCACAGAACCAGAACGGGGTCCCCGCTCAGTCGTCCGTGGCGACCAGGTTCGGGCGGAACCAAAATTCAGAAAAATTGTGCTGTATCCCTACCCTGTTACGAAGCCAACGGCACCAACCGCGCCTCCGGCAAAATTCCAGAGTGCGATCCACAGCCACTTCAACAGCTGCTGGTCACAGATTCCAGAACCGGACAGAATCGACTTCGGCATTTGTTTCACATCAGCAAACTTGGCAGCAGCATTGCCCCCCGGCCCAACATCCATGGGTGGTGCCAGAGATGTTGGAGCTCCAACCACCTGTTGACAACAGAAATTTGGCATCAACAGCAACCAGCCTCACCAAGCCAAACAAGGGTAGTTAAAAGGAAATAGCCAACACACTCACAAGAGTGTGTCAACCCAGCAGAGGGGAAGAAACATCAGTGTGTCGACACACTAACAAGAGTGTGTCGACCCAACAGTGTAGCCTATGAGGCCATTCGAGCTGAAAAGGCTCCCAAAACAACTAAGTGCGTCGACGCACACCATTGGCTGCGTCGACGCACACCATTGGCTACGTCGACGCATGCACATTATGGCTCGCAGTCCAACCCGCGCAGATTGTAAGGTGCGTCGACGCACACGACTAGCTGTGTCGACGCATGCACATTGTGGCTCATAGTCCAACCCGTGCAGGTTGTAAGGTGTGTCGACATACCTCACAAGATGCGTCGACACACACTTGAAGAGATACATCACCCTGCTAGGAAATCAATGAGTGTGTCGACACACCTCACTAAGTATGTCGAAACATTTGAAGATACAGACCTGCCTACTAGGCGATCAACCAGTATGTCGACACACCTCACGAAGTGTGTCGACACACCCTCAATGGCTAGAAATTCGTACCAGCTACCAAACTTGCTTGTGGCACATGGTCCAAAGATCAATGATTGGGGAATCTTCTGTACGACAATACCAGCTTCCAGAAGAAGCTTTTGGCAGGAGATATTCCTCCCACTACCCTAAAGAGCTGATCAAGAGGGGCCCCTGCAAAGCTTATCCGGCAGCTTCATCAGGAGCCCGATCCAGCAGCATCCTTCAGCCGACAGCCTCATCAAGAGCCTGATCCGGCAGCTCCCTTCATCCGGCGGCAGCGGCAACATCTTCATTTCTCTTCAACAGCAGCAGTAGCTCGTCCAACAGCAGGGGTCCCATCCGGTGCCACTTTCAATCTGGCACCGCTCTCATGTCCGTAGGGCCGGTAGCAACGGTCTCTATTCAGCCACTCAGCGAGGCCACCACAACTGCCAGCTCCCTCGTCCCTATATAAAGGGAGGGATGGAGAAGAAGGTAAGGGGGCAGATAAATAAGAGAACACATAAGAGAAGAGGAAGCCTTTCGAAGAGAGAAAGATAGAAAACCCAGGAGAGGTTCGAGATAAAAACCATAAACCCAGAAGAAGGTAAGGGGGCAGATAAAAACCACAACTGCCAGCTCCCTCGTCCCTTTGAGCCTGCACATGCAGAAGAGAGTGAGGAGAGAAAAGAGAGGTGAGGCTCGGAGAGGAGTGAAAAAGGAGTCAATGCTCCACCCCCTCCCAGCTCCCCCTCCTTGTATTTGTTTTATTTCTTATTTCTTTCCTATGTATCTTTTTCTTTGGCTCCTTTGCCATAGGCCAATGAGTAAGAGTAATAAACTTCGTGAATGATTCTATGTATGCCTTTTGTTTCTGCTGATCCAACTTCGATTGATGCACATACAGTTTTGTTTCCTCTCTTTCTACTGTGATCATCTTTGCATGGGGGTAGAATGTGGTGCCTCTGAAGGTGAATTGGGCTTGGGGTTTATCCTGCACCATGGATAGGATCCAGAGTTCCAACCTCTGTGGGTTGCATTATTGAAGCCTTTATTCAAGCTTTCTCACATAGATCCAACACTGAGTCTTCCGGTGCTCTATTTTCTCTTTTTTTTATGTCCATCGTCACTGCTCTAGGCAGGTAATCCGGCATCCCAGATGATTCCCCTATCTAGCGATCCCTCTTCTGCAGCTGCCCCTCACCCACAAGACCTCTTCCCGTCTCATCCCTTCAGCGAATGAGCTAGCAATTGCTCTCTCCCTATTCCCCATTCCCTGACGTTACAGGCAATTCAGAGGCTCCCATATAGCCTATCCGACAGCTTCTCTACAATCTGCACAGTGCCACCCTTGCCATTGATGCAGCGCCTCCCACTATTTTCTTATCCGACACCCCCCCTTTACAAATCCTTGCACTTAGAGCTTGCTCAGAATAGTGAGCATGGTCCTAAGTTGAAGGACGCAACCTCTCTCTCTCTGTTCCCTACCCTTCCAGGTAGTCTGGTGGCTCCCAATTAGCCTATTCGGCAGCCTCCATAAAATCTACACGGTGGCGCCCTCGCCATTGATCCGACGCCCCTTTCTGTGAGTGATCCAGCATTACATAGCTAAGCTGGTAGCCCCATTACTTGGCTGATCTGGCAGCCTTGTTGATCCGACGCCACTTCCTGTGGGTGATCCGACCTAAATGCCTATGTGGGCCTCCTCTCCCTGTTGGTGATCCAGCGTGACAACGTCCCCCTTTCTGATTTCCTTGTCGAGCTTTATTCCGCTGTTATGACCATGATGCCGTGTATTCCTGCCCCTTTCAGAATATCCAGGCAATCCCGATCCTCCCATAGGCTGGCCCTCGGGGATACGGCACTATGGGTACCTCGGTATGCTGTCATACTAGGCACATGTGAATTATTAAGGGGCCGTCTTGAATTTTCCGTAGACGAGTACTTGCTTCTCACCCCTAAAATGTCTTGGGTCTAGGGGAGGTGCTGTCGAAATTTCACCGGACCTTAAGCTGATAGATAAAAGAGATAAACAATAAATAAAATGATGATAGCAATAATAAAATTAAAAAACTGAATATAATATGATAAAACAATTCATAAAAATGCTTAATAAAAAAAGAAAAAAGGGGGATGATTATAAGATAATGATAAGAAAAAAATGAATGAACAAAAAAAATAAGAAGAAGAAAAATAAATAATAAATAATAATAATAAAGGAAAAAAAATAAATGACAAAAAATAAAAAATATATAAAAATATAAAAATATAAAATGATATAATAAAAAAGCATAGAACACAAACAAAGCAGAAGAGATAGGTCTACCTATTCTGATCCTGGATCAACTCATACCCTAACCAGGGTCGACCTATTCTCAAGCCCAAGTCAACTTACTCGAAAGCAAAAATTAATGCATGATCAAACCAAAAATGATAATAAATAGATAAAATAAAAGATAATAGATATAATAATAATAATAATAAAAGGATAATAACATTCAAAGAGCCAACGCTATCCAATCCGGGGCCCCCTCATCCCCTAGACCTTGAGCGAAGGGAATAAGAAAAATGATGCCCTCGCGAGTGAGGCTTCGATTTCAGGGACCACCCCGCCATGGCCACGGCCTGACTTCGCCTTGGGCCGATAACTTCTCGAACTCGACCTATCCTCACCAGGATTCGTCCCACTCCTTTTATTATTGGACATTAAACTTGTCGCATTCCTGGTAGACATCTACCCAAAGATTATTTGAGTCTTCGTCGTGCTTTCACTCGGAACCTTTTTCGAACTTGAAACAGACGAAGAATAAATGAAGCAGTTTAAACGCCTTTCCCTTCGCATGGGATATGCCACTACACTTCGAGTCATCTTTCTTATTTTCATTAAAGCAAATTTCTCCCCTTAAGGGAGATGTAATTAACGTTGTATCCTTTATGGCACGACGGGTTCCAGTCCCAACACGATACCCACTATCGTCTGATCAATCAGACGATACACATTAGCAGCTCCAAGCCACCTTGGTCTTTGGAGTCCGAACAAACCATCACCTTGTGACTGGCATGCTTGCGCACTAATAAATGAAATAAATAAATACATATAAATAAAAAAATTGCATCCACACCACCTGTCCTGCTGAGAGAGCGTTCGTCCCTGCTGGAACGACAACAGGGGCACCGGGGACCTTTGAAGGTCCCCCTTCCACTATGGATTTGGGGGATGGCTAAGACATGGCAACATCAAAGGCAATATGGAAGGAAGTGCATGACGCCTTAGAGCCATCGACCAACCCTATTATTTATAGGGGGAAGACTCTTATGCGGAAAGGAAATCCCTACCTGCGACTGATGGTATCCTCCATTGGACTTGCACATCATGAGGAAGTGTGGACCCATTAACGGCAACCAAATCACGTAAAGATCAAGCATTCATCACACAAGGAAGAGAGGTTGCAAAAAAGGAAATTTTATTGATAGGGGGAGGGGGTACAAGCAGTTACTTGTCCTCTTTGGGACGAAACCGATCAGGTTGAAGGCTTAGCACCCCCTTGTTACAAAAAAGGTGGTTCACCTTTGCCAAGGTATCCCGCCAACCCTGCAGGTACCCATGCTTGTACTCCTCTGAGACCTCGCCGTTGCTGCCCTCCCCCGACGGCTGGTTTGGTGCCGGCAATGCCACCTTCCAGAAGCAAAGCCTCTTTTAAGGGGCTTCCTCTAGCGAAGACTCCGATTTCTCAGACGACATCTTCTTGAGCGTGCTTTCCACCATCATGGGAACTCAGGATGCCCTTAGGGTTCCCCACAGGGCCTCCATTTATAGAAAAGGAGACAAAGCTCCCAAAAGGGGCAAAAGGAACCTCACGCCTTCTCGACTTTATGGAAATTGAAGCGACGGGATCCCAAAGATCGTGCCTTCTCACACCCCTCAACGAGACTTCGACCACTGGTTCATATCCCAAGGAAGGTTTAAAGTAGGAAAAAGAAAGCATGAAGGCTACGTGGAAAGTACAAAATGCTGCAGATAATCAGAATTTGTGAAGGAAAGCCAAGTATTCATTATGAAGCAAAAATCATACAAGGAAAGGGCTATGTCTGCTTGAACATACCCCGATGACAAAAAAAGGGAAAGAAAGACAAGATACAAACAATGGCGAGCACTCCCTCAAGTGCTCGCCCCCTCAGCGGCATGGGCTGACGCCAAGTCCCGAGCCTTAGGCACGTCTTTAGGAACAGTTGCAGGGGGTGGAGCATCGTCAGTCAGGTTGACCAACTCTCTGTCCCTCGAGTGCTCGACAGCATGCTCCGTGGTGCTCGACCCCTCCTCGGCAAGCTCCTCCTAGCCCTGGCTAGCCGCAGGCTCGAATGGCGTTCGCGGAGGCGGCAGGGTAGGCATTATGATGCCCATTATAGTTACTTGAAAAAGAAAAAGAATAAATAATAATAATTGTTGGGTCCGAGGGGTGCAACCGGATCTAGAAGTGGGGGTTGAATAGATCCCCTTATAAAAAATTCCCTCTTAAAAACTCATTTCACTAGACAAACTTCTGGCCTGAGCACACAACAGAGTGTGATTAAATATCTGAAATCTACTAATGAAGATTTAGATTACATGAGCGCCTACTTGAGTGTATGCGTGTGAGCCTTTGTTCAAACAGCAAGAGTGCTTCCAAACGGTGAAGGGCTCACAATGCGGGCAGTGGATGCTCTATGCAAAAATGCACAGCAGTTTTGACAATGATTCTTCAAGGCAATAGAGCAAAACATCATACACTAAGAGATAGAGGGTTACTGTTAAGGAAGAGGCTGAGGTCGACGCAGCCAGGCAGTGGAGTCGACACAGCCTTACAACAGTTATATCAGCTTGCACGATCAGCTGCATTACAAGGCAGAGATCTCATTAACCCGTTGCTGTGTGTGTAAGCAATGTTAAGATTAATGAAATAAACACACCAGAAACCCTGTGATTGGAGCCTATGTTTATTCAGTAATAATGCTGGTAAATGGAGGAGGCTCACAATACGTGCAGTGTTCGGCCAACAGAAATGCAGAAATAAAAGCATAGGACCTTGTGAAGTGGAGATAGAAGAAATGGAGGCAATCCCACAAGGACACACCACTGCACAATGGATTTTTAAGGTGGTTCAGTCTGCAGACTCGCAGATGTACATCCACCCCTCATCAAAACCCGATGAGGCATCCTGCTGATTCACAGCTTCCACACGAGGACGGGATGCTCAACATAGACACACTCACAAACAAAGAAAAATAAGATGCAAGTGTAGCAAAAACACTTCTGGTCTCTAGCCAGAGCACCGGACACTCACAAGGATATGGAATTTAAAGTAAGAAATGAAAACATCAATTGGAGATGAAAAGCCAACTGTAGCTTCTGACTAGGTCATGAAGCATTCTCTTCAAGGTTGGGATTTTGCTTCCTTAGCTCACTTCTCCTTTCAC
Source organism: Amorphophallus konjac (assembly GCA_022559845.1). Classification (NCBI taxonomy): domain Eukaryota; kingdom Viridiplantae; phylum Streptophyta; class Magnoliopsida; order Alismatales; family Araceae; genus Amorphophallus; species Amorphophallus konjac. The sequence goes on from CM040118.1 coordinate 216,666,114, forward strand.
CACTGGACTGGATCGAACCAAGGTGGAGGGGCCTTCTCACTCTTCTTCCTCTCTTCTTCTTCTTTTTCTCTTCTTCTTCTCTTTTTCTTTTTTTCTCCTCTTTTTCTTCTTCTTGGGCATGAGCTAAAGAATACTTCCTTTGATACAATGCTCGGCCAACTCTTCTCAGGTGGAAGGGGCAACATATTTATAGGCCGAAGTTTGAATCAGCACCTTTGATTAGAGAGGAAGCAATCTGTGCCGTCCAGATCCTTAGAGCACTCCAGAATCTTAGGTACTAGGTTCTGGCTTGATGGACCTTGGGTATTGAGCTTGGGGTGTCGAACTCTCCTTCCAGAATGGAGGTTGTGTGAGAAGGACTGTCTTCTAGCCTGGAGTCTGTTCTATAGAACTGGGTACAATCAGTGGAGGCTTCTCATTGGCTTGGAGTCATCCCATTTGCTTCCATTGGTTCTTGATAAAGGGGCATTTAATTCCTTCTGATATGTTTAGACCTTAAAGCTGCTTTCTGGAGGCATCCGCCATTGACTTTGATTGAGGGAACCTCTGACATTTTGGCAGTTCACGTGATGCACGGACGGTCCTTCAAATAGACGATTGAGCTGACAGATTTGTCAGTCGTTCTTCATGTGCGTCGACGCATCTGATGGCTTTCGTCGACGCAACCTTTACGAATAGCATTTACAACGCTTTTTGTGAAGCCATTGCGTCGACGCAGTGAGGGCACATGCGTTGACGCAGCCTAAAGGGATTAACCCATGTAACGGGTTTGGTTTGGAACCAGTGAGTTGATGCGCTGTGACCACTACGTTGGCGCATCCAACTGTTCTTCGCTGCTTGACTGCTGCTGGAGCTTTCATGGCGTCGAAGCAGTGAAGAGGTGCAAAGATGCAGCATCATGTTCTTTAGAATTACTGGTGGGCTGGACATCGTAGCGTCAACGTGATATCCCTGATGCATCGACCCAGCCTTTATGAAAACTACCTTTCGGGCCAGTTGACACCAGTATAACCTATTTGTCAGCCTTGCTGAGTTATTATTCAGCCTTATTGCTTATTTGTCACCGGTAACGGTTATTTTTCACCCTTAGTCACTTGGACGACATCCTTTGCTCTTTTTCAGCCTTGTGACCCATTTGACAATCTTCCTCATTTTCCCTCAACTTTGTATGATTGCGTCGATGCAATGAGATGATGGGGTCGATGCAGCGTTGAACCGATTGGACCATTCTTTCGACTGTGAGTAATGGGGTCGATGCTGCTTCACTATGGGGTTGACGTACTACTTGATATGCATTCTGACTACTTGCCTATCTGCCTAATCTTTTGCAATTGTATTTCATCCAATGCATAGCTCCTTGCCCTGGATGTTTCTCCCAAACAATTTCAGCTTCATATCAATATGGAGAAAGCCCTTTGCACCTTTGATTGAACACATACAAAGCTCCAGACTGTATTGCCATTTCTACTTCTATTTCAAGCTTGAGCTTGTTGGCTTGCTACCGCTACTGTTGATCTTGTAGTTGGCATGATGTTGCTTCCCGAGCCAACTTGGCTGAGTGCCATGAACTGATAATATCACTCGTTTATCTCCCTTTAGATCTTTACACAAGAGAGTTATTTCATGATCAGCATAGTATGTAGGCAACAAAAACATTATTATGCACATTAAAGCATAGTTGAATCAATTCAATAGTATTATAATGAAACATGCTTAGACATCATCAAAACATCATTTATCCAACATTTCCCCCCTTTTGATGATGGCAACTATGCGTCATTATGAGTCACCTAAACAACGAAATCATGAAATAGACAATGAGATGACTCCTCATTAAAACATCTCTCCCTTTTGAATAGAAGATGACTCAAACATCTCTCCCTCTTTGTCATCAGCAAAGAGGGCTTAGATTAAAGCCAATAACAGAGTCAAAATTTGAGCACATGGGGTTGCATGATCAAAGATAGAATTGCCAAACTCAAGCAGACAGTCAGATTGGCAGAAATGTTGGGTCCCTCCTTATAGGTACATGCCAGGAATTATGGAACAGCATGTAGAAGGATTGATACCAATTGATGGTGCCAAAATGATGTATGTATCAGACAGATAAAGAGACTGAATGATGGAGCAATAGTCAATGCAGCATAGTCCAAAGCATGAGATTCAGTTTCAAAAGAAGACGGGCAGCCAATGAGCAAGTTTTTTAATTTTTTCAAGTCTTCATATTTTTAGTGTTTTTCTATGCAATGCATGGAATGAATAAAAGCAGTTAAACTACATGCATGAAAAAGACTTATGCCAATTTACAGAATGACATGATGACACTAAGGAATCCACATGAAAAATTATGCAAGAAGGAGATGAATATGGTGTGAACATGGTGTGGAACTCATGCATGCTAAAAACAGGAGCTGAAGTAAGGATTATAGTGGAGAGAGATTTGAACAGCTCACAAAGAATGAGGCAACAAACTAGGCTCACACTTCAGGGGTTTTCAATTGAAGGATCAATATTCTCCTTTTAGAGCAGCATAGTTCAAGACCGTTGTTTACAATAATGGTTCAAAGTGAATAAGCCCAAAATCTAAGTGTAAGAGCCTTGAAAATATGTTCTAGCATATTTAATAGAACTGAAACAAATCTTTTAAGATCAAAGGCCTCGACCCTCATTCCTTTTTATTTTTCCTAAAGATTTCATGAGATACCCCTAGAAAGAATTTTAACTAGTATTGAAGATAAACATCTTGAGGTGCAGAATTCTCTTTAGGGTCAACCCGATGAAATTCATTTTCTTTTAAATAAGAAAAATTTTTCATTTTAAACCAATTGCTTTCTCATTTTGCCCATTTTACAAGAACAGTCAGATGGAGTTTGCTCCTTTGGCATGAGGAGACACATTGATTAGATGCTAGACACCCCAGTTAATCAAAGTTTTACTCTTCATCCTGTCTCATTCATGAACAGAGGTGGCTTGTCATATCATGACATAGTCCACGTCACTTCTTCGGTGAAGGGACATGGTTTCTCAATGCGTTTAGCCATTACTCTGCCTTTTGTTTTGATTTTTCTCAGAAAACTTTTATACAGAGGTAACAAGACCTTTACCTCATGACTCGGTTCCCATCACTTCTTTGTTGAAGGGTCCATAGTTTCTCAGTTGGTTGAAGTCATTGCTCTGCACATGTGTGTTTTCAAATCATAGGCATGTTCCCTTTAAAAATAACAGACCAATTTCAATGTTTAAAAATAATACTCAGTGCAAAGTTCTTTAACCAGGGTAACCTCAAAGACTTTTAAATTTTTAGATTTCAAGAAGAGGTGAGGTCACATTTTTTTATGACTATTTTAAGTATATTTCATACATTGAGATGGTCATTTTCAAGACCTTTAAACCCAGATTTAAGGTTTATATACTCCAAACCATCAATTCAATTGGGGTTGGTCTGAAATATTAGCAGGAAGCTCTAAGAGGAAAATATTAAGTTTAAGCTCCCCCTGAGTGTATGAACTCAGTCAGGTTTGCACAAGAATATGTTGTTCAAGCATGTGATAGACATTATGCACATGAGGGAGGAATGATCACAGATCAATTTGAACAAGAGAGAATAGAAGACATGAATTGGATCATAAAAAAAATAGAACTACTGCGTCGACGCAGGAAGTATAGTGTGTTGACACACAACACTCTCACAGAGAAGACTTTAGTTTGACAACTCATATGCATTCTGAAAAACATAGTGCAGAATTTCAAACATGCTCACTTGCCTTACATGTATGCATCAAGTTCAGATGATCTTTACGGGATTTTCAGGAAGGATGCCATACATGAATTCAGACATGGAAAATGCATGTGAGCATATCAAAGACTGTACAGACTTCAACTCAATCTGGACATTCATTCTAACAGGCTAAAGCCCTTTGACTTCAGCTGGCAAGCTTATGTCTAGGTGCACAGAAAATGCATTTGACAATGTAGAGTAAAACAGGTAAATGCATGAAATTCCAAATGATGTGGCTAGGGATGAATGAATCAAGACCTCAGTACCTGGCGGAGGATTTTCCTCACACAAGGTGATGTCTTTCAGACAGAGCTAGTCTTGTCCTTCCACACAAGACCATTTTATATAATCGAAGGTCATGACATGATGATGCTCTGAAGGGGTAAGAGATGGCCATAAAGAAGACTCCCCCTCAGTTTGATCCTACATGTAGTATGACATATAAAATGCAATGCAAATTTGTTTACATGCATGCAGACCCAGACACATTCATTCAAATAGCAATATTCAACAATCTGAATCATTTTTGTAGAAGGAAGTTTCAGATGCTATCATCATCAAAACATAATTTTTTTAATAGGAAGTGAGAAGGACAACACTTGAGTTCTTTAGATGGAAGCTTTTAATTATATTCTTGAAGGAATCCATGACTTCCATCATGACCCATGTACCTTGACTTCTTGGATGGAGAGTTTACTTCATACTTCTTATCTTCAAGGTTTGCCTGCAGGGTTTTCATCCTTCTTGCATTATAATCCACAAATTCTCACAAGATCAATCAAGTCAGATTCTCCCAGCCATGGAATGAAGGTGAAGAACATATAATCATGTATTCCAAATTGGCTTTGAGACATACACATAGGAATGACCATTAAAGATTACAGATCAACTTGAATCAGATAAAGATGTTAATCTTCAAACAGATGTGTCGACCTAGCCTGATCAGTAAGTCAACTTAGGAGGTTCCGCCAGAAACCAAGATTTGACCAAAGTGAACTACTGGGTTGACGCAGTTCCATCAGTGCGTCGACGCACAGGTAACAGACATAAGAGTCTTTCAAAACAAGCATTATGTTTGAGCAAAGTCTCATTTATTGCAACATTAGAATCAACACAAATGCATTCCATCAACAATATTGAAGCATGCAACATGACTTCAGAAATTATAAACTCCCCCTAAATGTAAGCATGAATTTTAAATATTTTTTTTGGTTTTTACATGCTTATATTATGCAGTTGATTCTGAGAAGAAATATGCAATAATTGAACCTATCTATGTCCATGGGCATTTGAATACTCAAGGAAGTTTTTGACAAAACATGGACACTGACTCATGGTACCAGGCGGAGGCATATTCTCACGCATGGTGATAGCTTTTAGGCAGGCTTAACCTGTTAAGACCACCAATTTGGGCACTGACGCAATTAGGTACAATTCAGGCCCATTAACACAATGAACTAGAAATCTAAATAGTATATTGGGGGATCTTTAGGGAATTTCATAACTCAACCTAGGAAGGTAGGAATTTGGTGAAACCAAAGCCCATGCGATGGCCATTGGGTAAGGAAGAACTTGGATGAAGATTATAATTACCGGAAAGTAGGCCTAATAGGGGATAAGATGGAGTTTATGATAATAGGTCAAAATAGTTATAGAAAACACTATCATTTGTGGAAATAAGGATATCTTGGCCCATAGTTGTCCAAATGGTCTGAAACTAGGTCCATTATAAAGTTTGGGCCCTTAACCCAAACTCTTTTGTTTGAATGGAAACCCAATTCGCACCAGAACCTGAGGTTCTATGCCCCTTGTCACCAGCTGTCACGGAGAGGTGTGACTATTGGGAGAATTTGCATGTAAATAATTAGAAATTCATAACTTTGCTTGTAGACAATTAAATGACCTAAAACTAAGGCCATAATCTCGAATGTGATGTTAGCTACATCTTCTATGTTAAGGTCGAGGCCAAATTCTGCCTGGATACTAGAGTTATACTTGAATTATCTCGGGCTACCGAACAGTTGTGACTGGAACGAGGGAGAATAAATGTTAATCTTGCAAAAATCATTACTCATGCTAGGGTTGATGAAATTTGATGAAACCATGTCCCAAGGTTAGATCTGGCCGTTCTCTTGACTCCATCTAAAGACGACCCAACACATACCTCAATAGAAGAGCATTTTCACCTGCATTTATGACCGATGGACGAAGGGTCACGTCTGGTCAAACCCGAAGAGGTGCATGGCATTAACTTCTCTTCAACCAGTAACCTTGGGAGTGGGTTTAAGCCTTGTGGGTCATGGGAAAGTCCTAGGGAGGCTTGAAAACCATATAAGGAGGTGGGTTTTATGGGTAGTAAGCCTTTAGCAACCATTCTCTTCAACCATCTACCATCTACGGTCCTTCTTGTGTGAGTGAGAGGGCGAGGGACCTTGACTCTACGTGGGAGGATGATCCGGCGTGTGGTGGATGATCTGGCACGTGGAGGATGATCATGTATTGCCCTAGGATGAAGGGGAAAAGCTTTAGGAGGATCTGGGGTGTGGATCTCATCCCTGGGTCGTCGGTTTAACACTTTGAAGGTAGGCACATATCCTCAAATCTTAGGGGTCAACGATGCATTAGAACGATTCCTAAATAGTTTCTATACGTTAAAGAGGGACTAACGGTATGTGGGATCGACTACAGTGTTTATTTTCTGGTTTTATCACCAAGTTACGTGCTTTCGTGAGGTTTCTTTGAGTTTTTATCGAAGATTTGGGACTCTGCACTGACTGCGTCGACGCACCATGCAGGCTGCGTCGATGTAGCCTCTTCAGAGAGCTGACTGCGTCGATGCAGCCAAGGGCTACGTCGACACAGCATCTTTCAGAGGATTGACTGCGTCGACGCAGCCCGTGGCTGGGTCGATGCACCCCTTAAAACCTACAAGGCTGTGTCGACACAGTCTTGGACTGTGTCGACGCACCTGGGGCTCCATCCCAATTTCTAGAAGCTTAGAAAAAGAGGGTTTTGAGTGGAGGGGTATGATGGAGGGAGTGATTGAATCACAACCTGAGAGGACGAAGCAATTATGTCTCTTGGCTGGGTTGTCTGCTAGACCTACATTCTTAGATAGGATGGCTGAGATACATTAGCAAGACATGGCATTGCAGAAGCTACTGGACAATGAGGACTTCCATGTGGGGATTGATGGACTGATCACATTCTGAGGAAGGATCTATATATCAGATGATGTGGAATTAAAGAGGGACTTGATGCAGGAGGCTCACAGATCAAAGTTCTCCATCCACCCCGAAAGTACCAAGATGTTCCAAGATATGAAGAGGGTGTATTGGTGGCTAGGAATGAAGAGAGACATAGCGGAGTTCGTGTCCAAATGTCTCACATGTCATCAGGTGAAGATTGAGCATCAAAGACCTGGTGGTCCTCTCAAAACTATTGAGATGGCACAATGGAAATGGGAACATATCACAATGGACTTTGTGACTTGTCTACCCATGACAAGAAGGAAGCATGATACCATTTGGGTAATTGTGAGCATATTCACAAAGACTGCACACTTTCTGCCCATCAACAAGCAGACTCCAATCGAATCCTTAGCAAAATTGTTCATTGCTGAGATCATTCGGTTGCATGGAGCACCGTTATGTATCATCTCTGACTGAGACCCCCAATTCATATCGAGGTTCTGGAAGAGTCTACAGTAGACTATAGGGACATAGTTACGGTTCAGCTCGACATTTCATCCTCAAACTGATGGGCAAACTGAGCGTACTATCCAAACTCTAGAAGATATGTTGAGGGTATGTAGTATTGAGTGGAATGGGAGGGGCGATCATTTGCCACTGATAGAATTTGCATACAACAATAGTTACCACTCTGCCATCGGAATGGCACCTTATGAAGCACTCTATGGACGGCCATGTAGATCACCAGTGTATTGGTATGAAGCCAGTGATAAGCAACCTTTTGCACCACAGTTGGTACAAGACTGCTCAAAGAAGAAATCTATGATCAGGCAACGACTCCTCACAGCCCAAAGCCATTAGAAATGTTTTGCAGACCAGTGGCAGAGAGAGTTAGTATTTACAGAGGGAGACCATGTGTTCCTAAAGGTGTCTCCCACCAAGGGAGTCATGCAGTTCAGGACGAAGGGCACGCTCAGTCATAGATATATCGGGCCTTTCAAGATTTTGCAAAAGGTTGGCGAGGTGGCTTATCGACTTGCACTTCTGCCTGCTCTGTCGCATGTGCATCCGGTCTTTCACATCTCCATGCTCAAAAAGTATGTCCCGGATGCCTCGCATGTTATAGAGTACGAGCACTTGGAGGTTCGAGCAGATTTGTCATATGTGGAGTAGCCCAGTGAGATCATAGACAAGAAGGAACAGGTGTTGAGAAATAAAATCATCCGGCTCATGAAGGTGTTATGGAAGAATTCTCATTCCGAGGAAGCAACATAGGAACTGGAGGATAAGATGTGCCGGGAATATCCTCAACTGATTGGTAAGTGATCTTAAAAATTTCGAGGATGAAATTATTTTTAAGGGGGAGAGGATGTTAAGACCACTAATTTAGGCACTGGCCCAATTGGGTACAATTCAGGCACATTAACACAATAAACCAGAAATCAAAATAGATTACTGGAGGTTCTTTAAGGATTTCATAACTAAACTTAGGAAGGTCGTAATTAGTTGAAACCAAAGTCCATGCAATGGCCATTGGGTAAAGAACAACTTGGATGAAGATTATAACTTCTGAAAAATAGGCTTAATAGGGGATAAGAGGGAGTTTATGATAATAGGTCGAAACAGTTACAATAAACACTGTCATATGTTGAAATAAGGATATCTTGACCCATAGTTGTCCAAATGGGTTGAAACTAGGTCCATTAGTAAGATTGGGCCCTTAACCCGAACTCTTCCGTAGAGATAGAAACCCAATTCCCACCAGAACCTGAGGTTCTAAGCCCCTTATCACCAGCTGTCACGGAGAGGTGTGACTATTGGGAGAATTCACGTGTAAATAATTAGAAATTCATAACTTCGCTTGTAGAGAATTAAATGACTTGAAACTAAGGCCATAATTTCGAATGGGATGTTAGCTACATCTTCTATGTTGAGGTCTGAGGCCAAATTCTGCCTGGATACTAGGGCTATGCCAGAATTACCTCGGGCTACCAAAAGGTCACAACTGGAACAGAGGAGAATGAACATTAATCTTGGAAAAATAATAACTCATGCTAGTATTGATGAAACTCGATGAAACCATGTCTTAAAGTTAGATATGGAAGTCCTCTTGATTTCACCTGAAGATGTCCCGACCCAAATCCCAACAGAAGCGCTCGCCCATTCGCATTTATGACCAGGTAGATGAGGGGTCGCGTTTGTTCAAACCGAACAGGTGCATGGCCTTTACTTCCCTCCAACCAGCGACCTTCGGAGCTGGACTGAGCCTTGTAGGTCATGGGCAAACCCCTGGGAGGCTTGAAAACTATATAAGCAGGTGGGTTTTATGGGTAGTAAGCCTTTGGAAACCATTATCTTCAACTCTCCACCATCTTCTATCCTTCTTGAGTGAGAAAGGGTGAGGGACCTTGACTCTGCAAGAGTGAACGATCCGGCGCGTGGTGGACGAGCCGGCACATGGAGGATGATCCTGCAGCGCCTTGGGACGAAGGGGAGAAGCTTTAGGTGGATCTGGGGTGTGGATTTCATCCCCGGGTTGTCGGTTTATCACCTTCGATGGTAGGCAGCTATCCTCAAATCTTAGGGGTCAACGATGCATTAGAACGATTTTCTAAAAAGTTTCTATAAGTTAAAGACGGACTAAGGGTGTATGGGATTGACCACTATGTTTATTCTTTGGTTTTTCCATCAAGATACGTGCTTTCGTGAGGTTTCTCTGAGTTTTGATTGAAGATCTGGGTCTCTGCACTAACTGCGTCGACGCACCGGGTAGGCTGCATTGACGCAGCCACTTCAGAGTGCTAACTGCGTCGATGCAGCCAAGGGCTACATCGACGCAGCCTCTTCTAGAGGATTGGCTACATCGATGCATCCCCTGGCTGGGTTGATGCACCCCTTGAAACCTGCAAGGCTGTGTCGACACAGTCTTGGACTATGTCGACGAACCTGGGGCTCTGTCCCAATTTTCAGAAACCTAGAAAAATAGGGTTTCGAGAGGCCATTCTAATTCAGAAAAATGTGAAAAATTGGAAAATGATAGAAGACTAAGTTAGTAACTCACTGTAAAAATTTCGTGCTCCCAAAAATTCTGAACTTGTAGTTATGAATTATTTTCTACACATGTGTAACCGAGAAATAAACTTATCTTCTTTTATACGGAAACCTTGCTGGTAACCTGATCATGTTATGTCCCATAACAGTCAGCATATAAGTATGATTAGTCCATTTAAACCATATGAAAGCATGCTTGTGTTATGATAAGATAAGATTTAGTATGATACGAATATTGTAATATGAATATGAATGTGAATGTGAATGTGAATGTGAATACAATGTGAATGTTATGAATGGAAAACATCAGCATTCTATGAGGTTGGACTTCGGTCCCTTCTACGGAATGGCGATACGTAACGCCGTGAATGTAAAAGAACCTAGGGGATGGTGATACGTAATGCCCTGGTTAAAAATCCTATGATTCGGCTGGTTCGTTCTATGGGACGGTGATACGTAACGCCACAGAACCCGTGGGACGGCGATACGTAACGCCCCGTGCGGCAGGAGTCTAGGTGGGAGTTCGCTCTTGGGTATGTGCATTACTCTTTCGTTCGTTTGTTTGTGTGTGGGTCTCCTATGTTTGCGGTAGCTATTTGGTTCCTTGAATAACGGGAATGTGTAACTCATGAAAATGTGATAATGTGTGACTAATCATTCACCGTGGTATTGGTGCATGTATGGTTATCTTATATGTTTGGAGAGGGGGATTTCTGTAGCCCACCCAAATAGCAGCCCAACTAGACCCAACAGGGTCCAACGAGGCAAGCCCACCTGGGTGACAGCCCACAGGGCCCACTCAGGAAAGAAAAGCCCAATAAGCAAACACTCGAGGAACCAACTCTCCCCGGCGGCCCCTAGGCTCGGAGGGCCCGAGTGATGGTCAGGTCATAAGGAAGGTCCGGCCCAAGCCATTTTCCCTGCCCGGGAGAGACAGGCATTCGCCGAGCTATCCGACCCCTCTTTCGCCGAGCTATGCCCATCGCCCGGACAGGGCTGGCGTTTCAGGAGCTCGGCCAGACCAAATATCATCCGTTCGTGCTGCCGTTAAGAGTCCCCAACGGATAGGGGAGTCAAGAAACCGCCGGACTTCAAGGCGATAACGTTCCCACGATAAGGCCATGAAAGCCCATGTTGAGGACGTAACTCCCGCCGGAGACCCCTCAGCTTACAGGACTCCTGAAGGCGGCACACTATTTAAACCAGGGCTACCCTCCGATGGAAAGGGAGAGTCATTCAGGTACTCATATACCCAAACTCCTGAGCAATCCGCTTCACCCTCTGGTGGAGAGGAATCTCGCACACTAGCTTTTCTCCTCCCCATTATTGCTTCCACCACAGCTCTACTGACTTAGCCATCGGAGGGTTTTACCCTAGGGAAACCCCCTGGGCCCTCTGATACGTTTCCCTGTCTTGCAGTTCATCTTCAGGTGATCCACAGCCCGCTCAGGATACAAGTGCGAGATTTTGCCTCTTCAATGTTAGTTAATAAACATGTATTTTCCTCGTATGAATTATTTTAAGCAGATGGTAATGAATGGGTTATTGAGTAAAATTGGGTTTTTACCTTTGGGACTGAACTGTTGTTTGTCTAGATTGTAGCAGAGTTTGGTCGACTGACCTGGGCATTTCGGTCGACCGAATTTGCTAGTGTTGGCACGTCTGTAACTTGTTACAGTTTGGTCGATTGGTGGCCTAGTTCGGTCGACCGATGGCCGCTCTGGTTTCATGTAACCCATCCATTTGGTCCACTTGGGTTTCATCCCTTACCTATTTATCCTTGGATTCTTGACGGACCTATTAGGGTCATTTTGAAGGGTTCCAGAAAGATTGTATATTTTTTCACTCTTGTATTGTGATCATTGAATTATATATATGAATTGGATATATGCATGCGAGTTAACCCTGATTTGTTTAGGCTGCCTACTGAGCATCACACTCACCCCCCCTTGTGACACACGTTTCAGGAGACACAGTGAAGGAGGTCGAGGAGGAGGCTCCATCCGAGTAGTAGTTTAGTCTTACCTATGTCAAGGTAGGCTACGGATATCTATCTTTCATATTATGGCCAGTTATGGATTGGTGATCATGTATGGACTCATATGAAAAAGGACAATGGACATGTATCATTTTGGATTATGAATGGTTGAGATGTTATCTACATCTCATGTGATTATGGTTTCTCTCTCTCTCTCATGCGAATTTATCTATTTGTGCTTCCACGAAACGTACTGTTGGAATAATGGTGGTGCTAGATAGAGATTCAAAGGGGGGGTTAATAAATCCCCTTTTAAAAAATTTTTGGGAATTAAAATTTTCTCTGAAAAATTTATGTAGAAATAGAATTGAATGGCTCTAAGTAGATATGCTAGCTTACTCAAATCCATTCGGATATGATGACCTACAGATATATAGTAATCAGATGATTCCACTAATTATCATTTGAGTGAAGATGAAATACCATCTACCAAGTCACTCAGAAGAGAATAAGATGAAATCAAATGCTAACTGTAGAACAGCAAATAAAGTGAGCCTAATCAAACTTCTATCGTGAATCAATAACAGATTGAAATCACAACAATCACACGAGGCTCAAGGATTTTTAGGTGGTTCGGATTTCACCTACATCCACCCCACACTCAGACCTGAGTGTGGCTTTCCGCTGCCTAACAACTTGAACTGCTAAGCATCACAGCTTGCTTACAGTTGAGCATCACAGTTTGCTTCCGCTGATTCACAGCTTCGACCGTTGAGCATCACAGCTTGCTTACAGCTGAGCATCACAGCTTGCTGTCCGAGGTACACACCTCACCCGCTGAGCATCATAGCTTGCTCTGTTGACACACAGCTTGCTGTTCAAATAAGAAAATAAAAGACAAAACGTAGCACCAAAAAGCTAGAAATAAAAATTGAAAAGAGCTCTTCGAAGGAGCAAATTGGCTTGGATCTGATCTAGAGGCCAATCATGAACAAATCTTCAAAAACTTCTGATAGCTTCTCCACAATCTCACGAGCTCTCTCTTCTTTGAGTCTCTCTTCTTTTCTTTCTTTTCTGCTCTCACAATCTTACGATCTCACTCTATTTCCTTCTCTGCTTCCTCTTCTCTTACTTGCAGACTTCCTCCAGTGGAATCTCTCTTTTTCTTCTCTCTGCTGCTCTCTTTCACTGCTCTATCTGATCTTCTTCTCTAGTTACTCTCCTCTCTGAATTCTTCCATTTTTGTTCATTTTCTGATCGCTCTTCTTGCGCGCCTGGATGAGGATCCTTATTTATAGGAAAACAGGGGCTCCAAAAATTTCATTCCAATTCCATTCTTCTGGCTTGAATATTGTGGTCCCCACAAGATTCCATCGAGGGCGTGTGGAGGGAACATTCCTGCCCACTCTTTCCAGAGAATTAACTCAAGAAAAGCTCCGTTGGAAGTCCACGTGTCAGGCGATAACAGTGTGCTGTCCGCGTGGTTGAATCTTCAGTCAAGACTCCCGCCTTGGATCACGTGCCAGTAACTTGGATCATGTTCATGTGGATAAATACCTCGACGCACGTGACTACCTTTCATATGTTCAATTCTGGTTCATTCAGTGACTTAAGTCCCTGTTAATCTGTACATAAGGCAGAAGGCATTTTGTCAAACACTTTGTAACCATGAATGGGTAACTAACGTGCATTGACCTACTGAGATTAAAATCACAGTACATGAATGATTTTCAAACAACTGTGAGAGATGCACAGACTTGACTAAGCATTATGCACATACGATGCACTAACATGATATGAAACCTAGACACACTTTTATTGACCTATTACTGGTATGCTCAGACCCAACAGTGCATGTGCTCAGACTTGAGTGCATATGCTTAGACATGTGCTTCGACCATGTAATGCACACTAGCACATATGATTAATTAGACCTCATTGTGCAAGTTAGTACATGTGCTCAGACCTAATAGTGCAAGCTAGCATATATGCTCAGATCTTATTATGCACGCTAGCATATGTGCTCTGACCTAATAGTGCTATGTGCACAGACCTGATAGTGCTATGTGCAAATGTGCACAGACCTTGCAAAACTATATGTAAAACATGCACGGACCTTGTACAAAACATGCACATACCTTATAAAGCTATATGCAAAGCATGCACATGCTTCATAATGCTAGACAATGCATGTGCACATACTTTGTTATGCATGTGCATAGACCTATAGCAATGTGCACAGACCTAGTTATGCATGTGCACAGACTTGGTTATGCATGTGCACATACCTATAGCAATGGGCACCGACTTGGTTATGCATGTGCACTGACTTGGTTATGCATGTGCATAGACCTCAACAGTATGTGCACCGACCAGAGCTTTGCACTGGCTTGATGTGCACCCCAGTCATTTAGCATAATCAGAGCTTAAAACCCTCAAACATTAGTTAAACTTCTGTTGAAATCAAATAACTAACAGCCATTAGCTAAACTTCTATTGCAATTAGTAAACCTACATCAGTTAAACCTCTATTAACTAGTTAATCATCTAGTTAACCCTCAGCCATTAAGCCTTAGCTATTAGTTAACCTAGACAGCTTGTTTAATAGGCGCCTGACCCTTGGGCGCCTATTAGTGATACATGGTAGCCCCCAGGGCGCCATTTACTAGAAGAAGTCTGCACCCAGGGTGCCAATTTCAAGGAAATGGCAGACCCCTGGGCGCCTATTAAACTTGGCCCTGTAAACCCTGTAAAACGTGGCTGACCCTAGGGTGCCTATCACCTAAGACATGGCAGGGGTATGGGCACCTATTAACATAAGGTGGCAGCCCCCTGGATGCCAATTCCTGTAGCTAACCTAGTGTCCGATAGTCCCACAAGTAGGCGCCCTGTACCCAGGCGCCTCTTACTGAAAGGTGGCAGTGACCCAGGCGCCTATCAAATAGAGCCTATATTTTGGATTTTTCGAGGCCTTATACCCCTGAATGATGCGCCCTTGTGACAGGACGCCATTCACTGATAAATGACAACCTGAGAGGTGCCATTTGACTCCTGACAGGGTTCTCTAAACCCTGTATAGTTCTCAGGAAGGGCATCCCACTGTGAGGGTGTCATTTCTAAACATGTCAGGTAACCTACAAGGCACCTATCTCACCCAGTTTTTCCGTTTATTAAACGTTGCTGGTTTTTACTCCTAGTTTGTCCCTACATAACAATACACCTTGTATTCCATTCTATAATCCACCTTATATATATACACTACCTGATCAACGCTTCAAATTCCATATTGGCTATAAATGAGAGTGGATGTTGACAAACATGACCAATGCTGTGCATATAGGGCAAGGTATTTGTGCCCATGGGAGTTTATCGACCACAGTGTTTGGCATTGCACCGGAGTACTTGCTTGCTAGACTTTAGGCATTCCACTCATTCACGTGATATTACTTGATTGATTGACTTGAGACCCGCAGAAGGGTAAAAGTATTTGCTTGAATGAAATTGACAAATAGCCAATTCCAGTTATACATGCTTGAAATTATGTTGCTTACTATTGCTTGCTTGACATGAGTTCTTACCTTCTTGGAAAATTATTGTTAATTCCAGTTATTACTTGCTTGATATCTCCTGCTACTACTGTATTGAAGTTGGAATCTATATACTCTCACTTGTTATTCCTACATTGCTCTTGTCGATTTTACAATCCTTGATATCTACTTTTCTACATGCATAGATTTATCTACATTAATTGAACTTGTAAACCACTTAAAGCATGTTAAATCTTGAGATGTAAATCCTACTAAGCGATCCGCTCATCCAGTTGCTTCTAACATTTTCAGGTGATTTGGATGACAACCAACACTCGGAAGGGAATGAGACTGAGTGATGAGTGTTAGCACTGAGTTATCATATTGTCATGTTAATTGTGTTATTGTAATCCCACTTATGTCAGTTGTATCCAGTTATGTCAGATGTCAGTTGTATTAGTTCACTATGTCAGTTGTATTAGTCCAATTGATTAAAACTATATTAAGAGCTTGAAGCCTAGTAGATGGACTCGGGAAATGTATGAAATTTGCCATTTGGATAGTTATTGCGCACTCTATTAATTGTCAAAGGAAGAATTCCATCAAATAGCTAGCTCGTTTTGGTTCTATATAAAGGACTGTCGCGCCACGGGTAATCTTCCGCGCTCGGGACGTGACAGCTCTTTCTTGGTATCAGAGCCTAGGATCACAATTTCTTAGGTAAAAACCCGAGTCTAGGGATAGAATTGTCTAAGGATAGGTTTAGATCTTGCCTGGTGAGATGGGTAAAGCCATGGGTTAAGTTTAACAATGACAATTGACCCCATAATAACAAAACACAATATTTATTACACCTTAATTCTTTTGTGGGATTATGGCCGCTGAAAGAGCACAATGGCGCTAGATGCACCGCACTGTGCAAGGACTTACGCAGGCGCTACAGCAAGTGGCACAAGGCGGTGCTGGCGGTGCTCACCGTGGAGCTGGTGACCTTCACAGGGATTTTCATAACATGAACCCACCAACATTCACGGGTTCGGTGGACCCCGATGATGTCGAGAATTGGCTGAAGGAAATTGAGAGGATCTTCCGTGTAATGCAATGCATGGATGTAGAGAAGGTTCTATTGGCTACGTTCCAACTGGAACGAGATGCTCGATGCTGGTGGGAATCCGTAGAAGCAACACTGCCCGACAACCATGCCACTTGGGCGGAGTTTGTTGAACACTACAACATCAAGTATTTTTCTGATCATGTTCAAGAGAAGAAGGCCGTGAAATTTATCGCGTTAAAGCAACGGAGTCTGAAGGTGGCCGAATGTGAGGCCCAATTCTTAAGACTTTCCCGATATGCACCCCACTTGGTGTGTACAGAAAGGATGAAGGCAAGGGGATTCCTCAACGGGCTTCGGCCCCAATATATTACACAGCTTGCGCCGATAGACATCCAAGTCTATTCAAAAATGGTTCGGCGTGCCAAATTGCCAGAAGATGCCACTGAATTCTCTAAAAGGATTCGAGGCAAGGACAAGAAGGAACCCATCACAAGTCCGGGAAACTTCAAACCATCATTTGGTAAGAAGCGATTCTTCAATGAAGGAGAATTTTCAAAAGAGAAGAGGTTCCAGAAAAGCAACAAGCCCTTCTCCACTATCGGTAATAAGCCTTCCTCCGCCATCACACCTTCCAAGGAAATCTGCAAGTATTGTGACAAGGCTGGTCATAATACTGAGGAATGTTGGAGGAAACTGGGAGCGTGTCTCCGATGTGGGAGTCGAGAGCATCGAATCCCCGACTGCCCCTTGATGAAGGAACAAGCCAACAAAGATGAGAAGCGTCTCATAAAGAAACAAGGCCGTCTACAAGCTCTTCAAAGGATGGAACCCATGAAAGGAGGAATCGTGAAAGGTACATTAACTGTTTGCTCTAAACCTACTAAAGTTCTATTTGATACTGGAGCAACTCATTCATTTATTTTCAAGAGATTTACTACCTCATTTTCTAAAGAACCTGAATGGTTAGATTTAGTAATATCTACACCTCTCGGAAACAAGTCTGATATCATGCATCACTACCAAAGTTGTGAGGTTATGGTCCAAGGTAACAATCTGCCAGTCGACCTGATATGCCTTGATATGGTAGCATTATGATGTCATATTAGGAGCTAACTGGTTATCGACCTACCAAGCAATGGTAGACTACCGGCATGGCAAGATAACTTTTGCGGATTATCTCGAGTTAGTTTATGTTAGCCCTCAAAATAAATCCCCTCTCATCTCAGCTCTTCGAGCTAGCAAACCTGTGAGTAAAGGATGTGTGGCTTTCATAGCGTTTGTGACTGCCATGGAAGTCGAGAAGACTGAAATTGAAGACATCCGTGTAATTCGGGACTTTTCATATGTTTTTCCAGAACAATTATCATCTTTACCCCCGGAGAGGGAAGTGTCGTTCACTATCGACATTGTTCCTGGTGCCGGTCCTGTGTCTAAGCCACCTTACAGAATGTCTCCCGCCGAGTTGAAGGAGCTAAAAGAGTAGCTAATGGGTTTACTAAAAAAGGGATTCATTAGGCCGAGTAGTTCCCCCTGGGGAGCACCCGTGCTCTTTGTTAAAAAGAAGGACGGAACGTTGAGATTATGCATTGATTATCGACAGTTGAACCTTCTTATAATCAAGAACAAGTACTCGCTGTCGAGAATTGACGAGCTATTCGACCAATTGTCTGAAGCTAATTATTTCTCCAAGATTGATCTTCGGTCTGGTTACCACCAATTGAGGATCAAAGAAGAAGACATATACAAAACTGCATTTCGAAGCAGGTATGGGCATTACGAATTTACTATTATGCCTTTTGGACTAACAAATGCCCCCGTAGCTTTTATGCAGTTAATGAACAGCATCTACAGACCTTATTTAGACCAATTTGTTATGGTCTTTATTGATGATTGATGCGGGACGATATGCTCTGATACCAAATTTGATGCGGAACGGGACTAAAAAGGACTGGACCTACTATGAAGACCAAGTGCGGCCAGCACTCACACGTGACAAGGCAAGCCGAGAGATCGACCTCCGTACTATTCCTCCGAAGAGAGGCGTCTCTCAACAAGAAACCCAAGTCCACGGCCGTCCCTATGAGGGAAACGAGTGGATCAAAGCGGCAAAGGGAGCCGACGCGCAACTATGGGAGTCTAGTCCGAGCTCGGTGCTCGACTAGGGCCACGGAATGGTGCTCTCAACTCGCAAAACCCACGGTGAATTGAATATGTAGCTAGGATCCTACACTCGCACGCTGCATAATCGAGAGCATACTAGCAAAGCAAATGCCAAGGGAAGGAACGTCGCACGTACCTCCATGCCTAGGCGTGGGGAAGGAACCCCGGCCGAGACCAACAACCCCGATACACGTAGAAGTAATAATACACAATTGACCCAAAATGCCCACTCCTCGCAGGGAGGTAACAGGCTACAAACAGAGGAGTCGGGGCTGCCGATGCACGGGCTGACGGGCAGCACTCGGTGAAGGGGTGGGCCGCGAGGAGGTCCCGGGTAGCTCTGCGAACTGCTGAAAGGAACGTCCACCTCTGGAGGGGCTGAGGTGGCAGGAGTCCCCGGTACCTTGCTGTCGTGGGGTCGCTCCTCCGGAAAGAAGAAGGATGTCGCCGATCCTCGGGGAAGCCTCTGGAGTGCGTTCGGAAGGAGGGGACAGGTTGCTGGCCAACCTGCACAAGCCCGCCAAACAGCCCGGGGGCGACTCCGGTAAGCGCCCTTAATCACGTCCTGGACCTACGAAATTCAGCGAGGGCGCTGGTGGGGATGTCCCACAGGCGCCCGTGGAAGGAGAACTGCAGTCGAGGCCGATGGTGACCGTGGCAATTCGTCAAACACCTGGCGTGCAGTCGGACTGCCTGTCTGCCCACACCGGTAGAGACCAGGAGAACAGTCGGTACGCAGGCTTCCGGACAGATTTAGGGATGGGGTTTTCTCTGGTGGGTAGATTACAGGTAGGGCTAACAGATGACCAAGGTAGCGGGGGCGGTGCCTTGGAGGATTTGGGCGTGGGCGGGGTGGAAAGTGGGGGTCGCAGCCTGCACTTCAGGGCAGTCAGGTCTGTGAACCCGAGATGGGATATGAGGGCGTAGGGGTGCGGATGGAATTCTGACCAGGGGCGGCCACTGGAGATGGAGTGGTGTGTGTGGAGATAGCCCTCCAATTTTCAGGCCATTCCAGTAAGGGGAGGTGGTGGTCCCTTTGGAGGGTACTGCGGATCTGTCCCGCCGGGTTACTGTAGCGCCCAGAGGAGGACCGAAAGTAGCCACAAAGGGAAGTTTCAGCCCCAATGGAGTTTTGGGATGAAACCACCACGAATGGTTCGGGGACAGGGAGGGGAACAACTTATGTGAAGAGGTTGTGGTCGATCGGAGAAGGAACGGGGGTGCACACGGGTGTCCAAGGCGACTCTGATCACAGGCGAGTCTGTCCCGGGAGCAGCCTGCGCGACGAAAGTGTCTACAAAGACAACTTCCTCTGTGATTCGAGTTTTGGGACAAGGCCGGTGGGGTTGGAAGGGGGACTTGTAGGGGAAGAAAAGTCTAGAAGAAAGCCAGACGGTTTGCCCACAGAGAGGGTTCGTACCGACGTGATCTTTGGACCCCTAGCTTGCAGGCAGAGCAGGTGCATCCGAGATTGGATTGAACGCCACCGAGCTTGACGTCGTCTCGCCGCTTGGATCTCTCTCCGACATGGGATGAAGAGACTCGCTTCACAGCACGATCCTCACCTCACCAGGACCTCCTTCTCAAGGGAGTCGCACCCAGGAGTTGGAGATGGAGGAAGAAGAAGATGGGGGATAGGGGAAGAGAGGGGCGTCGCACCCCTTGGGGAAGGATGGAGAAGGTCGCCCTCTCCTTGGTGGTGGCTGCGCACAAGGTTTCTCACAAATTAATTCTTCATTATTTTTTCAAAGAAAAAAATACAAGGTTTATATATGGGGAGGGGAGGTGCTAGGGTTGAAACCCTAGCCAAGAGGGAGGGGAGGGGGATGCGCCACATGGCATGGGGAAAGGGGGGGCGCAACAAGGCAAGGGGGGGGGGGGGAGGGCCGCACCCCTCTTCCTATAATCTAGGAGAGGGGCGGCTGCCACCTTCCAAGAGGAGGGAAAAGAGTTGGGCGCCCAAAACCCTAACCCTAGGTGGGCTAAGCAAGGGAGTGGGTGGCCAGCCCATATGGGCCAGAGATTGAACCAAAAAAAATGGCCCAATAGCCCTATCTCCAATCTAATAAGCATAAAATGGTCCAACTAAAGCCTAATTTGCTCCAAATGGCCTACAAAGGTCCACACAACTAATAAAAGTGTCCACGCAGGGACTAATCCAAGGCCCAACATGGCCTAAAGCATAAAATAACTAAAGATAGCTCTACTAGTCTGCCAAGTGGTCGCCGAGCCAAAGGGATGCCGGCATGCTCCGTGTGCTCCGTCGAGTGATGCGGCGCGTGTCCTCACCAATGATATATTGATCTATTCAAAAACTTAAGAAGATCATGAAGTGCATCTCAAGAAGGCATTTCAAATATTGCGAGACAACAAGCTATATGTCAAATTCAGCAAATGCCAGTTCTGGCTTGAGAAAGTGTCCTTCTTAGGCCATGTCATATCAAAGAATGGAATTTCTGTTGACCCTGCGAAGGTCGAAGCCGTACAAAATTGGGGACAACCAACGAATGCAATGGAGATTCGTAGCTTCTTGGGTCTAGCTGGTTACTACCGGCGTTTTATCAAGGACTTCTCAAAGATTGTTGTTTCTCTTACCAGATTAACTCGCAAGGAAGTGCCTTATAAATGGACTGAAGACTGTGAGAAGAGTTTCCTAACTTTGAAGGATCTCTTGACTACTACTCCGGTCTTATCTCTACCAATTGAAGGAGAGAAGTACGAGGTATATACCGATGCATCTGGTATCGGTCTCGGATGTGTATTGATGCAGAATGGAAGAGTCATTGCATACTCTTCCCAGTAATTAAAGAAGTATGAAGAAAACTACCCTATGCATGATTTAGAACTAGCCGTAGTGGTATTGGCTTTAAAGATCTGGAGGCACTATCTCTACGGAGAGCAATTCACTGTATACTCCGATCATAAAAGCCTTAAATATCTATTCTCTCAGAAGGAGCTGAACATGCGACAAAGTCATTGGCTCGAGTATCTCAAGGATTTTGACTTCACTATACAATATCATCCTGGTAAGGGGAATTCCGTAGCAGATGCCCTTAGTCGGAAGCCGAGAGCCCTAGTAGCCAACTGTATGGTTCAAGAATGGAAGCTGCTGGAAAAATTCTCTGAGCTCAATATAAGTATGGATGAGAATGACAGGTGTATTACTCTATCTCTCATAAGTGTGCATCTGGATTTGCCAGCTGAAATCAAGAGGTTGCAAGAAGAAGATCCTATCCTAGTGGAAATAAAAGAGAAGCTGGACGAGAAATCTGATTTCATGTTGGCACTCGATGGCATATTATTATACCATGAACGGACATGTGTACCAAACAGTCCTGAGCTGAAGAAGAGGATTCTTGAAGAAGCTCACCGATCGAGGTATACGATCCACCCTGGAGCCACTAAGATGTACCAAGACATAAAAAGAACTTTTTGGTGGCCCAACATGAAAAGGGAGATATCAGACTTCGTGTCTAGATGCTTGACATGCCAACAGGTGAAGGAGGAACATCAGAAACCCGCTAGAAGACTGCATCCACTAGATATCCCGAAGTGGAAATGGGAAGACATCGGCATGGACTTCATCATGGGTTTGCCCAGGTCTAGGGGTGGATATGATGGAATATGGGTAATCATCGATCGACTTACTAAATTGGCTCATTTCTTGCCTATCAAGAGTCGATGGTCGGTTGATGTTCTTGCCGCCTTGTATATCAAGGAAGTTACTAGACTGCATGGAATTCCTGTGTCTATAGTATCTGATCGAGACCCGCGCTTCACTTCTAGTTTCTGGAAGGGTCTACAACACTCTCTGGGAACGAAACTCAGTTTTAGCACTGCTTTTCATCCCCAGACAGATGGTCAGACTGAAAGGACAAATCAGGTTGTTGAAGACATGTTGAGAGCATGCATTATAAATTTCGGCGGAAGTTGGCATGACCACTTACCCCTAGCCGAATTTGCCTACAATAATAGCTATCAAGCCAGTATTCAAATGGCACCTTTCGAGGCGCTTTAGGGCAGGAGTTGCCGATCTCCTATATGCTGGGATGAAGTCAGTGAAAGACAACTCCTAGGCCCGGATATGGTTAGTGTTGTGCCCCAGACTGTTTTGACAAAGATTCGGAATGAAATGTCATGATTTCGGGTTCAATGAATTTGCATGTATATAGGTTTGATGAATGATTACCTTGAATGAAAACTTGCATGATTGATCTTCATTGATATACATAAGAGATGAAAGGTGAGGTTGATGGATTTTAGTCTGTGCATTGAATTGGCTATACCAAGCAAAATGCTCAACATCGCTTAAGTCTGACTAGGACCAATTTATTTGAATGAGTTGCTTTGGTTAAAAATTGAATGAATGGTTTGATTAAGCTATAGCATCTGGATTGATATGAGAATTTCATTGCTTGGGTTGAGATTGAGGTTAATTGCAATATGTGCTGTGCAGGTTCGATATGGATTTGTCTTGCAAATAATGGTAAGAACATTTTTGAAGGTTGGTCACAAGGTAGATGAAAGAGCAATGGTTAGATTTGGAGAATACATGTTTATTTGGTGTATTGTGAGACTACACTCACAATTTGAAGGCCAATGGTAAGAATGTTTGTAAAAATTGGATCTGAGCTTGAATGGAAGGATCCGGGTAAAAACTCATGCTTAATCATGTTTATCTGTGATGTATGAACTCCATTGATCTACTTTGTTACATGTATTTGATTCATGAAAGTTTCAATTACAATTATTAAAGTTTTGCTGCTGTCAGTAAAAGTGTCGACCTCTGGGGTCGACACTTATTTGAGGAGTCTCTGCCTTCATTGAGATTTAGGACGCTGGCAGATTGTGTCGACCCCAGGGGTCGACACTTTCACCAGGAGTCTGCTGTTTTGTTAAGGCAGAACTCTCGTGAAAAAGTGTCGACCTTGAAGGTCGACACTTTCAGGTAAGTTTGTTCATTTCTGTGAAAACAGAATGTTCGTGAAAAAGTGTCGACCTCAGGTGTCGACACTTTTCATCACGAATGTTTTGTTCTGTTAACAGGCCAGAACACTTCGTAAGAAGTGTCGACCCCATGGGTCGACACTCGTATCGCGATTTTATTCTTGTATATGTTCTGGCAGAACATTCACGAAAAAGGGTCGACCTCAAGGGTCGACACTTTTTCTGAACGTTCGAACATGATTTTTCGGATCTGTTTCGAACCCTATTAAGGAGGATCCAATTGGCTGGCTTTTGACCCTAATGGCCTTAGGGCGTCCTTTGCATCTTGTATATGTTATGAAAGGGGTTTGGGGAGGGCTTTTATGTCCCTTGGGGCTTCAATCCCCTTGGTTTATATAGCCCCCCTTTCTTCCGATCGAAACCAACCCTTGAGCTTCTAACGTAGGATTTTTGACTTGCAGGAGAAGGAGGTGCTCCCATCTGTGGAGGTGAAGGAGAGCTGTGCCAAGGACGATTTCCATCGAGCCCGAGCCAAGATCTAGAGGTCGCGGACTGCATCCTCTTCTTCTGGAGCCTTGGGCGACTACATCCTCTACACTGGCTTCATCCAACCTTCGGGTCATTTGTTCTAAGTGTTACCTTCTCTATTCTCCTAGCTTGGTTAAGGTTTTGTGGGGTAGATCATCTTGTCTATCATTCTCTTAGCAGGTTTGTGGGGTAGATCGTCTTGTTTATCCTTTTCATAGTGATTTGTGCTTAGATCGAATCTCTCAGAACTGGGCTTGTAATTTCTCATTCTATTTCACATATCTAGACAATTTCGGAGCTTGCTCTGAGTGTGTGTGGGTTGTCTCGTCGTCGTACGAGAACCCGCGTGTGTGTGGGCCGTCGAGCCCGTGTGTGTGTGGTTGCTGTCGTCGAGCAGCGTTTATAGTGAAATCCTCTCGAGGTGAGAGGGGTGGACGTAGGATGGCACTTGGTGCGTCCGAACCAC
This sequence comes from Amorphophallus konjac, assembly GCA_022559845.1. Lineage (NCBI taxonomy): Eukaryota > Viridiplantae > Streptophyta > Magnoliopsida > Alismatales > Araceae > Amorphophallus > Amorphophallus konjac. Next base: position 216,690,794 of record CM040118.1, read on the forward strand.
CTAAAAATATTGTGTTGTGGTTTGCTTGATTGGTGTTGGTTGTTATCTAATTTTTCGTTCACTATACGAGTGTGAGATGGTGTGACGCGAGTGTACTCAACTGTCCGTCCAAATATAGTTGTCCGAGTGAGCATATATGTGTGCTGGGAAGTTGTGAGAGCTTGCTTGATTTAAGTTCATTCGTCTTAATCAAGTATCTGCTTTACTTTTATTCTACATATCTGTGGTTTGTTTGAGTTGCCTTATAATTTGTCAAGAAGGGTGGGCAATCAATTCACCCCCCTCTCAATTGCCTCTTAACCGGGCCAACAATTGGTATCAGAGCCTCGGCTCTACTTTTTAGCAAACCTAGCGATTTTAGAGTGATCTGTTAGGAATGGCCAACAACCTCAACAAGGGGATGATGCCCGAACGGGCATTCTATTCAACGGCCACCCTTCTTCGATGGGAGTAATTGCCCATGCTGGAAGAATAGGATGACCGTATTTCTTAGAGCGCAGAGTCATGAAATATGGACTGTTATTAGGAATGGTCCGTATGCTGTAAACCCTGATGAGGATATGTGGGATGATGATGGTATAAAGAAAGCCACTGTGAATTTTAATGCTTTGAATATACTTCAGTGTGCTATTCACCCTAACGAGAATGCTCGTGTCTCCATGTGCAGTAGCGCCAAGGAAATGTGGGATAAGCTCAAGCTTATTTACGAAGGCACCACAGAAGTCAAGGAGACAAAGGCGAATATGCTGACCCGTGACTACGAGCTATTTAAAATGAAAGATGAAGAGGACATCTCCTAGATGTTCGCACGGCTTATGGAGATCACCAACGGACTGAAGTCACTCGGAAGAGAGTTCACCAACAAGGAATTGGTGCGGAAGGTGTTGAGGTCACTATCACCGTGTTGGGACACCAAGGTGACAGTGATAGAAGACTCCAAGGATTTGACAACACTCACCGTAGATGCACTCATAGGGTCATTAATGACCTATGAGATCAATGTGATCAAAAGGACGGAAGAGGATCCAAAGAAGAAAAGGCCAATCACCTTGAAAGCACTCCCGGAGAGTGTCTCGAGCCAAGAGGAATCATTGACAACCACCGATGATGAAGAGGTTGCTATGCTAACAAGAAATGTAAGACAATTCTTGCACCAAAGAAGAAGATTTGGCGAGAAGTTCAGAAAAGGGAAGAGGCAGCCAAGACAAAGAAATGAACCATCCAAGGCCGCCGAGATTATTTGCTATGAATGCAAGAAAGCGGGGCACATGTGAGGAGAATGCCCCGAGCTCCAAAAGAAGAAAGGAAAGGTCGTCAGGGGCAAGAAGCCAAAAGCCATGAAGGCAACATGGAGCGATGAAGATGAAGATGAGCCCACGACCGATGATGAGGAGCAGGACATTGAAGAATTCGTGAAGACGATGTGTCTGATGGCCAATAGCGACAGTGAAGAGGAAACTTCTGACACTGAGGCCATTTCAAATGAACAGTGGGAACTTGCTTATGAAGAGTTAGATGAGAAATATAGAAGAATGAAAAATGAAAATAGGACTTTAAAGAAAAAGATCCATGAAATTGTTCACTCATCTAATTCTTGTGGAAAATGCAATTTGCTTGAAATGCAAATTAAAATTCTGAAAAATGTTAATGATGCTTTGGAAACAAAGTTGTCTTTGTTTGAAGAGGAGATAGCATGCTTAGACATAGAAAAGAAAAATGCATTTAAGCTGAAAGATGAAATCCAAGAAAAGCATGACCTCTTAAACAAGGAGTTTGAAAAATTGCATGTTCAACAAAGTGAATGTGAAAAAGAGAAAGAAAACTTGAAAGAGAAGAACAAGAATTTTGTTATTGAAATTGAAAAATTGAAAAGTGGGAATGGAAAGGAAGTGAGAGAGAAAGGAAAACAAGTTGAAAAGAATCAAGGTGTAATGCATAGCAACAAAAATCATGCTCATTATGCTGTGAAAAATTCATTTTATCAAGGAGAATGTTCACACACACACTTTGGAAAACAAGCTATTAATTCCAAATTTCCCTCAACCTTTAAAAATGTAAATAAAAGGAAACATTTTGGTAGGAGAAGACCCACATGTTTTTATTGTGGGAAAAAAAGACATGACATGTACATATGCCAACTCATGCAATATGATGATGAATTATTTTTCAGTAGATACTATGAGCCACTTGGGAACGCTAACGTGGAGGGACCCAAGTTTGCTTGGGTACCCAAATCAAAATGAGCATGGTTGGTAATTGGTGCAGGTCTGCATGAAGGCGGGAGACAATAAATGATACCTGGACAGCAGATGCTCCAGGCACATGACTGGAAACAAACTCCTCTTTGCAGACCTTGCTGAGAAAAATGGCGGAACGGTAATCTTCGGAGGACAGGACAAGGGTAAGATCATAGGAATTGGGAGAATTGGTAAGGACCCTAACCACTACATTGAAGATGTTTCATTAGTTATAGGTCTTCATCATAATTTGCTTAGTGTTAGTCAACTTTGTGACAAGGGTCACAAAGTGATTTTTGAATCTTCACACTGCACAATCATTGATGCTAACTCACAGAAAATTAAGTTCATAGGTGTGAGATGTAACAACACTTATCAAGTTGACTTTGATGAACTTGCACCAAAGAAACTGTGTTTAGTTGCTAATAGAAGTGAAGATGTTTGGTTGTGGCATCGCCGTCTTGGGCATGCCAGTTTTAATGTGATTAGGAAGTTGAACCGTCATGATTTAGTCAGAGGACTTCCTAAGCTGAATTTTGAAACTTCTAAGATCTGTGAAGCATGTAATAAAGGAAAACAAACCACCATATCCTTTAAATGCAAAAATATTGTCTCTACAGAAAAACCCCTTCAATTGTTACATTTGGACTTATTTGGTCCCACCAGGACTCGCAGTCTTGGCGGGAAGCTTTATGGCTTTATGATTGTCGATGATTTCTCGTGATATGCATGGGTTTTATATCTTTCTAATAAGAGTGATGCTTGCAATGAATTTATTGATTTTTGCACAAAAGTTTAGAATGAAAAATGATATATAATTCAGAAAATTCAAAGTGACCACGGAAAGGAATTTGAAAATCATGAGTTTGATGTTTTTTGTAGGAAGCAGGGGTACGAGCATCAGTTCTCCTCACCAAGAACCCCTCAACAAAATGGCGTGGTCGAAAGGAAAAATAGGACGCTCGTGGAGATGGCGCGTACCATACTTGTCGAGAATGGTCTTCCACGATATTTATAGGCAAAGGCGGTGAACACTGCTTGCTACATCACAAATAGAGCAATGGTAAGACCAATCTTTAAGAAAACTCCATACGAGCTTTACAAAGGTAAGAAACCCAACATATCTCATTTCAAGTAATTTGGTTCAATTTGTTATATCTTGAACAATGGAAAAGACAATCTAGAGAAATTTGAAGCAAAATGTGATAAAGGGATCTTCCTCGGGTACGCTCTAACATCAAGAGCTTACCGTGTGTATAATACTAGAACACTTGTTGTCGAGAAAAGTCCACATGTAGTAGTTTATGAATTCACAATGATAAAATCAAATAATGATCATTTTCTTATTACAGGTGAGGGCGAAGTTGAAAAGGGATAATCAAGCAAACAAGGTGAAGCAGCAAATCAAGAAGAAGAAAAAGAACAAGAAGAAGAAGAAGCAGATCAAGAACAACATCCGAACCTTCCACACCAATGGACCACGCATAGGGACCATCCATTGAAGAACGTGATCGGCGGTGTGGATGAAGGAATTCCAACTCGGGCTTCAATGAGGGAAGTAGAAATACACGATAATCTAGCTTTACTTTCCAGCATTGAGCCTAAATCATTAGATGATGCTTTAAATGACAATTCTTGGGTTCTAGCCATGCAAGAAGAGCTACACCAATTCCAAAGGAATAGGGTGTGGTTCCTCATGCCCCAGCCTGATGACCATCCTATCATTGGAACTAAGTGGGTTTTCCGAAACAAACTTAGTGAAGATGGGGGTGGTTGTGAGGAATAAGGCAAGATTAGTAGCCAAAGGCTACTCTCAAGAATTTGGCATTGATTTTGATGAATCATTTGCACCTGTGGCTAGACTGGAAGCAGTTAGAATTTTACTTGCTTATGCTTGTCACAGGAACATTAAACTATTTAAAATGGACGTGAAGAGTGCCTTCCTCAATGGAGTAATCAAGGAAGAAGTGTACATGGAGCAACCACCGGGCTTTGAAGATGAAAGATTTCCCGACCACGTATTCAAATTGGACAAGGCACTATACAATTTGAAACAGGCTCCCCGGGCATGGTATGATAGATTAAGTTCATTTTTTATTGTAAACGGCTTCAAACGAGGTAACATAGACCAAACATTGTTTACAAAAACTTGTGATGATCATTCATTAATTGTTCAAGTTTATGTAGACGATATTATTTTTGGAGCCTCCAATTCAAAAATGAATGATGAATTTTCCCAACTTATGTAGGGGGAGTTCGAGATGAGCTTGATGGGAGAGCTCAACTTCTTCTTGGGATTACAGATAAAGCAAATGGATGATGGCATCTTCATCAACCAGAAGAAGTATACACAAGAAATCGTGAAGAAATTTCAACTTGAAACTGCCAAACCCTTTGCAACACCAATGTCCACCTCACAGAAAATAGAGGAAGAAAAAGGTAACAAAATTGATCAAAAACTTTTTAGGGGTATGATAGTATCCTTGCTTTATTTAACTGCTAGTAGGCCTGATATACACTTCAGTGTCTGTCTCTGTGCAAGATACCAATCTTGTCCTAGGGACTCTCATTTAGCGGCCGTGAAAAGGATCTTCAGGTATTTGAATGGAACTCTTGACCTTGGTTTGTGGTATCCAAGGAATAACTCACTTGATTTGCATGCTTTCACTGATTCTAATTATGCTGGTTGCAAAATGGATCGAAAAAGCACAAGCAGTCACTGTCAGTTTCTTGGGGGCTGCATGGTTTCATGGGCCTCAAAGAAACAGCATTGTGTGGCTCTATCAACTACCGAAGCCGAGTATGTGGCTGTCGATAGTTGTGCGGCTCAAGTGCTTTGGATCCAACATCAGTTGCTAGATTTTGGTTTTTCCTTAAAGAAAACTCCCATAATGTGTGATAACACGTCTGCAATAAACTTGTCCAAGAATCCTGTCCAACATTCCCGCACTAAGCACATAGAAGTTAGACACCACTTTATAAGAGATCATATCAATAAAGGTGATTTTGAACTTGTTTTTGTTGATACAAAATACCAACTTGCTGATATATTTACAAAACCTTTGAATTCTAAACAATTTTACTTTCTAAGATGAGAATTGGGTGTGTGCAGATTAGACACTTAGATATTTCGAGCTGAATTGTACAAACACTCTTTTCATCTTTTCTCATAAAGAAACTGTTCATATTGCCTTTTGATTTGCACATAAAAGTTTTCATTGTCATTACTCTTTAAACTTTGTCTTTTGTCCATATCATAGTGAATAACAACTTTGGTTTTTATACATGCTTTCATACTTTTACATCGGCATGTACATAACTACATATACTTCATCAATGTGTGCATGAATGCCATGATTAACCGGTATATCAAATAGTGTTAGTGGAAAGGTGGATCAAATCCACCTGGAAGCTTTCGTCATGTGTGAGTGTGCTCTTCGGACCTAAGTACTCCGCCACGTACCGGTAATCAAATTGCTTGAAAACATCATTTTGAAATGTTTGAGTGTATATATATACTACACACCTTTCAGTTGAAATCTTATAAGACCTTACGCCCCTGCTAAATAAAATACTTTGACTAGGACATGTTTTAACATGTCACATATTAAGGGGGAGGTTTTTGTTATAACGGTGCATACATTTAGGGGGAGACATCACCATGAATAGGCTAATTCATCTCTTACATACTACGCAATCTCTTACACAATTTACACATGTGAGTTAATGAATCTAACTGATAAGGATTTCACTTATTCCACTTAACACATTTTAGGACTCTGGAAACCCTACATAGAAATCACGTGACTTGTGAGGAAAAAGCTGTCAGCCCCGTCAAAAATAGTCAATAAGTGTGATTTGACATGAAGTAAATCGGGAATCCCCCCTGAGATAAAGGAGGAAACTCGCATTGAAAAGTGTCCTATCCACATTATCATAAGTGACGATGCCGAGTAATCGGGAAGTGCCCCTGAAACAAAGGGCATGACTCGTGTCAAAAAGTTAGTTATCTTGTCTTTGAAAAATTAAAATAATCTTGGGGTTGTGCGAAACTACCAAAAGTCGAGCACGTTGTATGAAAGTGTAGGGAAGAAAAGTTCCTAATATTGTTCTTTAGAAAATCTAAAAATCCATGCTATCTAGATTTCATTGCTCATATTTCACATATTCATCTAGGGAGTGATTGTATGGATGTACACCTTGAATCAGTCATATTTCATGAGTCTTGCAGTACCACTTATTGTAAGCTCTGCCCTTTTACTATTGCACATGAAATTCATGTTCTTGGTTTATAGCATATATCTTAACCCGTTCATAAAGAACATGTTTGCTATTTTATGTCATGATGAGTGCGTATGTGCTTGACTGGTCAGTACTTGCGTTACATATGCATCTCATTGTGTTAATTGTGCATATTGAGCCTTAACTTTCATCCTTTACCGTTCTAATAATTCCCTATTTGACTCTGACAAAAAGGGGGAGAAATAACTTTGCAATGTATTTCTTAAATGAAGATTCATGATAACTTTGCATTTCTTGAATGAAGATTCATGACTTGCTTAGTCCTTGACTGATTATGCTTTTGACTTGATCTGGTTGTTTTGTCATCCATCATGCAAATATCATAGATCTATAAATGGTTTTATCTTCGTCAAAAATGGGGAGATTGTTGTGCCCCAGACTGTTTTGACGAAGATTCTGAATGAAATGTCATGATTTCGGGTTCAATGAATTTGCATGTATATAGGTTTGATGAATGATTGCCTTGAATGAAAACATGCATGATTGATCTTCATTGATATACATAATTGATGAAAGGTGAGGTTGATGGATTTCAGTCTGTGCATGATTGAATTGGCTATACCAAGCAAAATGCTCAACATCGCTTAAGTCTGACTAGGACCAATTTATTTGAATGAGTTGCTTTGGTTAAAAATTGAATGAATGGTTTGATTAATCTATAGCATCTGGATTGATATGAGAATTTCATTGCATGGGTTGAGATTGAGGTTAATGGCAATCTGTGCTGTGCAAGTTCGATATGGATTTGTCTTGCAAATAATGGTAAGAACATTTTTGAAGGTTGGTCACAAGGTAGATGAAAGAGCAATGCTTAGATCTGGAGAATACAAATTTATTTGGTGTATTGTGAGACTACACTCACAATTTGACGGCCAATGGTAAGAATGTTTGTAAAAATTGGATATGAGCTTGAATGGAAGGATCCAGGTAAAAACTCATGCTTAATCATGTTTATCTGTGATGTATGAACTCCATTGATCTACTTTGTTACATGTATTTGATTCATGAAAGTTTCAATTATAATTACTAAAGTTTTGCGGCTGTCAGTAAAAGTGTCGACCTCTGGGGTCGACACTTATTTGAGGAGTCTCTGCTTCATTGAGATTTAGGACGCTGGCAGATTGTGTAGACCCTAGGGGTCGACACTTTCACCAGGAGTCTGCTATTTTGTTAAGGCAGAACTCTCGTGAAAAAGTGTCGACCCTGAAGGTCGACACTTTCAGGTAAGTTTGTTCATTTCTGTGAAAACAGAATGTTCGTGAAAAAGTGTCGACCTCAGGTGTCGACACTTTTCATCACGAATGTTTTGTTCTGTTAACCGGCCAGAACACTTCGTAAGAAGTGTCGACCCCATGGGTCGACACTTGTATCGCGATTTTGTTCTTATATATGTTCTGGCAGAACATTCACGAAAAAGGGTCGACCTCAAGGGTCGACACTTTTTCTGAACGTTCGAACATGGTTTTCCGGATCTGTTTCGAACCCTATTAAGGAGGATCCAATTGGCTGGATTTTGACCCTAATGGCCTTAGGGCGTCCTTTGCATCTTGTATATGTTATGAAAGGGGTTTGGGGAGGGCTTTTATGTCCCTTGGGGCTTCAATCCCCTTGGTTTATATAGCCCCCCTTTCTTCCGATCGAAACCAACCCTTGAGCTTCTAACATAGAATTTTTGACTTGTAGGAGAAGGAGGTGCTCCCATCTGTGGAGGTGAAGGAGAGCTGTGCCAAGGACGATTTCCATCGAGCCCGAGCCAAGATCTAGAGGTCACGGACTGCATCCTCTTCTTTCGGAGCCTTGGGCCACTACATCCTCTACACCGGCTTCATCCAACCTTCGATTCATTTGTTCTAAGTGTTACCTTCTCTATTCTCCAAGCTTGGTTAAGGTTTTGTGGGGTAGATCATCTCGTCTATCATTCTCTTAGCTGGTTTGTGGGGTAGATCGTCTTGTTTATTCTTTTCATAGTGATTTGTTCTTAGATCGAATCTCTCAGAACTGGGCTTGTAATTTCTCATTCTATTTCACATATCTAGACAATTTCGGAGCTTGCTCCGAGTGTGTGTGAGTTGTCTCGTCTGAGAACCCGCGTGTGTGTGTGGTTGCTATCGTCAAGCAGCGTTTATAGTGAAATCCTCTCGAGGTGAGAGGGGTGGACGTAGGACGGCACTTGGTGCGTCCGAACCACCTAAAAATACTGTGTTGTGGTTTGCTTGATTGGTGTTGGTTGTTATCTAATTTTCCGTTCACTATACGAGTGTGAGACGGTGTGACGCGAGTGTACTCAACTGTCCGTCCAAATATAGTTGTCCGAGTGAGCATATATGTGCGTTGGGAAGTTGTGAGAGCTTGCTTGATTTAAGTTCATTCGTCTTAATCAAGTATCTTCTTTACATTTATTCTACATATTTGTGGTTTGTTTGGGTTGCCTTATAATTTGTCAAGAAGGGTGGGCAATCAATTCACCCCCCTCTCAATTGCCTCCTAACTGGGCCAACAGTTAGAGATTCAACTAAGAAAATACACCTTATTACGGAGAGACTCAAGATAGCACAGTGCAGGCAAAAATCATATGCTGATAATAGAGGGAGAGATTTGGAGTTCCAAGTTTATGACCATGTATTTCTCAAGGTATCTCCCGGCCGAGGTATTAGAAGATTCGGTGTTAAGGGCAAGCTTACACCGAGGTTTATCTGTCCATTTGAAGTATTAGAAAGAGTGGGCGAGGTGGCTTACCGTACTGCTTTGCCTCCCCAACTCTCGAAAGTGCATAATGTATTTCATATATCTATGCTGAAGAAATATGTGCACGACCCTTCTCACGTCATCGACCATACTGATTTGGTGATTCAAAGAGATCTTACTTATGAGCAAAGGCCGATGCGGATCCTCGACCGCGAAGTCTGAGTTCTAAGGAGCAAGACGATCCCTATGGTGAAAATCCAATGGAATCGATGCTCGGAGCAAGAAGCAACTTGGGAGACCGAGGAATCTATGAAAAGAAGATACCCAGAACTATTTTAGACTGTAAGTATCCTATACTTTCCACAATACCCTTATACAATTGAATTTGGGGACCAAATTTTTTTAAGTAGGGGGGGTGTAACACTCGGAATTTTTTTAAAATAAGAAATGAATGAAATTAGGAATTTAAAAGAAGGCCTTTAACTATTTAACTCATATTCTAATCTATTTAATTAATCATGTAAAACATTTAATTGATATTTTAAAACAAATAAACACGTTAAAAGATGCCAAATTTTATTTTAGGAAATGCCAATTCATACTTTTAATCACTTAGGAAACTAATATCACACCATTACACTATTATAAAGAAATAGGTGTATTTAAAAGATAAACATCACTTTAAAAGACACCAAATCACATTTTCATAATTTATAAAATTTAATAATTTAATTTTTACATTATATCATTATTTTGAAGAAATAAGGGTATATAGATGAGGTATTAAAGGATAAACATAATTGAGGAAGTAAGAACGAGTATATAGATAATTTTGGTTCATGTAGGGTGAATAGAAAAGTCTCCGTTCAAAATCACGACCGTTTGCTAAGTCGTTACTCACGAAATAACGAAATGTAAGGTGTCGTTATTCAATTAAAGTAGATGCACAAGGATGGGAAGGATATATATACAATTTCAGTCCTTATTGGGTGGTAGGAAAATGCTCCAAGTAAGAAACGACAACTACATTGTAATGTCCTGGATCTTTGCTGGATCCTCAGTAGGTCTGGTTGGATCTTTATTAGATCTTTCAGATCAGTTTCGGTGAGTTTCAGTTCGCTTTTGTGGCTTCCGAGTTGAGTTTTACGATCCGTGTGGGTTTTTCTCTCATACTAGTTACGGAACCCTACGGTGAGTTTATTTGTCAGTTCATCGACTCGAGGATGCTGCAGCGATGATGTACTCTCCGAGCCGGTCGTTTTGACTATTTTTGCGTATTTTTCTGAGATAGGGCCAAAAATCGGATTTTTCGAAAATTAGGAAAATTCCTAATTTCTTTCCCTTTTTCTTTTCCTTCCTCTCTCCTCCTTCTCATTTCACGCCACCGCCCCCTCTCTCTTCGTTTTATCTTCTCTCGAGCTTCCTTGGCTCTGGCTACAGACAGAGGACCTAGGGGCGCGTGCTGGGGATGCTGTGGAGTTGGTAGGGTGCGCGACGGGACGAGGATGGAGTGGTTTTGGCGCGATCCCGAACGGTGGATTCAAAGCCGGCGTTTGAGCTCGCGGTGCGGTTTTCAGCGTGGTTTAATCCCTTCGGGGCATGGTTTCTTCGGTGAAGGTAGGGAGATGGATAGCCTACCCGTTCTGCACGTTTTCCCTGCTTCTGTGCGTAGTTTGGTGCTCGATCGGGAGAGATCGGGCCGATTTAGTGAAAACCGCCATTTTCGGAGTTTTCAGGGTTGGCTGAAAAATGGCAACCATTCTTGGTCTAGTTAGTATCAAAATGACCGTTGGGATGTCTGGATCCCATTCATGTTAGTTTCGTGTCGATCGGTCATCATTCGAGGCCGGTAGGAGTCCGGGAACCTCGGTGACTCGTTTAGGGTCGATTTATCCAAATCGCCCTGATCTTGCGTTTTAATGCGTGCATGTGGGCTTTTTAGCCTCCTGAGGTTATATTTCCTCGTCTAGCTTTGTTTCCCCTGCGTTTCGGTGTGAATGGGGCATGGAACGGGCCGATTCGGCGTTTCCACCTTTTTCCCGCCGTGACCGGTGTAGCGGTCGTTGCAGAGACCGTCATAGTCTCTGACGGCCCTACGATAGACCGCCACAGCGTTTTAACATTTTAAACTTTTCATGGCTGTGGGAGTGTGACGGTCCAATAGTGGTGCGTCACAGCCCTCTGACGCATCCAGGCAGGTGCGTCACAGCCATTCCGTTTTCTTGAGGTTCTGGTTAGCCGGTCGCCTGACGGCCCAGTCCTCATGCGTTAGAGTGTTGTAACGCGCCTGTGCTAGGCCGTTACGTTCTGTTTGATAGGATTTGACCGTTTAAGTCGGTTCATGTAGCGGTCGCTCCCCTGTGCGTCACAGCCTCGTAACGCGCCTGTCCTAGGCCGTTACACGCTGTTTGGCCGAGTTTGGGTGGCAGTGTCGGTTGGCTCTAACGGCCTTGCCCCCATGCGTTAGGCTGCTGTAACGTGCCTGGCCTGGTGCGTTACGTGGTTCGAGTCGTGGTCGTTGGCTTGTTGGCCCTGACGGCCCTAAAGGGGTGCGTCAGAGCTGTGTAACGCGCCTAGGATAGGCCGTTGTATGTCTTGTGCGTTTTAGGTGTTGGTTAGGACGGTGTCTGTGACGGCTCATTCTTCGACCGTCACGTCGCTGTAGCGCGTCTTCGATAGACCGCCACAGTCTTGTTCTCAAGAGTGTAACGGCCTAGCGTTAGACCGCCACATTCATGTAACGGTCTAAGGGTGGTGCGTTACAGTCCTAGAGCTCTGATTTTCATCGTTGTGATTTCTGATTATCTTGGCTTCACCTTGTGGCCTGCCCGTTTTCCTGCGGATGTCTCCTGACATCCTATGAGGGCTAAGACTACATAATAAGGTAGCCAGGAGTCTTCTTGCTTGAGGTAGGATTCTCTTTCCTGCGATGGAATGTCTTTGCCTCTGGTTGCGTGGCGATTCCTCCTTGACTGCTTGGTTGACCTAGCGGCCGAGTGATGGTTAGCCTATGCCCAGAGAGTGGTTTATCGGTGGTTTTGTTTCCGGTATCTTGGCTTGACCTGGTGGTTCACCCATTGTCACGTGGACATCACCCCATGTCCTATGAGGGCTATAACTGTGTTCCGTGGTGGCCAAGAGGGTTTGTGCCTGTGTGTGTGTCTCGGCGGTTTTGTCCAGTTCGAGACACTGGTTCTGGATGCCTCGGGGTACTATTTTACCTTGAGTTACGTGTCCAGGCGTGTCGGAGGGTTCTTGCTATTCCCTCAGGTCTCCGTGAGTCATTTTCTGCGAAGTGTCGTTTCTCGTGGCTTAGGATTAGACCGATTGGCGGCTTGTTCCGCTGTCAGTGATGATCTTTCCTTTGAGTCGTCTGACTCAAGGATCGTTACGTTGTAGGTCTAATTGCCTAATCCTGAGTCTGTTGGTAGTAGTAGTACTGCTAGTGGTGCCTAGTAGTGCGTGTAACAACGTGTTCTAGCTTGTCCATACTCTAGCACTTGTGTTTTTGAGTTTGGTGTCTCGTGTACCTCCGCTTGTCGTGGCATGTCGATGCATGCGGTCCAGTGTGTTGATCCACCTCAGAGGGGTGGAAAGGGTAGTTCCGAGGATACGGTTTGTAAGCTAGTTCCGGGGACTCCCAGCCAACGGTAGCGTCCTACTGAGGGAGAAAACTAGCTAGAGGACTTGGCTTAGGCTAGAGCCAGTGTGTGCACACGTTGTTAGGGACTGAGGACTTACGCCGACGGGCATGACCTTGACTAGTCTCTTGTTGCTTTTGTTCTTATTTGGTTCAGCGCGTGTCTGCGTCTCTACCGTGTCTTTAGCGGTACCGTAGGCGAGACACTCGGGGCGCAGCATAAGACGTCAGTGGACGCAGCTGGCTGTTCTCCTTGTGAGGAGGCGCTTCTGTCATGTGATACGTGACTTTCACGTTTCTTGTGTGCCGTGACCTTTCTGAGTTGGCCCTCTCGTGGCCCTACTCGAGGTCAGTGTTGTGTTGTGTGCACGATGTTCTAGTCATGTGTGCTCGTGGGGTCTATCCGTCGTCTGTCTAGATCTTTTCTAGACTTTTGTTTGTCCTTGCAGGTCTTTGTCTTAGGCCTGGCATCGTGTCGGCAGATCGATAACTCCTGACTTTGTCAGTTCAGAGTCGCCCTTCTATTGCTGCCTGGAGTAGTTTGGGGTGTCGAGGTTAGTTCGACAGCCGCTTGTCTGGTGCGGATTCTCCCCCTTTCCTACTTATTCCATTTTCTTACTCCCCGTCTGTTCTTTACTGCTGCTAGAGTAGTTTTACAGCTTTGTAGTGTAGTTTTTCCACTTTACTACACTTGCTGTTCTTCTTGTCGTTTTTGTTGTTCCGTGTTACTGCGTTTTTTTCAGTGGGGATCTGCGTGACCCCTACTGAGCTAGTGACACGAGGCTCACCCCTACTTTTCATGTGGGCTATCGTTCGTTCTGCTTCCATGGTCCTTGGTGCGCGTGCTCGTAGCGTGTCATTGTGGCCAGCTGGTACCTGCGTCGAGCTTCTCCTGACTTCTCGGTACGTCTTTCTTTTCTATCGACTGTACTTGCTAGACTTGCTGTCTTAGCTTTGGGCTTGACTCTAGTATATAATTGTTAATTTGAAACTATTAATTAAAAAGTAATTTTATTTCTGCTACTTTAGCAAACCGATCTAATGAAATTTAATTGCTTACTGTTATATCTCTGTGGCTTCAATGTACTCTACACATACCTTTTATCCCTTCGGAGCTTTACCGCTCTTGGGAGGCCTCGCGGGTTCCAAGTGGTATCAGGTATATTCGATAGTCCTATCGGGTATATCTGGTATCCGGGATCCGGGTCGTCACAGCTAGTATCAGAGCAGTGTTCTGAGATGTCCGGAGTTTTTTTTTCTGAGCTAGCAGAGCATTATTGTGTGAAGTACATGGGAATCCGAGATATACAATATCCAGAGTCCTGAAAGTCCAGTACAGTCTTTCGCTGGCTTAGGTTTGCGATTCTTTGTCGCTTCATTTTTTGTGTGTCGTCTTGTGCGTGTTGTCCTAGCACTATACGAGATGGTCCTGCTCTCGTCAGGATGTGACGAGGTGTTTCTTTTTCGTCGTTGTGTTTGTCTCAATCATGTTGTACTTGGTAGAGTTCGCCGGAAGGCTTGAATCTGTAGTACATTGTTCGAGATCTTTTTCATGATTTGTTCAGGTGGCTGGTGACTTTTCACGTTGTTGTGATGGCCGTACACATTCTTAGGTTGTTGTGGTCATCCCAGCTTGAGTCTGTTCAGCCCCTGATGTGTTTCGCTTCTGTTGAAGTGCTCGATTAGATTCCGTATTTGAGAAATTTCTCAGGCAAGCTAGGATTTTTGCTTCCTGGTGAGCTTTCGTGGTTGAGCTTATTGCTTCTCGTCCTTTCTGGTGGAATCTTTTCGAGGTTTGCCTTGGAATTGCTATCTTAGTGATGCCCCAGTCCTGTGTCTGCTTAAGTGTGGACAGCTTTGTTTTGAGCCTGATCTACTCTTTGTCTTACGGTTGCTTGGCTTTGGACTCCATCATGGTGTTAATAGCTGTCGCGTACCAAATTTGTCGTGCCATGTCTAGCGGCCGATGTGTTATGAAGGCTTATTTATCATTTTCAGGACGTGAAGGTAAGCTGAGATTAGCATTCTTCTGTGCTTTGTGCTGGAGCCGGTGCTCTCCGTGATTGGCACTTTGGCGACCTATGGTCGGTTGTTCGTTGAATCAGTACTCGTGGTGTGTTATATTACGATCTTCATGGATTGCAATGACGCCTAGAGTGCGCTGAGATGCGGATGCCAAGGTCTTTCTGGTGCCTACGTGCGTTGTTGAGTGCGCAGCAGAAGCGTTGGGCTGATTACCCACGGGCTTAGGATCGTTGGTTGTGACATTCTGGCCAGTCGAGAGAATTGTTGTTCTCGATGTAACTTCATCTTGGCTTCCTGTGCCTTGATGTTGTCTGTTGCCGTGCTATTGCTGGAGTTATTCTGGGTGTTGGCATTGGCATTTGCGAGTGTTGGGGAATCTGTCGGCATTCCTGCTGATTGAGTACCCTCTGCTCCTCTATTTTTTATCTCTTGGGTGTTGTGCTCTCGAGGCGTGTTCGTTGTCCTCGAGTTGCGCTCCCCAAAATTGTTGTCGTTTCTCGTTGTTGTGGGTCCTTTCTTGGTGAGCTGCTCGATGCATGACTAGTTCCTTGTGGTCGTGTGTTCAGCTGTTCTTGTGCCTTGAAGTGACCCTGCTTGCGGTCGTGTTCTGTGGTTCTGTGTTCTATATGGAGCTGGAATCCTGCAGGTGCTATTGTCATCATTTTATTGCTGTTTCTCTATGATTTTGTGTCTCCGTCGTGGACCAGGTCTTGTCGGTTAGCTTTGCTATACTCTTTTTCCCTAGAGTTAGCTTGCGGCTCGATCAGATGTAATATCTGAGTAAGGACTGACTTGATTGTGCTTGTGGTCCAGTGTTGTCGTTGGCGTCCTGTGGGCCAGGTGTTCTCTGTCACCTTTGGCACTGGAGCCGATGATGTGGTCGAGCTATCAACTGAGAGGACATTGTCTCCTTGTTTGAGCTGATAGTCGCCATGTCTGTCGTTTCGTTTCCTCGATATCTGTTGTCGTGGCAGTCGTGTCTCTTTCCCGGTGAGACGTAAGCGACGTTGCTTTGTTTCAGAGGTGTTGGACTTGTGTTCACTTGTGTCGTGCTTGATCTAGAGCATGTGCTTGTGATTGTGGTCTGACGATGTTCCTCTGAGTTGTGCTTCTCGAGATTTATGTCGATCCGTAGTTGTGCTGCCGGGTTGTTCTTCCCTGCTTACCCTTGCTAGTCCTTAAATTTCGAGGATGAAATTTCTTAAAGGAGGGGAGGATGTAATGTCCCGGATCTTTGCTGGATCCTTAGTAGGTCTGGTTGGATCTTTATTGGATCTTTCGGATCAATTTTGGTGAGTTTCGGTTCGCTTTTGTGGCTTCCAAGTTGAGTTTTACGATCCGTGTGGATTTTTCTCTCGTACTAGTTACGGAACCCTACGGTGAGTTTATTTGTCAGTTCATCGACTCGAGGATGCTGCAGCGACGATGTACTCTCCGAGTCGGTCGTTTTGACTATTTTTACATATTTTTTTGAGATAGGGCCAAAAATCAGATTTTTCAGAAATTAGGAAAATTCCTAATTTCTTTTCCTTTTTCTTTTCCTTCCTCTCTCCTCCTTCTCATTTCACGCCGCCGCGCCCTCTCTCTTCATTTTCTCTCCTCTCGAGCTTCCTTGGCTCCGACTACAGACGGAGGACCTAGGGGCGCGTGCTGGGGATGCTGTGGAGTTGGTCGGGTGCGCGACGGGAGGAGGATGGAGTGGTTTTGGTGCGATCCCGAACGGTGGATTCAAAGCCGGCGTTTGAGCTCGCGGCATGGTCTTCGGCGCAGTTTAGTCCCTTCGGGGCACGATTTCTTCGGTGAAGGTAGGGAGATGGATCGCCTACCTGTTCTGCACATTTTCCCTACTTCTGTGCGTAGTTTGGTGCTCAATCGGGAGAGATCGGGCTGATTTAGTGAAAACCGTCATTTTCAGAGTTTTCAGGGTTCGCCGGAAAATGGAAACCATTCTTGGTCTAGTTAGTATCAAAATGACGGCTGGGATGTCTGGATCCCATTCATGTTAGTTTCGTGTCGATCGGTCGTCATTCGAGGCCGGTAGGAGTTCGGGAACCTCGGTGACTCATTTAGGGTCGATTTGTCCAAATCACCCCGATCTTGCGTTTTAATGCGTGCATGTGGGCTTTTTAGCTTCCTGAGGTTATATTTCATCGTCTAGCTTTTTTCCCCCTGCGTTTCTGTGTGAATGGGGCGTGGAACGGGCCGATTCGGCATTTCCACCTTTTTCCCGCCGTGACCGATGTAGCGGTCGTTGCAGAGACCATCACAGTCTCTGATGGCCCTACGATAGACCGCCTCAGCGTTTTAACGTTTTAAACTTTTCATGGGTATGGGAGTGTGACGGTCCAGTAGTGGTGCGTCACAGCCCTCTGACGCATCCAAGCAGGTGCGTCACAGCCATTCCGTTTTCTTGAGGTTCTGGTCAGCCAGTCGCCTGACGGCCCAGTCCTCATGCGTTAGAGCGTTGTAACGCACCTGTGCTAGGCCGTTACGTTCTGTTTGACTGGATTTGACCGTTTAAGTCGGTTCATGTAGCGGTCGCTCCCCTGTGCGTCACAGCCTCGTAACTCGCCTGTCCTAGGCCGTTACACGCTGTTTGGCCGAGTTTGGGTGGCTGTGTCAGTTGGCTCTAACGGCCTTGCCCCCATGCATTAGGCTGCTGTAACGCGCCTGGCCTGGTACATTACGTGGTTCGAGTCGTGGTCATTGGCTTGTTGGCCCTGACGGCCCTAAAGGGGTGCGTCAGAGCTGTGTAACGCGCCTAGGATAGGCTGTTACCTGTCTTGTGTGTTTTAGGTGTTGGTTAGGGCGGTGTCTGTGACGGCTCATTCTTCGACCGTCACGTCGCTGTAGCGCGTCTTCGATAGACCTCCACAGTCTTGTTCTCTAGAGTGTAACGGCCTAGCGTTAGACCGCCACATTCGTGTAACGGTCTAAGGGTGGTGCGTTACAGTCCTAGAGCTCCGATTTCCATCGTTGTGATTTCTGATTGTCTTGGCTTCACCTTGTGGCCTGCCCATTTTCCTGCGAATGTCTCCTGACATCCTATGAGGGCTAAGACTACATAATAAGGTAGCCAGGAGTCTTCTTGCTTGAGGTAGGATTCTCCTTCCTGCTATGGAATGTCATTGCCTCTGGTTGTGTGGCGATTCCTCCTTGATTGCTTGGTTGAGCTAGCGGCCGAGTGATGGATAGCCTATGCAAAGAGAGTGGTTTACCGGTGGTTTGGTTTCCGATATCTTGGCTTGACCTGGTGGTTCGCCCATTGTCACGTGGACATCACCCCATGTCCTATGAGGGCTATAACTGTGTTTCGTGGTGGCCAAGAGGGTTTGTGCCTGTGTGTGTGTGTCGGCGGTTTTGTCCAGTTCAAGACACTGGTTCTGGATGCCTCGGGGTACTATTTTACCTTGAGTTACGTGTCCAGGCGTGCCGGAGGGTTCTTGCTGTTCCCTCAAGTCTCCGTGAGTCATTTTCTGCGAAGTGTCATTTCTCGTGGCTTAGGATTAGACCGATTGGTGGCTTGTTCCGCTGTCAGTGACGATCTTGTCTTTGAGTCATCTGACTCAAGGATCGTTACGTTGTAGGTCTAGTTGCCTAATCCTGAGTCTCTTAGCAGTAGTAGTACTGCCAGTGGTGCCTAGTAGTGCGTGCGACAGCGCGTTCTAGCTTGTTCGTACTCTAGCACTTGTGTTTTTGAGTTTGGTGTCTCGTGTACCTCCGCTTGTCGTGGCCTATCGATGCACGCTGTCCAGTGTGTTGACCCACCTTGGAGGGGTGGAAAGGGCAGTTCCCGAGATACAGTTTGTAAGCTAGTCCGTGGGCTCCCAGCCAACGGTAGCGTCCTACCGAGGGAGAAAACTAGCTAGAGGACCTGGCTTGGGCTAGAGCCAGTGTGTGCACACGTTGTTAGGGATTGAGGATTTACGCCGACGGGCATGACCCTGACTAGTCTCTTGTTGCTGTTGTTCTTATTTGGTTCAGTGCGTGTCTGCGTCTCTGCCGTGTCTTTAGCGGTACCATAGGCGAGACACTCGGGGCGCAGCATAAGACGTCAGTGGACGCAGTTGGCTGTTCTCCTTGTGAGGAGGCGCTTCCGTCACGTGATACGTGACTTTCGCGTTTCTTGTGCACAGTGACCTTTCCGTGTTATCCCTCTCGTGGCCCTACTCGAGGTCAGTGTTGTGTTGTGAGCATGACGTTCTAGTCGTGTGTGCTCGTCGGGTCTGTCCGTCGTCTGTCTTGATCTTTTCTAGACTTTTGTTTATCCTTGCAGGTCTTTGTCTTAGGCCTGACGTCATGTCGACAGATCGGTAACTCCTGACTTTGTCAGTTCAGAGTCGCCCTTCTGTTGTTGCCTGGAGTAGTTTGGGGTGTCGAGGTTAGTTCGGCAGCCGCTTGTCTGGTGCGGATTCTCCCCCTTTCCTACTTATTCCCTTCTCTTACTCCCCGTCTGTTCTTAACTGCTGCTAGAGTAGTTTTACAGCTTTGTAGTGTAGTTTTTCCACTCTACTACACTTGCTGTTCTTCTTGTCGTTTTTGTTGTTCCGTGTTACTGCGTGTTTTTTAGAGGGGATCTGCGTGACCCCTACTGAGCCAGTGACACGAGGCTCACCCCTACTTTTCAGGTGGGCTATCGTTCGTTCTGCTTCCGTGGTCCTTGGTGCGCATGCTCGTAGCGTGTCGTTGTGGCCAGCTGGTACCTGCGTCGGGCTTCTCCCGACTTCTCGGTACGTCTTTCTTTTTTGTCGACTATACTTGCTGGACTTGCTGTCTTAGCTTTGGGCTTGACTCTGGTATATAATTGTTAATTTGAAACTCATAATTAAAAAGTAATTTTATTTCTGCTACTTTAGCAAACCGATCTAATGAAATTTAATTGCTTACTGTTATATCTCTGTGGCTTCAATGTACTCTACACATACCTTTTATCCCTCTGGAGCTTTACAGCTCTTGGGAGGCCTCGCGGGTTCCAAGTGATATCAGGTATATTCGATAGTCCTATCGGGTATATCTGGTATCCGGGATCCGGGTCGTCACATACATAGTCATTATTCATTAAATAACGACACATATTAAGTCACTATTTCATATAACGTGAATAGTGATGTGAATAGTGCCACTTTTATTTAAAAGGAATTTTGTGAAACAAATTATATGTAAAATAAGAGAAAAATGTAAGGATCTCACCCATGAAATTTCATAAACTAACTCCATCAATTTTTAAAGATAAAAATCATTGAAGCTAAGTGGGAAGATTAATATATAAAACTAAGGATTAAAAGGAGTCTGACCCCAAGTCGCCTCTTAATAAAAGGAGTCTGACCCCAAGTTGCCTATTAAAAGAAGATGGTAGAGCCTAAGGCGCCATTTCTTTTCCGACAACTTTTGCGATCATTTTATCACTCCAGCCTGTGTTAGATGTAATCCCACCAAAGATCCTATCATTCCGGATCTTGCTTCCCCTTCTGTCGACGCAAGGCTTATAATATACCCTCTATTTCCCTCCTATTCCATTAGTTAGAAGGTTAGTTGCAGAGAAGAGGACGGGGACAATTCTTAAGGGTTGTAGAGGAGGAGGAAGCTGCTATCTTCTTCTTTTCTCCTTCCACGCACCCTTTTTCTGCCACACAGAGGTAGGTGATCTCAACTTTTAACTAAACTAGTAGCTACTCTAGGGTAATTAGCCAAGAAATTAGTAAATTAGGCTCATCTCCATGCGATATTAGTGTTTCTACATCTTGTTTTATCGTATTTTGCATAGATCTATCATGTTTTAGTAATCTGTAACTAAGTCTGTTAGCCAACATGTTAGAACATGTTAGTTTACCTAAGTTAATTAAAGTAGATCTCTATGGTTAGAACATGTTAATTAAAGTTGATCTCCTTGTTACATGTTCTGTTAGTCAACCTGTTAAAGTAGATCTTTTTGTAACGACCTGTTTTATACTAAATAACTACATCATGTTGAAAATTTGATATTAGAGAAGTTAAAGCATGAAACAAATGTATAAACACAGATCTGTAATCCTCACAATATTCTCTATCTGTCCATGTCATCAATTTTACATAAATCAGCCTAAATTGAAGGGCGCCCCTGACCCGGACGCCATTCCTTGAACAGCGACTGTACAACAGACATTTTTCTACCCAGCAACTGGGCAAAACTACCCCTCTGTGAAAGGCGCCCACCCCTAGGGCTCCTATTAAAAATTAGAGTCTGCACCAGGGGCGCCTATCAATACTAGGTGGCAGCCCCTGGGATGCCAATTTTTAGAAGGTGGCAGGGGGATGGGCACCTTCTATCAGCCATTAGTTAAACCTAGATGGGTTATACCTCTATTGCCACAAGTTAAACATAGATTAGTTAAACCCCTGACTTAAGTAGTCAACCCACAGTCATTTAGCTTAATCAGAGCTTCAAACACTCAAACATTAGTTAAACTTCTGTTGTAATCAGTTAACTAACAGCCATTAGCTAAACTTCTGTTGCAATTAGTAAACCTACATTAGTTAAACCTCTATTAACCAGTTAATCATCTAGTTAACCCTCAGCCATTAAGCCTTAGCCATTAGTTAACATGGACACCATGTTTAATAGGCCCCTGACCCTTGGGCGCCTATCGGTGATACATGGCAGCCCCCAGGGCACCATTTACTAGAAGAAGTCTGCACCCAGGGCGCCAATTTCAAAGAAATGGCAGACCCCTGGGCGCCTATTAAACCTGGCCCTGTAAACCCTGTAAAACATGGCTGACCCTAGGGCGCCTATCACCTAAGACATGGCAGGGGTATGGGCGCCTATTAACATAAGGTGGCAGCCCCCTGGGTGCCAATTCCAGTAGCTGACCCAGTGTCCGATAGTCCCATAGGCAGGCGCCCTGTACCCAGGCGCCTCTTACTGAAAGGTGGCAGTGACCCAGGCGCCTATCAAACAGACCATGTATTTTGGATTTTTCGAGGCCTTAAACCCCTGAATGACGCGCCCTTGTGATAGGACACCATTCACTGATAAATGGCAGCCTAAGAGGCTCCATTTGACTCCTGACATGGTTCTCTAAACCCTATATAGTTCCCAGGAAGGGCATCCCGCTGTGAGGGTGTCATTTCGGAACATGTCAAGTAGCCTACAATGCACCGATCTCACCCAGTTTTTCCGTGTATTAAACGTTGCTGGTTTTTACTCCTAGTTCGTCCCTACATAATGATACGCCTTGAATTCCATTCTATATTCCGCCTTATATATATACTATCTTATCAACCCTTGAAATTCCATATTGGCTATAAATGAGAGTGGATGTCGACAAACATGACCAATGATGTGCATATAGGGCCCGGTCTGGTCTTGGGAGGAGCAGTCGAAGGTACTTGTGCCCATGGGAGTTTATTGACCACGGTGTTTGACATTGCACCGGAGTACTTGCTTGCTAGACTTTAGGCATTCCACCTATTCACGTGATATTACTTGATTGATTGACTTGAGGCCCGCAGAAGGGTAAAAGTATTTGCTGGAATGAAATTGACAAATAGCCAATTCCAGTTATACATGCTTGAAATTACGTTGCTTACTATTGCTTGCTTGACATGAGTTCTTACCTTCTTAGAAAATTGTTGTTAATTCCAGTTATTACTTGTTTGATATCTCTTGCTACTACTGTATTGAAGTTGGAATCTATATACTATCACTTGTTATTCCTATACTGCTCTTGTCGATTTTACAATCCTTGATATCTACTTATCTACATGCATACATTTTTCTACATTAATTGAACTTGTAAACCACTTAAATCATGTTAAATCTTGAGATGTAAATCCTACTGAGCGATCCGCTCATCCAGTTGTTTCTAACATTTTCAGGTGATTTGGATGACAACCAACACTCGGAAGGGAATGAGACTGAGTGATGAGTGTTAGCACTAAGTTATCATATTGTCATGTTAACTGTGTTTTTGTAATCCCACTTATGTCAGTTGTATCCAGTTATGTCAGATGTCAGTTGTATTAGTTCACTATGTCAGTTGTATTAGTCCAATTGATTAGAACTGTATTAAGAGCTTGAAGCCTAGTAGTTGGATTCGGGAAATGTATGAAATTTGCCATTTGGATAGTTATTGCGCACTCTATTAATTGTCAAAGGAAGAATTCTATCAAATAGCTAGCTCGTTTTGGTTCTATATAAAGGATTGTCACGCCACGGGTAATCTTCCGCGCTCGGGATGTGATAGTACAGAACACTTGGATAAAAATGTCAACTCCTTGAGTCGACATTTATATTCAGCCATTCTGTCTGGGCGTTTTACAGATGGTTTGCGAGGAAGTGTCGACTCCTTGAGTCGACACTCATTCGCCTGGGTTCTGTCTGAACCGTTTTCTAGAGTTACATGCTGGAAGTGTCGACTCATTGAGTCGACACTTTTTCTCCTACGTTCTGTTCTTGCGTTTTCACATGCAGGCCGACTGAGAGTGTTGACTCTAAGAGTCGACACTTTCTGGCAGGCGTGTTTTACGCCGGTTCGCACGGGCTCGTCGCCCTAAATATATTCCACGATTTTTGTGCCCCTCTATGATTGGTCCAAAGGTGAATATCCTCTCCACGCGTCCCACCTTTTATTAGGGTATATAAGGATTGAGATTAGAGTAATTTGGATAATGAGAAAGGGCCTTCATGGTTTATCTGTTTTTGGTCTTGCAGGGAGAGCGCAGCGGCGAACCAGGCATTCCTCTTCTCCTGATGAGCTGAAGATCGTTTATCGGAGAGAGATGTCTTCACCCAGCACCCTGGTGTAATACCTGCAGCATGCTTCGACAAGGGAATGTGGCTTGAGCTCTTCATTAGACCCATCATCTCCGACTTTAAAAAGGGGAGCTCGAAGTCCATCAGAAACATTGATAGGGGGAGCTAGATACATTTAGAGTCTTTCAGATTTTGAGTTCTACACATAATGCTTATATGTTCTTGAACATTTGTCTTCCATCTTCCAACACTTGAGAATATTACATGTGTGGGTGCCGCATCTTGAGTGGTGTTTGTGTGTGGTTATGCTTGTGTGGGTTGTGCTTACAGCACCTGTGTGTGTGCGCCTCACTTCTAGTGGACCTAATCCTCACTCTGTAAGGGGTGGACGTAAGGGACACAATTGTGGATCCGAACCACCTAAAAAATTGCGTGTTCTTATCTGTGGTTTGTCTTCTGTTATCAATCTCGTGTGGGCTCTGCGATTATGTGAGTGAATCCTTTTCTTGCTAAGAAATTGTGTTCTATCAATCGTGTAGCTTTCACGAGTGTGTTTTGAATCGAGGTGAGAAAGAGTGGTTGGCTGTTCTTTCCATTGCACCTTTAGTTTTTATTTAATTTTTGAGGGATGCTAGAAAGTTTTTTTCACTGTTAAAATTTTTATTGGTAATCAATTCACCCCTCCTGTGACGACCCGAGGATCCGAGTACCAGAAAGGAACCGGCGCGTCTCGAATCTCGGCCCGCCAACCCACGAGCCCGAAGACTCGGAAGGGTAGAAAGGAGTGGTGTGAGGTATAAGAGAAGCTGCAACGTCCACAGGGATAGCACAATAATCAAAAGGAAATGCACATAATAATAAATAATTCAAACTGCTACAAGGTCCACAGTGTCTCATGTCCGAAGAAAGTACAGTCAACAGGAAAGAAAGTACAACTACACGGGGCATCCCCCGGCGTACAACAACACGGGGCATCCCCCGGAGTACAACTACGCGGGGCATCCCCCGGCTCTGGCAGACTGGCAACTAACCCTGGCTAGAAGAACCACGCTGAAACTCGGCCGCGCCTCCCGTCGACCCCGCCTCACCTGAAGAGCAGGGGTGAGCCTCATCTCATTGGCCCAGTAGGGATCCCGCGAATCCCCACCTCGCACGAAAAACGAGGAAGAAGAAGACAACCCTACCAACCGAGAGTACGGTAGAACCGACAAGCTAAAGTAAATAAACGGAAAAGTCACCTACTCTAACGGTACCGTAGTACGGAACCTCGGTCCAACAAAACACGAGTCCACGCCTGCCAGTGAACAGGAGCACCATCCACAAGAAGAACGACCGGATGCGTCCCCTGACGTCTTACACCGCGTCACAAGTGTCTAGCTACAACGCCCCGGGCGTGAGACTCAGACACGCAACAAGTACCACAACAAGGACTAGCTGGGGTCGCACTCGTCAGTGCGTGCCCTAAGCCCCCAACTACGTGTGCACACACAGACCATCTGCTCTAGGTCGGGTCCTCTAGCTGGTTTTCCCCCCCACCGGACTCTGGTGGCAAAGGCAAGGGGCCCTACGGTAACCAGCCTAAAAACCGCGTCACACTGGGTCTCGCTCTCCACCACTCCCAGGTGGGTCCGCACACGCGTGCGCAGAAAGCTACGACTAGTGGACAGGTCACTGGAAGTAAGGACTAATCCACGGAAACCACCGACCAAGCACTAGCACAGACTCACGATGATCATACGATAGGCATAGATGCCGGGGACATGCATGAGGTCCAACCGTCCCTCAAGTCACGCGGCACCCCTACCGAGGTAACTGACTCTCCGGGGAACCCCGGGCGCCCCTGTGGCCCTCACTGGGTGCCCACGGCATCCCTAGGGCCACACGCCACAACCGGGTCCGCAACTCACCCAACCGAAGGTCACGCTATCCACAAAACACGGTTCGGGGAAGGGGATGGTCGCGCTAGGTATCCCTAGCGCGACACCGAAGAACGCGCTAGCTAAGGCTAGCGCGATCTTCCATGTCGCGCCGCCCAAAGCCAGCGCGTTCACACCTGAACGCGCTAGTTTTGGGTAGCGCGATCTGGACATCGCGCTACCTGAACCAGGCGCGTTCCCTACCGCCTTACTGTTCGTCTTCTCAGACGGACACGCTCGGATGACATGGCGCGTTCATCAAGAACGCACCACTGGACTATAGCGCGACAACGGGCCGAGCCCGGTTCGCGAACTACGGCCGGAAATCACAAAACCACGCCCATTCACCCCCTTTGGTGAGGGGAAAACAATGGGGAATCACCCCATAACACCCTAGCATGCATCTAGGACCCCCAAATCGATTAAAAACCTCACGAATCGACGGATCCGGCGCTCAAACCCCAAACATGGAAATAACCCTCCCGGCATGAATCTAGCCCCTCTCGACCTCTCCACGGCCTAGAAATCACGGGGAATGCTAGAAAGAGGGTAAGGATTCGTCCCCCTACCTCAAGGAAGCTCGAAATCCACCGAAACACCGCCGAAATCAAAGATGAAGCTTTTACTCCCACGAACGCCCCGCCTCTCGCCGCGAAAAGCACGCCACCGGGACCGCCTTGCCGCCGCCGCCGCTGCCACGCCGTTGCCGGAGTGAGGGGGCCGCGTCTCGGTCGCCCGGGGGAAGAAGATCGGCCGCGGGGGAGGGGGAGCTATCACGGTGAAGGAAGGAGGAAGAAGAAGAAAAGAAAAGGTAAAAAGGAAAAAGAAAAAGAATTGATATATATAGAAAATCTGGAAAATACCAAAAATACCGAAAAATAGAAAAATACACCTCCTCGACCGTCTCGACGCGCTGATCGCAACGGTACCACTCGCAGGCTGGCGAACGACCCGGTTCACCCGCTACAGGGTTCCGAAGGATTCGCTGAAACCCGTACGCGGAAATCGGAAAACGCGCACGGAAAAGCCACGGACACACTCCGGGCCTCCGAAACGACTCCGGATCGCGCCGATCCGAACACGAAAGATGTCCGAAATGAAATTTCGGACACAACAGGGTTAGACACTCCGAAAAACCAGATCCGAGACCCATAACGAAGGATCCGAAAGATCCGGGACATCACAGCCCTCCCCCCTTAAACGAATTTCGTCCTCGAAATTCAAGGACAAGGCACAAGGACGGGGGAAAGACTCACACAAACAAATAAGGATACGACTCCCGCATCTCATCCTCGCGCTCCCAAGATGCCTCGCCGCCAGAATGACGCTGCCAGACCACCTTAACCAGAGGAATAACCTTGTTCCGCAGGCGCTGCTCTCGCCGATCCTCAATGCGAACAGGAAACTCCGGAAGGGACAGATCTGGGGTCACATCAGGCCAAACGGCATCCTCGAGAACATGAGAGTCATCAGGCATATACTTCCGAAGCATCGACACGTGGAACACATCATGCACGGCGGAAAGCTCCGGAGGTAGCTGCAACCGATAAGCAACTTCCCCAACGCGCTCAACGATGGGAAAGGGACCAATGTAGCGGGGACTCAGCTTCCCACGCCTACCGAAGCGCATTACGCCCTTCATGGGAGACACTCTCAGGAAAACTCGATCTCCCACAATAAAGCTGAGGGGTCGCCTCCTCCGATCGGCATAACTCTTCTGCCGGCTTTGAGCTGCCAACATCTTCGGCCGAACGAGATGCACCACCTCAACACACTGCTGCACCAACTCTGGTCCGGTCAAGGCACGCTCGCCCACCTCGAACCAATCAAGCAGAGTCCGACAAGGTTGCTCATACAACGCCTCATAGGGAGCCATACCGATGCTCGAATGATAGCTGTTGTTGTAGGCAAATTCCACTAATGGCAAATGGTGGGTCCAACTCCCCTGCCATTCCAAGCAACATGCTCGCAACATGTCCTCCAAAGTCTGGATGGTCCGCTCAGACTGACCGTCTGACTGAGGATGATAGGCCGAGCTGAATGCCAACTCGGTGCCTAGAGCCTTCTGGAAGCTCCTCCAGAATCCAGAAGTGAAACGGGGGTCACGATCCGATACAATGGAGATAGGAACTCCATGCAACGGGACGATCCGCTCCACATACAACCGAGCCAAACGCTGCACGCTCCAACTGACTTTGACCGGCAGCAATCGCGCCGTCTTCGTCAGTCTATCCACTAGCAACCAGATACTATCCTCCCCACTGGACGTCCTCGGTAATCCAACCACAAAATCAGTGGTCACATGGTCCCACTTCCAAGCAGGAACATCCAAGGGCTGAAGTGTGCCTCCTGGTCGCTGGTGCTCAGCTTTCACCTGCTGACAGGTCAAACACCTGGCCACAAATTCGCAACATCTCTCTTCATGCCAGGCCACCAAAACTGCCTCTTCAGGTTCTGGTACATCTTAGCCGATCCGGGGTGCACGGCATACCGACTCCCATGAGCCTCGCGCAAAACCGTACGCCGTACCTGCCCCTCGGCTGGCACGTACAATCTACCTCTGAATCTCACAGCTCCATCCTCACCAAACTCCACCTCGGCCATCGACAGAATACGGGGTAGCTCGGGGTCCGCTCGCTGGGCCTCAGTCACCTGTCGACGCACCGCGGGCGTGACAGTCAGACTCACAAGGACAGCCGAACCCTGGTCCTGCGGGACCTTGAGCCTAAAAGTCATGGCCGGGACCTGCTCCCAAAGCTTCCACTTCCTCAACAACATCTGACTGATCGTCACTCTCCTGCTCAGAGCATCAGCCACGACGTTCATCCTGCCAGGCTGATAAGACAGAGTAACGTCATAATCCTTCATGTACTCCATCCATCTTCTCTGCCTGAGGTTAAGGTCCTTCTGCGTGAACACATACCTCAAACTCTGGTGATCAGTGAAGAGCTCAAACCGCTCGCCGTACAAATAATGCCTCCAAATCTTCAGAGCGAAGATCACCGCTGCCAACTCAAGATCATGAGTAGGGTAGTTCGCCTCATGTGGCTTCAACTGCCGCGACGCATACGCCACAACTCTCCCATGCTGCATCAACACAGCACCAAGGCCTACCCCGGAAGCATCCGTACATACCACAAAACCACCCGAGCCAGATGGCAACACCAAAACCGGAGCAGTGGTGAGCAATCTCTTCAGCTCCATGAAGCTCCGCTCACACTCCTCCGTCCAGACGAACTGCACCTCTTTCCGCGTAAGCCTGGTCATCGGGGCCGCAATACGAGAGAAATCCTGAATAAACCGCCGATAATAACCTGCAAGCCCCAAGAAACTCCGAATCTCCGTGACAGAACTCGGCCTCGGCCACTGCACCACTGCCTCGACCTTGGCCGGGTCCACGGAAACACCATCACCAGAAATAACATGTCCCAGAAAGTGCACCTCTCGGAGCCAGAACTCGCACTTGCTGTATTTGGCATACAACTGGTGATTGCGCAGGGTCTGCAATACCGCTCTCAAATGATGTACATGCTCCTCAGCAGACTGCGAATACACGAGGATATCGTCCACAAACACGACCACAAACTGGTCCAAGTACGGACGAAACACCCTATGCATCAAGTCTATGAATGCTGCGGGGGCATTGGTGAGCCCGAACGGCATCACCAAGAACTCATAATGCCCGTACCTCGATCGGAACGCCGTCTTCTCCACGTCTGACTCTCGGATCCGCAGCTGGTAATAACCCGATCTCAAATCGATCCTCGAAAACACCTGGGTCGACTGAAGCTGATCGAACAAGTCATCAATCCGCGGCAACGGATACCTGTTCTTGACAGTCACCTGGTTTAACTGACGGTAGTCGATGCACAGCCTCAAACTACCATCCTTCTTCTTCACAAACAATACCGGCGCACCCCACGGGGAATAACTAGGACGAATATACCCCTTGGCCAGCAACTCCTGCAACTGCGCCTTCAGCTCTCGCAACTCAGCAGGCGCCATCCGATAAGGGGCCTTCGACATAGGCGCCGTACCCGGCACCACCTCAATCACGAAATCAATCTCTCGCTGCGGTGGCATCCCTGGTAGCTCCTCGGGGAAAACATCAGGAAACTCGCACACGACAGGAATGTCCTCTACCTCAGGACCCTGCCGCTCGACCAAAACCACGGATGCGAGAAAACCCTGACAACCTGCATCAAGCAAACGACGTGCACGAAAAGCTGAAATAAGCAAGCGGGAAGAGGAAGACCGAATACCTTGGAAATAGAAGGTGGGTCCACGGGGCTGTTGGAAGTAGACCTTCTTCGAGCCACAATCCACCAAGGCATGATGAGCCTCGAGCCAATCCATGCCCAAAATCACATCGAAGTCCTGAAGCGGTAACGCGTAGAGTCTAACCGGCAGGTTCCGCCCTTCCACCCACACAGGTACCTTCTCAAAGCAGTACGGGGTGACCATGAAGTCACCGGTAGGCAACTCTACCGCCAAGTCACAGGACACCTCGGTCACCGGGTCCTCCACGCTCTGAGCGAAAACCTCCGAGATGAACGAATGAGAAGCACCTGAATCGAACAAAACACGAGCCGCACAACCCAAAATCGAGAGAGTACCTTCCACCAAATGCGATGCCTCAGCCTCCGCCCTGGTCAGATGAGTCACTCTACCTCGGGATCTCTACCCACCCATAGTAGCTGACCGTGCCAACTGAGGGAACTGTCCCTGCTGCTGGTACTGCTGCGGCTGTGCTGACGACTGCTGGGGCCGAAACTGCTGCTGCTGTTGAAACTCGTGCGACTGGCGCGGTCTCTGCGGACAGTCACGTGCCATGTGCCCTGGCTGGTCGCACCTGAAGCAAATCACGGGCGCCGAACACGGTCTGCCTGGATGAGAACCACCGCACCTGGGACAGCCATCTCGCGAACCGGTCATCGAACTCTGACGCTGAAAAGCCGCAGGCTGCTGAACACTGCCCAACGACTCCTGCCCCGACTCCTTACGATCCTGACGCCTCTTGCTAAAACCAGCTTCCTTAAGCAACTTCTTAAGCTTCGACTTGAAGGATGAACCTGGCGCCGGAGCCGCAGTCTGTGTCGCCACTGATCCACCTGCTGAGAGCTGGGCGGTACTCTGCTGCTGCATCCCTGTCGGCTGGCTGAAATCTGCCTGCACCTGACTAGCACTGCTCGGCCCTCGAACCTTCTGCAAATCTCTCTCCAGCGCCGCTGCTGCCTTACATGCCGCATCCAAACTGGTCAAACCCGACGCAAGAAGATGATGCCTCAACTCTAGCCTCAGACCACTAACAAACTGATCAGTCTTCACCTCCTCGTCCGCCATGATATGAGGAGCATAACGGCCCAACTCGATAAACCTGGCACGGTACTCCATCACCGTCATGTCACCCTGAGTCAGCTCCATGAACTCTCGCAACCTCTGCGACCTGACAAAGGACGGACAGAAGGCTCACTCGAAAGCCGTGACGAACTCCTGCCATGCAATCTGCCGAAGAGGACGAGATCGGAACACTGAACCCCACTCCGATGTCCACCAAGTACGGGCCGATCCCTGAAGACGATGAGTGGCCAGCGCCACCTGCTCCTCCTCGGGGCACTCCATCGCACTGAAAATCCGCTGCACATCATCCAGCCACTCTCTGGCCACCTCAGGATCCGACTGCCCACCAAAAGAAGGAGGCTGATACAGCAAAAACTCCTTCAGCACACGACCGCGACCACCTCGAGCCTGATCCTCACCAGCTTCGCCACCCTGCTGCTGCTGACCTCCCTGCTGCTGACCTCCCTGCCGCTGCTGAAACACATACTCAAACATGCCTCGGAAGAAATCGTCCATCCCTGGAGCTCTCGCATCTCTAGATACACCCTCAGAAATCGAAGCCCTGCTCTGCTCCTCTGGACCACCACTAGACTCTCCCTGCTGGGCACGAGTCCTCCTCCGTGGCGCCATAACACACCTGGCATCAAAAGCACCGGAAATCAATAAAACACACGACCCTAAGCCAGTCGCCGACTGTACAGGACATTCATGGACCTTATGGACGTTCCAAGTTCCGATATACCTCCACAACCTCGCTCTGATACCAGCTGTGACTACCCGAGGATCCGAGTACCGGAAAGGAACCGGCGCGTCTCGAATCTCGGCCCGCCAACCCACGAGCCCGAAGACTCGGAAGGGTAGAAAGGAGTGGTGTGGGGTATAAGAGAAGCTGCAACGTCCACAGAGATAGCACAATAATCAAAAGGAAATGCACATAATAATAAATAATTCAAATTGCTACAAGGTCCACAGTGTCTCATGTCCGAAGAAAGTACAGTCAACAGGAAAGAAAGTACAACTACACGGGGCATCCCCCGGCGTACAACAACACGGGGCATCCCCCGGAGTACAACTACGCGGGGCATCCCCCGGCTCTGGCAGACTGGTAACTAACCCTGGCTAGAAGAACCACGCTGAAACTCGGCCGCGCCTCCCGTCGACCCCGCCTCACCTGAAGAGCAGGGGTGAGCCTCATCTCATTGGCCCAGTAGGGATCCCGCGAATCCCCACCTCGCACGAAAAATGAGGAAGAAGAAGACAACCCTACCAACCGAGAGTACGGTAGAACCGACAAGCTAAAGTAAATAAACGGAAAAGTCGCCTACTCTAACGGTACCGTAGTACGGAACCTCGGTCCAACAAAACACGAGTCCACGCCTGCTAGTGAACAGGAGCACCATCCACAAGAAGAACGACCGGATGCGTCCCCTGACGTCTTACACCGCATCACAAGTGTCTAGCTACAACTCCCCGGGCGTGAGACTCAGACACGCAACAAGTACCACAACAAGGACTAGCTGGGGTCGCACTCGTCAGTGCGTGCCCTAAGCCCCCAACTACGTGTGCACACGCAGACCATCTGCTCTAGGTCGGGTCCTCTAGCTGGTTTTCCCCCCCACCGGACTCTGGTGGCAAAGGCAAGGGGCCCTACGGTAACCAGCCTAAAAACCGCGTCACACTGGGTCTCGCTCTCCACCACTCCCAGGTGGGTCCGCACACGCGTGCGCAGAAAGCTACGACTAGTGGACAGGTCACTGGAAGTAAGGACTAATCCACGGAAACCACCGACCAAGCACTAGCACAGACTCACGATGATCATACGATAGGCATAGATGCCGGGGACATGCATGAGGTCCAACCGTCCCTCAAGTCACGCGGCACCCCTACCGAGGTAACTGACTCTCCGGGGAACCCCGGGCGCCCCTGTGGCCCTCACTGGGTGCCCACGGCATCCCTAGGGCCACACGCCACAACCGGGTCCGCAACTCACCCAACCGGAGGTCACGCTATCCACAAAACACGGTTCGGGGAAGGGGATGGTCGTGCTAGGTATCCCTAGCGTGACACCGAAGAACGCGCTAGCTAAGGCTAGCGCGATCTTCCATGTCGCGCCGCCCAAAGCCAGCGCGTTCACACCTGAACGCGCTAGTTTTGGGTAGCGCGATCTGGACATCGCGCTACCTGAACCAGGCGCGTTCCCCACCGCCTTACTGTTCGTCTTCTCAGATGGACACGCTCGGACGACATGGCGCATTCATCAAGAACGCGCCACTGGACTATAGCGCGACAACGGGCCGAGCCCGGTTCGCGAACTACGGCCGGAAATCACAAAACCACGCCCATTCACCCCCTTTGGTGAAGGGAAAACAATGGGGAATCACCCCATAACACCCTAGCATGCATCTAGGACCCCCAAATCGATTAAAAACCTCACGAATCGACGGATCCGGCGCTCAAACCCCAAACATGGAAATAACCCTCCCGGCATGAATCTAGCCCCTCTCGACCTCTCCACGGCCTAGAAATCACGGGGAATGCTAGAAAGAGGGTAAGGATTCGTCCCCCTACCTCAAGGAAGCTCGAAATCCACCGAAACACCGCCGAAATCAAAGATGAAGCTTTTACTCCCACGAACGCCCCGCCTCTCGCCGCGAAAAGCACGCCACCGGGACCGCCTTGCCGCCGCCGCCGCTGCCACGCCGTTGCCGGAGTGAGGGGGCCGCGTCTCGGTCGCCCGGGGGAAGAAGATCGGCCGCGGGGGAGGGGGAGCTATCACGGTGAAGGAAGGAGGAAGAAGAAGAAAAGAAAAGGTAAAAAGGAAAAAGAAAAAGAATTGATATATATAGAAAATCTGGAAAATACCAAAAATACCAAAAAATAGAAAAATACACCTCCTCGACCGTCTCGACGCGCTGATCGCAACGGTACCACTCGCGGGCTGGTGAACGACCCGGTTCACCCGCTACAGGGTTCCGAAGGATTCGTCGAAACCCGTACGCGGAAATCGGAAAACGCGCACGGAAAAGCCACGGACACACTCCGGGCCTCCGAAACGACTCCGGATCGCGCCGATCCGAACACGAAAGATGTCCGAAATGAAATTTCGGACACAACAGGGTCAGACACTCCGAAAAACCAGATCCGAGACCCATAACGAAGGATCCGAAAGATCCGGGACATCACACCTCCCCTCTTGATTACCATTCGCCTGGGTACAACAATTGGTATCAGAGCCTTGGTCTCTGGTTACACTGACCTTACGGTCACAAAGTAAGATCCAAGTGAATGGCAAACAAAGGGGTGATGCCTGGAGGGCACTCGATTCATAGGCCTCCATTTTTCGATGGTTCGAATTATACATATTGGAAGAACCGGATGTATGTTTTTCTAAGGGCCCAGGAATTTGAAGTTTGGCATGTTATCAGTAAAAGTCCTTATGAATTACCTCCAAAAGAAGATGAATGGGGACAAGAGCATATTAAGAAGTGTATAGCTAATTTTAAAGCAATGAATATAATACAATGTGCAATTCACCCCAATGAGTAATCATGAATTTTAATGTGTGCTTCTGCGCAGGAGATGTGGAACAAGCTTTGCTTGATCTATGAGGGGACTTCAAAAGTAAAGGAAACTAAAGCAAATCTGCTGGTTCGTGATTATGAACTCTTCATGATGAAGCAGGATGAGTCCACCTCCGAAATGTTCACTAGATTGATGGAAATCACGAATCGTCTAAAGGCGTTGGGGAAGGAATACACAAATTAGGACCTCGTGAGGGAAGTTCTAAGGTCTTTATCACCACAGTGGCACACTGAAGCCACGATCATTGAAGATTCTAAGGACCTTAGCACTCTGACGCTTGATGAGTTAATAGGCTCTTTGATGACTTACGAGCTCAACATAAAAAGGAGCGAGGAGGACAATAAGAAGAAAAAAAATCGTCACAACAATGGCTCTAAAGATCAACCCTCAAGATTTAGAGGACAGTGATGCTGGATCCACACCCAACAGCGAAGATGAAGAGCTTGTGGCAATGATTACAAGGAGAGCAAGAAGATTTGTTAGAAAAGCCAAAAGAATGGGAGGACAATTCAAGAAACCCTCGAAGAGGATGTTCACCAAGAAAGGAGAAAGCAGCAAGAAGGAAGAGATTATCTGTTATGAGTGCAAGAAACTGGGACACATGCGAGAAGAGTGCCCGGACCTCCAGAAGAAGTTTAAAAAGGGAAAATTCAAGAAACCCAAGGCCATGGTTGCTACTTGGAGCGATGAAGATGAAGACGATGCAGACTCTGAGGATGAATTAGATGAACTAGTTCAAAATCTATGCCTGATGGCCAACGAGGACTGCTCAACTGAGGTAAACTCCGATTCTGAAAACCATACTTGTGAGCAGTGGCAAATTGCTTATGAAGTGCTACATGAGAACTTCAGAAAAGTCAAATCTGAAAACAGAACTTTAAAGAAAAAAGCTAAACAGCAACTGCATGATGAAATCCAATGTGTAAAATGTGCTGACCTAAGTTCTCAGGCTGAAAGTCTTAAGAATGAGAATGAACTTCTTGTATCTAAAGTTTCCTTGTTTGTAGAAGAACTATCATGCATGAGAGAGGAACAACAAAATCATGAAAAGTCATCGAAGTGCCTTACTGAAAATAGCAAGCTCATAGAGGACTTGGAGAAAATAAGAAATGAACTCAAGGAATCTGAAAATACTAATCTTGATGCGGAAAAAACCAATGAGTTGTTGAGACATGAGATAAGTGATCTGAAAAACACCCTAGAAAGATTTGTAAAGGGAAAACAAAATTTAGACAATCTTTTGGGTGTGACTGTGAACTTCCAAAAGGAAGGGTTGGGGTATGACCCTAATAAGAAAAAGACATTTGAAGCCACAACTAAAACCTCATTCGTGCATGCAAACACACCATCATCTTCTACTCATACATGTCATGTGAAGAGCACACATATGCACAACACTCCTAAAAATGTGAATAAAAAGGATAATCAAATCAAAAGAATCATCTCATGTTTTTACTGTGGTAGGCGTGGTCATGCTATGTATACATGCAGACTAATGGAAATTGATGATGAAAGATTTCCTAGGAAAATGAGAAGTTCATTCAGATCATATGTGCCTAACCCCCTTGGACCCAAGAAAGCTTGGGTACCAAAGTCATAGACAAGTGTGTGTTTCAACTTGCAGGTCTGCTTGAGAGCACAACGGAACAAGTGATATTTGGATAGTGGATGCTCGCGACATACGACAAGAAACAAAGAAATGTTTGCAGACCTACAAGAGAGAGATGGTGGATTAGTAGCTTTTGGGGGAAAAGATAAAGGAAAGATAATCGGCGAAGGTAAGATCGGTAAGGATTCAACTCACTCCATTGAAAAAGTTTTGCTTGTCAAAGGTCTTCAATATAACTTACTTAGTATAAGTCAATTGTCTGACATGGGCTGCAATGTGATTTTTGACTCCTCATATTATTCAGTTGTAGATAAAAACACTCATGAAATAAAGTTCGTAGGTTTTAGAAACAACAATGTATATACAATTGACCTAGATGATACAGCACACAATAATTTTTGTCTTGTTGCAAATAACACCGACAATGCTTGGTTATGGCACCGTCGGCTTGGTCATGCAAGTTTTAGTGTTTTGATCAAACTATCTAGAAACAACTTGGTTGTTGGTATGCCAAAATTGAAATTCAATGTTCATGATGTTTATGGTGCTTGTAGTAGAGGAGAACATGTTAGATCATATTTTAAATGCAAGAATGTCATTTCAACCTCTGGACCACTTGAATTGCTTCATCTTGATCTTTTCGGGCCAAGTAGGGCTCATAGTTTGGGTGGTAAGCTATATGGTTTCGTGATTGTGGACGATTATTCCAGATTTAGCTGGGTGTTCTTCTTAACTCACAAGAGTGATGCTTTGATGGAATTTGAAGTATTTTGAAGGAAGGTTCAAAATGAGAAAGGATGTCACATCAAATCTATTCGGAGCGACCACGATAAGGAATTTGATAACCATGAGTTCAATGAATTTCGCAGAAAATAGGGATATGCTCATGTCTTCTCTGCTCCGAGAACTCCTGAGCAAAATGGAGTTGTGGAAAGAAAAAATAGGACTCTCATGAAAATGGCCAGAACCATGCTCGCCGAACATAACCTACCGAGATATTTCTGGGCAGAAGCTATGAACACCGCTTGTTACATCACAAACAGAGCAATGGTAAGGCCCCTTCTGAGAAAAACCCCATATCAACTCTATAAAGGTAAGAAGCCCAACATCTCTTATTTTAAATCATTTGGTTCTACATGTTGTATTCATAATAATGGAAAAAGTGATTTGGGTAAATTTGATGCTAAAAGTGATCGAGGGATCTTCCTTGGGTACTCATTAAATTCATGAGTTTCTAGGGTCTATAACCTAAGGAATCTTGTGGTTGAAGAGAGCCCACATGTAGTAGTAGATGAATCTTTTTTAGAAACTACTGATAAGCCTTCTACTCTGCAGAATCAAGGAAAAGGAGATGAAGCTGAAAATGAAGATGATGAACCCAAGACCTCAGAAAAACAAGTTAATGCTGAAGAATCACAAGTGCAAGTGGAGCAACCAAATCAAGAAGAACCTCAATTACCAAGACAATGGACCTTTGCTAGAGACCATCCAGCGACAAATGTGATTGGAGATGTGGAAGATGGAGTTAGGACAAGATCATCACTCAGGGAAGTAGAAAATTTAGACTACATTGATTTAATTTCACAATTTGAACTTCACTCTGTAGAGAAGCATTAAAGGATGATTCTTGGATTTTGGCGATGCAGGAAGAACTGCACTAGTTCCAGAGAAACAAGGTGTGGTTCCTCGTGCCTCGGCCTAATGACCACTCCGTGATAGGAACAAAATGGGTTTTCTGCAACAAACTCAATGATCAAGGAGTGGTTGTTAGAAATAAAGCCAGGCTTGTTGCCAATGGCTACTACCAAGAAATAGGAATCGACTTTGATGAATCTTTTGCACCCGTAGCTAGACTTGAGGCTATGAGGATTTTTATAACTTTTGCATGTTTCAAAAATATTAAATTATTTCAGATGGATGTTAAAAGTGCATTTCTATATGGTTATATTCAAGAGGACATTTATGTGGAGCAGCCACCGGGGTTCGATGATCAAGAATACCCGGACCATGTTTTCAAGCTAGAGAAAGCACTATACGGTCTAAAACAAGCACCTCACTCATGGTATGATAGACTAAGTGTTTTTCTCATTCAAAGTGGCTTCAAACGAGGTAATGTTGATCAAACTCTATTTACAAGAATGAATGGTAAGAAAATCTTGATTGTCCAAATCTATGTAGATGATATTATCTTTGCTCCACTAATGATGATCTTAGTGAGGACTTTACAAAATTGATGCAAAATGAATTTGAAATGAGTCTCATGGGAGAACTAACCTTCTTTTTGGGACTACAGATCAAGCAAATGGAGGATGGGCTCTTCATCAATCAAAGGAAGTATGCACAAGAACTGCTCAAGAAATTCAATCTCAGCACAGCTAAGTCCCAACCAACTCCAATGTCTACATCACTTAAGCTAGACCAATACGATAAAGGTAAATATGTTAATCAAACACTTTTCAGAAGCATGATTGGATCCTTGCTATATTTGACAGCTAGTAGGTCGGACATTCAATATGTTGTATGTTTATGTGCAAGATTTTAGTCAAATCCAAAAGAGTCACATATGTCGGTCGTGAAATGAATTTTGAGATATGTCTCCGGTACTTGTAATTTGGGACTTTGGTTTCCCCGCTATTCAAGTTTTGATTTGCTTGCGTATTCTGATGCTGACTATGCGGGTTGTAAATTGGATTGTAAAAGTACAAGCGGATATTGCCAGTTCCTTTAAGGTTGCATGGTCTCATGGGCCTCCAAGAAATAGAGTTCAGTGACATTATCAACCGTCGAGGCCGAATATGTGGCCGTAGGTAGTTGTGTTACCCAAGTGCTTTGGATCCAACAACAAATGGTTGATTTTGGCATTGAACTAAAAAACACTGCAATAATGTGAGATAACACATCTGCAATTAATCTTTCAAAAAATCCTGTGCATCATTCTCGAACAAAACATATTGAGATTAGGCACCATTTTTTTGAGGGACCATGTCAGTAGAGGTGATGTCGAAATAAAATTTTTTGAAATGAAAAGTCAGATTGCCGACATCTTCACTAAGCCACTAAATGAAGATAAGTTCACATCATTCAGAAAAAAGTTAGGAGTGTGTAGGCTTGGGTGAGAGTCTCATGCATGCATAATAAATTTATCCTTCCTTGTGCATAACTTAGAGTTCATTGTTCTAAATTTGCATCTGAATGTGTAGAGTCATGCATAAACATTCCTTTCTTAATATGCATTTAAACACGAGCATTTGGTTGAGTGGTATATCAAATGGTGTCGTGCTGAAGAATGGACAAGTCCATTTGGAGGGCTTCACCATGTGTTGAGTGCTTAACTCCACCACGTACCACCAATCAGGTTTTGCATTAGATATTTCCCTTGACATGCATTTGCATCATAATGCTTGAACTGCATGGAACTATGCTTGAATGAAATCACAACCATGTATGATGCATGAATTTCTATTTAGTAGTATGAGCCCCTTCTTGTGCTTTCTACGTCTATACAACTCTTGATAAATAATGTACTCACTGGAGCAAATTGAATGAAAATTCTCCTAGTTGGTTAAGATGGATGAAAAATAATCGGTTGGATAAGGCCCTTTATATCTTCGATCAAAACCCCATTTGATAAACCTATACACTCATCAATCTAAATCCAAATCAATGGGGATTCATGCCTTAAGCCTTGGCCCTCAATATCTGTTGTTTAGCTTGAAATATACTGGTTACAGGGCAGAGTCGACTCTCAGAGTCGACTTTTGCTTCTGTTAGTGTTGTTGCTTCACGGGACAGACAGGGTGAAAAA
The DNA here is from genome assembly GCA_022559845.1 of Amorphophallus konjac. NCBI lineage: Eukaryota > Viridiplantae > Streptophyta > Magnoliopsida > Alismatales > Araceae > Amorphophallus > Amorphophallus konjac. Next base: position 216,730,669 of record CM040118.1, read on the forward strand.
AGGTGTCGACTCAATGAGTCGACACTTTCCGACAGCCTTTAGTCTGGCGAACCGGACCGCTGAGGTTCATTTATCTTCGAACCTAAAAGCCCCAGCAGCTTTATAACACCCCGTGCGTCCTCTTCACAGCCTGTGCCGCCCTCCTTGAGCCGTAAAAACCCCTCTTCGTCGCCCTCACACCTCTAGCCCCCACACGCGGACACCCTGCGGCACCCGCGTCCTACGTTCTTCTCCGAGCACCCAAGGCGATTATCGTTCAAGCCCTTCATCTCTGGTGTCAGTGCGTGGATTGTGGAGAATGAAAATCTCCAAGGTAGGCTTCCATCTGTTGAATAGACCAACGAGATTTACCCTCTGACGGTTTGAGATCTAAGGTGTGTCCACATGGCGCCCAAGAAGCGGTCTCTGAAGGAGAGGGAAGAGGCACTGATGTTGAAGGAACTCCGGCGCAAAGACAAGCAAGTCCAAGCTCATAAGAAGAAAACCACGGCCGAGTCTTTCCTGCTTGCGGAACAAAAGGTACTCTACCCTAGGGCGGTTGATTTTCAAAGTCTTGAAACTGCTATGCCTGGGTTAGTTAAGTTACTTCAGAAGCAACCAAATTTGATATCTTTGATGTCCGATCATCGGAAAGTGTATCACTCTGTTGTGCATCTGTTTTATGGTAACATGGAAGTGAAAAATGAAGATCTTGTGACTGAAATAAATGGTCAGGCTATCCCCCTCACCGTACAACTACTTGGAAAAGCACTGAACATGCCATATGACCGTGGTTGTCGTTATGAAGATGCTATATTTAATGAAGGTGATGCATTTGAAACTATGACAGGTGAAGAGATGGGTGACAGGACCATGAGTAAGTTGAATGCAAACAACTTTCCCCCAATGCAAAGGACTTTACATCATATGATGACTATGATCTTGCTCCCACGATCTGGAGGAAGAGAACAAGTTACGCATCGACAACAATTTCTTTTTGTCTATCTCTTGAGTGGTGATCCAATTAATTTTCCTGCTGTTATGTTGGAGTATATCACAAGCTGTTGGAAGTCTAAGAACAGAAATCTCCCTTATGCTGCAGCTCTCACCCCTGTCTTTCAATATCTTAATATTAACTTAAGCAACGAAGTCAGTCACTCCATTAGAGATGCAAACATCTACACCGTTCCCTCTATCTGCAACAACATGGGTTATAAACTCCAACGCGGCCGTCTAGTCCGCACTCTTAAGTCACAAAAAGGGAAAGCTCCTGCTGTTGCATCTGATGACAGTGATGACCATGGACAAGAAGAACATGATGGTACTCAGTCAGCCTCTATGGATGCCACGGATATGCACTCGAAGATTGATGCCTTAGGAGGTGAACTCACTTAGGTCAAGGAGACAGTGGCCGATCTTACCAAGGATATTTCTGATTTAAAGCTGTACCACGACACTTATCTCCAGAAATTTGATGCTCTGGCAAATTCCATTGATTCACTTCATTCAGCCTTGGGTGTTCAATCCTACAAGCTCGATGGTATAACGGATCTCATTCGCCGTCCTCCATCGCCCTCTTAATCCATCTTAGAAGTTTGGATTCAGTTCTATCCAGCTAGTAGTACTTTTGCTTATCCTTAATTCCCCCCTTATTTTTGATGATGCCAAAGGGGGAGAAATTGTTATGTTATTATGCTATGTTATCCAGTCAATGTTAGTCATGTGTGTTGCTTGATTGCGTGTCGTATGCTTGTGTGAGCATCAAGAAGAATTAGTGTTCTCTTATTTGTCATGGCATGGCATGCAGAGTATTTGGTCCACTTATCTGTCAGTTGTGTGTCTTGATGTCTTAACTGTTCTAAAATGAAAAACATTAACATTATGATGATCGGCAAATTTTGGTGATGCCAATGATCTAACTACATTGCTTGAATGAGTTATAGTGATGTTATCCTCGGTTTGGAATGAATTTTTGTTGATTCAAAGCAACTTTTGAAATGCTGAATAAAACAAATTTTTTCTCTTTACTGTTTCAATGCACATAGTATTTTGTCATCATCAAAAAGGGGGAGATTGTTGAACCCCGTGCGTAACTTTGCTTTAAGGAATTTTGATGATGACCAAATACAATGTGTCGATGTTTCATGTGAATATGAGTGAGTTTGACTCATAGTAATTTTAATGGATGGTGAGAACTGTGAATAGGTGAATGAGTTGATTGTGGGTTTTTGGCACTGGTTTCTAACTTGTTTATTGATGTACATAGAATAATCTTAGTTTCCAAATGAATGGGATCCACTTGTTCATCTCATTAATTACTGCAAGGACTAATTTGACCATGAGCTTTGACGCAGGAAACTATTGAAGGAGATGCAACTTAACTCAAGTTGATGGACTCCCTTTTGCCTTTAAAAGATTGCATGATTGGTTGACTGAACTTCCACTGTATATAAGTGACAGGGGTATTGAATAGCTACTTTAAATGAAGGCCGAATTGGAAGCTAACCTTGGTTGGCCTTCAACATACACGCTTGTGTAGTGAACATGTGAATGATGCCCTTATAGTGTTTTCCAACATGTTTGATCATGAACTGTTTCTTTTTGTTCAGCAGAAGCAGGATTGTGTTCCAAATGAATGCACAAGTGCCAAAGGTAACTTTGTGCATAATTAATTGTTGTTTAGCCTAAGAAATGGGGGTAAGTAATGCTCAGTTTTACCACTGATGTTTTGACCTCATTTGTATCATGTTAACCCCTTGAGCCTTCATTGTTTTTGAAATCCCCAGGCAAAAGTGTCAACTCAAGGAGTCGACACTTTTTCTTGTGTGTTCTATTTTTGGCTCGGCCCGTTCAGTATAGAACGCTTGGATAAAAATGTCAACTCCTTCAGTCGACATTTATATTCATCCATTCTGTCTAGGTGTTTTACAGATGGTCTGGGAGGAAGTGTCGACTCCTTGAGTCGACACTTATTCCCCTGGGTTCTATTTGAACCATTTTCAATAGTTACATACTGGAAGTGTCGACTCATTGAGTCGACACTTTTTCTCCTGTGTTCTATTCTTGTGTTTTCATCTGTTGGCCGACTGAGAGTGGTGACTCTAAGAGTAGACACTTTTCGACAGGTGTGTTTTACATCGGTTCGCATGGGCTCGTCACCCTAAATATATTCCACGCTTTCTGTGCCCCTCTATGATTGGTCCAAAGGTGAATATCCTCTCCACGTGTCCCACCTTTCATTGGGGTACATAAGCATTGAGATTAGGGTGATTTGGATAACGAGAAAGGGCCTTCACGGTTTATCTATTTTTGGTCTTACAGGCAGAGCGCGGCGGCAAACCAGGCATTCCTCTTCTCCTGATGAATTGAAGATCGTTTATCGGAGAGAGATGTCTTCGTCTAGTACCCTGGTGTATTACCTGCAGCATGCTTCGATAAGGGAATGCAGCTTGAGCTCTTCATTCGACCCATCGTCTCCGACTTTAAGAAGGGGAGCACGAAGTCCATCAGAAACATTGACAGGGGGAGCTAGATACATTTAGAGTCTTTCATATTTTAATTTTTGCACATAATGCTTATATGTTCTTGAACATTTGTCTTCCATCTTCCAACACTTGAGAATATTACATGTGTGGGTGCCGCGTCATGAGCGGTGTTTGTGTGTGGTTGTGTGGCCAAGCTCGGCTGCGTGTGTGTGGGCTGTGCTTACAGCACGTATGTGTATGCGCCTCACTTCTAGTAGAGCTTAATCCTCACTCTATGAGGGGTGGATGTAGGGGACACAGTTATGGACCCGAACCACCTAAAAAATTGCGTGTTCTTATCTATGGTTTGTCTTACGTTATCAATCTCGTGTGGGCTCTACGATTATGAGAGTGAATCCTTTTCATGCTCAGAAATTGTGTTCTATCAATCGTGTAGCTTTCACGAGTGTGTTTTGAATCAAGGTGAGAAAGAGTGGTTGGCTGTTCTTTCCATTGCACCTTTAGTTTTTATATAATTTTTGAGGGGTGCTAGAATGTTTTTTCACTGTTAAATTTTTTATTTGTAATCAATTCACCCCTCCCCTCTTGATTACCATTCGCTTGGGTACAACACTTACATTATGATATCATAAGATTAAAGTATGATACGAATATTGTAATATAAATATGAATGTGAATACGATGTGAATGTTATGAATGGAAAATAATAGCATTCTGTGAGGTTGGACTTCAGTCCCTTCTGCAGGACGGCGATATGTAACGCTGCAGAAGTAAAAGAACCCATGGGACGGCGATACATAACGTCTTGGTTGAAATCCTATGATTCGGCTAGTTCATTCTATGGGACGATGATACATAACGCCAAAGTACTCGAGGGACGGCGATATGTAACGCCCCGTGCGGTAGGAGTCTAGGTGGGAGTTCACTCTCGGGTCTGCGCAGTAGTCTTCGTTTGTTTGTGAGTGTGTGGGCCTCCTGTGTTTGTGGCAGCTGTTTGGTTCCATGAATAATGTAAGATGTGAAACTTATAAATAGGTGAAAATGTGCAATTAATCATTCATTGTGGATTTAGTGCATGTACGGGTACCTTATATGTCAGATAATAAACATGTATTTTCACGTATGATTACCATTAAGTGAATGAGAATGAATGGATTTTGAGCAAACATTGGGTTTTCACCTTTGGGATTGAACTGCAATTTTTCTAGATTGGTAGCAAAGTTCGGTCGACCGACTTGGGCACTTCGGTTGACCAAATTTGCCAACCTTAGCCGGTATGTAATTTGTTACAGTTCGATCGTCCGATGGCCAAGTTTGGTCGACCAAAAGCCACTGCGTCGACGCAGTGGGATGGCTACATCAACGCAGCAGTCTAGTTCTGCTCATTGCGTCAACGCGTTGAACTGACCTTTGAGTTCAGGAGACATAGTGAAGGTGGTCGAGGAGGAGGCTGCGGCCGAGGAGTAGATCTTGTCATCCCTACATCAAGGTAGACTATGGATGTTTATTTTTCCTATTATGTATAGTTTATGGATTGGTGATCTTGTATGGACTCATATGTACTTGGGCAATGAATATGTAATTCTTTTTAGATTATGAATGGTTGAGATGTTAATTACATTTCATGTGATTATGGTTTTTCTCTCTCTCTCATGCACATATATATATATATATATATATATATGTGTGTGTGTGTGTGTGTGTGTGTGTGTGTGTGTGTGTGTGTGTGTGTGTGTGTGTGTGTGTGTGTGTGTGTGTGTGTGTGTGTGTGTGTGTGTGATACGTACGACATAATGCTTCGTGGTCTGATAGAAAATATAAAAAAAAATTGCCCATAAATTGAGAATCGGATCTCGGGGCGTTACATAACCTGTCCTCCTTCGAGTCACCATTTGATATATCATGAAGTAATGACATGCAGGCACACACACTTGGGAGGATGCAACATACAAGACATACCTCAAGCACATACACACAAAAGACCTTATCTCTAATGCAATCATGAGTGCAACATGCAGATTTCAAATAGTGCTTGGCATGCCAATGTTCAAATGCAAGCTACAATCTATACCTGAGATGTAGTACAGATGAATGACATTTCACAAATGCAAGGTATAGGAACTTCATCATTATCTCCCCTGAATGAGCAGGCAAGATTTCAAATTTGAATAGGAGATGAATTGCACTTCATTAAAACATGCTTGAAGATTAAATTCTTAAACCAGGCTAAACAATGTACACCATTTTACACATTCACTGCAGCCTCCATCTTTAACAATGTGAATGATAGATTTCAGAACTGAGCAAGAGGTGAGTTATGAAACAATAATCTTCCCATAAGAATTATTCAACAAAATGCTCATTTTGAGCATGAGCTTTAGTCAAAAGCAGAATATTCAAAAATTCACATTTAAGCATTAGTTGTCATGCATTTACTTATCAATTGAGTTTTACAAGAGACTGGAGTCTCTCCCTTATAAAAGGTAGGGAGGACAATGCATGATGTTGATTAGACAGATGTGACATGAAAAGCACATGAAGAATTAGAGAGTTCAGATATGGAGGAGGTTAAAATAGTTCTGGCTTCTTCAAATAAATAGGTATTTAAATTAATGAACACTTAGGGTAACACATTATCAAGGTCAATCATGAAGCATTTCAGATTAACTTATAGTAAGCAAATGTTTAGATCTCGAAATGAAATTATTTCTCTCATGAGCCAGATATCAAATTTCCTGAGTTCTGAAAGTATACTTGCTTGTAATAGCAACTCAAGATCAGACAATAGAAAGGCACAAAGCACAACTTATCAAAAAGAAGATTTCATTGTCATATAGTGCCTTGAGCAACTCAAACAGATATAAACTCTACACATTTGGCCAAGTTAGGTGGCACACTTAAAGTACTTAAAAATAGATAGAGAAATCCATTGAAAATTGTTCAGCAACAAAATTGAAAATTGGTCGCACTAGGATCACCTCTAAAGTTCGTTGGATCTTAGGTACACAAAGTATGGCTCTGATACCAATTGTTGGGTCCGAGGGGTGAAACCAGATCTAGAAAGGGGGGTTGAATAGATCCCCTTATAAAAAATGCCCTCCTAAAAACTCATTTCACTAAACAAACTTCTGGCTTGAGCACACAGCGGAGTGTGATGAAATATCTAAAATCTACTTATGAAGATTCAGATTACATGAGCGCCTACTTGAGTGTGTGCGTGTGTGCCTTTGTTCAAACAGCAAGAGTGCTGCCAAACGGTGAAGGGCTTACAGTCCGGGCAGTGGATGCTCTATGCAAAAATGCACAGCAATTTTGATAAAGATTCTTCAAGGCAATAGAGCAAAACACCCCACACTAAGAGACATAGGGTTGCTGTTAAGGAAGAGGCTGAGGTCGACGCAGCCAGGCAGTCGCCGGAGTCGACGCAGCCTTACCGCAGTTATATCAGCTTGCAAGATCTGCTGCATTACAAGGCAGAGATCTCATCAACCCGTTGGTGTATGTGTAAGCAATGTGAAGATTAATGAAATAAACACACCAGAAACCCTATGATTGGAGCCTATGTTTATTTACCAAGAATGTTGGTAAACGGTGGAGGCTCACAATACGTGCAGTGTTCGGCCAACAGAAATGCAGAAATAAAAGCATAGGACCTTGTGAAGTGGAGATAGAAGTAATGGAGGCAATCACACAAGGACACACCACTGCATAATGGATTTTTAAGGTGGTTGAGTCTGCAGACCCGCAGACCTACATCCACCACTCACCAAAACTCGGTAAGGCTTCCTACTGATTCATAGCTTCCACACGAGGATGAGGTCCACAACACACACACGCACACACACACATACACACACACACAAACAAAGAAAAATAAGCTACAAGTGCAGCAAAAAAACTTCCGGTCTCTAGCCAGAGCACCAGACACTCACAAGGATATGGAATTTAAAGCAAGAAATGAAAACATCAATCGGAGCTGAAAAGCCAACTCTAGCTTCTGACTAGGTCATGAAGCATTCTCTTCAAGGTTGAGATTTTGCTTCCTCAGCTCACTTCTCTTTTCACCACTGGACTGGGTCGAACTAGGGTGGAGGGGCCTTCTCACTTTTCTTCTTCTTCTTCTCTTCTTCTTCCCCTTTTCTTTTCTTCTCCTCTTTTTCTTCTTGTTGGGCACGAGCTAAAGAATTCTTCCTTTGATACAATGCTCAGCCAACGCTTCTCAGGTGGAAGGTGATGGGTGTGCAGAACGGATGAACGCAGATCCAGACGGGGGGTGAATAGGTCTACCCTCAAAAAAATCACCAACCTATAGCAGTTTAAAAATAATGCGGAACTAACTGAAATGCTGTAGACACAAACTCACAGATGATGAATAAATAGAAATGAAATCTGTAGAGGAATTGTAGATAGGCAGTGCAGATATTTAACTAACTAAAACTAAATTTCAGAGAAGCAGTCTTTAAGAGATTCCATCAATCATCATTAGAGTGAAGACATAATCTCATCTACCAAGTACTAGGCGGAGGTACCAACTAGGATTCCTCACGCAAGAAACAACATTCCAAAATGGCGTGACCAAACTTTCCTGCCACAGCTTTTGATATACTCGATGTAGATGAACTTGTAGTTCGTTCAAGTGATGATGAGAGTGAAATCTACTATAAACTACAAAGTAGTATGAAAGTAGATGATATAAGCAGATGAAAGATTAATCAATAAAACTCATGCAAACCCGTTAAGCGATCCTAAGCATTCATCTACCGGAGAGAAGACAAAAAAGCAATCACACAAGACAAAATAGTTTTAAGGCGGTTCGATCTCTATCTAGATATCTACATCCACCCCTTACTCAACCGAGTAAGGCTTCCTACTGACACACAGCTTGAACACCGCTGATCCACAGGTTTGGGGATAGAAATGCCTACAACCGCTGAGCAGCACAGCTTGCTATCTGCTGAGCATTACAGCTTGGCTATCCGAGGAAACACTGATGAGGGCATCTCACAGCACTCTCTTTGGCTCAGATCGCCTGCATCATTTTGAGGAAGCCCGGCTATGAGATCACATGTTATTTTCCTTTTCTTTGAGTCATATCCTATATACTTTCCTTTATCGAGTCATGTTGTTTTAGTCATTTCCTTTGTTATGCTTATTTGGGCCTTAGTACCTTAGTTATGGGCCCGTAGGATTGAGTCTAGGATATGCTTGGTCTTTTGTTTAATTGTCAAGGGTACTTTGGTCATGTAACGAGTGGATGCCTATATAGGCCCCATCTCTCCTCATGTACTCAACTTTGATGAATCAATTTGAATAGAATAAATCCTGAATGCTTGGTTTCTGACATGTCTTGGCTTGATGTTGTGGTCTGCCCACTGTCCCGTGGATGTCTCTTGACATCCTATGACGGCTAAGACTACATTAGAACATAGCCAGGAGTTTTCTTTGCTTGAAGTAGGATTCTCTTCCCTACTGTAAAGTCGTCATTGTCTGGTTCCGGTCAACCCAGGATGGCCCAGTGGTTGACAGGTAACCTTGTGTGTGTCTCGACGGTTCTGTCCAATTTGGGACATTATTATGGATGTCTCGAGATGTCAGCTTACCTCGGTTTGTGTGTCCAGGTGTGTTGAGGGTCTTGTTAATCCCTCAAGTCTCCGTGTGTCATTTTCTACGGTTGTTTCTTTTAGCTTAGGATTACATTGATTGGCGGGTTGTACCACTTTGTACAATGATCTTGACCTGAGTCTTCTGACTCAAGGATCGTTGTGTTGGTAGGTCTAGTTGACTGGCCTGTGTCTGGTAGCAGTCTGGTATGCTACCTCGTGTCCTGTGCTTAGTAGTACGTACGCCAGTGTTTCCTCACCAGTCTGCACTACAGCACTTCTGTTTCAGAGTTTTGTGTCTAGTGAGCCTCCACTAGTCGTAGCCAGTCGACACGTTCCAGTGTTGGCCCACCTGGGAGTGGTGGTATGGCAGTTCCCAAGATACGGTTTTTAGGATAGTTTCCGTGGGCTCCCTTGCCTTGTAGTAGCGTCCTGCTGGGGGAGAAAACTAGCTAGAGGCCTGGTTCAAGGCATTGAGCTTGTGTGTGCACACGTGGTCAGGGGCATGGAATGACGCTGACGGGCGTTACCCTGTCTAGTCACTCACGACTGTAGTTCCTATTCTGGTCCTGAGTGTGTCTTAATCTCTGTCGTGCTTTAGGTGGCATAGTAGGCGAGACACTTGAGGCGCAGCATAAGACGTCAGTGGACGTAGCTGGATGTTCTTCTGGTGAGAAGGTGCTTCCGTCACGTGACACATGACTCTCACATTTCTTGTACGTCGTGACCTTTCTGGGTTAGCCCTCTCGTGGTCTTGCCCGAGGTCAGTGTTGTGTCGTGTGCATGACGTTCTAGTCGTATGTGTGCGTGGTCGTGTCTAGAAGAGCGTGGACGACAATCGAGTCGTGTATGCTTTAGGGCGTCTGTGTTTGTCTAGGTCCTTTCTAGGCTTTTTGTCTACTTTAGTAGGCCCTGAGGTTGTCGACGGATCGGTGACGTCTGACTCTGTGAGATCAGGGTCTGCTGTTCTGTTGCTGCTCGGAGTAGTGTGGGGAGCCGAAATCCTTTCGGCAGCCATGTTTTCTTTCAGGTACGGCTTCTTTTCCCTTTTCTTTTAGCTGCTCTACTCCTTCCGTTCTGATTTTCTTTTACAGCTTTGTAGTTTAGTTTTCCTGCTTTACTACTCCTGCTGTTTACATACTGTTTTAGCGTGTTACTGCGTTATTTTTCAATGGGGATCCGTGTGACCCCTACTGAACCAGTGACACGAGGCCCACCCCTGCTTTTCAGGTGGTGTGGACGCACTTTTTATTTAATAATCGTCGTTTATTTGTTTATTGGCGTTTGTTAAGTGCGTGGGCGTGCCAGTCACAAATGTGACGATTTATTGTACGCTCGATCTGACTAATCAGACGATTGTGTGGTTCGTGTCGGGACTGAAACCCGTCGCGCCATAAAGGTCACGGTGTCATTTACATCCCCTCGGAGAGGGGAACACCCTTGATTAATCGCCGAGAAAAGGGGCCTCATGGCCAGGAAAATATATCGAGAGAAACAAGCCGATAGCGGTCTCGAATCAGTCGGAAAGCCCTATGTCTAGGGAAACAAGCATTCGAAATATGTCGATCACTCAAGGGACCATTTTGATATTCGGACGAGCGTCCGGCTTTAGAGAATCGTGATCATCACGGGGAAAACTGGAGCATATGTATGCCGGGGTACGGCAAGTTTATTGTTCAAAGGGATAGGAGGCATTCGGTTGAATCCCGGTTAGAGCGGTCGGAAACCGATAAGTTTGTTCGTCCGGTGCAAGACCAAGCTACAACCATACTGCGGTGGGCCCCCTGCGGTCGAAGTCGGGCTCGCGTGGGCATCCTTAATATTTCCAGTGCCGAAGGGCAGCGGGAAAGTGTCCCGGGACTAGATTCTGAAACAAAGATTCGTACAGAGATAGCCGACTATATGCCTAGGATGTGGGTCAGGCGATGACCATGGTTGGGGTGAACCCGAGGTCCAAATGTGACTCACGAAGGTCTTATTGATATTCCTGCACGTAGGGTTCGGGGAAGACGAGAGCCGTCTCGTTCCATTCAGATTTTGTCGGTCATTCACGGACCATTTTATGTTCGGACAAAGGTCCGTATAGAAAACAAGACGGTGACGGGAGCGAATCCGTGTAAATGTCTGCCGTGAGTACGGCAAGTTTAGTGCAAGTGCGGGGCTAGATCCCGATATATATGTCGGTCGCTAACGGACCATTCGTCGTTCGGACGAGAGTCCGCATTTGAAGCGCCGAAGATGATGACAAAGACATACGGATGTCTGTCGTAGGTATGGCAAGTTCAATGTGAGTGCGGGATTAGATCCCGATGAAGACGGGTCAAGCTGATGATCTATTGGCCCGAGGTGGTTGCGGACTATGGCCATATCGGGGTTTCCGAGGACCACGTCTGATGCCACAGGGCGCCATTATTTTCATCTTCACGCATAGTCTTGGGAAACGAAGGTTCCAAGGTATACGTGCGTGTCAGTCACGGTCGGACCATTCATTGTTCGGACGCGAGTCCACGTTTGAAGCATCAAAGACGATGATAAAACCGTGCAAATGTCTGCCGTAGACACGACAAGTTTAATGTGGGGTTGCAGGATTAGATCCCGGGAGAAGCGGGTCGAGTTAACGAACTATTGGCGATGTGTTCGGATCATGACCATGTCGGAGGCTCCGAGGTCCACATCCGATACCACAAGGCATCATTGATTTTCTCTTTGCACCCAGTCCGGGGGTGTGAATTGTTAAGTGCGGAGCCCGAACTCGCCATCGTGCGCCCTCGCACGCGGATCGACCTGCGCGGTCAGGTCGCGGGGTTTGTTATAGAAAGGTTATGGTGTTTGTTCTCATGAGAGTGGTTCATAGTCTTTTATTTCATTCATCTATTTGGGTCCTTTCTTCTAATTTATTTATGAGTTTTAAGCTTTTCTTCCCCTTAGTTAATTGTGTTCTTTTTTATAGGACGCATGCCGGATTAGGATGGCAAGGGGGGGGCGCCGGATATGGAACCTCAAGGGGGCGCCGTTTTAAGAGTGGGCAAAGTGGCGCGCCGTTTTAATTGTTAAACAAGGGGAGAGGGGCAAAGGGGCGCGCCGTTTTAATTGTTAAACAAGGGGGGGCACCGGAATTGGGCCATTCAAGGGGAGAGGGGCGCGCCGGTTTTAAGGGCACCGGATTAGAATCGAAAGGGGTGCGCCGGGTGTGATAAAGGGAATGGTTTTGAGAGGTTAAACCGGCACTCCGTTTAGCATCCAAAGAAGGAGATGGGGCTATTGTGAGGAGGGTTAAAATGGCGTGATGGAATAGTGGCCACGCCGGATTAGCCCCTCCCGAGGGTTTCTTGCTTTAACTGTGTGTTTTCTTTTCTTTCACCTGCAAGCCGGTTTGATGGTTGGTTTGTTCATCCATTTGGAAGATTAAGTTGTCGAAAAGGGGGGGTTTAATCGTTTTAGTCATTTATTAAGAGGAATTAGCATGAATGCTTAAGTGTTTCGTTCGAGGGGTGAGTTTGTTATACAAGAACTCAGAAGGTTCAATGGTCGTTCACAGAAGTTGCTGTATGTGAAATTAAACGTTCAGTTTGTTCTTGAGTGTTCTTAATCCCCTGACGAAAATCGGGCAGCATCTCCCCTAGACCGGGGCTTGCAAGAGAGAAGCGAAGGCCACCAAACGGATTGCTCTGGGGTGACCCTCAAAAATCGGAGTGGCCTTACGGCGGTCCGAACCCATGTGTGAGTGTGGAGCGCTCGAGGGCTAGCCTTCAAGAGCGACCACGACTCACGGGCGATGAATCTTCGACGCGGGCAGATGTTTGCCACGAGGGCCATGAATGTTCATCCGGTGATGGGTTCCCTTGAGGGACATGCTATGGACAAGCAAGCTCGAAGGGCCCTGGACGATTAGAGAGGGGGGAAGGGAGGTGTAGATCGAAACGGAGAAAACACTGAGCTTGCAGAAGGGCCCTTTTCTCTTATTCACCCTCACAAATGGGGAAGAAGTTGACACAGAGAGAGTTTACCCCGGGATGGGAGTGGAATACATTGCAAAAGGGGGAAGAAGAAGATACAGACGAGAGAAAAAAAAGGAACACAGACCCCCCCGTCGACTCACCTCTCACACTCACACCCTCTCTCCTTCTCTTCACCTTGTCGGCGTGGATGACGGGAGCTTCCTCCTCTCTTTTTTCTTCTTCTCTTTTCTGCCCACAGCCGAGAGCACCTTCTCTTCTTCTTTTTTGGATGGCCTGCCAGGGGAAAAGCCAGGATCTTCCTCCTTTCAATCGCCCATGGGGGGGGGGGGTTCGAGCCTCTTTTTTTTCTTCACTAGTGGGGCATGCCTTTTATAGAACGGACAGTGGGGGAGAAAACTCCCGCCACCTCTGCCTTGTTCGCAACAACGTTGTTGTTGTGCTGGATGATGCTGGTTCGTGGAGTACACTGGCATTCGTCCGAGGATGGGACATTTGCGGATTTGTCGGAGCCTGCTTCGCCGTTGCCGCTTCTGTGCTGTCGAACGGAGGTAGAGACAGAGCGTCGGGCATTCAATGTTCTCTGCACATCATTAAACAGAGCATCGGCATGCCGACGGGATGGGTTGATTGCGCGCCGGGGAAGCACTTCAGAGAATAGAATGAGGGGTTCAAACGGCACCATCTTCAAAGGGGCGCCATTTTAAGCATCAAAGGGGATGCCCCTTCGCGCGCCGTGTATCCAAAAAAAAAAAGGGGCGCGCCGTTTTAAGAGGGGGGCGCGCCGTTTCAAGGCGCGCCGTTTTAAGGCCCCTTCGTGCCGTTTTAAGCACTAAACGGATTCTTCTCGAAGCTACGGCCATTTATGTGAATGTTGGCATCCTCGAAATGTTCCGGTTGCGATGCATGGCTTCCACAATTTTTCGTTCGCACCCTCCGGGACTCGGTCCCCGACTTTGCGTGACTTTCGATGCAAGCTGAGACTGTGTCGGAGTTCCTGGCTTTTCTCTGATTCAGCTTTCGGCGTGGCTGGCTGTAGAGTTGTTGCCGTATCTTCCATCCGGGGGGGGCTCCCTCATCGGCTAGCTGACCACCAAGCGAGTCCTCGTCTTGATCGGGCGAGGTATAATGTTTATTCGGCATTTTCATCTTCGACTTACTCTCGAGTGTCGAGACGTGCATGCCGTATGATCATCATTGATATTTTTTCGACGTCCACAGGTGGGTGGCGTCTTCTGCTTTCCCGGTTCCTGGTATGGCGTGTCCGTAGCTGCCAGCTATACCTGCATCGGGCTTCCCCCGACCTCAGTGTATGTCCTTCTTTTCTGTTGATTGTATTGCTTGTCTTTCCTTTGGACTAGACTCAGGTATAATTGTCAATTTAAACTGTTAACTAAAAAGTAATTTTATTTCTGCTACTTTAGCAAATAGATCTAATAAAATTTAATTGCTTACTGTTATATCTCTGTGGTTTCAATGTACTACACGCCATTCCTTTTTCCCTTCGAAACTTTACACCTCTTGGGAGACTGCACGGGTTCCAAGTGGTATCGGGTCTGCTCGGTATGCCTATCGGGTATATCCGGGATCCAGGTCGTCACAGGTGGTATCAGAGCATTGTTGTATGAAGTACATGGGAATCTGAGATATACAGTGTCCAGAGTCCTGAAAGTCCAGTACAATCTTCAGCTGGCATTAGGTTTCGCGATTCTTGTCGTTTTGTTTTCCTGATAGTTGTTGTCGTGGGATGGGTCGTGTCTCCTTTCTTGTGAGACGTAAACAACGTTGCCTTATTTCGGAGGTGTCAGACTTGTGTTCACTTGTGTCGTGCTCGATCCAGAGTGTGTACTTGTGATTATGGTCTTACTATGTCCCTCTGAATTATGTTTCTCGAGTTCATGTTGTTTCAAGTTGTGTCTTGGGGTTGTTCTTCCATGCTTCTCCTTTGCTAGTCCTTAAATTTTAAGGATGAAATTTCTTGAAGAAGGGGAGGATGTAATGCCCTAGATTCTTATTAGATCTTTTGGGTGCTTTTTAGAGAGTATCGGATCGCTTTTGTGGGTCCTGAGTTGAGTTTTACGATCCGTGTGGATTTTTCTCTCGTACTAGTTACAGAACCCTACGGTGAGTTTGTTTCTTAGTTCATCAACTCGTGGATGCCGCAATAGCAATGTACTCGTCGAGAGGATCGTTTCAACTATTTTTGCGCATTTTTCTGAATTAGTCCATTTTGGGCTAATTATCGAATTTTTAGAAATTAGGAAAATTTCCTAATTTCTTTTCCTTTTTCTTTCCTTCCTCTCTCCTCCCTTCTCATTTCACCATCGCAACCTCTCTCTCCCATTTTCTCTCCTCTCTCGCCCCCCGGCTCCGACTACAGACGGAGGAGGCTCGTGGGCGAGGTGGCGACGACGTGGGGTCCATGAGGTGAGCGATTGGGTGAGGATCGGATCGATTTTGGTGTGATCCCGAACGGTGGATTCAAAGTCGACGGTCGAGCTCGCGACGTGGTTTTAGGCGTTGTTTAGTCGCTTCGACGCACTTTTTCTTCGGTGGAGGTAGGGAGACGGATCACCTACTTCCCCTCAAAGTTTTCCCTGTAGTTTCACGTCATTCGGTGCAAGAACGAGCGAGTTTGGGCTCATTTAGCGAAAATCGTGATTTTAGGAGTTCGTAGGGTTCGTTGGAAAATGGTGACCGTTCTTAGTAAAATTACTATCAAACGAACCCTCGGGATGTCTGGATCCCGTTCCCGTATGTTTCGTCGTGATTGGTCGTCATTCGGGGCTGGTAGGAGTGCGGGAAATCCGGTGACCCAATTTGGGTCGATTCATTGGAATCGCCCGTTTCTCGCGAACGAATGGTTGCATGTGACCCTTCCGACTTGTGGAAGGTGTTTCTTATCGTTTAGCACTGTTTCCCCTGCGTTTAGACGTGAATGGGGCGTGGAACGGGCCGATTCGGCCTTTTCCCTAGTTTTCCCGCCGTATCGCTTTGGCGGCCGTTCCAGAGACCGCCACAGGCCTCTGGCGGCCCCACGATAGACCGCCACATCCCTTGGCCTGTCGGTCAGTTTGAGGTTCGGTAAGGGTGGCGGCCCACCCTTTGACCGCCTCTTGCCTCTAGCGCCCCTGTGCTGGTGCGCCAGAGCTTCGCTGTTTCTTGATATTAATGTCTGTCGGTTCGTTCTGGCAGTTCTAGCTCTGACCGCCAGAGTGTTGTGGCACGCCTTCATTAGGCCGCCACTTGTTGTTTGACCGGGTCAAAGGTATATGTCTGTTGGCTCTAGCGGCCCAACCTTCAGGTGTTTCTTTGTTGTAGCGCGCCACCCTTCGGCCGCTACAGCCCATTTGACTTAGGTCAAAGTTGCAGGGCGGTTTGAGTGGCGGTTCATTCTTTGACCGCTAGGTCTGCATAGTGCGTCTATATTAGACCACTATGGTGGCTAGACGGGGTAAGTTGGTTTGGCGTCAACTGTGTCTAGTGGCCTATTCCTTGACCCCCATAGTGCCGTGGCAGCCCAACCCTTGACCGCCAGAGTCCTTAGTACCTCCGTGAGTGCGGCAACTTCTTCCTTGACTACTTATGCCGTTAAGCGGTCGAGGGATAGATCGCTCATCTCCCAGAGGCTGGTTTACCGGTGTTTTGGTTTCCGACATGTCTTGGCTTGACCTTGTGGTCTGCCCACTGTCCCGTGGATGTCTCTTGACATCCTATGAGGGCTAAGACTACATTAGAAGGTAGGCAGAAGTTTTCTTGCTTGAAGTAGGATTCTCTTTCCTATTGTAAAGTCGTCATTGTCTAGTTCTGGTCAACCCAGGGTGGCCCAGTGGTTGACAGGTAACCTTGTGTGTGTCTCGGCGGTTCTGTCCAGTTCAAGACATGGTTCTAGATGCCTCGAGGTGTCGTCTTACCTCGGTTTGCATGTCCAAGTCTGCTGAGGGTCTTGTTAATCCCTCAAGTTTCCGTGTGTCGTTTTCTACTGCTGTTTCTTCTGGCTTAGGATTAGATCGATTGGCGGCTTGTACCGCTTTGTACAACGATATTGACCTGAGTCTTCTGACTCAAGGATCGTTATGTTGGTAGCTCTAGTTGATTGTCCTGAGTCCGGTAGCAGTCTGATATTCTACCTCGTGTCCTGTGCTTCGTAGTACGTACGATAGTGTTTCCTCGCCTGTCAGCACTATAGCACTTTTGTTTCAGAGTTTTGTGTCTAGTGAGCCTTCACTAGTTGTAGCCAGTCGACACGTTCCAGTGTTGGCCCACCTGGGAGTGGTGGTATGGCAGTTCCCGAGATACGGTTTTTAGGATAGTTTCCGTGGGCTCCCTTGCCTTGCAGTAGCATCCTGCTGGGGGAGAAAACTAGCTAGAGGCCTAGCTCAAGACATTGAGCTTGTGTGTGTACACGTTGTCAGGGGCATGGACTGACGCCGACGGGCGTTACCCTGTCTAGTCACTCGCGACTGTAGTTCCTGTTCTGGTCCTGAGTGTGTCTTAGTCTCTATCGTGCTTCGGGTGGCATAGTAGGTGAGACACTTGAGGCGCAGCATAAGACGTCAGTGGACGCAGCTGGCTGTTCTTCTAGTGAGGAGGTGCTTCCGTCACGTGACACGTGACTCTCGCGTTTCTCGTACACCGTGACCTTTCCGGGTTATCCCTCTCGTGGTCTTGCCTGAGGTCAGTGTTGTGTCCTGTGCACGACGTTCTAGTCGTGTGTATGTGTGGTCGTGTCTAGAAGAGCGTGCATGACAATCGAGTCATGTATGCTTTAGGGCATCTGTGTCTGTCTAGGTCCTTTCTAGGCTTTTTGTCTACTTTAGTAGGCCCTGAGGTTGTCGATGGATCGGTGACGCCTGACTCTGTGAGATTAGGGTCTGTCGTTCTGTTGCTGCTCGGAGTAGTGTGGGGAGCCGAAATCCTTTCGGTAGCCGTGTTTTCTTTCAGGTACAGCTTCTTTTCCATTTCCTTTTAGCTGCTCTACTCCTTCTGTTCTGATTTTCTTTTACAGCTTTGTAGTTTTGTTTTCCTGCTTTACTACTCCGGTTGTTTACCTGTTGTTTTATCGTGTTACTGCATAGTTTTTCAGTGGGGATCCACGTGGCCCCTACTGGACCAGTGACACGAGGCTCACCCCTGCTTTTCAGGTGGGTGGCGTGTTCTACTTCCGCAGTTCCTGGTGTGGCGTGTCCGTAGTTGCCAGTTGTACCTGCGTCGGGCTTCCCCCGACCTTAGTGTACGTCCTTCTTTTCTGTTAACTGTACTGCTTGTCTTTCCTTTGGACTGGACTTTGGTATAATTATCAATTTAAACTGTTAACTAAAAAGTAATTTTATTTCTGCTACTTTAGCAAACCGATCTAATGAAATTTAATTGCTTACTGTTATATCTCTGTGGCTTCAATATACTACACGACATTTCTTTTTCCCTTCGGAGCTTTACAGCTCTTGGGAGGCTTCACGGGTGATGGGAATCAACACCGGGCACTAACTTTTTTGTTTACATTTGTGTCCTATTATTTGTATATATATCCTTAGGAAAGTATGTTTGCAATTGTAAGGCTTTATAAGCCAACATGTGAGTCCTTCGATTTTAGTGGGTTTATGTGCAAAAGTCCATGTAGGCCCTGCAGGACCCTCCACTCCTTTCTCATTGGTCCAAGTGGCATCTTGGGGGTCCATGTGGGGCTGGTCAAAGTCCTAGGTGGGCTTCTAGATGATTGACCATTCAAAGGGGACAATGGGTTTACAAAATCCAAGATGCCTCCCTTATAGTCAAGGGGGCGCCCCCCTTAAATTGGTATTATATGTGGTTCCAAACCACATGGGAGAAATACTTAAGATCTCCACCATTTACCCCTCCCCAACTTAGATTTGAGGTTAACTAGGGTCATTTTACATTTCATACAAATACCATGTAATTCCAATTTTAGTAGAATTAATGATGAAAAAATAGTGAATTTGCATGAAGCAAAGGAAGGGTGCGCCCCTCAATCCTCTCTCCCCCCCCCCTTGTAGATGGATTTATACCTTCTCTAGGGTGTGAAGCCCTTATATCATCTCCTCAGCCCCTTTGAGTTCTACTTTTGCCGCCGCCGCCGCCACCGTCGTGCCGCCATCGCGTCGCCGCCACCATCGCCGGAGTTCTGCCCAAATCAATATAGAGCCTCCATGTCCAAATTTTAGCTCCTAATCTACGGATCTTCTAGTGCCCAAATTTTGAGGGTAGGTTCACCACGCCAATACCCTTACCCAAAAAATATTTCCCAATTTCTACCCATCGTTTTCTATTTTTCCAATTTCGTGCTCCTCAGCCACCCAGATCTGCCAGCTTTCTATTTTGTGTCACAGCAACCCTGTGTTTCCCTTGTTCAATCCTCTTCCCCTTCTCTAATTGAGTCCAAATTTGGATTGGGTGTTCTGCCCATCCAAACACGTCTCCACAAATTTTTGCTAGAATTTAGAAGCTCTTTTTCTCCACCAAAAAATTAAAACTCAATCAAATTTCAGTTCTGTCCTGTGCAGTCTAGATCCGACCCACCAGTGTCATAATTTCTGTTTCCCCTATTAAACCTCCACTAGAAAATCTACAAAAAATACTCCCATCTTCCTTACTTATCCCTCTCCAACTGTCATGAAGAGGTCAACTTCCAGATCTGAGGTTTAAGCCACGGTCAACTTCTGTTCTCAGGAAAATCTATTTCTATCCTGAGTTTTCTGAGTCTGTCAGTCAGTTCATAAATCAACCATGAAAAATCCAGAGCCTTCAAAATTCCAGCCATAGTCCTTGGTCAAAGTATTTCTAATCAGCTTTCCAACGGCGTCAGTCTCGCGTCGATCCGACGTTGAGATTGATCGCAGCAGTAGTTCTCGTCGGGTCACGCGCTGCAAAAATAGAACTTCAGATCCATGGGCAGCAAGGTCAACAAGTGAAGACCAGAGCCGACTCCCCTTCCGCAAGGTGAACCAGCATGCGGCCGTCCCAGGGAGCACCTCTCCAGGAGCCAACGTCACAGTGGTACCACTCCGGGCCCACTCGGACCTGCCGACCAGTACGTGGGCCCCACGTGCATGAGTACGCGTGCCGGTGAACCTACAGAAAATGATGCCCGTCTACCCGAACCCGCTACCCCCGGGTCCCACTGTGTAGCCTTTTACCTCCCTACGTGGAGTGGGTAAAAATATTCACTTCGGTAATTCTTAATAATTGTTGTTTCGGGAGTACAAGTTCGGTCGGGATCATCTTCCCCACTTCCGGCTGGTGGAGGTATCGTGTTCTCTCCTTCACTCGGCATTTGCTTTACGCGTATTGATTTGTATATGCCACTGCTAAAGAGCATGATAGGTTAATTAGCTCGCTATTTATTATTATTCACCGCTGCGAGTGAGAGAGCGAGACCCGTCCCGTGACTCATTCTGAGTACGGAAGAGCCGACTACTCAACTCATTGCCGGTTTCTCAACTACGCACGGTCCCACGCATCCCTCTCTAAGGGATGATCGCGAGCTTGTCTAGAGTCCTAGGGCGCGTGTCTGTCCCGCATCAAATTGGTATCAGAGCGAGTCGAGTCTAGGGTAGTCTTTGTAAGAAACTAAAAAAAGAGTCATTTAAGTCGAGTCTAAGTTTAAGTCGGTCCAAGGTTGCATCGCATACCTTTATTCGGTATATAAAAAGGTGTCACCCGACTGTTAGGTTACGCCTATCAGAGAGGTGATTCACTCACGTGAGAGGATCTTCGGATCCCCGGACTCCGCCAGGTACCGAATCTTGGTTGTGTCTGGGTTGGTAGTCGAGTCTGCACTCTAACTTTGCATTAGTTAGGGTCGTGTCTAGTGTCTTGTCCAAGTGTCGGCATGGCCATCCACTAGCTTCCCAGTGTCCCATGGATTACCAAATGCACGGATCTTATGCATGGTGGCGATACTACCATATATGGTAAAACCAACCCGACCACCCCCGTAGACCTGTAGCCCGGGACTTCTATGGCTCTGAAGACCCGTGTGACTACCTAGAGTGGGAACCCATCATGGACCAATACTTCGAGGTTTACATTATGTCCGGTCCCATGGAAGTCGACTTTGCCTCAAGGTGACTTCTCTATGAAGCCTCCGAAACATGGAGGGACATAAAATATTTGGGGGAGGATAGGAGGCAAAGGCCCATCGAGTCATGGTGGGACATGAAGAGGGCGCTTAGGAGGGTCTACTTTCTCCGCCCATCTACCTCCAACCACGGGGGTCATACCACTAGCCAACCCCACCAACCCTCTCACAATCAAGTGGGCCACACCTCCAACCAACCCCGCCCCTTCACCTCCATCCAACCCCACCAAAGCACTCCCAATCAAGTGGGCCACACCTCCAACCAATCCCACCCAGGCACTTCAAAACAAGTGGGTCTTAGCCGAGGCAACAAGCCCCGCTTATAGCCGTGCCTAGGTCCACACCCAGGCGAGAGATGAGGAGCGAGTCCACCCTGAGGCCCCTACTCCAACCCTCACCTCTGCCAAATTCTTTAAAATGTTTTCAGACTTGTTGGATAGGATAGAAAGGACACGTGCTCCTTCACCACCCGTGAGTGCTCCATTGCCACCCTCTACTTCCGATCCTCATTCGGAGCCATCTTACTTAGAGCCACCTCAGCCTGAGCCACCCGTGTTTCTAACGGGTACGCTTTGCATAGTCGAGCCACTTCTTAGCTGGCTCAAGGATGGCTTGGTTCCCCCTCCCTACCCATCCATGGACCCCACCCTATCACTGGTGCCCGTCAACTCCTTCCACACTACATTCCAGTCTAGTCGCCATGTTGATACCTTGGATGACCTTGTTATGGGATTAGACTCACAATGGAAGTTGACGCGCTTATTGGCCCGAGGCTTCGACCAACCCACTAGTTGTACTTCACCCATTCAGCCTTCGGATCCATTACCTCCGTGTGCACCGTGGGTTGTGTCACCACGAAGATTCTTCTATTCCTCCCTATGGCGACTGAGCCTGACTTCCTTCCCTTTTGCCCAAGGGAGGAATCTTATTTTCTACACATGACCGTCGTCCCACCAATCACAATGTATGACGGTGACTCTGAATTTCAAACATCGGACCGTGTCATGGGGGAATCCATATCGAGGGATTATACTTTCTTTGATCCCTTCGACCCCTTCCTTAGTGAACCCCTTGCCCCACCACATTTACTCCACTTCTTCGAGGGCGTCCACTATCACACCCCTTCCCCACGGGCTAGTCCACCTACACCCAACCCGGGAACCGTTCCATGGTCATCATATAAGGGTGTCAAAGAAGGTGAATTCGGTTCTCCACCAATCAAGTCCAATGTGCATGCATGGTACCCTTTAGGATGTCAAGGAATTTCCCATTCCGCCAACCACCGGTTACGTCAAGTGTATGCATGGCACACATTCGGGTGTCCTGGTCCACCCTTGCTTCTGTATGGGTCAGACTAACATTAGGTTTGTCTAGGGTCTTGTGTATCTGTGCATACGTCGCATCGAGTCGATCTTTTGTACGCTCACGCTGTTAGTCCCTTTCGAGTGTGAGACTTGTCAGAATTTGGGATCGACTCTACCCCACATATCGGATCTAGTCACATAAGGGACCCAACGGTGATTTCTAGTGAGTCTTTGAGCCGCTTCCTTCATTTGAGAGTGACCCCACCCCGGAGTGTCCACCTCTAGCTTTATTCCTAAGCAGCGTGTGCATATCGAATCTATACGGGATGAGCAGGTGTCGATTACTTGGAGTGGAGCGTACTCCGCACTTCCAGGTTCGGTGACGGATCCGCCGGAGCTACTCGAGCAGCCGCACCCCTTACTCGACGGGGTCGAGTTCTTCCCACCCGGGGAGAATTGATGAGAATCAACACCGGGCACTAACTTTTTTTGTTTGCATTTGTGTCCTTTTATTTGCATTTATATCCTTAGGAAAGTATGTTTGTAATTGTAAGGCTTTATAAGCCAACATGTGAGTCCTTCAGTTTTAGTGGGTTTATGTACAAAAGTCCATGTAGGCCCTGTAGGACCCTCCACCCCTTTCTCATTGGTCCAAGTGGCATCTTGGGGGTCCATGTGGGGCTGGTCAAAGTCCTAGGTGGGCTTCTAGATGATTGACCATTCAAAGGGGACAATGGGTTTACAAAATCCAAGATGCCTCCCTTATAGTCAAGGGGGCGCCCCCCTTAAATTGGTATTATATGTGGTTCCAAACCACATGGGAGAAATACTTAAGATCTCCACCATTTACCCCTCCCCAACTTAGATTTGAGGTTAACTAGGGTCATTTTACATTTCATACAAATACCATGTAATTCCAATTTTAGTAGAATTAATGATGAAAAAATAGTGAATTTGCATGAAGCAAAGGAAGGGTGCGCCCCTCTCTCCTCTCTCCCCCCCCCTTGTAGATGGATTTATACCTTCTCTAGGGTGTGAAGCCCTTATATCATCTCCTCAGCCCCTTTGAGTTCTACTTTTGCCGCCGCCGCCGCCACCGTCGTGCCGCCATCGCGTCGCCGCCACCATCGCCGGAGTTCTGCCCAAATCAATATAGAGCCTCCATGTCCAATTTTAGCTCCTAATCTACGGATCTTCTAGTGCCCAAATTTTGAGGGTAGGTTCACCACGCCAATACCCTTACCCAAAAAATATTTCCCAATTTCTACCCATCGTTTTCTATTTTTCCAATTTCGTGCTCCTCAGCCACCCAGATCTGCCAGCTTTCTATTTTGTGTCACAGCAACCCTGTGTTTCCCTTGTTCAATCCTCTTCCCCTTCTCTAATTGAGTCCAAATTTGGATTGGGTGTTCTGCCCATCCAAACACGTCTCCACAAATTTTTGCTCAAAATTAGGAGCTTTTTTTCTTCACCAAAAAATTAAAACTCAGTCAAATTTCAGTTTTATCCTGTGCAGTCCAGATCCGACCCACAAGTGTCATAAATTTCATTTCCTCTATTAAACCTCCACTAGAAAATCAACAAAAAATACTCCCGTCTTCCTTACTTATCCCTCTCCAACTGTCATGAAGAGGTCAACTTCCAGATCTGAGGTTTAAGCCACGGTCAACGTCTGTTCTCTGGAAAATCCATTTCTGTCCTGAGTTTTCTGAGTCTTTCAGTCAGTCTGTTCATAAATCCACCACGAAAAATCCAGAGCCTTCAAAATTCTTGCCATAGCCCTTGGTCGAAGTATTTTGAATCAGCTTTCGAACAGCGCTAGTCTTGCATCGATCCGACGTCGAGATTAATCGTAGCAGCAGTTCTCGCTGGGTCGCGCGCTGTAAAAATAGAACTTCAGATCCATGGGCAGCAAGGTCAACAAGTGAAGACCGGAGCCGACTCGCCTTCCGCAAGGAGAACCAGCATGCCGCCATCCTAGGGAGCACCTCTCCAGGAGTCAACATCACAGCGGTACCACTCCGGGCCCACTCGGACCCGCCGACCAGCACGTGGGCCCCACATGCGTGAGTACGCGTGCCGACGAAGCTACACAAAACGCTGCCCGTCCACCCGAACCTGCTACTCCCGGGTCCCACTGTGTAGCCCTTTACCTCTCTACATAGAGTGGGTGGAAATATCCACTTATGTAATTCTTAATAATTGCTGTTCCGGGAGTACAAGTTCGGCCGGGATCGTCTTCCCCACGCCCGGCGCATGGAGGTATCGTGTTCTCTCTTTCACTCGGCATTTGCTTTACGCGTATTGATTTGTATATGCCACTGCTAAAGAGCATGATAGGTTAATTAGCTCGCTATTTATTATTATTCACCGCTGCGAGCGAGAGAGCGAGACCCGTCCCGTGACTCATTCTGAGTACGGAAGAGCCGACTACTCAACTCATTGCCGGTTTCTCAACTGCGCACGGTCCCACGCATCCCTCTCTAAGGGATGATCGCGAGCTTCTCTAGAGTCCTAAGGCACGTGTCCGTCTCACATCAACGAGTTCCAAGTGGTATCGGGTATATCCGGTATCCGGGATCCAGGTCGTCACACCAGGTCACTTTAAGTAATTAACATTTTGAATTATCTATATACTCTCGAAATAAAACAAGTAGATAAAACAAATGTCAAGTATAGTAGAGAACAAGATTAGGAAGTCAAGAATTCAAGACTGGATATTGTAGAACTCAAGTGTAAGCATGAGGATCAATAACAAGTATAGAATTGTAAAATTGGCCATGTAACAAGAATATTAACACTCTCGGTCAAACATGTCATGTACAGAAAGTCAAACATGTAAAAAGTGAATTGTCTAGTTCAATCTTTCATGTCAGCTGGTGCAATGCCACACCTGATCATTCAACTCCCTCGGGCACAAGTACTTTCAGGCTTTACTTACCTAGGACTAGATTAGAGACCCCATGTTTTCCAGGCATTGAGTGTTCAGGTGGACCAAGAGTCTCTTGTAATTTCTAGAACAATTAATTTATAATTATCGCCAATCCAAGTTTCAAGAAAAGATTAAGAAGCGTATTATAGCGCATAACTAGACATTTAGTTATGGAGGACTCTAGAGGTGACCCCTACAGATTCAAGAGGTAATTATCGTTATGCAGCACTTTGCGCCACTCCAGCCTCAAGAGATGACTCCCATAACGTCGCACTTTGTCCCGCGTGGCACTTAACTCTAACACTCTCAAATTGTAATTTATGGTTAAAGTACAGATCTAGCAAAATTTTCATTTCTAAGGACAAGTAATACGAAGAGTAAATGAAGTTTACAAGAGAAGTTAAAGGATGATTTAAGATATCATATTTAATGACATTAAGACAATAAAGAGAATAATTTGCCAGTCAAGGCACGATCAGCTCTGCAGAAAATCTTGTAAAATAGGTTTAGATCAAGTTTTTTTTTCACAGTCGGGTGCTTAGCAGAAAATAAAAGAGATCTCAGCCAGGTAAGAGGTGGGATAGTGGGAGGTTCTCCTCGCATTCGCAAGGTCCTAATTAAGTAATCACTTATCCACTTAAAGCGTTTACCCGTGGACCTCTAGCCTTAGACACCGGTCTTTCTTGGTAGACTTGCTAGCTACACTATTTGTCGAAACCACATAAACACGTAAATCGAACGGAAATCATTCTTGCTTATTCTAACATGTTCATTTGTAAAAGAATTTCAATGAAGGAAAAGACATTGAAAAAAAAAGATGTCAAGCTTTCAGATAGAGTTTAGATCAAAATGGACTGGGTCAATCATGTGTAGAAATTTTACAAAAATTCGAGCATAGTTGTTTAAACCTTTAACGATAGCCTTACGAGTTCATTTACATAGTCATTTCTTTCTCAATAGTCCTTTAAGGCAAGAACATGATTTTAAAATTTAAATTTTACATTTGAAATAACGCACATAAACGAGGCAAATCGGACGTGGTTATCGTGTTCAAATCACGGTCCATGTGTGATCCACATTCTTAGATAGAAAATCGAAACTCGTTCTTACAATAAAAACTCTCATTTTTAGACTTTAAATCTCAAAATAAGCCACAAATACATGATCTTGAAGAATTGCATAGAATCAAAATACTCATGCAATGAAACATATATGAAGATTTAATTAAATTTTACCTTAGAGAAAACCTACCTAGTGGAAGATCGAAGAGGAAGAAGAACAAGAACGAAGAAAACTTAGAACACTCCTCTAAACATCAAGATTTCCTCCTCTCTACAACTAGCAGTTCCCCAATGGATTTGTGCTTTGAGTAGGGAAGATACTAGCCCTATTTATAGGCCAAATCCCATAAGTATTTTATTGTTAATTTAATTCCAAGTCAATTTTTCACCTAATTTGCCCATTTCACCAACCCATGTTACTATTACACCAACTTATGTTGATAATAAATTCTAACATGTGAATATTGAAATAAATCCGCCTATATGACATTACCTCATTTATTCAATTGTGTTTTATTGCTAATTTAATTATAAGTCAATTTTCCACCTCATTTTTTAATTTCACCAACTCATTTTACTATTACACCAACTTGTGTTGACAATAAATTCTAACATGTGAATGTCAAAATAAATCCCCATCTATGACATAATCAATTACCTCATTTATTCAATGATGTTTTATTGCTAATTTAATTCTAAGTCTATTTTTCACCTAATTTTTCTATTTCACCAACCCATATTACTATTACACGAACTTATGTTGAAAATAAATTCCAACATGTGAATGTTGAAATAAATCCCCCTCAATGACATAATCAATGACCTACTTTATTCAATGATGTAAGAAATGACATCATCCACTACTTAGGATTTAATTAGAGCGAATAATTCTCTCTTAAATCGGATGCTACAGTACTACTACAGTACCGACGTCTTCGCCTTCTCAGAATCGTGCCGCGAATCTCGCCATTCGTGTTAACACATAGGATAGGGTTCACGTTTATATATTCTACACTTTAAAGACATAAAGAAAAAATATGCATCATTTATTTTATTTTCATCTTTCATTATTATTATTTTTACATATAAATGCACATATAAAATTTTGAGTTGCTACATCCTCCCCCACTTAAAAAGAATTTGGTCCACCAAATTCACTTGATTCATTACAAAATAAGAGAAGTGCTAACAATACTAACCTGAAAATAATTCTGGATACTTCTTTTTAATCGCATCCTCTAATTCCCAAGTGGCTTCTTCTTGTCCACGACGACTCCATTGGATTTTAACCATTAGTATTACTATATTCCTTAGTTGATGTAATTTTCGATATAGAGTTGATGTAATTTTTGATCTAGTATCTTGATGGGTTTCTCTTCAAAAGGTAAATCTTTTTGCAGTACCAGATCATCATGTTGCATCAGATGTGAAGGATCATAGACATACCTCCTTAGCATTGACACATGAAAAACATCATGCACTCTTGCCAATTTCAGGGGTAATGCTAGCCTATATGCTACTCCTCCAACTCTATCAAGGATCTCAAAAGGACCAATAAATCTTGGACTTAACTTTCCTTTGACTCCGAATCTTTAGATTCCTCGAGTAGGTGATACCTTCAAGAAGACATGGTCACCGATTTGAAATTCTAGATCTGTTCTTCTGTTGTCAGTATAACTCTTTTATCGGGATTGGGTAATTTTTAGTCGGCCCCTAATCATCTAGATATTTCGAGTAGTATCCTGAATCATGTCAAGAACTACTAACTACTTCTCCCCAATCTCATCCCAACATATGGGTGATCGACAACTTCTACCATATAAAGCTTCAAAAGGTGCCATTTGAATACTTAATTGGTAGCTATTATTGTAAGAGAACTCAATCAATGGTATATGTTCATGCCAAGTACTACCAAAATCTATCATGTACGCTCTAAGCATATCCTCTATGATTTGATTAGTTCTTTTTGTCTTACCATTTGTCTGAGGGTGAAAAGTTGTACTAAAATTTAATCTCGTTCCCAAAGAAGATTACAATCCCTTCCAAAAGTGAGAAGTAAATCTAGGATCTCTATCAGAAATTATAGATGAAGGAATACCATGTAATTTTATAACTTCCTTGATGTATAGAGCTGCCAGAATATCAACCGTCCACTTACTTTTGATGTGTAAGAAATGAGCTGACTTGGTTAATCGGTCAACTATTACCCAGATTGCATCAAGTCCTCCTCTAGTTTGGGCAATCCCATAATGAAATCCATAACAATGCTTTCTCACTTTCACTCCGATATCTCCAGAGGTTTCAATTTATCAGTAGGTCTGAGATATTCTACCTTTACCTGTTGACATGTTATACAACGGCTCACAAACTCAGCCACTTCTCTTTTCATATTCGGCCACCAAAATTTTATTTTCAAATCTTGGTACATTTTAGTGGCTCTTAGATGAATGGTATGCTTGGATTGGTGCACTTCTTCCATTATCTTCTTCTTGATTTTGTCACTATCAGGCACACAAGTTCTTCCTCGAAATAATAATTTCCCATCATTAGTCAGTTAGAAATCGGGCCTTTGGCTCAAATTTCCCATAATTTCAACCAATAAAGGATCATTACCTTGTTGCTCTTTTATTTCAGAGAACATATTAGGTTCTACCCTTATACTGGCAATCAAGACTCATTCCTCCTTTGGTCCCCCATTTAAATTTAATCTTGTAAATTGCTCTAGTAGTCGCCACTCACTAATCATCAAACTTTATAATAGAGCCCTCGACTTCCTACTAAGAGCATCAACCACAACATTACCTTTTCCAAGATGGTATTGAATAAAAAGTCAAAATCTTTCAAATATTCTAACCATCTTCTTTGTCTCATGTTAAGCTCCTTCTAAGAAAATAGATATTTTAAACACTTATGGTCAGAATAGATAATGAATTGTTCACCACATAAATAATGTCTCCATATCATGAGAGCAAAGACTACTGCCGCCAATTCTAGATCATGCACAGGATAATTAACTTCGTGAGTCTTCAGTTGTCAAGATGCATAGGCTATCACCTTACCATGTTACATTAATACACAACCTAGGCCAATTCCTGAAGCATCAGTATATACCTCGAATCCTCCTCCCACAATAGCCAAAGTAAGAACAAGTGCAGTTGTCAAGCGCTCCTTTAGAGTTTGAAAACTCTTCTCACATTCTTCAGCCCACACATAAGAATTTTTCTTCCTTATTAATCTAGCCAATGGCACGACAATTTTAGAGAAGTCTTTGATGAATCTTTTATAGTAACCAGCCAATCCTAGAAAAATTCAGATTTTGGTCACATTTGTAGGCCTTTCCCAATTATTGACAGCTTCCACTTTAGAATGATCAACAGAAATACCTTCCTTAGATATCACATGACCGAGAAATGAAACTTCTTCCAACCAGAACTCACATTTGCTCAATTTAGCATAGAGTTGATTCTCCCTTAATATCTGTAAGGCCATCCGCAAATGTGCTTCATGTTTTTCCTTGGTTTTAGAATAGATTAATATATCATCAATAAATACCACCACAAATTAATCTAAATAGGGCCTGAACACACTATTCATGAGTTGCATAAATGCTACAGGTGCATTAGTCAGCCCAAAAGGTATGACAATAAATTCATAGTGCCCATACCTACTCCTAAAAGCTATCTTATAAATATCTTCTTCCTTGATTCTCAGTTGATGATAACCAGACCTATGGTTAATCTTGGAGAAATAATGAGCTCCAGAGACTTAATCAAACAATTCATCAATTCTCGGTAGAGGATACTTATTCTTGATACTCAATTGGTTCAACTGCCTATAATCAATGCATAACCTCATAGATCCATCTTTCTTCTTCACAAAGAGAACATGTGCTCCCCAAGGTGATGTACTAGGTCTGATGAATCCCTTCTCCAACAATTCCATAAATTACTCTTTTAATTCTTTTAACTCAGCAGGTGACATTCTATAAGGAGTTTTGGATATAGGGGGTGCTCCTGATATCCAATTGATTGAGAATGAAACTTCCCTCTTGGGTGGTATGCCAGGTAACTCCTCGGGAAATACATCAAGATATTCTCTAACAACAGATATTTCTTTCAGAATATGTTTCTTGGGTTCAGTTTTAAGGACAAAAGCCAAGAATACAATACATCCTTTCTTCATCATTTTTTGAGCTTGAAGGGTAGAGATTAGAAGAGGGTGTCTAGGATGGCTATTTCTAGAGAAAGTGAGTTCAGGGTATCCCGGTTCACCAAAGGTTACACTTCCTCACCTGTAATCCACCTTAGCATTATACTTGGTCAACCAGTCAGCACCTAAGATTACATCATAACCCACCATGTCCATGCATATCAAATCAGTGGCTAAGTTATGGCCACTAATCAATACTTCACTAGAGGGAAAATAATGTTTAAGCTCAGTGCTTGCTCCTAAATGTGTGGAAATGACAAGTTCAGTTTTTAAAGGAATAAATTTTTCATGTAAGGTGGCAACAAAATTTTGGGATATGAATGAATGGGTAGCTCCAG
Source organism: Amorphophallus konjac (assembly GCA_022559845.1). Lineage (NCBI taxonomy): Eukaryota > Viridiplantae > Streptophyta > Magnoliopsida > Alismatales > Araceae > Amorphophallus > Amorphophallus konjac. Next base: position 216,761,631 of record CM040118.1, read on the forward strand.
TATCAAATAGAACAAAAGCAGTTCTAGAATTGATGGTGAGAGTACCTTCCACCACTCCTCCTTCTTCAATAGGTGCAGGTTCTATCAGAGCTTGGAGTCTTTCTTGAAGCCTTAGCCCTTCTTGACTTTTCTTCTCCGGCGGAGATTCTTCATAAGGGGACAATTAGAAATCTGATGCTCCCTACTTTCACAATGCAAGCATGCTCCCTTCTTTCTCCAGCACTCTTTGGTTTTGTAACCAGCCTTGTCACAATACTTGCAGATAAATTTTGATGATGATGAAGGTGCAGCAAGGATGGCTAGCCTATTTTCATCTCGAGGCTTTTTATCTTGTTGAGGAGTTCTTCCTTTATTTGGCATCTTCTTTACAAATATTGGTTTAAAATTTTCGACACCAACGACTTGCTCTTTCATGACTCTTCCTTTGATTCTATCCGCCATCTCCATGGCATCTTCTAATAGTTGGGCCTATTGGACTATCTCGGCATATGTTTGGATATCCATAGGCACTAGTCGGGGAATATATTAGGGCCTTAGCCCATTCATGAATCGCTTGGCCTTCATCCTCTTCGTATTAATAAGATGTAGAGCATAACAGGCCAGTCGAAAAAATTGGGCCTCGTATTCAACTACAGAGAGGCTTCTTTGTTTAAGGGTCGTAAATTCCGCTGTCTTCCTTTCTTGAACTCTTTCTAAAAAAAACTTGGCATTGAAATATTCCAAAAATTTCTCCCAAGTGATTTGAGGATCGGGCAAGATCGCCTCCATCGATTCCCACCAGGCTCTCGCGTCCCTTTCTAGTTGAAAAGTTACAAGCAAAACTCTATCTTGATTCAAGCATTGCATGACTCAGAATATTCTTTCTATTTCTTTGACCCAATGTTCAACTTTGTCCGGGTCAGTGGAACCATTGAAACTCGGGGGATTCATGTTCCTAAAGTTGCGGTGTAGGTCTCTTGCACCATAGTGATTAGCTCCTCCTTGAGCCACTTGTTGTAGGGCTTGAGTTAGCCCTTGGACAGTTCCTTGCATTTCCCTCCATTGAGCATGCTCAGCGGCCATTTTCAACAGCTAAGAATTTGTACAAATTAAGCTATGGGGATTAAATATCCTAACTATACATGTCTTAATATCTAGCCCAAGTCTCTACCCAATCGCACGGGTAAAGTATCACTATATTTTAACCTATAGTGTGAAGAACCTAGGGTTTTCAATAACTATGTCTTGATGTCCTAGACTATTTTTTTTAACCATAGGCTCTGATACCAAATAAACTGTCACGCCCTGAACAATGCGGAAATATAAAGGCATGAACAGTTATACGAGCGGGTTAATCATGAGACTCAGATGATGAGTATGAACAACAAATTGACAAAATCACATCTTTATTTCATAACTTGACATTTCCAACAAATATTCTTCAAGGTCTTTTGATACTATTCAAATCTAGTACATTCATTTCTAAGTAGACAGACTAGGAAAAAATCTAATAAAAACTATCAGCACTCCCGTCACTCTAGCCCATTCCTGTCATCTTTGAGATTTCCTGAAAATTGACAAGAGTACACAAGGTGAGCTAGAAAGCTCAGTAGGACTTATATCTCTTTATCATGTCACTTTAAGTAATTAACATTTTGAATCATCTATATGCTCTCGAAATAAAAAAAGTAAATAAAACAAATGACAAGTACAGTAGAGAATAAGATGAGGAAGTCAAGAATTCAAGACTGGATATTGTAGAACTCAAATGTAAGCATAAGGATCAAGAACAAGTATGGAATTGTAAAATTATCCATGTAACAAGAATATTAACACTCTCGGTCAAACATGTCATGTATAGAAAGTCAAGCATGCAACGAGTCAAGCATGTAATAAGTGAATTATCTAGTTCAATCTTGCATGTCAGTTGGTGCAATGTCACACCTGATCATTCAACTCCGTCGGACACAAGTACTTTCAGGCTTTACTCGCCTAGGACCAGATCAGTGCCCCCATGTTTTCTAGGCATTGAGTGTTTAGGTGGACCAAGAGTCCCATGTAATTTCTAGAGCAATTCATTTATAATTATGGCCAATCCGAGTTTCAAAAAAAGCTTAAGAAGCATAGTATAGCGCACAACTAGAAATTTAGTTATGGAGGACTCTAGAGGTGGCTCCTACAGGCTCAAGAGGTGGCTCCCGTTATGTAGCACTTTGCACCATTCCGGTCTCAAGCGGTGGCTCCCATAACATAGCACTTTACCCCGCATGGCACTTAGCTTTTACACTCCCAAATGGTAGTTTATGGCTAAAGTACAGATCTAGAAAAATTTCCATTTCGAAGGACAAGTAGTATGAAGAGTAAATAAAATTTATAAGGGAAGTTCAAGGATGATTTAAGACATCATGTTTAATGAGATTAAGATAATAAAGAGAATAATTTACAAGTCAAGGCATGATCAACTCTGTGGAAAATCTTGTAAAATAGGTTTAGATCAAATTTTTTTTCACAGTCGAGTGCTTAACAGAAAATCAAAGAGATCTCGGCCAAGTAAGGTCCTAACTAAGTAACCACTTATCCACTTAAAGCGTTTGCCCGTGAACCTCTAGCCTTCGACACCGATCTTTCTTGGTAGACTTGCTAGCTACACGATTTGTCAGAAATACAGAAACACGTAAGTCGAACGGAAATCATTATTTCATATTCTAACATGTTCATTTGTATAAGAATTTCAAAGAAGGAAAAGACATTGAAAAAAAAGATGTCAAGCTTTCAGATAGAGCTTAGATGAAAATGGACTGGGTCAATCATATATAGAAATTTTACAAAAATTATAGCATAGTTGTTTAAACCTTTAATGATAGCCGTACGAGTTCATTTACTTAGTCATTTCTTTCTTGATAGTCTTTTAAGGCAAGAACATGATTTTAAAATTCAAATTTTAAGTTTTGAAATAACGCACATAAACGAGGTGAATCGGGCGTTGTTACCATGTTCAAATCACGATCCATGTGTGATCTGCGTTCTTAGATGGAAAATCGAAACTCGTTCTTACAATGAAAACTCCCATTTTTGGACTTTAAATATCAAAATAAGCCAGAAATACATGATCATGAAGAATTGCATAGAATCAAAATACTCATGCAAAGAAACATATATGAAGATCTAATTAAGTTTTGCCTGAGAGAAAACCTACCTAGTGGAAGATCGAAGAGAAAGAAGAACAAGAACGAAGAACACTTCGAACACTCCTACAAACTTCAATATTTCCTCCTCTCTGCAACTAGCACTTCCCCAATGGATTTGTGCTTTGAGTAAAGAAGATACTAGCCCTATTTATAGGTCAAATCCTATAAGTATTTTATTGCTAATTTAATTCCAAGTTAACTTTTCACCTAATTTTCCTATTTCACCAACCCATGTTACTATTACACTAACTTATGTTGACAATAAATTCTAACATGTGAATGTTGAAATAAATCCCCCTCTAAGACATTACCTCATTTATTCAATGATGTTTTGTTGCTAATTTAATTCTAAGTTAATTTTTCACCTAATTTTTCTATTTCACCAACTCATGTTACTATTACACCAACTTATGTTGACAATAAATTTCAACATGTGAATGTTAAAATAAATCTCCCTCTATGACATAATCAACTACCTCATTTATTTAATAATGTTTTATTACTAATTTAATTCTAAGTCAATTTTTCACCTAATTTTTCTATTTCACCAACCCATGTTACAATTACACCAACTTATGTTGAAAATAAATTTCAACATGTGAATGTTGAAATAAATCCCCCTATATGACATAATCAATGACCTCATTTATTAAATGATGTAAGAAATGATATCATTCACTAATTAGGATTTAATTAGAGCTAATAATTCTCTCTTAAATCGGATGCTACAGTACTTCTATAGTACCGACGTGTTTGCCTTTTCAGAATCATGCCGCGAATCTCGCCATTCGTGTTAAGACGTGGGATAGGGTTCGCGTTTATATATTCTACACTTTAAAGACATAAAGAAAAAATATTCATCATATATTTTATTTTCATCTTTCATTATTATTATTTTTGCATATAAATGCATATATAAAATTTTAAGTTGCTACATATTCCCCCATCGATCACTGGGCTGGTTGTTCCCTATAAACCCTAAACCCTATTTTAGTCATGTCACTCTGAAGAAACATAACACCTAGCCTTCATAGAGTGCCAAAACTTGGGTGTTATGTGAGAACCCTGACTCTGTCCGGACGCTATGAAATTGGTGACTGGTACATTCGTCGCGTATTCTTTGAATTAGCGTCGGCTATCGTGACGCAAATTCTTCATGCTTATACTGTTCACAGGAATTAGCGACTTGGTCAGAAGTCGTGAATTCTTGAATTCACGGCGGCCTGAGTGGATGCCAATTTTTTTAGATTCTTGTGTTTCATTGTTTCAAATGACTGCGCATTGATACTACTCCAGTACACATATCTATCATTGGAATCTCAAAATCCCTGGATTCTCTAAATTATCCTACTTAAAGCTTGGTCCTTGGAATTCTATAGGCCATTAATTGACTTGGATATTGTTTAGAAAATTTATGTGGGACTATGGGTCTAATTTATAATCAATGCTAGAACGTTATTTGATAGGGGCCCGAATCTGATCCCAGGGGCGAGGTAAAGCCCAGACATATACCAGTACTATGATTGATCGGGTGTGGCATTGCACCAATGATAAGCAAGATTTGATATAGATAATTCCAACTTGGATATGACATGATATGTTCCTGACATGATGTGATATGATATCTGACTTGACCTGGAATGGGGAAAACTTGTTATTGGAAATTCTTGAATGGTCAATTCATGGTTATGTTATACATTCTCATAAATATAAGTACTTTATCTTGTTCCTGAAATTCTTGACATTTCATCTACATGCTTGTCCTTTTTAGAGTATACTATTGGAAATTGATCTCAAGCTTCATGCTCTATCTCTTGCCCAATTATAGCTCTGATTTATTTCTCTACTTTCTCATGGCATGCATATTCATGTTAATTTATTAACCACTTAAAGCTAGCTTGGTTCAAGAGATTTAAGTCCTATTGAGCTTCCGCTCACCTAGTAATTTTCAATGTTTTTCAGGTAATAATGAAGTCGAATGCAACCAAGATGGGCAAGGGCACGAGTGAAGAGAATTCCGGCAACTTATAGGAACCTTGCAGTCTTGTGTCGAGTCTAGTTAGTTGAGAGTCTCCTTGTATTTTCCTTTTATTTTGAGCTTGTTGGTATGAGTCAAATTGTAATAAATTTATATTTGAAATTTCAATGAAATCATGTCTTATCTATTTCCTGGTCTTATGGTTTGCTCTGATTGTCATGACTCTATCGCTGCTACGTTTCGAGCATGTTTCCACTGCTATCGGTTCGGGGCATGACACCCATGTTGTCAGCAGTAGCTTGGAGGGCGGCTGACCATCCTTCCTGGAAGTTGAGGTCCCTTGTCAGACCGTAGACTTCGACGGCGGCCGCGTTTAGCTCGGCCTGGTATTCTAAGGACGCCCAGAAGCACTCCACAGCCTCCTCGCCAATCATGGCCATCGTTGCCTTCAGCCTGACAACCCGGGCCTCCACCGCTTGGTCTCTCTCCTCAGCTGAAGTCTCGTGATCAATGACACCCAAGAGGGGGGTGAATTGGGCGTTTACAAACTTTTAAGAAAATCTTGCCCAATTCAAACAAGTGAATAATAACCATAATGAATTTCAGATCTATATGAACACTCTCACATCTAATAGAATCTATCGCACTCAGCCGATCTTAGGTACGGTGGCAGAGGTGGGAATCCAGAGATTATACTCACTCAAGATGTTATCTTTCTGACAAGGTTTGCCTTGCCGATCCAAACCCACCTTTTAATATACCCAAGATCTAATATGAGAATGATAAATTACACTAGATCTAACTCAAACAATGCAACCAAAATAATCTACGCGTGTGCTGCACAGAATGGGGATAGAAGAAAAGGAACAAACCGCACAATAGACAGTGATTTTTAAGTGGTTCGGATGCAGCAACAACAACCTATGTCCACCCCTCACGATCTGTGAGGATTCCCACACTATCTTGTAAGAGATTACAAGATTAAAAAAATACACACACACGTGAGGAGTTCGGAACTCCCACGAAGGTGCACAGGCATCGAATCATCGAGAGATGTTAGGGAACGAAGAAATCACACACACACACACACACACACACACGGATCTGCTTAGATCCACACACACACATGTGTTTGATATTACACAAACACAATATTAAAGCCCAACAAGAATAGAGGTAGAAAGTAGGAGATAAAAGCTAGATTCAAGCTCCCCCTTAGTGGATGAAGGTGATCTGGGATGAAGCTAGCTCCCTACCTTGATCTGTACTTGAATGGCCTGCAGATGGTCTTGAGAACCTTGCTCTTGAATAAAGAACTCTTCCACGTATCACCATTCACAAGGCTACAATAGCCCTCCACTTTCTCTCCTTGATAGCCTCCTTAGCTTGCTTGAGTGATTAGGGTTTTTGACCCCAAAGTGATGTTTTTATAGATCTTGGATGGTCAAAAGACAAGCCAAGAACTAGATCTCGAGAGGGGGATTTATGTAGCCCATTTAAGAGCAGGCCGAACTTGGTCCATCAAGACCAAACGAGGCCCAGCTCACCGCCCGCAGGGCCCACTTAGCATAAAAGCCTAATAAGATCACTCGGGATCAAGCACTTCCTTGGCGGCCATCAGGCTCGGAAGGCCCGAGTGTCGGTCAGGTCGGAGGAAGACCTACGCCCGATCTATCCCCTCACCGGGATAAAGGCTAGCGCTCAGCGCCCACTCCGACCGAGCCTCATCCGAGCTATGCCTATCGCCCGGACAGGGTTGGCACTCTTCATGCTTGGATCGATCGACGATTGCTTATCCACGCTGCCATTGAGAGCCCTTTATGAGCAGGAGTTCACAAGGATAAGGGACCCACGACCCCTCAAGGCTATAAAGTTCCCACGATGAGGATGTAACTCCCGCCTAAAACTCCTTAGCTTACGGGACTCATGAGGCCGGCGCACTATATAAACCTGGGACTCCCTCCAGCGAAAGGTAAGGCCAACTCACGCCTACACTCCCTGAGCAGGAACCACTTTACCACCTTGGTGAAGAGGGATCTTGTGCATCTCCTTCCTCCTCCCTTCATAGTTTCCACCACTGCTCTACTGACTTAGGCATCAGAGGGTTTTCCCCAAGGTGTCACCCCTGGGCCCCCTGATCCGTTTCCCTTCCTCGCAGTTCACTGTTCGATGATCATCTTCTCCAGCTCAGGATCAACGCGAGATCGCCCCTCTTCATCTAGCGCCGTCTGTGGGAAACGATCAAAGAGACAACATGGTGCGAAGAAGTACAGGGACGAGATCCGCCGGCAATAGGGGGAAGGCCATGGTGTCGGGGGGAGAAGGCCCTTCTCAGGCCGCACAAGACCCCCCCTCCAACGCCAGCACCCCAGCTGACGAACCACCTCCGCCCGCAGTGGTAGGGCAACCATCCAACGAGAGCGCTGACGCTTTCCAAGCCCTCAACGCAAAACTAGATGTACTCGTGGAACTCATGAGGACCCAGGCGGCCAGGGAAGGAAGGTCACGCGTCCCTCCGGAAAGCCCTCCCCGCGGAGACGCGTCCTCACAAACTGCCAGAGGACGCTTCACCCTCCGAGGACAACAGCTTATTCGCAACAGGTCAGGAGGACTTTCACAAGCCCCTCCTCCGGAGCAAGAGGCCTCCTCCACGTCGAAAAGGGGAAAACCTGGGGCATGCCGTCCACACCCAGAGACTGAAGTCCCCAGGGAGCGCCAGGACAACCTGCCATCGCGTCCCGCTAGCCCCACGACGCAACGGTAGCCAGAGTTATCCCTCCTTCTGCGAGAGTTCGAGAGGCGCTTCGCAGAGCAAGAGCGCGCCTTACGCGCCTTGCAGAAGACCTCCCCAGCCGAGGATGATGAGAAATCCCCATTCTCCGACTATATCTTGAAGGCATAGGTATCTCCCAGAATCTCTATTCCGACCTTCAAGCCTTACGACGGCCAGGGCGACCCGGCCGACCACTTCGATAGCTTCAACGCCCTAATGACTCTTTATAGGGCGTCCGACGCCATCAAATGCCGAGCCTTCGTGACCACCCTGGTCCAAAGCACCCAAGCATGGTTCTGGGCTCTCGCCCCCGGATCCATCCGAGACTTCAAGCAGTTTGGGTGAGTATTTAGGGAGAGTTTCATCGGCAACGGCCCCCCAAGGTCGGTAGCGGGGCTGTTGGCTCTTAAACAAGCGCAAGGGGAGAAACTCTGGGCCTATATCAACTGATTTAAGTCGAAAGCCCTGAGAATCCCCCGCCTGGATGTAGCCTCGGACATAACCGCACTGACCGGAGGCACCCGGGATGAGAACCTCCGCCGCGAACTTGTCCTCCACCCTCCCTTGACCCTTGCCGAGCTAGTGACTCTGGCTTTGCGCCATGCTGAGTGCGAAGAAGTACTCAGCGCATGCCGAGGCGCAACCGGCTCGGGTCAGGAGGGGGACAAGAAGCGAGCACCCGAGTCAAGCTCGGGCCAAGGAAAAAGGGGGAACCGAGATGGGGAGCACAAAGAACCATCCCGGAAGTACGAGCGGTACACTCCCTTAACCGTTCCGGTGTACGAGATCTATGAAGACATCAAAGGCTCGGGCCTCCTCCGCCAACCCGAGCCAATGAGATAGAAGAGCCGTAATCGCAGTAAGCACTACCTGTTCCACAGTGATCACTGGCATCATACCTATTTTTGCCACCAGCTCCAGGATGAGATTGAGCGCCTCATCCGTGAGGGACACCTATCCCAGTTCGTGGCCAGACATAAGGAAGACCGAGGTGCCCTAGAGGAGGTCGACAACGCCCCTCGTGGGGTCCACATCAATGTCATCGCTGGAGGAGCTGCATCAGTAGGAGACAGTGCCCGAGGAAGGAAACGTCATGCTGAGCAGGCGAGCCGAGCCATCGAGCCTCCCAAGGCCCCGCCAAGTGAGCCCCAGGTCATAGTCTTCTCCGACCAAGACTTGGAAGGGCTGACCACCCCGCATGACGACGCCCTAGTTATATTAGCTACGATAAACCATTGTAACGTAGGCAAGATTCTAGTTGACAATGAAGTGCCCCTGATGTATTGTCTTATGAGTGTTTTCTTAAGATGGGGGAGAATCCGTCTAAACTCCGCCCGATCCGAACCCCCCTTTGCGGGTTCAATGGCCAGGCCACTTATCCTGAGGGAGCCCTAAGCCTGCCAGTTACTCTCGGCACGCCACTTAAAACCGTTACGATTAGGGTGGACTTCATAGTGGTCAAAGGTATGATAGCATACAACGCAATCTTCGGCCGGGGGATCCAGAGCCAAACGAAAGCGGTGCCCTCTACCTATCACCAAAAGATGAAGTTCCCCACTAAACATGGGGTGGGGGAAGTCCGGGGTAATTAGGCGATGGCCAGAAGGTGCTATAATATCTCAGTCGAAGCCACAAGGCCAGACGGGAAGAATAAGGGCCCCCGGGATGTCGAGGAAAAACGCACAACATCCAAGCCTGGAGGCGAGTTGCTAACGGTTTTCCTAAACAACGACCCAACCCTAGGAGTAAAGATTGGAGCCGACCTACCATCCGAGGTTCAGCAGCAATACAAAGAATTCTTTTTCGGGTACATCCGAGTCTTTGCATGGTCTGATGATCAACTCCTAGGGATACCGGAAGAGACAATGATGCATAAGCTCAACCTCGACCTAACCGTGAAGCCCGTACAACAACGCAGAAGGAAGCATGCGCCAGAGAAGCAGATGGTCGTCAAGGAGCAAGTCACCTAGGGGCAAAAGACTGGTCTTTTTAGATCGGTCCTATACCCGACGTGGCTGGCCAACGTCGTCCTGGTGCCAAAAGCTTCAGGAAAGTGGCGAATGTGCGTGGACTTCACCGACTTGAACAAAGACACACCAAAAGACTACTATCCGTTGCCGAGAATCAACCAACTAGTTGACTCAACCTCGGGCAATAAGATACTCAGTTTCCTGGACGCCTATTCAGGCTACCACCAGATCAGAATGGATCCAGAAGATATCAAGAAGACCGCCTTCATCACCGACTTCGGTGTGCACTGCTACACCCGGATTCCCTTCGGGTTGAAGAATGCTAGAGCAACGTACCAGAGGCTGGTCAACCATATGTTCGAGGGACAGCTCGGCCAGAATGTCGAGGCCTATATTGACGACATGCTCGTCAAGACCCCCAAGGCCGAGGACCACTTCACCGACCTAGCAGAGACCTTCGACACTCTCCTGAGATACAATATGAATCTCAACCCCACCAAGTTTGCCTTCAGAGTAAGGTCCAGGAAATTCCTGGGCTTATTAGTCACCCAGCGTGGGATCGAGGCCAACCCCGACAAGGTCCAGGCCATCCTAGACATGTGGCCCCCCACCTGCACCACGGACGTTCAACGCCTTACCGGGCGCATTACTGCGCTCAACCGATTCCTGTCCCGTGCGGCCGAACGATGCCTACCCATCTTCAAACTGTTTAGGGGGCCCAAAATGTCATCTGCTACATTCGCATGGGACGAGGAATGCCAACAGGCATTCACTGAGCTTAAGGAGTTCCTGGCTTTGCCATCGATGCTGTCTAAGCCCATTCCAGGTGAAGCCCTACATCTCTACCTCTCGGCAACTCCATCCATAGTTAGCTCGGTCCTGGTCAGAAATGACTTGGGAGTCGAGAGACCGGTCTACTACACTAGCAAGGTACTCAACGAGGTTGAAAGAAGGTATCCCGCAACCGAGAAACTTGTGCTAGCGTTGGTTACCTCGGCCAAGCACCTTCGACCCTACTTCCAAGGGCACTCCATCATCGTACTGACCGGTGAGCCACTGAAGAGGATCCTCACTCACCCTGAAGCCTCGGGACGCCTCGTCAAGTGGGCCATTATGCTCAGGGCCTATGATATATCGTATCAGCCTCGCTCGGCTATCAAAGGACAGGCGCTCGCTGAATTCATCGCCGAGAGCACCATCTCGACCGAAGAAAAATCTACATCCGCACCCAGGCCAACCTGGGAATTGTTCATCGACGGATCCTCCAACTCAGCCGAGAGCGGTGCCGGTATCATCCTGAAGTCCCTCGAAAGAGCAGAGCTGCAATACGCCTTGAAGTTCAACTTCCAGGCATCCAACAACACCTCCGAGTATGAAGCCCTTATCTTGGGAGCCCACATGGCCCGACGGTTGGGGGCTGAGCGAGTTAGAATTCACACTGACTCCCAACTGGTCGCTAGCCAGGTCAAAGGCAATTATGAAGCTCGGGAAGAACCGATGGTCAAATACCTCCAGCTGGTCAAGACCGTGGCACAACAGTTCGAGAGTTTTGAGGTAGTCTGAATAGCTCAGGAGTAAAACTCCAGAGCGGATGCCCTCTCTTGACTGGCCTCCTCTCTTGACCCAGAGAGTACCCAATCGGTCCTTCTCGAAGAGCTAGAGCGACCAAGCATTGATTCGGAGCTCATGGCTGTTGACTCGGCCTCCCCAAGCGACTAGCGTACTCCCTATCTGTCGTGGCTCCAAGACTCTCAGGAAAACCTCCCGACCCTCGAGAAGCCCGGAGATTTAAGTACCAAGCTCGGCGATTCATCATTCTGGACGGCACTTTATACTGCAGATCCTTCTCCCGTCCCCTCCTGAAGTGCATCAATAGTGACGAAGCCAACCGAGCGATTCATGAAGTTCACGAAGGCCTATGCGGAGCGCATCAAGGAGGAAGGTCGCTCGCCAGGATCTTGCTCCGGTAGGGTTACTGGTGGCCCACTCTGCAGCGTGATTGCTCGACCTACGTACAACAGTGTGACCGATGCCAGTGATTTGACCATTTAGTCCATCAGTCGGTAACAGAGCTCATCACCCTAGACGAGCCTTATCCTTTCGCTCGGTGGGGGATCGACATCCTTGGGCCATTCCCTACGGCTCAAGCCCAGAAGAAGTTCATCATCGTCGCCATCGACTATTTCACCAAGTGGATCGAGGCCGAAGCTACAGCAAGTATCACCGAGACAGTCGTGTGGAGCTTCATCTGGAAGTCGATCATTTGTCGCTACAGCATCCCCCGGGTGATAGTGAGCGATAATGGTTGGCAATTTGACTCTCGTTATTTTCGAGACAGATGTGCCGACCTGAACATTCGCAATCGCTTCACTTCGGTCGCCCACCCTCAGGCTAATGGGCTGGTCGAAAATGCCAATAAGACTATCTTAAAAGGCATTAAGACTAGGCTCAGCAAAGCCAAGGGCAGCTGGCTCGAGGAATTTTCGAACGTACTTTGGTCGCATAGAATGACTCCCAGAGCGGCAACCAGTGAGAGTCCCTTTCAGCTGGTGTACGGCAATGAGGTCGTGATCCCGTTGGAGATCGGCAATCCCTCCCTCCGAGTCATCTGCTTCTCGCCCGAAGCAAACGAACAGAAACTACTCGAAAACCTCGACCTTGCGGTTGAACTCCGAGAGATGGCCAGCATCCGAGCAATAGAATATCAACTCCGCCTCACTCGATACTACAACGCCAATGTCTGGGACAGACACTTCCAGTCGGGAGACTTCGTTCTCAGGAAAGCCGAAGCCTCTCGACCACTTGAGGCGGCGGGCAAGTTATCCCCTAATTGGGAAGGCCCCTACCACGCTCGGGAAAGGAGCGTACCGGTTATCTACTATGGAAGGAGAACTCATCCCTCGAACGTGGAACGCGACTACACTATGCAAGTTCTATTTTTTTACATTTGGCAAGCATACACATGTAAGCAAAATTGAATAAATGTCATTCTTCTCTTCTTATTAAATGTGATGTACATCAAGTAGGCCGTAGCTGATACAAAACATGTCAAAAAAGCAAAATCCATTTGCCACTGCCGTACAAGCCCATCGCTCGGCTGACTCGGTTAACCTCCCTACGTCCAGCCACTGACTCTGCCTCGTGCAGAAACTGGCTCGGATAAAGGATAGTCGACCCTGTTGGCTCAGGGAACCCGGAACAAAGGTGACATAGGGATTAGGAAGAAGAAGGCTACCTTCCAAGTTGCTCAGGGAAGGAATATAAGTGAAGGCCTCCTCCCTGCGAACTCTTTGGAAGGAAGAGAGTGTAGGCACCCTCCGAAGAGTGAAAGGGGGGGAGAAAAAGAAACCAGCAGAGTTGGACAAGGAGGCAGGGGAAGGCCTGGAAAGGAGGGAGCTTAATTGGCTTCCTCGTCCCCTCGGTATGGAGTCGGCGGGTCAGGGACAGGAGTTCGACATGCCCTGGCATGTCGAACCTTCTCCCCGAGTAACCTCCCCGCAAGCGTCGGCCGAAGTTAATAAAAGAAGGCGACGTGCTTACGCACGTCGAACCCCCTTCTAACCTGCCCGCCGGCCGTCGAACCCCCTTCAGACCCGAAGCAGCAAGTTACTCTCCGCCCTCCATCGTCTGCAGCTTCGTCTTCCAGAGCATCTTCCATGCCTCAAATCTGACGGCACAACACTTCGTGAAGAAGGTGGGAGAGAAGACTGTCAGAGAAAACCCTAAGCGATGGAGAGGAAGAGACGCCCTTCAGACCTTTTATAGGCGAAGGGAGGCTACTTGCCTTAAATGATTCTCCCCTTGAAATCACGCCAAAGAGGCCTCCCCCTACGAACGGTCACCTCAAACTCCTCAGTTCCATCCCAGTAGGACACACGAAGCGACTGAGCATTTAAGGCATGGGAAAACGGAAAGAGACCTTGTCAGACTCCCGCCCAACCATCGTAAGAGTTCCTCGCAGAAAGTATCGGCACTTTCCAACTACTGCAGATATACTGGTGAAACCACGGTAATGGCGGCACAAAAGAGTTAAGTCTCCATCATAACGCTGCCTTACGTTTTCAACCTTCCTTTACACAAAAGAGAAGTTTCTTCTTCAAAAAAAGGAAAAAACATACAAGGAGAAAAAGTAAAACAGATACATTAGGCCTCTGGCCCATCCTGAGGCTCAGAAGCGGAAGGCTTGGGCGGTCTGCCCCCGGCACCCTCGGCGACGGCCGACCCTGGCACTGACCCCACCGGTGTGGGTGTTGTGGCTCCTCTGTGTTGATGATGTTGACAATAAGCTTTACTTCATTGGCAACATCTTGTTTTGATTGATTGGCAACTGTTTATGTTTTGATGAAACTGCCTTTATCAGATTGTCTGTGTGTTCCATGCAGTCAGAGTCTATACATTACATTTTGTTGTGCTTGTGCATCGTTTAGAACACAAGTCTGCACATTACTTGTAGACTGCACAAAGTCTGCACATTCCATACACACAAGTCCATACATTGCATCGCAGCACACACAAGTCTACACAGTCCATTGCTGGTGCGAGTAGTTAAGTCCATACATGTCTCAAGTCTATACATTCAAATGGCCTGTCTGCACGCTAAAGTATGTACAGAGTTTTTGTCTGTTTGACCATCAAGTCTGTACATCAATTGTAAAGTCTGTACATCGGACTAAGTCTACATCAGCTAAGTCTATACATCGTCCGTCTCACTTAGCGTCTTATGCATAGGCTAAGTCAATACATCGTCCGTCTCACTTAGCGTCTTATGCATAGGCTAAGTCTATACATCATCTGTCTCACTTAGCGTCTTATGCATAGGCTAAGTCTATACATCGTCCGTCTCACTTAGCGTCTTATGAATAGGCTAAGTCTATACATCGTCTGTCTCACTTAGCGTCTTATGCATATGCTAAGTCTATACATTGCAGCATGCATTGTCTCCAAGTCTGTACAGCGTCCAGCGTCTCACTCAGTGTCTCATGCATTGGTCAAGTCTATACATTGCATATGGCTGTGCATCACTCAAGTCTATACAATGCATGCACGTTCATTCAAAGTCCATACATTGGCCTGTAGCATGCATGAAACGAAGTATGTACATCGATGAAGTCTATACATCGCAGAGATGTGTTTGTGCATCAAGTCTATACATTGCTGCATCAAGTGCTTCATCATTTCCAAGTCTATACATCGGTGAAGTCTGTACAGCCTGTGTGTTCCACGATATCAAGTCTATACACTCCTAGATCTTTACCTACGTTGCACCTCCAAGTCTATACATTGCAGCTGAGTTGAAGTCTGTACAGCCCTTGCTTTGCTAAAGTATGTACATCGTGCATCTATTGATTCGAAGTCTGTACAACATATGTTCTTCATATATTGTCAAGTCTGAACATTGCACATCATCATGGTTGCCTTGATGCAGTAGAAAGTCTATACAGTCTATTATGCTTGAAATTTGACGCCCATCAATAGGGGCATCCGTTCTGAATCTGACACCTAGGAAAGAGTCATCTTTTTGTTGTGCATCAATTTATCAAAGTCTAGACATCGTCTGGTTGCATAATGCATAGTCTGTACATTGTGCACTGTCCTCTCATGCCTTAACACTAGGCATTGCAAAGTATGTACATTGGTTGCACATTGCACGCCAAGTCTATACATTGCTTCTTCATGCATTGCATAAAGTCTGTACATTGTGTGCTGCATGCTCACCAAGTCCATACACTGGCTAGTCTGCACAAGTCTACAGTGTCTATACACTACTGTCGCATGTACACCAAGTCCACACATCTGTTGATGGCACGTCTATGCATTCATCTTTAATGTACACACTTTGCTTGATGCATTCTACATTAACACATTAGCATGTCTGTACAACGTCTGCATAGTGAACATGAAGTCTGTACAATGGTCGACGGCATGTTAGTGCATTCAGTTTTTGTTGTGCATACTTCACCTTGTGCACACTGCATTACACTTCAGCAAGTCTATACAATGTCTGCACATTACATACTATAAAGTCTGTACAAGGTTTCAACCTTAAACTGATAAGTTTCTTCGACTGACTGACAGGTACCTTATCGAGAAGATTAACAATGGCACGTGATCCGAGGATAATAGGAGTACCAGGATCGTGACACGTGTACAGCAACGAGCCTGGATGCTGCCACGTGATCAAGGTGCTCTGGGCGGGAAATGTGGAAGCCACACGCCCTCTTGCTTGCTGCTGCTATAAAAAGAAGCCTTCTTCCTTAGAAGAAGGCTGATCGAAGAGGTGAAGCTCGAGCAGAAAAAGCTGTAGCAGCAGAGAGCCACCGAGATCCAAAGAGAAGAAAAGTTGAGAGAAGAAAAAGAGAAAGAAGAGAAGATTGAGAGAGATGAGTTGAGAGAGTTCATTTGAGAGGTTGTTACTCAGACTCTTGGTTCAGATACCAGAGCTGAGTTTTGCTCATTGAGAGCTATATTCCCTTCTGGGCTTTCTTGTTTTCGTATGTTACTGTTTTTGTTTTTTGAACTCTTGTTTTCAAGCTATGAGTCAGCGTTTGCAGAGGTGCTGCCTCTGGATGGGTCAAGCTATAATCCCCAGCGGTTGCAATGGAGGATTCGACTGGACAGGTGAAGCTGTAATCCTCAGTGGGGGAGACTTGGTCTCGGACTGCAAGCTGTGAAGCTCAGCGGTTGTAGGCTAAGCTGTATTGCCCAGCGGTTCAAACTGTGAGTCAGCAGAATCTACACTCTAGTTAGAGTGTGGGGTGGACGTAGATCTCTGGGTTGAGATCGAACCACCTTAAAATTGTTGTCTGCTGTGTGATTGCCTTGTGGTTCTTGTGATTTCAGTTCAACCGTTCGTATCATAGTAGATGATTGCTTAGGTCCGCAATCACTGTGATCTGCTTTGTTCTGATATTATTGTGCTCATTCAGTTGTTCATCAGCTGCTCGTTTGATTTTTACATTAGAGCCTTATATTGGTTTTAATTAGGCCATCGATCTATTCACCACCCTCTAGATCCACTCTCTGTGGTGATAGAGTGCTTCCATCTAACACAACAGTTGGTATCAGAGCCTAACTCTTCTACATGGACTTACAGCCCTAAGAGGAAGGTACAGATGGATGCTCGAGGGATGATTGCTGAGGGACATTCTACCACCAAGCCCCCTTACTTCGATGGATCAAATTATGCATACTGGAAGAATCGTATGCAAGTCTTTTTGAGGGCGAAGGACTACGAGATTTGGAAGGTGGTGAGTAAGGGACCTTTTGAGCTATCCCCGAATGAGGATGTCTGGACCAAAGAAGAGATCCGAAGGTCTACTATGAACTAGAGCGCCATCAATGCTATTCAGTGCGCTCTGCACCCCACAGAGTTTTCCCGTGTATCATCTTGCACTTCAGCTAAACAGATGTGGGATACGCTGGAGGTCATCTGTGAAGGGACCTCTCAGGTCAAAGAGATGAAGGCGAACCTCCTAGTGTCAGAGTATGAAGCCTTCAAGATGAAGCCCAATGAGACCATCAAGGAGATGTATGCTCGACTGACAATCATCACAAACGGTCTCAGAGGTCATGGGAAGACATACTCAGAATATGACATTGTAAGGAAAATCCTGCATTCCCTGACTCATGCTTGGCACACTAAAGCTACTGTAATGGAAGAGTCGAGGGATCTGCGTAACACCAGGGCAGATGAGTTAATTGGTTCGCTGATGGCTTATGAAATTAATCTGCCGAAGATAGATGAAGCTGAGAAGAAGAGAAAGCCGATTGCACTGAAGGATGGTGCCAGCAAATCCAGCCGATCCAGCATTAATGGATCATCATCCGGGGGAGCCTGTCTGGAGAAGAAATAGTAGGTGATGATATAGCAATGATCACCAGGGAATTCAGGCGGTTCCTCAGGAAAAAAAGGAAGGCAATTCAGCCGAAGGAAACATAGTGGTGGCCGACGGGATAAAAGGTATAAATCTAATCCTGCTAAGCAAACTGAATCTAATGCGTGTTACCAATGCAGGAAGGCTGGACACCTAAAAGCTGATTGTCCGGAGAATCAGAAGCTCAAGCACAAGTCCAAGAAAAAGAACACTAAAGGGAAAGCCATGGTGAGTACCTGGAGTGATGAGGACGAAGGTAGCTTGAGCAACAGCTCGGACAGTGAGGGAGAATCAGAAAAGCCCATTTGCCTCATGGCAACCAGCTCTGAAGATAGAGAGGAAGACTCAGATGAGGTATCCTCTCGATTCGATAATTTCACTATTGCTGATTGGGTAGATGCCTATCATGAAATAGATGATAAAGCAGATGATATTAGAAAAGAAAATAGGCATCTAAGAAGAAAGATAAATTCCATGCAAAATGACACAACTCTAACTGATAAAATTGCATGCCTTGAATCAGAGAAAAATAAACTAAAACGCACATGCTCTGAAATAGAAGAAATCAAGCATGAGTTAAGAGCCTCTAAAGAAGATAATAAGAGGTTAGAAAAAGAAACTGATGAATGGAAATTGAAAATTCAGAAATATGAGAGTGAGATGAAAATTGTGAGTGAAAAATATGAAGTTGTCCTAAGTGTGAACACCGAACTGAAGAAATCCATTGAAGATATTCAGAAAGATAATGAGGACAAGCTGAAAATTATTGAGAAAATGACCCAAGGTTCAGACAACCTAAATGCTTTGTTAGGGTCAAAAGTCAATTTCAGGAAAGAGGGCCTTGGATTTAACTCTAGTGCAACAAAAAGTTTTGGAATGAAGACTATTTCATTTGTCGCACAAAAAGAGAAAGGACCTCTGATTAACATGAATTCAAAAACTTCTGTGAATAAAACTGTAAATCTGAAGAAGCCCAGTGTTGAGGAGAAGGGCAAACAAAAGATTAGTGAGCCTAGTAGAGCTGGTACATCCAAGCAAAATCCTAAGGCTCAGTCTCAGGTTAGGGGTCAGCCTACACATGCACATAAACCACAAGTTAATGTTACCAAGTCTCCACCACCATCACCATCTCAGAAGAAGACCCAATACACACCTGTGAATAGGTCAGTAGGGTCCAAGGTGAAGGGGAGACAGAATGCTTTTAGAGCTCAACCCAAACATTTCTATCAATCTAGAGCCCAATCCTACTACACTGCACAGTCAACCTATCCAAATAGGTCAGGGTGGACTGGGACTCAGGGAAAGTTTACATGTCATGCATATCAGGCTACACAGTCTCACAGACCTTACACTAGAAATTGGGTTGGTGGGTATGGCAATTGGACATCTAGGAACATGCATTTGTTCAGCCAACCCAGAAACTACTATGGCCACAATTTCGTGAATGCACCCTGGCCAAGGCACTGGCACAGAAGCAACAAATCTGTCAATAATTATGCTAGTACCAACAAGAAGAATAACAACAAAAAGAAGAGGAATAATAACATAAAGGAATCTGGAAAATTCACTGAACAAAATTCTTTTAAACAAATGTGGATTCCTAAAAGCTTGCTTTCATATTTTAACTGCATTTCATCTGCTCCGGAGCCCAATCAGACTTGGGTTCCAAACTTCTCTACCTGATTGTGTGTGCAGGTATGCCTGGCAGCCAAGAACAATCTGTGGTACTTGGATAGTGGCTGCTCCAAGCATATGACAGGAGACAATGCCAAGTTCTGCATGCTGACAGAGAAACATGGAGGTCTTGTCACCTTTGGTAGCAACACAAAGGGTAAGATTTTCGGGACAGGTAAGGTAGGTAAGTGTACTACCTGTTGCATTGAAGATGTCATGCTGGTTGAAGGTTTAGCATATAACTTACTTAGCATCAGCCAGCTATGTGATAAAGAATGCAAAGTTCTTTTTGACTCTCAATGCTGTAAAGTTTTTGAACCTAATTCCGAAATTGTTAAATTTTCTGGAAAGAGAATAAATAATACTTACATGATAGACTTAGATGATATACAACATTCTAACCTATGCCTTACTACTAGCAGAGAGGATTTAGCATTCTTATGGCATCGTAGGTTAGGCCATGCTAGTTACACAGTATTGCATAAATTGAATAAGCACAGCATGGTTAGAGGACTTCCTGAAGTTTCCTTTAAGAAAGAAAATAAACTCTGCGATGCATGTACTCAGTCCAAGTTAACTAGGAAGTCATTCAAATCTAGAACATAAGATTTGTCCTCTAAACCATATGAGCTGATACACATGGACCTTTTTGGGCCAACCAGGTCTGTCAGCTTATCAGGGAGGAGGTATGGGTTTGTCATGGTAGATGACTTCTCCAGGTACACTTGGGTATATTTCTTGTCACAGAAAAGTGATGCATTCACAGAATTTCAGGAGTTCTATCTTAAAATAAATCAGAAAATTGAAAATATTTTAACTGATCATGGAGGTGAGTTTGAAAACTCACAGTTTGATGATTTCTGCAGGACAAATGGAATTCATCACAATTTCTCCTCACCAAGGACACCCGAGCAGAATGGAGTTGTGGAGAGGAGAAACAGAACCCTAGTGGAGATGGGTCGAACACTCTTGGTTGAAGGTGGTCTGCCAAGGAAGTTCTGGGCTGAAGCTGTAAATACTGCTTGTTATGTAATTAACAGAGCTATGGTAAGACCTTCTACCCAGAAAACACCTTATGAGATCATAAAGGGTAAGAAACCTTCAATTGCTCATTTCAAGGTTTTTGGTTGCAAATGCTTTATTAAATGATAAAAGAGACCTTGATAAATTTGAACCTAAAGGTGAACCAGTAATTTTTCTTGGTTATTCTGAAAACACCCGGGCATATAGAGTGTATAATCTGAATTCCAAATCTGTTGAAGAATCTCCACATATTGTTTTTGATGAATCTTTGGTAAAGACTAATATTGGTCAATGTAGGAATGAAGACAATGGTGATATTCTAAAAGAAAGGAATCCTGCAGACAAATCCGAAGATGAGGAAGAAAATGAAGAGCTTATTGGAGAAGAGCCTACAGTTCAGGGGGAGGTAAATGAAAATCATGATGATGAAATTGTCAACATTAGATATCTGAAAGATCATCCTATAGATAATGTAATTGGCAATTTGCATGACCCTCCTAGGACTAGAGGCCATTTAAGAATTCAAAATGAATTGAATGCATATGCTTTTGTTTCACATGTAGAACCC
Organism: Amorphophallus konjac; assembly: GCA_022559845.1. NCBI lineage: Eukaryota > Viridiplantae > Streptophyta > Magnoliopsida > Alismatales > Araceae > Amorphophallus > Amorphophallus konjac. The sequence continues at coordinate 216,782,658 of CM040118.1, forward strand.
AAGTCCATTGACTGTGCTCTCAAGGATGTGCATTGGATTAATGCCATGCATGAGGAGCTCAATCAATTTGACAAGAATAAGGTGTGGCACTTGGTCCCACCTCCTGATCATGAGACAGTCATAGGGACTAAATGGGTCTTCAGAAATAAAACTGATGAATTAGGGAATGTGGTTAAGAATAAGGCCAAACTTGTAGCTCAGGGGTATAACCAGGAATTTGGAATAGACTTTGAAGAACCTTTTGCCCCTGTAGTAAGGTTAGAAGCAATCAGAATTTTATTGGCTTATGCATGTTCCCAAGGTATAAATCTTCAGCAGATGGATGTAAAATTTGCTTTTCTGAATGGGGAAATCAGTGAGGATGTCTATGTGAGGCAGCCTCCTGGCTTTGAATGTTTAGACTTCCCCAATCATGTTTATAAACTTAGTAAAGCTCTCTATGGTCTTAAGGAAGCTCCTAGAGCTTGGTATGACATGTTGAGCAAATTTCTCTCAGATAAGAACTTCACAAGAGGAGTAGTTGATCAAACTTTGTTCACTAAGGTAAGTCCTCCATATATACTTATTGTTCAAATTTATGTGGATGACATAGTTTTTGGGTCAACTAACCCCAAACTGTGTGAGGAGTTTTCTCAAATTATGACTAATGAATTTGAAATGAGCTCAATGGGTGAGCTCAAATTATTTCTTGGACTGTAGGTTATACAGACAAAGGATGGAACCTTCATCACTTAGTCCAAGTACGTAAGGGATTTACTGAAGAAATACAAGATGGCAGACCTCAAAGAAATAGTTGCTCCAATGGGTACCTCGACCAGCTTAGATGAAGATCCTCAAGGTAAACAAGTGGACCAAAAGCTATATAGAGGTATGATCGGATCCCTTTTATATCTTACATCATCTAGGCCTGATATTCAGTTTGCAGTGTGTTTATGTTCTAGATTTCAGGCTAGTCCTAAAGAATCACACCTTAAATCTATGAAAAGAATTTTTAGGTATCTATTAGGCACCCAAGAGCTTGGTCTATGGTATCCTGCTAGGTGTGAGTTAGAACTTCTAGCCTACACTGATGCAGACTATGCTGGGTGTCGAGTAGATAGAAAAAGCACTAGTGGCTACTGTCAATTCTTAGGTGGTTGTCTAGTGTCTTGGGCATCTAAGAAGCAACACACAGTTGCTTTGTCCACAGCTGAAGCTGAATATGTTGCAGCTGGTAACTGTGCAGCCCAAGTACTTTGGATCAAGCACCAACTGGCTGATTATCAAATAAAATTGGAATGTATTCCAATGTTGTGTGATAATACTAGTGCTATATGTTTAGCTAAAAATCATGTTCATCATTCTAGGACTAAGCATATTGAGATCAAACACCATTTTCTTAGAGATGATGTCAATAAAAAGGAAATTGAACTGAATTTTATTGAAACAGAAAAATAAATTGCTGATATCTTTACTAAGCCACTTGGGAATGAAAGGTTCAAATTTCTTAGAAGAGAACTTGGCTTGTGTAAATTTCAGCATGATGAATAAAATTTCAGTTGGTTTGAATAAAACTCTGTGGTTGATTGAATGTTGGACTAGACCATGCATGCATAACATTCATATTGTTTCATAACATTTTTTTTCATTGCATATCATTCATCCATGACTTATGTCTAAGCTCTCTCTTATCTAATTCTTGCCATTCATTTGCAAAACTACATGCATATAGACAGGGGGAGTATTGTATGTAATTCAGAGAGGGTATCAACTTCATTGCAACTCAAATTCCTGTCTCTCGTGAATTCATTCATTCCTTGACCCTGATGAGTTGAGTCTGACAATATGACAATCTGTTAGTCAGTTCTAGTTCTTAAGCAATAGAAAACAAACTTCTTCCTTTATAAGAATTTTAATTGCTTAAAGACTGACTTAATGATTTAATTTGTATAATCTTTAGAGTTTAAAGATTGTAATCAGAAAATAAGAATGCTGATAATTGATAAAGCTCTCAACCCTTATTTCATTACATGTCAGACAAAGTCAACTGTATCTGAAATCTGAAATCTCACCTGAAATCATGTTAGAGAAGCTAAGTATATGTATTGTCCTTAAACAAGTCATTCTGAAACAAATAAAGGACAGCTAAGAAGAATATTGAAAAATATTGAAAAATATTTGAAAAATAATGTTGGCAGTGCAATGACTGGTAAATCACTGAGAAACTGAGTGATCCATCAAAGAAATGGATAACACTTATGTCATGAGGTGTATCAGTTATCTCTGTATAAATGATCAAAATAGTAGGGTAGTTTCACTGAGTACCTGGGGGAAACTGGTGTCTGATAAACGTGTACCCTCACACAAAAAAGTGTAAATCAGTTCTATTGAATTTAATCATAGGCAGAATGATCCATCATGTTGAGTATCTAGGGGTACTGGCGTTTGATAAACGTGTACCCTTACACAAAAAGACAAATGGTACCTGAATTCCCTTAATGAACTAAAATTGAAAATGATGTTCCTTCAAAAAGAAATTTCAGGTATGTCAAATTGTTTAATTTCAATACATAACCTGGTATCTTTTAACAAATTTTACTGAGTTTAAAGACAGTAAGATACTTTGAAACTGAATCTCTCATGCTCAAATGTGATTCTGGTTTATTGCTATTATCATGCACAGCAAACTCATTCAATGATTATAGTGCATAAACTCTAAATTTTATAACTTTTACACTAGAACTCTATCTGAAAGCAGTTTCTAAATTCATATGACTGAAGACTCTGTGCTTTAGAATGCTTATTCCTGAACTACTTGTTCAGAATGCCAGTCAGATGATTTCTCTTGGTCCTTCCCTTGCACTTTCGATCCCTCATCTTTGTTGATGGTTGTCACGCCCCGAGCGCGGAAGGTACTCGGAGATGCGCGACGAGTTTATATCAACCATGTCAATCAGAGTAGTAGTGTATTCGACACAAAGACAGAGATGTGCAAAAGTAAAGATAACCCAGTCCTTTATTCATTCATAAGAATTTGTCTATTACAAACCTTGAAGTACTAACTAAAATAAAGGAAAAATACAAGGTTGACTCAAGAAAATATGAAAAAGACTAGATAACACGGAAGAAGCACTATCTCTTTCACTCTTGATTTTCCCCATCCGTTTGAGTTCCCTCATCGTCGGACTTACCTGAAAAGTAGGGAAACACTGAGTGAGCGAACGCTCAGTAGGAAATTATATTTCAAGAACTAGCAATGGGTTTAAGTAATTACATCTTTCATGAATGCACTATAGCTATGCATGCTCGCATAAAATGACAAGATAGAGAGAGTGTATATCAATACGATAGCAAGAAGAACTAGTCATGAACTTTCAAGAACTTATATCCAAAGATATCAAGATATTCAAGCAATCATGTCACGTTGGAATTTGGCTATTTAGTTTCAAGTCAAGCAAGTATACAATTACCCTTTCTCGGGCCATGCAAGCCATGTAATATCAAGTCAAGTACAAGTACAAGATTTGTAGAATGTTCAATCAAGCTAGTCATGCACTTCGGTATAATGCCAATACCGTGATCAATCAACTCCCATGGGCACAAGTACTTTCGGGTGCTCCTCCCAGGACCAGATCAGGCCCTATATGCGCAGGCATTAATCATGTATTTTAACATCTACTTTTGTGTATAGCCAATATGAAATTTCAAGAATAAAGCTTGTAGATACGTAGGATAACTTGGATAGAATAGAGTCCAAAAATATGACACTTGATATAGAATGACGATAATAACGGTACAATCACGATTATCGATAAAACTAGGTGGAATTGGTTCCCTAACTTGGGTACCATGACAAGTAAGTATGGACACTCTTTATATAGAATTGAGGTCCACATGAACAGCACATCAATGACAAGGCGTCCTCATTCTTAATATAGAATTGAGGTCCACAAGAACATCATGTTGAATATAGAATTGGGGTTTACAAGAACAGCATCAAATGGCATGATAACCTCATCCCATTAAGAAAGTTCTCATGATACACACTTTGCATAACATGAGGGCCGGTATACCATGTTTCTTTAGAGTGACATGGCAATCAAATAATGTAATGGGTTTTTATGGTACAACCAGCTCAGTCGGCCTTGAGGGAATCCAAGGCTCGAGGAGTCTTACGGAGGTCTCTATGACTAACTTGCTAGTCCAAAGGAACGGAATGTCCAATGGAGAACTTGTATGTCAATAAGAATTGAGGGTAGTGCGATAAAAATATCATGAAACATGGGACTATATTCACGGACTGGAATATAGTGCCGATATATATATATATATATATATATATATATATATATATATATATATATATATATATATATATATAAAACCCTTCGGTGACAGTAATCAGTGTAAAACAGTAATACAGAAAATAGCGACTTAAGCTAAGTCATTAATCATCCAATTAACGCCTTACTCTGGGGCGTTTATTCACAATTTGACGACTTATACATTTGTCATCCCTTCAATATTTCCATTCTACAAAAAAATCAATATTCTGAAATTTTAATAAAAACGCGCCCTGGACAGGGGCGTTACTTTTCAATTAGCGCCCTGGTCTGGGGCGTCAGTTCAATAAGAGACGACCTTGTGCAGGTTGTTTATTCAACAATTTATAAATTTTCAGATAATAAAATTTCATGAAAAAGGGTACATGATCATGACAGGAAAAATAGCAGGATTTCACAGGTACACTCATGCAATATATTAGATTCATGGTTACATAGATATTAAATTTTTAACGTGGTTATTTATTAATTACATGCAATTGACGACTTCTCGGAAGGGCGTCAAAATAATAATTAGTGCCCTAGTGTGGGTCGCTTCTTTAAATTAGCGTCCTTGTCAAGGGCGTTTCTTTTTAAAATTACATGGAAAACATCTGAAACCATAATAAAACTATATGCATGTATGACAGAAGGTATTACTAGCAACTGGAGTTAGTTTGGGCTACGTTCTTGAGAAAACCTACCTGATTAAGATCTGGGTGATGATTCGTGGAGAAAGTTGAAGAACAACGTCACTCTGTTATATACAGAGTATTCTGGGATTTATCTGATCAGCAGGTACCGAGATAGAGAGGTTGAGAGGATGTGATTCCTACGCGTAGCTTGCTTTGGATGAAAAAATCTCGTTCTTCAGTAGGTCAAGAAGGCTTTCCTATAGAGAAATAAGATAAAGAATCATTAGTTTTTTCTTCATAATACTTAACTGAAGGCAAGGGAAGAAGAACGATGTGGACGAAGAACCCACGATCTTCTCTTTGACAAAAGAGTTACTACCTACTGTAGACTTCCTACATGAAATAAGATGAAGACATTAGTTTTCTTCATCATACATAACCGAAGGCGAAGGTAAAGCAAATGAAGAACAAACTTACGTTCTTCACGGATGACAGCAGCAACAGAGCTTCGACCAAATAGATTTTAGGGTTTTATGGTCAAGGATTATTTATAGGATTTTGGGGATCCTAATAGGGTTAGAGTTGTATTGGAAGTAATACTTCCATGATAGAGTCCTTACCATATTCCACCTTCTACGTAGTTAACCAGAACTTGCCCTGGATAGACTCCTGGGTCGAACGAAACTCGATCTGAATTAACGTCTTAAGCGAGGGCGTCGAATTTAAATTGACGCCTTGTCAAGCGTCGTTTCTTATATAAAACGCGCCCAAGTAGAGGGCGTTACACTTACTTCCCCTTTTGGCCGTTTGATAATTGACGCCTTGTTATATGGGCGTCCTTTTTAATTAACGCCTTCTCTAGAGGCGTTTCTTAATGAAGTAGCGCCTTGACCAAAGGCGTTATTTCCATTCTGTCTTATTTTTATGCGTTTAGGCTTTCATCATCTAATTATTTATCTTTTATTTTAATTTGATTTATTTAAAAATCTTATTTTTATCAGGGTTGCTACAATGGCAAAGGGGGAGAATATGTTGTCTATTTCGTGAATTCCAGGGGGAGTGTAGTGTATGCATCATGTTATGGCAAAGGGGGAGATCTTGTTAGCAGGGAGTTAGATTTCATTTCTCAGCATGCATTCATAGCATCTGCATGACAAATATGACTAACGAATCATGTCTTTCATCAAAAATACATTTGTATGACAGGATGTTGCTATTCTATATGATAGGGTGTTACCATCATCAAAAAGCGGGAGATTGTTGTGACTCCTCTGTGTTGATGATGTTGACAATAAGCTTTACTTCATTGGCAACAGCTTGTTTTGATTGATTGGCAACTGTTTATGTTTTGATGAAACTGTCTTTATCAGATTGTCTGTGTGTTCCATGCAGTCAGAGTCTATACATTACATTTTGTTGTGCTTGTGCATCGTTTAGAACACAAGTTTACACATTGCTTGTAGACTGCACAAAGTCTGCACATTGCATACACACAAGTCCATACATTGCATCGCAACACACACAAGTCTACACAGTCCATTGCTGGTGCGAGTAGTTAAGTCCATACATGTCTCAAGTCTATACATTCAAATGGCCTGTCTGCACGCTAAAGTATGTACAAAGTTTTTGTCTGTTTGACCAGCAAGTCTGTACATCAATTGCAAAGTCTGTACATCGGACTAAGTCTACATCGGCTAAGTCTATACATCGTCTGTCTCACTTAGCGTCTTATGCATAGGCTAAGTCTATACATCGTCTGTCTCACTTAGCGTCTTATGCATAAGCTAAGTCTATACATCGTCCGTCTCACTTAGCGTCTTATGCATAGGCTAAGTCTATACATTGTCCATCTCACTTAGCGTCTTATGAATAGGCTAAGTCTATACATCGTCCATCTCACTTAGCGTCTTATGCATATGCTAAGTCGATACATTGCAGCATGCATTGTCTCCAAGTCTGTACAGCTTCGAGCGTCTCACTCAGCGTCTCATGCATTGGTCATGTCTATACATTGCATATGGCTGTGCATCACTCAAGTCTATACAATGCATGCACGTTCATTCAAAGTCCATACATTGGTCTGTAGCATGCACGAAATGAAGTCTGTACATCGATGAAGTCTATACATCGCAGAGATGTGTTTGTGCATCAAGTCTATACATTGCTGCATCAAGTGCTTCATCATTTCCAAGTCTATACATCGGTGAAGTCTGTACAGCCTATGTGTTCCACGATATCAAGTCTATACACTCCTAGATCTTTACCTACGTTGCACCTCCAAGTCTATACATTGCAGCTGAGTTGAAGTCTGTACAGCCCTTACTTTGCTAAAGTCTGTACATCGTGCATCTATTGATTCGAAGTCTGTACAGCATATGTTCTTCATATATTGTCAAGTTTGAACATTGCACATCATCATGGTTGCCTTGATGCAGTAGAAAGTCTATACATTCTATTATGCTTGAAATTTGATGCCCATCAATAGGGGCGTCCGTTCTGAATCTGACGCCTAAGAAAGAGTCATCTTTTTGTTGTGCATCAATTTATCAAAGTCTAGACATCGTCTGGTTGCATAACGCATAGTCTGTACATTGTGCATTGTGCTCTCATGCCTTAACACTAGGCATTGCAAAGTATGTACATTGGTTGCATATTGCACGCCAAGTCTATACATTGCTTCTTCATGCATTACACGAAGTCTACACATTGTGTGCTGCATGCTCACCAGGTCCATACACTGGCTAGTCTGCACAAGTCTGCAATGTCTATACACTGTTGTCGCATGTACACCAAGTCCACACATCTGTTGATGGCACGTCTATGCATTCATCTTCAATGTACACACTTTGCTTGATGCATTCTACATTAACACATTAGCATGTCTGTACAACGTCTGCATAGTGAACATGTAGTCTGTACAATGGTTGATGGCATGTTAGTGCATTCAGTTTTTGTTGTGCATACTTCACCTTGGGCACACTGCATTACACTTCAGCAAGTCTATACAATGTCTGCACATTACATACTATAAAGTGTGTACATGGTTTCAACCTTAAACTGATAAGTTTCTTCGACTGACTGATAGGTACCTTGTCGAGAAGATTAACAATGGCACGTGATCCGAGGATAATAGGAGTGCCAGGATCGTGACACGTGTATAGCAACGAGCCTGGATGCTGCCACGTGATCAAGGTGCTCTGGGTGGGAAATGTGGAAGCCACACGCCCTCTTGCTTGCTGCTGCTATAAAAAGAAGTCTTCTTCCTCAGAAGAAGGTTGATCGAAGAGGTGAAGCTCGAGCAGAAAAAGCTGTTGCAGTAGAGAGCCACCGAGATCCACAGAGAAGAAAAGTAGAGAGAAGAAAAAGAGAAAGAAGAGAAGATTGAGAGAGATGAGTTGAGAGAGTTTATTTGAGAGGTTGTTACTCAGACTCTTGGTTCAGATACCAGAGCTGAGTTTTGCTCATTGAGAGCTATATTCCCTTCTGGGCTTTCTTGTTTTCGTATGTTACTATTTTTATTTTTTGAACTCTTGTTTTCAAGCTGTGAGTCAGCGTTTGCAGAGGTGCTGCCTCTGGACGGGTCAAGATGTAATCCCCAGCGGTTGCAGTGGAGGATTCCACTGGACAGGTGAAGCTGTAATCCTCAGCGGGCGAGACTAGGTCTCAGACAGCAAGCTGTGAAGCTCAGCGGTTGTAGGCTAAGCTGTATTGCCCAGCGGTTCAACCTGTGAGTCAGCAGAATCCACACTCTAGTTCGAGTGTGGGGTGGACGTAGATCTCTGGGTTGAGATCGAACCACCTTAAAATTGCTGTCTGTTGTGTGATTGCCTTGTGGTTCTTGTGATTTCAGTTCAACCATTCATATCATAGTAGATGATTGCTTAGGTCCGCAATCACTGTGATCTGCTTTGTTCTAATATTATTGTGCTCATTCAGTTGTTCATCAGTTGCTCGTTTTATTTCCGCATTAGAGCCTTATATTGGTTTTAATTAGGCCATCGATCTATTCACCCCCCTCTAGATCCACTCTCCGTGGTGATAGAGTGCTTCCATCTAACACAACAGTGGGAACTACCTCGGTTGTGCGCCCTCCCGAGGCATCCGGAGTTGGCGACCCCTTGGACGAAGACGAGTCCCCCTCGTCTCCTTCGCCCCCCGACATCGAACTAGAGGAATTGGAGGATGACAAATCCGAGTCATAACATTGCCCGGATGAGAAATTGATAGTCTCGGACGCCTGCTCCTCCGCATAAGAGATGGCCCGGTTGTAGCCTTGCTTGAATCCCTTGCGGATGCCCTGGTGAAGTGCTGACTCATAGTAGGGGAGGGCATCCTCCTTTAGGTCGACCAGGTAGGCCTATGAGCATTTGTACTACTCGAGCACCTCCGCACCGGCCGATCCCACCTGAAGAGGGGCTACCTCAGTCGGTTGGGGCTACGTCGCCTCTCCTCGCGACCCCCCAGCCTCGATCGGCTTGGCCCCGACGTCACCACCTGAAGTGTCGCCTGCCTCGATCGACGCTCCAATCTCTGCCACAGTCCCAGAGTCACCCACTTCAACCCCGGCCCCCTCGGTTCCTACTGAGGGGAGAGCCGATCTAGCGCCACCGTCACCAGCAGAAGCGGCCCCGGCCCCCTCGACTCCTGCTGAGGGGAGAGCCGATCCAACACCTCCACCAACCGCAGAAACGACCATGGCCTCCTCGGCCCCCTCTTGCTCGGCGGATAGGAGAGCCAGCCCAATAGGGTCGGCCCTATTACGCTCTACAGAGGGGTGAGCCGAGCCAGAGTCACCTTCATCTACGGGGATGCCCCCGGCCTTCTTGGCCCACTTCTAGGCCTTCACGGCATCCCATATCATGCCCTCCACAGAATCTTTGCGCTTGGACCCCCGCGGCCGGGAAGACCCCTCCTGGGTCACCCCCTTACCCTTAACTCGGGCTCGGGAACGACCCTCGGGAGCTCGCGACGCATCGACAGCCGAGTCATCGCCTAGGTCGATCACCTCCCGCTCGGTCGCAGACTTCTCCACCTCAGCCGACCACCTGGCATCTGTGCAGAAGAAGATATGGTTAGGAAACGAAAATGGTCTCATCATCTGACGAAGAAGCTGATTCGTGGCACCCGTACCTGTCGGCCGTAGCCGCGTGAGAAGACGCCGCTCGATGTTCTCCGGAGTCACCAGCTCCTCCGTGGATTGGCGATGCCTCATCAGAATGACCGCGTACTCCCCCCCATCTGAAGAGAACTTGTCCTGCCTCGGAGGAATGTTCGGGTGAAAATTGGGGATTACGGGACACCTCTAAGTCCCCTCCACCAAAAAAATCCCCACCCAGAAGAACTGAGTTTTCCATCCCTTGTGAGAGGAGTCCTTTGCAGCTAAGGAGACACAGCTTCTGTTCCGCCTCGCCTGGATGAAATAGAAGCCCTTCCCGATCGAGGAATGCGCCTTCAACTCGAAAAAAATAATGGAAGAGGTCCAAGGAAGGAGGAACCCTGCATTGGTGACAGAGGATGCGGAAGGCAAAGAGAAGAAGATAAGAGTTGGCTACCAACTGTATGGGAGCCAACCGAAAAAAATCGAGAAGCTTAAGAATAAAAGGCTCGAAGGGAAGACGAAACCCGCCCTTCCACGACAGAAGGAAGGAGGAGAAATGGCTCATATAAGAATCCAAGCTCGTCTCGTGTGGGGTAGCCACAACGAAGTAAAACTGATAGGGCAAGCGAAACTGGTGCTCCAGCCGTTTCACCTCTGCCTCCCCCAGCTCGCTACAGTTTGGAGCCGGCGGTATCACCGTCGCCCTCGCCTCAGGCTCACCGTCCCACTCTTTGACCTCCAAACGCTGATCCACCATGGAATCTGAAGAGGAACTTGAAGAGAAATGCTCCTGAGACTCCGAAGACTCTAGAGGAAAAGGAAGTTGTCGAACCGCCTCAGCGGTTGTCTCCGCCAACTCTACGAACGCCGCTGCAAGCCTCTACTCTTCCGTCATGTCCTCATGACGCATCAAAGAGCCCCAAAAGCAAGCACGAAGGAGAGCAAAACCCTAAAATGGAGGGAGTCGGGAACGACAACAAGCGCACAACGCCTATATCCCCACGCGAAAGGTGGCGCGTCATTCCGACCTCCAAGAAAGGGGGGCCCCTTCATTTCAATCCGTCAGGATTATCATTGTTATGGGCCCAGGTCACCACGACACGTGGCTTCTTAACACCGCCAGATCTCTACCCACCCGAGCCACGCTGGTCCAAAACCCTAACAACTACTCTTCCGAGCTTGCCAAGGCTCGGGAGTAGAAGGGGGACAAGTGGAGAGAGGGATTTTTGTAGCCCATTTAAGAGCAGGCCGAACTAGGTCCATCGAGACCAAACGAGGCCTAGCTCATCTAAGTGACTGCCCGCAGGGCCCACTCAGCATAAAATCCCAATAAGATCACTCGGGATCAAGCACTTCCTCGGCGGCCATCAGGCTCGGAAGGCCTGAGCGTCGGTCAGGTCGGAGGAAGACCCACGCCCGATCTATCCCCTCGTCGGGATAAAGGCTAGCGCTCAGCGCCCACACCGATCGAGCCTCATCCGAGCTATGCCTATCGCCCGGACAGGGTTGGCACTCTTCATGCTTGGATCGACCGACGATTGCTTATCCACGCTGCCGTTGAGAGCCCTTTATGAGCAGGAGTTCACAAGGATAAGGGACCCACGACCCCTCAAGGCTATAAAGATTCCACGATGAGGACGTAAAGAGCCCACGTTGAGGACGTAACTCCTGCCTGAAACTCCTTAGCTTATGGGGCTCATGAGGCCGGCGTACTATTTAAACCTGGGACTCCCTCCAACGAAAGGTAAGGCCAACTCACGCCTACACTCCCTGAGCAGGAACCACTTCACCACCTTGGTGGAGAGGGATCTCATGCATCTCCTTCCTCCTCCCTTCATAGTTTCCACCACTGCTCTACTGACTTAGGCATCGGAGGGTTTTCCCCAGGGTATAACCCCTGGGCCCGCTGATCCGTTTCCCTTCCTCGCAGTTCACTGTTCGGTGATCATCTTCTCCAGCTCAGGATCACCGCGAGGTTGCCCCTCTTCAAGATCCACAAATCATGGCATGTCTGGTGGCTTTGGGATTAAACAAACCAATGGAAAGGGGCTTCCCATGTTGAAGAACACAAGTCAACAATTGCTTCCTCGAAGCTGGCGGTCGACCGGACGGCATGGGGCGGTCGAACGAAATTTTACAAAAATGAGGCTTTCAACACTGGGAAAACCGGTCGACCGGCCCCTGACCGGCGGTCGACCGCTAGCTGAAAAACCTGCATTTTTAACAGAGTTAGCCAATGAATCATAATCTGTGAACGAATCATTTCATGACCATATCTTGTTCCAATCAATATGAGTTGGTTGAGCTTATCCTGGGCATTTCTTGAAGCATGGTAGATTTAGGCATTTGCTTGATTAAGGATGGCTTTGATAGTGGTTTAAGCAAGTTATTACTTAGGTTGTAACGCCGGGGTTTTGTTATCATCAAAATCATATAGAGAGACTCAACAATCTCCCCCCTTTTGATGATGACAACACTCTAGATTACAAGAGTATTGGCATGTCTTTAAACAAATTTTGAGCTAAGTAAGGTCGATAAATCACAAGACGAATAAAACAACCATTCAACACTTTATTTGCCAAATAGATCGAAAATGAGACACAAGAGCCAACCATTTGAGATCAAACACCAGTTGCATTCATTTCATCATTTCATTATAAAGTACATTGATGCTCGATAAACCACAAGACGAATAAAACAATCATTCAACACTTTATTTGCCAAATAGATCAGAAATGAGACACAAGAGCCAACCATTTGAGATCAAACACCAATTGCATTCATTTCATCATTTCATTATAAAGTACATTAATGCTCGAGAGAATGCAAGACTCTAGACACTAGACATCATCGAGTTTGGTACCCTCCCCTCCCCGCCGGCCATGGCCGGAGTGGCGGCGGCTCCCTCCTCCATAATGAAGATTCTAGAGGAGGCTTCGTCATCTTCTGCTGCTATTCCTCGCCGTACCTTTGCTCAGGCGCTGGTGGAATCTAGGCAGCGACCGAAGATTGATATCCTAGTTAAGGAACCTGCATTTACAGACCGAGGAGAGCCGGCGGTGTATTTTTCTAAGATGGATATTCAAGCATCAATTCAGTTCTTATCTTTCTCTATCGTTGCCAAATGTGCTTATGGCCGTCCTACTTTTTCGGACATCAAGAGCTTCTTGATGCAGCGGTTAAAGATCTCTTCAGAAGTTATAATTAGCAAGCTAAATCTAAGACATCTCCTGTTGTGGCTTGACTGTGAAGCGGATTTTATGAAGCTATTAATACAGAAAAACCTTTATATCAGAGGCTTCTTGTTTTGTTTCTTCCGATGGACATCTGATTTTAATTTTGATGCAGATCCTCCGACTGTTCCTGTTTGGATTGGTTTTCCAGCCTTACCGGCTAATCTGTACCATGAAGACTGCCTTCGGTCAATAGCTAGAAATTTTGGCGCTGTCCTGCGTATACATGAAAAATCCTTGGCATTATCAGACACTTCGGAGGCCCTGGTATGTGTAGAAATGGATTTGTCAGCCCCGCGCAATGAGTGGCTTTGGATTGACTTGGATGGGGTTGGCTACTGGCAAAAAGTGAGCTATAACCGTGTTCTGGCGCTATGCTCTTTCTGTCATAAGCTGGGACATTCAGAGGATGGATGTAAGAAGAAACAGGGCAGGTTGGCCCGGATCCAAATGGTTCAAGAACCTGCTACTATAAAATCAAGACAGACTTATCGGCCAAGGTAGGATGGTCTGTTAACTGTTCGACAGAATGTGGCAATTGAAAATAAATTTAAGCTATTGGAACAGATTGGTATTCCGGTGGAAGTGCTACAGGATTCCAGTCTACCGATCAGTAATGACCATAATTTGGTGACAAAGGAGGGGAAGTCCTTAGGCCTGGACACAAATTCAGGTAGCCAGTTTGCATCACAGCATCACTTAGAGCACCAAATGTTGCCTATCTGTAAAGAGAATAGTAAGTTTCAGGAAATAAGTAACCCGAGTGATCATGGCAGTGGTAACAGTGAGCCTGTTATCTCCACTGAGGAGATGAAATTGATTGAAAAGGATACTGCTGTAGTGGTGGAGTCAACATCTGTTAGATTCAGGTAAATTGCAAATGAATGAGCTATTAATGATCAACAAGCAGGTATCAGAAAAATCATTGCAGGACAATGACTTCATGCAGTCACATTATCAATTGCATTGTGTTGAAATTGTTGGCAAGCAGCAAGATAAAAGGATAATCACTAGATCTAAAGCTAGATCCATGGAAGATTTTCCCTGGGAGCCTCAATGATACTGTCATCATTAATTTGGAATATTCGTGGAGTAGGGAATTTTAGAACCCGAAGATGTCTGAAAGAAGTTGTGCAATCCAATAAGGTCGATCTTGTGGCCATCTTGGAACCTATGGTGAGTTTAAATAAAGCCCCGCCCCTGGGGAGGTACATAAAGCTTGGGGGTTTTGCTTGTAGTAGCCTCCAAGACCCAAAAATTTGGGTTTACTGGCATGATAGTTTTAATTTGGAGGTTATTGCTTCCTCCTCTTAACATTTAACTCTTGGCTTGAAGAAAGATAATTTTTTTTGTACATATTACTCTTTTGTATATGCTTCATGTGACCCTAACCAAGGATAGTCTCTATTCAATGATCTTGCCTCTTTTCCTATTTCTGTCTCTATCCCTTGGCTGATAGGGGGGATTTTAACTGTGTTCTTTGCCCCTCAGAGAAGGTAGGGGGTGGAATGCTGGCCTTAGCTGCAATGGCTGATTTTAACAATTGCTTAGGCTCTGCTGGCCTGACTGATATTGGATTTATAGGAAATGCTATGACCTGGACTAATAACAGAATTGGTTCTGCTAATATCAAGGCTAGGCTTGATAGAGTGATAGTGAACAGCTTTTGTCTATCCTCTTTTCCTCAGTTGACTGTTAAACACCTTCCCAGAGGTCCTTCGGACCATGCTCCCTTGTTACTTTATATGGATAAATTACTGAGCAATCCAGGTCGTTTCATTTTTCAGAAGATGTGGTGTACACAAGTTTATTTTCAACAGCTTGTCTCAGACACCTGGCAGCAAACTCAAACTCATGACCCTAATCCTTTGACAAGGTTTTTTATCAAGCTAAAGACAGTTAATGCTTCACTTCATATTTGGAATAAAGAAATTTTTGGGGACATTAATTCTGCAGTAAGTTCTGCTAAAGCTGATGTAGAATCTAAGCAAAGCTATTTCGACTCTGATCCTTCTCATGATAATAAGGTTAGGCTGAATGCTGCCAATGCCTATCTTTGTCAAGCTCTATTAAGAGAAGAAATTTTTTGGAATCAGAAGTCCCGGGTTGACTGGATAGATTGTGGTGATAGAAGTACCTCCTGTTACCATGCGGTTGCACAGTGTAATAGAAGAAGAAACATTATTAGAAGGCTCAAAGTTGGGGAATCTAATGAATGGTGTTCTGATCAGGAAAATCTGAGGATACATGCTGAGAATTACTTCAAAAGCCTTTTCTCTTCTGAGAGTCACCTCCTAGACTCTGATTTGTTGAATTGCATCCCACAGGTTGTCACTGAAACTCAGAACTTAGTTCTATGTGCTCCGCCTAGTCTTTCAGAGATCTGTGAAGCTGTATGGTCCTTAAAAGGCTCCAGTTCCCCTGGTCCAGATGTATTCTCTGGGGAATTTTTTACAGTAGTATGGGAAATTATTAGACAGGATTTCTGCGATGCTTTTACTGCTTTCTTCCAAGGCTTTCCTTTGCCAAGGGGAATATCTTCTTCTCTCATTACTCTTATCCCCAAGGTACTTGAACCTAGATCATTCAATGATTTTCGGCCTATCAGTCTATGTAATTTCACTTACAAAGTTATTTCCAAGATCATTTCAGAAAGATTGGCTCCTCTTCTGCCTAATATAATTTCAAAGGAGCAGGGTGCATTTGTGAAAGGGCGGTTTATCTTGGATAATGTATCCCTTGCTAGACAGCTGATGATGGATATAAATAGGAAAGTTAGGGGTCATAATATGATATTCAAGCTGGATATGGCAAAAGCATATGACAGAATGGAGTGGGATTTTGTTTTAGCAGTGATGAGGAAGTTTGGTTTCAGTACTAGATTCACTTCTCTAATTGGTATGCTTTTATATAACTGCTGGTTCTCTATTAACTTCAATGGTATTGTTTCTGGCTTTTTTTAAATCCAGTAGAGGCATCAGGCAAGGGGATCCAATAGCACCTTATCTTTTTATAATAGCTTCGGAGGTTTTAAGCAGAGGTTTATCAGCCATATTCCAAACTGGGGGTCTTAAGGGCTATGCTGGGCCCAGAAGGACAATGCAGATTTCCCATTTTTTATATGCTGATGACACCCTGGTTTTCTTAAATGCTAGCAGAAGAAATATAGGGGCATTCCAACAGTTTATCAATATATATGAAGGTAGCTCGGGACAAAAGGTTAATGCAGCTAAGAGCTGCTTTATCCTACCAGCTAAGGCCCCCCTTTCCTTAATACAAGCTGTTCGGACACTAACTGGCTACAAGTACCAAGCTGAAGGAATCAAGTATCTTGGAATTCCTATCAAAAAGGGCAGATACCTGTGTTCAGATTTCAAGTTTCTTATTGAAAGGATTCAGACCAAATTAGAAGGTTGGCAATCCAAGTTGCTTTCTCAAGCTGGCAGAGCAGTTCTTATAGACTCAGTCCTTAAAAGTATGCCAATCTATCTTGCATCAGCTTGTTTTATCCCGAAAAAGATAATCAATTTCATGGACAGCCAATGTGCAGCCTTTTTCTGGCAAGGGGAACAAGGAATCAAGCGCAGGCATTGGATTGCTTGGTCACATATTCAGAAACCTCGCATAGAGGGTGGCCTTGGAATTAGGGACTTATTAAGTGTCCAGATTGCCTTTGCTGTTAAGATGTTATGGAATACAGTTCATGGATCATCACTGTGGTCTCAATATGCTAGACAGAGATTTATCAAAACTCATATCTCTAGCAGTAATAAACCTTTTCCTTCTGGTATGCCTCAATCTATCTTCAGACAGGCCAGAGATATCTTACTTGAAAATAGTAGGTGGTTTGTAGGGTCTAGAGAAACAATTGATTTCCTAAGAGACAATTGGACTGGAAATGGTTCTGCTTTTAGTGCAGAACAGGCCAGTAACAGAAATAATGGGAATGTAATCCCTATTTTCTCTGTTAGAGATGTACTCAGGAACACTCAGCATATGGCTTGGGGTTTTATTGGTAATGAGTTCCATGTCCCTAATATCCAGCTCAATAATGAGGCTGATATCTGTTTTTGGATGAGTTCTGCTACAGGTAACTTCTCTATTAAATCAGCCTACAATCTTATTCGTACAAGAGGTATGAAAAGGCCAGCCTGGGCAAAATTGTGGCATTCTGCTTTCAATCCAAGAGCAGCTCTATTCATATGGAAGCTAATCCACCGGGCAATTCCAGTTGATAGCAGGGTTATTGACTGTGGTATCCAAATGACTTCTAAATGCAGTTGTTGTTCCCTTCCAAATCATGAAGACCTCAACCATGTATTCATTCATGGTGACTTGGCCACAGAATTATGGGGCTGGCTGCTACCCCTAATCAGTAATAATATATGGCTGGGAGATCAAATTACTAGTAGATGCTGGGAATTCTTATCTGCAACCAGTATGCTTTCAGCCTTTAGCTTAGCTGGGATGTATTCAACCTTCCTTATGCTCTGGGAAATATGGAAGCAGAGATGTGCCTCAAAGTTTGAAGGGGTTCCGATCAATACTCTTACCATTAAAAGGAAGATCCTTTCTTCTGTTCAGACGGCTTTGGATAAAATTAATTTTCACAGGCCTCTTTCTCCTGCCAAAGTCAGATGCTTAGCTTCCTTTGGTCTGTTTCCTCGGGTACAGGTTAGGCAACGTATTATGGTCACCTGTAAACTGGCTAAACAGGGGTACACTCTACATGTAGATGGGGCATCGAAAGGTAACCCCGACAGATGTGGTGGAGGCGGATGCATAAGGAATAATTCTGGCGATCTGATTATAGGCTTTGCCTTCTATTATGGTGTAGGAAACAGTGTCATGGCAGAATGCAGGGCATTACATGATGGGCTAGCTATTGCTAAGCATAGTGGCATTAATCTCTTGGCAATTTTTTTTGATTGCTCCCTGCTTGTGGAGGCATGTCGGAGTGGAATATCTCGTAATTGGGTTGTTCACCCTTGGTGGAAGGATACCTTAACTCTCCTTCAAGAAAGTGGAAGTGAGATTAATCATATATACAGAGAGGGGAACCAAGTAGCCGACTCATTGGCTTCATATGCTTGTGGCACTACAACTAATCAACTCTATACCAAAGCAAGGGAGTTACCACAGCTTACCAAGGGTGCTTTTAGAGTGGAAAAGGCTGGTTTGCCTTCTTTCCGTCATTTTTAGTTTCTAGTTGTTTTTCTTCAGCTGGGGCTTATGCCCATTTCGTATTGTCCGGGCCCTCATTATAAGCCCCTTGTTTTTTTTCAGGGGTTTGCCCCTTTGGTTGTATACACTGCTTACCCATTTTCAATAAAAATTAGGACCACAGGGAAAGCCTGGAGGAGTGAGAACACTCTCCCTCTCTGAGGGAGGGTGCACTCGACCTGTGCATTTTCTGACTGGTCGGTGTTTGGTTAAAAAAAAAAACTCTAGACACTAGACACATGCGACAAAGCAAATGCAGAACTGACACAATGATCCTCACCAATGATCACGCATACAAACATACAAACATACCGACATAAAATATATAAGACCTGCACTACTACTTCTCCCCCTTTGGCATCATCAAAAGGGGATACGATTGACGAAAGATGAACCCAAAAAACACACGACCGAAGTACAATAGTATGGAGGGAGGAAGCAAAAGAAAAATCCTCATGGGTCATCTGCAGGAGGCTGATCCTCTGGAGGAGGAGGCTGATATGCAAGGCGGCGGCGGATGTCTTCAAGAGAATGATCTTGAACCTGAAGATAATCTTGAATATGGCCAATGGAGACGTCACGGGACGCATCATGGTGCTGCATTCCAAGAAGTGTTAAGTTCATGATATGGAAGGCCTGGCTGGAATCGGTAACGCTATCTGTGAGGGTAGTCATATGGGTGGAGAGTGTGGTCATCTGAGTGGAGAGAGTGTCCAAGATGTTGGAGAAGGAATCTATGCGACCTGACATAGTGTCAATCACATTACCCATAGTGTCTATGCGATCCTGAAAAGTAGAAAGTCGATCCCCAAAGGTATCCACTCGAGTTTCCAGTCTAGTAAACCACCTGTCAAAAGTCTCATAATCTACCCAAGAGTGTTGTGCGGCCATTTGAGTAGAAGACTCTCCATGATAGAACTGTGGTGGAGGAGGCACCTCGGGATGCATACGATGAGGTGAATGTGAAGGAGGCTGCTCCTCAGCCTGAACTGGAGGGGGGACATCTCCCTGATCTTGTTGTTGCTCTTGTTCTTGTTCTTCCTCACTAGCTAATTCATCCCCAGAAGTTGGTACATCACGACGGAGCTCACCATCCGGACCCCAATAATATCCCATATCTGTGAAAATCTTATGCTCATTATAAATATCATCTTGTCGAACATAAATGAACTGCTCATCTGCCAAATTGATCCCACCATAGATGAATATGCCGGTCAACTGTAAAGCATAGGGCAAGGATCTCCGCAAATTTGTTCGACAGGTTCCAATCAGAGTCGTCATAAGGCGACCCATGTTAACTTGAATCCCATTCATAATATTGTAAAATAGAAACCTGTGAACTTTTGTTACTTCATTTCTACTGCCACTCTTTGGATAAATGAGGGAGGTAAACATATGGTGCAATATACGCTGCAATGGTGGAAAATGATTTGCATTCAATATGATTAAGTCGCTGCCACCATGCATGTAATCACACCTGGTCATAGCAAGAAAAGTTTCCTCAACAGCACCATGACCAAAAACCATGTCGGCTCCTCTAGCCGAAACTCCTAAGGCCCGCTCAAACAAATCCAGAGTGATATGAAACTCAACACCTTTAACAATTGTATATAGTTCCTCATTTCTTTCGACCAAATTTCCATAGAACTGCTGCACTAGATTGGGATAATATCGGGTATATCTAGTGACAAAATCAATGGAATCGGGTTGAATCTCAAAGACAGCACATAAATCGGGCAAAATCTCGTTCACCTCATTGAAGTTGACAAACCGAGGGTCGATCATGGGCCGTGGAGGCAGCCGAGGTGCACGATGAGGTGCAGGTGCCCGCTGTGGTGGAGGAGCCTGAAGGGTGTGATGAACGGATCTAGAGGGGGGGTGAATAGATCCAACCCTAAATAAAATGCAACACAGGCAGTTAAAAATAACCAGTGTAGAAATAGACTGAACTGCTATGGACTCACCCATAGATTCAGAAGAAGAATGGTCCAAGATGTACGTGAAACCAACCAGTAGTAGAAACTCGATTAAGAATGCAAGATGAAACCAATCAGAAGATAACAGCAGATGAATGATTAACTAATCAAACCATGCTAAACCATTTATGTGAGCCTAAGCATTCATCTACCGATGAGAAGATGCACAAGCAATCACACAGGAGACAAAAGTTTTTAAGATGGTTCGATCTCTGTCCAGAGATCTACGTCCACCCCTTACTCAACTGAGTAAGGCTTCTTGCTGCCACACTACTTGAATACCGCTGATCCACAACTTTGGGGATGGAAATCCCTACAACCGCTGAGCCTCACAGCTTGCTGTCCGAGGAACACCCTCGCCCGCTGAGCAATACAGCTTAGCTCTGTTGATTCACAGCTTCTAAAGGTTTCAAAAGGAAAACAAAAGAAACATAAGAACACACTGATGAAAGAAAAAAATGTAGCTCTTAAGATAGAGCAAGCTGACCCTGGATTTGATCCAGAGGTCAGAAAGAGACTATAGCTCACACTTCTTCTCCTTCTCACTCTCTTTCTTGCTCTCTCTTCTCTTCTCCTTCTGGGCTCTCCTCTTCTCTTCTTCTCTCGTGCTTCTCTTCTCTTCTTCTCTCTGGCAGCACTCCTTTTTCGTTTCTCTCAGTTCTGTACAGCACAGCCACCAGCAGCTTTCTTCGATGGGTAATATAGCTTTATATAGGAACATGGGCTTCATATGGATCAAGCAACAGAACCCTACTAAAATTCCATTGGTCCACGTGCTAGGGAATAGAAACTTCTTTTCCTCGGATCACGTGCCAATCATTTCGCCCTTTATCCATGAGCCAGCCTTCGGCCTTTTCGAAGGTCACGTGCCTCTTCTGCGAACCTGATTGTTCCCTGCAAAAGACAGAGTATCGTTTAGGATCACTTGCAGAAAATTAGAGTTCATCACGAGGAAGAGCAGACCGTGCGCAGACCTTAGGCTTAATTAAACCAGATGTGCACTGACCGTGAAATGCGTAAACAGACATATGCACAGACCTAGAATAGAAACGCACAAGGCAAAAACTTTCACCGACTGTGTCTTGCCCAGACTAAATCATGCATGTATGTTGATATGCACTAACCTTCGTATGAACAACCGAAGACATGCACCAAGGTGAATAATGCACCGAGTTCTATATGAACGTGTTAACAGAAGTGATGTGCACAGACCCTCTAGCATGAGTGCATACATCACTGAGTTACCATATGCACCAACCCTATGTTCACTAGGCCAAAACCTGCACTGAGCACACATATGCACCGAGCTCTATATGCGTGCATGTAAAACATGCACCGAGTTAGAGAATGCACTGACCTCCTATATGCTTTAGAAAAGCATTGAGGCGCAGGCATGCAATGAGACTCAGAATGAGACGCAGACGGGGTCGCATCTGTGCATGAGACGCTTACAGAGATGCAAGATGAAAATAGCACCGACCTGTGTGAGCCTTAGACTTAGCATGAGACGCACTAACTTTATACAGTCACAATGCTGAGACGCAAACGTGCACCATCCTTGTGCAATCTCAACACGACTTGCACCGACCCGTGTGTGCATTAGACGCAAATGTAGACGCACTGTGAGATGCCAAGACTATAAAACAGCACCGACTACATGCGAGCCAACGCTTGAGATAGCACCGACCTGTCATGTATTAGACGTAGCATGCAAAGACCTTGCATATAGACAAGGCGAAAACATGCATCAACATGCATGCCCAAAGCTTGCACCGACCCTGCAGCATGCAAGGGTCAAAAGGTGCACCGACCTGGTATACTGACCAGCCAACTATGTATGAATTTCATATGCATTAAGCTAGATGTGCACAGACCGTGGATGTGACTTAGACAAAAGCATGCACCGACTAGGATGTGCACCGACCTTAGTGTGTGCATATGACTAACATCCTGAGAGAAATGTGTGTACACAACCTGTTTGAAGAATTAACTGTGCATTCAATCTGATGAGGTTCTATTCATATCTGAAAATGCAATGACCCAAAAATGAAACTGGGAGTGATTCTGACCTATAGAAAGTTGATGTTGCCAAAGTCAACGATTGGTCAAACCACTGTTGCCAATGGTCAAACCATTGTTGTCAATCATTAAAACAAAACAAGGATAGCGCCAATTCAGATGAGACACAACATTCTCCCCCTTTTTGATGATGGCAACAATTTATACTTTGATGGCAACACAAATGCAATAAGAGTCAGAAACTGTAAAGGAAATCTCTCCCCCTTTAGACACTCCCCCTTTCTCTCCCCTTTTCACTAAAGAATTGATAAGACTCAAACTGCCCATCGAGTTAAAACTCATCAAATTCTCTCCCCCTTTGCCATCAACAAACAAGGAACATGAAAGAGACAAGGGAATTGAGGTAGTGAGGAGACACAAAAATGAGAAGGGATTTAGAGTATGGAATCCATGAGATCTGGTGACAAACTGAAGAAAAATTTCATTAAAAAAGCATACTTAGATCAGAATCTATTAGAATAAGAGTTCACGTAAGGCAACCTTGGTAAAAATCTGATTTAAGTGTAATGAGAGTTAGAGTTTAAGCTACACTTAGTAACCAGGGACTCTGGTGTCTAAATAACATGTTTCCTTGTGTCAAAAAGTGAATGCTATATCGGACTGTTTAACTTATTTACAAAAAAAATTGGTTTGGGGTTGACTCTATAACTTCCTTCAAAACAAAAAGGGGTATTGTTTATCTTCAATACTTGCTTGTCTTCTTTTCCAATCATGCGAAATGAATGTGATGAGTAAGTCAAGTGGGCTTGGTTCTATTCTCTTACTTTCTCAAATGTTTTAGTCATATTATTTGTTGCAAAAATGGTTTGCTCAAACTTTTATTAGTCAAAATGGAGCTTATAAGCCTTAAACCATCTGAACTTAACATAGGGGCATATACACCATTTCTAACTTCAAGGTTGTCTTTTTCAAAAGTAAAAATCTCAACTTTCCCCATTTAACTCATCGGTGAAAATCAATCTCTCACTCCTTGTCACGCCCCGAGCCTTTATTACAACAGAAGACTAGCTCGAGAAACGTGAACAGCCGGCATCGTAAGCCTCTTGCAAGTAAGAACGATCAGAGCGCAAGGCAATCATACATAAGAATGCAATCGCACAATAATTTACTCAAATTCCAACTTTATTTCATTAAAAATCAAATATTCAAATACAATCACTAATTCAACTATCTTCGTCATACTAGACTCAAGAAATAAGAAAATTACATAGACTCAATCTAAACATGTAGACTTCCTAAGTCTTCACTCTCAATTTGATATAACTTTCATTCGCTCTCGGACCCGCTACTTGTATAACTCGAATCCGAATTCGTATCACTTCCATCTCCTGAATAGATTGGAAATAAGTAATGAGCACACTCGCCCAGTAGGTATCTTCGCATCAACATGATTAGCAATGTTTAAGTAAGTAGCATTTTAGCTCTAAAGAATTTAGGTAAAATCATGCGAATGCGATCAATCATGCGAATAACCTAAGTAACAAGATGATCATGTAAGATAGAATGAACAAGTATGAACCAGCAAGAATGTAACAAGAATGGTCTTTCATGAACAAGAATGTACTAGCAAGTCACATACTCATCACCCAAACAACTTTTGCTTATGAGCAAGTATTTGGTGAATTTCTGTGGAATATCATGTAACAAGTAAGAAAGTCATGTACGTGAATCATGGATTTCACTTATTTATAGAGAAAGTACTCCCAGCGCAATGCGACGCCAGTAGCATCATACCCCATAGTTTGTAGTATGTTTTCGACAATCAACCGAGGGGACTAGCATAGAGCCCTTGAACACAATCAGTGCTCGATCGCATCTTCAAGTATAAATCAAGCTATTTCCACGTTTCAAACAATAAAATATGGCCAAGAATGTACAATTTCAATAAGTTCATGATAACAATAATTCCATGAATGAAATGCTTCTATTTGGAACAAGGAATTTTAATAATCATATTAGAACTATGTTATGCCATGGAAATAAATCGGCAGCATATTGGTGTTAGGATGCTAGGCCCGGATACAGAGGGGGGTGAATGTATCCCCTTCAGAAATTATGCCCAAATTAAATCTCTAGAGCTCAGATATGCGGAATAAAAACTAATGAGCTTTCCAAGATGAGATGATAAGACAACTATAGATCAAACAGTTGGACTGCAACAATGCAGCCACCTGATCAAACCAGAAACGCAGACAGAACTAAGCAAACCAATCACACCTAGCAAAAATGTAATGCTCAAGGTTAACTCCCTAGATAATACAACTAGCCAAGCATGCACAACCTGTGAATGGGAGGTAGAAGGCAAGGAACAAATGCACAAAGCAAAACCACTACACAGTAGATTTTTAGGTGGTTCGGTCACCAAGACCTACATCCACCCCTCACTCCCAACCGGAGTGAGGCTTCACTAGCCAACGCTAGAAACAAGCAGACTCAGTCTGCGAACACTTGCTGCCACACAGCTTGACCAGGGGAACACCCTCCCCTCTTCCTCCCAATCGGAGGGTCACCCCAAGTGACTCCCACCCACTTGGAAACCAGAGTTCGAAGACCTCTCTTCCTCCAGACCAGGAGGGACCCCTGGACTTGCAACCATAAGCCCAGAACCGGAGGACGAGCCTCCCTTCCTCTAACCAGAGGGAACCCACAAGTGACAACCTGTCACTTGCAACCCGGAGATCAGATCTCCCTTCTCCCGAACCAACAGGAGGAACCCGACCTCAGTCCAGAGGATCGGAAGAACAAAGCTAACCAGAGAAACAAAATGAAAAATAAGAAAACATAAAAGGAACAGCGATAAAGGCTGGAAATGAAACACAATAGTCGTTCTAGCTTTGATCCACGAACAGACTGAACAGGTTTTCAATAGAACTCTCTCCTCTCTTCTTTTCTTCCTCTTCTTTCTTCTTCTCAGCTCACGCAATCTTTCTCTCTTTCTTCTGCTGCTCTCACTCTCTATTTTCTTCTCTTTCGTAGGCTCTCCCTATCTCTTCTTTTCTCTTCTTCTTCTGCTCTTTTTGATCATTGCTCTCTCTCTTCTGCTTCTCTGCTTTCTTCACTGGCTTCTATACTCTCTGTATATACTTGGCCACTTCAATCAGTCTTCTTCTGTGGAAGAAGGCTCGTATATATAGCAGCAGCAGCAGCAGCAGCCAGGGCGGGTGTGGTTTCCACATTTCACGCCCTAAGAATTCGGACCACGTGGCAGCATCCAGTAGGCTGTCAGTACACGTGTCCTCATCTGGGCACCTCGTCCTTCCTTGGATCACGTGCCTTCATTAGGCTTCACGAAGATTCCCTGTTAGATAAAGAACAAATTATCAGTTAAGTCTAAACCCTGTACAGTCTCTGAAGAATACAACACATTGTATAGACTTCAGTTTAAAGCCAACAAACAGACATTACTGTATGGACTTTACAAGATAAATAGCAATGTATAGACTCTTCAATCGACAGGCAGACAATGTATATACTTGCCCAGTGTAAGGACTTGATTGTACGAGCATGCAATGTATATACTTGCTCAGCCTGAGGCAATGTCTAGACTTGATGATGCAGCGAGCATGCAATGTACAGACTCTATATTGCAGGCAGACAGCAATGTATAGAGTTGCTATGTGCAGGCTGGCAGCGCAGTGTACAGACTCTACGTGCAGGCATTGGGGCGAGGTATAGACTTGCTAGGTACGGCAAAGATAAAGGAGCAAACGGATGTATAGACTCAGCAGCAGGTGCACACAATGTATAGACTTGGTTCGGCACAAAGGCAACTCATTGATGTACAGACTTTGGCTTGAACAATGCGGAATGTGTGGACTTAGTGTTGTGCGAGCAAGACTGCAGGCAGTGTATAGACTTGATGATGTGCAGTGCATGAACAACCGATGTATAGACTTGGCTATGCGAGCAAGCTACACGATGTGTAGACTTAATGAGATGCAATGCCAACTCTGTACAGACTTGGTCGTGTAAGGCGACGCAAGCAATGGCTATATAGACTTTGGACTTGAACGCCCAAGCAGGCTGTACATATTTGAAAAGTAAGCCAATGTATAGACTTGCTGAGGGAGAGACTGTACAGACTTGAAGCAAAGCAAGGCAATCGAGTGTGTAGACTTGACTGCTGCGAGCACAGGCTGTACATACTTGGTGTGAAGAACACAAGCCAAGTGCAGTGTATGGACTTTATGCAAGAAAGCAAGTGTGCATAGTATAGACTTGAGTGATGAGTGGACTTTCAATGAAGAGGCTGTACAGACATGATAAAATCACGATGTGTAGACTTGCCAATTATAGCTGGTCGATGTACAGACTAGAACAAGGCTAAGTCTGTACAGACTTGAACAAACACAGTGTATAGACATTGGCAAGGCAACGTTGGTAAAACTACCAATGTGCAGACTTTCAAAGCTGAACGTAGGTAAAGAACCCAATGTGCAGACTTGGAAGTGCAACGTAGGAACAGATGCCAATGTACAAACTTTGGCAAGCAACGATGTACAGACTTGCACAGTTCCAGCTGAAGAATGTATAGACTTTACCTATTAAATGTGGCTGTACAGACTTGGAGAGTTGAAGCCAATGTACAGACTTGTTGATATCAAACCGATGTACAGACTTGCAGATGCGAAGCCAATGTACAGACTTTATGATATGAAGCCAATGTACAGACTTGCAGATGCGAAGCCGATGTACAGACTTTAAAGGCTGTGAACAACAAGGCATGCTGTACAGACTTACTCAATCAAACTGATGTATAGACTTTGAAGGATTTGAACGGGAGAATGTCTAGACTTTAAGAACCGAAACTCACGTTGTACAGACTTTATGAGCACAGTCCAGTGTATAGACTTGATGCCTTGAAGGTGATGTATATACTTGGATGCCCAACGCCAATGTACTGACTTTGAAGAGAAGACAAATGTATGGACTTTGACGGAGTGAGACAATGTTCAAACTTTGAAGTTACACTGTGGATGTATATACTTGAATGAGCATGGCTTGTATAGACTTGAAAGTCTGAAGGCGATGTACAGACTTGCCTAAGACGCATCATGAGACGCTGGCTGAGACGGACGCTGTACAGACTTTGAATGCACTAAGACGCTGAACAAGACGGACCGATGTACAGACTTCTAAATGCTGATGGACTTATGAGTGCAGAACAGACAGATGCAATGTACAGACATGCGAATCTAATAGAACACTCATGCACACACTCATGCACAGGGAAGCAATCGCTGCTCCAGGGGAGCATTCTCAGCGTTAGGGGAGCATGCATTACGGGCTCAAGGCATTTTTGATGTCACTTGGAGCAGGCTGACCTGCATGAAGAAGTGTCGACTCTTGTCTTGGCAATGCATGAAAAAGTGTCGACACTTGTCTTGGCAATGCATTAACCTGACTGATGGTGGGGGAGCATCTACAGCCGCTGGATAAACACTTAGATGGGTCGACCCACAGTGCTGGCACACTCATGCATTCTCTCACAGAATAGATCAGATATATTCAAACAATGTGGTGATGAAACATTGAAACATTCATATGCAACACATGTTCATTGAAACATTTATATGCAACACAAATAGATTTATATGCAGATTCAGCAGATTCAAATAGATGATGACTTATAGTGTTTGCTATCATCAAAATCACAGGGAAACAACAATCTCCCCCTTTTTGATGATGGCAACACTATGAGTCAATATGACTTGATCAAATATTTCTCCCCTTTGACTTCAGTAAAAAGACATTAATTGAAGAGGGAAGATAAGCAGATATGAAACAATTGAAAGAACATTTCTCCCTTTAACTACATGGAAGCACATTCTCCCCCAAAGAGCAATATGACTCAAATCAATTTCTCCCCTTGTGTTTTTTGTTTTTTTTTAAACAATCATGCAGAGGTATGAATGCAGAGATGCAGATGCAGCAAGAAATGTAATACCTCCCCCTAAGAAAATGAATGCAGAGTCACAATTGATATGAGCATGATTCAATATGAGAAGGAAGCTCCCCCTGAATAGATACCAATTGATATGCATCTGTTGCATTTCTCTCAATTGATGTGGTTGAGATGGAGACCATAGTGGCATTCAAGGGTAAGTTCAGGTCAATGAACCAAGGACAGTGAGGAGAAGAGTTTCAAACACAAGAAGTTCAAAACAAGATTTTCAAGGAGACAGCAATCTCATAAATCCAAAACATAAGTTTTCAAAGTCTTCCATTATAAGGGCTTGTGAATGAATTTTATTGATCAGCATGGTTTAAACATAATGTATGCAGAGTTTATCAATAAAATTCTGTATTGATATCTAAAACCATGGTTTAATAAAAATGAACCAAGCCCTCATATTTATCTTGATTAATCTCCCTTTCTCTTACACAATCAAATCTATTGACTTCTTTCAGAATTACATGCACTAGTATTGAAATCAAGCAATTATGAAGTCATATGATTTTGTCTAGGGTTGTAGGAATTTGATTTTAGCATCAATATTCAGATATTTCAATTTGTTGAACAATTTTCTTGCTACAAATTTTACGAGCACTCTAGTTCAGTGCACACATTGTAACTAGAGGATATACCTTGATTAGAGGCCAATATCCCTAAGCACTTAGTGTGACTAACAGTCATGCTTTATATGAACAGAGGTAGCATTTACACATCATGACACATTCTAAATCATTTCTGGATGAGTGAGTTGTATTTCTTAGTGTGCATGTCATTGCTATGCCTGATTTAACAATCAATTTTTATTTTGCAGAGTTAACTAGGCACCTCATGACACAATCCTTTGGACATGATTTCTCAGTGACCAAAGTCATTGCTCTGAAAACTATTTACCCTTTAGACATTTCAGACAATTTCATTTGCTTCAAGTCAATAATAATTTCATGTACTTAACCAATTAAAGCCATGAATTTAATAATGCAGATTTCAGAAGATTTTACAAGATACGGCATGAAATAGATGGTTAAGGTTTATTAAAACATGCTTCAGATATTTTTAAGAGATTTTAAAGTCAAACTCCATGAATACATTAAACTTAAACCACATGAGTTATTTCAGACATTCATAAAAACATATAATAGAAGATTTCTAGTTCAAGAGTTTTCAGATTTATGATCGAGATAGCCCATTGAAATCTTCATGAGAGACTGATAGAATTTTGAACCCAAATGATACCAATTGATAGGAGAAATACCAATTGTTAAGAGAGATTGTGAAGCTCAAAGTTTTCAGAATATGATCAAGATTTATCAACAAAATCAATAAGAAAGGATATGCAATGAATTCTGACAAATGTATTCATTTGACAATCTATATGCAATGCATTGACTCCCCCTCACAATATGCATTCAAACTCTCTTTTTGGCATTTTTCAAATATAAGGAAATGCAATGCACTATATGTATGCAAAAACATGCAATTAACTCCCCCTGAAAACATGTAATGTTTGCCATGAGAAACTGAACATATGATTTTGATTCATGCACATTCAGACTGTCATATCCAGCAAAGTGACCCATGGTACTAGGCGGAGCACTTGGTCTAAAAGACCAGCTCTCACATAGTAAGGACCTCCAGATAGATTTCCCTGTCTTTTGGTAGCTTACCATTTGATATACCATAGAGGTCATGAATAACAAAGTAAAACTAACAGTCCTATATGCAATTCAGGTTTTCAATGAACTATGCAACAGAGAAATTTCAAACAACATTCATATGCAGTCCAGATCTTTCAGAATGTAATTTATTTTCAGAGTTTATGCATTTCAACAATTATCAAACAACTACAAATGACAGATATGCAAGATTACATCAAATCAGATATGCAATGAATTTCAAAATAGGAAATGCAGAGAATTTACCTGAAAATTTCATAAGGGGTTTTTCTTTGAGTGCCTTGGTTTATTTACCCCTGTTTATTCCATTCCAAAGCACACCTGCAACGTAAAGTTATTTTGCATAAAATAGGCACCCAAGAAGTCTTGGGTCCTGACATGACAGTATTATTTCTAGCAGGTTTTCTCAGCACATTTCTAGCAGCATGGTCATCAGATTTCATCAAGTAGCAATTATTCATTGAATGACCAATTTGACCACAGTAATGACATGAATTAGCAGATTTCAAATTCTTCTTATGCACATTACTGTTGTCATGAAGTTTATTGGCAGAGAGAGAGAGTTCTGTTTACTATAATGATAGTAAGATGCATCAGGTTTCAGATTTGATCTATGCACATTCTTGTTAGCATGAAATCCATGTGCATATGCATGAAACTTTTTGTTGTTGACAGAATTAAAATTCTGTTTACTAAAACCAGCCAGCCAACATTCAGCAGCTCTATGGCCTGGCTTCCCACAGTTAAAACAATGAGAAGAATTCATTCTCTTAGAATTCTCATGAAAAGCATGTCTATTTGTAGGGATTTTAGCTTCTCATTTCTACCCTGAACATGCCAGCATTCAATGGCCCTATGGCCATGCTTTCCACAGTGAGAGCATTTGAGAGAATTTCTTTTAAAAGAACCTGACCAGCATTCAGAGGTCTTGTGACCAATCATGTTGCAGTTAAAACAGATGATGTGCTGGTTCATTGAAGCAGATTTGTTTTTACTAAAGACATGTTGGTTTGCAGAGAATTTAGCATGATATGAATAAAAGGTTTTCTTATCACTAGCAAACCAGCAATGAGCAATTGAGTGTCCTAATTTTTCACAATTAGAACATGTGACACTCCTTTTCTGAGGTGAAGGATTTTTATCATGAAATCTCCTAGCATTCTTATCATCCTTCTCCATCAGCTTACACTCATGCATCAGATGTCCAAATTTATGACAGTAATGACAGATCATTTTCTTTTTGGATGCATGTGAATGTGTGTGAGGACTATAATTAACATGCAGTGATGACCCCTTTTTATTTATTTTCTGATTTACAGTCCTTTTCTGATTTTTATCATGTTTTCCTGTTTTCTTAGCCTTGTGCTGAGTTGGAGATGAAGTAGAAGGCTCATCCTCTTCAGAAGATTTAACAAAAATAGTTTTCAGGTTGACTCCATCAACCTTCCTCATGACTAGACTGTAACCCAGTCCTTATTTCTTAAAATTAATCTTTGTTCCCAGCTTTTTCTGAACAGTGGGCTTCTGAGAAGTGTGAGAAGTAGAGCTAACAACAAAAGATGTATGAATTTTATTTTCAAATTTCTTTTTATTTACAGGATTATAACCTAACCCCTCCTTCTGAAAATTGACTTTTACTCCCAGCAGTTTGTTCAGATTATCTTGCCCACTCACAAATTTAGACAAGGAGTTTTTTAAATCCTGAATTTCTTTTTCTTGAGAGGAAATGTGTAGCTCATAACTGGCAATCTCTTGCTCACTGCAATTCATAGCTTCATTCAAAACTTTATTAGCTGTTTTGTATTTTTCAATTTCTTGTTCCAGATTGCTCAGTTTCTCAGGGTCTTCAATACAAACACTTTTTCCTCTTTCTAAGGCTAGCAGTCTCTCAGACATAGTGGAGTTCAGCATTTTTAACTTCTCATTTTCTTCCTTAAGCTTATCATTTTGAATTAACTCATTTATTAAAGTCTGATCTTCTTAGTTAGTTTCAAGTTTTCTTCCAGCCTTAAATTCCTTCAAATCATTTTCCTTCTTTTCAATATTTTTCTGTAATTCCACATTTACAGATTTGATGGCTTCAAATTTTTTAGTCAGCAATGTGTTCTCCTGTTTAAGTTTCTCTAATTTTTCTTCATCTTCTTTGGAGAGTTTTCTGAGAGAATCATTTTCAGATTTCAGCTTGTTCAATTCAGACTTAACACATTCAAATTCTTTCAGTAAATCCTTACTCTGAACAGAATCATGACTAGCTAGGCTAAGTTTCTTTTCAAGTTCAGAGATTTCTTTTACATGATCTTGATTTTCAATTTTTAGCAATGAAATTTGTTTCTCCAGCATTTGAGTATCAGAC
This sequence comes from Amorphophallus konjac, assembly GCA_022559845.1. NCBI lineage: Eukaryota > Viridiplantae > Streptophyta > Magnoliopsida > Alismatales > Araceae > Amorphophallus > Amorphophallus konjac. Next base: position 216,815,185 of record CM040118.1, read on the forward strand.
ATACTAGCATCAAGAACATTTTTCAGTTCAGCACAATTTCTACAATCGACATTTAAATTGTCTGACCTACTACTCTTCTTCAATTTTTTATACTGACTTCTTAAGCTCTCATATGACTCTAACAATTCAGCTTATGCATTTTCCCAATCATCTAAAGTATAGTTTTCAAAGGGATTTACCTCATCATCATCATCATCTTCATCTTGACTGCTGCCTTGATTATTTCTGTCAGCCATCATGCAGCTGTCCTCATTTTTTATCTGAGTTCGCTTCAGTATATCCAGAATGTCTTTAGCAGACCTGCAATCATGAAGGCAAGACCATAAGGCTCTGTCAGTAGCTGCTTTCATTAGATTAAAGGCTTTCTGATTTTCTCCATCCTTTGATCTGTGTCTGTCGGTCCATTTGGATACTTTCGTTGGTAATGTGTGAGGACCTTGTGAAATTAATTTCCACAGATCTGGATCAACAGATTTAACATAAGCACGTAAAGCACTGTGCCACTGACTGAAATCAGAACCACTAAAGATGGGTGGACAACTAGCCATTGAAAACAAATCAGATTAATGCAACAGGAATATTGATGCACTAAAAACAAATTAGCACCTAAGACTGCAAGATCGGATCTGCAGGTCGCTGAACCTTGTATGCAGACATCGCTCTGATACCAATTCTTAGGATGCTAGGCCCGGATACAGAGGGGGGTGAATGTATCCCCTTCAGAAATTATTCTCAAATTAAATCTCTAGAGCTCAGATATGCGGAATAAAAACTAATGAGCTTTCCAAGATGAGATGATAAGACAACTATAGATCAAACAGTTGGACTGCAACAATGCAGCCACCTGATCAAACCAGAAACGCAGACAAAACTAAGCAAACCAATCACACCTAGCAAAAATGTAATGCTCAAGGTTAACTCCCTAGATAATACAACTAGCCAAGCATGCACAACCTGTGAATGGGAGGTAGAAGGCAAGGAACAAACGCACAAAGCAAAACCACTGCACAGTAGATTTTTAGGTGGTTCGGTCACCAAGACTTACATCCACCCCTCACTCCCAACCGGAGTGAGGCTTCACTAGCCAACGCTAGAAACAAGCAGACTCAGTCTGCGAACACTTGCTGCCACACAGCTTGACCAGGGGAACAGCCTCCCCTCTTCCTCCCAACCAGAGGGTCACCCCAAGTGACTCCCAGTCACTTGGAAACCAGAGGTCGAAGACCTCTCTTCCTCCAGACCAAGAGGGACCCCTGGACTTGCAACCACAAGCCCAGAACCGGAGGACGAGCCTACCTTCCTCTAACCAGAGGGAACCCACAAGTGACAACCTGTCACTTGAACCCGGAGATCAGATCTCCCTTCTCCCGAACCAACAGGAGGAACTCGACCTTAGTCCAGAGGATCGGAAGAACAAAGCTAACCAGAGAAACAAAATGAAAAATAAGAAAACATAAAAGGAACAGCGACAAAGGTTGGAAATGAAACAGAATAGTCGTTCTAGATTTGATCCACGAACAGACTGAATAGGTCTTCAATAGAACTCTCTCCTCTCTTCTTTTCTTCCTCTTCTTTCTTCTTCTCAGCTCACGCAATCTTTCTCTCTTTCTTCTGCTGCTCTCACTCTCTATTTTCTTCTCTTTTGCAGGCTCTCCCTATCTCTTCTTTTCTCTTCTTCTTCTGCTCTTTTTGATCGTTGCTCTCTCTCTTCTGCTTCTCTGCTTTCTTCACTGGCTTCTATACTCTTTGTATATACTTGGCCACTTCGATCAGTCTTCTTCTGTGGAAGAAGGCTCGTATATATAGCAGTAGCAGCAGCAGTAGCCAGGGCGGGTGTGGTTTCCACATTTCACGCCCTAAGAATTCGGACCACGTGGTAGCATCCAGCAGGCTATCAGTACACGTGTCCTCATCTGGGCACCTCGTCCTTCCTTGGATCACGTGCCTTCATTAGGCTTCACGAAGATTCCTTGTTAGACAAAGAACAAATTATCAGTTAAGTCTAAACCATGTACAGTCTCTGAAGAATACAACACATTGTATAGACTTCAGTTTAAAGCCAACGAACAGACATTACTGTATGGACTTTACAAGACAAACAGCAATGTATAGACTCTTCAATCGACAGGCAGACAATGTATATACTTGCTCAGTGTAAGGACTTGATTGTACGAGCATGCAATGTATATACTTGCTCAACCTGAGGCAATGTCTAGACTTGATGATGCAGCGAGCATGCAATGTACAGACTCTATATTGCAGGCAGACAGCAATGTATAGAGTTGCTACGTGCAGGCTGGCAGCGCAGTGTACAGACTCTGCGTGCAGGCATTGGGGTGAGGTATAGACTTGCTATTTACGTGCAAGCTAAAGGAGCAAATGGATATATAGACTCAGCAGTAGGTGCACACAATGTATAGACTTGGTTCGGCACAAAGGCAACTCATTAATGTACAGACTTTGGCTTGAACAATGCACAATGTATGGACTTAGTGTTGTGCGAGCAAGACTGTAGGCAGTGTATAGACTTAATGATGTGCAGTGCATGAACAACCGATGTATAGACTTGGCTATGCGAGCAAGATACACGATGTGTAGACTTAATGAGATGCAATGCCAACTCTGTATAGACTTGGTCGTGTAAGGCGACGCAAGCAATGGATGTATAGACTTTGGACTTGAATGCCCAAGCAGGCTGTACAGACTTGAAAAGTAAGCCAATGTATAGACTTGCTGAGGGAGAGACTGTACAGACTTGAAGCAAAGCAAGGCAATCGAGTGTGTAGACTTGACTGCTGCGAGCACAGGCTGTACATACTTGGTGTGAAGAACACAAGCCAAGTGCAGTGTATGGACTTTATGCAAGAAAGCAAGTGTGCATAGTATAGACTTGAGTGATGAGTGGACTTTCAATGAAGAGGCTGTACAGACATGATGAAATCACGATGTGTAGACTTGCCAATTATAGCTGGTCGATGTACAGACTAGAACAAGGCTAAGTCTGTACAGACTTGAACAAACACAGTGTATAGACATTGGCAAGGCAACGTTGGTAAAACTACCAATGTGCAGACTTTCAAAGCTGAACGTAGGTAAAGAACCCAATGTGCAGACTTGGAAGTGCAACGTAGGAACAGATGCCAATGTACAAACTTTGGCAAGCAACGATGTACAGACTTGCACAGTTCCAGCTGAAGAATGTATAGACTTTACCTATTAAATGTGGCTGTACAGACTTGGAGAGTTGAAGCCAATGTACAGACTTGTTGATATCAAACCGATGTACAGACTTGCAGATGCGAAGCCAATGTACAGACTTTATGATATGAAGCCAATGTACAGACTTGCAGATGCGAAGCCGATGTACAGACTTTAAAGGCTGTGAACAACAAGGCATGCTGTACAGACTTACTCAATCAAACTGATGTATAGACTTTGAAGGATTTGAACGGGAGAATGTCTAGACTTTAAGAACCGAAACTCACGTTGTACAGACTTTATGAGCACAGTCCAGTGTATAGACTTGATGCCTTGAAGGCGATGTATATACTTGGATGCCCAACGCCAATGTACTGACTTTGAAGAGAAGACAAATGTATGGACTTTGACGGAGTGAGACAATGTTCAGACTTTGAAGTTACACTGTGGATGTATAGACTTGAATGAGCATGGAGTGTAAAGACTTGAAAGTCTGAAGGCGATGTACAGACTTGCCTAAGACGCAGCATGAGACGCTGGCTGAGACGGACGCTGTACAGACTTTGAATGCACTAAGACGCTGAACAAGACGGACCGATGTACAGACTTCTAAATGCTGATGGGCTTATGAGTGCAGCACAGACAGATGCAATGTACAGACATGCGAATCTGATAGAACACTCATGCACAGGGGAGCAATCGCTGCTCCAGGGGAGTATTCTCAACGTCAGGGGAGCATGCATTATGGGCTCAAGGCATTTTTGATGTCACTTGGAGCAGGCTGACCTGCATGAAGAAGTGTCGACTCTTGTCTTGGCAATGCATGAAAAAGTGTCGACACTTGTCTTGGCAATGCATTAACCTGACTGATGGTGGGGGAGCATCTACAGCCGCTGGATAAACACTTAGATGGGTCGACCCACAGAGCTGGCACACTCATGCATTCTCCCACAGAATAGATCAGATATATTCAAAACAATGTGGTGATGAAACATTGAAACATTCATATGCAACACATGTTCATTGAAACATTTATATGCAGATTCTGCAGATTCAAATAGATGATGACTTATAGTGTTTGCTATCATCAAAATCACATGGACACAACAATCGGTGCATTCTTTATCTCTCATTCATTTAAAGTTAAGTATTTCGGACAATATAACAAGTCCTAGACCATCAATAGTCCATCTAGGAACTTTTGGAATATCAACCCTTAGGTCAAACCTCGGGTTAAAATACTCAAGCGCTGTGACAGCCAGTCAATGGTTCGTTACATCAACGTGACGGTTGACTGTTGATCCGTTAGAAGGGTTGAATCCAGAATTAAATAAGTTAGACTCAGTAAATGTGACGGTCGTATATTAGGCCGTTAGATGAGCTTGACGGTCTAATATGGATCTGTTACATATCTAGAATCAAAAACTTCGATAGTGCTTTCTAGCAATTAGGTTTTCATGGTACAACCAACTCGGCGTCCTAGTGGGAATCCCAGGCTCACAGAGAATTACAGAGGCCTTGAAACAAGATTTTCTAATCCATTGGAAGGAATATCCAATAGAGAGGTCCTCATTTACAAGAATATGTTCCTATAGTGCAAAGTGTGAACTAATGGTCATATACTGGAATATATGCCATGTACTTAAAGAAAATGACTCTATAGATAGAAAAAGTGTAGCGATGTGAAACCATGATAAAACTTCGTCATTATAATCATGTAAAATACAAAACTCTAGAGTTTAGCCAATGAAAATACATAAGCTTAAAATAACTCAAGATGCTTCTAAACATGCGGTTTCCATCATGAATCAATAAATAACCTCAAAGTCATGAGAATAGTTAAAAACTTATATAACTAGGCTTATTTATAAGTAAACTTGACTGGTTTCCATTCTATCTCGGGTTGACAAAACATAAATACTCTAACGGTCTAATATAGGGGCGTCACCTGTCTGTGACGATTTATCGTGGGGCCGTTACAGTATTGTAATGCACTACTTCTGGGCCGTCAGAGATAACAGAGAAATTTAAATACAACAGAGGTTGTGACGACTTATCGTAAGGTCGTTATATCAATGTGACGGTCTTACCTTAATCCGTCAGAGCTTCTGCTGATAGTAACACGAAGGAACTTCGGTCTAAAGCATCTTATGCAAGAATAACTACTCTAGTCATGATAAATGAAGTAAAAAGATTTGTCTAGATGCATAGGTTACAATGAATTAATAAGGTAGTATCTTTTATCTTTGATTAGGGCTAAGAACATGTATGTATGCATATCCCTATTAGAACATGAAATTCATAAGCTATAATGCATGTAATCAAGCAAAACCAGAGAGCTTTTACTCCTATCATGTTATTTTTACCGTTCATGAGATGACCTACCTCTTAACTGAGCTTTAAACTTCTAATTTAAGTCTTCAAGGGTCGCCCTAGTTCTTCTCTTCCTGTGATTTTTCAACAACTTCACGTCGCTCTAACTCTCCAACCTCTTGATCTAAGGACGTGAAATTTTGAGGTTAGTAAGATAATACTATTGGGAACAAAAAGTTCTAAAGCACTTAATTCTAATTACCTCGTTTAGGCACTCCAATTTCCTGATCTTCAGCACCCTATTGTACAGTCTCCTGAGTTGGCGTGATGAAACCGGCAACTTTGGAAGATCCTAACTCCTTGTGTAGTTGGTCTCCTAGCATGAAATTTTGAGAGTTATTAGTCTAAAGTATTATAAACAAAAAGTTTTAAAGAACTTACCCAAAATTATGACTCCTTACCTTGATTCCATGTGAGCCAAATAGGGGTCGCGTAGTTCCAAACTAGGGTCTATTTATAGGGTTTTGGTTAGGGTTTGAGGATTAGATCGATTCTAGAGTCCTCATTAAAGCTTAGATCGACTTCTGAGAGTCCTTAGCACCTCTACTAGTCTTCCCAAATTGGTCTCTAGCCAAGAAAATCCCAAAGTTCCAATCTTTTTGCAAGTTCTTCAACTTACGGAATCAGCAGGGTGTAACAGTCGTGTCTAGGTGCGTTACAGTCATGTGGCGGTCGCACGATAGATCGCTACATCCAGCGTGTGTAGAATTCCACCCAATTCAAACACTTTTATTGTTTATCCTTATAATTATCTAAATAAGGGATAATTATCCTTTAAAATCCGTGAATAGGCTAAATAACCTTCTAGATTATGGCCATATCTTAATGGGCTTGGTCTTTTAACCTTTTGGGTCTTAAATTAAATAGGCTAGGCTAATTATTTAATACCATTGGGCCTTATAACCCATTTATTAATTCAATAATCCATTTATTAATTTTTTTAGAAATAAATAATCTAGAAATTATTATATATAAATTTTGGGGCTTTACACCCTCCCCCACTTAGAAGAATTTGGTCCCCAAATTCAATTCATGGATTTATGGAGAGTGTACTTACAATCGAATAATTTTGGGAATCTTTTACGCATAGATTCTTCCGTCTCCCATGTTGCTTCATGTGGCCATTGCTTCGTCCATTGGACTTGGACCATAGGAATAGTTTTATTCCTTAGTTGACGCACTTCTCGCTCCTGAATCCTGACCAGTTTCTGCTCATATGTCAGGTCCCTTTGGATCTCCAGATTATCATAAGAAATGACATGATGAGGATCATACACATATTTTTTCAACATAGAGACGTGAAATACGTCATGAACTCCTGCTAATTGTGGAGGTAAAGCCAGTCTATAAGCCACCTCCCCGACCCTTTCAAGAATTTCAAATGGGCCAATGAATCTTGGAGTTAGCTTTCCTTTAATGCCAAATCTTCGAATACCACGGCCTGGAGAAACTTTTAGATATACATGATCTCCCACCAGAAATTCCAAGTTGCGCCTTCGATTATCTGCATATGATTTCTGCCTATCTTGCGCCATCTTCATTCTTTCTTGAATGAGCTTGTTCTTCTCTGTAGAATCCCTGATAAGGTCGGGGCCTAGGAATTACTTTTCCCATATTTCGTTCCAACATATTGGTGATCTACAGCTTTTTCCATATAAAGCTTCAAAGGGCGCCATCTGTATGCTGGACTGATAACTGTTATTGTATGCAAATTCTACTAGAGGCAGGTGATCATGCCAACTTCCTCCAAAGTCACTAGCACAAGCTCTGAGCATATCTTCTACCACTTGATTTGTTCTTTCAGTATGACCATCAGTTTGTGGGTGAAATGCTATACTAAAATTTAATCTAGTCCCCAGTGAATGTTGTAGACAATTCTAGAATTGTGATGTTAATCGAGGACCTCTATCAGATACAATAATGACAGGGACACCATGTAACTAGACAATTTCCTTTATATATAAGGCTGCTAGAATATCCACAGACCATCGACTTTTTATTGGTATGAAATGTGCAGATTTTGTCAGTCGGTCTATGATTACCCATATACCATCGTGTCCTCCTCTGGTCTTTGGTAAGCCCATGATGAAATCCATCCCTATACTCTTCCATTTCCACTCGAGAATATTCAAGGGATACAATTTGCATGCGGGTCTAAAATGTTCTGCTTTTACTTGTTGACAGGTGAGACAACGGGACACGAAATCAGCTATTTCTCTCTTCATATTGGGCCACCAGAAGTTTCTTTTTAGATCTTGATACATCTTTGTACCTCCTGGATGAATGGTGTACTTAGAATTATGTGCTTCTTCTAGGATCAGTTTCTTTGTATCCTCATGATCTAGCACACACACTCGACTCTTAAATAACAATCTTTCGTCATTGGAAATAGAAAAATCTGGCCTTTGTTTAATATTGGCTTTAATCTCCAATAATACGAGATCATCATTTTGTAGCTTGACCAGATCCTCTATCAATGTGGGTTGAGCTCGGATATTAGCTATGAAACAATCTTCTTCCTTCCTGTCAAGATCTAAGTTCAACTGAACAAATTGAGGAATAAGATTAGTCATACTTATCATAAGATTTGATAGCATTCCCATTGGTTTTCTACGGAGTGCATCAGCTACAGCATTAGCCTTGCCAAGATGATACTGAATAGTAAAATCAAAGTCTTTAAGATATTCTAACCATCTCCTCTGCCTCATGTTAAGCTCCTTTTGAGCAAATAAGTATTTCAAGCTTTTATGGTCCGAGTAGACCGTGAACTTTTCTCCATAGAGATAATGACGCCAAATTTTCAAGGCGAAAATAACAGCTGCTAGTTCTAAATCATGCACGGGATAATTTTCCTCATGACGTTTCAATTGTCTTGGAGAATAACATATTACCTTCCCATTTTGCATGAGGACGCACCCTAGGCCAATGCCAGATGCATCTGTTTATACTTCGAATCCACCACCTTCTACCGGTAGTGCTAAAATAGGAGCTGTAGTAAGATGATTCTTAAGCATTTGAAAACTCTTTTCACATTCCTTTGACCAGACAAAAGGATTTTCTTTTCTTGTGAGTCTAGTTAAAGGAACTGCAATATTTGAGAAGTCCTTAATGAACCTCCTATAATAACCAGCTAGACCTAGAAAGCTTCTTACTTCTGATATAGTCATTGGCCGGCTCTAATTTCTGACAGCTTCCACTTTCGAAGGATCCACATCGATACCTTCCTTGGAAATAATGTGGCCTAGGAATGAAACTTCCTTGAGCCAGAATTCACATTTGTTAAGCTTGGCATAAAGTTTATGTTCTCTAAGTGTTTGTAAAGCTATCCTCAAATGTTCTTCATGTTCTTCTTTTATCTTGGAATATATCAAGATGTCATCGATGAAGACGACGATGAATTGGTCCAGATATGGTTGAAAAACACTGTTCATAAGTTGCATAAATGCTGTTGGGGCGTTTGTTAACCCGAACGGCATTACCACGAATTCAAAGTGGCCATAATGACTTCGAAAGGTCGATTTATAAATGGCTTCTTCTTTAATTCTAAGCTGATGATAACCTGATCTGAGGTCTATCTTAGAGAAATATTCTGCCCCCGAAAGCTGATCGAAGAGCTCATCAATACGCGGCAACGGGTACTTGTTTTTGATTGTGAGTTGATTCAGTCGCCAGTAGTCAATGCATAGCCTGAGAGAGCCGTCCTTCTTCTTGACAAAAAGAACTGGCGCACCCCAAGGGGAGGTGCTATGTCTAATGAAGCCCTTATCTAGAAGTTCCAGCAACTACCTCTTTAGTTCCTTAAGTTTCGTGGGGGACATACTGTAAGGGGCTATAGAAACAGGTGCTGCTCCTGGAATGAGTTCAATAGTGAAGTTCACTTCCCTCTCGGGTGGTAAACTGGGTAATTCAGATGGGAATACATCTGGGAACTCATTTACAGTAGGGATGTCCGCTATGATGATTTCCTTAGACTCCGTAACAATGACAGAAGCAAGAAAAGCTACACATCCAAGCGAGATAAGTTTGCAAGCATGAAGAGAGGATATGATAGTGGGATGTTTCTTGTATTTAATGTCAAGGAAGGACATTCTTGGAAGATCGAGTTTTCGAAAGGATATAATCCTATTTCGACAGTTAATGTCAGCATCATGATCTACAAGCCAATCTACCCCTAAAATGGCATCATAACCTTTCATGTCAGGACATACTAAGTTTGCGGGGAGATTATGACCTTCTACTATCACTTCGCTATCAGGATAATAGTCGGTAAGCTTTGTTCCAGATCCTAAGGGTGTGGTAATAGCAAGATCTGAAGGTAAACGAACTGATGCAACTGGTAAGGTTTTGGCAAACGTAGTGGAGATAAAAGAATTAGAAGCACCGGTATCAAAGAGCGCAAATGCAGGACGAGAACAAATTTGAAGAGTACCTTCCACAAGTCCACCATCCTTGGGCGCTTCCTCTTTTTCTAGAACGGCATTGAGGCAAGCCTGCCTCCTACGTCCACCACCAGATGATTGGTCCTTCATAAGGGGGCAATCCGGCATGCTCCTTGCTTCCACAACGTAGACAAGCACCAAGACGCTTCCAACATTATTCGACCGAATGGCCGAACTTCTCGCAAAATGTGCACGCTGTGGCGACTTGCTCCTTCTCCTCTTTGACTTTCTTATTTTTCTAGGAACTTCCACCGTTCCCACTCCTGGATCTCTTCTTACTATCACGACTTTGATGAGGCTCTGTGATACTAAATGTTTCTTTCTTATAACGCCGATCTAATCGTCAGCTGGACTCTTCTCTTTTCCCCTTCAATTTCTCGACCTTTTCTAAGGTCCTTTCACATAAGTATGCCCGACGAACCATCTCCACATAAGTACAGATGTTTTGGGTCCCGAGCTGTTGAATAAAATCGGGCCGTAACCCGTCCATAAATCGATTTGCCTTCAATAGATCGGTACTGATTAGATGCGGTGCATAAGGTGCTAGCCTTAAGAATTACAGTTCATATTCTGCCACTGTCATCATTCCCTGTCGAAGAGAGGCAAACTCCATAGCCTTTCTTTCTTTCACATGCTCAGAAAAATACTTAGCATGGAACAAAGTGAGAAAGCCATCCCATGTATGAGGTGCATCGACTGGAGGTGTCGGAACTGACTTCCACCATGTTCGGGCATCCTTGTTGAGTTGGAAAGTTACAAGACGCACCTTCTCTTGATCGGTGTATTGGATGACATCAAATATATGGTTCATCTCGTCAATCCAGTTCTCTGCTTCGTCCGGATTAGAAGAACCATAGAAATGTGGAGGGTTTAAACTCCATAAATTGTGATGTAAGTCGCCAGCCCTTGCCCCTGCGCCTACCTGGGCCATAGTTTGCAATGCCTGAGTAAGGCCGGCAACTATTTGTTGCATGCCATTCCAATCTACGTGATGAGCCATTTGTAAAATAAGGTACCTGAGAGAAATATAATAACTTGTTATTTCCCGTGGGAAGGGGAAGAAATTTAATCTTAAAGCTAATAAACTATCTTATCCCAGACTCTACCCAATTCTCACATGGGTATAGGAAAATTCATTCTTTAGTTCATAGGTAGGGGTCCTTAAACCTTGGACTTATCCTATGACATGATTTTTCTCTTTAAGTCCTGAGACTTAGGCTCTGATACCAACTTAACTGTCACGCCCCGAGCCTTTATTACAGTGGAAGACTAGCTCGAGGAACGTGAACAGCCGGCATGGTAAGCCTCTTGCAAGCAAGAACGATCAGAGCGCAAGGCAATCACACATAAGAATGCAATCACATAATAATTTACTCAAATTCCAACTTTATTTCATTAAAAATCAATATATTCAACTACAATCACTAATTCAACTATCTTCGTCATACTAGACTCATGAAATAAGAAAATTACATAGACTCAATCTAAACATGTAGACTTCCTAAGTCTTCACTCTCAATTTGATATAACTTTCATTCGCTTTCGGACCCGCTACTTGTATAACTCGAATCCGAATTCGTGTCACTTCCATCTCCTGAAAAGATTGGAAATAGGTAATGAGCACACTCGCCCAGTAGGTGTTTTCGCATCAACATGATTAGCAATGTTTAAGTAAGTAGCATTTTAGCTCTAAAGAATTTAGGTAAAATCATGCGAATGCGATCAATCGTGCGAATAACCAAAGTAACAAGATGATAATGTAAGATAGAATGAACAAGTATGAATCAGCAAGAATGTAACAAGAATGGCCTTTAATGAACAAGAATGTACTAGCAAGTCACATACTCATCACCCAAACATCTTTTACTTATGAGCAAGTATTTGGTGAATTTCTGTGGAATATCAGGTAACAAGCAAGAAAGTCATGTACGTGTATCGTGGATTTCACTTATTTATAGAGAAAGTACTCCCAGCGCAATACGACGCCAGTAGCATCATACCCCATGGTTTATAGTATGTTTCTGACAATCAGCCGAGGGGACTAGCATAGAGCCCTTGAACACAATCAGTGCTCGATCGCATCTTCAAGTATAAATCAAGCTATTTTCACGTTTCAAGCAATAAAATATGGCCAAGAATGTACAATTTCAATAAGTTCATGATAACAATAATTCCATGAATGAAATGCTTCTATTTGGAACAAGGAATTTCAATGATCATATTAGAACTATGTTATGCCATGGAAATAAATCGGCAGCATAACGGTGCATTCTTTATCTTTCATTCATTTAAAGTTAAGCATTTTGGACAATATAACAAGTCCTAGACCATCAATAGTCCATCTAGAAACTTTTGGAATATCAACCCTTAGGTCAAACCTCGGGTTAAAATACTCAAGCACTGTGACGGCCAGTCAATGGTCCGTTACATCAACGTGACAGTCGACTGTTGATCCATTAGAAGGGCTGAATCCAGAATTAAATAAGTTGGACTCAGTAAATGTGACGGTCGTATATTAGGCAGTTAGATGAGCTTGATGGTCTAATATGGATCCGTTACATATCTAGAACCAGAAACTTCGATAGTGCTTTCTAACAATTGGGTTTTCATGGTACAAACAACTCGGCGTCCTAGTGGGAATCCCAGGCTCGCAGAGAATTACGGAGGCCTTGAAACAAGATTTCTTAGTCCATTGGAAGGAATATCCAATAGAGAGGTCCTCATGTACAAGAATATGTTCCTATAGTGCAAAGTGTGAACTAATGGTCATATACCGGAATATATGCCATGTACTTAAAGAAAATGACTCTATAGATAGAAAAAGTGTAGCGATGTGAAACCATGATAAAACTTCATCATTACAATCATGTAAAATACAAAACTATAGAGTTTAGCCAATGAAATTACATAAGCTTAAAATAACTCAAGATGCTTCTAAACATGCAGTTTCCATCATGAATCAATAAATAACCTCAAAGTCATGAGAATAGTTAAAAACTTATATAACTAGGCTTATTTATAAGTAAACTTGACTGGTTTCCATTCTGTCTCGGGTTGACAGAACATAAATACTCTGACGGTCTAATATAGGGGCGTCACTTGTCTGTGACGGTTTATCATGGGGCCGTTATAGTATTGTAACGCACTGCTTCTGGGCCGTCAGAGATAACAGAGAAATTTAAATACAACAGTGGTTGTGACGGCATGTCGTAAGGCCGTTATATCAATGTGACGGTCTTACCTTAATCTGTCAGAGCTTCTGCTGACAGTAACATGAAAGAACTTCGGTCTAAAGTATCTTATGCAAGAATAACTACTCTAGTCATGATAAATGAAGTAAAAAGGTCTATCTAGATGCATAGGTTACAATGAATTAATAAGGTAGTATCTTTTATCTTTGATTAGGGCTAAGAACATGTATGTATGCATATCCCTATTAGAACATGAAATTCATAAGCTATAATGCATGTAATCAAGCAAAACCAGAGAGATTTTACTCCTATCATGTTATTTTTGCCGTTCATGAGATGACCTACCTCTTAACTGGGCTTTAAACTTCTAATTTAAGTCTTCAAGGGTCGCCCTAGTTCTTCTCTTGCTGTGATTTTTCTACAACTTCACGTCGCTCTAACTCTCCAACCTCTTGACCTAAGGATGTGAAATTTTGAGGTTAAGAAGATGATACTATTTGGAACAAAAAGTTCTAAAGCATCTAATTCTAATTACCTCGTTTAGGCACTCTAATTTCCTGATCTTAAGCGCTCTGTTGTACAGCTTCCTGAGTTGGCGTGATGAAACTGGCAACTTTGGAAGATCCTAACTCCTTGTGTAGTTGGTCTCCTAGCACGAAATTTTGAGAGATATTAGTATAAAGTATTATAAACAAAAAGTTCTTAAGAACTTACCCGAAATTGTGACTCCTTACCTTGATTCCACGCGAGCAAAATAGGGGTCGCGCAGTTCCAAACTATGGTCTATTTATAGGGTTTTGGCTAGGGTTTGAGGATTAGATCGATTCTAGAGTCCTTATTAAAGCTTAGATCGACTTTTGAGAGTCCTTAGCACCTCTACTAGTCTTCCCAAATTGGTCTCTAGCCAAGAAAATCCCAAAGTTCCCATCTTTTTGCAAGTTCTTCAACTTACGGAATCAGCAGGGTATAACGGCCGTGTCTAGGTGCGTTACGGTCATGTGGCGGTCGCAGGATAGACCGCTACATCCAGCGTGTGTAGAATTCCACCCAATTCAAACTCTTTTATTGTTTATCCTTATAATTATCTAAATAAGGGATAATTATCCTTTAAAATCCTTGAACAGGCTAAATAACCTTCTAGATTATGGCCCTATCTTAATGGCCTTGGTCTTTTAACCTTTTGGGGCTTAAATTAAATAGACTAGGCTAATTATTTAATACCATTGGGCCTTATAACCCATTTATTAATTCAATAATCCATTTATAAATTTATTTAGAAATAAATAATTCAAAAATTATTATATATAAATTTTGGGGCTCTACACTCCTTCTTCATTTTCAAATCCTACTTCTCCATCTCACACCCGTGCTCCGGTGATCCTGCACACTCTCACAGTGGAGGTCGACGCCCTTGCCCCCTTCTCTGTTCTCTTGTGCTCGATAGCCACAGCTAGCACTCCCTCCGTCTGTAGCACTCCCTCCATCTCCTCTCCTTCCTTTCTGTTCACTCTCCATGGCTCCTCCAGTCACCCGCGGTAAGAAGAAAGAGGTGACTTCCTCTAAGAAGGCTGCTGCCTCTCAAGCTCCGTCTGAAGGGCGATCTAAGCATTTTGAGGACCGTCCAACTGCAGAACCAGCCAGAAAAAGGGCTACCGAGGCCCAGGGGTCCAACACCGAAAAAGGTTCGCCGCTGCAACCCAAGGCCAAGCGGCCACGAATATCCGTCAACGAAAAAGGGAAGGCCAAAGTTCAATCAGCTCCTCCGAAGCCCAGTGCTGCTGACTCCGCCAGGGAAGAAGAAAGTGATCCCTCACGGATACTCTTCCCTAGGTATGTGGATTTTAGTGACCAAGAGATGCTTGTGTATTTTCCTAAGATATTGCCGTTGTTCGAGTTCCAAGGTTGGAAACAGTTTATGTCAGAGCATAGGGTATACTACCCATTTCTAGTTCAGCAGTTCTACAAGAACTTAGTTTTTGATGAGAAAAAGAAAGTCCTTCGGACTGTAGTCAAGCGGGTTTCCACCAAGATCACAACTAAGCTTCTTCACAAAGCTTTACATATACCCCGGGATGGGGAGATGGAATCTGAGGTTCAGATTGACCTGTCTGCAGCTTACACCCTTCTGACTGGCAAGCCTAGAAATCCTCAGGATGACACACAACTTTTGGTAAAATCATTTGACACCAATCGGTTTCCCCCACTGCAGCGTCTACTGCATCATATCTTCACTACCATGATTACCCCACAAGGGGGTGGCAGAAGCCGACTTATTGAGACACAAAGATTCCTTTTTTACTGTCTATTCAACAAATGCCATGTTTGTCTACCAGAGATCATGCTTCATTTATGGATAGTTGCACTCTCAACAGGCGTAGCCTACCTTATGATGCACACCTTACTGCCATCTTTCAGAAGGTTGGTATCCCTCTTGATAAGGAAAAGTCCATAACTATTCCCCAAAGTAAATTCTGCACCATGAGGTTCATCCAAAATTATATGCACTTCAAAAAGGAAGGTGACAAAATGGTGAGGAATCTACCTGGTCATGTACCTGACCCTCTTGTTCAGCCAGCTCCACAGGACTAACCTCCACAAGGTCAGCCTGCATAGGACCAACCAGATTCAGTAGCACAGTTAGATCAGCATGAGGAAATGTTTCATGCAGATATCCACTTTGAGCAGGCTCCTCAACAGCAGCAGTTTGCAGATCCCATGGACCAGCTTGGGATGATGATGGCTTTTGGTATCCAACCTCCTTTGTCTCCAGAAAATGAGCCTTGAGTGTTCATTGCAAGGGATGCCTCTCCTGAATTTCATGCCAAGGCCTCCACCTCACAAGGTCCTACATTTGGTGCCACTGGCAGTTTAATGGATATTCATCCTGCCCTCGTTCAATTTCTTACTGCCCAATTTGGGAGTTTGAATTCCTCTTGTCGTTAGATCAGTCTACAAATGGATAGACTGGAAGCTAGACAACTCCATTATGAGCAAGTTCAGAACAGCCGATGGGAGAAATTTGTGCACGACAAATATAAGTCAGATGAAAGGATGAAAAGCTTCATGAAATCCTTGATAAATGTGTGTGAACGAGTAGAAAAAATCATGAAAAGACTACGAGAGATCCACACTGAAACCCAGAAGAAAACTACTGAAATGGTCACGCATGCCTATGACATCCGAGAGGATCAAGGTAATCTCAACATTAAGTGTGCCAAACTGATGGAATCCTCCAATCAGCTAGCTGACCAAGTGGCTGGCGCCACTACATCCATCAGAGCACAAGCGGCTGGCACAACTACATCCATCCGGGCACATGTGACCGCTGAGATCAACAGATCTCTTGATGCCACCTCCAATCTGGAAAGAACCATCAATGCCACTACTTCTCGCTTACTGGATGCTTCCCAAAGGTTGAAAGGGAAACTGTATTCTGACACCAATAAGCTACTTGATGCCTCCTCCAGGCTTGCCGACATAGTTCATATTGACATAGCTAGAGCAGTCAATAGCACCACCAAAGCTGAGGCTAAGATAGATGTGGTATACAACAAACTGGATATGGTTGGCAATGAAATTTTGGAACTCATTCGGTTGCATAAAGCTCAACTCCAACCAGCCATGTAGGATACAGATGATGAATGGTGCCCTCCTCCTAAATCTGAGGCCACCTCTTCTCGTTTCCCAGTCTAGGCCTCTCAGAAGAGGGCCCAAACAGAATACATCTATGAAATGATTCATAGCTGGCTCACGGACATCAAAAAAAATATCAAGTCATTGCAACAGTTTGTCAGACGAAGAGATGAGCAGCTCACTCAGAGGATTGACTCTCTTGCAACCGCCATCTCTCACCTGCAACACGACCTCCAAGAGGCACAGATCCCCCACTCTGCCAGCACCAACTCCATGCCTCCACCACATCAGCCTCCTCCTTTACCCCCTCCTTGCTGATGACAAAGGGGGAGAAGTACTGAAGACCAGCATCATCAAGCATCCGGCATATAGTTAGCTAGCTTTTTCATCTAGATTTTGCATGTAGATTTGCAATGCAACTGCTTGAACACACATCCTTGCTTGATCTGTACAAAACTATGGTTGATTAATGAATCAAACCGTTTTGTTACCGTTGAAAATGCTCTGTGTTGAAAAATGCTAACATTCAGTGGTTGTGTGAATGAATGAACTTTTGATTGATTGATGGCTCTTCAAACCATTTTGATTGCATTGCTATATGAATGCTTGGACATAATGATTCATGGTTGTCATCATCAAAAAGGGGGAGAATGTAGTGTCCCCTGGTTTTGATGATAACAAATCATAAATCATTAGTAGATGTTTGAGAAATATCTAACTTAATTTGGTTTGATGAATTGATTAAACAAGTGCAGAAGAATCTCACTAAGTGATGTCTCGACATGGCCCAATCATGTCTTGACACATCCAAAAGAGATTATGTTGAAATTCTAACATTTGACCTCCGGCATACCAAAATGTGTCGACACATTCAACTCATGTCTCGACACATCCAGAAGAATTCAAGCTGAAGCCGTTCTGACTAAGTATCTGGATTCACAGATGTCTCGACACACTGAGTGAAAAGTGTCGACACATTCGTATGATAATCTCTGCACAAGGCGCTCAGGTCCCGACACCTTACAACAACTCTACACATGGCTCACATGTCTCAACAGCATTTGGTGTTTTCTCGACTCATCAGCCATGGTTCTTCAAGAATTTCAAAGGGATGTCTCGACACACTGGGTGTAAAGTGTCGACACATCAACGTTCAACCAGAACGTACTTGAAACCGGCAGAAGCTGTCTACAAGACCTTTTCAAAGGGATGTCTCGACACACTAACTGGAAAGTGTCGACACATTCAACCAGAATGATTCTTCAAGGCTTTCAATGGATGTCTCGACACACTGCAAGGAAAGTGTCGACACACTATTGTTCTACCAGAACATATCTGAATCCGACGGAAGCTATCCTCAGGATCCGGAACTTAATCCAGAGGATCCGTTTGCCCTGGTAAAAGCCGTCAAAGTGCTTCTGTGTGAGTAGATAGCGATTTGGCAAAGATATTTTTTGAAGAAAATCATACGTTTTCTACTATGGTCTCCTACCTACCCACATTCCTGCGGATTAGACAGAAATGGAGTCAACTATGCAAGTGGAAGCAGATCAAATAATGTGGATGTGACATTCTAGGTGTTGCTTGAAAAGTGGACAATGTTGGTGTCGCCCTAGGACACCAATATACAAAAGGAGCATGACCTCCAGTTCGAGAGACAAGGAGCAGGAGAGCTGAGAAGGGAGCTGAAGTAAAAATGAAGAAGGAGAAAGCTTGTTGTTCAAGCTACTCTTCGTCCTGATGCAGCCGGCATGAGTGAAACAAGAAGAAGACTTTTCTCTTCCTCACGATGAGAGACCTCCTTGCAAGTAGAAGGGTTCAGTGAAGCTCCATTTAGAATCAGTGGAAGCATCGAGCCTGATCATCCTTCTCTCACAAGGGTAGCTGTGAAGATTCAACAAGAAGAAGGAAGCCGAGGATCTCTTAAGCTCATTCCCAGACAGGAGACACCTTTGTCATAGTGTTTTCATTACGATACTCTGTCTGGCCATTTCATTTTTAGTTTGCTTTTCTTCTAAACAAACTTTATATCATTGGATCCCTACCTGTGTGTAGGAAGACAGAAGGTGTGGTCGCATGTCTGTGTTGTTGCATCTCCTAGTTGGTGTTTGGTTTCAATGATATCAAAACGATTGTGTTTGTGTGTGTATGTGTTTCATTGAGCAACATGTGTATATTGTGATTGATGAGTTGAAAGATGGCTTCAAAGTTCACTCTTTAAAGGCATATGAATCATTGGTGTTTAAGGAACTAATGATATATTTTTCTTGGTTTGTAGGATCAAATCCATGGCTCACATTTTGGAACTCAAAGGAGTGCATCAATGAAGTTCTTCAAAAAGTTCAAGGATGGTTTTTAAACCCTCTCATGTCAAGTGGATGATGGTAACATCTAACCATTTTTATGCTAAGTTCCGGATTGCTTTCATGAAGATCTTTCATGAGGTTGCATTGCATTAGAAGTGTTTTATGCATCCTTAAAATGAGATTTTTGGGTTTTTGTGATATGCTTAATCTATTCTCATAAACCTTGTTGAAATGTTGTTTAAATGGTCTTAATACTTTGTTGAATTCATGGTAATTAATTCTTGATTTTGGGGAATTTTTCTGGCGCTTAAACGGGGCAAAATTCTAAGTTTTCGGACCCTTCAGGGAAGGGGTCGACCCCTGGGGTCAACCCCCCTGGGCTGAGAGATCAGCCACCTGCATGGGTCGACCCATGGGGTCGACCCACTGCAAGGGTCAACCCCTGAGTCCCAGAATTAATTCTGGGCATCGGGTGGTGTCTGTTTGGCCGAGGGTCGACCCCAAGGGTCGACCCTTCCGGAACGGGATTTCCGGGAGACTTTAAAACCCAATGAAAACCCTTCTGAACTTTACCAAACAGCCCCCCATTGGTTCCTAAACATATTAGGGGGTTTCTAACATGTATTGGGAGGGTTTTATGTGTCTTTTGTCCACTCCTCTATATATATGAATGTGAACTCCGAATTTGGGTGATGAGAAGCCCTAATGCATTTTGTTCTATCTTGTAGGTGGAGAAAAGGGGCAAAGCAACCAAGGAGCTCTTGAGGAAGGGTTATCATCTACATCCATGAAGATTTTGAGCTCATGGTAGAAGAAGAAAAGAAGCGTCTCGAAGAGAGGAACAAGAGGATGCCAAAATCACCATCATCCGACAACGAACCAAGAGGAATTGAAAGAATCGAAGAAGGGGGAGCTCTCTACATGCTATATCTTCTTCATTTCAGTCTTTAGACTTTGTTTGGGATTCATTGTATCTATTTGTCTAGGCTTCATACATTTTTGAAGGAATATTGTGTGTGGGTGTTCAGAGAAAGGGGTTCTCCGAGTGGTTTGTGTTGACGCATGTGCGTCGTGTGGTGCAGAGCATATCCGCGTGTGTGCTTAGGCATATTGTGGGGTGTGTTCCCCGTGTGTGGTTGGGAGTTTACTCCCGTGTGGTTCCGTAGGCGTCGCCCTACGCATGTGTGTTGGAGTTTTACTCCGTGTGTGTGTGGGGATTTATCCCCGTGTGTGTATTGGAACGTCGTCTCCGTGTTGGGGATTTATCCCCGAGTGAAGCCTCACCGAGTTTGGTGAGGGGTGGATGTAGGGAGCCCGTCGTGGTCCCGAACCACCTTAAAAATTCTGTGTCTTGTGGTTTGCCTTTGTGGATGCATGCTTAATTGTTTATATTGGTTGAATGTTCGTGTGTGAACGGTGAGATTGAGAGAACTAAGTTTATCTTGCTTAATCTAATTTCTTCAATCTCGTTCAAAGTTGTTAATTCCTCTTAGTTAGATTTTAATTTACCGTGAATCGTGGGGGACAATTCAACCCCCCCTTCTTGTCTACTCGCCTACCCGGGGACCAACAATTGGTATCAGAGCCACGGCTCTATCTTATAGGGTCTAATGACCTTTAGAGTGATCCCTCGGCGAGTTTCATTTAGTAACATGTCTAGTTTTACTCTTCCTTCTCGTTATGATGGAGATAATTACATTTCTTGGAGAAATAGCATGTGTGCTTACCTTGGCTTTAATGAATGTGAAATTTAGGAAGTCATATGTAATGGTCCACATAAACTTCCATCAAATGAAGCTAAGTGGAATGACAAGCATGTGAATAAAAATGAAATTAATCTTCATGCTTTGAATGTTTTAAGGAATTGTGTAGAATCTAATGTTCTATCTCAAATTTCTTCATACAGGTCAACAAGAGATTTGTGGGATCAACTGGCAAAGTATGAAGCCATTGAAAATACTTCACAAGTCGGCTCAAGCTTGATGGCCAATGATGAAGAAAGCAAAAAAAGCTCAGAGGTAGGATCCGAAGGTGATGAAATTTCTTTTGAAGAGCTAATGGAGCTCTATGAGGAATTGTTAAGTCGATACAAAAAGGTCAAATCTGAAAATAAGAAATTGACCAAGAAAAATGAAGATCTTGTGAATTCTTCTGCTTTATGTGAAAATGTGCATGCTAACTCTTCATGTGAAAATTGTGAAACTTTGGAATCAAAAATTGAATATCTAGAATCTAAAGTTGAATTATTTTCAGATGAAGTTTCTTGCTTGAATGAAGAGATTGAGAATGTTAGAAAATCTAGTGCCTCTCTTGCATGTGAAAATGACTGTCATGATTTACGTGAGCTAAATGAAACATTGTTGTCTAAGATCTCTTTGCTTGAGAAGAATGAGGAATGTCTTAAGAGCAAGTTAGATTCATTGTCTGACGATGATAAAATGTTTGATAAATTACTTGACAATGAAATTGACAACAAAAGGATCATGATTGAAAATGAAGAGCTCAAAAAGTATAATGGTGCTATGCTAATTCAAATTTCTCTTCTTGAAGGTAGCCTGAAATGCCTTGAAAAAATTGAAAAAGAAAATACGTTGTTTAAATCTGAAAATGAAAAGTTGAAACAATTAAACAACATCATGTCTGAAAAATTGTTAACTTTTGACAGAGGAAAAGCTTTGGATGTCAATGTTGAATCTGAAGAACTACTTGTGTTGGAACAAGAGATTAAAAGCTATAAAACTGTAAATAGAGTATTGAATGAATGTGTTGTTTGCAGTGAACAGAAGATAGCTAGCTATGAATTGCATGTTTCATCTCTTGAATCTGAAATTGTTGATTTGAATGCATCACTGTCTAAATTTATCAAAGGGAAGGAAAACTTAGACAAAGTGCTAGGTCTTAAAGTGAACTTTCAAAAAGAGGGTCTTGGATACACTCCTGTCAACAAAAATTCTTTTGAGCATAAATTGAAAACCTCTTTTGTTCATGCATCTGACACTCCTAGCACTTCCAAACCACCTCCTCACACTTCTCAAATCAAAAATTCTAAAAATAGTTTTGAGAAAAAGAAAAATGTCAACACTAAGCCTTCCATGCCATATAGATCTCAAAAATCAAAGTCTAATGTTGAATGCTTCTATTGTGGTGTGTCTGGACATGTGATGGATGATTGTGTTGTCATGAAAGAGGATGACAAGTTTACATGCAAAGGAAAAAATGTTTTCAAATCACAAAGAAATATTTCTTACTTTCATTGTGGTAAGCTAGGCCACACGATGAAAAATTATGTTTCAAAGCAGAAAGTTGAACAAAAAGTTTTCAAGGTAAAAAGAAACGTTTCTTGTTCTTATTGTCACAAATTTGATCATGTCATTGACAATTATTTTATGAAGTAAAATGATGATTTTCATGCCATGAATGCTAAGTTTAACTTTCAAAGGAAATTCAAAAATGAACATACTTCCCATCCTCAAAGGTCTTCATCTTATAATGGAAACTCATTTCCAAAAACTCATGCAAACAATGAAAAATCATTCCGTAGACCCACATCTTCTTGTTGCTTTCATTGTGGGAAATACGGTCATGTCATGAATGAATGTTGGTTTATGAAAATTGAGAATTTCCATGTTTCTAGAATGAATGCTAGGTTTAATATTGTTAAATCTAGACCTTTTGAAAATTGAAGATGGAATGGTTTTAAAAATTCTTTTGCTCTTAAAAGGAAATCCTTTGGTAGAAATGACATCCCTCAATACTTTTATTGTGAAAACCATGGACATATCATTGAGGATTGCAGGATCATGAAGGATGATGATATGGTGGCAATAAAAAAATCAAAGAAAATATTTGGAAGAAATGCTACCAACATCCAAGGACCCAAGAAGGCTTGGGTGCCAAAATCCAACAAATGAGTCGGTTGCAGTGCAGGTGTGCCTTGAGGTAAATAAAGAATGAAAGGGGTTCCAATAAAGGGAACAAGGCACACTCATATGGTAAAATCTCAACTTTGCTCTTTCATTGTCAAATTTGATGGTTTTGATGATTTGAGATGATATTTTAGTGTGTTCTCATGTTATGCTCAAAATTCTTCACAAGCCATACATGTCTTCAATTGATGAATATTTAGTACATCAAATGGTGGTTAGAGAAGGTTGGACTACGTTCAACTTGATACTTCCACTAAGTGTGATGGTGGTCTTCGGACCTATGTTCTCCGCCTAGTACCAAAATTCAGAAAATTTAACTGTTTGGCTTATGAGGAATCATGTGTTTTGAATGAATTAAATTTACCTTTGAATTGTAATATCTTTTAAACTGAATCTGAAAAATTCTCTTATTTCAAAAAGGTAAAACTTCTGAACTGTGAAATTGCTTGATCAAATGTAACAACAGGTATAAAGTGTTGACCACGGCTCAATTTAAAGCTCATTGACCTTGTGTGGATGCTCTGCATGAATGACAAGTTGCCTGTTTTGTTCAAACTGAAAAGATGTCTCATGCAATATTGTTTTGAATGATCAAGGTTGAACGTTTGGGTTGTGAGGAAAATGGCTTTCCATAATGAAATCTGACATAAACTGTTCATGATTCAGTGCCAAATTCATTGAAAATCTATCTCATGCATTCACCTGCTTCATGCTCTTCTTAAATGCTCAAGTCATTAAAAAAAAACTAAAAACTTGCATAAAAAGAATGCATTAGCATATTTGCATATCATTCATAGATCATGCATACATTGTAAATTTGAGTCTCATGCATACTTTAACTTATTTATGCTTGAATGTCATGATTTACGAACACACAAAATGACAAAAAGATGCATATTGCACATTCATGCGTACAGGGCATATGCATATATTTCATGATAATTGCATACCTTGATTCATGAATGCTTACATGAATGTTTCCATGAACCCTTGCATGCATGTATGTATATAGTTTATGAAACACTTTCTTGAAAAATTCTAAGACCTCACCTCCTTGATAAATAATAATGCAGTGATTTTTTTCACATGTGATACATGTCATATATTAAGGGGGAGGATTTGTTTCCGACCGTGCATACATTTAGGGGGAGTCATAGCCGTGTCTTGTCAAATTTATTTTATACATGTAAAATAAAAATTTACCCACACACTCTTGCACATAATGAATTTAATGACTTTCATTGATGAGGATTTAAGAAATTTCTTCCAACACTTTAAAGGGAACTTGAATCTCTACATGGACATTAAAGAGTAATCGTGAGGAAAAAGCTACCTACCCCACAAAAATTCAATAAGTGGAATGTGGATCCGAGTAACCGGGAATCTCCCCTGAAACAAAGGAGGAAACTCGTGTCAAAAGGAGAAACAAAAATCCACATGTGTGACGAATCCAAGTAGCCGGGAATCCCCATTGAGACATGAGGAAACTCGCGTCGAAAAGTGAAGTCCATTAAAAGAAACAAAATAGGGGTTGTGCGAAGCTACCGATAGTCGAGAATCTAAAGTGAAAATGTAGAGAGGAGATTACCTTCTAGTGTTCTTTAGAAAATCTAAAAATCCATATATTTTGAAGCTCATTATTCATTACATCACATTTCACATGGGCATTTTTGTGATGTATGTATTCTATGAATTTGCCTACATTCATGGTTTATGTAGTACTTCTAGCTATGTACGCACAAATCTCTTAGTTATGCTTCATATCTTACATTCTTCAATTTGAATCACATGCTCATTTCTTAACCCGTGCCTCATTTAGGGGGAGTTACTATATGTAATATTTGTGTGCATGACGATTGTGCTTGTGTGCTTGCATGTTCATGCATTCCCCTTGAGTCTAATTCTGAGCATAAACCTTGCATTTGAAGGAAAGAAGTCATCATGTGCACAGCTTCATATCTTGCATGATTAGCATTCACATAGTACATTTTCATTGCATTTGAAAGATGAATCTCATCGTGTGCATATTTTCATGTATGGCATTTTCAACATGCATATAGTTTACACATGATATCATCTTGAGCAATTCATACTTTTCAACAATTGGTATAGTTCATTTGAACAAATCATGTTGCATGAATGCTGAAATGAGTTCTTCCAACTTTTGTTATCACATCTTTGGGCCAATTATCTCAAGAATGGCAATTACAAATCTTTGGGCCTTTGATTTGACTCCAACAATTGTTATCAGCCAATTTGACCACCAATTAGCATCTGAACAACACTTGATATCATATTTTTAGGCCTTTGATTAGCATCACTTGGTATTTACATTGGTATCATATCTTTTGGCCTAACACGTTCATATCATGTCACATAACCCCATGTCTTTTTGTAGATGACAAAAAGGGGGAGAATATTTGTGTGTGCTCAATGTCTTATGAATGTTGTTGTTTTGGGGAGAATTGGAGAATTGATGTATGTGCTTAATGTTCAGTTAATGCTTGGTCTTTCATAAGATGTTTGTAATACTACTCTATCACACACATCGTTTTATCATCATCAAAAAGGGGGAGATTGTTACATCCCCTAGTTGGTGTTTAGTTTCAATGATATCAAAACGATTGTGTTTGTGTGTATGTGTTTCATTGAGCAATATGTGTATATTATGATTGATGAGTTGAAAGATGGCTTCAAGGTTCACTCTTGAAAGGCATATGAATCATTAGTGTTTAAGGAACTAATGCTATATTTATCTTGGTTTGTAGGATCAAATCCATGGCTCACGTTTTGGAACTCAAAGGAGTGCATCAATGAAGTTCTTCTTCAAAAAGTTCAAGGATGGTTTTTAAACCCTCTCATGTCAAGTGGATGATGGTAACATCTAACCATTTTTATGCTAAGTTCCGGATTGCTTTCATGAAGATCTTTCATGATGTTGCATTGCATTAGAAGTGTTTTATGCATCCTTAAAATGAGATTTTTGATTTTTTTATGATATGCTTAATCTATTCTCATAAACCTTGTTGAAATGTGGTTTAAATGGTCTTAATACTTTGTTGAATTCAAGGTAATTAATTCTTGATTTTTGGGAATTTTTCTGGCACTTAAACGGGGCAAAATTCTAAGTTTTCGGACCCTTCAGGGAAGGGGTCGACCCTTGGGGTCGACCCCCCTGGGCTGAGAGATCAGCCACCTGCATGGGTCGACCCCTGGGGTCAACCCACTGCAAGGGTCGACCCCTGGGGTCGACCCCTGAGTCCCAGAATTAATTCTGGGCATCGGGTGGTGTCTGTTTGGCCGAGGGTCGACCCCAAGGGTCGACCCTTCCGGAACGGGATTTCTGAGAGACTTTAAAACCCAATGAAAACCCTTCTAAACTTTACCAAACTACCCCCCATTGGTTCCTAAACATATTAGGGGGTTTCTAACATGTATTGGGAGGGTTTTATGTGTCTTTTGTCCCCTCCTCTATATATATGAATGTGAACTCCGAATTTGGGTGATGAGAAGCCCTAATGCATTTTGTTCTATCTTGTAGGTGGAGAAAAGGGGCAAAGCAACCAAGGAGCTCTTGAAAGAAGGGTTATCATCTACATCCATGAAGATTTGGAGCTCGTGGTAGAAGAAGAAAAGAAGCGTCTCGAAGAGAGGAACAAGAGGATGCCAAAATCGCCATCATCCGACAACGAACCAAGAGGAACCGAAGAATCGAAGAAGGGGGAGCTCTCTACATGCTATATCTTCTTCATTTCAGCCTTTAGACTTTGTTTGGGATTCATTGTATCTGTTTGTCTAGGCTTCATACATTTCTGAAGGAATATTGTGTGTGGGTGTTCGGAGAAAGGGGTTCTCCCAGTGGTTTGTGTTGACGCATGTGCGTCGTGTGGTGCGGAGCATATCCGCGTGTGTGCTTAGGCATATTGTGGGGTGTGTTCCCCGTCTGTGGTTGGGAGTTTACTCCCGTGTGGTTCCGTAGGCGTCGCCCTACGCATGTGTGTTGGAGTTTTACTCCGTGTGTGGGGGGGGATTTATCCCCGTGTGTGTATTAGAGCGTAGTCTCCGTGTTGGGGATTTATCCCCGAGTGAAGCCTCACCGAGTTTGGTGAGGGGTTGTCGTAGGGAGCCCGTCGTGGTCCCGAACCACATTAAAAATTCTGTGTCTTGTGGTTTGCCTTTGTGGATGCATGCTTAATTGTTTATATTAGTTGAATGTTCGTGTGTGAACGGTGAGATTGAGAGAACTAAGTTTATCTTGCTTAATCTAATTTCTTCAATCTCGTTCAAAGTTGTTAATTCCTCTTAGTTAGATTTTAATTAACCGTGAATCGTGGGGGACAATTCAACCCCCCCCCCTTCTTGTCTACGCGCCTACCCGGGGACCAATATGTGTTGTTTGGGTTGTGATCCCACAAGCTATGTGACAGCGGAGTGTGAGAATGTATCTCTCAGTTAGAAGCTATGAATCAGCTGTTCTACGTTGGCACTAGTGAAGCCTCACTGTGTTGTGTGAGGGATGGACGTAGGTCTCTAGATTGAGACTGGGCCACCTTAAAGATCTTGTCTTGTGGTTTGTCTTCTCTCTTGTTCCAATAGTAGAAGCTTGATAGGACCATTTCCAAGCATCTTGTGTGTATCTAGCTTCTTAGATATTAGCTAATATCTGGCTCATTATCTATTGTGTTAGACTTAATTAGTTTTTATTTTCGCAAAGAAGGGCAAAAGGGGGCTGATCTATTCACCATTCCCCTCTAGATTTGCCTATCACTACTCAACATTTGGTACTTGGACTATGTGATGAAGCTTCCCTCTAATGTTTGATTGACCCGTAGAGCAAGGAAAATTTTCAATTCTCCCATAGAACTCATTTCAAATTCATCTGTCATTAATTTAAAAAATTCCTCACACATTTCAGATTTAGTTGACCCAAACACTATATCATCTACGTAAATCTGAACAATAAGAATGCCATTGTTACTGACCTTAGTGAATAGGGTTCGGTCAACTTCTCCTCTTGAAAAACCCTTACCTGTGAGGAAGGAGCTCAGCCTGTCGTACCAGGCCTTGGGAGCTTGCTTCAGTCCATATAATGCCTTATCTAATTTGTAAACATAATCAGGAAAATCAAGGCATTCAAAACCTGGAGGTTGTTTAACATACACATCCTCCATTATCAACCCATTCAAAAAAGTAGATTTTACATCCATCTGCAACAATTTTATTCCTAGGCTACATGCAAAAGCTAAAAGTATTCTAATAGCCTCTAACCTGGCCACAGGTGCAAAAGAATCTTCAAAATCTACCCCATATTCCTGGTTGTAACCCTGTGCCACTAGCCTAGCTTTATTTCATACAACCTTACCTTGCTCATCTGTCTTATTCTTGAAAACCCATTTAGTGCCTATAACCGAGCCATGTGAGGGATTAGGAACTAGGTGCCATACCTTGTTCCTTTCAAATTGGTTCAGCTCATCATGCATGACATTTATCCAATGCACATCTTCTAAGGCACTATCTATGTTTTTTGGTTCTATTTGTGAGACTAGTGCAAAAGAATTCAACTCATTTTCAATCCTAAAGTATGATCTATTCCTAAGGGGTTCATTCAGATTACCAATTTTATTCTCTAAAGGATGATCTTTAAAAACTCTAAAGTTGGTAGGTTGATTACCTGGTTCTGCATTTTCCTCCCCCTGAGTTCTAGACACACTAGTCTCACCATCTTCTGGAGGTTCAGGATTTGGTTCTTCTTTACTCTCAAGGATATCACCATCAGCCTCGTCTCTGTAAAAACCAATTTCAGATTTATTAGAATGTTCATCAAAGACAACATGAGGTGATTCCTCAACAATTTTTGAGTTTAGGTTATAAATCCTATAGGCTCTGGACACTTCGGAATATCCTAGAAAAATTCCAGGTTCACTTTTAGGTTCAAACTTATCAAGGTCTCTTTTAGAATTTATATGAATGAAACACTTACATCCAAAGACCTTGAAATGTGCTAGTGAGGCTTTCTTACCTTTAAGTATCTCATAAGGAGTCTTTTGTGTGGAAGGTCTTACCAGAGCTCTGTTAATTATATAACAGGATGTGCTCACCGCCTCGGCCCAGAACTTCCTTGGCAGATTCCCTTCAACCAGCATTGTCCTAGCCATTTCCACCAAGGTTCTATTTCTCCTTTCAACTACTCCATTCTGCTCTGTAGTTCTTGGAGATGAGAACCTGTGGTTGATTCCATTATCCCTGCAGAAATCATCAAATTGTGAGTTTTCAAACTCACCTCCATGATCAAATAAAATGTTTAAAATTGAGTGCTCATTGGTCTGAGTTGTTTTATGGTAGAATTCCTGAAATTCCTTAAAAGCATCATTTTTATGTGTCAGGAAATATACCCAGGTAAATCTAGAGAAGTCATCTACTAAAACATAACCATATCTCCTACAAGATAAGCTAGCTGATCTAGATGGTCCAAACAAATCCATATGAATCAGCTCAAACGGTTTAGAAGATAAGCTTTCAGTTCTAGACTTAAATGACTTTCTAGTTTGCTTGCATTGAGTACAGGCCTTACAAATTTTATAATTTATTTTGAATAAAATTTCAGGGAGACCTTTTATCATGCTATGTTTTGTCAGTTTGTGCAGCACATGATAGCTAGCATGACCTAACCCAAGGTGCCACAGACAGGCTAAGTCGTCCTTATTAACAGCTAAGCATAAATCTGTATGTGCTGCATCATCTAAATCTACCATGTAGATATTATTGACTCTCTTACCATAAAATTTGACACATTCAGAATTTGATTCAAATATGGTGCATGCAAGAGAATTAAAAACTACCTTATGACCTTTATCACACAGCTGGCTGATGCTAAGCAGATTGGAGGCAAGTCCTTCTACCAATAACACTTCATCAATGCAGCATGAAGAACACTTACCTACTTTACCTGATCCAACTATTTTCCCTTTGGTATTACCTCCGAAGGTAACATGACCTACATCCTTCTTTACAAGCATGCAAAATTTATCTTTATCCCCAGTCATGTGCCTGGAGCAGCCACTATCAAGGTACCATCTGTTCTGGTTGGCTGCCCGACATACCTGCAAGGTGAATCAAGCAGAAATGTTTGGAACCCAAAATTGTTTGGGCCCCATAAAAGCATTTATTTCATGCAGACTGGAAACTAAATGTTTGGTATCCACATCTGATTTGGTTTCTTCATAGTGGATTTTTTGTCATTCGGTTCAGTCTGCCTTTTCTTGCCACTTTTAGTTTTTGGAAGTTGTTTCTGTACTGTGGCTTGGTTCTTCCTTGTAAAATCATTTTGAAACTTTCTTTGCCAGTGCTTAGTCCGATAGGCTTTGGGAGTAGTGGGTGCACCGAAGACCTTAGGCTGACTGAACATCGAATGGTAAAAGCCATAGGTGTTCTGACTTATGATTTTGTTGTGCATAGGTTGCACATAGGAGTTCCAAGGTTGAGGTTGATGCATCTGGGTAGTGTAAGGGTTCAGAAAATGATACTACATCGGCCTCATATAGAAGCAACATTGACCTCTCTCATGGGAATTGTAGTGAGAAAAGTTATGGCCTGAAGACTAGGTTGGAGCAGTGTTGAAGTAGCCTCGTCCTGAGGTACTTCTGCTTGGCCCAGAGTTCCTAGGGGACTTGTACCCAGAAGTAGGAGAAGTCAAAGCACCTGAATGGTTGCCTAGACCTTTCTGTGGAGACTGGGTAGTTTTAGCCTTGGGGTTTTCTTGAGTTCTAGCATTAGAAAACTGACCCCTAGCCTGTCCCTTGAATTTAGGTGTGGGAGTATGTGAGCATGATCCCCTAGACACCTCTATCTTCCCTTTGCCCTTGTCCTTGGCACTGGGCTTAGTTTTCTCAATGTTTTTCATTGTGCTCTTATTTTGACCTTCTCCAGAAGTCATGTTTATCAGGGGTTGAAATGTCCCCTTTTTTGCCACAAAGGAGATGGTTCTCACGTCAAACCTCTCCTTATTAGTTGGGTTGAAACCCAAACCACCATTTCTGAAATTACTTTTTATTCCCAAGATGGCATTCAGATTTTCTGTACCTTGTGTCATGCCTTCAAGGGAGTGTTGTTTGTCTATATTTTCTTCTTCTGATTTTTCTAGTGTTTTTCAATTCAACATTCACACCATTGATAGTTTCATATTTTTCAGTGGCTATCCTAGTTTCTTTTTGAAATTCGTGTATTCTAAGTTTGAGTTCATCAATGGTGTTCATCAGATTTTCATTTTCAGATCTTAAGTCAATCAAGATGACTTTATCACACTCAGCTTCATCAAGAGAATTTTTTAAATTGATATTTTCAATTTCCAGACATGCAATTTTATCATTCAAAGATGTATCATGAATCACAGAATTAGTTTTCCTTTTCAAATGTTTGTATTCTTTTTTCATATCATCATATTTATCGAGTAACTCAGCATATGCTTCTTGCCAATCATCATGGATGAAATTTTCAAAAATTGAAGTTACTTCATCACTGTCTTCTTTGTCTTCACCACGTTTGGCCATCAAGCATAGCTTGTCTTCCTTCTCACTGTCAGAGGAGCTGCTCTGACTTCCTTCATCTTCATCGCTCTAGGTGCTAACCATAGCCTTTCCTTTCTTGTTCTTCCGCCTGGGCTTGGCTTTCTCAACGTTTTTCAACTCCGGACAATCGGCCTTGAGATGTCCTGCCTTCCTACAATTATAACAGACATTGCTATCAGTTTTCTTGGCAGTATCAAATTTATGCTTTGACTGCCTTTCTCTAGAGAACTATTTTTTGTTAAAGCTCTTTCCTTCTTTTCCCAAAAACCTCTTAAGGTTCCTAGTAAACATAGCAAAATCATCACTGTCTTCACCTGAACTGGACGAGCTGTGTTCACTATCAGACCCTTTGTTACTAGCTGAGACTTTAAGTGCTAGGGGTTTCTTTCTTTTCTCAGACTCATCTACCATCTTAAGGTTTAGCTCGTAAGTCATAAGAGAGCCAATGAGCTCATCAACGGTCATGGTAGCAAGGTTCCTTGACTCCTCTACAATGGTGGCCTTGGTATGCCAAATAGGTGTCAGAGACCTCAGGATTTTCCTAACCAGCTCATACTTAGTGCATACTTTACCCAAGTTTCTCAAGCCATTAGTGAGCACCAGCAGACGGGCATACATTTCAGACACCGACTCATCAGGCTTCATTCTGAATGCTTCATACTCGGAGACCAACATGTTGGCCCTGGTTTCCCTAACCTGTGTAGTCCCTTCATAGATAACCTTCAGCTTATCCCACATCTCCTTGGCTGTGCTACAGGAGAAAATCCTGGAAAACTCGGTGGGATGAAGTGCACATTGTATGGCATTAATGGTCGCCCAATTCAAGGTGGACCTACGGATGTGCTCCTTGGTCCAAAATGTTTCATCTGGGGGTAAATAGAAAGGACCAATACTGACTACCTACCAAATCTCATAGTCCTTAGCCCGAAGGAATACCTCCATGCGATTTTTCCAATAAGAGTAATTAGACCCATTGAAGAAAGGGGGCTTACTAGTGGACTGACCCTCAACAGTTAACCCTCTAACATCCATTCTAAACTCTCCGAGATGTAAGGCCCTAAGGGAGAGGTTGGCTCTGATACCAAGTGAAGGGTGTGATGAACGGATCTAGAGGGGGGGTGAATAGATCCAACCCCAAATAAAATGCAACATGGGCAGTTAAAAATAACCAGTGCGGAAATAGACTGAACTGCTATGGACTCACCTACAAATTCAGAAGAAGAATGATCAAAGATGTACGTGAAACCAACCAGCAGTAGAAACTCGATTAAGAACGCAAGATGAAACCAATCAGAAGATGACAGTAGATGAACGATTAACTATTCAAACCATGCTAAACCATTTAGCCGAGCCAAAGCATTCATCTACCGACGAGAAGACGCACAAGCAATCACACAAGAGACAAACATTTTTAAGCTCGTTCGATCTCTGTCCAGAGATCTATGTCCACCCCTTACTCAACTGAGTAAGGCTTCCTACTGCCACACAGCTTGAATACCGTTGATCCACAGCTTTAGAGATGGAAATCCCTACAACCGCTGAGCCTCACAGCTTGCTGTCCAAGGAACACCCTCGTCCGCTGAGCAATACAGCTTAGCTTTGCTGAGTCACAGCTTCTAAAGGTTTCAAAAGGAAAACTAAAGAAACGTAAAAACACACCGATGAAAGAAAATAATGTAACTCTTAAGATAGAGCAAGCTGACCCTAGATTTGATCCAGAGGTCAGAAAGAGACTGCAGCTCACACTTCTTCTCCTTCTCACTCTCTTTCTTGCTCTCTCTTCTCTTCTCCTTCTAGGCTCTCCTCTTCTCTTCTTCTCTCGTGCTTCTCTTCTCTTCTTCTTTGTGGCGGCACTTCTTTTTCTTTTCTCTCAGTTTTGTTCAGCACAGCCACCAACAACTTTCTTCGAAGGGTAATATAACTTTATATAGGAACAGGAGCTTTGTATGGATCAAGCAACAGAACCCTACTGAAATTCCATTGGTCCACGTACTAGGGAATGGAAGCTTCCTTTCCTCAGATCACGTGCCAATCATTTCGCCTTTTTTCCATGAGCCAACCTTCTACCTTTTCGGAGGTCACGTGCCTCTTCTGCGAACCTGATTGTTCCCTGCAAAAGACAGAGTATCATTTAGGATCACTTGCAGAAAATTAGAGTTCATCACGAGGAAGAGCAGACCTTGCACAGACCTTAGGCTTAATTAAACCAGATGTGCACTGACCGTGAAATGTGTAAACAGACATATGCACAGACCTAGAATAGAAACGCACAAGGCAAAAACTTGCACCGACCGTGTCTTGCCCAGACTAAATCATGCATGTACGTTGATATGCACTAACCTTTGTATGAACAACCGAAGACATGCACCAAGGTAAACAATGCACCGATTTCTATATGAACGTGTGAATAGAAGTGACGTGCACAGACCCTCTAGCATGAGTGCATACAACACTGAGTTACCATATGCATCAACCCTATGTTCACTAGGCCAAAACCTACACCGAGCGCACATATGCACCGAGCTCTATATGTGTGCATGTAAAACATGCACCGAGTTAGAGAATGCACTGACCTCCTATATGCTTTAGAAAAGCATTGAGGCATAGGCATGCAATGAGACGCAGAATGAGACGCAGACGGGGTCGCATCTGTGCATGAGACGCTAAAAGAGACGCAAGATGAAAATAGCACCGACCTGTGTGAGCCTTAGACGTAGCATGAGACGCACTGACTTTATACAGTCACAATGCTGAGACACAAACTTGCACCATCCTTGTGCAATCTCAACACGACTTGCACCGACCCGTGTGTGCATTAGATGCAAATGTAGATGCATTGTGAGATGCTAAGACTATAAAATAGCACCGACTGCATGCGCGCCAATGCTTGAGATAGCACCAACCTGTCATGCGTTAGACATAGCATACAAAGACCTTGCATATAGACAGGGCGAAAACATGCATCAACCTGCATGCCCAAAGCTTGCACCGACCCTACAGCATGCAAGGGTCAAAAGGTGCACCGACCTGGTATACTGACCCGCCAACTATGTACGGACTTCATATGCATTAAGCTAGATGTGCACAGACCATGGATGTGCCTTAGACAAAAGCATGCACCGACTAGGATGTGCACTGACCTTAGTGTGTGCATATGACTAACATCCTGAGAGAAATGTGTGCACACAACCTGTTCTAAGAAATGACTGTGCATTCAATCTGATGAGGTTCTATTCATATCTGAAAATGCAATGACCCAAAAATGAAACTGTGAGTGATTCTGACCTATAAAAAGTTGATGTTGCCATAGTCAACGATTGGTCAAACCACTGTTGCCAATGGTCAAACCATTATTGCCAATCATTAAAACAAAACAAGGATAGAGCCAATTCAGAGGAGACACAATAGAGCCTGGGCCTCTTGTCTCTTACCACTAGCTTCCCCTTGGGCAGGATGTCGAGAGCTCCGTCTAGGCGGCATCCCGAACAAGAAAACCCGGTGGAAACTCTTGAAAAGATGACTCTCATCTTGGAGAATGGATATAGACCAAAAGACACTCCAAGGGCTTGCAATAGCCTTCTCCACAACCTGGAACTTAGGAAGTAGCTCCACGAATGCACGAACGGCCGAAAGGAGTTCATCCCGAAACCGTGATGAACATGCCGGATCTTGTGCGGGTAGAGGAATGATGAGGTTTAGGGGCTTGAGAGGTGGAGATATGTAGTTCTAGGGTTAGGGAAAGGTGTTGGAGGAAGAGTGCAGGTGATAGAATGAGAGAATGGGGTGTTCGGACCACTTATAAGATGGTTCGGTTGAGGTTTGGCCGGGCCGGTTCGCCGCCACCGGTCGACTGGTGCGGGAGCGGCGATCGACCGCTAGCCCCAAAAATCCCCATTTTTGTATTTTTTGTTTCTTTTTCTTTTCTCTTCCCTTTTTTTTAATATATATAGAGGGACCATCATCCGACCTTCTGATTGGAACCAACATCATGAAGTGGAGAGGAAGAGAAGACATAGAGATTTGAGGAAAGTTCTCTAACTCCCCCTCAGAAGTTGCCTTAGGTCTGGCATCACTGGGTCCACATTTATTTAACCAAGGAATATCTAGCCTTAGAAATGCTTTTCAAGGAGGGCTATATGTATAAATACATTCAAGCATGCAGGAGTGTATATGAACACACAAGATATTAAAAGTAAATATATACAATATGCATGTTAATCTACCCTTGATGCATATGAGTTTCTACAAGTGCAATTCTTATCCTAAGTGCAGACCTATGTATGTATACTCTCACCCTTGCACATCCCAAGTTCCCTTCTTATCTTGCTAAATTGATCCTGGTTTAGGGGTTTTATGAAAATATCAACTAGTTGATTGTGTGTGTCAATGAAATTCAATTCAAAGACCCATTTTCCTACATGATCTCTCAGAAAATGATGTCGAATGTCAATGTGCTTTGTCCTAGAATGTTGAACAAGATTTTTTGACAAGCTGATTGCACTGGTATTATCACACAAGATTGGCACACACTTCATTTCAACATCCAAATGAAGCCATTCATTTTTGATCCAAAGTACTTGGGCTCCGCAACTTTCGGCGGCTACATATTCAGCCTCGACCGTTGAGAGAGCTACTGAATGTTGTTTCTTGGAGGCGCCCATAAGACTAGGCACCCACCAAGAAACTGACAGTACCCACTAGTATTTTTACGATCTATAATACATTCGGCATAATCCACATCTGTGTATGTAATCAAATCATATGAACTACCGATGGGAAACCACAAGCCAAAGTCTATGGTGCCAATTAAGTATCGAAAAATGCGTTTAACAGCCATTAGATAAGATTCTTTAGGGCATGATTGAAACGAGCACATAGACATACACTAAATTGAATGTCAGGGTGGCATGCTATGAGACACAGTAGTGATCCGATCATACCTCAAAATAGTGTAGGATCTAC
The DNA here is from genome assembly GCA_022559845.1 of Amorphophallus konjac. Lineage (NCBI taxonomy): Eukaryota > Viridiplantae > Streptophyta > Magnoliopsida > Alismatales > Araceae > Amorphophallus > Amorphophallus konjac. Next base: position 216,851,777 of record CM040118.1, read on the forward strand.
TATTTTACCATTTTTATCCTTGTCTAACTTCGAGGTTGTAGGCATTGGAGTTGAAAAAGGTTTCGCTTCAGCCATCCCTAATTTCTTTAACAGCTCCAGTGTGTACTTAGCTTGATTGATGAAAATACCCTCGGGTGTTTGCTTCACCTGCAATCCAAGACAGAAGTTCAGTTCACCCATTAAACTCATCTCAAATTCTCCTTGCATGATTTTTGCAAATTCTTCACATAAGACACTATTAGTGACTCCAAAAATAATGTCATCCACATATACTTGAACTACTAATATGTCTTTACCTGATTTCCTCGTGAAGAGTGTTTGGTCAACCTTACCTCTTTTGAAACTATTTTTCATGAGGAATGAAGTGAGCCTTTCATACCATACCCTTGGTGCTTGCTTTAACCCGTACAAGGCCTTCTGCAACTTGTACACATGCTTTGGATGCTTTGGATCTTCAAAACCTGGAGGTTGCTCTACAAAAACATACTCCTTGATGTAACCGTTAAGAAATGCAGATTTAATATTCATTTGAAATAGTTTGAAGTTCAAAGAGCAAGCATAGGATAGTAAAATCCAGATTGCTTCTAGTCTAGTAACCGATGCAAAGGACTCATCAAAATCAATGCCCATCTCCTGGCTATACCCTTTGGCTACAAGCTGGGCCTTGTTCCTAACAACCAATCCCATATCATTTAACTTGTTTTTGAAAACCCAATGGGTTCCAATTGTTGGATGATTCTTAGGACACAGCACGAGAGTCCACACTTTGTTCCTTTTGAACTGGTGTAGCTCTTCATGCATAGCCTGAATCTAGGATTCATTTTGAAGAGCTTCATGAATATCCTTAGGCTCTTCTTGTGAAATTAAGGCTATCAAATCCTCTTCTTCTACTTGCCTTAGTGAAGACCTAGTTCTTACCCCATCTTGAGGATTACCTATGATGTTTTCAGCTGGGTGATCTTTCAAGAATGTAGAAGAACTAGGCAAGTCGAGATGCTGCACTTGTTGCTCTTGAAATATTTCAATTGAAGGATCTTCATCCTTTTCACTTTTTTTGGAGATCCCTTCAGTTGATTCTCCTTGGTCTTAGCATTATTTAGACATTTGAAATTTTCATCTGCATCTACAATTGGAATAGATTGATTGGTCAGCTTCAATTCAGATTCATCAAAAATAAAATGAGGACTTTCTTCAACAACCAAAGTCATTTTATTAAATAATCGATAAGCTCTAGAGTTAAGTGCATAACCTATGAAAATTCCTTTGTCACTTTTCTCATCAAACTTACCTAGGTTAGACTTACCATTATTCAGGATGAAACATGGGCATCCAAAGGGTTTAAGATGAGAAATGTTTGGTTTCTTACCCTTATAGAGCTCATAAGGAGTTTTCTTCAAATTGCGCCTTACCATCGCCCTGTTGATGATGTAACACGCTGCACTTACCGCCTCAGTCCAAAAATATTTTGGTAGAGAATTTTCACTTAACATGGTCCGTGCCATATCTATCAGGGTTCTATTTTTCCTCTCCACCACTCCATTTTGTTGAGGCGTCCTTGGTGATGAGAAGTTGTGCGTGTATCCCTGCTCCTCACAGAAACTATTGAATTCATGATTCTCAAATTCACCACCGTGATCACTTTGGATGGTGGTGATAAGGTAGCCTCTATCATTTTAGATTTTCCTGTAAAACACATCAAACTCCGTCAAGGCATCACTTTTATTAGCTAAAAATAATACCCATGAAAAATCTGGAGTAGTCATCAACAATAACAAATCCAAAAGATTTACCTCTTGGGCTGGATGTCCTAGTAGGGCCAAATAGATCAAGATGCAGAAATTCTAGAGGCCGGGAGGTAGAAACAATGTTCTTATTTTTGAAAGATATGTGTGTTTGCTTGCCTTTTGTGCAAGCCTCACAGATTTTATCACTTTTAAATTTTAATTTTGACAAATCATTCACCAAGTCATGTTTAGACAACTTGGAGATTACTCCAAAACTAGCATGACCTAGTCTTCAGTGCCACAACCATGCATTATCATGATTGTTTGCTACCAAGCACACATCATCACCAGAAACATCATCTAGATCAATAGTATAGACATTGTTATTTATCTTGCCGATGAATCAGATTTCATTGGAGGTTTTATTTATGACAAGACAGTGAGTTTCATCAAAAAAATTTTAAAACCCTTGTCATACAATTGGCTTATACTCAGCAGGTTATGATTTAAGTCTTTCACTAAAAGGACATTTTCAATCAAGGTTTCAGAATTCTTACCTATATTGTCAATTCCAATTATTTTACCTTTGTTCTTTCCATCGATGGCAACTGAGCCTCCATCTTTATCTTGCAGCATAGAGAACACCTTCATGTCCCCTGTCATATGCCTTGAACAGCCGCTATCAAGTTCCATTTACTCCCCCTGGCTTCAAGACATATCTCCAAGAAATAAAATTATCATCCAATTATTTTTGATACCCAAACTAGTTTGGGTCCGTAGGAGTTAGTCCAATTCTGTGCATATCTTTTCTTGGTCCAAAATGCATGATTTCTTGGTGAGTTTTGTTTGAACCAGCAATTGGCAATAACATGACCAAGTGTACCACAGTGAAAGCAATTGACATGTGTAAACTTTCTTTTATATTGTCGTGGTTTGGTTTGGACATGTGTTGGCTTGGAGTGCGAACATGAAGCACGGTCTTTTTCTTTTTCATGAACATAAGATGTAGTGATCTTATTCTCAAAGGATTTTTTATTTTGGGGAATGAACCCCAATCCTTCTTTCTGGAAGTTAACCTTAAATCCCAACATGTTGTCTAGGTTTTGTTTTCCCTTAACAAACCTAGAGAGGGTGAACTGCAAGTCAGTCACCTCCTTATTCAAACTCATATTTTTATTTTCAAGTTCTGAGATTGAGGATTACAAAACTTCTTTTTCATTTTTCAATTTTTCAAAAGCTTTCTCCATTTCAGACAGCTTACTCATCAATTCCTCCTAGCTTTTCTCATTTGCTGAAATTATTTGCAACAAGCTTTCTTTTTCTTCCGATAACGCAAACCATTCATGTTCCAATTTCTCAAATTTAACAGATGTATCCTCATGTGTTAATTCATCAATTTTCTTTTTGAGATTTTTATTTTCAGATCTGATTTTTTGTATTTCGTATACAGTTTTTCATATTCCGACTCTCATTGTTCATTTGAAATGAAATCAGGGTCAGAATTTACCTCTGTTGATTCATCTTCATGTGCCATGAGGCATAGACTTTCCACGAGCTCTTGCAGCTCCTCATCGGACGGTTCATCCTCTTCATCGCTCCATGTGGCGACCATGGCTTTGGGCTTCTTGAACTTATCCTTCTTGAATTTCCTCTTCAGATCTGGGCACTCTCCTCTCATGTGCCTAGGCTTCTTGCATTCATAACAAATGATAGTATTGGGCTTGCTCAGCTCATCCTTGGTTTGAATGGGCTTCCTTTGCCCCTTTCTGAAGTTGACTTGGAAATTTCTCTTCTTTCTCAAAAATCTCTTTACTTGGCGAGTTATCATGGCCAAGTCTTCTTCTTCATTGCTTCCCTCGCTAGATTCTTCTTCTTTAAAGTTATCATCATATTGGTGGGCTTTCAATCAAATTACTTTCTTCTTGTTCGTATCTTCCTCAGCTGTTCTCTTCATGTTTATCTCATAGGTCATGAGTGACCCTATGAGCTCGTCCAAAGAAAGTGTGGACAAATTTTTTGAACCCTCAATTACTGTAGCTTTTGTGTTCCATGCCGACGGAAGTGATCTCAGAACTTTCCTCACAAGATTGGAGTTTGTGTACTCCTTCCCGAGGCTTTTGAGGCCATTTGTTATCTCCGTTAATCTCGCAAACATTTCTGAGATGGTTTCTTCAGGATTCATTTTGAACAACTCATAATCTCTGACAAGAAGGTTTGCCTTGGTCTCCTTGATCTCGAAGGTTCCATCATATATGAGCCGCAACTTGTCCCACATCTCCTTGGCTGAGCTGCACATGGATACACGAGAAAACTCGTTAGGATGCATAGCACAGTGCATGATGTTCATAGCATTAAAATTAACTGTGGATTTTTTAATTTCCTCAATTGACCATTTATCCTTATCTTCAGAGAGTTTATAAGGACCCTTGTCCACAACCCTCTAGACCTCGTACTCATGAGCCCTTAGAAAAACATGCATTCTATTTTTCCAGTAGGAGTAGTTCGAACCATCAAAGAATGGAGGACGGTTAATGGAATGACCTTCAGGCATCATCCCCTTGCTGACCATTGATCTGGATGTTTCTCTAGATCGTTAGATCTGTGAAAGTTAGAGCCTTAGCTCTGATACCAATTGAAGTCCCGCGATCAATGACACCCAAGAGGGGGGTGAATTGGGTGTTTACAAACTTTGAAAAAAATCTTGCCCAATTCAAACAAGTGAATAATAACCGTAATGGATTTTAGATATATATGAAAACTTTTAGATCTAATAGAATCTATCACACTCAATCGATCTTAGGGACGATGGCCGAGGTGGGAATCCAGAGATTCTACTCACGTAAGATGTTATCTTCTTGACAAGGTTTGCCTTGCCGATCCAAACCCACCTTTTAATATACCCAAGATCTAATATGAGAACGATAAATTACACTAGATATAACTCAAACAATGCAACCAAAATAATCTACGCGTGTGCTACACATAATGGGGATAGAAGAAAAGGAACAAACCACACAATAGATAGCGATTTTTAGGTGGTTCGAATGCAACAACAGCAACCTACGTCCACCCCTCACGATCTGTGAGGATTCTCACACTATCTTGTAAAAGATTACAAGATTAAAAACACACACACACACGTGAGGAGTTCAAAACTCCCACGAAGGTGCACAGGCACTGAATCACAGAGAGATGTGAGGAAACGAAAAAATCACACACACACACACACACACACACAGAGAGAGAGATCTGCGTAGATCCACACACACACAGGTGTTTGATATTACAAGAACACAAGATTAAAGCCCAACAAGAATAGAGGGAGAAAGTAGGAAATAAAAGCTAGATTCAAGCTCCCCCTTAGTGGATGAAGGTGATCTTGGATGAAGCCGGCTCCCCAGCTTGATCTGTACTTGAATGGCCTGCAGATGGTCTTGAGAACCTTGCTCTTGAATGAAGAACTCTTCCACGTATCACTGTTCACGAGGCTACAGTAGCACTCCTCTTTCTCCCCTTGATAGCCTCCTTAGCTTGCTTGAGTAATTAGGGTTTTTTACCCCAAAGTGATGTTTTTATAGATCTTGGATGGTCAAGAGACAAGCCAAGAACCAGATCCACAAATCATGGCATGTCTGGTGGCTTTGGGATTAAACAAACCAAAGGAAAGGGGCTTACCACGTTGAAGAACACAAGTCAACAATTGTTGCCTCGAAGCTGGCGGTCGACCAGACGACATGGGGCAGTCAACCGAAATTTTACAGAAATGAGGCTTTCAACACTGGGAAAACTGGTCGATCGGCCCCTGACCGGCGGTCGACTGCTAGCTGGAAAACCTGCATTTTTAATAGAGTTAGCCAATCAATCATAATCTATGAACGAATCATTTCATGACCATATCTTGTTCCAATCAATATGAGTTGGTTGAGCTTATCCTGGGCATTTCTTGAAGCATGGTACATTTAGGCATTTGCTTGATTATGGATGGCTTTGATAGTGGTTTAAGCAAGTTATTACTTAGGTTGTAATGTCGTGGTTTTGTTATCATCAAAATCATCTGGAGAGACTCAACATCAGCCTCAGCCACCGAGGTCCTCAGCTCGGCCACTCGAGCATCAGTTGTACCAGCCCACTTGGCTGCCTCACGCAGGTGTTGTATACCTCTCATTTTGATGATGACAAACTATAAGTGTAGCAACCCTGGTAAATTGAAGGAATAGAAATCCTAAATAAATTAAAACAAACAATTAGCCAAGGCCCAGACCCTATACACAACACCACAATACACAAATGGGCCAAAGGAAAGGGCGCCCAACCCTAGGGCGCCAATTCATCAAATGAAGACTTCCTGTGTAGGTGCTATTTCCTGGGGTTATCAGACTCAATGGGTTTTTCTTTTTATAGTAAAGGGCGCCCCTCATAGAGGCGCCATTTCATGAAGGGCGCCCCTCCCCTTGGCGCTATATCCCTGCAGAATGAAAAAAAGAAACTTTGATTGCAGTTTTTCATTCGAACTGAGAAGTAGGATATTGATCAAGAAGGTCTCGAGCTGGAAAGAGTAACACGTAGGAAAGTCTAATTCCAATAGGATTCTTACGTAGGAAATCTTTCTCTCGATCGAACTCTAAATTCTCCAGTAGGATTTCTTCCCTATAAATATAGCCCTCTGGAATCCTTCAGAGGTAACTGCCTCTGGGTTTTTCTGCTTCGACAACAAGCTGTGGATGTTCTTCTTCATCCCGCGACTGCTTCTTCCCTGTCTCTTCCTCTAGGCGGAGATATTCTGCAAGATTGGTTCTTCTGTTTCCAACTGTTGCTACTTCTTTTCCTGTCACCGTGAAGGAACGACCAAGCTGCTTCTTCTTCCGGCTACTCCGTCCTCTACGGTTGAGCGATAAGAAGCCTGCTCTGCATCATTTTGCTGCTGTAAAGGAAGAGCATCATCTTCCTTTGTCCGTTGAAGGGCTGCAGTTACTGCCGTTGCTTTATGTCCAGTTGCTCTGTTTCACAGTTGCAAATAGAGTACTATTTCTGTGGTTATTTTTGTTGTTGATCTTTCAATCTCTTCACGATTCTGCCATCCAAATCAATCTAATCAAGGTAGGTGTTCCCAAGTACCAAGCCTAACCTGATAACATCAGATCATGAGCATGCATATAGGTCTGTTAGATTGATTTTCGGTAGTTTCTGTTACGTTTTATGAGTTTCAGGAGAAGGGCGACCCTTCCAGGGGTGCCAAATTGATTTCACGACTTTAGTCACAGGCGTTATTCCTGTAGAGATTAAATAAATTCACCATGTTTAAAATTTAATAACCATGATTCCTGGTGTCTAATCTAATGAATGAGTACACTGATAGATTCCTGCTATTTTTCTCTACCTGTCCATATATTCTTTCGTGTAAAATTGGTTTTATTTAAAGAGTGCTACTGTTCATGACCAATTATACACGAGTGAACAACGACTGTCACCCTGCCATTGTTCATGATATAGCACCCCTGACTTGGGCGCTATATACTGATAGGGTGGTTGGGCCCAGGGCGCCATTTACCCTGAGCATATATTCTCCAGAATAGTAACGTATTTATATATGAAGCAAATCCTAAGTTTGAACGACTTAACAAAAACACTCTATTTAGTAAAATAATGGCACTGGCAAAGGCACCATTTTACATGTTCACTATTTTTTCCGAATGATTTCCTGTAACCCAAATTAGTGGGTATCTATATGGCACTATATCTCAATCCGTAGATATGGTCCCACGTTTCTTGATGTTTTATCGATTACCCCACTATTTCTCGGTGATAGATGAGCCCTCCGCGGGATATTCCTTCCTTCGGATATGTGATTTTATCATAGAGACCTCCGTAAGTCTACGCGAAGGCTTGGATTCCCTCAAGGCCGTCGAGCCGGTTGTACCATTAAAACCCATGACACTTTTCATTGCCATGTCACTCTAAAGAAACATGGTAGACCGACCCTCATGGTATGCTATTTGGATACCGTGAGAATGTTTCTTGAGTTAATGGAATGGGAAGCCATACCATTGCTATCAATTAAGGATTATCTGCCTTCATGTAGTCACAAATTCTTACTACCTTATCATGTACAAAGAACGAGCGACCATATGTATATGAGCGCTTATTCTTGATATCATGGCACCCACTAGGGAGCCAATTCCACCCAATTTTCAATGAGTATCATGATTGTACTGTTTTGATCGTAGTACGTCCCTACGTAACAAATTCTATCCTTGAGTTTCTATGCCACAAGATCTACCTTAAAAATTCCTACAAGAGCATTCCCTTGGAATTCTATATTGGCTATAACTATAGTAGATGTCGAAAATACATGACTCAATGCTTGCGCATATAGGGCCCGATCTTGTCCTGGGAGGAGCACCCGAAAGTACTTGTACCCATGGGAGCCATTATTGATCACGGTGTGGCATTGCACCGAAGTGCATGACTTGCTTGATTGGACATTTCATGAATCTTGTACTTGATTTGACATGACATGACTTGCATGGCCCAGAAAGGGTATTTACTTGCTTGCTTGATAACGTGATAGCCAATTCTTGACATGACTTGATAAACATGCTTGCCTATCTTGATATAATTACATGAAATCTTGGATATCTTGCTAGTTCATTCTAAGTTATCTCTTGCTATACACTATCTCTATTGTCGTTTCATGCGAACATGCATAGCTATATTTGCATCCATGCAACATGTAATTTACTTAAAGCAAGCTAGCACTTGAGATATAATTCCTACTGAGCGTTCGCTCATCTAGTGTTTTCTCCTATTTTTTAGGTAACTCCGATGACGAAGCTCATTCGGATGGGGATGGACAGGAGTGAAGAGCGTAGAGTCAATCCAACTCTCCGTGTCGTTATCTAGTCGTGATTGTTTCTTATTTTCTTGAGTCAATCATTGTAATTGTTCTTTTTTATTGAGTCAGGAGTGTTCTTAGTTTCTCTATGGAAAGTTTGTAATAGAAATACTTTGAAAGTTTATGATTAATAAAGGACTTGGTTATCTCTACTTTTGCACACTCTGTCTATGTGTGGAATACACTTATGCTCTGATTGACATGATTGATATAAACTCGTCACGCATACGGGGTTCCTTCCGCGCTCGGGGCGTGACAGTTTTTGTGGTATCAGAGCCTAGGATATTCAATTCCTAGGAAACCCAAGTCCAAGGATAGGTTATGCTTTTACCCGGTAATATTGGGTAGAACCATGGGTTTAAGTCAACTTAAGAACTCAGACCCATGCATTATCCTTATATATATTAATGTAGTTACTTAAATTTCTTGTAAGACTATGGCTGCCGAACATGCCCAGTGACGTAATATGCAACGCACTATTCAAGGCATTACACAAGCGCTACAACAAGTGGCGCAAGGCGGCACCAACCGTGGAGCGGGTGATCCCACCGTAGTTTTAGAAATATGAGCCAACCAAACACTGGCTCAAGGAAGTAGAAAGAATATTCCGTGTTATGTAATGCACGGACGAAGAGAAGGTGTTACTAGCTACTTTCCAATTGGAAAGGGATGCCCATTTCTGGTGGGAGTCCGTAGAAGCTACATTAGAAGAAGAACCTATTACATGGGCGGAATTTACTGAACACTTCAATAACAAATATTTATTCGATCGTATACAAGAGAAAAAGGCCACAGAATTCGCTACACTCAAACAACGAACTTTATCAGTGGTCGAGTATGAAGCTCAATTCTCTCGGTTATCAAGGTACGCGAAGCACTTAGTGAGTATTAAGAATATGAAGGCGAGGAGATTCCTCAATGGGCTTTGACCTCAATATATCACCCAACTGGCACCGATGGACATTCAAGTCTATTCGGATATGGTTCGAAGAGCCCAATTACTAGAAGATGCCACGGAGCTGTCCGATAGAATCCGTGGGAAGGACAAGAAAGAGCCTATTACTAGTACCAGCAATTTCAAGCCCTCCTTTAATAAGAAGAGAACCAACGATGGAAGTACTTCATCCCAAGAGAAGAAACCTAAGAAGAACAGCAAACCCTTTTCCATTACTGTCGCACCTACCAAAGAGGTGTGTAAACATTGTGACAAGACCGGCCGTAGGGCCGAGGAATGTTGGAGGAGACTGGGAGCTTGTCTCCATTGCGAGAGCCGCGATCATTGGATTCCCGACTGCCCCTTGCTAAAGGAACAAGCTAGAGACGAAAAGCGCCCAATGAAGAAACAAGTACGTCTCCAAGCTCTTCAGGAGGCAGAACAAGATGAAGGCGTACTGGTGGAAGGTACCTTAAAGGTATGTTCCAAGTCTGCTCGTGTCTTGTTTGATAGTGGTGCATCACATTCTTTTATTTCCAAGAAGTTTGTTGATCCTCTATCTATGTAACCTGAGCGGTTAGACTTAGTTATCACCACTCCGATCGGAGAAGAATCCGATATTACACATTACTACCCGAATTGTAAAGTTGTGGTAAAAGGGAAAAATCTACCAGCAGATTTAATATGCCTAGACCTGTAAGGTTATGATGTTATACTAGGAACTGATTGGCTATCCACACATAAGGTAGTTGTTGATTGCCGTAATGACAAGGTTACTTTTAAGGAATTCCCAGAACTTGTTTACACTAGCCTAAAGAGTCGAAACAAGTCACCTCTTATTTCGGCCCTCCAAGCTAGTAAGTTAATAAGGAGAGGGTGTGTATCTTTCCTTGCATTTGTCACCATAAAAGAGACAAAGGAGTCCAAGATAGAAGACATTCCAGTAGTTCAGAAGTTTTCTGACGTGTTCCCGGAGGATTTACCTGGATTACCTCTACAAAGAGAAGTGGCCTTCACCATCAACCTTGTCCCTGGTGCTAGCCCAGTTTCTAAGGCACCCTATAGGATATCCCCTGCCGAGCTCAAGGAATTAAAGGAGCAATTGATGGAACTTTTGAAGAAAGGATTTATTAGACCTAGCACTTCCATGTGGGGAGCGCCCGTATTATTCGTAAAGAAGAATGATGGATCAATGAGACTATGCATCAACTATCGGCAGTTGAACCACCTTACGATCAAGAACAAGTATCCACTGCCGAGGATTGATGAATTATTTGATCAGATATCTGGATCCAAGTATTTCTCAAAGATTGATCTTAGGTCGGGATACCACCAAATGATAATCAAAGATGAGGACATTCGTAAGACCGCATTCAGGAGCAGGTATAGGAACTACGAATTTGTCGTTATACCTTTTGGACTAACAAATGCCCATGCAGCCTTTATACAGTTAATAAACAGTATATTCAGGCCTCATCTGGATCAATTTGTTGTAGTCTTCATTGATGACATATTGATTTATTCAAAGACCAAGGAAGAACATGAAGAGCATTTGAGGATTTCATTACAGATATTGAGGACAAATCAGTTATATGCAAAGCTCAGTAAATGTGAGTTTTGGCTCGAAGAAGTGTCTTTCTTAGGACATGTGATCTCAAAGGATGGGATATCAGTTGACCTATCAAAAGTCGAGGCGGTGAAGAATTGGGAAAGGCCGACCACTGCTACCGAGATCCGAAGCTTCTTAGGCCTAGCTGGCTATTACAGGCGATTCATCAAGGACTTCTCCAAGATCGCCATTCCTCTTACTAGGCTAACCCGTAAGGAGAATCCTTATAAGTGGGATGAAGAATATGAGAAGAGCTTTCAAGCTTTGAAGGATCATTTAACAACCGCTCCGGTATTGGCACTACCAACTGAAGAGGAGAAATTCGAGGTATATACCGATGCATCTGGCATTGGCCTCGAATATGTGTTAATGCAACAAGGGAGAGTCATTGCCTACTCATCCCGATAATTAAAGAAGCATGAAGAAAACTACTCGGTCCACGACTTAGAGTTGGCTACGGTAGTATTTACACTAAAAATCTGGAGACATTACCTTTACGGAGAGAAATTCACCGTATACTCTGATCACAAGAGCCTTAAGTATCTCTTTTCTCAGAAAGAATTAAATATGAAACAAAGACGTTGGCTCGAATATCTCAAGGATTTTGACTTCACAATACAATATCATCCTAGAAAGGGTAATCCTGTAGCTGATGCCCTTAGTCGAAAGCCAAGAGTCTTATTAGCTAACTGTATGATTCAAGAGTGGAAATTTCTAGAGCAATTCTCTAAACTTAATATAAGTATGGACCATGACAAACAATGTATTACTCTATCACACATGAAGATACAACTGGATCTACTCTCTGAGATAAAAGAACTTCAAGAGAGTGACCCGGGGTTATTAGGAATCAAGGATAAGCTAGAAGAACGACCAGACTTCAAGGTAGCATCAGATGGAAGGTTATTATTCCGAGAAAGAACTTGTATACCAGATTGTCCAGAATTAAAGAAGAAGATATTAGAAGAAGCTCATAGGTCAAGGTACACGATTCATCCCAGATCTACCAAGATGTACCAAGACTTGAAACGGACTTTCTGGTGGAACAACATGAAAAGGGAGGTAGCGGACTTTGTGTCTCGTTGTCTCACATGCCAACAAGCCAAGGCGGAACACCAAAAGCCTACTGGTAAGCTACATTCTCTAGATATTACCAAATAAAAGTGGGAGGATATCGGTATAGACTTTATAATGGGTCTGTCTAAATCTAAGGGAGGTCATGATGGAATATGGGTCATCATTGATTGATTGACCAAGTCAGCTCACTTTCTGCCAATTAAGAGCCGATGGTCAATTGATGTCCTTACTGCCTTGTATATCAAAGAAATAGTCAGACTACATGGAGTTCCTATTTTAATCATGTCTGACCGAGATCTGCGCTTTACTTCTCACTTTTGGAAGGGTCTACAACATTCAATTGGGACGAGACTCAACTTTAGTACAACCTTTCATCCTCAGACGGATGGTCAGACCGAAAGAACAAATCAAGTGGTAAAAGACATGCTCAAAACCTGTATCATTGATTTTGGCGGAAGTTGGCATGATCACTTGCCTTTGGTCGAGTTTGCATATAATAATAGTTACCAGGCAAGTATACAAATGGCACCTTTTGAAGCTTTATACTGAAGAAGTTGCCGATCACCCTTGTGATGGGATGAGGTTGGCGAGAAACAACTACTAGGCCCAGACATGGTGAGAGACACCACATAAAAGATCCAGCTAATTAGAGAAAGACTTCAAATGGCTCAGTGTAGACAAAAGACTTATGCCGATACAAGGAGGAGAGACCTCGAGTTCTAAGTAGGAGACCACATATTTCTTAAAATTTCTCCAGGGTGAGGAATTAGAAGATTTGATGTTAAGGGCAAGCCTACACCAAGATATATTGGTCCTTTTCAAGTATTGGAAAGAGTTGGCGAGGTTCCCTACTGCATCGCCTTACCCCCTCAGTTGTCTGAAGTTCACAATGTGTTCCACATATCTATGTTAAAGAAGTATGTGCACGATCCATTCCACATCATAGATCATGGCGACCTGGTAATACAAAAGGATCTCACCTATGAACAAAAGCCATTAAAGATCCTTGATCGCGAGGTTCGTACACTAAGGAACAAGATAATTCCCGTGGTTAAGGTACAATAGAGTAAATGCTCAAAACACGAAGCCACGTGGGAGACCGAGGAATCCATGAAGAAGAGATTCCCAGACTTATTTGTGAATGGTATGTACTCTGCCCCCTCCACATCTAAATACGATTGAATTTTTCGACCAAATTCTATTTAAGTGGGGGAGGGTGTAGCAACCCTGGAAAATTGAAGGAATAGAAATCCTAAATAAATTAAAACAAACAATTAGCCAAGGCCCAGACCCTATACACAACACCACAATACACAAATGGGCCTTTCACAAAAACCAAATGGGCCAAAGGAAAGGGCGCCCAACCTTAGGGCGCCAATTCATCAAATGAAGACTTCATGTGTAGGCGCTATTTCCTGGGGTTATCAGACTCAACTGTTGACACCCATTTTTAGCTTGCAAGTTGAGTCATTTCTCTTATTCATCATTTTGATGTCCCGAATTACCCATTGTTTTGGACCCTTCCTTGGATGGATTTCGAGTCTATTTCATTATTCCATTCTATTTGAGCCTTGGAGATCATTATTTCATGGAGCCCTGGAGCCTATCTTGTCACCTTCCGGCCTTCAAAGTCAACTTACGGCCCATTTAAGCCGGCTTCCCTCAGCATTCAGCCCCCTTTCGCTGTGCAGTCTTGAAAACGGTCCTTTTTTCACCCCTTTCCTTTCCTCTTTTCAAAATGTGTTCTTCATCAAAGTTGTTCATCTTTTAAATCCCTACAATTCCTTCTTTTATGTCATTGGCCAGTTCTGCACCGATTTCAAGTTATTTACGTTTTTCCGGCAGACTGCACTATTCACCTATGTCCCGATATTTTCTCTCTCTGTTCTAGCCCCATTTTCTCTCTCTTCTGATCATTTTCTCATCTTACTTTCTTCATGAAAGTTGTTCATTTTTAAGTTATCTACAATTTATATGTTTACCACTTTTTCTAATTCTACACCGTTTTCAAGATACGCTTCAATTTCTAAAGTCGCGCGAGCCTGGCAGTTAAACGGTCAACAGTTGACCGTTCCTTGAGTTGAACGGTCAACAGTTGACCGTCCAACAGTTGAACGGTCAACAGTTGACCGTCCAACAGTAAAACGGTCAACAGTCGACCGTCCATGAACAGTAACTTTTTTTTATTTTTTTTATTTTTTATTTTATTTTTATTATTTTTGAAATGTCAAAGAACGGTCTTCTTGAGACCGTTTACATCAAAAAACGGTCTGTAGATGACCGCTTATCTCTTTTTTTTTTGGGAAAAGTCACCCGATCGCCCCCAGGAATGGGCGGTCTACTCCTAGACCGTCCAACTCAATGAACGGTCTATCGTGTGACCGTCCAACACCAGAGAGTCCAAAAAGTTCTGAACTCTATCTTCTTCGCCGCCGGATTCTAAGGTCGAAACCTGTGCAACGGGGCCTCCTTGTTAGGGCTCTATCTTCTAGAATACTCTACTAAATTGAGCCCTGTTTGTTGCTGTGTCTTCCCCTTTGTATTATCTTGAATTTGGTATATGGAGCACGTTTTTTTAATTGACTATATCTCCAGGAATCTTGGCCGCAATATCAGATTTTTCTGCTTTTTGTGCAACAAAAACCCTGCAGATTAGGCTCCGGGGCCACCTTACATGGACTCTATCTTCTAGATCCTTCCACCAAAAAGAGTCCCGTTTGTTCCTACGTCTTATCCTATCTATTATCTCGAGATTGATCCATAGATCTCGAGATTTGGTGGACTCTATCCTCTGAAATCGTGGCAGAAAGTTAAGGTTTTCACCTTTTTTTCTATATAAACCTGCCCAGTTCGCCTGCGCGACGGGGGGCTCTTCTTGGACTTGGGGCGAAGCCATGCCAAATCGTCGTCTCAAACCTTCGACCCCAGGCTATTGAGGGAAGTATAGGCTTCATTTTGATACTTTATTTGTTGGATTTCATCTTTGTTTACCCTCCTAACTTCGCCCATACTTTTTGCAAATCATCACGAGTTCTTGAACCTGTGCGACGGGGCGCCCTTCGTCGGCTCGGGGCGGAGTCATCCGGCATCCTCTTCGTCCTCCATTGGTCTCATCTTGAAGAGGGGAGTATCTTCTTCATTTTTCATCTCTCCGGGCTCTCTTTCTTCATACCTAGGCTTAATTCTCTCCCTCCACTTTTCACAAATCATCACGGTTTTACACTTAGTTTTTTTTGCACTGTTTTGGCACGTTCATGCATTTTTCTCCATTTTGCACAACGGTTTTCTCTCTATTCTCTCCATCAAATTCTATGATTTCAAATCCTATGCATGCACAACACTCCCACCTTATTTTTGCACCCACTCATAGGGGTTAAAAAACCCTCCCCCGGTGCGTTCTCCCCCTTTCTTTCATGCTACTTCATCATTTTGGGACATATGCTACACATGTTTCTAATGGGTTTTCTCTTATGTTTGTGGCTTTGTTTTGCAGGAGACTATTGATAGAACGTGAGGCCCTCGCTTTCTAGCCGGCTAGGAGGTGAGGAGGTGCACCCACATCGGCTCCCCGCATCCCATTTCAAGCGCGATCACATGTTGTAGCGGCTTCCCGTTAGGCCGCGTCTTCCTCCATATTTTCCAAGGTACACGGCGCTATCTTCATCCTTTCTTCATCATTTTGGTGCCGTAGAACCTTGGTGGCGATCACGGTCAAGTTCCTCTTCTTCGTCGCCCCTTTTCACTTCATGCACTTTCACGTTTATATGCATGCTTATATTGTTTAGCTCGGGGCGGGGTAGATTACATTTACATCCCACAGTTTTTTGGCGATCACGGTGGGACACCTAGTGCCCATCACGTTATATTTTTAGTCTCTTGCATGTTGGGTCGGTGTTCATGCATGTTTGGATAGTCTTTTCCACGTTTCTCTATCATTCTGTCCATTTTCGGGTCTATCAGGGTTGTACGGTCTATCGTAGGGCCGCCTAACGCGTTAAACGGCCTCTCCAGGACCGCCCAAATCCTCTGGGGTTATAAACTCTTCCATGGACCGTCCATCTGTTGGGCGGTCATCTAGTAGACCGCACAAAGGGTATAAACGGTCATCCAGGGACCTTTTAACGGTTCTGGCCGGGCAGGATTTCTGTTTGCAGGGGCCTTATTCGTTTGGGCATAACTTTGTCTCTCGACGTCGGATTGGGCTGATTCTTTTTGCATTGTGTTGTCCTTTGTATTGTCTTTCCATCCATAGGTCATTTACATCATTTGGACATCATTTGCATATTTAAAAGTTGCCTCTTTTCTTACATTTTGTGCATCTAGTCTTAGCCAGATTTGGGATAGATTCACAGGGGCCTTGTTCATTCGGGCATAACTTTGTCTCCCGATGTCGGATTGAGCTGATTTTTGTTGCATTGTGCTGTCCTTTGTATTATCTTTCCATACATATAGAGTTTGCATCATTTAGACATCATTTTCATATTTAAAAGTTACCTCTATTTTTGCATTTTGTGCATCTAGTCTTAGGCATATTTTGGGCAAACACAAGGGTACATTTTCCTTTGATGATTTTTCTTATCTTTTAGTGCCTAGTTGTCCCTATTTTAGGTCTTGCATCATTGTTATTCATATTGTTTTACATTTTTCATGCATTTTTGTGATGTTAGCATGATTTCATGATTGTCTTGATTTGCTAGACTTAGGCTAGAAATTGCATGCACCCCGGTGCACATAGGATCATGCATATTGGCATATTGTAGTTACATTCCCCCTCGGTAAGTGATCCTCTCACTCCCATATTCCTTGGGCTCGACTAGGTGATCTTATCCGGGACCTCTGTAAGTCCCCGCGAGCCGTGGATTCCCACACGGACGCCGGGCCGGTTGTATCTTTCCACCCCTCAGGCTTGCATTTGCATACATTGTGAAGGAATTAACCTTAGTCAAACCAAAGTTTGGACCTTATTCCCTATAGGACACCTATCTTGAGGGAATTAATCTCAATTCAACATCATTAAAAGGCCCACCCAAAACTTTGACAATAAAATACTTCCCATCATATTAACTTGTTTGACTTGGGTGAAATCCTTCGTATTGTTTGTGTTGTGTGGGCTTGTCCAAGCCCACTTGTGTTATTTTGTGTTGCATCCCCCATCATCCATATAGGTTTTGTTGTTAGGCCCATTTAGGGTAGTCCATTCTGTGTGTCCATTTTTCTAGTCTCATTGTCCTAGGTTTCTTTTTATTTTTCTTTGCATTATTGAGTCAGCCCCCCTCCTTTGAGCCCTTACTTCCCTCATTGGATTTCCCTGATTTTCCTGTATAAAGTCTCCATTTGCCCTCATGGAGCGTCATTTTTCTCCTGTATATTACCCTTCTTCCTCCCCGTCTTCTTATCCCCGCGTGGATTCCTCTTCCCATGCGGGCCCATCTCCTTATTCCTCCATTGGACCCTATTCTTCTAACGGGCCTTCTTGTCCCCCCCGTGCTGCTGTTGGCCCAATCAATTCTCATTCCCACCTTCATAATTCTTCCAGGCTCATGTATTCCTCAATTCTCGGAGCGGGCTTTCCTTCTTCTCAGGCCGGATCCCCTTATCCGGCCCATCAACATTATCCTGGTCTAAATTCATCATCTCTTGCTCAAGCTGGCCCATATCCTTCTCGGACTCTTCCTACCGAGGAGATGATCGCTCAGGCCCAACGCCAACTTGATGTATTGCAACGGCAAATTAGTCCTCAAACTTCTTTGGATATCCCATTTGCATTCCGAGGTCTTCAGCTTCCCCCACGTCAACAGATTCCGGCTTATCGTCGCTATGGTGGAGTCGGTGACCCCTACGTGCATTTGAAGGAGTTCTTATATGAGTCGGCCCAGTTCCAGCATGATCAACGCTTGATGGCCTATTTGTTTGGCCTATCTTTAGAGGGTCCGGCCAAGGATTGGTTCTTCACGTTACCGCAAGAGCAGATGATGAATTTTCAAGCCGTTCAAGCAAGATTCATTCAGCAGTACCAGGATCAGGTTAGGCACAGACATTCTTTGGTTGATCTGGCCCAAGAGAAGATGACGCCCAACGAGGAATTCTCCACGTTTGCCGACCGCTGGCGTCACCTAGCCGCGCAAGTTCCGGGACATATTCCGGAGGGCGAGCAGATCAAGATGGTTATTTCTAACGCAACGCCCGAGCTCAAATATATCTTAGCCCTGAATGATATCACTTCATGGCAACAGCTTTACAATCGAGCCCGCTTCGTTAGCCAACAACTCCTAGTTTCCTTTGACCATGAGTCTCCTCCACCGTCACCTTCTACAAATACTTCCCCTCCGCCCTCCACCGTAAGTCGGCCCTCCACCTTATATCCCTCCACGAGTCGACCGTCCACTCCCACACACCCCTATACCTCCATGTGCTCCACCGCATACCAACCATCCACGAGTCGGCCCTCCGCTATTTTATCTCCTCACACCCCTCCACCTCCGGTCAAGGAAACACCACACCGCGAGTCGGTAGATGCCATCCATTACAATCCCACTCCCCCCACGCCGCCACATCATTCCAGCCCTCCGTCTTCGCCTACGCAATCCCCCTTACCTACGCAACCTCCGCTACCATCCCCACTACCTTCTCACACCCCTCGGCATCCGCCTTGCCCGAAGCGGGCTTCTCACTCTCCATTGTCGGAATCTCTTACAGACGTTTTCAGGGCTTTGATGGCCACCCATGCGTTGCAGCTCCCTCCGGTTGTGCCTTGCCGACCCACAGTCGAGAATTTGCTCCAGTTTTGTGAATTCCACCGTCAGCAGGGGCATTTGATTGATGACTGTCCCGAGTTCCGGGAGTTTATTTACAGCTTGGAAGACAAGAGGATGATTGATTGGGCTGTCATACGCCAAGTTATTTTGGATCTCAGTAGCAAGCAGCAGCAGCAGCAAGCCGTGCCGCCTAGGCAACCGTCCTCACTTCAAGACCAGGGGCACCCTGGTGTTTCTTTAGTTAATGAGATACCTGCTCCGTTACCTACTTCTTCCTCCATCCCATCTCCTCCACAACCTTTACCTACCCCAGCCTCCGCTCGGGCAACCTCTCTTTCACCCTCCGTTTTCACCACCACACCTATCCCCAACGCCTCTCGACGAGTCGTGAAGATACGTCGAAGAGCGCCACCACCTGCCTCTTCCCCCACTATGCCACTACCCTCCTCTCCTCCTTCTTCCTCACCCTTACCTTCACCTCCATCCCCTTCACCTTCACCATCTTCATCAACCACATCACTCCCTTTGCCACCCTCATCACCTTTGCCACCGCCGCCACCACTTCCTTCACTCCCCCTTTCGCCATCATCCTCTGAGCCCGAGCAGGCCGAGCCCAAACCCACACCTCCACTTTTGCCTTTACCTCCACCCATGCCCGTCATCATCATTATTCCCCCATCACTTGCACCATCGCCACCCGTGCCCTTCAAACCTCCTCCTTCTAACCTTCCTCTACCACTTCCCACTTCGCAGAGCAGGTACACGCTACCTTTGGTGCCCCTTGGGTCTGGTCCCCAGGGAGATAATGAGCCGAGCCTGGTTTCGATTGTGCATTTCAAGATTCAAGTTGTCATTTACCGCATGCCAATCTGGGTCCTGGTCCCTGGCTATTTTCGGGATAATGAGCCTGCATTTTCAGAAATGGTTGCAAAGAAGAGTTCACTCGCACTAGTGCCAGTTTCTTCACGAGCGAGGCTGATGGCAATCTCATCGCTCACCGGGGGATTCACTATCGATACTGTTATTTCTCCTCGCTCGATTGATGTTCAGTTCACTGGCCGAGAGGGGTTCTCTACTCGGATCATGCTAACCCATACGGCCGCCCGGAGCCTGATGGATTCCCTATTCAAGGGGCAATTGGCTGCATCTTCTGCACTTTCCAAAGACATTCTGCACTTGCTGTGCAACCTCCCTCAATTAATTAACATGCCGGCCACGTCAACGCCGCGTATTGATCTCTCTCAGCTTTGTCCTGCTCTTCTAGTACGGGAGTTATGCTTCGAGCCTGATTGCCGAGTGGAGTTGCCGAACCTCTATGTTCTAGTGCCAAGAGACAAAACTCTGTGGCTTCATGATATTCATTCAGTTGAGAAGCTGTTTGCCCAAGAATGTCTACATCTTGTTAGCACTGGGGGTCTAGGGGCAGCCGCCCCAATGAAGCTGCATATTCATGACCGGGCCAGGCCATCTGCTAGGTGGGCCCGCTATTTGAGAAGACATTACAGATTGAGGAGCCCGGGAAGCCGAGCCCGCGCCAGGCGGCGTTGTTTCAAGAAGATTGCGGCTAAGAAGAGGCGACGATGTAAGTTCAAGGGCCGTCAGTTGTGCACTCAGGAGTCCACGGCCTCATCTCCTTCTTCCGTCCATTCATCTTTTCTGTTGCTCAGTTCTTATCCATGGGTGGTGTACCTTCCACCACCTGACCATATTTCCACCATCTTTTCCTATCCTCACCATTCTAGGCCTCGGCCTATGTCTTCCTCTTCCCCTGAGTCAGGGGCATCTTCTAGTTTTTCTTCCCGGACATGTCCGGATTTCACTGCTCGTCTCTTTCCCCCGACCTTGTTAGGAATCCCTTGCGCTCGTTCCCCGACCTTGTCGGGTGATTTTTCTAATCCTTCCCCGATTTTGTCGGGTGGTTTCCATTTCTTTTCCCCGACCATGTCGGGTGTTCATACATTCTCTTCCCCGCCTCTGTCGGGTGATCGCTATTCCTCTTCTCCGATCACATCGGATGATCATTATCCTTCTTTCTTGTCTTCACAGTTATCTTTTCGACGTCTTTCTGTTCTTTCTGTCTCACCCTTTCAAGGTCATTACCCTTTTTCTTGCTGTTTTCGAGGCTTTAGCCCGCCTTGATCTCAGTTAATCCCTGTTTATTCTGTATCGGGTTCCTTGTTATCAGGGCCTTAGTGCCTTAACGAGGGAGTTCTAGCCCTCGTCTCTCTTCCTTTTTATCCCTTCTTCGTCCAGTGTGATGTCTGCCACTCCTCTATGTCGAGGAATCCAATCCTTTGCTCTCCTTTCATCATTTATCCTGACAAGCAAGGAAAACAAAGTTCGCGCTCCTCAAAGATCGATGATCGAGATCGCTTCAGGATGTTGGTTTCCATGCCATGGATTTGCAAAGGTATCTTTATTTTCGGCAAGAAACGTGCTTTCACTTCCATTATTTCTGCACATAATTTCTTAACATGATTGAGTGGCTTTAGGAGTCTTTGTTTAATTAGATCTTAACTTTGTGTCAAATAAAAAAGGTTATTTTCTGCAGCATCCTTAGGCTGGTAATAGCTCCGCGCTGGGAGTCTAGTTTCTTTCCCCGATTGTTGAGGGTGACCTTTAGGCATGGGTTCTTCACACACAACACGGCGAGCCATAGCCGACCCCTCTAGTGCAACAACGTTGCTGCTTTGGCCATACTTTGGGTATGCACAAAGGTCTTTTCTTTTCTCTACTCGGCCAAGTGCAGGGGCAAGAGATGGATGGATGAGATGACTAACCTAGGCGCTCCCTAATACGAGAGAGGTCTCAAATAGGGGCAGTCTTGACCCTCAAAAGTGAGCTTTCATACTATATATGGCCAATAAGGGCTACCAAAATGAGAAAATGAATCAATACAAAATTATGAATCAAAGGCATGACAAGAGTGGCAGTATAGTTCCCCGCAGGACGTCATGAGCCCGGTCGCATGCGTGCCTGGTAAATATGGGTCTAAAAATCAAAGACACAAAGCCCCGGCGCAACAGACCTACTCTTTGAGGGGTAGTGCCTTGGAAGGAATTCGAGCCTTGATATCTCCCATCCTACACGAAGCTTGTCTCCAATTTTTCTTCTGTTTCTCCCTCTTAGGCTGGGTTGTATCCCGGGTATGGCCTTAGTAGGGGCACCGTTCTTTAGAAGCAGTTGGTTGTGGTAAGCCACCCTCATATGCACACCCTGCTTAAGGGAAGCCTTTAGTGAAAGGGGTAGGAACGTCGATCTCTGGCTAGTAGTTTGAGCCCGTCTTTAGGTGCTGCGAATTGCTATGTCAAAATCTTAAAAAATCAAATACTTCAAAATTTCAAAAAAAAATCAAATATTTCAGAAACCTAAAAAAATCAAATATTTCAAAAAAATCCAAAAAAGAAATACTGTTGAAAATCTAAAAAAAATCAAAAACATTACAAAAATTCAAAAAATGTGTCTTTTTCATATATTTGCATTTGTTTTAAGGACAGATACGTAATCTGTTTGCTAAGTGTGCAGGTTGCAAGTACTCAGGCGTTCCTTGATATATCTTTGTGCTCTGCCTCCTGTCCACATCTTTGATCTGTTCTTTCCTTCTTCGATCCACTCTCTCGATCTGTTCTGAAGCTCATGTTCTTCTCAACTTTTGTTTGCAATGATCATATCTTTATGAGAGGGCTTTACCTCACGATTATGAACCTGGCGGTTCTGCTTCATTCTGATCTTGGGTTTTGATTGAAGGGTGTATCTGTTTATGTGTTTTATCCCGCCGTGTCCTTGTCACGTGTTTATGTCCCACCGTGTTGTCCCACACGTGTTGTTTTGTCTTTCACCGAGTATTGTTAGTTCTCTTGCACATGTTGTTAGTCACCCTTTTATGTCCCATGTTCTTGTCCTAATCGTGTGGTCATCCCTCATGTTCTTGTCCCAACCGTGTGTTGTCCCACCACGTTGTTGTCTTGTCACACCATGTTCATGCATACATGTTATTTGCTCATGCCATTGCATATGTGCTCGTGTGCCTTTATTATGTTATGTTGCATTGTCTCTAATTTCATTTGATCGTTATGTTATGTCGTGCTTGTTTGTCATATTTGTTTTATACATGAAAATCCATAAAAATCAGAAAATGAAAATCCAAAAAAATGCCGTTTTCGCCTGCACAGGTAAGTCAGGTATGGCCTTCTATCCCTACTCATTGTTGCATTACTATAGGGTATCTATATTGTTATATTATCTCGAGAACCGGCTGGTCATTCACGTGTTCCAGGATCTGACGTTCCCCTTTAACAAAAACGATGATGATCTAGGTGCACATGTTTAATCATCGGATAGGCCGTTAGGTTGGAAAAATAGGGAACGATGGTTCTATCTTGCACGCCGTGGTTGCGGATAGTGTCTTGACCCTGATTGTTCCAATCTAGCAATACTATTCTCGAGTACTTTCTATTTTATGTTTTCTTTGCATTCGTTTTAACGATTTCTTTATTTTAGCCCAGCATGCATCATGTCATCTTTTGAGCATTCACGCCTCGTGATCCGTTCAAGAATTTCTCCTCTGCAATGGTTAGTTGCACTTAAGTTCCTTGGATAAGAGATCTTTATTCCACTCTGAATTTGAACGATTTCTCTGAATTACCTGCTTAGTTTGGTTGGCCAGCGTGATTCCTGTCTGGATTTTATCCTTGTTACACGTTTCCTACTTTTTACATTATGTTCCTTTTCGACCCCCTCATCGTCTGTGGATTGTGTCCCCGATGGGCCTGGTCGTGCTTCCTTTTTTCCTGTTAGTTTAGTTCTCCAGACATGTCTCATCCACGTCATCCAGTCTTGGTGGTTAGTTCGGCGATTTCAGGAGGATTCCTATCGCTTGTTGGTTGTGATGGGTGTCTTTTTTTCCTTGATGCCTGCTTATCAGTTCTCTCCGCTTCATCTTTGCTTCATCTCCATTTCATGTCGCTGTCGCTTTCGCTCCATCTCCTTCCATTTCGCCTCCGCATCACTTTCGCTCATTCCCTTGCAAAGCAGACATCAAGGAGGGGCATCTGTTGACACCCATTTTTAGCTTGCAAGTTGAGTCATTTCTCTTATTCATCATTTTGATGTCCCGAATTACCCATTGTTTTGGACCCTTCCTTGGATGGATTTCGAGTCCATTTCATTATTCCATTCTATTTGAGCCTTGGAGATCATTATTTCATGGAGCCCTGGAGCCTATCTTGTCACCTTCCGGCCTTCAAAGTCAACTTACGGCCCATTTAAGCCGGCTTCCCTCAGCATTCAGCCCCCTTTCGCTGTGCAGTCTTGAAAACGGTCCTTTTTTCACCCCTTTCCTTTCCTCTTTTCAAAATGTGTTCTTCATCAAAGTTGTTCATCTTTTAAATCCCTACAATTCCTTCTTTTATGTCATTGGCCAGTTCTGCACCGATTTCAAGTTATTTACGTTTTTCCGGCAGACTGCACTATTCACCTATGTCCCGATATTTTCTCTCTCTGTTCTAGCCCCATTTTCTCTCTCTTCTGATCATTTTCTCATCTTACTTTCTTCATGAAAGTTGTTCATTTTTAAGTTATCTACAATTTATATGTTTACCACTTTTTCTAATTCTACACCGTTTTCAAGATACGCTTCAATTTCTAAAGTCGCGCGAGCCTGGCAGTTAAACGGTCAACAGTTGACCGTTCCTTGAGTTGAACGGTCAACAGTTGACCGTCCAACAGTTGAACGGTCAACAGTTGACCGTCCAACAGTAAAACGGTCAACAGTTGACCGTCCATGAACAGTAACTTTTTTTTATTTTTTTTATTTTTTATTTTATTTTTATTATTTTTGAAATGTCAAAGAACGGTCTTCTTGAGACCGTTTACATCAAAAAACGGTCTGTAGATGACCGTTTATCTCTTTTTTTTTTGGGAAAAGTCACCCGATCGCCCCCAGGAATGGGCGGTCTACTCCTAGACCGTCCAACTCAATGAACGGTCTATCGTGTGACCGTCCAACACCAGAGAGTCCAAAAAGTTCTGAACTCTATCTTCTTCGCCGCCGGATTCTAAGGTCGAAACCTGTGCAACGGGGCCTCCTTGTTAGGGCTCTATCTTCTAGAATACTCTACTAAATTGAGCCCTGTTTGTTGCTGTGTCTTCCCCTTTGTATTATCTTGAATTTGGTATATGGAGCACGTTTTTTTAATTGACTATATCTCCAGGAATCTTGGCCGCAATATCAGATTTTTCTGCTTTTTGTGCAACAAAAACCCTGCAGATTAGGCTCCGGGGCCACCTTACATGGACTCTATCTTCTAGATCCTTCCACCAAAAAGAGTCCCGTTTGTTCCTACGTCTTATCCTATCTATTATCTCGAGATTGATCCATAGATCTCGAGATTTGGTGGACTCTATCCTCTGAAATCGTGGCAGAAAGTTAAGGTTTTCACCTTTTTTTCTATATAAACCTGCCCAGTTCGCCTGCGCGACGGGGGGCTCTTCTTGGACTTGGGGCGAAGCCATGCCAAATCGTCGTCTCAAACCTTCGACCCCAGGCTATTGAGGGAAGTATAGGCTTCATTTTGATACTTTATTTGTTGGATTTCATCTTTGTTTACCCTCCTAACTTCGCCCATACTTTTTGCAAATCATCACGAGTTCTTGAACCTGTGCGACGGGGCGCCCTTCGTCGGCTCGGGGCGGAGTCATCCGGCATCCTCTTCGTCCTCCATTGGTCTCATCTTGAAGAGGGGAGTATCTTCTTCATTTTTCATCTCTCCGGGCTCTCTTTCTTCATACCTAGGCTTAATTCTCTCCCTCCACTTTTCACAAATCATCACGGTTTTACACTTAGTTTTTTTTGCACTGTTTTGGCACGTTCATGCATTTTTCTCCATTTTGCACAACGGTTTTCTCTCTATTCTCTCCATCAAATTCTATGATTTCAAATCCTATGCATGCACAACACTCCCACCTTATTTTTGCACCCACTCATAGGGGTTAAAAAACCCTCCCCCGGTGCGTTCTCCCCCTTTCTTTCATGCTACTTCATCATTTTGGGACATATGCTACACATGTTTCTAATGGGTTTTCTCTTATGTTTGTGGCTTTGTTTTGCAGGAGACTATTGATAGAACGTGAGGCCCTCGCTTTCTAGCCGGCTAGGAGGTGAGGAGGTGCACCCACATCGGCTCCCCGCATCCCATTTCAAGCGCGATCACATGTTGTAGCGGCTTCCCGTTAGGCCGCGTCTTCCTCCATATTTTCCAAGGTACACGGCGCTATCTTCATCCTTTCTTCATCATTTTGGTGCCGTAGAACCTTGGTGGCGATCACGGTCAAGTTCCTCTTCTTCGTCGCCCCTTTTCACTTCATGCACTTTCACGTTTATATGCATGCTTATATTGTTTAGCTCGGGGCGGGGTAGATTACATTTACATCCCACATCAACGAGTTTTGCTTTTTACAGTAAAGAGTGCCCCTCATAGAGGCACCATTTCATGAAGGGCGCCCCTCCCCTGGGCGCTATATCCCTACAGAATGAAAAATAGAAACTTCGATTGCAGTGTTTCATTCGAACTGAGAATTAGGATATTGATCAGGAAGGTCTCGAGCTGGAAGGAGTAACACGTAGGAAAGTCTAATTCCAATAGGATTCTTACATAGGAAATCTTACTCTCGATCGAACTCTATATTCTCCATTAGGATTTCTTCCCTATAAATATAGCCCTTCGGAATCCTTCAGAGGTTACTGCCTCTGGGTTTTTCTGCTTCGACAACAAGCTGTTGATGATCTTCTTCATCGGCGACTGCTTCTTCCCTGTCTCTTCCTCTAGGCGGAGATATTCTGCAAGATTGGTTTTTCTGTTTCCAACTGCTGCTACTTCATTTGCTGTCACCATGAAAGAGCGACCAAGCTGCTTCTTCTTCCGGCTACTTCATCCTCTGCGGCTGAGCGATAAGAAGCCTGCTCTGCTTCGTTCTGCTACTGTAAAGGAAGAGCAACATCTTCCTTTGTCCGTCTAAGGGCTGAAGTTACTGCCGTTGCTTTACATCCAGTTGCTTTGTTTCACGGTTGCAAACAGAGTACCGTTTATGTGGTTATTTTTGTTGCTGATCCTTCAATCTCTTCATGATTCTGCCATCCAAATCAATCTAATCAAGGTAGGTGTTCTCAAGTACCAAGCCCAACCTGATAACTTCAGATCATGAGCATGCATATAGGTCTGTTAGATTGGTTTTCAGTAGTTTCTGTTACGTTTTATGAGTTTTAGGAGAAGGGTGACCCTTCCAGGGGCGCCAAATTGATTTCACGACTTTAGTCACAGGCGTTATTCTTGTAGAGATTAAATAAATTCACCATGTTTAAAATTTAATAACCATGCATCCTGATGTCTAATCTAATGCATGAGTACACTGATAGATTCCCGCTATTTTTCTGTACATGTCCATATATTATTTCCTGCAAAATTATTTTTATTTAAAGAGTGCTACTGTTCATGACCAATTATACACGAGTGAACCACGACTGTCACCCTGCCACTGTTCATGATATAGCGCCCCTGAATTGGGCGCAATATACTGATAGGGTGGTTGGGCCCACGGCGCCATTTACTCTAAGCATATATTCTCCAGAACAGTAACATATTTATATATGAAGTAAATCCTTAGTTTAAACGACTTAACAAAAAGACTCTGTTTAGTAAAATAATGGCACGGGCAAAGGTGCCATTTTACTTGTTCACTATTTTTCCCAACTGATTTCCTGTAACCCAAGTTAGTGGGTATCTATATGGCACTATATCTCAATCCGTAGATATGGTCCTACGTTTCTCGATGTTTTATCGATTACCCCACTATTTCTCGGTGATAGATGAGCCCTCGGCGGGATATTCCTTCCTTCAGACTGGTGATTTTATCATAGAGACCACCATAAGTCTACGCGAAGCCTTGGATTCCCCCAAGGCCACAGAGCCGGTTGTACCATTAAAACCCATGAAACTTTTGATTGCCATGTCACTCTAAATAAACATGGTAGACCGGCTCTCATGGTATGCTATTTAGATACCGTGAGAATGTTTCTTGAGTTAATGGAATGGGAAGCCATACCATTGCTATCAATTAACGATTATGTGCCTTCATGTAGACACAAATTCTTTCTACCTTATCATGTACAAAGAATGAGCGACCATATGTATATGAGCGCTTATTCTTGATATCATGGCACCCACTAGGGAGCCAATTCCACCCAGTTTTCTATCCTTGAGTTTCTATTCCACAAGATCTACCTTAAAAATTCCTACAAGAGCATTCCCTTGGAATTCTATATTGGCTATAACTATAGTAGATGTCGAAAATACATGACTCAATATGCTTGCGCATATAGGGCCTGATCTGGTCCTGGGAGGAGCACCCGAAAGTACTTATACCAATGTGAGCCATTATTGATCACGATGTGGTATTGCATCGAAATGCATGACTTGCTTGATTAGACATTCCATGAATCTTGTACTTGACCTGACATGACATGACTTGCATGGCCCGGAAAGGGTATTTACTTTCTTGCTTGATAACGTAATAGCCAATTCTTGACATGACTTGATAAACATGCTTGCCTATCTTGATATAATTACATGAAATCTTGGATGTCTTGCTAGTTCATTCTAAGTTATATCTTGCTATACACTCTCTCTATTGTCATTTCATGCGAACATGCATAGCTATACTTACATCCATGCAACATGTAATTTACTCAAAGCAAGCTAACACTTGAGATATAATTCCTACTGAGCGTTCACTCACCTAGTGGTTTCCCCTATTTTTCACGTAACTCCAATGATGAAGCTCATTCGGATGGGGATGGACAAGGGTGAAGAGTGTAGAGCCAATCCAACTCTTCGTGTCGTTATCTAGTCATGATTTTTCTTATTTTCTTGAGTCAATCATTGTAATTGTTCCTTTTTATTGAGTCAGGAGTGTTCTTAGTTTCTCTATGGAAAGTTTGTAATAGAAATACTTTGAAAGTTTATGATTAATAAAGGACTTGGTTATCTCTACTTTTACGCACTCTGTCTATGTGTCGAATACACTTATGCTCCGATTGACATGATTGATATAAACTCGTCACGCATACCGGGTTCCTTCCGCGCTCGGGACGTGACAATAAGTCATTACATCCAATAACTCATTGAATTCAGCTCTTATGCATTGTATAAATGTGAAATGCACGTGTAAAGGTCAAAGCAATTCAAGAAAAGGGAAGAGAAGCAGTCAAAAGTCTTAAAAGAACAAGATTTTCTACACCTTCGGGGCAGAAGTTGACTTCCACGGCACCGAAAGTCGATTGCGGCACTCAAGCCAGAACAACCTAGGTTCTGGATAGGGACATAAGTCGACACCCTTTGAAGCAGGAGTCGACTTCGGCTGACAGACAGAATCAGAGCATTCTGGGAACGTTCAGAAGTCGACTTCTATGGCTCCAAGATTCGACTCTCACGGAAGACGTGTTTGAGCAATCCAGAATCAGACCCATTTAACCCACGTGGTGGATCCATTGTAGCACGCATATAGAGGGTCCAACTGTGCCAAAGAACATGGGTTAGCAACCGATTCTATTGTCTGACATGGATATGACTTGGTCTTCAACCTCCTGTAGAAAAATAGGAGCATTTCCAACACCTACTCCAACAAAACACCTGATATCTCGAAAACACTTCAAAAATTTAAAATACATGGCGGGAAGCCCAAAAAAAATGAAGATGTGAAAAAGAGAAGGAGGTAGCAGCGAAGCAAGTGAGAGGGCGAGACTGCTGGAAAAGAAGGCTCTGCAATCTAGAGAAAATAAGAAGAGAGAAAGGGAATGTGTGATCCAGATCAAAGAGAAGAAGAAGAGGAAGAAAACAAGAGCAGTAGTAGGTGAAGCACCAGCAGCAACACCAGATCGGTTGAGGTCTAACATCAGAGAAGAAGTAGCTGCAGACACTTCACCAAATCAAGGTGAAGTTTCTCTCCAGAAAGAAGACCTGAGGGAGATCTAGATCGTGGGAGCTGCAGACCCAGATCTAGAGGAGTTCTCTAGATGCTAGGCGAACTCCATCTACAGATCGAGATATCCGGCCATCAGGAGAATTCTACACTCGAATTGTGTTTCTACTTTCATTCAATCTTTCATTTTCCTTTTTGTTCTGTTAATCAAGTTGTTCATCAGCGGAGTGTTCAGATCGAGCTGGGGTGCTCAGATATGGGGTCAATCAAGCTGTGAGTCAACGGATTTTTCAAGCTGTGAGTCAGCGGAAGGAAGCCTCACTGGGTTTGGTGAGGGGTGGACGTAGGCAGACAGGGTGTCTGGCCGAACCACCTAAAAATCCATGTCTCCTTTGTGTGTGATTATTTGCATTCGCATGTGACTTCCGCTAGATGCATGCCTAGGACCGTCTATGTTATGCATAGAGTATTCGCTTTAATTTCTGCTTGAGCTGCATAGTTTAAAATTTTCATATAAGCTTGCAATAGTTTTGAATTTGGGGGAGGATCTATTCACCCCCCATCTAGATCGTCGTTCCACCTACACAACAAGTGGTATCAGAGCGGGTGCTCAATTCAATTTGTCCAACGACCAAGAGCTCTATAGTGGAATGGCTAGTAGGGGACTTATTGCTGAAGGTCACGCAATCACTAGACCACCTTACTTTGATGGATCTGACTATTGTTATTTGAAAAATCAAATGCATGTTTTTTTCTGAGCACAAGATCATGAAGTTTGGAGAGTGGTGAGCAAAGGCCCGTATGAGCTTCCCGATGATGAAGACACTTGGACAAGAGAGCAGATCCGGCAGTCCAATTTGAGTTGGGGAGCGATGAATATGATGCAGTGCGCACTCCACCCTGCAGAATTTTCTAGAGTATCATCCTGCGTATGTGCCAAAGAGATGTGGGATAAATTTGAGGTAATTAATGAAGGCACATCTCAGATAAGAGAAACAAATGCAAATATGCTAATTTTAGAATATGAACTTTTCAAAATGAAACCACATGAATCCATCTCAGATATGTATGCTAGGCTATCTCAGTTGACAAATAGTTTGAAGAGCCTAGGGGAAAGTTACTCAGAGCAAGAACTTGCTAGAAAAGTTCTTAGGTCATTAACCCCTTCATGGCATACTAAAGCTACAGTCATAGAGGATTCCAAAGATTTTTCAATCTTGACTATTGATGAATTGATAGGTTCTCTTATGGCTTATGAGCTTAATTTGCAAAGAACAGAAGAAGAAGAGCAAAAGAAGAAGCCACTGGGACTAAAGGCTAATTTAGATAGCTCTGAATCTTCTGAGGAATGTGAGTCATCCAGCTCAGAGATAGATTCAGATGAAGTCTCCTTGATGACAAGAAAGTTCAGAAAATTCTTAAGGAAAGAAGGTAATAATCTTAAGAATCCCAAGAGTCAGGTAAGAAAGTCATCGAAGTTTAAATCTGAATCATTTGGGAAAAAATCTAACAAACTTATTTTTTACAATTGCAGCAAGCCTGGACATATCAAAACTGAATGTCCATAAAATGAGAAGAAAACGTACTCCAAGAGCAAAGACAAGAAGAAAGCTATGATATGTACCTGGAGTGACGAAGAGGAAAGTGAAGGGAAGAGTTCATCCAGTAAAACCAATGAAGACTTAGGTCTTATGGCAATAGGTCAGTATGAGGTAAGTGAAAACTCTTCTCCATTTGAGCATTTCACTATAGATGATTGGTAAGAAGCATACGGTGAATTGGTTGATAAATGTGATATTGTTAGAAAGGAAAACAAAGCCTTGAAAAAGAAAATGAATGTCATGATTCATGATACAACCTCAACTGATAAGAATGCATGCTTGCAAATTGAAGTTTCAAATCTGAAGAAACAAGTTCATGACTTAGAGATTTCCAAATCTGAACTAAGAGAACTGGAAGATGAGAATGAAAATCTGAGAGATGAAATTGATGAATTGAGAATGAGAATGCAAAAATCAGAATCAAATGAATTAAGAGAAGAAAATGAAAATCTGAAAAACTAAAAAATTGAAAAACATCATTGATGGTTTGAACCTGAAATTGCAAGACTATGAAAAGGAAACTAGACTGGCCAATGAAAAACACACTACCGTCAAGGAAGTTAACTGTCAACTTCAGAAGGAGATTGGAAGAATTCAAGAAGAACTAAAATACAAACAAGATTCTTTGGAAAAATTGATGAAGGGAAGAGAAAATCTAGATGTTGTGTTAGGATCTAGACTGAATTTTCAGAAAGAAGGATTAGGCTACAATCCAACGGCCAAAAAAAGAATTTAAATTAAAAACAATCACCTTTGTGGCCGAACAAGATTCAAGAAAGAAAAAGCCTCTTGTTAACATGCATGGTCCAGAAAAATTATCTGAGGCTAGCACCTCAACAAAGAACCAATCAACTATAAAATCAAATAACAAGGACCCAAATGGGAAACCGTTGAAACAAGCAAGTAAGTTAAAAATAGATCAAGGGAAACAAAGGCGGCAAGAGCCCAGTCTAGATGGTCCAAGAAAAATAAAATCCAAATCTGATTTCACTCAAGACATCAAGAAGAACAATCTAATTCCACCAAATCAAGCAAACAAGCCAATCAGAAACCATTACACAAGCAACAAAAAAATCTGGAACCAGAGAAGTCGACTTCTGCTCCCTCATAAGTCGACTCTGGGCAGCAACAGAAACATCACAGCAGTTCTGCAACATAGAAGTTGACTTAGACACCCTCACAAGTCAACTTTGGGCAGCAACAGAAACTTCACAGAATTCTGACAACATGGAAGTCGACTTAGACATCCTCAAAAGTCGACTTTTGGCTATTGCAGAAGGTACAAAGCCCCTGCAGGTCGACGCATGCCCTTCCATAGGTCGATCCAGTGGTTCAAAGCTTAGAGGTTCATGCCTAGAAATGTCTGGGAAGGTCGACACAGTTGGATGCATAGGTCGACGCTTGGGCCTCATGGATTATATTGTCATCATAAATCTCAATTGGCAGGTAAACCTAGAGTTAATGGTAAGTCCCAATCACCCTCTGCTTATTGGAAAGATAGAAAAAAGAATTTTGTAAAGAAGCAAAAATTTGTGAACCACTCTAATGCTTTTGCTATTGTTGCTGAGAAGTATTCATGCAGGCCTAATGAGAATCCAATGCGAGCAAGGCAGCTGTGGATACCAAAAGGCATACAGTCATGTCTTGAAGAGTTAAACACTCAAAAGGGACCCAAAGCTACTTGGGTTCCCAAATTTGCAGCTTAATTTGCTTGTAGCTAGGCCCTATAGCCATACACAACAATTGGCTTCATGATAATGGCTATCCAAGGCATGTCAAAGGGGAACAAATGTAAACTCTTCTTATGATTGAACAGTAAGTCTTTGCTTTATTCATTGGCAGGAACAACATGAATAAAGTCATCAAATCAGGTAATCCCTCCAAATTGAAATTTATATTCTACTGTAATTGACTATTGAAAATTTAATTGATGTTGAAAACTGCATGGTTGAAGAAGTTGTGATGCTGCTAAAATAGTTGATAAAATCTTAATGATGAATTGTTTCGTGAAATTTCGAAGACCACTACATTTGTCTGTTGACAGATTTTATGATGCTGCTGCAACAATTTTGAGTTCAATTGCTTACTGTATATCACAGTGAGGGGGAGTTGCACTTATGGTATTATGCATGAGTCATGCATCCATTCTCATATTTGAGTCTGCTTGTGCAGTTGTCATGCATTCATACCATGGACCCTTGTGGTATATCAAATGGTGATTGGTGGAAGGGCAGGTTATGTTTGTCTGAAAGCCACGCTATGCGTAGAGGACTTACCTTCGTCAAGTACCAAAGGTCCAAAATTCATGTAGGTAAAAGCTTTGGATAGGTCAATAGGTGCATTACATTTCATGAATGCATATAGTGTCACCTGATTTGACTAAGGGGGAGCTCAGACCATCATCTTTCACTGATTTTACATTGTTCTTAACTTAAAGTCGACTCTTTATTCTCAGAAAGTTGACTTATCTTATCATATATTCAGATATGGTTGCTTTCCACCGTCAACAATTCGTATCATCATTCTTACATCTTTGTTACACTACTTTTATTCTGAATGTTTTCCAACCCATGTGATTTCAACACAGGTTCATAATTTCAGGGGGAGCTATGGGAAAATACTCTTCTAGTTTCTTAGAGAGCTATCGAAATTGACCCATGGAAATAAGCTAATGGTTTGGGGTCTACAAACCTCTGAAATTTGAAATTAAACGCCTATGAAAATTCTAGCCTATGTTCATATAACAGTTTTAAATCAGCCTCAGAGAATTATGTCCTCACCTTCTCTTGAGATTGAATTTTTGATAGTAGTGAGGCCAATCTAGTTGAAAGGTTTTAACTTAGTATTATTTTTAAACCTGTATCTTGAAAAGGCCAAAAGGGAATATGTGATGAAATTTCTGCAAGATATTCTGAATGCAATAAAAGAAAATGCAGAGCAATGGCATATTTCATTGAGAAACCAAATCCTTGCACCAATGAAGTGTTGTCGACAGTGTCATAATATTATGTCCAATAGGAGGAAAAATGGTCAGCTATGCGAAGTAATCGGGGACTTTGGTGTCTGATAAACATGTTTCTTCGCACTGAAAAGTCATGCTGAACCTGATTGCTCATTAGAGTATACAAAAAAAAGAACAAATTGTAAAAATGGTTGACCCAAGGCAAATATCAAAAATTGTGCAGGTTTAACCTCAATACTAGCAAAAGCCCTTCCTCGAGGTGTCTGATGAAATCATTCTGACGATCAAAAGAGCTTGGAAGGGGACTAGTTTGAAAATGTTATTTTAACACTGTTATATGTGCTAGATTGAAATTGCTCTCAGATTTTAACTTCAGATTTGAGGCCTATATGTCTTGAACCATTGGCAACAATAAGGTCATTTATCTTAGCCTTTAAGAAAATTGATGAGTGTTTCTCAATTTCTACCCTCAAGTGAAATTTGTCATATGAACCATGTTGAATAGTTTCATTCATGCCAAATTTTTTTCCTCTCATCCCCAATAGTTTCGTTCATTCCTTCTCCTCCCAACACCTGGTATTAGTCTTGTCTCTCATCCTCTCAACTACCCAGTCTTATTTTGATGATGTCAAAGGGGGAGAGAGTGTCAAGTCATTGTGAGAGATTGGCAAATCAAATGAAAGAGTGGCAAATCAAATGATTGTACTACATACAGAGGGAGAGAGTGTCAAGTCATCATCATAATGACTCATTTATAATGAATACTTTTCACCCACAGTTCACAATGACTTATAGTTGCCATCATCAAAAAGAGGGATAATGTTGTACACCTCTTGTTTTGATGATGACAAACTATAAGTCATTACATCCAATAACTCATTGAATTCAGCTCTTATGCATTGTATAAATGTGAAATGCAGGTGTAAAGGTCAAAGCATTTCAAGAAAAGGGAAGAGAAGTAGTCAAAAGTCTCAAAAGAACAAGATTTTCTACACCTTCGGGGTAGAAGTCGACTTCCAGGGCACTGGAAGTCGACTGCTGCACTCAAGCCAGAACAACCCAGGTTCTGGATAGGGACAGAAGTCGACACCCTTTGAAGCAAGAATCGACTTCTGCTGACAGATAGAATTAGAGCATTCTGGGAACGTTCAGAAGTCGACTTCTATGGCCCCAAGATTCGACTCTCACGGAAGACATGTTTGAGAACCCATAATCAGACTCGTTTAACCCATGTGGTGGATCCATTGTAGCACGCATATAGAGGGCCCAGTTGTGCCAAGGAACGTGGGTTAGCAACCGATTCTGTTGTCTGACATGGATATGACTTGGTCTTCAACCTCCTGCAGAAAAATAGGAGCATTCCCAGCACCTGCTCCAACAAAACACCTGATATCTCATAAACACTTCTAAAATTGAAAATACATGGCGAGAAGCCCAAACCAAAGGAAGATGGGAAAAAGAGAGGGAGGGAGTAGCGAAGCAAGTAAGAGGGCGCGGCTGCTGGAAAAGAAGGCTCTGCATCTAGTGAAAAGAAGAAGAGAGAAAGGGCATGTGGGATCCAGATCAAGGAGAAGAAGAAGAGGAAGAAAACAAGAGCAGTAGTAGGAGAAGCAACACCAGATTGGTTGAGGTCTAACATCAGAAAAGAAGCAACTACAGACACTTCACCAAATCGAGGTGAAGTTTCTCTCCAGGAAGAAGACCTAAGGGAGATCCAGATCGTGGGAGCTGCAGATCTAGATCTGGAGGAGTTCTTTGGACGCCAGGCGAACTCCATCTACAGATCGAGATATCCGGCCATCAGGAGAATTCTACACTCAAATTAAGTTTATACTTTCATTCAATCTTTCATTTTCATTTTTGTTCTGTTAATCAAGCTGTTCGCTAGCGGAGTGTTCAGATCGAGCTGGGGTGCTTGGATCTAAGGTTAATAAGGCTGTGAGTCAACGGAGTTTTCAAGCTATAAGTCAGCAGAAAGAAGCCTCACCGGGTTTGGTGAGGGGTGGACATAGGCAGACTGGGTGTCTGTCCGAACCACCTTAAAATCCATGTCTCCTTTGTGTGTGATTGTTTGCATTCGCTTGTGACTTCCACTAGATGCATGCCTAGGACCGTCTATGTTATGCATAGAGTATTCACTTTAATTTCTGCTTAAGTCGCATAGTTTAAATTAATCATATAAGCTTGCAATAGTTTTGAATTTGGGGGCGGATCTATTCACCCCCCCTCTAGACCGCTGTTACACCTACACAACAACAGGGACCACTTGAAGCACTCCGAAAATTTAAATATAGGGTTAATAATAATGACTATGTAATATTGGTCCTATAAAAATCACGAGAAATAAAATTTTGATAAGAGTAAAATATAAATAGCCAAAATAGATGATGAGCATTAATATTAATTAATGGGTCTTGATAAATTGGCTTGAAATTGTTAATGGACTTCCTTCGGAATAAGGTTAAATGGGTCTTAAATAAATCCTCAAAGAATAAGTAGGTCAACCTCACAATAGAACTTTTAAAAGCATAAATGGGCTTCACATGCATGGGCTTCATAGCCCAGCTAGGACGGTCACGTGTGGGCCTTATATCACTAAACCCAGCCCACATTCGATATTTGCATGGGATGATAGCTTTAGGGTTTTTGAAACTAATATAATGCAGGCAGCTGTTGAATTGGTAGGGGGAGGGATCGACGGGCAAATACTTGGAAATCCTTGCCGCTTTTAGCATTTTGACCCGCGTTAGGGTTTTCCTTCTCTATAAATCAACTCCATCGCACGTAGACGCCTGTGATGCTGCTACCGTACTCGTACCCTGCATCCTCCTGCTGCCCTTAGCATGAAGAAGCCCTTGCTATCCTCGTCTTTCTCTTGCATACATGAAGAGCATCTCCTTTCTGCATCTTCTGCCTACTACTGTAGTAGTCTCTACTTCGTCCTTCGTGATCGTGTGCAGTTGCAATTGCTGGTGCTGTTGTTTCCTTCTTCCTTCGCGTGGGCAAGGCTGCATCGGTGTTCTTCGACTTCCTTTGCTACTTCTTATCTCACGTCTTCACCGTAAAAGTGACCCAAAGTAGGCATTCTCCCAAGTAAAACATAATTAGCCCTCATGTTACTGCATCCTTCTTCCATGATTCTTGTTTTAACGTTCTGCGTGTTTTGCTAAAAAAAACATGAATCTTTTGTGTTAGTTAATAACTGTTGTAATGTTTAAAATTTAATATCTAATGAACCATGCTAATAAAAATAGTAAAGTGCATGTTTTTATGATCTCTAGATTTTTCTGATATTTTTCATGATTTTCTTTTATTTAAATCATGCTGGAATAAAAGTGACCCTGTTTATTCCGTTAAAATCTCGTATTAACTTCAAAATTTTATATCTAGTAAACCGGACAAGATAAGATATTGACATGGATATAGTTAAAATCCCCATATTTTCCTCTTATTTTTTATATATTTTATTTCATAAAATTCTTGTTAAACTAAAAGTGGCACTATTCATCCCTTAGAATATGTTAAAAGAATGGACGGCAACCTACTTGGTCGTCCATTCTTGTGAAGATTTTTTTCTAAAAGTCCCTCTAAAATGACTTATTCACTGTAAACCCTATTTATATATTCCTTTCATCTTCATTTGTTTTTTAAAAAAAGTCTATTCTTTGTCCTTATTCTTTCATATATAATATATATATATATATATATATATATATATAATATGTATTAACACGTCTCTTTTGCAAATCGTTATGCGTGCACCTTCTCCAGATCATTATCCCCTTTCACATTATATATATATATATATATATATATATATATATATATATATATATAATATGTGTTAATGTGCGTCTTCTGTACTTTTGTTTTCCATATGCAAATCTTCTACGAATCATTACAACACAACGGTGTCTTAATTTTGTTAACATGAAGAATGTGCGACCGTGTATACGGGCGCTCATTCATTCCTATTTAACATCTCAGCCACTCATTTTAAAGTCAAGAAATCATATTTAAATCTTAGGAAAAATTCATATCTTATGATCAATGTTAGTAAAAATTTCAATAAATATATATTCGTGATCCTTGTAATTTTCTCTTAAGTATCATGTATCTAGTTCCAAAATTTTTCTTTTTTTGAAAAAGGCTAATGTTCATCAAGATTAGATTTAAAAACCAAATACACTATGGGCGGCTTTGATAACCGGCTTGTCGGTCGGTTATCTCAACCGGGGGACAGGTGGGCCCCGCCTCCCTCTCACCTCCCCTCACACATACGACCCTAACCGGGGTCGGGTATCTTAATCGACCCTTCGGGGTCGATTAACTTACCCTTACCCTGT
Organism: Amorphophallus konjac; assembly: GCA_022559845.1. Classification (NCBI taxonomy): domain Eukaryota; kingdom Viridiplantae; phylum Streptophyta; class Magnoliopsida; order Alismatales; family Araceae; genus Amorphophallus; species Amorphophallus konjac. Next base: position 216,890,651 of record CM040118.1, read on the forward strand.
TATCAAAAAGGGCCTATAAGAATTGGCGCCTGACTTATGGACGCGTGCTAATGAAATTAGCGTCTCTTCACGGAGACGTGAAATCTTGTTTAATTAATTATTTAAATATTTAATGAAAATATGGAATTTAGTGTCCACTCAAAGGGACGCGACTTAAAGAAATGACGTCGCAATATACGGACACCAATTAAGATACTTTTATTTTAATTATGGTAAATTTTAGAATTGGCGCCTCTTTAAGGAGATGCATATTATTAAATTGACGTCTGCTTATTTGGACGTAAATCTCCTGTCTCACAGTTTGATCGGGTTTTTGGCCCATACCACAGGTCTATTTGGCACTCTTATCTCACATCCGAGATAATGTCCCTGTTTCACGATGTTTTACGATTACATCTTAACTCTCGGTGATGATTGAACCCTCTACGGGATATTCCTTCCTTTGGACTGGTGATTTCATCATTGGGACCTCCGTAAGTCTCTGCTAGTCTTAGATTCCCTCAAGGCAACCGAGCTAGTTGTACCATTAAAACCCTGGAAACTTTGTCTCGTCATGTGACTCTCAAGGAACATGACACCCGGCCCTCATAGAGCACTATTTTACCGAATCTGTGAGAAGTCTGCCTCCGTCTGAGTGGGCGACTGTGTGATTGGGCGCTAATTGGTTTAGCGACCATTGTAGTTGTCGCCATTCCGTTTGGGATTCGCAACCAAGTCAGCGGGCGCTATTCAAATAAGTGACCATCTGAATGGGCGCTATTTCCTCAAGCTTATCATGTTCACAAAATGCACGACCACTACAGTGGGCGCTGTTTCTGTAATTGATGGCGACCTGAGTGGGCACCAATTACCCATATTCTAGATTTTTCACGAGTTTTCATGTGTGTTAATGGTATGCCATCATTATTCAAAGTTCTATCCTTGAACACTCTATTTCTTAAAATCTACCTAAATGTTCCTACATGCTTGATCCTTGGAATTCTTGGTCATTAATTTAAGTGGAATTTGTCTAGACACAAAAAGGGGCTATGGGTACAAACAAATTGACATTCAATACTAGAGTATAAAATACGGGGTCCGGATCTGATCCCAGGGGCGAGGCAAAGTCCAAACGTGTGTCAGTATCATGATTGATCGGGTATAGCATTGCACCTAGGATAGCAAAATTGGTCTACGACATTTCCACAAGTGGCTTCCATACTCATTATTCAAGTGTTTGAACTCCTATATACAATGGCCAATCTTATAAAGTGATAGTTACGTGAAAAGCTCTAGTGAAAGAGAATGCCTTAGTGAAACGATTGTTATTGTCTCCTCGTGAACGCTCTTGGAATTACCTTGTGAAAGTGCTTGTTATCTTGTTATGAATGTCCTTGATATATTCTCTCATCTATCTATTATTTTTATATCTCTTGAAAGTATCTATCATCTTGTCTACTCTTTTATGGTTCTTGAATTTATCTAGTACCGTTATAGTTCTCGATTATGATACCTTGCATGACCTGCATAAACATGTTAAATTGTAAATAACTTAAAGCTAGCTTGGAGCTTGAGATATTAACTCCTACTGAGCATTCGCTCACCCAGTATTTTTCAATATTTTTCAGGTGATGACCTTAGTGATGACGAGACAAAACATGATGGGTAAGGGCAAGAGTGAAGATTACTCCGACATCTAGATGAACCGTCTAGTTTTGTTATCTCGTGTCTATGACCTGTTTGGTCTTGTCTTGAGTTTTTTTTGTAATTTTTGATTTATTGAGACTTTCTTTTATTGGGTCCAACTTGTAATCAACTTCTATTTGAAATGAAATATTATTTTGTCTAATTATATCTCATCTCATGGCTATGCCCTGATTGACTCGACTGTTTAACCGCCACGTTCTGAGCAAACGTCATGTTCCCCTGCTATCGGTTTGGGCCATGATAGAAGGTGGTATCAGAGCCTAGGCTTTCTAAATCCCTAGTTCATTAAGTCCAAGTTATAGTTTGAGTATCCTTATCGGTCACCTTATAGGAATCCCGTGAGATTTGGGTAGAGCTATGGGCTAATCAATAAAATATGTCCGTCTACACTAGATTAATGTCAAGATATGAGTAATCATTAATTTAAAATTGGTTTTGTAGCCTAAGATGGCCGCCGAGAGAGCTTAATGGAGAGAAATGCAACGCACCTATTGATCCACGAGGTAGGCGAGCAGACAAGAAGGAGGGTTGAATTGTCCCCCACACTAGAAGGCAAATTAAAACACTGCGCAGGGGAATTGACAACTTTTAACGAGATTGAAGAATTAACTAAACAAGATAACTAAATTCTCTCAATCTCTCCGATCTCACACGATCACACAAACGGATATATCATGCAAACCATATAATCGCACAAACCAAACCACAGTGCACAGGGATTTTTAAGGTGATTCGGGACCACGACGGGCTCCCTACATCCACCCCTTACCAAACTAGTAAGGCTTCACTCGGGGATAAATCCCAAACACGGAGACGACGCTCCAACACACACGGGGACACGCCCCAACACACACACACACATGGAGATGGAGTCTCCCACACGATCCGACCACGGATCAAAACACACACACACACGCTGCAACAGCCGCAGCACAATGAATCCATAACTGTATGCAGACGGTCACACACACATAGTGTATTTTCAGGTTCAGAAAATAACACAAACATTCAACACATGCTTAACCCAAGATATAGATCATGAAGCACATCAAGAACAACATAGAAAAGAAAAGATATAGGAAGGATCCCCCTTGGTTTCCAAAACCCAGTTGATGATGGTCTTTCAAGCACCGATCGAGATGAAGTCGGATGATGACGATTCTTGCGTCCCCTTGTTCCTCTTGTCGATCCGCTTCTTTACTTCTTCTTCCATGAACCCCGGAGATGCCTTGATGGAGATCAAAACCTTCTCCCAAGATCTTCTTTTCTCCTCCTTTACCTTCTTCTCCTACAAGATAGAAAGATAAGCTCATATAATGGGATTCTCTAACAAACTCGTAGGTCACATATGGATATATATAAAAGACATGAAAAGACCCATATACCCTTCATAAAACCCTTAGAAAACCCCTCTAACATATGTACAAAAACCCTAGGGGCAAATGGGTAAGTTTAGAGCACAAATAGATTAGGTTTAGTGGGTTTTCGGATTCACGTATTTCGGTTTTTGCCGTAATCAGTCGACCGAAAGTTGGGGTCGGTCGACCTAAATTTTACAGTCATAAAACTTGCCCACTCTGGGAATTTCGGTCGACCAAAATCCCTGGTTCGGTCGAACGAAATCTGCTTCATTTCCAGATTTGCAGAGTTCAGTCCCATAACAAGGAACAACAAATATATAGCATGGGGTTAAATTGACAAAACACATAAACAAGCATTTCTTGGAGTTTAAGCAATGTAAAACACGATTCAATCACTCTCAACCAAGATTCTCATGAAACATTCATTTTGTGAAACCAAATGATCTATACATGCAACCCATTGACATCAAATATTCAACAATAGATTTCCATGCTTAAAAATAAGTTGAATAAATTGATTTGCATGATAATTAACATTTGTGCATCAAGGATAACACAATGAATTTCTTTCACTCCTAAGTGTTCCAATGAACACACTCTTCCAAGATTTTAAATGATCATTGATGTCACGTCCCGAGTGCGGAAGCATAACCGCGGCGCGACAGTTCTTTATATAGAACCAAAGCAAACGAGCTAGATTGCGGAGTTTCTTTCCTTAGACAAATTATAGAGTGCGCAATTTACTAAGACTTAACTTAGAATTTTACAATAGTTTTAACCACTGATGTATTTCAACAACTCAATTTTCCAAATACACCTACTTTATTGATTTTGAAAGAAAATATGACATGTTACAATTAATACAACTAGGCTCCAAGCCCTAACTCTAATCAATTGGTACAGCTGACATAATGAATCCACAAGACTGACGTTTGACAAAAGGAATACAACCGACATAAGCAGGATTATAATAACACAATTAACATACAACTCCAATCCTACACTCATCACTCAGATTCATCCCCATCCAAATGTTGGCTGATATCCAAACTACCTGAAACGTTAGAAAACCACTTGATGAGCAAATCGCTCAGTGAGATTTACATCTCAAATTTCAACATGCTTTAAGTAAATTACAAGTTCATTTGATGTAAATAATGCATGCAGACAGGTAGTTGTCAAGGAATTATAAAATCGATAAGAACAATATAGAGATGACAATGTAGAGGTAATAGCAGGAAAGTAACAAATGGGATAACAATAAAGATCTTTTATCAATCAAGCAATGGTGAACAAGTAATTCAATCATGTATACAAGAATTGGCTATTTCAATTAAGCAAATAATATCTCAAGTCATGTATTGCCCATTCGGGCCACTCAAGTCAAGTCAAGTAAAGAGAGAGAGGGGTGGAATGTCTCCAATCTATCAAGTACTCCGGTGTAATGCTAGACACCGCAATGTGGTCAATAAACTCCCATAGGCACAAGTACCTTCGGGTGCTCCTCCCAGGACCAGACCGGGCCCTATATGCACAGCATTAGTCCTGTTTTGACATCCATTCTCATTTATAGCCAATATAGAATTTCAAGGCTTGACCAGTAGGAGATATAAGGTAGATTTTGTGGAATGGAAGTCAAGAACTCACATTATGTAGGAAAATCAATGTAAATCATGCGACAGGTTAAAGGGTAAAATCAATGCAAATTATGAGACAGGTTAAAAATCAGAAATTGTATTAGACCAAATTGGCGCCCTTGGGTTAAGCAGGTTTACAATTGAGTGATTTGGTGTAATTTTCTGAAATTTTATTTTATTTTTTGACGATGCCATCAGGCATCTTAAATTCTGAAATTGGCACCCTAGTTAGGGGCGTCATATTAGATGGGGGTTACTATTTCTCAGTATAAAAATTATAAGATTTTCATGATTTAGTTCAATAGTTATGGATTTTGAATGGGTTGAACAATTAATATGGAGATTTACTACTTGCTTAACTTTGGTAACTGACACATTCTAATAGGTCGTTAGAACACTTAAAATGGATAGTAATATGTTCTAACATATTGTTGATATTTATTTGTCTATCTTCTACCTTTCTTTTGAGGTTTGAAAAGTGATATGGTAAGATGACAAACAAGCAATCAAAGATCTACTCAAACCCATGAACATGTGATCATGAACCTAGGCAATCATAGCTAGCTCTAGCATGGGCATGCTATATCAATCAAACTACTCTAAGGAAAAAGGAAAACACACGCCGGGGCGTGGAGCAAGGAGTAAATAAAAACACACCGTAAAGGTGGAACAAGCAAGGAAAATAGAAAGATATGATGAAGAAGACAGTTAATGCCCAATACCAAGGAAAGATGTGATCGCCACCAAAGTAAAAACAAGTCAAAGACCTGAATATACCTTGGAAATAGGTGGATGAAACACCCGCCCACGGGAGAGAAAACCAGAGAAAGCCTGTAGATCGACTTAGAAGTAACGGCCAGAACCCCGTGCGTCGCTTGGAAGTGACGGCCACACGATAGACCGCCGGAAGAGAGTGACGTGCCTGCACAAGGCCGTCAGATAACCTGCAGTAACAAAGCTTGAATTCTTTTAACTCCAACTCTTCCAGCCGGCTAGAAGACCTGGGCCTCGTGTTAATGAACCTGTAAACCTGCCAAAGATATAGAAAGACAAAACACAATAACCTCAATTAGCCCTATTCACAAGCATAGCATCAATTCTCAAAGAGCTAAACATCATCAAAAAGGAGAGTGGATTACCAGGGAGTTTTTGATTTTTTAACCCCTCTGGGTGTTTTAAAAGTTTGGGAAGATGTTTATATTCTTAGAGGACAGTGAAAAACGTGGAGAAAGAGGAGGGACAATGTTTTGATTGAGAAAAAACCAGGGAAGAACTCAAGCATGTAATGATGAACTTGAAAGACCAAAACCAAAGTACTCCCTTGATTATGAGATGGATGGACGTGGGAAGCAGCTCCTCTTGGATGAAGATGGCTCCTGAGTTTGGCAGCACTTCGTCGTGAATTCAAATCTTTCTCCCTCCCTCGGGCCATAAAGTCAAGGGTTCTATTTATAGACCCTCAAACTCTCAGGTCGAGCAGAGGATAATCAAGCAAGATAAAGAGATAATTCTTAGCAAATCCTTGAAGATAATATCGCCAAGAGTCCATAGAATCGAACGGAAGGTCCTGAGGATCAGATTTGAAAGAGATATCGTCAATCCAAACCCTTATCTCGACCACGGAGTAGCAGAGAAAAGACCTGAACTGCCAGGACTCTCTGAAGGAAGTAACGGCTGCACGACAGACCGCCGCTTGGAAGAAACGCATCAAGGACCATCCGTTACTCTCAACCCTATCCCAAAGGATAAGATCGACGGGAAGAAGACTTAATCAATTGGACTCTACAAAGAAGCGACGGCCAAGACATAGGGCGTCATACTGAAACAACGGCCTCTCGACAGACCGTTATTACCAATGTGTAAGCCAAAGGATAAGCACTGAAAACGAGGCCTTAAGCCTTAGGACTCTTCAAAGAGTAACGGTCCAGCGCCCATGCGTTATAATGAAACAACGCGCCTGGTTCGGACCGTTATTTCATTGAGTTTCAAGAATAGCAATGAAGGGTTGCTAAGCTGTTGCCAACGAAACGCCACCAGAAGCCAATTCTTAATCCAGGAATTAAGACCCAAGAAACAGGCCTCAACTGATCAGAGACTCAATGAAGAGTGAACAACTCGGAGCATCATATAGAATAAAATAAGGAGATGACCCGACTTATTGGGTATAAAATGGGTGTCAACAGATGCCCCTCTGTTGTCCCCGGTAGATGGCAATCAAGAGGGGAGGGGTGAATTGATTGGCAATATAAAAATTTAACAACCAACTTTTCTAGAAGATGAAATGAAAGGATAAAGATTGAAGCACACTCTTCTCACCCGATGATGAAAACACACGAACAGCGGAGATGTAATGAGATCTGAAAGGACGAGATATGAATGACACTCAACTCGACTAGAAGCCCACTCGTGTAATAACGTAGAAGCAAACCATGATGAATAATAGAATTTAAGGTGGTTCAGGTTCACCACAGTGACCCCTACGACCACCCCTCACAATGTGAGGAAAGCTTCCACTAGAGAGTGAAAACCCACACACACACACACACGCTGTGAATCACACAGCCACACACACGCATGCTCTGCGACCAGCAAACGCACACACACCCACACAGAGTATTTCGTTCAAGATAGAAGTTCAAATACACAATGATTCTTCAGACTAGAAATAGAATGAACAGGATAAATGGAATAAGGATCTTGAGATCGCCAGAAATCCCCCTTTCAAATGATGGTGTAGCTGTGGTTCTTCATAGCTTGGTTGATGCGGTAGGATGAGGACAGATCTTCATGAAGAATCCCAGATATTGATGTGCAGCTCGAGATCCTAGTTGCCCGGCTTCAAATAAGGAAGGAGAGCTTCGGTTCTTGCTCAGGATGCATCTGATCAGCACGGGGATCGACCCATTTTCAAAGAGGAAGGCATCTATCTGCGCATGGAAGGGCTCCCGCGAACTTTTTTCTTCCTACAAGACAAAAACACCATTAGATCGAATGTTCTCTATTTTTCTCCTTACTTTTGGGATGCCCTAATCATTGTTATTTATAGTCCCAAGGAGAGGGGACACATGTGACAAGATGGAACCTCGGATCTCCCAACATTAGGGCAAAACGAGGAATAAAAATGGTGGCCGCGAAACGGATCATGAACCGAACTGTCGGTCCGTAACACTATGGGTCGACCCATTGGGTCGACCCACGACGCACGGGTTAAACGCCCGACAAGTATATTTTCCAGGGGTCGACCCATGGGGTCGACCCATAGCGCATTCTTTCTAAAAACTAAAAACTGTGAGTTACCCGAAAGTTTCGGGTGCCAAAAAGGGTCGACCCATTGGGTCGACCCACACACGTTATGCACAAAACTGAAAACCTGTGGGTTCAGGACCGCCTAGGGGTCGACCCATGGGGTCGACCCACAAACAACTTCTTAACAAAAAGAAGGAATAAGGCTAACAGCCACCATGGGGATGACCCTTGGGGTCCACCCCATCAAAATAAACAAGTTAATGAATTCCATGAGCTGGATATGAACAACGATCAACCCATGACAACTAATGAAGAAAATTAACTAAGTAAGGGTTAAGGTTTTGTGTGGATCTCACCAATCATTCTTCAATTGTTTTAGGATTTTAACTTCATTCCAGATTTCTGTAAGAACACAAAAATGGAGTTAGATCAAAACCTTGACAAACATGACTCAAGGCACTTACTCAAGATAGATGATCTTGATCCTGCAAGTATATCACTGGTAACATTAGTAATTCAGGAACCAAGAGAAAGAAAAGGTGATATATAGTAAAGCATTTCAAAATGAGTTAGACTAAATTTATTCACCCATCAAAAGTTCTAGTCTAATATAGTGTTTGGTCATCATCAAAAACCAACTATTAGAATATTCACACAGGGGGTTCAACAATCTCCCCCTTTTTGATGATGACAAAATACTATGCTAGAGTTTAGGATTGACAAGAAAACAGTTATATACATAATTTCTGAATCGACACCTCAACAGAAATTTAACACTAAAACCTCCATATGTATATCCAAATGAGCTCAAAAGGAGTTAACAAGCTGAATGAAATCAAGGCCACAGACCAAATGAGAGAGAACCCAATCATTGCATCAAACCGAGACCACAAAGTTGAAACACATACTTTTCATGCACCAAGCTGAACCATTTAGGAAGCATCATTCCTTAAAACACAGGGCCTCATTCAAGCAATGTGAGATTGACCAGTCAAAAGCATCATCCATTGTTTACAAGCCGACAACATAGTTTTTAAGGCTTACAAAGCCTGGGTTCATGAGTTACAAAAATGCTTACATGTGCAATGCCATGAGATGCAACAGTTCTAACTAAACATTTCTAACTGACAGACTAATAACTAAACATTTCTAACTGACAGACTAATGAAAGCAAACATGCAAGCAAGCACACACCACACATACTATAACATAATAGTTAACCAAGCACACACATATATCTGAATTTCTCCCCCTTTGGCATCATCAAAAAGGAGAGGGAGAACCGGTTAATAGCTGTGCAATATCATAGGAGCTTCATAACCTAGTCCGATGGTGGAGAGGGTGGAGCATGTGACCTTCTAAGTAAAGTCATCATTTCTTCAAACATCCTGGTTTGGGCGTCCAGAGCAGTAGTGTTTGCGTCAAGAAATGAGGTGACCCTCTGGAAAGACTGAGTGTGGACAACATGGGAAATCCTCAAGTCAGTTACTTCATTGATAAGGGCATCCATTCTCTCCCCATACTTGTCTAGTCGGCAATCTATTGAATCCAATCTTTCAGTGATCAACTTAGGAAACCCATCAGGCAGTGCTTCATCAGGGAGTTCTAGTTGTAGAGGTTGATCTGCTTCATTTTCTTCACTGTCCTCTTCTTCTTCTGAGTTGACTTGTTGTTGAACTTGACCAGATTTGATCTTACGAACCAGCACACCATCTATTAATTCATAATGCATATTCTTGCAAATTGTGGGGATGGAGTAAATGTCATTCTCACGAATTGTGTGATATCTTTCTTTGGACAAATTAATACCAGCTGATTCAAAGAGTGTTGTCAAAGCTGCTGCATATGGTAGAGTGCGGTTCGTATGCTGCATGCATGCCGATATGTGAAGCAATATAGTAGCAGTGAAATTAATTGGGAGACCCTTCATAAGACAGAAAAATAGGAACATGTGGAATTCAGTTACTTTGTCTCTTCCACCACCCTTTGGTATAATAATGGTCGTCATCATGTGGTGTAGAATGCGCTGCATGGAGGGAAAACGGTTTGCATTCAGGTCGGCGACGGACCTGTCTCCCATTTCCTCAGAGGTCATCATTTGATAGACCTCTTCTTCATCAAAATCAAGATCACCAAATGTGTAACCTTCATGATATGGTATACCGAGAGCTCTACCCACAAATTCAGGAGTCAAGGTGATCACTTCACCATTTACAACAGTAAACTGCTTGTTTGCCTTGATTGACATATTGCCATAAAACTGAATCACCAGCTTGTAATAGACCCGACGGTGTGCAGACATGAAATGATCAAGATTAGGTTGACTACAGATGATATCCACTAAGCCTGGCAGGTATTCAACCAAGTTCATAAAATCTACTGCACGAGAGCGGAGGATATTTCTGTAAGCAGCTTTGTTACCGGAGGCCAAGGCTTGTGATTTCATTGCTTCTAGCTCTTTATCCTTGGATTGTATCTCTCTTGCGCGGCTGGAACACTCTCGCTGACGAGCAGATCGGCTGGATTCCTCCCCCTGACGAGAAGGCCTTCTTTTGGGTGCCATCTGAATCACCGGACAGATTAGAGACTCTAGAGGCTTTCTAGATCGTGTTGGTTCGAGAAGAGGAGCCCCTCACGCAGAAATAGTGACTCTCCAAATACCATGGCCTTACCTCAGTGGATTTGGGAGGAAGATGGATGCTTGCAGACGCAGCCAAGAAGGAACCCACGAGTAGCCACCGGTTAGATCTCGCCTTTAGGGCTGGAGCGGCTTTGGGTTGCAAGAGAGGGTTTCAAGGCTTCCAAGAGGTGGTGGCTGGTCGATCTAGGGAGCTGGGGCATTGTTATAGTGTTAGGGTTGAAGAAGAGGGCGTTCACGCCCTTTCCGAAATGGGACGGTTCGCGTTTTACCGCGACCGCCCATAATGGGTCGACCCGATGGGTCGACCCACGGGTAGCCCGAGCCCCGGTTTAGAGCGAACTGACAGGGGTCGACCCCATGGGTCGACCCATCCCCTGTTTTGATGGAGATTTCCTTTTGAAATGAAGACATGGAGTACCAAGGAGGATAGGCTCAATTCCCCACTGATTAAAATATATGAAGGTCAAGGAAATAAGATATATTTGAGGTTTGAATCAATTTGGGGAGGATGTTTCAAGGAAGCGATAGATTCCCTTAGAAGTTTATTTACCAAGCTCTCCATAGTTCAGATTTCGATTGATCAGCTCCACAGAGATGCACTTGTTTAACCAAAAAGAATAGTGTGGCCATAGAAGAGTGCGAAGAAGGGGTTCATACATATATAATAGAAGAAATGCAATTCATACAAAGGTGGAGATTTCACACAATTCAATTTATTTGCAATTCAAGCAAGATGGTGCATATGCATGAAGAAGGAGACCCATCGAATGCAACTATATGAAAGACACAAATGCATGATATGCATGCTAGCAACACTAAGTATGATGCAAAATGCAGAACCTCAAGAATCTGACTCCTCTATTCTACAAACCCCTAACTCTCTCCTGAAAGATGTAAATTTTTCTTCATTTAGTGGTTTGGTAAATATGTCGGCAATTTGATTATTTGTTTCAATGAAGTTTATTTCAACATCACCCTTACTAACATGATCACGAATGAAATGATGCCTGATTTCGATATGCTTTGTTCTAGAGTGAGGAACCGGATTTTTTGACAAGTTTATAGCAGAGGTGTTATCGCACAAAATTAAGGTGTTTTTGAAGGAGATGTTGTAGTCAATCAATTGTTGTTGGATCCAAAGCACCTGGGCAATGCAACTACCAAGAGCCACATATTCGGCTTCGGCGGTTGACAAGGCCACTGAATTTTGTTTCTTGGAGGCCCACGAGATCATGCACCCCCCAAGGAACTGGCAATACCCACTGGTGCTCTTTCGATCCACTTTACAACCCGCATAATCGGCGTCAGAATAAGCAATCAGTTCAAAGCTCGAATTACGCGGAAACCATAAGCCCAAATGTACTGAACCAGCAATATATCTAAAAATACGTTTCACGGCCGACATGTGTGTTTCTTTTGGATCAGACTGAAATCTCGCACATAAGCAAACTGCAAACTGAATGTCGGGCCGGCTGGCAGTTAAATACAACAGCGATCCTATCATGCTTCTAAAGAGCTTTTGATCCACGGATTTACCTTTCTCATCTTGATCGAGTTTGATTGAGGTTGACATGGGTGTGGGTTGAGGTTTCACCTTGCTAAAATTGTACTTTGTGAGTAAGTCTCGAGCATACTTCCTTTGGCATATGAAGATACCATCCACCATTTGTTTGACCTGCAAGCCCAAGAAGAAGGTCAATTCTCCCATCATACTCATTTCAAACTCACCTTGCATAAGTTTGGCAAAATTTTCACTCAAGGTGACGTCAGTAGAGCCAAAAATTATGTCATCGACATACACTTGAACAATTAAAACTTTCTTACCATTTACTTTGGTAAACAAGGTTTGATCAATGTTACCACGTTTGAACCCATTGTCGACAAGGAAAGAACTCAGCCTGTCGTACCAAGCGCGGGGAGCTTGTTTCAACCCGTAAAGCGCCTTGTCCAATTTGTAAACATAATCTGGATAAGCGTGATCTTCAAATCCTGGAGGCTGCTCTACATACACATCCTCCTGTATGAAGCCATTCAAAAATGCACTTTTCACATCCATTTGAAAAGGTTTAATATCATGATGGCATGCAAATGCTAAAAGAATTCTTACAGCCTCAAGTCTTGCCACAGGGGCAAAAGACTCATCAAAGTCAATTCCTATCTCTTGGCTATAGCCTTTGGCTACAAGCCTGGCCTTATTCCTAATTACCACTCCTTGATCATTTAACTTGTTTCGGAAAATCCATTTGGTTCCGATCACGGAGTGGCTTTTAGGACGTGGCACAAGGAACCACACTTTGTTCCTTTGGAACTGGTGTAGTTCATCCTGCATGGCTAAGATCCAGGAATTATCCTTTAAGGTTTCATCAAGAGAGTGTGGTTCAAATTGAGAGAATAATGCTAGATAATCCAAATTGTCAACTTCCCTTGATGAAGATCGAGTTTTCACTCTATCTTCTACATTACCAATCACATTCTCGGAGGGATGGCTTTTGTGGAAAATCCATTATCGAGGAAGCTGCTGTCTTTGTTGATTTTCATCATCCTTGCTTTCCGATCCTTCTCCTAGAGTTGCTTGACCTTGTGCCGCCTTTGGTGGAATCTCTTCACTGGTTTCTTCTTCTTCATCCTCACTGTTTGAACCAGATCCATCTTCACTATCATTCGATCTTTGGAGATTGGTCTTCAAGGCCATGCTTGAGATCGGCTTCTTTTTCTTGACATCTTCCTCATTCCTTTTTATGTTCAGCTCATAGGTCATTAATGACCCAATTAGTTCATCAAGGGTCAGAGTGGTAAGGTTCTTTGAATCTTCAATGACCGTGGCCTTAGTATGCCACTGTGATGAGAGGGACCTTAATACCTTCCTCACAAGATCTTGGTTGGAGTATTCCTTCCCAAGTGCCTTCAGCCCATTGGTGATCTCCAACAATCTAGCAAACATTTCTGAAATGTTTTCATCCGGCTTCATCATGAATAATTCGTAGTCCCGGACGAGCAAATTCGCTTTAGTCTCCTTCACTTCTGATGTTCCTTCATACATTAAACGAAGTTTGTTCCACATCTCCTGCGCGGAAGCACACATCGAAATTCGTGAGTACTCATTTGGATGAATTGCACATTGAATTATATTCATGGCTTTGAAATTAGCTATGCACTTCTTGATATGATCTTCTCCCCACTCTTCCTCTTTGGGAGGCAATTTATATGGACCATTACTGATAACATGCCAAATTTCAAATTCCTGAGCCCTCAGGAATACATACATCCGATTCTTCCAATATGAATAATTTGACCCATCGAAGAATGGAGGTCTATGTATAGAGTGCCCTTCGGGCATCTGCCCCTTGTTTGCCATTTACTGGATCTTACTCTAAGATCGTGAGATCAGTAAAAATCAGAGACCGTGCTCTGAAACCAATTGTTGTCCCTGGTAGATGGCAATCAAGAGGGGAGGGGTGAATTGATTGGCAATATAAAAATTTAACAACCAACTTTTCCAGAAGATGAAATGGAAGGATAAAGATTGAAGCACACTCTTCTCACCCGATGATGAAAACACACGAACAGCGGAGATGTAATGAGATCTGAAAGGACGAGATATGAATGACACTCAACTCGACTAGAAGCCCACTCGTGTAATAACGTAGAAGCAAACCACGATGAACAATAGAATTTAAGGTGGTTCAGGTTCACCACAGTGACCCCTACGTCCACCCCTCACAATGTGAGGAAAGCTTCCACTAGAGAGTGAAAACCCACACACACACACACACACACGCTGTGAATCACATAGCCACACACATGCATGCTCTGCGACCAGCAAACGCACACACACCCACACAGAGTATTTCGTTCAAGATAGAAGTTCAAATACACAATGATTCTTCAGACTAGAAATAGAATGAACAGGATAAATGGAATAAGGATCTTGAGATCGCCAGAAATCCCCATTTCAAATGATGGTGTAGCTGTGGTTCTTCATAGCTTGGTTGATGCGGTAGGATGAGGACAGATCTTCATGAAGAATCCCAGATATTGATGTGCAGCTCGAGATCCTAGTTGCCCGGCTTCAAATAAGGAAGGAGAGCTTCGGTTCTTGCTCAGGATGCATCTGATCAGCATGGGGATCGACCCATTTTCGAAGAGGAAGGCATCTATCTGTGCATGGAAGGGCTCCCGCGAGCTTTCTTCTTCCTACAAGACAAAAACACCATTAGATCGAATGTTCTCTATTTTTCTCCTTACTTTTGGGATGCCCTAATCATTGTTATTTATAGTCCCAAGGAGAGGGGACACGTGTGACAAGATGGAACCTCGGATCTCCCAACATTAGGGCAAAACGATGAATAAAAATGGTGGCCGCGAAACGGATCACGAACCGGACTGCCGGTCCGTAACACTATGGGTCGACCCATTGGGTCGACCCACGACGCACGGGTTAAACGCCCGACAAGTATATTTTCCAGGGGTCGACCCATAGCGCATTCTTTCTAAATACTAAAAACTGTGAGTTACCCGAAAGTTTCGGGTGCCAAAAAGGGTCGACCCATTGGGTCGACCCACACACGTTATGCACAAAATTGAAAACCTGTGGGTTCAGGACCGCCTAGGGGTCGACCCATGGGGTCGACCCACAAACAACTTCTTAACAAAAAGAAGGAATAAGGCTAACAGCCACCATGGGGATGACCCTTGGGGTCCACCCCATCAAAATAAACAAGTTAATGAATTCCATGAGCTGGATATGAACAACGATCAACCCATGACAACTAATGAAGAAAATTAACTAAGCAAGGGTTAAGGTTTTGTGTGGATCTCACCAATCATTCTTCAATTGTTTTAGGATTTTAACTTCATTCCAGATTTCTGTAAGAACACAAAAATGGAGTTAGATCAAAACCTTGACAAACATGACTCAAGGCACTTACTCAAGATAGATGATCTTGATCCTACAAGTATATCACTGGTAACATTAGTAATTCAGGAACCAAGAGAAAGAAAAGGTGATATATAGTAAAGCATTTCAAAATGAGTTAGACTAAATTTATTCACCCATCAAAAGTTCTAGTCTAATATAGTGTTTGGTCATCATCAAAAACCAACTATTAGAATATTCACACAAGGGGTTCAACACCCTCCTTAACGTCCTCTTTGCAGGGGAGCGAGCGGAGGTGAAGCGAAAGTGAAAATAGAACATGAAGATGAAGCGGAAATGAAGCGGAGTGTATCAAAAAGAGGGCGTTAAGGTAAATGACACCCGTTCTTTACCGACAAGCGATAGGAATTTTTTGGAAAACATCTAATTGATCACAAGGAAATAGCCAGCCAAAGGATGCGAGTCTGGAGGAACTATTTAACTAAGGAAAGGAAACACGGCTAGCCGCCGGAGGCAACGGAAAGGAAAGAGACTAAACTCCAGACATGAATCTTCAGCGAACCAGATCAAGCGAGCAGATCGAAGGAAACCTTCTAATTCAGAGTGGAATGTTTCTCCTCATCCAGAATCAAGAACACAGCTATTCACCATCATCGAGACCTTGAATAGATGAAGCTTCATGAATGCTCAAAGAATGCGTACGATGCATGCTGGGCTAAAGGAAAACAAAAATATTCAAAACAAATGCGAAGAAAGATAAAATAAAAAATACTCGAGAATAATATTGCTAGATCGGAGAAATCAGAGTCAGGACACCATCTGCAACCACGGCATGCAAGATAGAACCATCGTCCCTAAATTTTCCAATCTAACGGCCTATCCAACGATTAAACATGTGAACTTAGATCATCATCATTTTTGTTTAAGGAGAACATCAAATCCCAGGACACATGAATGACCAGCCGGTTCTCGAGATAATATATCATAAGTAACATATAGTAATGCATTAAAGGAGTGAGGGAACGAGATACAATACCTGACTTACCTGCCTGATGATCGATAAAGCATGACTTCACTCATAATTCCTTCATGAAAGATAGGTTAGCCAACAATAAATATGATAAGGGATCAAGGCATAACCATTGTACGTGCAAGGAACATCAATAAGGAACATTAATGCATAACATGGGATCATTTGACATCAATTAGACCTTTCAGTTCATCAAGGAACTTGCAAGCATATAATGGTCTAATGAAAGGGCGTCATACCAAGCAACGGATCACCCCTGGTCCGTCATAAATCAGGCGGTTCACATTCTTCAATAAAACAGTCCAACACAAGTAACGGTCACCTCAAGGTGCGTCAGAAGGATGTAACGGTCTGTCGATAGACCGTCGCATTTCCTGAGTTTTCAAAAAAAAACAACCGAACGGTCACTGCCCATTCATTCCACACTCAACGCCCCAAAAAAACCAAAACCAAGAGAGCTCCGGCGACTCCAACCCCCACCACCGCAATGGCCGGCGACGAGGCACCCCAGCCGCCACCACAGAAGAGGGGGAGAGGGAAGAAGATGGCCATACGGCGGTTCCACCGCTGGCTCGAACGGGAAGCGATCCCGCCGGCCATGGAAGAAGAATCGACGAGGAGAAGCCCAATAGAAGAAGAAGAAGTCCCCACGACCGAGGAGGACCAAGGAGAAGCCTCATTGGGTGCAGAGGAGCCCAAAGAACCAGAGAAGAAGAGGAAGAGAGGCATGGACCGTGAGGTAGGCCCCCTTGCCTTAATTCCAAATTTTGATTTTTTTGTTTTTTGTTTATGAATGCATGTGGGGAATAGGGGTAGAAATGGGTCTATGAACCCACTAGGAACAATTGTAGGCCATTTGGCCATAGTGGGAGACCACGGGGATGCAAGGGAAAAAATTCCCAAATGCAGACAATGTGACGGTCCTACCAGCGACCGTCACTCGTTTGACGCACTATGCTGAGTCCGTCAGAGTCAAACAACGCCCTACCCCAGGGCCGTCACTCATGCCAGGGACTTAAGCTATTTTTTAGGGTTTTCAATTTTCAAATTTTTGTTTTCTTTTCAATTATGAATGTTTATGCAATGATTATATGATGCAAATTGGACTAATTAATGATCTAATATGCAATGCAGGGGAAGAGACGATCGCGGATCTCCTGGCTACAGATCCGGGCAGTGTACCAGGCATTGCCCGACTACCAGAGAGAGAGATTAGCCGGCATGGGATTCGCCGAGGTGCTCAGCATCGAGGTGATCCGGATGGACACGCCGCTACTGTACGCCTTGCACGAGAGATGGGACCCGATCAGTAGAGTTTTCATCTTCCCGTGAGGCCACATGATCCTCACGCTAGAAGACATAGCGAGGATTACCGGATTGAGAGTCCACGGATCCGCGGTGACAGGGTGGACATACGGCGACTACCGAGAGATGGCGCAGCAGCTGCTCGGGCTAGATTTGATCAGACCGGGACAGTCCTCCTCTCAGCTTTCGAGATCAGTGCTGCAGGAGAGCTTGGGACTGAGAGGAGCGGCGATCACCGTGGGAGAGCTACCTGAGGAGCATTTGGGCAGAGTGATAGACCAGGTGCGCCCTCGCGTGGCGACAGAGGCAGGACCAGAGGGAGATAGAGTGCTCAGACGCTTCCTGATGCTGCTATTCGAGAAGCTACTCTTCGCGACTCGGGCACATGTCATCAGCTGCAGACTGCTGCCGATGATAGAGGATTTGGGCAGAGTCAGGAAGTACGCCTGGGGAGCGGCAGTGCTCGCGTTCTTGTTCGAGTCCCTCAGCACCACGGACCGACAGACAATGTTGGGCGGCTTCTCGCCTTTCCTACAGGTAAATGCACTTCATATGCTTTCTATTATGCCATGAATATTTATGCCATGATTTATGCAATGATTTATGCCATGCGACTGACTTGATTTCTAAATGCAGATCTGGAGCTATACGTTTCTCCCGGGCATCGGGAGAGGCGCATTACTCCATCCCGGTCGCATACCGATCGCGAGGTGATGGTCGGTGGCGAGGGACACAGGGTCGATCATTAGATTGACCCGGACGATCCAGGACGACTTGGACTCCTTCCCGCATACATCGGTAAGTCCATAACTGAAAAATGATTCCTATATGTTTTAAATGCTTCTAAATGCTGACCATGCAAATGCTGATGAATGGACTAAAAATGCTTTCAGGTGAGATGGACTCCGTACCGCGATGAGGGTTATACGGGACAGCCATGGGTGGAGGCGGCTTTATCGTACCGGGGGTGAGACATATGGTTGCATTGCATCCATATCATCGAGCCTCTGCATTACAGGCTGATCCTGCGGACTCGGGGACTACACCAGCCCGAGATGACCTTTCGAGACCACAATGACGACCACCCAAGCAAGTCAGCAAGGGGCATCAGCGGCAATGTGGATTGGTGCGCCTGGAAGGCGAAGTATGTCCTCGATTGGAGGAAGCGGGGCAGAGCCGTGAAGGAGCGGGATGAGAGCGACGAGGCATATCTGAAGGCCTTCGCTCGATTCTACGGCGACCGGGTGTACCGAGGCACCCGACGACCGGTATGCAATTCTAAATCTAAAAGCCCTTTTCTATATGCAAAATGCAATGTGATAGATGCTGACTCATGCTTTCTAAAATGTAGCTAGATCCTGAGGGACGGATAGCCGAGCTGGAGGGATTACTCCATTCCACCATCCAGCAGCGGGACGAGTACCGGACCGCTCTGGAGCTCCTGGTGAGACCTAAAATGCTTTATGATTATGCTTAATGGAATATCATGATGCAAATGCTGATTAACCATGACTTCTAAACATGATTTCTAAATGCAGCGGGCCGAAGGAGCCCAACGAGCTGGACCGGACGCCCCATCATCTTCCTCACAGCCTGCGGGAGGCAGGGCTAAGCAGGAGGTCGATTTTGCTCGAGCAGTTGCCCGGGCCGAGGAGGCGGAGGCCACCCTCGCGGAGTGGGTAAGATGCTAAAATGCTCATGCTTATGATTATGCCTAAAAATGCCTTATGATTAATGATATGATATAAAATACAATCTACAGGTGAGGGAGCTAGCAGCAGCAGTGGTCGAGGCCAGCCAGGCGAGGGCAAAGGCAGAGAGAAGCCGGGCTGAGACCGATCGAGCCCGAGCGGAGACAGAGCTTGTACGGGCAGAGATGGCTCGGCTGAGAGCGGAGGCCCCGCGACGCTCAGATGATGCAGAGATGGAGCAACTACGGACAGGGTTAGCGCGAGCACAGGCTGAGGTGGAACAGCTCCGTATCGGGACGGCAGACCTGGATCGCTACCGGACCGAGGCACAGGAGATGCGGCGTCAGATCTTCACGCTGAAGATCGAGCTGCGGACGCTGGAGCGGACGGTCCAGATGATGGGCCGGGGACCGGAGCGGAGTGCTTCCCAGAGTGGGGCACGGAGGAGTGCTGCCCCGAGCGGCTCGGTAGGGGATTTTCTTGTCAGCTCCTCCGGCCAACGGAGGAATGAGAGGGCGGAGCAGGGACAGTAGGAGGAGAGTGCTTCCATAGCGCCGCCACCCGCGAGGAGACCCGAGGATGGAAAGGATGAGGGTGGTCCGGCGGATAAGCCGACCGAATGATGTATTTTTTATGTTTTTTCTTATCTTTTGTACAGAACTTATGGTAAAAAAGAAATGAGATCTTTTTTTCTTTTTGGTTTTCCATTTTATTTTGTGCAAGTGTGAAATGAAGGGACGTGTGCAGGAATGTGGATGAGATGCGAATGAATGTGTGTATGAGACATATGCAGGAACGTATGTGTGTGGGGAAAAACTGTGTAGGGAATGAGGTGTATAATGTGAAAGACCGCCAGGTCTAGGCGAGGGCAGAAGGAATAGCCTGAAATCAACAGCAGAGAAAGTAACGGTCTAGGCTTAGACCGTCTTAATCAAACGACGCGCCGGTGAAAGGCCGTTAATCATAACAGGGGCCCATCCTAGTAGTAGGGCTTCAGGAGAAACAACGGCCAACGGCAGGTGCGTCAAAGACAAATAACGGACAAAGACTAGACCATTGATCCTGGCAGAACGATGGTTGTCAGGACAACTAGCAGAAAATGCGACGGCCTGAGGGAGACGCGTCAGAGTGAAACAACGGCCATAACCAGGGCGGCAGGAAGTGCTTAGCCTAGAAGAGAAAGGACCGAGTGGATGAGAGTATAACGGCTCAGGATTCGTGCGTTACAAGAAACGACGGTCAGCCCTTAGACCGTTAATCTTCACAGAACATGATCGGGGAATTAAACCCACAGGAAAATGCGACGGCCTAAGGTTGGCGCGTCGGAGTGAAATAACGGCCGTACGATAGACCGTTAGATTCTGGGTTGTATCCCGAGATGGATTGAGTCGTGAGAACTTACACCCAAGGTTTAGCCACTTAATCCATCACCAGAACTTATCCTGATTGAAGATAAAGCTTTCTAGTCCGAATCCTATCCTTCCAAAAGCCAAAATCAAGCTTTTAAGACTCGAAAACTCAATCAAAATCGTAGCTTTGCTGAAAACCTCTGTTCTAGGGCTGAAGAACTCTCCCAAAGGGCAGCAACTATGATGAAGAGGAGCTTTGAGGCGATGATCATGGAAGGGAAGGTCTATACCGGCCCCAAAGCTGCAAGGAAAGAGCATGGAGAACTCCAGCGGCTGACATCAATTCCCAAGCACCTAAGCTTCAATGTTCAAAGGGTGGTAAGTTCCCATGACTCATCCAAAGTTCAGAATTTCGCTGCACTTCAATCCTTTTCATGACTTCTTTCTTCTCCCTTTCTCAAGCCCCTTCCTGGCCCAAGGTGCTATTCCAACCTGAAGTGGGTGGCTCCCATGGTAAAGGCACTCCCCATAGAGGTCACATCAATCCTTAAAGTATGGCACCTTCAACCTCTCTTGGTTTTAGGCAAGAATTTCCAGAAATTGTCCTTTGATTGGCCAAGCCTTTCAGCACTTGTGGAATTATGGCATCCACAAACTCATACCTTCATCTTCCCTTCCTTCGAAGCAACCGTCCTATTAGAGGAGGTAGAAGCCTACCTAACCCTTCCTAAGACTAAGGTGGGGCATGAAGACCAGGTTTGCTATACAATAGAGCCCATTGACCCGTCCTTGATCTTGAGCGACTTCATTCATAATCCAAAGGACGTGAGAACCATGATTAGCCCACACCACATTCACTTGATACCCTTAGCACAATGGATAGTGTCTCATTATAAAAATAAGTGGGAGAGACATGAAGCAATAGCCAAGGCGGTGGCGGTTTGCTTGTGCGGGGTCTTCCTTTTTGCCACGATCGACCACCTCTTAGACATCCAAAATCTTGGTATTATTAGCGGGCTGTGGCGGGGAATGTCTATCTCTCAAGCGGTCCTCTCATACCTCTATGAAGGACTAAGCTCGGCTTGCATAGGAGGTCCTTTATTTGGTTCCATGATACTCCTTGAGTGCTGGGCAGGAGTGAGAGTCAACATCCTTCCCAAGGAAGACATAACTTCTGCAAGCCGGATCTTCGAGAGCCACCCTCTCTTTTTCATTGGAGGGGCATTTGGATATTCTTCTCAGGTGGAATGCAGGACGGCGGATAAGAAAACTCGGGATGAATGGCGCCTCTTTTTCAACACTTTGCCAATGGATAAGTTCATTATGCGACCAAGAATCCTTCGAAGCACTCTTCTCAAAATACCGCGGCGTCAAGGCCTGGACCTCCAACTAGTAGGGAATACTACCATGGCGATCTACAACCCGCACCGATGCCATCTTCAGATCGGACTATCTCGAACCGGCGTTTCTGCACTATCACACTACCCTCCCCTTCTACCTAGGAAGATGGGGACCGAGGAAGATGAACGAGCAGTCCAGAACGCGCTGATCATGTGGGAGATCAGCAAGGTGTGCCCGTGGCAAGCAGAAGTTGAAGAGAACGACGAAGCACGCCGAGATTATGTGAAAGAATTGAGAAGAATCCGCCCTCTTGCGGATAAGAAATTGAATGTATCTTGATTTCTTTTTCCTTATAAAAGATGTTGCTTGTAATTGACAATCAGAGTTTTGAATTTATCATGAATTATATTTTATTCAGTTTGCTTACACGTGATGAGATTGTCTTAGTTGAATGAGCTTGAGTTTTATGGTTTGAATTGCTGGAATGATGTGGACAGGCAGAGCCTCTGGAGATAGCAACGGATATGCAATGGGCCGCCACAAGGAAATAACGGTCTTACGACAGGCCGTCAGAATG
Organism: Amorphophallus konjac; assembly: GCA_022559845.1. Classification (NCBI taxonomy): domain Eukaryota; kingdom Viridiplantae; phylum Streptophyta; class Magnoliopsida; order Alismatales; family Araceae; genus Amorphophallus; species Amorphophallus konjac. Next base: position 216,913,391 of record CM040118.1, read on the forward strand.
AGAGTAACAATAGAACCCTGTCTCTGAAGGATATGACGGATAGGCGTTGGGCCGTTATAAGAAAGTAACGGTATTCGCCAGACCGTTATAGTGATGGTTAGTGAAAGAAAGAAGGCCCATGCCTGCAGGAAAATAACGGTCGAAGAGGGGGCCGTTATGTGACTGTAACGGTCTGATGTTGGCGCGTTACATACCTTGAACCTGCATAGCTGTGAACTTTTTTGCTTTGAATCTTGCCCCCTGCATTCTGCACACACATTTTAAACATGAATCAAGTTAGATCTGTTCTTAGACTCAACCCCTTGCCTTGAAGCAAGTTAGATAATGACTGTTCCTTGATATTCGGTCAAGGGGTGGAGCCTTTATTAAATAGGCGGAAACATAATGAAAATGCAATGCATGCTATGCACATGATGGTATTTTTGGGAGTTTTGGAAAATATTTAATGTTTTTAGATTTTTAGAGATATTTGTTTTATTTTGGATTTTTGAAAATATTTGTTATTTTTGGATTTTGAAATATTTGATGTTTTTGGATTTTGAAAATATTTGATGTTTTTGGATTTTGAAAATATTTGATGTTTTTTGGATTTTGAAAATATCTGATTTTTTTGGGTTTTGAAAAACCAGTGCCTCTTTAGCAACGCGAACCCTTCCTTGTTTTAGATTGAGTCCCGAGATTGGCGTGTAATAGTGTGACAACCCCTGGCCAAGACCTAATCATCATGACGGTGTTTCTACCAATGCCATACTCAGGGTACTAATCTTAGTCCTAAAAGGAAAAAAAGATCATGGGGGTAAGCTTAGGCCAGATATGGGGGTTTTTAGGACTTGATTTTCTCACCGCACAACCCTATTAGAGATTTGGTCTGTTGCGCCGGGGCTTTTGCGTCCGTCATCGAACCTTTGTCCACCCTAGGCATGCATGCGACGGGGCTCATAACGTCCCGCGGGGAACTGTACTGCCACTCTTGTCATGCCTAGCTTTCTTTTCTCCTTGGAGTTTTTCGGAAATTCGGAATCTGTAGACCTTTGAGATAACGCTTTTGATTTTGTCATAAAGAGCACTCCTTTTCTTTTCTTTTCCTTTCTTGCTTGTGGCGTCAGGTCATAACGGACTTGCCCCTGTTTGAGACCTCCTTTCACTAGGGTGTTTGGATTGGTTGTCGCCTCCTTATTCACTCCTTGCCCTTGGATTCAGCCGAAGAATGAAGCGGACAGGGACTTCGACTTTCCCCTAAAGCATGGCCAAGGAGAAACGGTGTCTTTTAAACAAGGAGCCCGACCAGGGATGTCGTGTGGTGTGTGATTGCCTTACTCGGGACCTCTTCTTTTAAAAAAAGGAAGGAAGATCTTGCTGCCGGGGAAGCACGTGGTTTAGACTCTAAGGAAAGAAACGCTTAAGATACAACCCATTCCACGGGTGAGAGAGCTCCTCACCTTCCGCATTCATTAAACGATAAGCATTCCCTGGATAAGCCTCTTTTATTCCAAACGGCCCTTCCCAGTTAGGTTACAATTTAGACCTAGGACCTGCAGACCGAATGAATTTACGTTTCAAAACAATATCACCCGTCATAAACTTATGTTCAATCACCTTCTTTTGAAAATAACGCGAAACCCTTTTTTGATAAACAGAAACGTGATCGGCCGCATTCATCCTCTTCTCATCTAAGAGTTCCAACTAGACCAGCAACGCCTCTCGACGTTCATCAAGATTAAGTTCCTTATCGAGCTGCACTCTAAGGGAAGGGATTAAGATCTCATATGGGAGTACCGCCTCCATCCCATAGGTCAGAGAATAGGGAGTTTCCCCGTAGGGGTACGGACGGAGGTGCGGTAAGCCCACAGAGCTTCTACCAATCTTTCTGGCCAATCGGAAAATTTATGTGCTTCGCATGTTTTCTTGATGATTTTAAGAAGGGTTTTATTAGTGGCCTCGGCTTGACCGTTGCCTTGAGGGTAATATGGAGATGTATGATGCAGTGCAATATTGACCTTCTTACATAGGTCCTTAAGCTCTTGGGAGACGAACTGGGGTCCGTTGTCGGTGATGATGCTGCTTGGCACTCCGAACCACGAGATGATATTCTTCATGATAAAGCGGCACACCGTTGTAGCTTTGATTTTTGCGTACGCCTCGGCTTCGACCCATTTGGTGAAGTACTCAGTAGCGGTGAGGATAAAGGATTTCTGCTTGATCTGAGAATTAGGATCACCGAGCGGGTCGACGACGTCGAAAGCCCACATAGAGAAAGGCCAAGGAGCAGTCATAGGATGGAGAGACGAAGCTGGAGAGTGAATTTTATCAGCATGGAGTTGGCATTTAAGACACCTCCGGACATAGAGGGAGCAATCTTCCTCTAGAGTGGGCCAATAGTAGCCCTGCCTAAGGATCTTCTTCGCTAGAGCCTGGCCATTGACATGACCTCCACACTCACTAGAATGGGCCGCTTCAGCAACTTTCCAAGCTTCTACGTCATCCAAGCATCTCATGAGCATTCCATTAGTAGCGCGCCCATACAGTTCCCCTGTAATGATAGTGTACCTTGCGGCGGCTCTTCTTATTGCTTTACGCTGCTCGGCCTTTGCCCCTTCTGGGAATGACCCTTCCTTGCAAAACAATTCAATTTCATGATACCAAGGCAATTCTTCTTCTTCCAGAATCTCCTCTAGCTCTGTTAATGAAACTTCCTTGAGATCTTCCTTCTCAGCTCTTGCCTCTACAGATTTCCTGAGGTTGATGAACCAAGGATCTTGAAGAGAGGGTGCGTCCAATCTCTGGACGACGATGGTCTCAGTGCTACGACTGAGAGGGAAAGATAAGGAGGAAGCAAGAGATGCCAAAGCATCAGCTAGAATGTTCAGAGAACGGGGAGTATGGATATAGATCAGCTTACGGAATCGCTTAGCAATGAGCGTGACCAAATCTTGATAAGGCTTGAGCTTGGGGTCACGAGTACGGTAAGTGGACAGAACTTGCCGTAGGACGAGCTGAGAGTCTCCTATGATGTTCAAATAATGCGCGCCTAGAAGATAGGCGTGCTTCAAGCCGGCCAGGAGAGCCTCATACTCAGCGATGTTGTTGGTAGCAGGAAATCGAAGTTGATAAGCGAAGGGGATGGTTACTCCCTCTGGAGTAAGCAAGACAGCACCGATCCCTTGGCCTTGGGAGTTGAGTGCACCATCGAAGTGCAGAGACCAAAAGGGATGATGAGAAAGGACAGAGAGATGCTCATCAGGGAAATCATCCTGAATAGAATCGGTGTGAGGAATAGGGAGATGTGCAAGATGCTCAGCAATGGCATATCCTTTGACTGCCTTCTGAACAACAAAGGTGATGTCGAACTGAGAGAGGAAGCTCTGCCAGCGAGCTAACCTACTAGAAAGGACGGGCTTTTCTAAGAGATAACGGATCGGGTCCATTCTAGAGATCAACCTAACTGGGTGGGTGAGAAAGTAATGTTTAAGCTTCTGAGCTACCCACACTAAGGCGGCACAAGTCTTCTCCATAGCGGTGTACTTGGATTCAGCTGGATTAAACAGTCGAGAGAGGTAGTACGCAGCCTGCTCTTTCCCTTCATCATCTACATGTGCTAAGACCGCCCCTAGGGAGTCCTCAATAACCGAGATGTATAGGATTAGGGGTTTCCCAGGGACAGGAGGTTGCAAAACCGGGGGATTGGATAGATACTCTTTGAGGTCCTTATAGGCCTTCTGACAATCTTGATTCCATTTGAACTTGACCCCCGCCTTAAGCAATTCATAAAACGGACGACACCTCTGAGAATGCTGAGATATAAATCTTCTAATGAATTGCAATCGACCAATCAGTCCTCGAAGTTCCGTAATGTTCTTTGGCGGAGGCATGTCCATGACGGCCTGTGCTTTATTAGGATCAATCTGGATCCCCCGTTTGCTCACTATGAACCCTAACAACTTCCCTGAGGAGACTCCGAATACACACTTCTTCGGATTCATCTTAAGCTTGTACTCCCTGGCTCTCTGCAGCACCTTAGCCAGGATAGAGGGGTGTTCTTCTTTTGTTCTTGACTTCACCAAGATGTCATCCACGTAAGCTTCCATATATATGTGCATCATGTCATGGAAGATGGCCATCATCGCCCTTTGATAGGTGGCACCTGTATTTTTCAAACCAAATGGCATAACTATATAACAATACGTGCCCCAGGGCGTGGTGAAGGAAGTTTTCTCTTGGTCTTCCGGAGCGAGACGGATCTGATTATAGCCCGAGTACCCATCCATAAACGACAGAGCTTCATACCCGGCAGTGTTATCCACTAGGACGTCTATATGAGGTAGGGGGAAATCATCTTTGGGACATGCTTTGTTTACATCCCTGAAATCAATGCATATGCGCACTTTTCCATCCTTCTTGAGAACAGGGACTATGTTCGCCACCCACTGAGGATATAAAACCACTCTGACGAACCTAGCCTTGTATAGTTTGTCGACCTCTTCCTTGATCCGCAAGGCCATGTGGGGGTGAAATCTTCTTGACCGTTGTTTAACAGGTGTTGCCCCTGGTTTAAGCACGAGTCGATGTTCCACTAAGGAGGGGTCAAGACCTGGCATGTCCTCATAAGACCAGGCGAAAGAATCACTATACTCCCTTAATACCTAAATTAGATCTTCTTCTACCTGTGAAGGGAGATCGGCAGAAATAATGATGGGCCTTGGGTCTTCTTTTGTTCCCAAGTTGATTTCCTTTGTAGGTTCATCCACTGCCGTCGACGGCTGGTCGAATCTCTTTAGTCCTTGTGCATATAAGTTAGCAGTGTTATCTACATCGCTGTCTTCATCTATTGGATCCTTCACATCCAAGACCTCATAGATGCCTAATCCGTCGTCGCTCCATACCCCTTCTATTTCCTCTTCATCCTCAATCACGTATGCTGTAGCGACGAATTCCAGACACTTCAAAAGAGCATGACACCGCTGAGCTAGATCTTGCAAGAACCTATCAGGAACAGATCGGGAAGGATGCGCAAGCGAGCGCGGCTCAGAATGGAAAGGGTTGGACGACCCAGAACAAGACCCTACTTCTCTAGACCTGACTGACTCTACTTTCCTAGGCTCGACGGACCCTAATTCTAACCTAGGGGACAGAAGACTTAGTGGAAGGGAAGGCGCAGGGGACTCGTGCCCTTAGGAGGAGGAGGATGGAGACAGGATAGCGTAATCTTCCACTGAAATCTCCGTTTCAAATTTGACATTTTTTTTTGGAGATCAGCGGAGACTACACAGCAAGATGGAGGAGGTGGGAGCTGCATAGGGAACAGCTCGGGGAAGATGCAATCAAATAAGGGATCAGAAGAAGAGAACCACATCTCATGGAGTTGAGCGTTGGGAGGAGGAGGAGTAAACAGAGTGGATAGATCAATGCGTGGACACTTCCCGCAAGCACAAGGAATGAATAGAATCTTCGGTGGATCAATGAAAGATGAATTTATCATGATAGGAGGAAGGCGGGGTATGAAGTCCCCTTGCTAGAAAATAGATTGGAGGCGTGAGGGAGACCAAGAAAAGATAACGGGAGAGCTCCCCCTTTCCTGTAGATCAACAATAGGCTGCTTCTTCGGCCTCCACTGCCTAAGCCGAACTTCTTGTTGCTTCTTCTGACATTCTTCCTCATGAAAGAGCCCCTGCAAGGCCTGACTGTAGTCGAGCATGTCATCATCTGACCCTCCTGGCAAGGGAGGCGGACTGGCAATTGGACAAACTGTATTCTTTTCTTGCTGAACCGGCTTTGGAGCTAATATGCCAGGCTGGAGAGGCCCTTTGACAAAATGCTGACGATAATCCCAGGTGAGCGGCCCAGAATCACCCATCATAGATAATGCTGTCTCTTTGTAGCTGAGGCCTCTCTTACCCATTTTTCTTCCCTTAGGTATAGGCTTAGTCATCCCTTGCAGTTGTGCACCGAGGCCTCTCCCCGGTTGATAGCCCAGTTTCAATATAATGTTCCACCCCTTTGAATCTCGAATCTACGGCTTCACTTTGACATTAACTGGAGTAGCGATGGGCTTAGGGGATGTGTAAGCCCAAGGAAAGTTCAAATCCAACACTGACAGAACGGGCCGGCTGCTTGGCCAAAGTGTGGGAAGAACCTGCTCTGAAATAGCCTTTACTGACTGTACTGTGGATAAGCTCTTAACTTTGACGACCCTCCCTTGGAAGGGGAATTTAATGCACTGATGTGCGGTGGAGGGCACGGCGCCGAGTGTGTCAATCCAGGGACGACCCAAGATAGCCTTGAACATAGGGTCGATATCAAGAACATAGAATTCCACGGCCATAGTAAGGGGCCCGAGCTCTGCCTGAATGGTGATTACCCCATGACATGCTCACCTTGAGTTGTCATATGCTGCTATAGTGGTGGGGGTAGGCCGTAGTAACTCTTCAGATATGTTGCATGCTCGGAGGGTGCTGAGTGGGCAAACATTAATTGAGGCCCCTGTGTCAACCAGCGCTGCTTCAATATCGACTTTGTTCAGGGTAATTGTTATGCAGAGCGGCATTTGCAGAGCCCCCGGAGGTGCAAGCTCGGTTTCAGAGAATGTGATTGCCGGCCCTTTGGAGATAGTTGCCAGTGCCGTTGGTAGGCTATCAACTGCCATGTCTTCGCTAACCATTACCTTCTGTAGGAAATCCCTCAGTGCATCCTGATGAAGGGTAGACCTTTTGATCAGCTCCAGCACAGATATTTTGGCGGGTACTCGATCCAGATGATGCAGTAAGTCATATTGAGTACCCGGTAAAGGTCCAGTTTCTTCTTGCTCGGCCACCGGCTGAGAGGACTGGGGATTAGAAGTAGTAGCGTAATTCCGATGGAACATCTTCCCGCTCCTCAAAGCACAGTTTGCCGCAGCATCTGAAGATAGTATGATGGGCCCTGCGGGATGGATGAATGGAACAGGTGGTGCGGGGGAGGCGGTTTGGTGGAGCGTAGGGTTGGTGAGGTTAATGGGTGGTGCGCGGATGGTGGGTGAAGGATGGGTGGAAGGCAGGGTGGTGATGAATGTTGATGCGGGTGGAGGGAAGGCTAGCGGCTGGGTAAGAATGGGTGAGGGATTGGATGGTGGTGTGATGACGGTGATGGGGGTAAGTGGTGGAGGATATGATGAAATGGAGAGTGGTAGAGGATTTGCTGGAGCGGGTGTGAATGGGAGGACGAGTTGAGAGGGCGTCAGCTGTGCAGGGATGATGAAGGGAGGATTGCGGTGGTTATGGTGGAGGGCCATGACCTGTGGTGTGGCGCCATCATCATCGAAAGACCATCCGGCGTTGGGGGCCGGTGGCTGGACCATGTTTACTTGCGCTGGTGCTAGCGGCTGCTGCTGAGGAGCGGGTGGATGATTTGGCATCGGGTTCTGATGGATGCCCAGGTCTTGTACTTGCTGTGGTTGCTGCTGTTGTGGCGGCTGCTGCGGCTGCGGTGCTTGATGCTGCTGCACTTGCTGCCCCTGCGGCTGCCTTCTCTTTTCTTTAATCTCAACAATGGCCCTATGCATTTCGGCCCAGTCGATTCTCTGCCCTTCATGAAGGTCATACACAAGATCTCGGAACTGAAAACATCCTTCTATGGTATGGCCCGGCTGCCGGTGGAACATACAATACTTAGTCTAATCGACTGCCGGGTTCCAAATAGGCCGTTCTGGAGGAAGTTAGATTGCATTTATTGACATGAGTGCCGAGAAGATATCTGTAAGTGTCTCTGGCAATGGAGGATACTGGGCTCTCCTGGGAGCCGGGCGCTTGCTATTTGGATTGTTGTTGTTGTAGCCATTGGGTGGAAGGACGTTATGGTATTGTGGTGGTGGTGATGGTTGTTGTGGTGTGGCGAAGGTGTTTTGTGGAATGGTGAAGGCGGGGGGAGGGTTTTGTGGAGTGGCTTGGAAGTTTTGCGGAGCGGAGTTTTGTGGATTGCGGGGGTTTTGGTTGTAGCGGAAAGGTGCGGCCTGATATGGAAAAGCAACAGCTTGTACTTGCTCATTTGTTTGGACTCCCTCAGTAACCGGCCCTTGTGGTTTCTTGTGGTACTTGGGCTTTTGGTTTTCGAAGAGGGAATGGATAGGGGAGTCCTTGAATTGAGTCTGGATGAAGCGCGCCCGGCTGTAGAGTTGATGCATATTAGCTATATCATTCATTACCAGGATGTTGCGGAAGGTCGGGGTGGCATTGGAAATCAGCAGTTTGACCTTCTCTTCCTCCAGAATGTGGCCTGGCACTCTAGCGGCCATTTGTCTCCACCTGTCTGCATAGGTGGCGAACTCTTCATCCGACTTCATCTTCTCGGCCACTAGATCTGTAAATGAATATTCAGGGCCGACCCTGTCTTGGAACCGCTGGATGAACTTGTCCTTTACTACCTTGAAACTCTCGGCCTCTTCCAGTGGTAGAGAATAGAACCATTCTAGAGCAACACTGTCCAAAGATCGGCGGAATAAGTACACCATGAGGCGATCATCATATTGGAACTGCGCCGATTCATAAAGAAAATCCCTCACATGGATGAAGGGATTGATGTTCCCATCGTACTTGCGATAGTTGGGGAGCTCTGATTGCGGAGGGAACCGGATGTTCTGGAAGCTCGGAATAGGAATATCGGCCAAGGATTGTGGGCCCACCCTTTTCTGGAGGAAATCGAGTTGTTGCTGCATGGTGGCCCACTTGTCAAGCAAGTCCTGCTCTCGGGAGGGAGCAGGGGTAGTGAAGGATGCTGATTGTTTTTGAGGGGCAGATGGAATGGATGTAGCAACAGGCGGGAGCCCATAAGAAGGAGTGGACGGATAGACAGTAAAAATAGGAGGCCCGTAAGAAGGATATTGGGCCTGAGATAGACCCAGATTAGAATGATTTTGGGCCACTCCTTGCTGAGGGCGTAAGAAATCGGAAGGGTTCATAAGGAGCTGCGGAGCTATCGAACCAGAGTTGTGATGATCCACCTGGACAAAGGAAGGGATGGGTGACTTCCCTTTATCGAAAGATTGATGGGCTGAATTAGAAGATTGGCCCATCTCCATGCCAGCGAAAGTGATGGTCCGGGGTTGGGCCGGAGTGAGATCAATCGGAGTGGGCTGAACGGACGGCCCAATAATGGAAGGATTAGATTGACCTTGGATAGTGGCAGAGGGAGAAGCATTGGACCCTTGCATAGCTTGATATAGAACTTGGAGTTGGGTCGGATCCAATTGGGCCATCATATGAAGGACGGAGCCCGCGGAAGGAGTAGAGAGAGAAGGGGTAACTTGACCACCTTCCATAGAAGTGGAGGATGGGAGAGGGGCAGTCCCCTCTCCAGAGGAAAATGTAATAACCCTAGGGGGGTTTTCAAGGAGCCCTTGAGGAAGAGAGTCCTCTTGGGAGCGAGGAGGATTGAAGGATGTCATGGTGGACTCGAAGAGGGGATTAGAATAGAACGTGAAGAAGGAACTGACTCGAGAGGATGATTCAGACGGACGAAAACAACTCCACATGCAACAGACAACCTTGACAATGTGAAAACAACCAACACAAAAACACTCAATAAGCAACCAAACATAGGTGATTCTAACAAGATGTAAGTGATAAAAGATGAAGACACCCAAAATCGACCAAGTTGTTTAATATGATGCAACAAGGTTCTTATGATTTCTCCTTTGGAACTTTAGCGAATTGATTGATATGTGCTCTCAACAATGGGTTCCTAGTAGGAGATGGATATGGGACTTGGTTTGACTCTAAGTGTAACCACTCCTTCACCTATGCAACCCTAGACACGGGGTGGGAAAGGTACAACCAGCCCGGCGTTCGTGTGGGAATCCACGGCTCGCGGGGACTTACGGAGGTCCCTGCTGTGATTTCCTAGTCGGCCCCAAGGAATATGGAGACGAGAGGTCCTCACAACAAGGTAGGAAAATACAATCTAATGTATGAAAAGATGAATGACCCTATGTGCACCGGAGTGCATGCAAAGTCTATCCTAGAATCTAACAATCAATGGTGCACACAATGATATGGAGATATGAGCAAAGCAAGAAGGAGGTCAAGTATCACCCAAGCAATAAATCACAGCAAAAACTGCAGAAATAAATGCACCTCGGATGCGTACCTGCCCGGAGAATAACAGTCGAAGGACCCTGCGTCAGAGCACAATAACGGTCAAAGGCTAGACCGCGAGATAATATATAACGCAGGGGGATGAGACCGTCAGATGAGTTAGGGAACCAAAACCAGACAGAAGTAACCGGAAAGCCCGTGGAAGCTCACAGAGCAGAACCAAAGCGGCGGTCTAATGCCCCTGCGTCAGACGACTGTGACGCGGGGACACCGGGCCGTCAGAGAACTCAGAAAACCAGAATGAGTAGTAAACAAAGGGGAAATAAAAGGCAACTCAACAAGCAGATGATGGTAGGTTTAAACAAGAATCAAAAGCACGATTGGCACAAGCTGTCCCACCGTGATCGCCAAAAAATTATCTGTTGATATTTATTTGTCTATCTTCTACCTTTCTTTTGAGGTTTGAAAAGTGATATGGTAAGATGACAAACAAGCAATCAAAGATCTACTCAAACCCATGAACATGTGATCATGAACCTAGGCAATCATAGCTAGCTCTAGCATGGGCATGCTATCTCAATCAAACTACGCTAAGGAAAAAGGAAAACACACGACGGGGCGTGGAGCAAGGAGTAAATAAAAACACACCATAAAGGTGGAACAAGCAAGGAAAATAGAAAGATATGATGAAGAAGACAGTTAATGCCCAATACCAAGGAAAGATGTGATCGCCACCAAAGTAAAAATAAGTCAAAGACCTGAATATACCTTGAAAATAGGTGGATGAAACACCCGCCCACGGGAGAGAAAACCAGAGAAAGCCTGTAGATCGACTTAGAAGTAACGGCCAGAACCTCGTGCGTCGCTTGGAAGTGACGGCCACACGATAGACCGCCGTAAGAGAGTGACGCGCCTGCACAAGGCCGTCAGATAACCTGCAGTAACAAAGCTTGAATTCTTTTAACTCCAACTCTTCCAGCCGGCTAGAAGACCTGGGCCTCGTGTTAATGAACCTGTAAACCTGCCAAAGATATAGAAAGACAAAACACAATAACCTCAATTAGCCCTATTCACAAGCATAGCATCAATTCTCAAAGAGCTAAACATCATCAAAAAGGAGAGTGGATTACCAAGGAGTTTTTGATTTTTTAACCCCTCTGGGTGTTTTAAAAGTTTGGGAAGATGTTTATATTCTTAGAGGACAGTGAAAAACGTGGAGAAAGAGGAGGGACAATGTTTTGATTAAGAAAAAACCAGGGAAGAACTCAAGCATGCAATGATGAACTTGAAAGACCAAAACCAAAGTACTCCCTTGATTATGAGATGGATGGACGTGGGAAGCAGCTCCTCTTGGATGAAGATGGCTCCTGAGTTTGGCAGCACTTCGTCGTGAATTCAAATCTTTCTCCCTCCCTCGGGCCATAAAGTCAAGGGTTCTATTTATAGACCCTCAAACTCTCAGGTCGAGCAGAGGATAATCAAGCAAGATAAAGAGATAATTCTTAGCAAATCCTTGAAGATAATATCGCCAAGAGTCCATAGAATCGAACGGAAGGTCCTGAGGATCAGATTTGAAAGAGATATCGTCAATCCAAACCCTTATCTCGACCACGGAGTAGTAGAGAAAAGGCCTGAACTGCCAGGACTCTCTGAAGGAAGTAACGGCTGCACGACAGACCGCCGCTTGGAAGAAACGCATCAAGGACCATCCGTTACTCTCAACCCTATCCCAAAGGATAAGATCGACGGGAAGAAGACTTAATCAATTGGACTCTATAAAGAAGCGACGGCCAAGACATAGGGCGTCATACTGAAACAACGGCCTCTCGACAGACCGTTATTACCAATGTGTAAGCCAAAGGATAAGCACTGAAAACGAGGCCTTAAGCCTTAGGACTCTTCAAAGAGTAACGGTCCAGCGCCCATGCGTTATAATGAAACAACGCGCCTGGTTCGGACTGTTATTTCATTGAGTTTCAAGAATAGCAATGAAGGGTTGCTAAGCTGTTGCCAACGAAACGCCACCAGAAGCCAATTCTTAATCCAGGAATTAAGACCCAAGAAACAGGCCTCAACTGATCAGAGACTCAATGAAGAGTGAACAACACGGAGCATCATATAGAATAAAATAAGGAGATGACCCGACTTATTGGGTATAAAACAGGTGTCAACACATATATATGTTTCTAACATGTTGGCTAACTAGTAATATATTCTAATGTATTCTAACAGGTTGCAAGTGGTCTAACTAGTAATATGTTCTAACATTTTCTAACATATAGGTTGGCTAACTAAACAGGTTTTTAGCCGGGTCGCTAACATGGTCAAACAGGTTACAGGTTAATATGTATTCTAACAGTTTAACAGGTTGGCTAATTAGTAATATATTCTAACATATTTCAGGTTGGTATATATTCTAATATATACCAAGGCAGCAGGTCCGCGCATGTTAGATTCTAACATTTTCTAACAGGTTGCAAGTTGGTAACTAGTCTAACAGGTTGGTATATATTCTAACACTTTTCTAATTATTAAGAGTTACAGGTTGGCTAACTATTAATAACATTTTCTAACATATTCTGATCGGTATATATTCTAATATATACCAGGCAGCAGGTCCGTGCATGTTACATTCTAACATTTTCTAACAGGTTGCAAGTTGGTAACTAGTCTAACAGGTTGGTATATATTCTAACACTTTTCTAATTATTAAGAGTTACAGGTTGGCTAACTATTAATAACATTTTCTAGCATATTCTGATCGGTATATATTCTAATATATACCAGGCAGCAGGTCCATGCATGTTACATTCTAACATTTTCTAACATGTTGCAGGTTGGTAACTAGTCTAACATGTTGGTATATATTCTAACACTTTTCTAATTATTAAGAGTTACAGGTTGGCTAACTATTAATAACATTTTCTAGCATATTCTGATTGGTATATATTCTAATATATACCAAGGCAATAGGTCCGCCCTAGGGTTAAATTAATTTTTTATGCTTTCAGAAATTAATTTACTAAAAATGAATTGCTTTCATTTGACATAAAGATGAGTTGAAATGAAGTAATTTGACTAAAAATGAAGTTACATAATGAAGTTACATGAGTCAAATCAATATATTTAACAGGTGTTACAATTGACAAACCATCAAATGAAGTTATGTTCATAATGAAGTAAACTCAGAAGAAGCTTTCATTTGTGAAAAATCAGCATCCATCAAATATTCCACTCACAGCAAACCATGAGACTCAAGCATTACACACACATGCCACCAAGATTAATATGACTATTGGCTTAATGTAACACATGCGGGAATATCACAGAACACGTGAATTCAGAAACAAATGAAACACATCCAAAGCTTAGCTTTTCTCAACCAAGAGTCAAGAGTATATTGCCATGCATTTATGTAACATGGATAGCACAAGCTATTTGTTCATTCCAATTTCATATGGCCAAGTATTTAGACATGTATGAGCATCATTCAAGACAAACTTACACCAAGGTTGATGTAAAGGATTTGAACATTATGAGCCTCAAAATACATGAGGAAACCATGAATACAAACAAGGGTTTAGTAACCCATGAAGAATATGCATGAAAGCCCAAGCAAGAAGTCAGATTTCCTCAACCTACACTCTTAGCATTATCACCAAGGAAAGTTCAAAAACCTCTTTGAAGAACATGGATTGAGTACGTTAAAAACATTAAGGACTCATGATAAAAATCCATGAACATCAAGAGCATTAAAAACACATCATGAAGCCATATATCACCAAGGTTGTATGAAAGCCTTAAGCTCATTACCATCTCAAGAATTATAGTCTCATATATCATGAAGCAAATCATCTAGATTTTGTGACATATAAAACATGGCAATGATCATGAATGTACACTATCATCAAAAACATAAACATGTGCAAGGCACACAATAATCTCCCCCTTTTTGATGATGACAAACTTTATGACTTTATGAGTGACATGACAATATGATTTTGATGACACAAGTCACACAAAGATCCTTCTCTTCATTTGACACAAACATAAATCTTTCTCCCCCTTTGACATTATCAAAAAGTGGGAGGAAGGTATTGAAATTCAAATTTCAACATAACTGATTCATGAATCACTGAAAGCTCACATGAGAAGTTCAGATGATGCAATTGCAAAGCATAGACAAGTTGACATATCAATGCGTTTCTTTGTTTATCATATTTTCATATTTTTTATATTCTATTGAAATGCATGAATCAAAATGCATACAAATGATGACATATGAGATGCACATAATGCAACCAAGCAAATATGTATATATACATCCAGCATAGCTCCCCCTTACTTATTTAAGAAGGGATAGGTGTAGGAAAATTACATGAGAGTCATGACAATCAGAATGTTCATATATAGCACCTAAGAGGTTGTGCAATCACATTGGAGAATCATACAATAGTCAATGCATTCAATCAATTTTTTGAATATATATTAAATCAAATTTTTATATGTGTAAGTGAATAACATGAAAATAGATTGTTGCAATCTGGATATTCAGATTTTCAGATCAACACAGTGTGAGATTACACAGACTACATTTTAATTTATGAGAACATCGTATTGGAGGCTATGCTCTACCTCATTAATTTTTCACACCAAAATTTTTCATTGATTTCACAGAGACAATCAAAATTTTTCTAAGAATGATCAGGTTCAAATAATTTCTTTTTACGGGAGGAGACACATAGAGCTCATGCCAGAATCCCTGGTTACTCAAAATACTGAACCATTTCACTTCATTTTGAACAGAGGTACTTTAGTCAACACTTTTTAGAAATGAACCACATCACGTCTCAGGTGACGTGTATCGAGTTTACTCAGTGAGACTAGGCATTGCTCTGTCTTTCATTTCACATTCTTTCAACAAAGATAGGTAAGCAGCTTTTTCCTCAATTGCCTCTTCAACATACATGCAGCAAGTTTAATATCTCTAGAGTGTTGAAAGGAAATTCATATATTCTTATGTTTAACGCTCATTTTCATATTTTGTGCATGAAGTGTAACAATTTGATTCAGCATGTATATTGAAAATTTTAAGAACATATAACGATGCACCTCCCCCTAAATAGATGCACTTATCAAATATTTACTCCCCTTGAGTGTGTGACAGGAAACACACCAATGATGACTCAAATGCAACATTAGTTATCAAGGAGTATGAAGTCTTAGAAGTTCCAAAGACGGGGGTGATTAGCATATATAAACATGCAAGCACACAATGGGGAAATATGTAAAATGCAATGCAAAATGCAATATGGATGCAAAATTTTAGATTTTCACTTGAATGTCCTAAATGCATTGCAAAGTGCAAGACATATCATGGTGCAAAGCAAGTTTTCAGTTTTTTAATTGAGTGATCTAAGTGCACATAATGCATTGAACTCTAATGCATGCAACCTATAAAAATCTGAGAATGCAATGAAAGATGTAAAAATAAGATGCAAAAGTTTGATTTTCGACTATCATGATAAATTGCACATGAAAGCATTCACATTCAAATGATAAATAACATACATTCTCTATGACATGGCCTTTATGAACAAGGGTGCAAAAATAATCAAAATTATGCAATGCAATCCAATTGTTTGGAGAATTTGTTCAAAAACAGATTTTCAATTGAAATAGCTCAGGTCAAGGATTCTTTCACAAATCAACCATTTGATTTCTCCGAGTTCTGGTACGAGGCAGAGAACTTAGGTCCGAAGACCACCTTCACGCATAGAGGAAGTTTCTAGTTGGACATAATCCAACATTCTCTAACCACCATTTTATATACCAGATGCTCAGATGGTTTCAAATGTGAACATGCGCATCTAATTGATGAATATTCAAGCCATTCAAATATTTTCAGCATAGCACAGTGGAGGAACATTCAGTTCAGGTTTTTAGAAGCAACACATGTCATCTGAATAACATCACCAAGTGCCATAAGCTACTGCAGAGATTTTAGAGATTTCCTATCAAGTTGTTAGGCACAATGGTTGATCCAAAAATCATATAACAATATCATGATCAATTCAGATGTAACAATAGGCATGAGGAGCATTTCCATAAATATGAGTTAGATTCACAATTCAAAATCATTCATTCAAAAACAAACTCCCCCTTTCTATGTGCATAAATTTCACAATTGATGTTTTCTAAAAATCATGCATCCTATGACCTAATATGAACAAGTGACTCATGGCACCATGGCGGAGGTGTAAATCCAAAGACTCTACTCACGCATAGTGATAGATTTCAGACAGGAATGACCTTCCCTTTATCTAATCAACATTTCATATACCATGAAGTCATGCAAATGATGATCAGAAAGATGTAATGCAAACTCATAAGAAAAATAGATTTTTATTGATTTTCATGGATGAAAATTTAGTTAAAATAAATTTTAATTATTCAAGAAAAATTCAATATTTTATTTTCAAAACATGTGCCTTAGCAGCCATTATTTTTCAAGCCTTCCACATGGTCTCAAGGCAATCCTGCACCAAAAGTTCTCATTTGGATGTTTTGGGTACCCAAGTCTTCTTGGGTCCCGGATAGTTAGTTGCACCTCCTGTGGGTGCCTTCTACAATTTTTGGGCATGCATATTATCAAAATACATTAAGGAGCAATCATGCATAGTATGCTCAAACTCACTACAATAATGACAACTAACAAGAAGCTATTCATTCTTGTTAACAAGGTAAGCATGAAATTTTCTCTTTTTCATAGCATGAGTGTCATCATTCTTCTTAAAAAAATATGATTTCATCAAATGACCATATTTCTCACAATAGTAGTAATAGAATGGGGGAACTCTACTGTATAGTCATTTTGCATGAACATGCGAATTTTCAAATCCACTTCTTTTCGAAAACTTCTTTAAATCTTTGAACCCATTTCTCTTGCATGCATTTAATTCATCCAATTTCATAACAAAATATTCATTCATCATGTGTCTATACATGCGACAATAGAAACATCACACACTCCTTTTTCTTTTTGAAACAAGTTTATTTTTGCATGCTTTTGAGTCTTCCTTTTTTATGATAAAGCAATCATTCATCACATGACCACGTTTACCACAATAAAAATAAGATGACCTTTTGTTTGAAACATGGTGTTTAACATTGTGCTTCCTAGCATGGACATTTGTACAAGCAGAATTATTTTTCAACTTTGAGTCTTGGTTCAATTTCTGCTTAACATGATACTTTTGAGTTTTCTTAGCATGCTGAACAGAGTGAGAATTTGAAGTATTAGCTACATCTGAACTGGAGACAAAAGATGTATACATTTGTTTTCATTTTTTTTTGTTCACCAGATTATAGCCTAGCCCTTCCTTTTGAAAATTAACCTTTGTCACCAAAATTTTATCGAGATTTTCTTTCCCTTCGATAAATTTAGACAAAGAAGTGTTCAAATCATTAATTTCATTTTCAAGAGATACAATGTGCAATTCATAACTAACTATCTCATGTTCACTGCAAACAACATATTCATTCAACACTCTATTTATAGTTTTATAGCTTTCAAGTTCTTGTTCTAACATATGTAATTTTTCACATTCATCAACAACCAAACTTTTTCCCTTTTCAAATGTAAGTAATTTTTCAGACATGGCTGTATTCAGATGTTTCAGCTTTTCAATTTTTTCTTTCATACATGAAACAGTTTCTTCATGATTTTTAATATCAATCAAAAGAGATTCATTTTTAGTTTTCAATTCTAAACATATATCACATGAATAATTTTTTTTTGAAGTTTTTTAAGATTTTTCACATTACTTTCAACTAAAGAAATTTGAATCAACATTGCACAATTTTCCTTTTTCAGTTCTTCTAGTTCATAATACTTATCACATGAAGCATTATCATGAAAAGTATGGTCAGGTTTCTTTTTAAGTTTTCTATTTTCTGATTTAACCTTCTTATACTTTTCAAGCAATTCATCATAGGCATCCATGAGTTCTTCGTAAGAAACTTCCTCACCTTCAAAGTCTAGCTCGGAGCTTTCCTTGCTTGTTGTATCGTGCTTGTCAGTCATGAAGCACTCTCTATCCTTCTTTCGTTTGTAGTTCTCGATCAAGTATTTCAATATCTCCCTGACCATCCTGCAAGAGGAAACAAGTGAAAATTTGTGAAGATCAATTGAACTCCTAAAAATATGTAAAAGCTTAGAATTATCTTTGTATCTCTTCACATGCTCGACAGTCCACTTAGACTCATCACTAGACAATCCATATGAATCATACTTAACTAGATCCAAGAGTTTGGGATCAATGGTTTTAACATAACGACTCATGTTCCCAAGCCATTCATTGAAATTTGAACAATTAAAATAAGGAGGAGGAGAAGACAAACAAGTATTAGACATGATGCTAATAAAAAGCTCGCCGAGGAATCTCTCTGAAGATCGTTAGATCTTGAAATAGCAGAGCCTAGCTCTGATACCAATTGTTGGTTCACGGGGTAGGCGAGCAGACAAGAAGGGGGGTTGAATTATCCCCCACACTCGAGGGCAAATTAAAACACTACGCAGCGGAATTGATAACTTTTAATGAGATTGAACTAAACAAGATAACTAAATTCTCTCAATCTCTCCGATCTCACACGATCACAAAAGCGGATATATCATGTAAACCACACAATCACACAAACCAAACCATAGTGCACATGGATTTTTAAGGTGGTTCGGGACCACGACGGGCTCCCTACGTCCACCCCTTACCAAACCGGTAAGGCTTCACTCGAGGATAAATCCCCAATACGGAGATGACGCTCCAACACACACGGGGACATGCCCCAACACACACACATACGGAGACGGAGTCTCCCACATGATCCGACCATGGATCAAAACACACACACACACACGCTGCAACAATCGCAGCACAATGAATGTACAACCATACGCGGACGGTCACACACACACAGTGTATTTTCAGGTTCAGAAAATAAACACAAACATTCAACACATGCTTAACCCAAGAAATAGATCATGAAGCACATCAAGAACAACATAGAAAAGATATAGGAAGGATCCCCCTTGGTTTCCAAAACCCGGTTGATGATGTTCTTTCAAGCACCAATCAGGATGAAGTCGGATGATGATGATTCTTTCATCCTCTTGTTCCTCTCGTCGATGTGCTTTATTTCTTCTTCTTCCACGAACCCCGGAGATGCCTTGATGGAGATCAAAACCTTCTCCGAAGATCTTCTTTTCTCCTCCTTGGCCTTCTTCTCCTACAAGATAGAAAGATAAGCTCATATAATGGGATTCTCTACAAAATTCGTAGGTTACATATGGATATATATAAGAGACATGAAAAGACCCATATACCCCTCATAAAACCCTTAGAAAACCCATCTAACATATGTACAATAACCCTAGGGGCAAATGGGTAAGTTTAGAGCACAAATGGATTGAGTTTAGTGGGTTTTCGGATTCACATATTTCGGTTTTCGCCGCAATCAGTCGACCGGAAGTTGGGGTCGGTCGACCTAAATTTTACAGTCACAAAACCTGCCCACTCTGGGAATTTCGGTCGATCGAAATCCCAGGGTCGGTCGATCGAAATCTACTTCATTTCTAGATTTGCAGAATTCAGTCTCATAATAAGGAACAACAAATATATAGCATGGGGTTAAATTGACAAAACACATAAACAAGCATTTCTTGGAGTTTAAGCAATGTAAAACACGATTCAATCACTCTCAACCAAGATTCTCATGAAACATTCATTTTGTGAAACCAAATGATCTATACATGCAACCCATTGACATCAAACATTCAACCATAGATTTCCATGCTTAAAAACAAGTTGAATAAATTGATTTGCATGATAATCAACATTTCTGCATCAAGGATAACACAATGAGTTTCTTTCACTCATAAGTGTTCCAATGAACACACTCTTCCAAGTTTTTAATTGACCATTGACAAACCATCAAATGAAGTTATGTTCATAATGAAGTAAACTCAAAAGAAGATTTCATTTGTGAAAAACCAGCATCCATCAAATCTTCCACTCACAGCAAACCATGAGACTCAAGCATCACACACACATGCCACCAAGATTAATATGAATATTGGCTCAATGTAACACATGCAGGAATATGACAGAACATGTGAATTCTGAAACAAATGAAACACATCCAAAGCTTAGCTTTTCTCAACCAAGAGTCAAGAGTATATTTCCATGCATTTATGTAACATGGATAGCACAAGCTATTTGTTTATTCCAATTTTATATGGCCAAGCATTTAGACATGTATGAGCATCATTCAAGACAAACTTACACCAAGGTTGATGTAAAGGATTTGAACATTATGAGCCTCAGAATACATGAGGAAACCAATAATACAAACAAGGGTTTAATAACCCATGAAGAATATGCATGAAAACCCAAGCAAGAAGTCAGATTTCCTCAACCTACACTCTTAGCATTATCACCAAGGTAAGTTCAAAAACCTCTTTGAAGAACATGGATTGAGTACGTTCAAAACATTAAGGACTCGTGATAAAAATCCATTAACATCAAGAGCGTTAAAAACACATCTTGAAGCCATATATAACCAAGGTTGTATGAAAACCTTAAGCTCATTACCATCTCGAGAATTACAGTCTCATATAGCATGAAGTAAATCATCTAGATTTTGAGACATATAAAACATGGCAATGATCATGAATGTACACTATCATCAAAATCATATGCAAACATACATAAGGTTTAGTTATCATCAAAAATATAAACATGCGTAAGGCACACAACAGCACCGTACAAGGATTAACACAAGCTTTATAACAAGTTGCACAAGGAGGAGCACGACATGGAGCTGGGGATTTGCATCGCAAATTTCAAAAGATGAATCTCCCTAAGTTTAGTGGGTCTATTGACCCAGATGAGGCGGAAGATTGGGTGCAAGAAATAAAGAGAACCTTTAAGGTGATGCAGTGTACTGACGAAGAGAAAGTACTATTAGGGACCTATCAACTAGAAAAGGATGCCCGGGCATGGTGGGGATCCGTGGAAGTGATTTTGAGCAACGATAAAGTAACATGGGATGAATTTTTAGAACACTTTAATGAGAAGTATTTAT
This sequence comes from Amorphophallus konjac, assembly GCA_022559845.1. NCBI lineage: Eukaryota > Viridiplantae > Streptophyta > Magnoliopsida > Alismatales > Araceae > Amorphophallus > Amorphophallus konjac. The sequence continues at coordinate 216,934,594 of CM040118.1, forward strand.
CGGAAAGAATCAGTGAGAAGAAGGCTATGGAGTTCGCGACATTGAAACAATACAGCTTATCGGTAGCGGATTATGAAGCGAAGTTTTCTAGATTGGCCCGGTACGCACCACACTTAGTTTGTACGGAGAAAATGAGAGCAAGAAGATTTATGAACGGCTTGAAGGTGAAGCTCAATCCTCAATTAGTTCCACTGGAGATTCAAACTTATATGGAGATGGTCCGAAAAGCATAACTATTGGAAGATGCCGTAGATATGATGGAGCAAATCAAAGGGAAAGTCGCTAAGAAGGAGTTTGCCAATAGATCCAAGAACAAGGTACCCGTGAACGGCAAGAAGAGGTCCAATGGAGGTAACGGTTTCCATAAGGACAAGAAACCCCAGAATGATGATCAACAAATTGTTCCGGCCAAGGAGAAGTACGAGCATTGCAAGAAAGGGAGGCACAACGAGTGATGCGGGACGGACACGGGAGACATCACTATATGGTGCCACCCTCGGACTCTAGATGAAGACGCGACCAGCAGCACACACCAGGGAGACACTAAGCCCGACACTACGAGCTCCTAGTGGCAAAACGTCGCTAACAGAAGTGGAAGCTCACTCGTCGTCTCAAGCGAGGGAAAGCGCGGACCGTGCGCGGTTAAGGAACCGGCGGAGGTCAAGGGTAGTCCGACTCAACTTTCGGACTCGGATCGAGTCACGGGATGGGTCACTCTCACTCTCACAGCGGTGACATGGACACACGGGCTAGTACCTACACTCTCGGCAGTGGCAAAAGACCGTATACTAGTTAAGCAAATGAATGCCAAGAGGTTCGGACCATTACCTCCACGCACCCGGCGTGGCGAAGACAACCCCGGCCGAATTACGGATCCCCGGTTAAACAACTTTACAATAGTACAATGATTTGACCCACTCCACGCAGGGAGGTAAAAGGTCACATGTGGGGTCCGGGAATCACACAACTCGGGTTGACGGGTAGCATCTTGATGTCGCCCGGCGGTGCCGAACTCCGCGTTTTCGTGCTTTCCGAACGGCGGGTTCTGCGGGCCCGCGGGGCCCACGGATGGCGCGGTCCTCCGGATCTGCGGGGGTGGGACCCACTATGATGGGGACCCCTGGTGGCGCGCCTCCATAGACGGTGGTCGGCCGGGAACACCGATCGGGGGTCGATCGGTCCCGATTCCCAAGCTTTGAAGTTGCTGCCCACGGATTTTTAGTTGCTGTTTTCAGGCGCGCGCTCCGGCGAAAACGGCCGATGTGATCAATCCCGACGTCGGATTGGGACACATGAGCTATCGTTGGAAAGCTCTCTTCAAATTCTTCGATATAGACCCAGAGAGATCTGCTTGATCTGGTCGGATCAGAACTTTATTGAATTTACAAGCCCCTGTTGTACAGTAACCGAAACCTCAGATTTGCAGGGTACTTGTCTGAGAACCACCGTTGACCGCCTAGTAAACCTCTGATTCAGCTCTTGAGCTCTTCTTCAAAGTTGTAGGGGATCAAACCACGGAATTGGGACTAATTTTAGAATTAGATTTGGAGGTGGTGGTGATTTACTATGATTTTGGGGGTCACAGGTGGTCGGATCTGGGAACAGGGGGACAGAACTGTAGCTGGGACTGAGAACGATTTTTAGAAAATATGAAATGGACGAACCAAACATTGAGAAAAATTGTGGATGAAGGGGTGGATGGGTGGAACCTCCAGTAAAATTGGGCGAACAAAAATAAATCAAAAAGTGGACCTAAGACATGAAACTCATGGCGGGGATGAATCTGGACAGAACTCTGGCAGAACCGAAATGGAAGAGTGGACGAAAATTAAAAAATATGAAACGAGATCGGAATGGCAAACCAAAATGTTTGGGATGTCCTTGACACCTCTGGAACACCCAATAAAATCCCCAGATCTATCTGAGCTCGGGGATGAGACAGGAAATTCGTGGAAGCTCCTGTGGTACTGCGCGGGCAGAACTCCGTTGACGGCGATGGTGGTGCGGTAGCGGCTCGTGGCGGTGGCGGCGGCGACCGGAACTGATAGGGTGGAGTCTCACCACCAGAAGGAAGCCTTCACAGCTTCAAGGGGGAGAGGGAGAGGGGAAGGGGGCGCACCAAGGCTGGAGCTTCAAGCTTTTTTTCAATTCAAATGACATTAATTCATGAAAATACGAAAATACAAGCATATATAGGTCACCCATCTAATCCATCCTCCACCGTTGGATCTAGGGGTTAGGGATGGATGGCTAGGATGAAGTTTGATCAAAACACAACAAAAATAATAAACAAATGGGGAGGGGGGCGCACCTTGACCAAGGGGGGGACATGGTAGGTGGGTTTGGTTGGAATTGTTGACCATTTTGGTCCCTTATCCCCCATGTGGACAATTGACTAGTCAAGGCTTCTAGATGTCCACCTTGGATGTTGACCAACCCCACAAGACTGATATGGACCAATGGGAGGGGGTCTGGGGGTCCCATGGGGCCCAGGGGTCCCATTTTACAAATAAGCCCCTCGTACACTCATAATTGCAAATCGTATAAAATGAAATAAACACACCTTACACACAAATAAAGTCTAATTAAATATGAAAAATGGGGAGGCTCAAGGCGGAGTCTCCAGGCTGTCTCTGAGCCAGATGGACGCTGAGGTGGCTCGAGTCGTGCTCCGTGTGCGGTACCGGTGGCTCGGCGTGTCGCGCCGCTCAACTGCTCGGGTGTCCGCACCAATTCTCCCCGGGTGGGAGAAACTCGACCCTGTCGAGTAAGGGTCGGCATCGCTCCTATATCGCTCCAGAAGGTCCGGATCGATCTGCTGCAACTCGCCATGTGTGATCCATGTGTCCTCAGTAGCGGGCCGTCCTCTCCATCGCACTAGGTAGCGCGGGTAAGATCCACTCCAGGTAACTATCACTTGCTCGTCCAGTATGTGATCTATATGCTCACGCTGCCGTGAAAAAGGGGCTGGAGGTGGAAGTGGACACTCAGGTGTGGGATCACTCACAAGGGGAGGAGATGGCTCAAAAGGCTCACTAGGGATCACCGCTGGGTCCCTATATGCAACAAGATCTGATACATTGAAGGTAGAGCTTATACCATATTCCTCAAGTAAGTCCACAACGTACGCATTGGATCCAACGCATTTCAACATACTGAATGGACCGGCTCCGCGAGCTTGCAACTTGTTAACGGTTCCAGAGGAAAACCGTTCAGGTCTTACCCTGATCATGACGTATTCGCCCTCGTGGAACTCTCGGTGGTGTCAGTGGGCATCGTCTAACTCCTAGTACTGTGCATTGCTGGCCTCAATGTGACGACGGATGTCGTCATGCAAACTCCTAACGTGCCTAGCAAACGACTCGGCCGACTCTGACACTCTAGCATGGATAGGCATGGGGACAAGGTCAACGGGTTTTCTAGGCCTACGACCTGTGATAATTTCAAATGGACTCATGCCGATAGACCTATTCACCGAATCATTGTATGCAAACTCAGCCATGGGTAAAATGAGATCCCAATCCCCAATGCGGTCCTTAACTAGACACCTCAAAAGATCTCCCAGACTCCTATTGACTACCTCGGTCTGACCATCGGTCTGGGAATGATATGCAGTGGAAAACTTGAGGTGAGTACCCATCATATGCCATAGTGTCTTCCAAAAGTAGGAAGTGAATCTAACATCACGGTCAGACACTATAGTGCGAGGCAACCCGAACTTGCACACCACATGCGTAAGAAAAAGGTGGGCTACCCTCGAAGCATCCGAAGTCTTCGAGCAAGGAATAAAGAGGGCCATCTTCGAGAAACGGTCAACCACCACATAGATCGAATCATGCTTCCTGGAGGTACGTGGCAATCCCAAAACAAAGTCCATGCTAACATCCTGCCACGGGGCATCAGGCACGGGGAGAGGCGTATAAAGGCCCGAGCTTTGCTTCTTCATCTTGGCCGTAGCACATGTACGGCACTGAGCCACGATGTTAGCAACATCGCGCTTCAAGCTCGGCCAATAAAATCGATGCTCCACTGCCTCAATAGTCTTGTTCCGACCAAAGTGGCCGGCTAGACCTCCCGCATGTAGTTCCCACACTAAGAAATCTCGAATCGAAGTTCGGGGAACACATAGCCTGCTACCTCGAAAGAGGTAACCCTCCTGAAGCACATACTCATCAAGGTCTCTCGAGGGTCTGGCCTGGAGAGTGGTAAAAATCTGACCGAAGTCAGGACAATCAACATAGGCCTCCTTCATCTTCTCTAACCCTATGACCTCGGCACTCATGGTGGTAAGCAAGCATGCTCGCCGACTCAAGGCATCAGCTACCTTGTTCTCCACTCCAGCCTTATGTTTAAGCACAAAGGTGAACTGCTGGAGATACTCGACCCAACGACTGTGACGCGAGTTAAGCTTCTTTTGGGAATGGAGGTACCTCAATGCTTCATGGTCGGAGTATAGGACAAACTCCTGATGTAAAAGATAGTGCCTCCAATGCCTGAGAGCCTGAACAACTGCATAGAATTCTTTATCATATGTGGAATATCGCAGCTTCGCATCATTCAGCTTCTCGCTGAAATATGCGATCGGGTGGGACTCCTGACTCAAAACTCCCCCAATTCCCACGCCCGACGCATCACAAGAGACCTCAAACACCTTCGAGAAATCAGGCAGTCGAAGGATAGGTGTCTGGGTCATGCGCTCCTTTATGTCCTTGAAGGCGGCAGATGCGGCCTTCGTCCATACAAATGTGCCCTTACGGATGCAATCCGTGATCGGGGCGGTGACGGAGCTAAATCCGCGGATGAAGCGACGGTAGAACGTCGCAAGGCCATGAAAGCTGCGGACATCATGAACCGTACGGGGTTCCGGCCACTCAACAATGGCCCGGACCTTCTCCGGATCGGCGGAGACCCCAGTACTAGACACAATGAAACCCAAGAAGGTAAGCTGAGGTGTCATGAAGGCACACTTATGTGGGTTCGCAAACAACTGCTCTCACCGAAGAAGTAGACAGACCTGCCGAAGGTGGTCCAAGTGGTCCCCTGTGGTGCGGCTATAGATAAGGATATCATCAAAATACACCACTACAAAGACTCCAATGAAAGGTCGTAGGACCTGAGTCATGAGCCGCATGAAAGTGCTAGGGGCATTGGTCAACCCAAAAGGCATGACCAACCACTCATATAGACCGTCCTTGGTCTTAAATGCGGTCTTCCACTCATCACCTGGCCTAATCCTCACCTGATGGTAGCCACTCTTAAGATCGATCTTCGAAAAGATAGTGGCACCTGCCATCATGTGATGGGAATCGACGCCGAGCATGTACATTTTATTTTGCATTTGTGTCCTTTAGTTTATTTTTAGATCCATGGGAAAGTATAAGCGCAATGGTACGGCTTTGTAAGCCAATGCGTCATTCCCTTGGATTGTGTGGGTTTTTGTGCAAATGTGTAGTAGGTCCAGCTAGGGGGGCCCCTCCCCTTCCCCATTGGTCCACCTCATCCATGTGGGGCTGGTCAACCATCCTAGGTGGCCATCTAGAAGGTTTGAAAGCTAATTGACCACATGGGAGACAAAGGGGTTAAAATTTCAAAGGTAGGCCACCTACCTTACCTACCTAGTCAAAGGAGTGCCCCATTCATATGTAATTTATTTATTTTGAGTTTTGACCACATGGGGGATGAAAATGACATATTTCTCACGAAATTATTAGCCCCCCACCCCTTGCCATTTTCTATATAAGCCTATGTATAGTGTCATTAGAGATTAATGAAGAAAAATTTATAAAATTGGCTTGAGCCATTGAAGGATGTGCCCTTGTTCCTCTCTCCCCCTGGTGTTCTTCTCCTCAAACCTCAAGTTCTAGAGTGTATCAATCTTCTATCTCCCCCTCTCAACCTTGTTGGCTTGTGTGTCTTCCCTAAGTGTTTTGATGATGAGCAACACTATGTTAATTGTTCTTGTTATTTTTCAGATATCCTGCACTTGAGTTATCCATGGTCTTATATGAATTAGCTGCTAAGAGGTAACACTGCGTGTGTTCATTCATGTTCTGTCTTCGTGCTGTTTTCCTCAAACATCATGTAGTTCTTGCTTCGCATTTTCACCTCGTGTCGAGCTAGCCATGTTGTCGTCTGATTGAGTGTTGTCTTTCACCTCGTGCAGTATTTGTTTACTGTGTTGGTTCCATGTCATCCTTTGTATTCCTGTCTTCAAGTCCATTCGCTGAGTCTCTAAGTCAGTCTAAGTTCAAGTGTTCGTTTCACTTTGTGATTGTTTTCTCTTCTCATGACTTCGTGTCGTGTTCCTGAAGCTGCTCTAAAAGTTCTGATGAACTTCAAGTAGTTTTCCTGTAGACCTCGTGTCGTTCCTACTTAGTAACCACACTTCGTGACGGTTACTATAGTCCACGTCTTCGTGTTGGTTTTATGCACTCCGTGTCATCTTCTTTGTTTCATTCTGTTCTCATCTCACTTCGAGTCGTTTCTCTGCATACTGTCTTCGTGTTGATTGGCACTTCTTCTTGGTTACAACACCTCGTGTTGTACTGTTTGACTTCGTGTCGGTTTCGGTTGCTAGTCCATGTTGTTTTCATGTCGCTCTCCTTATTGCCACCTCGTGTCGTCTTAAGTCTTCGTGTAGTTTTACCTCGTGCAGTCTGATCCCGTGTTATTTACTGTTTCGACTTCGTGTCGTTATCAGCCCGTCTTGTTTTCATCTCGTGCTGTTCTTACTGGCTTCGTGTCGTTTTCTATATATAGTGTGTGTTTGTCACCACTATACTTCGTGTCGTTGCTTTTTACTTCGTGTCAAACTTCACCTCGTGTTGTTTTCACCTCGAGTCGTTTCGTTATATTCTGTCCTCGTGTTGGTTTCTCGCTTTAGTCTTCATGTCGGTCTCTGTCGTTAGCCCGTGTTGTCCTCGTGTTGTTTTTGCATTCGTGACCTCGTGTCTCTTTTGCTTATAACCTCTCCTCGTGTCATTTTCTTCTGTGTATCTGACCTGTTACAGAGTATCTCGTGTCGTTCTTGTGTCATCTCGAGTAATAGTCACGTCGTGTTGTTACTATACCTCATGCAGTTTTGGTTTTAATGGCCATGCAGCGTATTAAAGGACTTACTCTCATTACAGGTCCGAGGAAGAACATTCCACACTCCAGGGCTGCACGTGATCCGAGACAAGAGGAACCAATCTGATAAAGGCACGTGGCAGGAAGATTCTGGATCGAGCGTGGGAGGCACACGCATTTTGTGCCCTATCCACCTGCTGTTCAGCTATAAATAGAATCCTTCGTCCTCAGATGAAGGTGATCGAAGAAGAGAGGCATAGAAGAAAAAACAAGAAAATTGAGAGCCCTTCGATCCAGGAGAAGAAAAGAAAGAAGAAAGAATAGCAGAGAAAGAAAAAGAGAGAGAGAGAGCAGAAGAGTGATCAGAAGAGTTGTTCTGACTTGCGGATCAAATCCGAAGTCTATTGCTCTGTGTTGAGCTACATTGTTTCCATTTTCTGGTATTTGATTTTCTTCGTTCGTATTTTTCCGTTTATTGTTCTTATCTTTCTTCCACTGTCCTTGTTTGTGTTTCCGATCCTCTGGATTGAGGTCGGGGTCCTCCTGTGAGATCAGGAGAAGGGAGATTCATTCTCCTGTTTGCAAGCAGCAGGTGAGCTGCTTGTAGGTTCCCTCCGGGTTGGGAGGAAGAGGGGTCTTCGACCTCTGGTTCACTAGTAGCAGGGTTGCTACTAGTGGGGTTCCCTCTTGGTAAAGAGGAAGAGAGACGTAAGTCTCTGGGTTCTAGTGACTGCAGGTCGCTAGAGGTTCCCTCCGGGTAGGAGGAAGAGGAGAGGTTGTTCTTCTGGGAAGCTGTGTATCAGCAGTTGTCTGGCAAGCTGTGTTGCCCAGCCTTTAGTGAAGCCACACTCGGTTTGAGTGTGGGGTGGATGTAGGTCTGAAGGACCGAATCACCTTAAAATCCTCTGAGCCCTTGTGCGATCGATTGTGGTACTATCATGATATGCCTTCTATTTGCTTGAGCTATTAACTGCACTGCATCATATTCGTTAGCCTGAGCTCAAGGTTATTTGCATTTAGCAATATACTCTGCAGAATTTTTTTTTTAATCTTTAAAAACAGTGATCTATTCATCCCCTCCCCTTCTAGATCACTTCATATTGTACTTATCAGTTGGTATCAGAGCAGGTTTTTCCCAGAATGTGGTCCAACGGCCAGGGAAACGGATCCACTGGTCCTCGCAGTTTCATAGCTGATGGGCAGTCTATCAACTGCCCCCCCTTCTTTGATGGTAATAATTACTTCTTCTGGAAGAACAGGATGGAAGTCTTTATCAGGGCCCAAAGCCACAAGCTATGGAAAGTTATCACAAATGGTCCATACACCCTTCCACCAAATGAAGATATGTGGACAGAAGATCAGGTCAAACTCTCCGCACTGAATTGGACAGTTGTTAACATCATACAGTGCGCCGTTCACCCGGAAGAGTATTCAAGGATCTCAGCGTGCAAGACTGCAAAGGAAATGTGGGATGATTTGCAGTTAATTCATGAGGGCACATCTCAGGTGAAGGCTACCAAGATCAACATACTTACAACTCAATATGAGTTATTTAAGATGAAGCCAGAGGAGCCGATCACAGAAATGTATGCCAGACTATCCATGATCATCAACAGTCTGAAAGGCCTTGGAAAGGATATTCAACAAGAAGATATAGTCAGGAAGATCCTTAGGTCTCTAACTCTCGTCTGGGAAACCAAGGTGACTGTAATAGAGGAATCAAGTAATTTATCCATCATGACAGTGACCCAGCTGATTGGATCCCTCATGACCCATGAAATCAATTTCAGACATGGAAACGATGGGCATGACAGAAAGGGAAAGAATGTTGCTCTGAAGGTCTCACGACATGCTAAGAAGAACAACAGCAGCAGCAGCAGCAGTGATGATAGCAGCGAAGGCTCTGATGGATTCTCAGACCTGGACAAGGACGAGCGAGCTATGCTCACCAGGCAATTCAGAAAGTTCCTGAGAACTAAAGGAAAATTCTACAGGAGGAAGAAATTTAATGGTGCAATGAAGTCTCCTGAGCGAGGATTTGAGAAGAACCGGTCTGCTAAGAAGATCACTTGCTATCATTGTCAGAAACCCGGTCACATGAAAAGTGAATGTCCAGAGCTACAAGCTAAGGCTCCAGGACACCAGAAGAAGATGGTGCACAAGAAGAAGAAGGCCATGCTGTGCACATGGAGCGATGAGGAGGAGGACCCAGAAGCCACTTCGTCCAGTGAAAATGAAGAGAAGACCTGCCTCATGGCCGATCATGAGAAAGAGGTAACAAACCTGTTTGAGAATTTTACTTTGGATGATTGGGAGGACGCCTATGGCGACCTGTTAAGTAAATATAATTGTTTAAACAAGGAGCACAGAATGCTTAGACGTAAGTTTCATTCATTATCTGAAGAACACTCTTCTATTGTCACTGATAGCATGAAAACCAAGGAGATGGTCATTGAGCTAGACCAGGTTAAAGGTGAGATTGAGAGGTTGAGAATGGAAAGAGAGGAGAGTCTAGCTAGAATAGATGAGCTGAAGTGTAAAGCTGAAGAGTGTAAAGGAGAGATTAGACTGATGGCTGAAAAATATGAGGCAGTTAGAAAAGTTAATCAGGAACTTCAGGACCAATGCAATGAATTTAAGGAGATTGAGGACAAAGAAAAAGTGCTTGAGAAGTTTACAGAGGGGAGAAACAACCTGAATGTCCTTCTGGGGTCGAGGGTAAACTTCAATAGGGAGGGATTAGGATACAATCCTACTAGTAAAAAACCCTTTGAATTTAAGACTACCACGTTCTGCCCGGCCAAAGGCAAAGAGAAACTGGAAACACCATCCAGTTCCAAATCTGTCTCTACAATGAAGTTTTCGACCGACAAATTCATTCAATCCATTGGTCAGCAACCTAAGTCGGGAAACCCTGAAACAAGAACTGCTCATGTGCAACAGGTGGGGAACAAAGGTTCTCACAGAACCAGTCCTATTGATGTCACAAAAAGAGTGAAAAATTTTGTTAAGAAAGCTCATCATGCTAATTATCAAGTAGAGCATGGCAACGTTCACCAGTTTCAGCACAAATTTTATTGGAGTAAGAATGCTTACCTGAATTATGCTCAACACACACGCGTATCCTCTAAGAGGCCAACCAACAATGTTTGTGTTCAGAAACAGCATAGTTCAAATGGGAATAAGTTCATTCAACACCCACCAAGAAATGCCAAAAGGGAAGAATCAACCCACATAAAACCACTGAAGAAAACAGTAAAACAGATATGGGTTCCCAAGTGCTTTTTGCATAATCTGAAAACTGGCTTTGGACCCAATTTGAATTGGGTCCCACATTACTCTGTCTGAATTTTTGCAGGTCAGCCTGGCAGCTGAGCATAACAAGTGGTATCTTGACAGCGGCTGTAGCAGGCACATGACAGGTGACCGGTCCAAATTCAGCAAACTAAAAATGAAGCTTGGGGGCTTGGTCAAATTTGGAGGAAATAACAGAGGAAGAATAATTGGAATTGGTACGGTTGGTAAGTCCTCTACTAACTCCATTGAAGATGTGTATCTTGTAGAAGGACTTCAGCACAACTTGGTAAGTATAAGTCAGCTTTGTGACAAAGGACACAAGGTACTCTTTGACCACAACTCTTGCACTGTCTTTGAGATGAATTCTGATAACATCATGTTCAAAGGTCATAGAGTAAATAATGTGTACATCGTTGATCTAGATGATAATTCTGAAACAAACTTGTGTCTGTCTGCTAATTCTGAACATGTTGCTTTTGACTGGCATAGGCGTCTAGGCCACGCTAGTGTGTCTACTTTGAATAAACTGTCTAATTATAACCTAGTCAGAGGTTTGCCCAAAATAAAATTCCTATTAGGGTCCAATCTCTGTGATGCTTGTGCTCAAGGTAAACAGACTCGTGCAGTTTTTAAGTTGAGAACTGAGGGTCTCTCATCTAAACCACTACAGCACTTGCACATGGATCTCTTTGGTCCTACTCGAATACAAAGCCTGTCAGGTAAGAGATATGGTCTAGTCATAGTTGATGACTTCACTAGATTTTCTTGGTTGTTCTGTTTAGCAAATGAAAATGATGCTTTTGTTCACTTTGAAGAACTTTTTAATAAAATCAAACTGCAAGGTGAACATAATATCATTACAATTCAGTCTGACCATGGAGGAGAATTTGAAAACTCTTCATTCTCTGAATTTTGCTCAAGAGAGGGAGTGACTCACAGATTTTCTTCTCCCAGGACACCGGAGCAGAATGGAATTGTTGAGAGAAGAAACAGGTCAATAATTGAAATGGCCAGGACTATGCTGATTGAGAGTGGACTTCCAAGGAGATTTTGGGCAGAAGCTGCAAATACAGCATGCTACATTTTAAATCGAGCCTTGGTAAGACCTACTCATAATAAAACTCCTTATGAACTCCTCAAGGGTAAGCTGCCAAACATTTCTTACTTTAAAATCTTTGGTTCCAAATGTTTCATCCACAATAATGGTAAGAATGGTTTGGATAAGTTTGAAGCAAGAAGCTCTCCTGGAATCTTTCTCGGATACTCAGAAACCTCTAGGGCTTACAGAGTCTTCAATAAAGATGAGCAAACTGTTGAAGAAACACCTCATGTAGTGTTTGATGAGAATGTTCTATCTGACAAAAAGATAAATGATGACAGGGAGCCATCTGATGAGGGAGATTTCTTGGAGAAAATCGAAGAAGAAGAGATGCAGCAAACTGCTCAACCAGAAAACCTACAACAAGAAGAAGCAACTGAGGTAGGTGAACCCTCAGGTGAGGTAATCTTTCACAAAGACCACCCTAGTGAAAATGTCATAGGTAATTTGCATGACCCCACTAGGACAAGGTCTCATTTTAGAAATGTCCAAGAACAGGACTTAGCTGCCTTGACATCTCAGGTAGAACCCAAGACTGTGGAAGAGGCTTTAAAGCATGACTCTTGGGTATCCTCCATGGGTGAGGAATTAAATCAATTTGAGAAAAATAATGTATGGAAACTAGTTCCTAGACCTGAAAACACTCATGTCATTGGCACTAAATGGGTTTTCAAAAATAAGATTGATGAAAATGGAGCTATCACTAGAAACAAAGCAAGACTTGTAGCTCAAGGCTACAGTCAGGAATTTGGTGTGGATTTTGATGAATCCTATGCACCAATAGCTAGGATGGAAGCTATAAGAATTCTGTTTGCATTTGCATGCTCTAGAAACATTCGGCTACAGCAAATGGATGTCAAAAGCGCATTCTTAAATGGGCTATTGAAGGAAGAGGTATATGTTGAACAACCTCCTGGGTTTAATTTCTCTGTTCAGCCTAACATGGTTTTTAGGTTGAATAAAGCCCTTTATGGATTGAAGCAGGCTCCCCGAGCCTGGTATGAGAGACTTTCTGAGTTCCTTGTGAGTAAGGGCTACATTCGAGGTAAGGTTGACCAAACCCTCTTCACTAAAAGTCTCGGAAAGAAGTTAATTGTAGTCCAGGTATATGTTGATGATATCATTTTCGGATCTAACAATTCAAAATTATGTAAAGATTTTTCTGAGTCTATGTCCCAAGAATTTGAAATGAGTCTAGTTGGCGAACTAAAATACTTTCTTGGGCTGCAGGTCAAACAAATGGAGGATGGTTGTTTCATAAATCAAACCAAGTATACTCTGGAGATGCTGAAAAGGTTTGGAATGACCAACCTCAAGACAATCTCAACACCCATGGGCACCAGCTCCTCACTGGATTCAGACGAAAAAGGTAAAGAGGTGGATGCTAAACTATATAGAGGTATGATCGGTTCACTCCTCTACTTAACTGCATCCAGGCCCGACATTCAATTTAGTGTAGGGATGTATGCCAGATACCAGGCTAGGCCTACTGAATTGCATCTGGCAGCTGTAAAGAGAATTTTTAGATACTTATCTGCCACCCATGATCTAGGTCTCTGGTATCCTGCATCATGTAGTTTAGATCTCATTGCATACACTGATGCAGATTATGCAGGATGTAAATTGGACAGGAAGAGCACTAGTGGTCACTGCGAATTTCTAGGAGGGTGCTTAGTCTCTTGGGGATCCAAGAAGCAACACTCTGTGGCTCTCTCTACTGCTGAAGCTGAGTATGTGGCAGCAAGGAGCTGTGGCACATAGGTTATATGGATAAAACACCAGCTTCTGGACTACTCGGTTGAGCTAGGTTGTACTTCTATCTTTTGTGACAATACTAGTGCAATAAATATTGCAAAGAATCCTGTACTTCATTCCCGAACCAAACATATTGAAATCAGGCATCATTTTATTCGAGATGAAGTAGCTAGGAGGACTTTTGAGTTGATCCATGTTGGCACTAACTCACAAATTGCAGATATCTTTACTAAGCCACTGCATACTGAAAAATTTAGCACTCTGCGCAGAGAACTAGGTATTTACAGAATTTCATGATTGAAAAAAAATTGATTTCTGAATACCATGTCCTGTGTTATTATGCTTATCATATTCATCATCTGTTGCTGAAGAAATAACTTCATTATGAGTGTTTGGTGACTCACTCCGTTTTGATTGAATAGTCTGTCCAAACTTCATGGCGTTCTCTTTGAAGTATTTTGAGGGTTGTCTTGGTTAAGTTTGTGTTGGGGTCAAGGTCTCAGGGGGAGCTGATTTATAATAGGTGTTTTGATCCTTGACCTAATTTGAACATACTCCGAACGACATTTTGCTGACATCAAAAGACAATCAGGTTGATGAGGTGTATAAAAGAAAGAGTTGGATGCTTTATCCTTTAAGACTGTTCATCTAATTTCTTGTTGGAATTTCAGCTGTTAGTCCCACTGAGATCAAAATCTGAATTCAAAGATTATCTTCCTACACGGTAACTGTCTTCTGATCTAGTCAGTACTGCATACCTACTTAGTCAATGTTGAGTCCGAAATGAGGTATTTTGTGCTTTAGTCTGTATCACCTTGGATCTGGTGTATTGTTCTCAAACGGACTCAAGCTTCATTAACAAGGTTTTAAGAGCTGGTTAATAAAAAAAAATTTCATAAAATTGTTATCAACTTTGTTAACTGCTCATTGAGAAACTGGGATTTTCATCAATGAAGTGAATGTTTCCCATGTCATGAGATGGCAGTAATTATCTGGTCTTAGTAGTTGTCTTGATCATACAGAGCTATGGTACATATCTGGTTAGTAACTGGGGTGTCTGGCCTCAGATAAAGGTGTCACCTTAATGTCAACACCAGCTAGAATAATATCTCTGTCCTCTTATCTGAAGGGGTAATGTGGTCCTGCCACCGAGTAACTGGGGATTCTTGCCTCTAAACAAGGTGTCTCCCTAATGTCAAAGGTGTACTTGACAGACTTACCTTTGATCTTGACCATCTTTAAAGATCCTGCTCACTTGAAGTATAGCTTTTGATTTGTTTGTTCTCAATACCACAGGTCTTTGTCTTCTGACTGTCTTACATAATACTCTCTCAGTAAAGACTTATTTTGATCAAACTGGTATCTTGTACCTCACTTGCTTAGAATCTGGTTCTGTGTATGGAGCGAATCCTTATTCACAGTTTTTGCACAGTCTGACTAACTGATCCTCAAAAATCCTCACATAAAATTAATGGCTTTCTTAATTGACTAAACATCTCAATAGTCTCCATTTATCTGCCTTACTCTGTCCTGTTTTTCTCTCTATAGTCAGCAATTTTCCTTTCTCTGTATCTTCAGATTTGCCCCTAGTTTTGATGATGTCAAAGGGGGAGAGAATTGTGTCGGGGGTTCAGAGTTTGTTGAGGGGGAGTTAGTTATCAAGTTTGAGGTAAACTGTTGCTGTGTTCAGGGGGAGTGTTCAGGTTTCTCAGGGGTGGTAAGGAAGCAAGTATGCTTTAAGTTGTCTGCATCATATATCCTGAATTGATCTCTTTTGAACTTATCTCTCATATTTAATATAGTGTTGCCATCATCAAAAAGGGGGAGATTGTTAGCTTGTGTGTCTTCCCTAAGTGTTTTGATGATGAGCAACACTATGTTAATTGTTCTTGTTATTTTTCAGATATCCTGCACTTGAGTTATCCATGGTCTTATATGAATTAGCTGCTAAGAGGTAACACTGCGTGTGTTCGTTCATGTTCTATCTTCGTGCTGTTTTCCTCAAACATCATGTAGTTCTTGCTTCGCGTTTTCACCTCGTGTCGAGCTAGCCATGTTGTCGTCTGATTGAGTGTTGTCTTTCACCTCGTGCAGTATTTGTTTACTGTGTTGGTTCCATGTCATCCTTTGTATTCCTATCTTCGAGTCCATTCGCTGAGTCTCTAAGTCAGTCTAAGTTCAAGTGTTCGTTTCACTTTGTGATTGTTTTCTCTTCTCATGACTTCGTGTCGTGTTCCTGAAGCTGCTCTAAAAGTTCTGATGAACTTCGAGTAGTTTTCCTGTAGACCTCGTGTCGTTCCTACTTAGTAACCACACTTCGTGACGGTTACTATAGTCCACGTCTTCGTGTTGGTTTTATGCACTCCGTGTCGTCTTCTTTGTTTCATTCTGTTCTCATCTCACTTCGAGTCGTTTCTCTGCATACTGTCTTCGTGTTGATTGGCACTTCTTCTTGGTTACAACACCTCGTGTTGTACTGTTTGACTTCGTGTCGGTTTCGGTTGCTAGTCCATGTTGTTTTCATGTCGTTCTCCTTATTGCCACCTCGTGTCATCTTAAGTCTTCGTGTAGTTTTACCTCGTGCAGTCTGATCCCGTGTTATTTACTGTTTCGACTTCGTGTCGTTATCAGCCCGTCTTGTTTTCATCTCGTGCTGTTCTTACTGGCTTCGTGTCGTTTTCTATATATAGTGTGTGTTTGTCACCACTATACTTCGTGTCGTTGCTTTTTACTTCGTGTCAAACTTCACCTCGTGTTGTTTTCACCTCGAGTCGTTTCGTTATATTCTGTCCTCGTGTTGGTTTCTCGCTTTAGTCTTCATGTCGGTCTCTGTCGTTAGCCCGTGTTGTCCTCGTGTTGTTTTTGCATTCGTGACCTCGTGTCTCTTTTGCTTATAACCTCTCCTCGTGTCATTTTCTTCTGTGTATCTGACCTGTTACAGAGTATCTCGTGTCGTTCTTGTGTCATCTCGAGTAATAGTCACGTCGTGTTGTTACTATACCTCATGCAGTTTTGGTTTTAATGGCCATGCAGCGTATTAAAGGACTTACTCTCATTACAGGTCCGAGGAAGAACATTCCACACTCCAGGGCTGCACGTGATCCGAGACAAGAGGAACCAATCTGATAAAGGCACGTGGCAGGAAGATTCTGGATCGAGCGTGGGAGGCACACGCATTTTGTGCCCTATCCACCTGCTGTTCAGCTATAAATAGAATCCTTCGTCCTCAGATGAAGGTGATCGAAGAAGAGAGGCATAGAAGAAAAAACAAGAAAATTGAGAGCCCTTCGATCCAGGAGAAGAAAAGAAAGAAGAAAGAATAGCAGAGAAAGAAAGAGAGAGAGAGAGCAGAAGAGTGATCAGAAGAGTTGTTCTGACTTGCGGATCAAATCCGAAGTCTATTGCTCTGTGTTGAGCTACATTGTTTCCATTTTCTGGCATTTGATTTTCTTCGTTCGTATTTTTCCGTTTATTGTTCTTATCTTTCTTCCACTGTCCTTGTTTGGGTTTTCGATCCTCTGGATTGAGGTCGGGGTCCTCCTGTGAGATCAGGAGAAGGGAGATTCATTCTCCTGTTTGCAAGCAGCAAGTGAGCTGCTTGTAGGTTCCCTCCGGGTTGGGAGGAAGAGGGGTCTTCGACCTCTGGTTCACTAGTAGCAGGGTTGCTACCAGTGGGGTTCCCTCTTGGTAAAGAGGAAGAGAGACGTAAGTCTCTAGGTTCTAGTGACTGCAGGTCGCAAGAGGTTCCCTCCGGGTAGGAGGAAGAGGAGAGGTTGTTCTCCTGGGAAGCTGTGTATCAGCAGTTGTCTGGCAAGCTGTGTTGCCCAGCCTTTAGTGAAGCCACACTCGGTTTGAGTGTGGGGTGGATGTAGGTCTGAAGGACCGAACCACCTTAAAATCCTCTGAGCCCTTGTGCGATCGATTGTGGTACTATCATGATATGCCTTCTATTTGCTTGAGCTATTAACTGCACTGCATCATATTCGTTAGCCTGAGCTCAAGGTTATTTGCATTTAGCAATATACTCTGCAGAATTTTTTTTTTAATCTTTAAAAACAGTGATATATTCATCCCCTCCCCTTCTAGATCACTTCATATTGTACTTATCAAACCTCTGATCTTCATTGGTGCCGCCGCCGCCGCCGTTCGTGCCGCCTACGAGCCGCCACGGGATCGTCTTCGGTTTTCTATCCTGTTGGACAGAGGTGCAGTTCATGTATTCCTGAAGCCAGCCACGAGCTCAGATCGATTTAAAATTTTGAGGGTTAGTTCCTATCTTCTATCCCATTCTCCACAAAAAAATCCAGGTTCAAAAGTCACAGTTTCATATCTTTACCATTTCGTTCAACTCTCAATCTCAGATCTATTCTGTCACTGTCTATAGTGACAGTAACCTTGAGTTCTCCACCTTCGACCACCCTTTTTATTTATGTTAGACCTCCCAATTTAACTGGGTGTTCTTTCCATCATCCCCTACCACCACAATTTTTCTTAAACTTTTATCATCCTTTTACCTATTTTTAATAATTTATGTTCTACCGGAGCTACAGTACTTTCAGTCAGATCCCAGATCCGACCTTCGTCCAGTAAAAACATCACAGAAAATCATAGACACATCCAAACGTGTCCAAACCAATTTTGCTGTCTTCCCAACTCAATTTCCCACAACTTTTCTGAAGAACCCAACCCTAGATTCGAACTTTTACTTCGTGGTCAAAGGTAATCCACAGTCAAGTTCTTTACAGGTCTGAGTCTTCGGTTACTGTACAACAGGAGATTGAAAATTCCATAAGTCAAGATCCGAGCAGATCCAGGCAAGATCTTTGGGCCTAGTTTGAAGAAATTCAAGATAGCTTTCTAACGGCGCCAGTCTCGTGTCGATCCGACATCGGGGCTGATCGCAGCGCCCATTCTCGCCGGAGCACGCGCCGAAATACAGAACCGGCAGATTTTCGATCGGGTTTTCCGACCGGTGCCGAACGGAGCCGCCAGGCCTCCGGCCGGCGAACCAGCGTGCCGCCATCCCAAGGAACGACCCTCCGGCCATCCACCACTACAGCGGTGCCACCGGGTCCCACACGGCCCCTCCGGACAGCACGTGGGCCCCACCGTCACGTGTTCGGGTGTTGCCGAATCAACGCGAGAAGCCGCCCGTCAACCCGAATTCGGTCCTCCCGGACCCCATTGTGTAGCCCTTTACCTCCCTGCATGGAGTGGGCAGCGAGTTGCATTTCTGTAATATCCGTGTATAATTGTTCCGGGAGTACGACTTCGACCGGGCCCGTCGTCCCCATGCCGAGCGCGTGGAGGTATCGCATTCGCTCCCTTACTTGGCATTTTACTTAATTTTCATATATACTTGCTTATGCCACTGCTAGAGAGCATGATAGGGTAATTAGCTCGCTTTCTATTTATATCACCGCTACTGCGAGAGAGAGCGTTACCGTCCCGTGACCCGATCCGGGCACAAGTGAGAGCCGACCACCCTAGCTCACAGCCGGTTTCTCAACCGCGCACATCCGACGCTTCCCTCGTTAAGGGGCAGTCACGAGCTTGTCGTGTCCGTGGTCCCGTCCCGCATCAATTTGGTATCAGAGCGAGTTTGAGTCTAGGGTGTCAAAAAAAAAAAGTGTGTCATTTATGTCTAGTCATTATTCATTGTCTACGTCGAGTCTAAGATCATCATATTTTTAAAACAACAAAAAAGAGTCGTTTTGGGTCGCATACATCCCTTTACTCGGTATATCAAAAGGTGTTGTCCGAACGTTAGGCCACGCCTATCGGGAAGGCCGCACACTTGTGCGAGTGATCTTCGGATCGGTTATCTCCGCCACGTACCGAGTCTTGGTTTACGTCTAGGGTCCTTAGTGTGCATGCATTCCAAACTTGCATAGTCGGTCTAGTGTCTTGTCACCGTGTGTATGCATGTCCATGTCCACTACCCATGGCCGATCCCCAAGACCATACGTCCGAGTGGTCAACTTTTGTGGCCAAAATGAATGTCCTCATGGATCGAGCCTTTGGTTTTGCCCCTCTCATTATGAAAGCCGCTCTACCCAACGGGTCCACAACGGAACTCCATTTCACCGATAGGGAGTCGGATAATTGGGTTTCTCTTGACATCGTGGAGTCTCTCTCCAAGACAGGCGAGATTGTCCGCGATGGTGATTTTGCTTGTGTTGAGTTCTATAAGAGGATCGGCTCTGTTCTCTACACCGATGGTGCATGGTGCAGGATCGGCACACTTGCTGGTTCATGTATCATTTTAGGGAAAAACTGGTTAGGAGAGAGAAGGGCCAATCTTGACTGGGACAAGAGGACTTTCACCTTATGCCCACCATACCTACCCGGTAAGATCACCCTTAGGGACCCCGTATGTCTAGCCACCCAGCCCCAGCGGCCCACTCCACCTTCGGATTCGCGCTTGGAGCCACCTCATCCCGAGCCACCCGTATTTCTAACGGGTACATTATACATAGCCGAGCCGCTTCTTAGTTGGCTCAAGGATGGCTTGGTCCCACTCCCTTACCCGTCTATGGACCCTACCCTACCTTTGGTGTCCGTCAACTTGGCCACACAACTTTTCGGTCTAGTCACCATGTCGATACTTTGGATGACCTTATTATGGGATTAGATTCACAATGGGAGTTGACGCATCTTTTGGCCCGAGGCTTTGACCAACCTGCTAGTCTTAGCTTCACCCATCCGGCCTTAGGATCCATTACCTCCGTGTGCACCGTGGGGTGTGTCACCACGGAGATTCTTCGACTCCTCCTGATGCCGGCCGAGTCCGACTTCATTCTCTTTTGCCTAAGGGAGGAAGTTTATTTTCTTCACATGACCATCGTCCCGTTCACTATGGCGGATGAAGGTGACCATTCACACCTTCAAGAATTTCACGATTGGGACCGTGTCATGGAGGAACCCATCTCCCGGGGTCATACCTTCTTTGACCCTTTTGACCCCTCTACTAGTGAAGCTCCCGAGCTATCACATTCCCTCCACCTCTTCCAAGGAGTTCACTATTCCACCCATACCCCTCGGTCTATTCGGCAAGCCGTCTCTACATCTAGGGATGATGACGAGGGTAGTTTTGGATCTCCTACCCCTTCTTCACCCAAATCCCATCGGTCACCAATGCATGAGTGGTACATCTTAGGGTGTCTAGGAGTCCTCCCTTCCATCAACCATCGTGTACATCTAGTATATGCATGGCACATATTCGGGTGTCCTGGTCCGCCGTCACCCATGAACGGGTCGGACTAACAGTGTGCTTTTTCTTTGTGTGGTTTTGTTTTGAGTGATTTGTTTACATGGTTTGTGTGTCATTTGTTTGTCTGCATGCGTCTTGTGTAAGCTCGTTGTCGTTCTCTTATGAGTAAGAGGCGAGTGGACTCACTTGATGAGTATTGGGTCGATTCTACATCTATACCCGGATCAGTCACCTATTGGGACTCAGCAGTGATTCCTAGTGAGTCTTCGAGCTGCTTTCTTCCCTTTTGAGAGTACCCCACTCGGAGTGTCCACCTTTAGCCCACAGCAGTTTGTGCATATCGAGTATATATGGAATGAGCAGGTGACGGTCACTTGGAGTGGAGCGTACCCGCGTTACTTGGCACGGTGACGGATCCGCCGGAGTATTCGAGCATCCTTACCCCTACTCGACGGGGTCGAGTTCCTCCCACCCAGGGAGAGTTGATGGGAATCGACGCCGAGCATGTACATTTTATTTTGCATTTGTGTCCTTTAGTTTATTTTTATATCCATGGGAAAGTATAAGCGCAATTGTACGGCTTTGTAAGCCAATACGTCATTCCCTTGGATTGTGTGGGTTTTTATGCAAATGTGTAGTAGGTCCAGCTAGGGGGGCCCCTCCCCTTCCCCATTGGTCCACCTCATCCATGTGGGGCTGGTCAACCATCCTAGGTGGCCATCTAGAAGGTTTGAATGCTAATTGACCACATGGGAGACAAAGGGGTTAAATTTTCAAAGGTAGGCCACCTACCTTACCTACCTAGTCAAAGGAGTGCCCCATTCATATGTAATTTATTTATTTTTAGTTTTGACCACATGGGGGATGAAAATGACATATTTCCCACGAAATTATCAGCCCCCCACCCCTTGCCATTTTCTATATAAGCCTATGTATAGTGTCATTAGAGATTAATGAAGAAAAATTTGTAAAATTGGCCTGAGCCACTGAAGGGTGTGCCCTTGTTCCTCTCTCCCCCTGGTGTTCTTCTCCTCAAACCTCAAGTTCTAGAGTGTATCAATCTTCTATCTCCCCCTCTCAACCTCTGATCTTCATTGGTGTCGCCGCCGCCGCCGTTCGTGCCGCCTACGAGCCGCCACGGGATCGTCTTCGATTTTCTATCCTGTTGGACAGAGGTGCAGTTCGTGAATTCCTGAAGCCAGCCACGAGCTCAGATCGATTTGAAATTTTGAGGGTTGGTTCCTATCTTCTATCCCATTCGCCACAAAAAAACTCCAGGTTCAAAAGTCACAGCTTCATATCTTTACCATTTCGTTCAACTCTCAATCTCAGATCTATTCTGTCACTGTCTACAGTGACAGTAACCTTGAGTTCTCCACCTTCAACCACCCTTTTGATTTATGTTAGACCTCCCAATTTAAATGGATGTTCTTTCCATCGTCCCCTACCACCACAATTTTTCTTAAATTTTTATCATCCTTTTACCTATTTTTAATAATTCATGTTCTACCGGAGCTACAGTACTTTCAGTCAGATCCCAGATCCGACCTTCGTCCAGTAAAAACATCACAGAAAATCATAGACACATCCAAACGTGTCCAAACCAATTTTTATGTCTTCCCAACTCAATTTCCCACAACTTTGCTAAATAACCCAACCCCAGATTCGAACTTTTACCTTGCGGTCAAAGGCAATCCACAGTCAAGTTCTCTGCAGGTCTGAGTCTTCGGTTACTGTACAATAGGAGATTGAAAATTCCATAAGTCAAGATCCGAGCAGATCCAGGCTAGATCTTTGGGCCTAGGTTGAAGAAATTCAAGTTAGCTTTCCAACGGCGTCAGTCTCGTGTCGATCCGACATCGGGGCTGATCGCAGCGCCCATTCTCGCCGGAGCGCGCGCCGAAATACAGAACCGGCAGATTTCCGATCGGGTTTTCCGACCGGTGCCGAACGGAGCCGCTGGGCCTCCGGCCGACGAACCAGCATGCCGCCATCCCAAGGAGCGACCCTCCGGGCATCCACCACTACAGCGGTGCCACCGGGTCCCACACGGCCCCTCCGGACAGCACGTGGGCCCCACCGTCACGTGTTCGGGTGTTGCCGAATCAACGCGAGAAGCCGCCCGTCAACCCGAATTCGGTCCTCCCGGACCCCATTGTGTAGCCCTTTACCTCCCTGCGTGGAGTGGGCAGCGAGTTGCATTTCTGTAATATCCGTGTATAATTGTTCCGGGAGTACGACTTCGGCCGGGCCCGTCGTCCCCACGCCGAGCGCGTGGAGGTATCGCATTCGCTCCCTTACTTGGCATTTTGCTTAATTTTCATATATACTTGCTTATGCCACTGCTAGAGAGCATGATAGGGTAATTAGCTCGTTTTCTATTTATATCACCGCTGCTGCGAGAGAGAGCGTTACCGTCCCGTGACCCGATCCGGGCACAAGTGAGAGCCGACCACCCTAGCTCACAGCCGGTTTCTCAACCGCGCACATCCGACGCTTCCCTCGTTAAGGGGCAGTCATGAGCTTGTCGTGTCCGTGGTCCCGTCCCGCATCATCATGTCTAGCATGTCATCCAGGCGGGGAATAGGGAACCTGTACTTCACGGTGATCTTGTTGATGGCACGACTATCAATACACATTCTCCACGTGCCATCCTTCTTCGGGGCGAGTAATGCGGGTACAGCACATGGACTCATGCTGTCCCGGACAGATCCTCTCTGCACAAGCTCATCGACCTGCCGTTTAAGCTCGGCATGCTCCGTGGGGCTCATTCGATAATGAGGAAGGTTGGGCAAAGAAGAGCCCGGAACAAGGTCGATGGCATGCTGAATATCCCGCATGGGTGGGAGTCCCTTGGGAAGCTCATCGGGAAAAATATCAGCAAACTCCTGCAGAATAGGAACAACCTCGGGTGGGAGCTCACCCTCGGAGTCCCGCTCCACCTCTCGGACCGTAATGGCAAACACCGGACAGCCCTGACTAAGCTCCTGCTCCATTTCCCGGGAGCTAATCATCATCAATCTCCTCGTCGAGGGCTCTCCTGGGCCAGAGGTAACGGTCATAGTCCGAGCTGGGGATGGGGTACTGGGCCCGGGTACGGAAGGCTTTGGAGTACTAGGGCCAGTAGGACACCTGACTGACGGGCTCCTAGGCCGAACGGGGTGGAGGGTGACCCGCTGGCCATCGTGGTCGAAGGTACAGGTGTTCAACCGACCATGGAGTGTGGCATCTCGGTCGAATAACCACGGCCTACCAAGAATGATACTTCCCACTTCCATGGGGAGAACATCACACCAGACCTCGTCACGGTAGGAGTGGAGCTGTAGCGGGACCAAGCACCGCAGCCTGACCGAAATGGAAGTGGTATCCACCCCTGATACCTGATAGGGACAAGGATGGTGTACGGGTGTGAGACCAAGACGAGCGACAGCGTTCGTGGAGATTGCATTGATACAACTCCCGCTATCGATGACCACCTTGAAAATTTGCTTTCCCAGCCTACAGAATACCTGAAGGATAGTGGTCTGATGCCAGTCATCACTGGCCTGTGGCTGGGTGAGGATACATCTGACGACCCCCACGTGGGTATCGCCCGACTGCTGAACATCCTGGGCCTCACCTCCCATCTCATAGTACTCGTCAGTTAACTCTTCATCTGCCTCATAGCTGACTAACTCGAGGCCCGTAGGGGTGATATCCTCGGCCTGTGTGTCCCCAATGTGAAGAGATGGGCGGGTGGGACACTGGTTGGCGAAATGGCCAAACCCATTGCAGCGATAACACTGCTGCCGTGATTCACTAGACTCCCCAATCATAGGTCCTTTACCTTTATCCTCCCGACGGATAGGAGGCGTAGGCAACAAAGGACGTGCAGGAGGTGCGGGTGCCGGTGGACGGGCTATGGGTGGGGCCGTAAGATGCTGGGGACGAGGAAGGTCCCTCGGGGGTGGAGGACGAGGCCTAGGAGCAAAGGGCTCGGGGCGAGCAGGCTCCTGAGGTCGTGCCATGGGGGCCCTCGGATACGTGCCAGATGAGCCACGGGACTCGACACTACGAAGGGGAAAGGAGCCCAACCGATGGGGTGACTCAAACTCGGCCTCGAACTACTCCAATTCGAGAGCAATCTGATATGCTTGCTCCAAAGTGGTGGCATTACGGCGAAAGAGTTCATATTGATAATTAGGACGCAAACCCCTCCGAAAGCGGGATATCGTCATGGTGCTCTCTTCCGTGACACCGCACCGCAAATAATACTCATCGAACTCAGCGGTGTACTCGGTCACGGATCGGTTCCCTTGGGAAAAGCTTTGCCACTTGTCTATGAGACGTTGGCGATATGAGGTGGGAAGGTATTTCTCCCTCAATTTGGACTTCATATCTTCCCAAGTACCGATTTGGGGTTGACGTCGCTGGTTGAGCAGGCTCTCCACATTGATCCAATAAGTTTGGGCCTGCCCTTGCAACTTCATCTTTGCGTATCGGACTCTTCGGTGGTCCGTCATCTCAAACCACTCGAAGTACCGGTCCATGCCGGCCTCCCAATCTAAATACACCCTAGGGTCCAAGGACCCGCTAAAAGTGGGAGGGTCCGCACGCACACCCCTAAGAATGCGGTCGTCATCCTCGTCATCACGATTCCGTCGTTGATGACAACGATCGTTACCCCCTTGATCATTATCAGATACATAATCATCCACCACATGCACCTGTTGAACCCCAACATTCTCCGCCTGAGCCCTTGGCACAGCAGGCTGAACCGACTCCTATTGGCCGTTCATCGGCGCGGGTTGCGCCGCTACTGGGCCCCTCTCGAGGATGGCAATCCTCCCAACTAAGCCCTGGATGGACTGATCTGAACTCTCGGCCCGATCCTCGAGGGTTTTCATCCGCCCTTCTAGACGCGTTCCTATGCCATCCATACGCGTACTAAGACCATCCATACGCGTATCTAAACGATCCATGATGGCCCGAAACATCTCGGCCGTGGAAGACTCATCGGAACTACGGGCTCGGGACTCCGCCATAGGTGGTGGTGGTGAGTACTGGGTACCTCGACGGGTGGGCATGCAACTGACACACGACCTAGAAGACACCGACTAATGCAAACACACACTAAATGATGCACTTAGACCTAAACCAATATCCGGTACGGGGCGGAGTTAATCGATCCGAAGATCACTCCCGCAAGTGTGCGACCTCCCGGTAGGCGTAGCCTAACGTTCGGACAACACCTTTTAAGATACCGAATAAAGGGTGCAAATACAATTTAAAACACACTTTTTTTTTGTTTTGAAAATAATGATGGTCCTAGACTCGACTTAGACCATGATGCATGACTTATGCAACGACTACCCTAGACTCAACCTGGCTCTGATACCAAACTGATGCGGGACGGACACGGGAGACGTCACTATATGGTGCCACCCTCGGACTCTAGATGAAGACGCGACCAGCAGCACACACCAGGGAGACACTAAGCCCGACACTACGAGCTCCTAGTGGCAAAACGTTGCTAACAGAAGTGGAAGCTCACTCGTCGTCCCAAGCGAGGGAAAGCGCGGACCGTGCGCGGTTAAGGAACTGGCGGAGGTCAAGGGTAGTCCGACTCAACTTTCGGACTCGGATCGAGTCACGGGATGGGTCACTCTCACTCTCACAGCGGTGACATGGACACACGGGCTAGTACCTACACTCTCGGCAGCGGCAAAAGACTGTATACTAGCTAAGCAAATGAATGCCAAGAGGTTCAGACCATTACCTCCACGCACCCGACGTGGAGAAGACAACCCCGGCCGAATTACGGATCCCCGGTTAAACAACTTTACAACAGTACAATGATTTGACCCACTCCACGCAGGGAGGTAAAAGGTCACATGTGGGGTCCGGGAATCACACAACTCGGGTTGACGGGCAGCATCTTGATGTCGCCCGGCGGTGCCGAACTCCGCGTTTTCGTGCTTTCCGAACGGCGGGTTCTGCGGGCCCGCGGGGCCCACGGATGGCGCGGTCCTCCGGATCTGCGGGGGTGGGACCCACTATGATGGGGACCCCTGGTGGCGTGCCTCCACAGACGGCGGTCGGCCGGGAACACCGATCGGGGGTCGATCGGTCCCGATTCCCAAACTTTGAAGTTGCTGCCCACGGATTTTTAGTTGCTGTTTTCAGGCGCGCGCTCCGGCGAAAACGGCCGCTGTGATCAATCCCGACGTCGGATCGGGATGCATGAGCTATCGTTGGAAAGCTCTCTTCAAATGCTTCGATCTAGACCCAGAGAGATCTACTTGATCTGGTCGGATCAGAACTTTATTGAATTTACAAGCCCCTGTTGTACAGTTACCGAAACCTCATATTTGCAGGGTACTTGTCTGATAACCACCGTTGACCGCCTAGTAAACCTCTGATTCAGCTCTTGAGCTCTTCTTCAAAGTTATAGGGGATCAAACCACGGAACTGGGACTATTTTTTGAATTTGATTTGGAGGTGGTGATGATTTACTATGATTTTTGGGGTGACTGATGGTCGGAT
This sequence comes from Amorphophallus konjac, assembly GCA_022559845.1. Classification (NCBI taxonomy): domain Eukaryota; kingdom Viridiplantae; phylum Streptophyta; class Magnoliopsida; order Alismatales; family Araceae; genus Amorphophallus; species Amorphophallus konjac. Next base: position 216,961,551 of record CM040118.1, read on the forward strand.
CTAGGAACAGGGGGATAGAACTATAGCTGGGACTGAGAACGATTTTTAGAAAATATGAAATGGACGAACCAAAAATGGAGAAACTTTGTGGATGAAGGGGTGGATAGGTGGAACCTCCATTAAAATTGGGCGACCCAAAATAAATCAAAAAGTGGACTAATACATGAAACTCAGGGCGGGGATGAATCTGGACAGAACTCTAGCAGAACCGAAATGGAAGAGTGGACGAAAATCAAAAAATATGAAACGAGATCTGAATGGTAAACCAAAATTTTTGGGATGTCCTTGACACCTCTGGAACACCCAATAAAATCCCCAGATCTATCTGAGCTCGGGGCTGAGATAGGAAATTCGTGGAATCTCCTGTGATACTGCGCGGGCAGAACTCCGTTGACGGCGATGGTGGTGCGGTGGCGGCTCGTGGCGGTGGCGGCGGCGACCGGAACTGATAGGGTGGAGTCTCATCACCAAAAGGAAGCCTTCACAACTTCAAGGGGGAGAGGGAGAGGGGAAGGGGGCGCACCAAGGCTGGAGCTTCAAGCTTTTTTTCAATTCAAATGGCATTAATTCATGAAAATAGGAAAATACAAGCATATATAGGTCACCCATCTAATCCATCCTCCACCGTTGGATCTAGGGGTTAGGGATGGATCGCTAGGATGAAGTTTGATCAAAACACAATAAAAATAATAAACAAATGGGGAGGGGGCGCACCTTGACCAAGGGGGGGACATGGTAGGTGGGTTTAGTTGGAATTGTTGACCATTTTGGTCCCTTGTCCCCCATGTGGACAATTGACTAGTCAAGGCTTCTAGATGTCCACCTTGGATGTTGACCAACCCCACAAGGCTGATATGGACCAATGGGAGGGGGCCTGGGGGTCCCATGGGGCCCAGGGGTCCTATTTTACAAATAAGCCCCTCGTACACTCATAATTGCAAATCTTATAAAATGAAATAAACACACCTTACACACAAATAAAGTCTAATTAAATATGAAAAATGGGGAGGCTCAAGGCGGAGTCTCCAGGCTGTCTCCGAGCCAGATGGACGCTGAGGTGGCTCGAGTCGTGCTCCGTGTGCGGTACCGGTGGCTCGGCGTGTCGCGCCGCTCAACTGCTCGGGTGTCCGCACCAACGAGTGTTGGTATAAACTCGGGAAATGCATCCGTTGCGGAAGCGAAGATCATAAAATCACTTATTGTCCACTTTTAAAGGAACAAGCATCGCGAGAACATCAACAAGGTGGACCTAAGCGGCAGGGTAGGCTACAAGCATTCGAAGGTAACTCTAAAAACCTACCTCTGTTATAAATTGCATGAATTGGATATGGTGATATTAGTATTTGGCATGCTATGAGAATGGATCAAGCTGGAATACATGTTTTGAAAATGGTGACCTTACCCCACTACTATGGAAAGAAATCGTGTGAATTTGGGGACCAAATTCTTTTAAGTGGGGGAGGGTGTATCACTCCAGAAATTTAAATAGTGGATAAATAATAATGACTATGTAATATTGGTCCTATGATAATCACGAGAAATAAAATTTTGATAAGAGTAAAATATAAATAGCCAAAATAGATGATGAGCATTAATATTAATTAATGGGTCTTGATAAATTGGCTTGAAATTGTTAATGGACTTCCGTAGGAAGAAGCTTAAATGGGCCTTAAATAAATCCTCAAAGAATAAGTAGGACAACCACACAGTAGAACTTTTAAAAGCATAAATGGGCTTCACATGCATGGGCTTCATAGCCCAGCTAGGAGGGTCACGTGTGGGCCTTGTATCACCAAACCCATCCCACGTTCAATAGTTGCATGGGATGATAGCTTTAGGGTTTTTGAAACTAATATAATGTAGGCGGCTGTTGAATTGGCAGGGGGAGGGATCGACGGGCAAATACTTGGAAATCCTTGCTGCCTTTAGCATTTTGACCCCCATTAGGGTTTTCCTTCTCTATAAATCAACCCCATCGCACGTAGAAGCCTGTGATGTCGCTGACGTACTCGTTCCTTGCATCCTCCTATTGCCGTTAGTGTGAAGAAGCCCTTGTTGTCCTCGTCTTCCTCCTGAGTACGTGAAGAGCATCTCCATCCTGCATCTTCTGCATATTGCTATAGTAGTCTCTACTTCCTCCTTCGTGATCGTGTGCAGTTGCAGTTGCTGCTGCTGCTGTTTCCTTCTTCCCTCGCGTGGGCAAGACTGCATCTGTAACGCCCCGAGATCCGATCCCCAAATTATGGGTATTATTTTTTTTCTTTCTTCCATTGGACCGCGAGACATTACATTGCACGTATCACAGAAGCCCAATTATATAAATATGCATACACTCGCATGAGAGAGAGAGAGAGAGAAACCACAGATTACAAGAAATGTAGGTAACATCTCAAGCATTCATACTTTTCAAAGAGGGTACATTTACATTGTTCCAGATTGAACATCAGTTCACATAGGCCCACCACCCCATATACATATAATAGAGACATTCATCCATAGCATCCCTAGACAAACCATCAACTAGCACTACTCCTCAACTGTAGCCTCCTCCTCAACCCCCTTCTCTATGTCTCCTGAAAACGTGTGTCACAAAGGGGTGAGTGTGACGCTCAATAGGCAGCCTAAACAAACCGGGGTTAACTCGCATCTATATAGCCAATTTATATACATAATTCAGATATTACTAATAGCATAATCCATTCATTATCATCTACTTAAAATAACTCGTATGAGGAAAATACATATTCTTCAACTAATCATATAAGGTACCCATGCATGCGTTAAAACCATGGTGAATAAGCAGTTTACATATTATCGCCTTTTCACGTTTTTACATTTTCACATTTCCACAATTCTGTTATTGTTGGAAACAAACAGCTACCACAACACAGGTGGCCCCCCACACACAAACGAACGAACGAACGAACGAACGAAAGAATACTGCACAGACCCGAGAGCGAACTCCCACCTAGACTCATGTGGCCCACATAGTTCTGCCGTTCCACAGAACAATCGGCCGAATCATAGGTTTTTCACCTAGACTCCTGCTGCACGGGACGTTACATACCGCCGTCCCCCGGGTTCCGTGGCACTCCAATTCGCCGTCCCTCAGAACGAACAAGCCGAATCAATAGGATTTTTAACCAGGGCGTTACATATCGCCATCCCCTAGGATCATTAACTTCTGCGGCGTTACGTATCACCGTCCCACAGAAAGGGCCACCCCACAAAGGGACCGAAGTCCTAGCTCATAGAATGTTGTTGTTCCTACTCATAACATTCACATCGTATTCGCATTCATACTCATTTTACAAATATTAGTATGATACTTTATCATAACATGCATGCTTCCAATAGTTTAAGTGGGCTAAACATACTCATAGTAATTCTTCTAATGAGTTACTCATGCTCAAAGATATGCTGCAAATAGTTTAACATGGCTAAACACACCCGTAGTCATGTTCAGGTTACTATATGAAAGTACAGGTTCATCCTTCTAGGCTACACATGCATAGAAAATGACTTATATCTGAAAGTATAGAATTTTAGGGTACATGAAACCTTTATAGTGGGTTACTAATGTATCCTTCTACCATTTTCTAATTTTTCAGATTTTTAAAAAATAAAATGCCTTTTTAAAACTCTCCTTTTCTGTGTTTCTAGAAATCTGGACAGACCCATAGGTTCGTCGACCTTACCTAAGTCTGTGCAGCACGTGCACCGACCTTACCTATGGCTTGGGCAAAAACATGCACCGACCTTACTTTGGCCTGGGCAAAACATGCACTGACCTTACTTTGGCCTGGGCAAAACATGCACCGACCTTGCTATGGCTTGGGCAAAAACATGCACTGACCTTATTTTGGCCTGGGCAAAACATGCACCGACCTTACTATGGCTTGGGCAAAAACATGCACTGACCTTACTATGGCTTGGGCAAAAACATGCACCAACCTTACTATGGCTTGGGTAAAAACATACACCGACCTTACTTTGGCTTGGGCAAAAACATGCACCGACCTTACTTTGGCCTGGGCAAAACATGTACTGACCTTACTTTGGCCTGGGCAAAGAATGCACTGACTTTATTTTGGCCTGGGCAAAACATGCACTGACCTTACTATGGCTAACACCACATGCACAGACCTTACTATGCACAGACCTTACTATGGCTAACAGAAAACATGCACAGACCTTGCTATGGCTAACACAAACATGCACAGACCTTATTATGCACATACCTTACTATGGCTAATACAAAACATGCACAGACCTTGCTATGGCTAACAGAAAAATGCATAGACCTTACTATAGCTGACACAGACATGCACAGACCTTACTATGGCTAACACAAAACATGCACAGACCTTGCTATGGCTAACACAAACATGCACAGACCTTATTATGCATAGACCTTACTATGGCTAATACAAAACATGCACAAACCTTGCTATGGCTAACACAGACATGCACAGACCTTACTATGGCTAACATAAACATGCACATGCCTCACTATGGCTAACACAAACATGCACAGACCTTATTATGCACAGACCTTACTATGACTAATACAAAACATGCACAGACCTTGCTATGGCTAACACAGACATGCACAGACCTTACTATAGCTAACACAAACATGCACAGACCTTACTATGGCTAACACAATATGCACAGACCTTATTATGCACAGACCTTACTATGGCTAATACAAAACATGCACAGACCTTGCTATGGCTAACACAAACATGCACAGACCTTACTATGGCTAACACAATATGCACAGACCTTATTATGCACAGACCTTACTATGGCTAATACAAAACATGCACAGACCTTGCTATGGCTAACACAAACATGCACAGACCTTACTATAGCTAACACAAACATGCACAGACCTTACTATGCCTAATACAAAATATGCACAGACCTTGCTATGGCTAACACAAACATGCATAGACCTTACTATAGCTAACACAAACATGCACAGACCTTACTATGCCTAATACAAAATATGCACAGACCTTGCTATGGCTAACACAAATATGCACAGACCTTGTCTCAAAGGCTGACCTTCCCAGGGGCTGTGCAAATCCTTAGAGACAGAGAGGTAACTCGTGGAAGCCCAAAACTTAATGAAGCCAAAAATCAAAATGAACATGGCAGTGGTCCCCACGTGCCATTAATCCCCCTTTAAAGTGTATAAAATACATTTAAAATCATTCTAATGCATCATTGACCCCCCTAAAGTTTGAGGTTAGGTGCCTACCTTGGAGATGGTAAACCGACGATCCGGGGATGAAATCCACACCCCATATCCTCCTAAAGCTTTTCCTTCCGATCCGGGGATGAGTTCCACACCCAGATCCACCCAAGACTTCGCTGCAGGTTCACCCTTTACGAAATGTCAAGATTCCTCACTTCTCTTCCTTACCCGAGAGAAACCATAGATGGTGGGTGTTGAGGATAGGTGTTGCTAAAGGCTGATCACCCTTGGAACCCACTTCTTTATATAGGTTTCAAGCCTCCCATGACCTGTCCCACGTCCAGCTAGGTTCAGCCCAACCCCCAGGTTGCTGGCTTAAAGAGGGGTTAATGCTAAGCATCCCTTCGAGTTTGAACAGATGTGACCCTTTGACTGCTGATCATAAATGCTAGTGGACGCACATTTATGTTGAGAATTATGTTGGGATGTCTTCATATGAAATAAAGAGGACTTCTAGATCTAACTCCCAGTCATGGTTTCATCGAATTTCATCAACTATAGAGTGAGTTATCATTTTCACAATATTAATCATTATTCCTCCTCTGTTTCAATCGCGACCCTTCGTCTACCTGGTCATAAATGCGAGTGGGCGCACTCTTTTGTTGGGATTTGGATTCGGATGTCTTCCGATGAAATCAAGAGGGCTTGCATATCTAACTTTGGGTCATTGTTTCATCAAATTTAAGAACCCCTAGCCATAGTTATGATTTTCGCAAGATTAATATTTATTTTCCCCCGTTCCAGTCGCGACCTTTCGGTAGCCCGAGATAATTTGAGTATAACTCTAGTATCCAGGTGGAATTTGGCCTTGACATCAACATAAAAGATGTGGATAACATCTAATGCGAAATTATGGTGTTGGTTTCAGGTCATTTCATCAACCAAAGACGAAGTCATAAATTTCCCTTTAATTTCACGTGAATTTATCCATCAGTCACACATCTTCGTGATAGTTGGCAGCAAAGGGCTAAGAACTTTGGGTTCTGGTGCGAATTGGGTTTCCACCTTATCAAAAGAGCTTGGGGCAAGGGCCCAATATTTCTAATGGGCAAAGTTTTAACCCATTTGGATAACCATGGGTCAAGATATCCTTATTTCAACAGGTGGCAGCATTTTTTGTAATTGTTTCAACCCATTATCGCTAACTCCCTCTTAACCACTATTAGACCCATTTTTTAGAAGTTATACTCTTCATCAAAGTTGTTTCTTACCCAATGGTCATTGCATGGGTTTTAGTTTCACCTAATTCTGACCTCCCTATATTAAGTTATGAATTTCCTAAGGATCCTTCAATAATCTGTCCAAATTTCTAGCTTATTGAGTTCATGGGCCCGAGTTGTATTCATTTGGGCCTGTGCCCAAATTGGTGGTCATAACATCCTCTCCCCCTAAAAAATAATTTCATCCTCGAAATTGACTTGAGAAATTTCTCCATAAAACCTTCACCAGCCAGATGGTTTAAGCTTGCTTGGCTTACTTCCTAATCTAGTCATCAATGATCAGTTGACCTTCTTCTGTCATGGAGAAGAAGCTTACACGTGTAATGCACAGGCTATGTTTCAAGGGCTCATTAAATATCATCTTACTTAAAATAACTGTAAGCTACAACTTATGCCACACAGTGTATGCTTTTACGGTTTTTATCAGTTACATTCGAAGGTTCAGCTTGTTATGCGACTTGCAAACTAAAATGGGTCATTGCTCCGTACCTTCAGTCACGGTAGGGGTATTTTCTACCTCCTTTTGTATTAGAGTATAAACTTGCCCTCTGTACCGAATCCTCCCCCGCAGAGGTACGGGCTTTTGCTGAGTCTTCTTAGGGCATTTCCTCACAATATGACCAGCCTCGCCGCATCCATAGCACTTGCCCTCTGTCCTCCAGCACTCCAGCTGATGCGGGACGGACACGCGACCTGGGACTCTAGCTCGCGATCATCCCTATGCGAGGGAAACACTGGACCGTGCGTGGTTGAGAAACCGGCAGTGAATCTCGGGTATCGGCTTTTCCGCGTTAACTCGGGTTAAGTCACGGGACGGATCACACTCACTCTTTCACAGCGGTGATAAAAAATAGATATCAAGCTAGGAACCTACACTCGCAGCGGCATATACGAATGAATACGAACTAAGCAAAATGCGATAAAGAGTGGGGGCGAGTTTACCTCCACGCTCCGGGCGTGGGGAAGACGACCTCGGCCAGTTACTGTAACTCCCGGTACAATGGTGAAAACTTATGTACAACAGTGAATTTTATTGCCCACTCCACGCAGGGAGGTAAAGGGCTACAAGTGGGCTCGGGAGGACAGTTCCTGGGTTGACGGACAGTAATCTGGAGGTGCGTTCAGAGCGAACTCGGCCTGCTGGTCCGACTCGGTACTACGCCGACTCGGTTCTGACTCGCTGGACAGCAAGCCTTGGCCTTCAAAGGAATGTTGCCTTCCTGAGATCTTCTGGAGGCGCCGCTTGGTTGGAACGTGGGCAGGACGTCCCTGGTCGACTCCCTAAAGTGGCGGTTCCAGAAGTTGACTTTTGGTATTTTTACACGAATTATCCACGAACTGATTTTTCTGATCTGCACAGGGAACAGAATTGCGCGCCTCGGTGGCAAGAATTAATTCTCTCAGATCCAGAATCAGATTGAGGCAAGACTGGTGGCGTTAGAAAGAGGACTCCCAGATCTACCACATATAATTTTTTTGGGTCGATCCAACGAAGGGATGTGAAATGGGAGGCTCTGCAAGACTGAGTTTTTTATGTTGATATGTTGACAGACACTCAGGACAGAAGGGGATTTGCCTGAAACTAACATTTGACCGAGGGGTAAATGATTTTTCCAGGGACTAAACAAATCAAGGGAGGTAGCGGGAACGTGAGGAACACTGAGGAATTTTTGTGGAATTTCTAAAAATTGTTAAGGGGGTGAGAAAAATACGAATAGGTGACACTATTCTGCAGATCTGCAAAATGGCAGATTACTGAGGGGAAGAACAAAAATATGGGAAAAATATCAAACTAAGGCCAAAGGCACGAAATTTGAAATGGAGATTAGGGGAGACAGGGAGAACAAACTCTCAAAATTAGGGCTTGAACAGACAACAAAAAAAAAGATAAAATTTCTTAGATGAGGTTCTATCTTGATTTGGACAGAACTCCGGCGATGGCGGTGGCGGCGCGATGGCGGCACGAACGGAAGGCGGAAGCCAGAAGTCGCATCCAGCAGAGGTTGGAGATCCTGGAGTCACACCAAGATGAGGGCTTTACACCCTAGAATGGGCAGCAATCACTGCTGCAAGGGGGAGAGGAGAGACACAAGGGGTGCCCCTTGGGCTTGCTCTTGGCAAAAATGCTTAATTCTTCATTAATATCTCTAATGACACTATACATATGCTTATATAGAGAATGGCAAAGGTGGGGGGATGGAAATTTCGTGGGGGAGAGGGGATTTTCTTCCCCATGTGGTCAAATGACAAAATTAAATAAAAAATACAACATGGGATGAACTATATTATAAGGGGGAAGTATCTTGGACTTTGCTCTTGAATGGTCAAGCATCTAGAAGCCCACCTTGGACTTTTGACCAGCCCCACATGGGACCCTAAGGCTTAGGTGGACCAATGGGGAAAGAGATGGGGGACCCATGCTGGTCCTAATAGACTTTTACACAAAAACTCAAACAATCCTAAGGAATGACAAATTGACTTATAAAGCCTTACAATTGCGTACATTTTTTCCCAAGCATATAAATGCAAATAGAAGGACTCAAATACAAAATAAAAAGTAAGTGGTCTTGCTCTGATGTCCCCATCAATTCTCCCCGAGTGGGAAGAACTCGACCCCGTCGAGTAAGGGGTGCGACTGCTCATGACGCCGGCGGATCCGTCATCGTACCAGGAAGTGCGGAGTACGATCCACTCCAAGTATTCGACACCTGCTCATCCCGGATAGATTCGATATGCACACGCTGCTGGGGAGGAGGTTAGAGGTGGACACTCTGGGGTGGGGTCACTCTCAAATGAGGGAGGCGACTCGAAGGCTCACTAGGACTCACCGCTAAGTCCCTTTATGTGACTAGATCAGATATGTAGAGGTAGATCCGATCCCAAAGTCCGACAAGTATCGCATTCGAAAGGGACTAACAACGCGAGCGTACAAAGGACCGACTCGACTCGATATATGCACAGACACACAAGACCCTAGACAAACCTATTGTTAGTCCGACCCATACATGTGCGGTGGCAGACAAGGACACCCGAATGTTTGCCATGCATACACTAGATGTAACCGGTGGTTAGCAGAATGGGGAACTCCTAAACATCCTAAAAGGCACCATGCATGCACATGCTCCCTAGTGGATTTGATAGGTGGAGAACTGAATTCACCTTCTTTGACACTCCTATATGATGACCATGGAACGATCCCCGAGTTGGGTGTTGGTGGACTAGCCCGTGGGGAAGGGGTGTGGTAGTGGACTTCCCTAACAAGGTGTAAGGGAAATGGTGGGTCATGAGATCCACTAGCGAAGGGGTCGAATGGGTCAAAGAATGTGTGACCCCTCGGTTCCTCCATTACATAGTCCCATGTTTGAAATTCATGAAGGTGATGGTCACCTCCATCCATCGTGGTAGATAGGACAGTGTATAGAAGATATGGCTCCTCCCCCGGGATAAAAGGAATAAAGTCGAGCTCGACCGATAACGGGAGGAGTAGAAGAATCTCCGTGGTGACACAACCCACGGTGCACACGGAGGTAATGGATCCCAAAGCCTGATGGGTGAAGCTACGACCTGTGGGTCGGTCGAAGCCTGGGGCCAACAAGTGCGTAAATGTCAATTGCCAGTCTAATCCGTTAAAAAGGTCACCTAATGTATCCACATGGTGACTAGACCAGAATGTTGTCTGAAATGAGTTGATTGGCACTAGAGGTATTGTGGGGTCCATGGATGGGAAGGGAGGTGGGACCAAGCAATTCTTGAGCCAGCTAAGGAGTGGCTCAGTGATGAAAAGCCTTCCCGTTAGAAACATGGGTGGCTCGGGCTGAGATAGCACATAAAGATTGGAAGATAAGGGTGGTGGCAACGGAGCTCTAATGGGTGGGGAAGGAACGTCCTCCCGGAGGGGAAGAGGTCCTTGGGACCCCGGAGGTGGGGCCTGGTTGGGGTTACTGGCTATGACATCCCTAGGCTTGCGTATGGCTACGTTCGGTCTCAGAGGTGGGCAAAGGGAGACCAACGACTCAAAATACGCACACCTCCTATCCGACCGATCCGAAATCATTTGCACAAGTTCGGCAACGGTATGGGTTGGAGTACGGGTATCGCGGTGGATTCGCCCGTAATCAACCGGCCTAAGCTTGGGTACCTGAGGGGCTTCTTGCCTCCGGATATGACCCACTTGGTTGGAAGTGAGTTGGTGGGGTGGGCTGCAGGTGTGACCCACGTTGTTGGAAGTAAATGGGTGGGATGGGTTGGAAGGAACCGGATGGGGAGGGTAGACCCTTCTAAGCTCTCTCTTCATGTCCCACCATGATTCGATGGGCCATTGCCTCCTAACCACTGTCAAGCGCTCAATGTGGTCCCACTTTTCGGCGGCCTCATGTAGAAGCCTCTCATTGGCAAAATAGAATTGCCCGGCTTCAGACATGGTATAACAATCAAAGTATGTGTCCATGGCGGCCTCCCACTTGAGGTAGTCGCCCGGGTCATTGGAGCCATAAAAATCTGAGGCTTCGGACCTACGGAAGTGGAGAGGATGGTTGCCCAACCCATGGGTGTGCCAACGGTTATCTCGCCTGGGCAACCGGAAGTCCATTGAAAATGGGGAGCTATAAGACAGACATGAAGACACTTGGACAAGACACTAAACACGACCCTAAACGATAATGCAAGTTGGAATGCCGACTCGACTATGAACCTAGACACAACTAAGACTCGGTACGTGGCGGAAGTTTGACCCGAGAGTTTCCTCGACGTGAGTGTACGGCCTTCCCGATATGCGTAACATAACGTTCGGGCGACACCTTTTGATATATCGAACAATGGTTTTTTCAAATGCACTCTTAGACTTAGACACTTTTTTTTCTTTTTACGGACTTAGACACAAAGACTACCCTAGACTCAACCTTCGCTCTGATACCAAATTGATGCGGGACGGACACGCGACCTGGGACTCTAGCTCGCGATCATCCCTATGCGAGGGAAACGCTGGACCGTGCGCGGTTGAGAAATCGACAGTGAGCCTCGGGTATCGGCTTTTCCACGTTAACTCGGATTGAGTCACGGGACGGATCACACTCACTTTCTCGCAGCGGTGATAAAAAATAGATATCAAGCTAGGAACCTACACTCGCAGCAGCATATACGAATGAATACGAACTAAGTAAAATGCGATAAAGACTGGGGGCGAGTTTACCTCCACGCTCCGGCCGTGGGGAAGACGACCCCAGCCAGTTACGGTAACTCCCGGTACAATGGTAAAAACTTAGTTACAACAGTGAATTTTATTACCCACTCCACGCAGGGAGGTAAAGGGCTACAAGTGGGCCCGGGAGGACCATTTCTGGGTTGACGGGCAGCAATCTGGAGGTGTGTTCGGAGCGAACTCGGCCTGCTGGTCCGACTCTGTACTACGCCGACTCGGTACTGCGCCGACTCGGTTCTGACTCATTGGACAGCAAGCCTTGGCCTTCAAAGGAACATCACCTTCTTGAGATCTTCTGGAGGCGCCGCTTGGCTGGAACGTGGGCAGGACATCCCTGGTCGACTCCCTGAAGTGGCGGTTCCAGAAGTTAATTTTTGGTATTTTTGCACGAATTATCCACGGACTGATTTTTCTGATATGCACAGGGAACAGAATTGCGCGCCTCGGCGGCATGAATTAATTCTCTCAGATCCGGAATCAGATCGAGGCAAGACTGATGGCGTTGGAAAGAGGACTCCCATACCTACCACATATAATTCTTTTCGGTTGATCCAACAAAGGGATGTGAAATCGAAGGCTCTGCAAGATTGAGTTGTTTCTATGGATCTATTGACAGACACTTAGGACAGAAGGGGATCTGCCTGAAACTAACCTTTGACCGAGGAGTAAATGATTTTTCTAGGGACTAAACAAATCATGGGAGGTAGGGGGAAAGTGAGGAACACTGAGGAATTTTTGTGGATTTTCTAAAAATTGTTAAGGGGGTGGGAAAAATATGAATAGGTGACACCATCCTGCAGATCTACAAAATGGCAGATTACTGAGGGGAAGAACAAAAATATAGGAAAAATATCAAACTAAGGCCAAATGGCACAAAATTTGAAATGGAGATTAGGGGAGACAGGGAGAACAAACTCTCAAAATTAGGGCTTGAACAGAAAACAATAAAAAACATAAAATTTTAGAGATGAGGTTCTATCCTAATTTGGACAAAACTCTGGCGATGGCGGTGGCGGCGCGATGGCGGCACGAACGGAAGGCGGCGGCAGAAAGTCGCATCCAGCAGAGGTTGGAGATCCTGGAGTCACACCAAGATGAGCGTTTCACACCCTAGAATGGGCAGCAATCACTACTGCAAGGGGGAGAGGAGAGACACAAGGGGTGCCCCTTGGGCTTGCTCTTGGTAAAAATACTTAATTCTTCATTAATATCTCTAATGACACTATACATAGGCTTATATAGAGAATGGCAAGGGGTGGGGGGATGGAAATTTCGTGGGAGAGAAGGAATTTTCTTCCCCATGTGGTCAAATGACCAAATTAAATAAAAAATACAACATGGGATAAACTATATTATAAGGGGGAAGCATCTTAGACTTTGCTTGGTCCAATTTTGAATTTTCTTCCATCTTGTGCCCATGAATGGTCAAGCATCTTGTAGCCCACCTTGGACCTTTGACCAGCCCCACATGGGACCCTAAGGCTTAAGTGGACCAATGGAGAAAGAGATGGGGGCCCTTTGCTGGTCCTAGTAGACTTTTACACAAAAACCCAAACAATCCTAAGGAATGACAAATTGGCTTATAAAGCCTTACAATTGTGTACATTTTTTCCCAAGCATATAAATGCAAATAAAAGGACTCAAATGTAAAATAAGAAGTAAGTGGTCTTGCTCTGATGTCCCCATCAATTCTCCCTGGGTGGGAAGAACTCGACCCCGTCGAGTTAGGGGTGCGACTGCTCATGACGCCGGCGGATCCGTCATCATACCAGGAAGCGCGGAGTACGCTCCACTACAAGTATTCGACACCTGCTCATCCCATATAGATTCGATAAGCACACGCTGCTGGGGAGGAGGCTAGAGGTGGACACTCCGGGGTGGGGTCACTCTCAAATGAGGGAGGCGACTCGAAGGCTCACTAGGACTCACCACTAAGTCCCTTTATGTGACTAGATCCGATATGTAGAGGTAGAGCAGATCCCAAAGTCCGACGAGTATCGCACTCGAAAGGGACTAACAACGCGAGCGTACAAAGGACCGACTCGACTCGATATATGCACAGACACACAAGACCCTAGATAAACCTATTGTTAGTCCGACCCATACGTGTACGGTGGCAGACCAGGAAACCCGAATGTGTGCCATGCATACACTAGATGTAACCGGTGGTTAGCAGAATGGGGAACTCCTAAACGTCCTAAGAGGCACCATGCATGCACATGCTCCCTAGTGGATTTGATAGGTGGAGAACCGAATTCACCTTCTTTGGCACTCCTATATGATGACCATGGAACGATCCCCGGGTTGGGTGTTGGTGGACTAGCCCGTGGGGAAGGGGTGTGGTAGTGGACTTCCTTAACAAGGTGTAAGGGAAATGGTGGGTCACGAGGTCCACTAGTGAAGGGGTCGAATGGGTCAAAGAATGTGTGACCCCTCGGTTCCTCGATTACATAGTCCCATGTTTGATATTCATGAAGGTGATGGTCACCTCCATCCATCGTGGTAGATGGGACAGTGTATAGAAGATATGGTTCCTCCCCCGGGATAAAAGGAATAAAGTCGGGCTCGGCCGGTAATGGGAGGAGTAGAAGAATCTCTGTGGTGACACAACCCACGGTGCACACGGAGGTAATGGATCCCAAACCCAGATGGGTGAAGCTAAGACCTGTGGGTCGGTCGAAGCTTGGGGCCAACAAGTGCATAAATGTCAATTGCCGGTCTAATCCGTTAAGAAGGTCACCCAATGTATCCACATGGTGACTAGACCGGAATGTTGTATGAAATGAGTTGATTGGCACCAGAGGTATTATGGGGTCCATGGATGGGAAGGGAGGTGGGAGCAAGCCATTCTTGTGCCAGCTAAGGAGTGACTCAGCGATGAAAAGCCTTCCCGTTAGAAACATGGGTGGCTTGGGCTGAGATAGCACATAAAGATTGGAAGATAAGGGTGGTGGCAGTGGAGCTCTAATGGGTGGGGAAGGAACGTCCTCCCGGAGGGGAAGAGGTCCTTGGGACCCCGGAGGTGGGGCCGGGTTGGGGTTACTGGCTATGACATCCATAGGCTTGGGTATGGCTACGTCCGGTCTCAGAGGTGGGCAAAGGGAGACCAACGACTCAAAATACGCACACCTCCTATCCACCCGATCCGAAATCATTTGCACAAGTTCGGCAACGGTATGGGTTGGAGTACGGGTATCGCGGTGGATTCGCCCGTAATCAACCGGCCTAAGCTTGGGTACCTGAGGGGCTTCTTGCCTCCGGATATGACCCACTTGGTTGGAAGTGAGTTGGTGGGGTCGGCTGGAGGTGTGACCCATGTGGTTGGAAGTAAATGGGTGGGACGGGTTGGAAGAAACCGGATGGGGAAGGTAGACCCTTCTAAGCTCTCTCTTCATGTCCCACCATGATTCGATGGGCCATTGCCTCCTAACCTCTCTCAAACGCTCAATGTGTTCCCACTTTTCGATGGCCTCATGTAGAAGCCTCTCCTTGGAAAAATAGAATTGCCCGGCTTCAGACATGGTATAACAATCAAAGTATGTGTCCATGGCGGCCTCCCACTTGAGGTAGTCGCCCGGGTCATTGGAGCCATAAAAATCCGAGGCATCGGACCTACGGAAGTGGAGAGGATGGTTGCCCAACCCATGGGTGTACCAACGGTTATCTCGCCTGGGCGACCGGAAGTCCATTGGAAATGGGGAGCTATAAGACGGACATGAAGATACTTGGACAAGACACTAGACACGACCCTAAACGATAATGCAAGTTGGAATGCCGACTCGACTATGAACCTAGACACAACCAAGACTCGGTACGTGGCGGAGGTTTGACCCGAGGGTCTTCTCGACCAGAGTGTGCGGCCATCTCGATAGGCGTAACCTAACGTTCCGGCGACACCTTTTGATATACCGAACAATGGTATGCAAATGCACTCTTAGACTTAGACACTTTTTTTTCTTTTTGCGGACTTAGACACAAAGACTACCCTAGACTCAACCTTCGCTCTGATACCAAATTGATGCGGGACGGACACGCGACCTGGGACTCTAGCTCGCGATCGTCCCTACGCGAGGGAAACGCTGGACCGTGCGCAGTTGAGAAATCGACAGTGAGTCTCGGGTATCGACTTTTCCGCGTTAACTCGGATTGAGTCACGGGATGGATCACACTCACTCTCTCGCAGCGGTGATAAAAAATAGATATCAAGCTAGGAACCTACACTCGCAGCGGCATATACGAATGAATACGAACTAAGTAAAATGCGATAAAGAGTGGGGGCGAGTTTACCTCCACGCTCCAGGCGTGAGGAAGGCGACCCCCGCCAGTTACGGTAACTCCCAGTACAATGGTAAAAACTTAGTTACAACAGTGAATTTTATTGTCCACTCCACGCAAGGAGGTAAAGGGCTACAAGTGGACCCGAGAGGACCGTTTCTGGGTTGACAGGCAGCAATCTGGAGGTGTGTTCGGAGCGAAATCGGCCTGCTGGTCCGACTCGGTACTGCGCCGACTCAGTTCTACGCCGACTCGGTTCTGACTCGTTGGACAGCAAGCCTTGGCCTTCAAAGGAACATCGCCTTCCTGAGATCTTCTAGAGGCGCCGCTTGGCTGGAACGTGGGCAGGACGTCCCTGGTCGACTCCCTGAAGTGGCGGTTCCAGAAGTTGACTTTTGGTATTTTTGCACGAATTATCCACGGATTGATTTTTCTGATCTGCATAGGGAATAGAATTGCGCGCCACGGCGGGAAGAATTAATTCTCTCATATCCGGAATCAGATCGAGGTAAGACTGGTGTCGTTGGAAAGAGGACTCCCATATCTACCACATATAATTTTTGTTGGTCGATCCAACGAAGGGATGTGAAATCGAAGGCTCTAAAGACTGAGTTGTTTCTGTAGATCTGTTGACAGACACTCAGGACAGAAGGGGATCTGCCTGAAACTAACCTTTGACCGAGGGGTAAATGATTTTTCCAGGGACTATCAAATCATGGGAGGTATGGGGGAACGTAAAGAACATTGAGGAATTTTTGTGAAATTTCTAAAAATTGTTAAGGGGGTGGGAAAAATACGAATATATGACACTATCCTACAGATCTGCAAAATGGCAGATTACTGAGGGGAAGAACAAAAATATGGGAAAAATATCAAACTAAGGCCAAATGGCACGAAATTTGAAATGGAGATTAGGGAAGACAGGGAGAATAAACCCTCAAAATTAGGGCTTGAACAGACAATAATAAAAAAGATAAAATTTTAGAGATGAGGTTCTGTCCTGATTTGGGTAGAACTCCGGCGGTGGCGGTGGCGGCGCGATGGCGGCTCGAACGGATGGCGGCGGCCGGAAGTCGCATCCAGCAGAGGTTGGAGATCTTGGAGTCACACCAAGATGAGGGCTTCACACCCTAGAATGGGCAGCAATCACTGCTGCAAGGGGGAGAGGAGAGACACAAGGGGTCCCCCTTGGGCTTGCTCTTGGCAAAAATACTTAATTCTTCATTAATATCTCTAATGACACTATACATAGGCTTATATAGAGAATGGCAAGGGGTGGGGGGATGAAATTTTCATGGGAGAGGGGATTTTCTTCCCCATGTGGTCAAATGACCAAATTAAATAAAAAATACAACATGGGATAAACTATATTATAAGGTGGAAGCATCTTGGACTTTACTTGGTCCAATTTTGAAATTTCTTCCACCTTGTCCCCTTGAATGGTCAAGCATCTAGAAGCCCACCTTGGACCTTTGACTAGCCCCACATGGGACCCTAAGGCTTAGGTTGACCAATGGAGAAAGAGATGGGGGCCCTTTGCTGGTCCTACTAGACTTTTACACAAAAACCCAAACAATCCTAAGAAATGACAAATTGGCTTATAAAGTCTTACAATTGCGTACATTTTTTCCCAAGCATATAAATGTAAAAAAAAGGACTCAAATGCAAAATAAAAAGTAAGTGGTCTTGCTCTGATGTCCCCATCACCTGCCCCGGATGGGTGCGTTTACAATTGACACATAATGGAACCCTCAGCCTGTTCCTTGGTACCAGCTCTTGACGTGCCACCTTTTCCTTGTCCTACCTTCCCTCTGCCCGCCTAGATCTTTGGCCCATCGTCTTCTACTCCTTGGAGAACCTATACATAGATATTCATTAGAACCTAACTTAATATGTCTCTTCATTTTTTTTAATGTTAATTTATGAATTAATGAGTTTTGTGAAGACATCTTTATATTTGGTCAAAGAAATGGTCAGAAAAAGCCAAAATCTTAAAGCAGACTCAATGCATGTCATTGCTGAAGAATGGTTAGCTAAGGGTGTATAATATCAGTTAAGGTGACAAATAGGTCTCCCTTGGTGATAAATGGGTCTAGGTGAGAGTGACAAATGGCTTACAAGATACATAGATAGTCCTTCCAGGCTGTAAAAAGGCCAATAAGGTTTCGAAATGGACAGGGTGTACAGTCATATGGTCGAACATGTAAGCAACATGTGAGGAGAGTTCATGCCTTTGATGCCAATCATTTGGCACGGGACCGAGAAGGGTACTTGAGGCCCACTCATGGCAGAAGATTGTTCTCTACTTCCCAGGTGGACAAATGGAAAAATAGTAGGATCAAATCACTCTACCCAAAAAACTTTTACAGAGGCCTTGTTCTATATATATGGGTTCTAAACCTACTTTTTCCCATTTTTTCACTCTAGCCTATCTCTTCTTCTACTACTTGGACACTTGGAATGGTTGTAACCATGGTTTGTCTCTCGTACTCTGATACCACTCTGTAACGTCCCGAGATCCGATCCCTAAATTATGGGTATTATTTTTTTTTCTTTCTTCCATCAGACCTCGAGACATTACATCGCACATATCACGGAAGCACAATTATATAAATATGCATACACTCGCATGAGAGAGAGAGAGAGAGAAACCACAGATTATAAGAAATGCAGGTAACATCTCAACCATTCATACTTTCTAAAGAGGGTACATTTACATTGTTCCAAATTGAACATGAGTTCACATAGGCCCACCACCCCATATACATATAATAGAGACATTCATCCATAGCATCCCCAGACGAACCATGAACTAGCACTACTCCTCAGTTGCAGCCTCCTCCTCAACCTCCTTCTCTATGTCTCCTGAAAACGTGTCACAAAGGGGTGAGTGTCACGCTTAGTAGGCAGTCTAAACAAATCGGGGTTAACTCGCATCTATATAACCAATTTATATACATAATTCAGATATTACTAATAGCATAATCCATTCATTATCACCTACTTAAAATAACTTGTATGAGGAAAATACATATTCTTCAACTAATTATATAAGGTACTCATGCATGCGTTAAAACCATGGTGAATGAGCGGTTTACATATTATCACCTTTTCACATTTTCACATTTTCACAATTCTGTTATTCTTGGAAACAAACATCTACCACAACATAGGTGGCCCCACACACACAACTGAACGAATGAACAAACGATAGAATACTACGCAGACCCGAGAGTGAACTCCCACCTAGACTCATGTGGCCCACACAGTTCTGCCATTCCACAGAATAATCGGCCGAATCATAGGTTTTTCACCTAGACTCCTGCTGCACAGGGCATTACGTACCGCCGTCCCCCGGGTTCTGTGGCGTTCCAATTCACCGTCCCTCATAATGAACCAGCCGAATCAATAGGATTTTTGACCAGGGCGTTACGTATCATCGTCCCCCGGGATCTTTTACTTCCGCGACGTTACGTATCGCCGTACCGCAGAAAGGGCCGCCCCACAAAGGGACCAAAGTCCTATCTCACAGAATGTTATTGTTCCCACTCATAACATTCACATCGTATTCGCATTCATACTCATTTTACAAATATTAGTATGATACTTTATCATAACATGCATGCTTCCAATAAGTGGGGTAAACATACTCATAGTCATTCTTCTAATGAGTAACTCATGCTCATAGATATGCCGCAAATAGTTTAAGATGGCAAAACACACCCGTAGTCATGTTCAGGTTACTATATGAAAGTACAGGTTCATCCTTCTAGGCTACACATGCGTAGAAAATGACTTATATCTGAAAGTACAGAATTTCTGGGTACATGAAACCTTTACCGTGGGTTACTAACGTATCCTTCTACCATTTTCTAATTTTTTAGATTTTTACGAAATAAAATGCACTTTCAAAACTCTCTGATGTGAAACGAGATTGGGAGGGGGTGGCCTTCTTCTTCCTTCTGCCCGAAGTCGCGCTATAGCCTCCTAGCGCGTTCATGAAGAACGCGCTATATCGTCCTAGCGCGTTCTCAGGCAGCAGCAGAACGATGAACTTTGACTTTGGGGCGCCCGTGGATGACTTCGGGGGAGTGATTCACAAGGGGAGGACACATAGGAGGGTGGGTAATACACGAGGGATCTTAAACAAACACATAAGGGATCCTAAACATAGATTAAACTAACATAATACTAGCTAGGATAACTTGGTGAAGGTGGAAGCGGGGGTGGGCGACGAGGGAGAAAGGGGCGTGGCAGGGCGTGATAGGACCATGAGGGGGCTTGGCTGGGGCCTCTCACCCGATCCCATCTCAGGACCGGTGCAACCGAGCTTCCTCTTGACCCTAGCAGTGTCGTTGGCGATGGTGGAGGGCGGCGTTCGTCGGTGGAGGAAGAACGAAGCTCCGGATGGAGCCTCACACTCGACCCCATCTTAGAGCCGGTGCATCCAGATCTTCGGGCGTCCTCCATTGAAGGTGAAAGGTAGAGGATCAGGAGAAGATGAATGGGCATCGCACCCGAAGAGGGGAGGAGAGAAAGGGGGTTCCAAAGATTGGGGTGATAGCCATTGCTATACTCACAAACTCTTTCAAATATTCATTTTCTTCATTTTTTAATCAAACGAGATGGGGTACATATATAGGGGGAAGGGGAAGACAAAACGACACTAGAACATTAATTACACTCATGGAAAACAGTGGACATTGAAGACATTCGGAGTTCCAAGCATCGGGAAGTTGGGCCGTCTGCAGTCGACTTTCTGCCTGAGATCGCGCTATGGGGACATAGCGCTTTCTTCAGGTCGCGCTACCCAAAGGTAGCGCGTTCATCTTCAGCCCAGCAGTTTCATCGATCAGCTTTGGCCTGGCAGCACACTTGATTTCCATCAAACCCCTCCACTTTGGAAGGTTCGTCCTCGAACCTAGTAGCTCAAGATCCCAGTTTGTGAGAACAGGCTGGTTCCCTAAGCTCTGATACCATTTGATGTGAAACGAGATTGGGAGGGGGTGGCCTTCTTCTTCCTTCTGCCCGAAGTCGCGCTATAGCCTCCTAGCGCGTTCATGAAGAACGCGCTATATCGTCCTAGCGCGTTCTCAGGCAGCAGCAGAACGATGAACTTCGACTTTGGGGCGCCCGTGGATGACTTCGGGGGAGTGATTCACAAGGGGAGGACACATAGGAGGGTGGGTAATACACGAGGGATCTTAAACAAACACATAAGGGATCCTAAACATAGATTAAACTAACATAATACTAGCTAGGATAACTTGGTGAAGGTGGAAGCGGGGGTGGGCGACGAGGGAGAAAGGGGCGTGGCAGGGCGTGATAGGACCATGAGAGGGCTTGGCTGGGGCCTCTCACCCGATCCCATCTCAGGACCGGTGCAACCGAGCTTCCTCTTGACCCTAGCAGTGTCGTTGGCGATGGTGGAGGGCGGCGTTCGTCGGTGGAGGAAGAACGAAGCTCCGGATGGAGCCTCACACTCGACCCCATCTCAGAGCCGGTGCATCCAGATCTTCGGGCGTCCTCCATTGAAGGTGAAAGGTAGAGGATCAGGAGAAGATGAATGGGCATCGCACCCGAAGAGGGGAGGAGAGAAAGGGGGTTCCAAAGATTGGGGTGATAGCCATTGCTATACTCACAAACTCTTTCAAATATTCATTTTCTTCATTTTTTAATCAAACGAGATGGGGTACATATATAGGGGGAAGGGGAAGACAAAACGACACTAGAACATTAATTACACTCATGGAAAACAGTGGACATTGAAGACATTCGGAGTTCCAAGCATCGGGAAGTTGGGCCGTCTGCAGTCGACTTTCTGCCTGAGATCGCGCTATGGGGACATAGCGCTTTCTTCAGGTCGCGCTACCCAAAGGTAGCGCATTCATATTCAGCCCAGCAGTTTCATCGATCAGCTTTGGCCTGGCAGCACACTTGATTTCCATCACTCTCCTTGTTTGTGTTTCTGGAAATCTGGACAGACCCACAGCTGCACCGACCTTACCTATGGCTTGAGCAAAAACATGCACCGACCTTACTTTGGCTTGGGCAAAACATGCACTGACCTTACTTTGGCCTGGGAAAAATATGCACCGACCTTGCTAGGGCTTGGGCAAAAACATGCACTGACCTTACTGTGGCCGGGGCAAAAACACGCACCGACCTTACTTTGGCCTGGGCAAAACATGCATTGACCTTATTTTGGCCTGGGCAAAGCATGCACCGACCTTACTATGGCTTGGGCAAAAACATGCACCGACCTTACTATGGCTTGGGTAAAAACATGCACCGACCTTACTTTGGCCTGGGTAAAACATGCACTGACCTCACTTTGGCCTCGGCAAAACATGCACTGACCTTATTTTGGCCTAGGCAAAACATGCACCGACCTTACTATGGCTAACACCACATGCATAGACCTTACCATGCATAGACCTTACTATGGCTAACACAAAACATGCACAGACCATGCTATGGCTAACACAAACATGCACAGACCATTACTATGGCTAACACAAACATGCAGAGACCTTACTATGGCTAACACAAACATGCACATACCTTACTATGGCTAACACAAACATGCACATACCTTACTATGGCTAACACAACAAGCACAGACCTTATTATGCACATACCTTACTATGGCTAATACAAAATATGCACAGACCTTGCTATGGCTAACACAAACATGCACATACCTTACTATAGTTAACACAAACATGCACAGACATTACTATGGCTAACACAAAACACGCACAGACCTTACTATGGCTAACATAAACATGCACAGACCTTACTATGCACGGACCTTACTGTGGCTAATACAAAACTTGCACAGACCTTGCTATGGCTAACACAAAACATGCACAGACCTTGCTATGGCTAACACAAACATGCATAGACCTTGCTATAGCTAACACAGACATGCACATACCTTACTATGGCTAATACAAAATATGCACAGACCTTGCTATGGCTTACACAAACATGCACAGACCTTACTATGGCTAACACAAACATGCACAGACCTTATTATGCATAGAGCTTACTATGACTAATACAAAACATGCACAGACCTTGCTATGGCTAACACAACATGCACATACCTTATTATGCACAGAGCTTACTATGGCTAATACAAAACATGCATAGACCTTGCTATGGCTAACACAAACATGCACAGACCTTACTATAGCTAACACAGACATGCACAGACCTTGCTATGGCTAATACAAACATGCACAGACCTTGCCTCAAAGGCTGACCTTCCTAGGGGCTGTGCAAATCCTTAGAGACATAGAGGTAACTCGTGGAAGCCCGAAACTTAATGAAACCAAAAACTAAAATGAACATGGCAGTGGTCACCACGTGCCTTTAATCCCTCTTTAAAGTGTATAAAATACATTTAAAACCATTCTAATGCATCATTGACCCCCCTAAAGTTTGAGGTTAGGTGCCTACCTTGGAGATGGCAAACCGACGATCCGGGGATGAAATCCACACCCCATATCCTCCTAAAACATTTCCTTCCGATCCGGCGATGAGTTCCACACCCCAGATCCACCCAAGACTTCGCTGCAGGTTCACCCTTTACGAAATGCCAAGGTTCCTCACTTCTCTTCCTTACCCGAGAGAAACCGTAGATGGTGGGTGTTGAGGATAGGTGTTGCTAAAGGCTGATCACCCTTGGAACCCACTTCTTTATATAGGTTTCAAGCCTCCCAAGGCCTGTCCCACGCCCAGCAAGGTTCAGCCCAGCCCCCAGGTCGTTGGCTTAAGGAGGGGTTAATGCTAAGCATCCCTTCGGGTTTGAATAGATGTGACCCTTCGGCTGCTGATCATAAATGCTAGTGGATGCACATTTCTGTTGGGAATTATGTTGGGATGTCTTCATATGAAATGAAGAGGACTACTAGATCTAACTCCCATTCATAGTTTCATCGAATTTCATCAACTCTAGAGTGAGTTATGATTTTCTCAATACTAATCATTATTCCTCCTCTGTTTCATTCGCGACCCTTCGTCTACCTGGTCATAAATGTGAGTGGGCGCACTCTTCTGTTGGGATTTGGATTCGGATGTCTTTTGATGAAATCAAGAGAGCTTGCATATCTAACTTTGGGTCATAGTTTCATGGAATTTAAGTATCCCTAGCAATAGTTATGATTTTCGCAAGATTAATATTTATTTTTCCCCGTTCTAGTCGCGACCTTTCGGTAGCCCGAGATCATTTGAGTATAACTCTAGTATCCATGTGGAATTTGGCCTCGACCTCAACATAAAAGATGTGGATAACATCCAATGCGAAATCATGGTCTTGGTTTCAAGTCATTTCATCAACCACATATGAAGTTATAAATTTCTCATTAATTTCAGGTGAATTTATTCATCAGTCACACCTCTTCATGATAGCTGACAGCAAAGGGCTCAGAACTTTAGGTTCTGGTGCGAATTGAGTTTCCACCTCATCAGAAGAGTTTGAGGAAAGGGCAAAATCTTTCTAATGGGCCAAGTTTCAGCCCATTTGGATAACCATGGGTCAAGATATCCTTATTTCAACAAGTGGCGACATTTTTTGCAACTATTTCAACCCATTATCGCCAACTACCTCTTAACCACTACTAGACTCATTTTTCAGAAGTTATACACTTCATCAAAGTTGTTTCTTACCCAATGATCATTGCATAGGTTTTGGTTTCACCTAAGTCTCACCTCCCTATGTTAAGTTATGAATTTTCTAAGGATCCTTCAATAATCTGTCCAAATTTCTAACTTATTTAGTTCAGGGGCCCGAGTTGTTTTCATTTGGGCCTATGCCCAAATTGGTGGTCATAACAGCATTTGTGTTCTTCGACTTCATCTGCTACTTCTTATCTCACGTCTTCATTGTAAAAGCGACCAAAAGTAGACATTCTCCCAAGTAAAACATAATTAACCCTCATGTTACTGCATCCTTCTTCCATGATCCTTGTTTTAACGTTCTGCGTGTTTTGTTAAAAGAAAACATGAATCTTTTATGTTAGTTAATAACTGTTGTAACATTTAAATTTTAATATATAACGAACCATGTTAATAAAAATAGTAAAGTGCATATTTTCATGATCCCTATATTTTTTTGATATTTTTCATGATTTTCTTTTATTTAAATCATGTAGGAATAAAAGTGACCCTATTTATTCCATTAAAATCTCGTATTAACTTTAAAATTTTATATCTAGTAAACCGTACAAGATAAGATCTTATATGCATATGGTTAAAATCTCTATATTTTTCTCTTATTTTTCATATATTTTATTTCATAAAATTCTTGTTAAACTAAAAGTGGCACTATTCATCCTTTAGAATATGTTAAAAGAATGGACGACAACCAACTTGGTCGTCCATTCTTGTGAAGATTTTTTTTTAAAGCCCCCCCTAAAATGACTTATTCACTTTAAACCCTATTTATCTGTTCTTTTTCATCTTCATTTGTTTTTTAAAAAAGTCTATTCTTTATCCTTATTCTTTCATATATATATATATATATATATATATATATATATATATATATATATATATATATATATATATATATATATATATATATATATATATATATATTAACGTGCCTCTTTTGCAAATCGTTAACGTGCGCCTTCTGCAAATCATTATCCCCTTTCACATTATATATATATATATATAATGTATTAATGTGCATCTTCTTTGCTTTTTTTTTCCCATATGCAAATCTTCTGCAAATCATTACAACATAACGGTGCCTTAATTTTGTTAATATGAAGAATGTGCGATAGTGTATACGGGCGCTCATTCTTTCCTATTTAACATCTCAATCACTCATTTTAAATACAAGAAATCATATTTAAATCTTAGGAAAAATTCATATCTTATGATCAATGTTAGTAAAAATTTTAATAAATATATATTCGTGATCCTTGTAATTTTCTCTTAAGTATCATGTATTTAGTTCCAAAAATTTTCTTTTATTTGAAAAAGGCTAATGTTCATCATGATTATATTTAAAAACCAAATACATTATAAGAATTGGCGCCCGACTTCTGGACGCGTGCTAATGAAATTAGCGTCTCTTGATGGACACGCGAAATCTTGTTTAATTATTTTTTTAATTATTTAATGAAAATATGAAATTTAGTGTCCACCCAAAGGGACGCGACTTAAACAAATGACGCCTCAATATACGGACGCCAATTAAGATACTTTTATTTTAATTATGATAAATTTTAGAATGGACGCCTCTTTAAGGAGATGCATATTATTAAATTGACGTCTGCTTATTTGGACGTGAATTTCTTGTCTCACAGTTTGATCAGGTTTTTTGCCCATACCGCGGGTCTATTTGGCATCTCACATCTGAGATAATGTCCCTGTTTCACGATATTTTACGATTACACCTCAACTCTCGGTGATGATTGAACCCTCCATGGGATATTCCTTCCTTTGGTCTGGTGATTTCGTCATTGGGACCTCCGTAAGTCTCCGCTAGCCTTAAATTCCCTCAAGGCAGCCGTACTAGTTGTACCATCAAAACCCTGGAAACTTGTCTCGTCATGTGACTCTCAAGGAACATGACACCCGGCCCTCATAGAGCACTATTTTGGCAAATCTGTGACAAGTCTACCTCCGTCTTAGTGGGTGATTGTGTGATTGGGCACTAATTGTTCTAGCGACCATTGCAATTGTCGCCATTCCCTTCGAGATTCACGACCAAGTCAGCGGGCGCGATTCAAATAAGTGACCGTCTGGATGGACGCTATTTTCTCAAGCTTGTCATGTTCACAAAATGGGTGACCACTATAGTGGGCACTGTTTATGTAATTGATGACAACCTGAGTGGGCGCCAATTACCTAGATTCTCGATTTGTCACAAGTTTTCATGTGTGTTAATGGTATGCCATCATTACTCAAAGTTCTATCCTTGAACACTCTATTTCATAAAATCTACCAAAATGTTCCTACATGCTTGATCCTTAAAATTCTTGGCCATTAATTTAAGTGAAATTTCTCTAGACACAAAAAGGGGCTATGGGTCCAAACAAATTGACATTCAATGCTAGAGTATAAAATACGGGGTCCGGATCTGATCCCAGGGGTGAGGTAAAGTTCAAACGTGTGTCGGTATCATGATAGATCGGGTGTGGCATTGCACTAAGGATAGCAAAATTGGTCTACGACATTTCCACAAGTGGGTTCCATACTCATTATTCAAGTGTTTGAACTCCTATATACAATGGCCAATCTTATAAAGTGATAGTTACGTGAAAAGCTCTAGTGAAAGTGAATGCCTTAGTGAAATGATTGTTATTGTCTCCTCATGAACGCTCTTGGAATTACCTTATGAAAGTGCTTGTTATCTCGTTATGAATGTCCTTGATATATTCTCTCGTCTATCTATTGTCTTTGTATCTCTTGAAAGTATCTATCATCTTGTCTACTCTTTTTATGGTTCTTGAATTTATCTCGTACCGTTATAGTTCTCGATTATGATACCTTGCATGACCTACATGAGCATGTTAAATTCTAAATGACTTAAAGCTAGCTTGAAACTTGAGATATTAAGTCCTACTGAGCGTTCGATCACCCAGTGTTTTTTAATATTTTTTAGGTAACGACCTTAGTGATGACGAGACCGAACATGATGGGCAAGGACAAGAGTGAAGAGTACTCAGAGATCTAGATGAGCCGTCTAGTCTTGTTATCTCGTGTCTATGACCTGTTTTGTCTAGTCTTGAGTTTTTTTTTGTAATTTTTTATTTATTGAGTCTTTCTTTTATTGGGTCCAACTTGTAATCAACTTCTATTTGAAATGAAATATTATTTTGTCCAATTATATCTCATCTTATGGTTATGCTCTGACTGACTCGACTGTTTAACTGTCACGTTCCGAGCAAACGTCATGTTCCGCTGCTATCAGTTCGGGGAGTGATAGAAGGTGGTATCAGAGCCTAGACTTTCTAAATCCCTAGGTCATTAAGTCCAAGTTATAGTTTGAGTATCTTTGTCGGTCACCTTATAGGAATCTCGAGAGATTTGGGTAGAGCTATGGACTAATCAATAAAATATGTCCGTCTACGCTAGATTAATGTCAAGATATGAGTAATCATTAATTTAAAACTGATTTTGTAGGCTATGATAGCCGCCGAGAGAGCTCAATGGAGAGAAATGCAGCGCACTATACAGAGATTAACACAAGCTTTACAACAAGTTACACAAGGAGGAGCACGATATGGAGCCAGGGATTTGCATCGAAAATTTAAAATGATGAATCTCCCTAAGTTTAGTGGGTCTACCGACTCGGATGAGGCGGAAGATTGGGTGCAAGAAATAGAGAGAACCTTTAAGGTGATATAGTGTACCGACGAAGAGAAGGTACTATTAAGGACCTATCAACTAGAAAAGGATGTCCGGGCATGGTGGGCATCCGTGGAAGCAATTTTGACCAACGATCAAGTAACATGGGATGAGTTTTTAGAACACTTTAATGAGAAGTATTTCTCGAAAAGAATCTGCGAGAAAAAGGTTATAGAGTTCGCGGCATTGAAACAACGCAGCTTATCCGTAGCAGATAATGAAGCGACGTTTTCTAGATTGGCCCGGTATTGATAAGTGTGTATTTTTATATATTAATTCATGATTATACATATTTTTATGAGCTTTAATAACAATAAATATGCACGTATCACACTTACTTTTAATTTAGAGTCAAATATTTAATTTTATAAAAATAAATAATTTTCATAAAGATATTTGCTTATTTATGCAAGCATTCAAAATTAAAAAAAAAAAGAAAATAAAAAAAATAAAAAAAAGATATATATGTGGAAATGGGCCAAAAGCCCAAGGACTTGTTCAAAAAGAAAAGAAAAAAAAAGAAAAAACAAATAAATTTATTTGATATTTTTTTGAATTTTTTCTAAGCTATATACATAATATATATATATATCAATATGTATATTATATATATATATATATATATATATATATATATATATATATATATATATAATAAAATGTGTGTGTGTGCGTTTTTGTGCAGGTCGGCAGCAGGGTGCGCCCCCCCCCTTTCGCCCCGCCTTCGCGGCTGGGCACGGGCGACGAGGGAGGGGGGCCGCGGGTCAACGCGCCCGCGCGCCTCACGCGGGCTCCACGCGGCAGGCGGCACGCGCCGGGGAGGCGGCCGGCACACCACGCCCGCGCGCGGCACGCGGCGGGAGGAGAAGGCGGCCGGCGCACACGACTGGGCGACGAGGCGCACAAGCGCGCAAAAGAGGGAGAGAGAGGCGACGCGACGCATGGGCGCACGCGGCCGGCCAGGAGAGAGAAAGAGAGAGAAAGAGAGAGGAAGGAAGATGAAAAAGGCTAGAAAAAAATTAGAAAAAATCAGAAAAAAATGGAAAAGTGTACAACACATGTTGGCACACCTTCCTAAGTCAACAATTGCTGCATTAGACTTGTGTTTGTCAACAAAAGAGGCAAGAGATGTTCACATGCAATGGGGTTATCTTAACACCCTATAAAAGGGGGGCTTCCAATGTAATGAAAAAAGAGTTGCTAGGAGTTGTTGCTAAGAGTTGGAATGGGGTTGCTTGAGTTCTTGAAGTTCATTCTTGTTGGCCTTAGTAGAGCTTCAAAGGAGAGTTAGAAGGTGTTGTTTTAAGAGCTTTTGATGTAAACTTTGTAAGTTGATTTTGTTATAATGAATGATTTGTTTAAGCATTTAGTCATTTCTTAGTCCCATTACTTGTTGTTCTGATCTCCATTTCAGTTTCTTGTCTTCACGAAAGTTGTTCATCTTTAAGTGTTCTTCAACGTATCTTTCTATCATTTCTCTTAATTCCTTCTACTTTGAAAGTTATGTCCCGTCTTTCTAAGTGCTATTCTACGTGATTACTGTTCATCCGAGGTGATACCTTCTAGTATTCTTCTATTTTGAAACCTTTCCCATCTTCTTTTTACTCTGAGTTCTTCATGAAAGTTGTTCCTCACTTATAGATCTAACTTTTCTTATTCTATCACTTCTTCTAATTCTTCTTCATTTGTGAGTTATAATTATTTTTTCACTGTTTTATTTTCTACCATTTACTGTTCATCCGCACCAATAGATCTTGATTTTTCACGTTTTTCACTATCTTCCTCTCGTTTTATGTTTCTGTGGTCTTCATCAAACTTCTTCTTATTTTCATTCTCTACAACTTTTATTTCTTCCACTTCTTCTAATTCCCTCTAGATTTTAAGTTATTCTATTCCTTCCAACCCCCTATTTTTAATATAATTCTGTTGTGTTTTCAACTTATTTTTGCTCCTATTTCTATCCATCTACATCTCCTCACAAGTTCTTCACACACACCCAAAGTGGTTAGTCATCTTCCGATCATCTCACAGCGTCGACTTCCAAGGCGGAGCGATCTTCATCCAAGGCTCGGCGAGGAAACGACGGCATTCTTCATCCATTGGCTAAAATTTCCTTAACTTCTCTCTTGTTATTTAAAGTTGTAATTTCATTTCATATTGCATTCTTCCACTTTTAAAGAAATAAAAATTCATCTATGCAAAGTTTTGAAATTCTAATCTTTTTACCTATTCCAATTTCTCTTCTTCACTCATCTCATATTCTTTAGTTAAATTTTCATGCAACTTAAGTTCCTTTAGTTTTAATCTCACTCAAAAGATAAAAATTGGTTTTCAAAACATAAGGATATTTTCCAACTTGATCTATAATCAAATTTTCTTCCTCGTGGGATCGACCCGTTCTTACCACTTTACTCGTATTTTCAAAATCATTTAAGTGAGTGAGTGCGGTTGTATAAATTTTGAAATTTGTGTGGCACGGCATTTTTAAACGACGGGTGTCGAGCGCATCAAACTTTTGGCGCCGTTGTCGGGGAGAAAATTTTGAATGTTGGGATATTCTTGTGTTTGATGTGTATACTTGTATAATAATTTTTCTATTTTTATTTTACAAAAAAAAGAAAACAAATCAGAAAATCAAAGAAAGAGGAAAATCATACCTGAAATTTCAAGAAAATGAAGCGTCGCTGAAAGCTTGGTACTGTAGCAGTGAAGCGTCGCTAAAAGGCAGAAACGTAGGAACATGTTCTATTTTTCTAATTTCTGAAAAATCTACAAAAAAAATCTGTAAAATTCTTGAAAAATCTATAAAAATCAAAAAAAATCAAAACAAAAGAAATTTTTGTGCTGACTAGATAGGTTCATTAACTAAAAATATATATATATACTTGCACCAAAATAAAAAAAATCTCATTTCAAGAATAGAAACCACACAACATGTTCTAGGTCATGCATCATTTAGCATAGAATTTTTTTTTGTTTAATTCCTGTCATTACATTTTGAAGATTGCGAGGGGCAAGGTACGTTCTACTTATCCTATTATAGCATGCATATTGCATAAGAACCCCTTGTTTGAAATTGTGGTGTGTATTTCATTTCAAAATATTCTAAGGGCCATACCCCTAAAGAATATAAGGTGGGGATTTCATCACCCTTCCTTAGCCCACAAATCACATATCCCTTGCATATCTGCATAACCTATGCCTTAAATAAAAGTCAGTAGACATTGGCCCCAGGATCACATTGTGATTTTAGTACGATTTGAGTTTACCCTCATGTGAAAATCGGTGCCTAAGGCAAGATGGTCGGACGGCAAACGCCTTAAGCGGGCTAGTGGTTTGACATAATTAGGTCCCTACGAAAGTAGGGGGAGCCTCCCACTACCTCACCTCTTACCTGACCGGTGGAAATATTGAGGGTGAACTTAAGTTACACTTTAGTTACTTTGTGAAACCCTATTTGTAGGTCTGAGTCCCATCTAGATCATTAGATAATTTGGGTTAACTTGTTTGTGTTTGCATAAAAAAAATTTTAAAAATAAAATAACAAATCCACGCCTATGCAGGAGCACTTTATTCCTTCTACTTACAAACCCTCAACCTGTATTCAACTCCTTGACATTCTCGTTGATCAATATGAGATTCGCCCTAGTCTCATCAAGATACTCCAATCTTTTTATGGGAATCTCAATGAAAATCCTTATAGGCATCTGGATGATTTTCTAGAAGTTTGCTCCCTGATCAAAATTCAGAATTTTAATGATGATGCCCTGAAATTGATCTTATTTCCATTCTCATTGAAAGACAAAGCCAAATGTTGGTTAAGGAGTTTTGGAAAGACTATCAAGACTTGGGAAGATATGCAGTTAGAATTTTTGAAAAAAATTTACCCCATAGTCCGGACCAACATGATGAGAAGGGCGATTATAGGATTTACTCAACGTCCGGGAGAGCAAATTCATGAATCTTGGGAGAGACTAAAGGATCTAGTAAGTCAATGTCCACACCATGGGTTGCCCAAATGGTAAATTATATTTGTATTTTATGAGGGGTTATCCGACTTTGATAGGCAAATGGTGGACATATATTGCGGAGGGGCATTTATGAGCAAAGGTGAAGATGAGGCATATGATCCGTTTGAAATTTTAAGTGAAAATTTGATAAATCGTGCCTCTATCTCATCTCATCAACAATCTGTAGGACCTATCAAACAGGCTGAAAACTTAATCCACACTGTCATGGAAGTCTGTGAATTCTGTGGCAGTCTCACTCACCATGTGAGTCAGTGTCCTACTATGGCCCAACTCCCACTGGTCATCCAAGCTCAAGTTCAAAATGTCCTAGGGTTCTCTCAGCTCAAGCATGCTACATTTTCAGATGATTATAATCTTGGCTGGAGTAATCACACAAATTTACCTTGGATGGATCCAACATTCCAAGCCCATCTGTCTAAACTTTCACCCCAAGCTGCCCACGAGCGGCCCATGTGTACTCAACCTCCGCCCAACTCATCTCACCCAGATTTCAGAATCAACATTGATACTAGGGGTGATTCACCGGGCCACTGCTTTGAACCTCAAATCGTGTACTCTCAGTCTACTTATCAACCCTCTCCTTCAACATTACACCAACCCCCTCAATATGTGAATGATGATGATGAGGACAGTCTTCTGCCTGTCATTTTGGCTCGAGATATCACTATTGAGAGTGAGGGAGAGTGCGTACGTAATACCATGATGAAGGAAGGGAAGGAAGAACGGGGTGGCTTCATGGATAATGATGATCATATCACCCCATTCTATGAATGTTTTGAGATTGAGAATATTACTGTAAAGGATAATGGCCCCAACAACTCAATTGAGGAAATAAATAAAGAGGAGGATTACTTTGTAAGTAATAATATTGTTGATTTAATGAAACCAAATTCTTAATATCCTCCTCCCCTGGAAGAACATGATGATGGGGCCTTATTAGAAAAGTTTACATTTCATCTATCGACCCCATTTCTGGAAAATTTGATTGATAATTTTGGGTTTAGTGATGAGTGTGATGATGGGCCCGTCTTAGAGAAATTCACATTTGATCTGACCTATGATGAAAGGGCCGGACTGGAATCATTTACATTTCCTCTATCCACCCCATTAGTGGGCAATTTGGTTAATAATCCTCAGATGAGTCATGAGTGTGATGAAGGGGTTTCATTAGAAAATTTCACATTTGATCTTACCCCTGAGAGCTATCCCACAATGTTTGAGTCATTGGATCAATTAGATACTGGGCTCGTGCTTCCTTCTACTTTGATTCCCCTGCCAGTTGAGCCTCTCTAATTTGACATTCTAGGACCTGAGGGGGATGTGCCAACCACATTCATCTTTGATTTGACTTCCTCTCAGGAAGACACGTTGATCAATGCCCTTAAAGTTCAAGAGGCTGTTACTGAGAGGAAAGTGGCTAAGGTTGACAATCTCATTCCTAAGCTACCAGGGCCTAAACAAGTTACCATGGAGGCAGTTGTTCCTAAAAAGCTCGTCAGGAGAGATGATATAGGACAAGGGGACCACTAGGTAGATATTATGCAAAGGTTCCACCTCAATCTTGACATATTATTGGCCATTGATTCTTTCATGATCCCGAACGTTCAAAACTGGCTCACACTTATGGTTATAGAAAACTTCAATAAAGTGCGAGACCCGCATATTTCTAGCCCCAATCCCTACATAGTTACTCTTGTCTTCCAATGGCATAAGGGATGGAATTTGAAGGAGGAAAAGATCACGTGGTGGCTCATTCTAAATGCCACACGTTGGTTAGTGATCTACCTTGTGTCTGGCTGACGACATAAAACTTAGCGCTTCTTGGGAGGCAACCCAAAGTTTTAGTGATTTTTGTGTGCTAATAAATGGCTTCTAGGAGGCAACCCACGGTTTTTGTAATTTGATATCTTGTTTTAGTGTGTTTCTTTTTCAGTTGTCAGGCCACAACGCAACGAAGCCTCGTCATTTTGCCCCGACCATCAGGTTGTATCCTTCCATCCCACCCATATTATCTATTTACTTGTTCTCTGATCTGCCTCATGCTTATGCCATTGAGGACAATGTCATTTCAGTTGGGGGGGGAGAGAAAAAAATTTTCTTGCTATCATGTGTTGTCACGCTAAACAAAAGTTTTCCCCATTTAGAGTTTCTTGATTCATGCTTCTATTGAAAGTGATTCTAGAATAGAAAAGACTAGGGAAAAGTATGATGGACAATTTATTTAATCTAACCATGGAAAACTGATTTAAGAATCTCTTTAAAAGTTCATGTGCACTTTAGAAAAATGAAAATCACGTTGCACGCTAATGAAACAAGTAGGACAAGCCTTCTGCTATTTTGGGTATGTTGTCTAATATTCAGCACTTCTTAAAGAAGAGATCTTTTATTTATAAGCTTTCTGTCATGCTATCTATCAAAATTTAGTGCAAAAGCACAATTGACAAGATTTTGAAAAAAAAAACACCATGAAAAATGCTCCGATTCTGAGTAATCGGGCCTACTTCTCCTAAGACGTGTTGAGGTTCGCGTCAAAAGGAAAATGAAACTTTGATCTGTGTAACCAGGCCTACTTCACCTAAGACGTGTTGAGGTTCGCGTAAAATAGTGAAGGGTAGTGCAGCATCATGTGTGTATAGAAAAAAAGAGAAAAAAATAAATATATAGATCCCAAAAGGGACAAACGTAATAAGGCAGACAAAAAGTTATTATGCTTAATGCTTTGATTAAGAAGTGCAGAGTTGAAAGACACTTGCTTACAATAGCAAATGGGGGACGCAGTTGTCTCTACTGTGAATTTAGTATTACACATGCACAAGTGCTACTGAATTTTGATTAGAATTCTTGATCATGTACCTGAATTTCCTACAGAAAGCTAGTATGTGATAATGATTCCAGATTCCTAATCCTTAGTAGATTCTATGAACGATGATCTGGAAATGAGGCATGGATATTTCAAACTCTTGTTGGCATTGCTAAGGGACTAGCAATGAGTAAGTTGGGGGGTGTGATAAGTGTGTATTTTTACATATTAATTCATGATTATACATATTTTTATAAGCTTTAATAACAATAAATATGCACGTATCACACTTACTTTTAATTTAGAGTCAAATATTTAATTTTATAGAATTAAATAATTTTCATAAAGATATTTGCTTATTTATGCAAGCATTCAAAACAAAAAAAAATAATAAAATAAAGAAAATAAAAAAAGATATATATGTGGAAATGGGCCAAAAGCCCAAGGACTTGTTCAAAAAGAAAAGAAAAAAAAGAAAAAACAAATAAATTTATTTGATATTTTTTAGATTTTTTCTAAGCTATATACATAATATATATGATATATATATATATCAATATGCATATTATATATATATAATATATATATATATATAATAAAATGTGTGTGTGTGCGTTTTTGTGCAGGTCGGCAGCAGGGTGCGCCCCCCCCCCTTTCGCCCCGCATTCGCGGCTGGGCACGGGCGATGAGGGAGGGGGGCCGCGGGTCAACGCGCCCGCGCGCCTCACGCGGGCGCCACGCGGTAGGCGGCCGCAGGCGGCACGCGCCGGGGAGGCAGCCGGCACACCGCGCCCGCGCGCGACACGGGCAGGAGGAGAAG
Source organism: Amorphophallus konjac (assembly GCA_022559845.1). Lineage (NCBI taxonomy): Eukaryota > Viridiplantae > Streptophyta > Magnoliopsida > Alismatales > Araceae > Amorphophallus > Amorphophallus konjac. Next base: position 216,997,532 of record CM040118.1, read on the forward strand.
GCGGCTGGGCCAGGCGACGCACACGCGCGCAAAAGAGGGAGAGAGAGGCGACGCGATGCACGGGCGCACGCGGCCGGCCAGGAGAGAGAAAGAGAGAGAAAGAGAGAGGAAGGAAGAGAAAGGAAGAGGAAAAAGGCTAGAAAAAAATTAGAAAAAATCAGAAAAAAATGGAAAAGTGTGCAACACATGTTGGCACACCTTCCTAAGTCAACAACTGATGCATTAGACTTGTGTTTGTCAACAAAAGAGACAAGATATGTTCACATGCAATGGGGTTGTCTTAACACCCTATAAAAGGGGGGCTTCCAATGTAATGAAAAAAGAGTTGCTAGGAGTAGTTGCTAAGAGTTGGAATGGGGTTGCTTGAGTTCTTCAAGGTCATTCTTGTTGGCCTTAGTAGAGCTTCATATGAGAGTTAGAAGGTGTTGTTTTGAGAGCTGTTGATGTAAACTTTGTAAGTTGATTTTGTTATAATGAATGATTTGTTTAAGCATTTAGTCATTTCTTAGTCCCATTACGTGTTGTTCTGATCTCCATTTCAGTTTCTTGTCTTCACGAAAGTTGTTCATATTTAAGTGTTCTTCAACTTGTCTTTCTATCATTTCTCTTAATTACTTCTAGTTTGAAAGTTATGTCCCGTCTTTCTAAGTTCTATTCTACGTGATTACTGTTCATCCGAGGTGATACATTCTAGTATTCTTCTGTTATAAAGCCTTTCCCATCTTCTTTTTACTCTGAGTTCTTCATGAAAGTTGTTCCTCACTTGTAGATCTAACTTTTCTTATTCTATCACTTCTTCTAATTCTTCTTCATTTGTAAGTTATAATTAATTTTTCACTGTTCTATTTTCTGCCATTTTACTGTTCATCTGCACCAATAGATCTTGATTTTTCACGTTTTTCACTGTCTTCCTCTCACTTTCTATTTCTGTGGTCTTCATCAAACTTCTTCTTATGTTCATTCTCTACAACTTTCATTTCTTCCACTTCTTCTAATTCCCTCTAGACTTTAAGTTATTCTATTCCTTCCAACCCCCTATTTTCAATATAATTCTGTTGTGTTTTCAACTTATTTTTGTTCTTATTTCTATCCATCTACATCTCCTCACAAGTTCTTCACACACACCCAAAGCGGTTAGTCATCTTCCGATCATCTCACGGCGTCGACTTCCAAGGCGGAGCGATCTTCATCCAAGGCTCGGCGAGGAAACGACGGCATTCTTCATCCATTGGCTAAAATTTCCTTAACTTCTCTCTTGTTATTTAAAGTTATAATTTCATTTCATATTGCATTCTTCCACTTTTAAAGAAATAAAAATTCATCTATGCAAAGTTTTGAAATTCTAATCTTTTTACCTATTCCAATTTCTCTTCTTCACTCATCTCATATTCTTTAGTTAAATTTTCATGCAACTTAAGTTCCTTTAGTTTTAATCTCACTCAAAAGATAAAAATTGGTTTTCAAAACATAAGGATATTTTCCAACTTGATCTATAATCAAATTTTCTTCCTCGTGGGATCGACCCGTTCTTACCACTTTACTCGTATTTTCAAAATCATTTAAGTGAGTGAGTGCGGTTGTATAAATTTTGAAATTTGTGTGGCACGGCATTTTTAAATGACGGGTGTCGAGCGCATCAGGTATGCACCACACTTAGTTTGTACGGAGAAAATGAGAGCAAGAAGATTCATGAACGGCTTGAAGGTGGAGCTCATTCCTCAATTAACTCCGCTGGAGATTCAAACTTATACGGAGATGGTCCGAAAAGTACAACTATTGGAAGATGCCATGGATATGATGGAGCGAATCAAAGGGAAAGTCGCAAAGAAGGAGTTAGCCAATAGATCCAAGAATAAGGAACCTGTGAACGGCAAGAAGAGGTCCAATGGAGATAACGGTTTCTGTAAGGACAAGAAACCCCGGAATGATGATCAATAAATTGTTCCGGCGAAAGAGAAGTGCGAGCATTGCAAGAAAGGGAGGCACAACGAGTGTTGGTATAAACTTGAGAAATGCATCCGTTACGGAAGCGAAGATCATAAAATTGCCCATTATCCACTTTTAAAGGAACAAGCGCCACGAGAACATCAACAAGGTGGACCTAAGCAGTAGGGTAGGCTACAAGCATTGTAACGTAACTCTAAAAACCTACCTCGGTTATAAATTGCATGAATTGGATATGGTGATCTTAGTATTTGGCATGCTATAAGAATGGATCTAGTTGGAATACATGTTTTAAAAATGGTGACCTTACCCCATTGCTATGGAAAAAAATTGTATGAATTTGGGGACCAAATTCTTTCAAGTGGGGGAGGGTGTATGTAATGTCCCGGATCTTTCGGATCCTTCGTTATGGGTCTCGGATCTGGTTTGTCAGAGTGTCCGACCCTGTTGTGTCTGAAATTTCGTTTCGGACATCTTTCGTGTTCGGATCGGCGCGATCCGGAGTCGTTTCGGAGGCCCGGAGTGTGTCTGTGGCTTTTCCGTGCGCATTTTCCGATTTCCGCGTACGGGTTTCGGCGAATCCTTCAGAACCCTGTAGCGGGTGAACCGGGTCGTTCACCAGCCCGCGAGTGGTACCGTTGCGATCAGCGCGTCGAGACGGTCGAGGAGGTGCACTTTTCTATTTTTCGGTATTTATGGCATTTTTTGGATTTTCTATATATATCAATTCTTTTTCTTTTCCTTTTACCTTTTTCTTTTCTTCTTCTCCCTCCTTCCTTCAACCGTGAGAGCTCCCCCTTCCCCGCGGCCGATCTTCTTCTCCCCGGGTGACCGAGACGCGGCCCCTCTCACTCCGGCAATGGCGTGGCAGCGGCGGCGGCGGCAAGGCGGTCCCGGTGGCGTGCTTTTCGCGGCAGGAGGCGGGGCGTTCGTGGGAGTAAAAGCTTCATCTTTGATTTCGGCGGTGATTCGGTGGATTTCGAGCTTCCTTGAGGTAGGGGGACGAATCCTTACCCTCTTTCTAGCATTCCCCGTGATTTCTAGGCCGTGGAGAGGCCGAGAGGGGCTAGATTCATGCCGGGAGGGTTAATTCCATGTTTGGGGTTTGAGTGCCGGATCCGTCGATTCGTGGAGTTTTTGATCGATTTGGGGGCTCTAGATGCATGCTAGGTTGTTGTGGGGTGATTTCCCATTGTTTTCCCTTCACCAAAGGGGGTGAATGGGCGTGGTTTTGTGATTTTCGGCCGTAGTTCGCGAACCGGGCTCGGCCCGATGTCGCGCTATAGTCCAGTGGCGCGTTCTTGATGAACGCGCCATATCGTCCGAGCGTGTCCGTCAGAGAAGACGAATAGTAAGGCGGTGAGGAACGCGCTAGCTTTGGGTAGTGCGACATGGAAGATCGCGCTAGCTTTAGCTAGCGCGTTCTTCGGTGTCGCGCTAGGGATTCCTAGCGTGACTATCCCCTCCCCCGAACCGTGTTTTTGCGGGTAGCGTGACCTCCGGTTGGGCGAGTGGCGGACCCGGTCGTGGCGTGTGGCCCTAGGGATACCGTGGGCACCCAGTGAGAGCCACAGGGGCGCCCGGGGTTCCCCGGAGAGACAGTTACCTCGGTAGGGGTGCCGCGTGACTTGAGGGACGGTTGGACCTCATGCGTGTCCCCGGCATCTGTGCCTATCGTATGGTCATCGTGAGTCTGTGGTAGTGTTCGGTCGGTGGTTTCTGTGGATTAGTCCTTACTTCCAGTGACCCTACCACTAGTCGTAGCTTTCCCACGGCACGCGTGTGCTGGCTCGCCTGGGAGTGGCTGAGCGGCGTACCCGAGAGGCGGTGAGTAGGCTGGTTACCGCAGGGCCCCCGCGTACTTCCGAGTCCTGGTTTAGGGGGAAATACCAGCTAGAGGACAGGCCTAGGGCGTACGGTCTGAGTGTGTACACGAGGCTGAGGGTTCGGACCCGCGCTGACGTGCGTGACCTCAGCTAGTCCTTGTTTTACGGTTACTTCTGGTTACTGAGTGTGTCTGAGTCTCACGCCAGGGGCGTAGTAGCTAGACACTTGTGACGCGGTATAAGACGTCAGGGGACGCATCCGGTCGTTCTTCTAGTGGGTGGTGCTCCTGTTCACTGGCAGGCGTGGACTCGCGTTTTGTGGGACCGAGGTTCCGTAGTGCGGTACTGTTAGATTAGACGGCTTTTTCCGTTTATTTACTTTAGCTTGTCGGTTCTACCGTACTCTTGTTTGGTAGGGTTATCTTCTTCTTTCTCATTTTCCGTGCGAGGTGGGGATTCGCGGGATCCCTACTGGGCCAATGAGATGAGGCTCACCCCTGCTCTTCAGGTGAGGCGGGGTCGACGGGAGGCGCGGCCGAGTTTCAGCGTGGTTCTTCTAGCCAGGGTTAGTTGCCAGTCTGCTAGAGCCGGGGGATGCCCCGTGTAGTTGTACGCCGGGGGATGCCCCGTGTAGTTGTTCTTTCTTTCCTGTTGACTGTACTTTCCTTTGGACATGAGACACTGTGGACCTTGTAGCAGTTTATTTATTTATATTATTATGTGCATTTTATCTTAGATTATTGTGCTATCTCTGTGGTCGTTGCATCTTCTCTTGTACCCCCACACCACTCCTTTCTACCCTTCCGAGTCTTCGGGCTCATGGGTTGGCGGACCGAGATTCGAGACGCGCCTGTTCCTTTCCGGTACTCGGATCCTCGGGTCGTCACAGCTGGTATCAGAGCGTGGTTGTGGAGGTATATCGGAACTTGGAACGAATTGCAGTGGTCCAGAAGGTCCATGAATGTCCTGTACAGTCGGCGATTGGCTTAGGGTTGTGTGTTTTATTGATTTCCGGTTGCTTTTCTTTCATGCCAGGTGTGTTATGGCGCCACGGAGGAGGACTCGTGCCCAGCAGGGAGAGTCTAGTGGTGGTCCAGAGGAGCAGAGCAGGGCTTCAGTTTCCGAGGGTGTATCTAGAGATGCGAGAGCTCCAGGGATGGACGACTTCTTCCGAGGCATGTTTGATTATGTGTTTCAGCGGCAGCAGGGAGGTTAGCAGCAGGGTGGCGAAGCTGGTGAGGATCAGGCTCGAGGTGGTCGCGGTCGTGTGCTGAAGGAGTTTTTGCTGTATCAGCCTCCTTCTTTCAGTGGGCAGCCAGATCCTGAGGTGGCCAGAGAGTGGCTGGATGATGTTCAGCGGATTTTCAGTGCGATGGAGTGTTCCGAGGAGGAACAGGTGGCGTTGGCTACTCATCGCCTTCAGGGTTCGGCCCGTACTTGGTGGACGTCAGAGTGGGGTTCAGTGTTCCAGTCTAGTCCTCTTCGGCAGATCGTGTGGCAGGAGTTCGTCACGGCTTTCGAGCGTGCCTTCTGTCCGTCCTTTGTCAGGTCGCAGAGGTTGCGTGAGTTCATGGAGCTGACTCAGGGTGACATGTCGGTGATGCAGTACCGTGCCAGGTTTATCGAGTTGGGCCGTTATGCTCCTCATATCATGACAGATGAGGAGGTGAAGACCGATCAGTTCGTTGGTGGTCTGAGGCTAGAGCTGAGGCATCATCTTCTTGCGTCAGGATTGACCACTTTGGATGAGGCGTGCAAGGCAGCATCGGCACTGGAGAGAGATTTGCAGAAGGTTCGAGGGCAGGGCAGTGGTAGTCAGATGCAGGCAGGTTTTGGCCAGTCGTCAGCAGTGCAGCAGCAGAGTACCGTCCAGCTCTCGGCAGGTGGTTCCGTGGCGACGCAGTCTGTGGCTCCTGTGCCAGAGTCTTCGTCCTTTGGCTCTAGGCTCAAGAAGTTACTCAAGGAGGCGGGCCTCGGCGGGAGACGCCGGGGTAAGAAGGGGCAGTCACAGCAGGAGTCGTCGGCCAGTGATCAGCAGTCCGTGGCTTTGCAGCGTCAGGGTTCGGTGTCAGGTGCTCGGGGCGGTTGTCCCAAGTGCGGTGGTTCTCATCCAGGCAGACCGTGTTCGGCGCCCGTGATCTGCTTCAGGTGCGACCAGCCAGGGCACATGGCACGTGACTGTACGCAGAGACCGCGCCAGCCGCACGAGTTTCAGCAGCAGCAGCAGTTTCGGCCCCAGCAGTCATCCGCACAGTCGCAACAGTACCATCAGCAGGGACAGTTTCCTCAGTTGTCACGGTCAGCTACTGTGGGGAGGCAGAGATCCCGAGGCAGAGTGACTCATCTGACCAGGGCGGAGGCTGAGGCATCGCATTTGGTGGAAGGTACTCTTTCGATTTTGGGTTGTGCGGCTCGTGTTTTGTTCGATTCAGGTGCTTCTCATTCGTTCATCTCGGAGGTTTTCGCTCAGAGCGTGGAGGACCCGGTGACCGAGGTGTCCTGTGACTTGGCGGTAGAGTTGCCTACCGGTGACTTCATGGTCACCCCGTACTGCTTTGAGAAGGTACCTGTGTGGGTGGAAGGGCGGAGTTTGCCGGCTAGACTCTATGCGTTACCGCTTCAGGACTTCGATGTGATTTTGGGCATGGATTGGCTCGAGGCTCATCATGCCTTGGTGGATTGCGGCTCGAAGAAGGTCTACTTTCGACAGCTTTGTGGACCCACCTTCTATTTCCAAGGTATTCGGTCTTCCTCTTCCCGCTTGCTTATTTCGGCTATTCGTGCGCGTCGTTTGCTTGATGCAGGTTGTCAGGGCTTTCTCGCATCCATGGTTTTGGTCGAGCGGCAGGGTCCTGAGGTGGAGGATGTTCCTGTCGTGTGCGAGTTCCCCGATGTTTTTCCCGAGGAGCTACCAGGGTTGCCACCGTAGCGAGAGATTGATTTCGTGATTGAGGTGGTGCCAGGTACGGCGCCTATGACGAAGGCCCCTTATCGGATGGCGGCTGCCGAGTTGCGAGAGCTGAAGGCGCAGTTACAGGAGTTGCTGGCCAAGTGGTATATTCGTCCTAGTTATTCCCCGTGGGGTGCGCCGGTGTTGTTTATGAAGAAGAAGGATGGTAGTTTGAGGCTGTGCATCGACTACCGCCAGTTGAACCAGGCGACTATTAAGAACAAGTATCCGTTGCCGCGGATTGATGACTTGTTCGATCAGCTTCAGTCGGTCCAAGTGTTTTCGAGGATCGATTTGATATCAGGCTACTATCAGCTGCGGATCCGAGAGTCAGACGTGGGGAAGACGGCGTTTAGGTCGAGGTATGGGCATTATGAGTTTTTGGTGATGCCATTCGGGCTCACCAATGCCCCCGCAGCGTTCATGGACTTGATGCATAGGGTGTTTCGTCCGTACTTGGACCGGTTTGTGGTCGTGTTTGTGGATGATATCCTTGTGTATTCGCGGTCTGCTGAGGAGCATGTGCAGCATTTGAGAGCGGTATTGCAGACCCTGCGCGATTACCAGTTGTATGCCAAGTACAACAAGTACGAGTTCTGGCTCCGAGAGGTGCACTTTCTGGGGCATGTTATTTCTGGTGATGTTGTTTCCGTGGACCCGGCCAAGGTCGAAGCGGTGGTGCAGTGGCCGAGGCTGAGTTCTGTCACGGAGATTCGGAGTTTCTTGGGGCTTGCAGGCTATTATCAGAGGTTTATTCAGGATTTCTCTCGTATTGCGGCCCCGATGACCAGGCTTACGCGGAAAGAGGTGCAGTTCGTCTAGACGGAGGAGTGTGAGCGGAGCTTCATGGAGCTGAAGAGATTGCTTACCACTGCTCCGGTTTTGGTGTTGCCATCTGGCTCGGGTGGTTTCGTGGTGTGTACAGATGCTTCCGGGGTAGGCCTCGGTGCTGTGTTGATGCAGCACGGGAGAGTTGTGGCGTATGCGTCGCGGCAGTTGAAGCCACATGAGGCGAACTACCCTACTCATGATCTTGAGTTGGCAACGGTGATCTTCGCTCTGAAGATCTGGAGGCATTACTTGTACGGCGAGAGGTTTGAGCTTTTCACTGACCATCAGAGTTTGAGGTATGTGTTTACACAGAAGGACCTTAACCTCAGGCAGAGGAGGTGGATGGAGTACATGAAGGATTATGACGTTACTCTGTCTTATCAGCCTGGCAGGATGAACGTCGTGGCTGATGCTCTGAGCAGGAGGGTATCGGTCAGTCGGTTGTTGTTGAGGAAGTGGAAGCTTTGGGAGCAGGTCCCGGCCATGACTTTTAGGCTCAAGGTCCCTCAGGACCAGGGTTCGGCTGTCCTTGCGAGTCTGACTGTCACGCCCGCGGTGCGTCGACAGGTGACTGAGGCCCAGCGAGCGGACCCCGAGCTACCTCGTATGTTGTCGATGGCCGAGGTGGAGTTTGGCGAGGATGGAGCTGTGAGGTTCAGAGGTAGGTTGTACGTTCCGGCCGAGGGGCAGGTACGGCGTACGGTTTTGCGTGAGGCTCATGGGAGTCGGTATGCCGTGCACCCCGGATCGGCCAAGATGTACCAGAACCTAAAGAGGCAGTTTTGGTGGCCTGGCATGAAGAGAGATGTTGCGGAATTTGTGGCCAGGTGTTTGACCTGTCAGCAGGTGAAGGCTGAGCACCAGCGACCGGGAGGTACTCTTCAGCCCTTGGACATTCCTGCGTGGAAGTGGGACCACGTGACCACGGATTTTGTGGTTGGATTACCGAGGACGTCCAGTGGGGAGGATAGTATCTGGTTGCTAGTGGATAGACTGACGAAGACGGCGCGATTGTTGCCGGTCAAGGTCAGTTGGAGCGTGCAGTGTTTGGCTCGTCTGTACGTGGAGCGGATAGTCCCATTGCATGGAGTCCCTATCTCCATTGTATCGGATCGTGACCCCCGTTTCACTTCTGGATTCTGGAGGAGCTTCCAGAAGGCTCTAGGCACCGAGTTGGCATTCAGCTCGGCCTATCATTCTCAGTCGGACGGTCAGTCTGAGCGGACCATCCAGACTTTGGAGGACATGTTGCGAGCATGTTGCTTGGAATGGCAGGGGAGTTGGACCCACCATTTGCCATTAGTGGAGTTTGCCTACAACAACAGTTATCATTCGAGCATCGGTATGGCTCCCTATGAGGCGTTGTATGGGCGACCTTGTCGGACTTCGCTTGATTGGTTCGAGGTAGGCGAGCGTGCCTTGACCGGACCAGATTTGGTGTAGCAGTGCGTTGAGGTGGTGCATCTCGTTCAGCAGAAGATGTTGGCAGCTCAGAGCCGGCAGAAGAGTTATGCCGATCGGAGGAGGCGACCCCTCAGCTTTGTTGTGGGAGATCGAGTTTTCCTGAGAGTGTCTCCCATGAAGGGCGTGATGCGCTTCGGTAGGCGTGGGAAGCTGAGTCCCCGCTACATTGGTCCTTTTCCCATCGTTGAGCGTGTTGGGGAAGTTGCTTATCGGTTGCAGCTACCTCCGGAGCTTTCCGCCGTGCATGATGTGTTCCACGTGTCGATGCTTCGGAAGTACATGCCCGATGATTCTCATGTTCTCGAGGATGCCGTTTGGCCTGAGGTGACCCCAGATCTGTCCCTTCCGGAGTTTCCTGTTCGCATTGAGGATCGGCGGGAGCAGCGCCTGCGGAACAAGGTTATCCCTCTGGTTAAGGTGGTCTGGCAGCGTCATTATGGCGGCGAGGCATCTTGGGAGCGCGAGGATGAGATGCGGGAGCTGTATCCTTATTTGTTTGTGTGAGTCTTTCCCCCGTCCTTGTGCCTTGTCCTTGAATTTCGAGGATGAAATTCGTTTAAGGGGGGAGGGCTGTAATGTCCCGGATCTTTCGGATCCTTCGTTATGGGTCTCGGATCTGGTTTATCGGAGTGTCCGACCCTGTTGTGTCCGAAATTTCGTTTCGGACATCTTTCGTGTTCGGATCGGCGCGATCCGGAGTCGTTTCGGAGGCCCGGAGTGTGTCCGTGGCTTTTCCGTGCGCGTTTTCCGATTTCCGCGTACGGGTTTCGGCGAATCCTTCGGAACCCTGTAGCGGGTGAACCGGGTCGTTCACCAGCCCGCAAGTGGTACCGTTGCGATCAGCGCGTCGAGACGGTCGAGGAGGTGCACTTTTCTATTTTTCGGTATTTATGGCATTTTTCGGATTTTCTATATATATCAATTCTTTTTCTTTTCCTTTTGCCTTTTCCTTTTCTTCTTCTCCCTCCTTCCCTCAACCGTGAGAGCTCCCCCTTCCCCGCGGCCGATCTTCTTCTCCCCGGGTGACCGAGACGCGGCCCCTCTCACTCCGGCAACGGAGTGGCAGCGGCGGCGGCGGCAAGGCGGTCCCGGTGGCGTGCTTTTCGCGGCGGGAGGCGGGGCGTTCGTGGGAGTAAAAGCTTCATCTTTGATTTCGGCGGTGATTCGGTGGATTTCGAGCTTCCTTGAGGTAGGGGGACGAATCCTTACCCTCTTTCTAGCATTCCCCGTGATTTCTAGGCCGTGGAGAGGCCGAGAGGGGCTAGATTCATGCCGGGAGGGTTAATTCCATGTTTGGGGTTTGAGCGCCGGATCCGTCGATTCGTGGAGTTTTTGATCGATTTGGGGGCTCTAGATGCATGCTAGGTTGTTGTGGGGTGATTTCCCATTGTTTTTCCTTCACCAAAGGGGGTGAATGGGCGTGGTTTTGTGATTTCCGGCCGTAGTTCGCGAACCGGGCTTGGCCCGATGTCGCGCTATAGTCCAGTGGCGCGTTCTTGATGAACGCGCCATGTCGTCCGAGCGTGTCCGTCAGAGAAGACGAACAGTAAGGTGGTGAGGAACGCGCTGGCTTTGGGTAGCGCGACACCGTTCTTCGGTGTCGCGCTAGGGATACCTAGCGCGACTATCCCCTCCCCCGAACCGTATTTTTGCGGGTAGCGTGACCTCCGGTTGGGCGAGTGGCGGACCCGGTCGTGGCGTGTGGCCCTAGGGATGCCGTGGGCACCCAGTGAGAGCCACAGGGGCGCCCGGGGTTCCCTGGAGAGACAGTTACCTCGGTAGGGGTGCCGCCTGACTTGAGGGACGGTTGGACCTCATGCGTGTCCCCGGCATCTGTGCCTATCGTATGGTCATCGTGAGTCTATGCTAGTGTTCGGTCAGTGGTTTCCGTGGATTAGTCCTTACTTCCAGTGACCCTACCACTAGTCGTAGCTTTCCCACGGCACGCGTGTGCTGGCTCGCCTGGGAGTGGCTGAGCGGCGTACCCGAGAGGTGGTGAGTAGGTTGGTTACCGCAGGGCTCCCTCGTACTTCCGAGTCCGGGTTTAGGGGGAAATACCAGCTAGAGGACAGGTCTAGGGCGTACGGTCTGAGTGTGCACACGAGGCTGAGGGTTCGGACCCGCGCTGACGAGCGTGACCTCAGCTAGTCCTTGTTTTACGGTTACTTCTGGTTACTGAGTGTGTCTGAGTCTCACGCCAGGGGCGTAGTAGCTAGACGCTTGTGACGCGGTATAAGACGTCAGGGGACACATCCGGTCGTTCTTCTAGTGGGTGGTGCTCCTGTTCACTGGCAGGCGTGGACTCACATTTTGTGGGACCGAGGTTCCGTAGTGCGGTACTGTTAGAGTAGACGGCTTTTTCCGTTTATTTACTTTAGCTTGTCGGTTCTACCGTACTCTTGTTTGGTAGGGTTATCTTCTTCTTTCTCGTTTTCCGTGCGAGGTGGGGATTCGCGGGATCCCTACTGGGCCAATGAGATGAGGCCCACCCCTGCTCTTCAGGTGAGGCGGGGTCGACGGGAGGCGCGGCCGAGTTTCAGGGTGGTTCTTCTAGCCAGGGTTAGTTGCCAGTCTGCCAGAGCTGGGGGATGCCCCGTGTAGTTGTACGCCGGGGGATGCCCCGTGTAGTTGTTCTTTCTTTCCTGTTGACTGTACTTTCCTTTGGACATGAGACACTGTGGACCTTGTAGCAGTTTATTTATTTATATTATTATGTGCATTTTATCTTAGATTATTGTGCTATCTCTGTGGTCGTTGCATCTTCTCGTGTACTCCCACACCACTCCTTTCTATCTTTCCGAGTCTTCGGGCTCGTGGGTTGGCGGACCAAGATTCGAGACGCGTCGGTTCCTTTCCGGTACTCGGATCCTCGGGTCGTCACAGTGTAGCACTCCAAAAATTTAAATATTGGATAAATAATAATGACTATGTAATATTGGTCCTATAACAATCACGAGAAATAAAATTTTGATAAGAATAACATATAAATAGCCAAAATAGATGATGAGCATTAATATTAATTAATGGGTCTTGATAAATTGGCTTGAAATTATTAATGGACTTCCGTAGGAATATGGTTAAATGGGCCTTAAATAAATCCTCAAAGAATAAGTAGGTCAACCTCATAATAGAACTTTTAAAAGCATAAATGGGCTTCACATGCATGGGCTTCATAGCCCAGCTAGGAGGGACTCGTGTGGGCCTTGTATCACCAAACCTAACCCACGTTCGATAGTTGCATGGGATGATAGCTTTAGGGTTTTTGAAACTAATATAAGGCAGGCGACTGTTGAATTGGCAGAGGGAGGGATCGACGTGCAAATAATTGGAAATCCTTGCGGCCTTTAGCATTTTGACCCCCGTTAGGGTTTTCCTTCTCTAAAAATCAACCCCATCGCACATAGAAGCCTGTGATGCCGCTGCCATACTCGTACCCTTCATCCTCCTGCTGCCGTTAGCGTTAAGAAGCCCTTGCTGTCCTCGTCTTCCTCCTGCGTACGTGAAGAGCATCTCCTTCCTGCATCTTCTGCCTGTTGCTGTTGTAGTCTCTACTTCGTCCTTCGTGATCTCTGCAGTTGTAGTTGCTGCCGCTGCTGTTTCCTTCTTCCTTCGCGTGGGCAAGACTGCAGCTATGTTCTTCGACTTCCTCTGCTACTTCTTATATCACGTCTTCACCGTAAAAGCGATCAAAAGTAGACATTCTCCCAAGTAAAACATAATTAGCCCTCATGTTACTACATCCTTCTTCCATGATCCCTGTTTTAACGTTCTGCGTGTTTTATTAAAAGAAAACATGAATCTTTTGTGTTAGGTAATAACTGTTGTAACGTTTAAAATTTAATATATAATGAACTACGTTTAAAATTTAATATATAGTGAACTATGTTAATAAAAATAGTAAAATGCATGTTTTCATGATCCCTAGATTTTTCTAATATTTTTTATGATTTTCTTTTATTTAAATCATTGTGAAATAAAAGTGACCCTATTATTCCGTTAAAATCTCGTATTAACTTCAAAATTTTATATCTAGTAAACCGGACAAGATAAGATCCTGATATGTATATGGTTAAAATCCCTATATTTTCTCCTATTTTTTCATATATTTTATTTCATAAAATTCTGGTTAAACCTACAGTGGCACTATTCATCCCTTAAAACATGTTAAAAAATGGACGACAACCTACTTGATCGTCCGTTATTGTGAAGATTTTTTTCTAAAAGTCCCCCTAAAATGACTTATTCACTTTAAACCCTATTTATCTATTCCTTTTCATCTTCATTTGTTTTTTAAAAAATATCTACTCTTTATCCTTATTCTTTCAAATATATATATATATATATATATATATATATATATATATAATAACGCGCCTCTTTTACAAATCGTTAACATGCAACTTCTGCAAATCATTATCCCCTTTCACATTATATATATATATATATAACATGTATTAATGTGCATCTTCTTTACTTTTTTTTCCATATGCAAATCTTCTACAAATCATTAAAACATAACGGTGCTTTAATTTTGTTAACACGAAGAATGTGCGACCGTGTATACGGGCGCTCATTCTTTCCTATTTACATCTCAGCCACTCATTTTAAATTTAAGAAATCATATTTAAATCTTAAAAAAATTTCATATCTTATGATCAATGTTAGTAAAAATTTCAATAAATATATATTCATGATCCTTGTAATTTTCTCTTAAGTATCATGTATTTAGTTCCAAAAATTTTCTTTTATTTGGAAAAGGCTAATGTTCATCATGATTCGATTTAAAATCCAAATACACAATAAGAATTGGCGCCCGACTTCTGGACGCGTGCTAATGAAATTAGCGCCTCTTCATGGAGACGCGAAATCATGTTTAATTGTTTAATTAATTATTTAATGAAAATATGAAATTTAGCGTCCACTCAAAGGGACACGACTTAAAGAAATGACGCCTCAATATACGGATGCCAATTAAGATATTTTTATTTTAATTATGGTAAATTTCAGAATTGACTCCTCTTTAAGGAGATGCATATTATTAAATTGATGTCTGCTTATTTGGACGTGAATTTCCTGTCTCATAGTTTTATCGGACTTTTGGCCCATACCGCGGGTCTATTTGGCACTATTATCTCACATACGAGATAATGTCCCTATTTCATGATGTTTTACGATTACACCTCAACTCTCTGTGATGATTGAACCCTCCACGGGATATTCCTTCCTTTGACTGGTGACTTCATCATTGGGACCTCCGTAAGTCTCCGCTAGCCTTAGATTTCCTAAAGGCAACCGAGCTGGCTGTACCATCAAAACCCTAGAAACTTTGTCTCGTCATGTGACTCTCAAGGAACATGACACCTGGCCCTCATAGAGCGCTGTTTTGGCGAATCGGTCAGAAGTCTACCTCCGTCTGAATGGGCGACTTTGTGATTGGGTGCTAATTATTTTGTCGACCATTGCAATTGTCGCCATTCCCTTCGGGATTCGCGACCAGGTCAGCGAGCGCTATTCAAATAAGCGACCGTCTGGATAGGTGTTATTTACTCAAGCTTGTCATGTTCACAAAATGGGCGACTACTACAGTGGGCACTGTTTCTATAATTGATGGCGACCTGAGTGGACGCCAATTATCCAGATTCTTGATTTGTCACGAGTTTTCATGTGTGTTAATGGTATGCCATCATTACTCAAAGTTCTGTCCTTGAACACTCAATTTCATGAAATCTACCTAAATGTTCCTACATGCTTGATCCTTGAAATTCTTGGCCATTAATTTAAGTGGAATTGGTCTAGACACAAAAAGGGGCTATGGGTCCAAACAAATTGACATTCAATGCTAGAGTATAAAATACGGGGTCTCGATCTGATCCCAGGGGCGAGGCAAAGTCCAAACATGTGCCGGTATCATGATTGATCGAGTGTGGCATTGCACCAAGGACAGCAAAATTGATCTACGACATTTTCACAAGTGGCTTCCATACTCATTATTCAAGTGTTTGAACTCCTATATATAATGGCCAATCTTATAAAGTGATAGTTACGTGAAAAGCTCTAGTGAAAGTGAATGCCTTAGTGAAACGATTGTTATTGTCTCCTCCTGAACGCTCTAGGAATTACCTTATGAAAGTGCTTGTTATCTCGTTATGAATGCCCTTGATATATTATCTCATCTATCTATTATCTTTGTATCTCTTGAAAGTATCTATCATCTTGTCTACTCTTTTTATGGTTCTTGAATTTATCTCGTACCGTTATAGTTCTCGATTATGATACCTTGCATGACCTACATGAGCATGTTAAATTGTAAATGACTTAAAGTTAGCTTGGAACTTGAGATATTAAGTCCTACTGAGCGTTCGATCACCTAGTGTTTTTTAATATTTTTCAAGTAACGACCTTAGTGATGACGAGACCGAACATGATGGGAAAGGGAAAGAGTGAAGAGTACTCCGACATCTAGATGAACCGTCTAGTCTTGTTATCTCGTGTCTATGACCTATTTGGTCTAGTCTTGAGTTTTTTTTGTAATTTTTATTTTAGTGAGTCTTTCTTTTATTGGGTCCAACTTGTAATCAACTTCTATTTGAAATGAGATATTATTTTGTCTAATTATATCTCTTCTTATGGTTATGCTCTGATTGACTCAACTGTTTAACTGTCACGTTCCGAGCAAACGCCGCATTCCGCTGCTATCGTTTCGGGACGTGACACCCCTCAAGCATCCGGATCTGGACCTGGCAGGCGTCCTGATCAGGCTCATCCTCCGACAAGGTGCGCCCCTGCGACTCCAGGAGTCCCTGGAGCTTGGAGTGCTCGCTCGTTAGCTTGTGGAGTTGGGCCTCCAACCCCAACCGTGCCACATTGTTGTCAGCCAATTGTCGGACGATCCCCTGGAAATGGTACCCCCACAAGTCGAAGGTCCTAGCGACCGAGCACAAGTTCATGACCGCCAAGTTGTACAACTCCCCGTGAGCCTCAGGGGAGAAGACTCCAGTGCGGTCATTCAACCGCACACCCTCGTACATTAAGATGTAGGCCTCGCGCTGGGAAGCAACGACCCTTGGGGCATCTTCGGGCGATAGGGGGTTGGTGGTTGCATCAAGACACGACGCCTTGCCTTTGTCAAGTGGCCCCCTAGTGGGGACCGAAGGGGCAGCCCCTGTCTGCAGCAAGCAGACCGAGGGAGACGGCACTGGAACCGGCACCTCGACTGGTTCGGGGGCCGGAGGAGTCGTAGATCGGGGAGGAGGTGGCGTTCGTAGGCAAGGAGCTTCGGAGGCAGTCATCCTCCTCTTTCCTAGGCGACGCTAGCGATCCAGCACCGCCACCGTAGAAAGGTCCGCCCGATGGCGTTGCTCCACCACCGTCACGTCCCGAACCGATAGCAGCGGGAAGCGATGCTCGGAATGTGGCAGCGAAACAGTCATGATAAATAGAGCTGAAAATAAATAAACATAATAAATAATATTCAACACATGGAGGTCATTAATTTGAGAAAATTATGATTTTATTGATATTGGAAATTTAAAATACAATGTGGACTCAATAAAAGAAATAAAGAAGAGAAAATAGTAAGATCCACTATACTATCTAGACTCAAGAAAATAAAAAGACTCGGGTCTCAAGGCTCCAGGTTGACTCGATCACGCTGACCCGATCCCAATTGTAAGTGTTCCATCTACCACGTTACCTAAAAAGGATGGAAATAAGGGGGGGGGGGGGATGAGCGAGAAACTCAGTAGGAATTACTCTCTATCATCAGGTAGATTTAAGTAATTAACCATTTTATGAATACATGAATAATGCGAGAAACTCAAATAAGCAAACTAAATAACTAACAAGATCAGAAGATAATCGATAGATAAATGAAAAGGGATATTACAAGTCAAAACATCAAGCACTATTAACAAGAACTTTCCAATAAATGGCCATTTCAAGTCAAGTCGAGTCGAGTCATGTCACGCAAGCAGGTACGTACTTCACGCTTTCCATCATGAATAGTAAGTTCACGAGAATGTGGAATGTCGTAGACTCACATGCTAGCTAGTACTTGGTGACAATGCCACATCTAGTCATTCACCTCCCCGGGGATCAAGTACTTTTCGGGTGCTCCGCCTAGGACCAGACTGGGCCTTTAAATATGATTGCCTTGGCATTGATTTGTTTGGATCATAGATCCAACGAAATCTAGACATCCATGATTAGAATGGCCACGAGTTCCAAGATCAAGCTCATGTAATCAAGGTAGAATGTGTAGGAATATTGATTTTCTTGAGATTCCAACAACAAGCTCATTAATCGAGAGGAATTAGTCATTTAAAGAAATGACTCTTGAAGAGATACATGTCGACAGTAGACCTAACAATAGGTCAAAACTCGAGGTACAATAGCCTAGTTAGGCTAGAGTAGCTTACACATATCAAAACCATGAAAACATCAATTTCCGAAAAATTGGAAAGTGAAACGGTCAGCAAAGGATCGCTAAAAGAGGTACACAGTCTAATCAAGACCGTATGCAAAACATAAATGGTCTAAGCAGGACCGCTAAACGGCTAGCTGGATCAAAGATCCAACCCAAAGTGTACAAGTATAAAATAGTCCAAGGTGGGTAGTGATCAGGACTAGACGGTCTTGGTTGGGCCACTTGAAGGAGTAAATTGTCTAATCTCAACCGTGTACATTACAGAGTCCAAGGACTAAAGTCGACGCACAGCCTGTTAAACGCGGGCACAGAAGGGCCGTTCAAGAAATTTGGCGATCATGACTGGACCGCTTACTGACATAAACGGTCTTAGAAGGGACGCCATCAATAGGACAGTCCCGATTCTAGGATTTAACAAAATACACTATTTGATTGAGTCAAAAAGGTTCAGGCTTGTGGGTACAACCCGCCCGGCGTTCTAGTGAGAATCCCAGGCTCGCGGGGGCTTACGGAGGCCTTGGAACATGAACACCTAGTCCGGAGGAAGGAATATCTGACGGAGAGGTAATTCGATGCCCAAGAATTCAATAGCTCACAATCAATGGAAAACGATGTATTCGGTCCAGTCGCCACTACCGGAGTGGCACGACCTTAAAACAGAACTAATAAGGTAACAAGGTGATAATGGAACCATGAAACTAACATTAATTTACTTTACTCATTTTCAATCATAAGATATCAAGAATGATGATCATGGAGGAATAATCATGAAGAAGATTAACTTAGATAATTAAATTCTATTTTTCCTAGTTAACAGGGTGATATTTAACATAAAAGTCCTACCATCAAGTTAAGCACCATGGATTAACAATACATAATACGTCGTAATCAAATGAACAACACAGGGTAGAAAATGGTCACAGAGCAGACCGCCAGAAGACTAAACGGTCAAGGGTAAGGCCGCTTAGCCAAGATAGCGGTCAAACTTACGGCCGCTAGAGAAACAGTGCAAAAATCGGATCCATGCGATCTATCGGGTGACCGCTAGACACACAAGTGGTCTATCGTAAGACCGTTAAGCCTAGCGTAGCCCTAATACGAAGCAAACGGTCAGTCGCGGGGCCGCTAGACCATTCAAACGGTCTATCGTGTGACCCCTTGAAGCCTGGCGGTTCCTGTTAGGACGTTTCTCCTAACCCGAGCCCCAAATCACGAAGAACATGACACCGGTAGAATAAAGCACGATTAAAACATGGATATGGCATAAAAATTGGGCAATTTACTATTAAAAGATAGATAGCTCAAAAACGCACAATGTAGCATGGCCAATTAAAAGATTGGACTTCGATTAGTCTATATAAATCAACGGAATTGATGAAAGTAGGAAACCATAATCACATGTACTTCAAAAATCATAAATACACATGATATTGATGGCTAAAATTAGGCAAAATAGATTCAAATGAAAGGTGAGAACGAGATCTACATGTTTACATTGTTTAATTAGGTTGGGCCTGAGAGAAGCCTACCAATTTGGAAGAAGAAAGGGAAGACGCGCTCGTCAAAACCCTAAAACACACCGTCACCAAACGCCCAAATTCGCTCGACTCCAGCCACGCAAGTCTGTGCCACCTATTGGAAAAACAAAAGGAGGCCTAGGGCTACTAAAGCCCTCTATTTATTGAGCCTATAGGTCGTTCTAGAGATCGGATTGGACTCGAGAGTCCAAGGAAGAAAAATCGGCGAAAAACTCAGGATGAAGCCTAATACGCCGCCGCCGCCGCCGCCAATCTATGGGTCTAGGGTTAGGGTTTTCGAAGGGAAATCGATCTACTAGGGTTAACCTTTCGATTGGGCCTATTTTGGGCTCGATTGATTAAGAATTGGGCTCCAATTTGATCGTTAAAGATTAACCTATTAAAACTACGAATTTGGTCATTAATTCCTTAATCCAGCCCTATTAAATTTTTATTAGAGGTCGGCCCAGTTGACATTGTTGTTAAACACTTCGTTCTCTACAAGAATATAGTTTTTTCATATTTTTAGAAATTAGTCAAAACTTTGGCCTACGGGTGAAATTCAATTAATTTAATTTATACCTATTAAATTCAAATCATCGTAGAAAAATTCGATTGCATCTTGGAATATGAAATTCTTTTTATACTGATTGTAGAAAAATAAATTTTTTTTATTGATATAATTTGGCCACTTTCAAAAATAAATAATATTCTTTAATTAAGAGAATTATTGAAGTCATTAAATAGTAAGGAAATAGCTTTAATTCCAATACATATCTCAAAATTTTACTTTTATATTTATTAATTAACCGGGGTGTTACATCCACCCCAACTTTAAGGAATTTGGTCCCCAAATTCCTCAATCACCATTTGCAAAATAACATGGTAATCATATAACTAATGGAATGTAAAAGAATTTTAACTATAGTTAAAGATAAGGGAGAACGATACCTTATATAAAATTCTTCATTTGGTAGAAATCAGTTCCAATTTGCTTATGGAAGTAGCTTAGGATAATTAGCCATTACATGATCTTTATTTTCACAGCGAAGACACGCTCCGCTCCTTCGCCAACACTCTTTGATTAGATGACCAAATTTGTGACAGTAAAAATATTTCAATTACAAAAGGTTATTCCTTTTCTTCTTATTACTCTAAATTTCTTTACGACGGACTCGTCATATTCTAATGGAACTAGATTTTAGCTTACGCATGGATCCTCTCGCTTTCATGTCAAAAAGGAGCTTAGATATCTGCAAAAATAATTATAAGGTTAAAATTTTTATTACCCTTACGTGTCGCGCAATTTTATACATATTTTATTACTTAACCCGAAACACTACCCAATCTCACTAGGTGACATGAGGGATGAAAAGGATTACACAACCTATTACTTAGGGTAACCTATACTTATGGACAAGAACCTAGGACTTAAACAACTGAGGCTCTGATACCACTTCTATCACGTCCCGAATCGATAGCAGCGGGAAGCGATGCTCGGAACGTGATAGCGAAATAGTCATGATAAATAGAGCAGAAAATAAATAAACACAATAAATAATATTCAACACATGGAGGCCATTAATTTGAGAAAAATGAGATTTTATTGATATTGAAAATTTAAAATACAATGTGGACTCAATAAAAGAAATAAAGAAGAGAAAATAACAAGATCCACTATACTATCTAGACTCAAGAAAATAAAAAGACTCGGGTCTCAAGGCTCCAGGTTGACTCGATCACGCTGACCCGATCCCAATTGCAAGCGTTCCATCTACCACGTTACCTGAAAGGGATGGAAATAAGGGGGGAGGGGGGGTGAGCGAGAAGCTCAGTAGGAATAACTCTCTATCATCAGGCAGATTTAAGTAATTAACCATTTTATGAATGCATGAATAACGGTAGAAACTCAAATAAGCAAACTAAATAACCAACAAGATCAGAAGATAATCGATAGATAAGCGGAAAGGGATATTGCAAGTCGAAACATCAAGCATTATTAACAAGAACTTCTCAATAAATGGCCATTTCAAGTCAAGTCGAGTCATGTCACGCAAGCACGTACTTCACGCTTTCAAGCATGAATAGCAAGTTCACGAGAATGTGGAATGTCGTAGACTCACACGCTAGCTAGTACTTGGTGACAATGCCACACCTAGTCATTCACTTTCCCGGGGATCAAGTACTTTTTGGGTGCTCCTCCCAGGACCAGAATGGGCCCTTAAATATGATTGCCTTGGCATTGATTTGTTTGGATCATAGATCCCACGAAATATAGACATCCACGATTTGAATGGCCACGAGTTCCAAGATCAAGCTCATGTAATCAAGGTAGAATGTGCAGGAACATTGATTTTCTTGTGATTCCAGCAACAAGCTCATTAATCGAGAGGAATTCATTTAAAGAAATGACTCTTGAAGAGATACATGTCGACAGTAGACCTAACAATAGGTCAAAACTCGAGGTACAATAGCCTAGTTAGGCTAGAGTAGCTTACACATATTAAAACCATGAAAACATCAATTTCTAGAAAACTGGAAAGTGAAACGGTCAGCAAAGGACAGCTAAAAGAGGTACACGGTCTAATCAAGATCGTATGCAAAACATAAACGGTCTAAGCAGGACCGCTAAACGGCTAGCTGGATCAACGATCCAACCCAAAGCGAACAAGTGTAAAACGGTCCATGATGGGCCGTGATCAGGACTAGACAGTCCTGGTTGGGCCACTTGAAGGAGTAAACGGTCTAATCTCAACCGTGTACATTACAGAGTCCAAGGACTAAAGTCGACGCACAGCCGGTTAAACGCGGTCATAGAAGGGCCGTTCAGAAAATCTGGCGGTCATGATTGGACCGCGTACTGACATAAATGGTCTCAGAAGGGCCGCCATCAAAAGGACAGTCCCGATTCCGGGATTTAACAAAATACAGGATTAGATCGAGTCAAAAAGGTTCAGGGTTGTGGGTACAACCTACCCGGCGTCCTAGTGGGAATCCTAGGCTCGCGGGGGCTTACGGAGGCCTTGGAACATGAACACCTAATCCGGAGGAAGCAATATCCGATGGAGAGGTAATTCGATGCCCAAGAATTCAATAGCTCACAATCAACGGAAAATGATGTATTCGGTCCAGTCGCCACCACCGGAGTGGCACGACCTTAAAACAGAACTAATAATATAACAATGTGATAATGGAACCATGAAACTAACATTAATTTACTCTACTCATTTTCAATCATAAGATATCAAGAATGATGATCATGGAGGAATAATCATGAAGAAGATTAACTTAGATCATTAAATTCTATTTTTCCGAGTTAACAGGGTGATATTTAACGTAAAAGTCCTACCATCAAGTTAAGCAACATGGATTAACAATACATAATACCCCGTAATCAAATGAACAACATAGGGTAGAAAACGGTCACAGAGCAGACCGCCAGAAGACTAAACGGTCAAGGGTAAGGCCGCTTAGCCAAGATAGCGGTCAAACTTACGGCCGCTAGAGAAATAGTGCAAAAATTGGATCCATGCGATCTATCGGGCGACCGCTAGACACATAAGCGGTCTATCATAAGACCGTTAAGCCTAGCGTAGCCCTAATACGAAGCAAACGGTCATTCGCTGGGCCGCTAGACCATGCAAACGCTCTATCGTGCGACCCCTTGAAGCCTGGCGGTTCCTGTTAGGACGTTTCTCCTAACCCGAGCCCCAAATCACGAAGAACATGACACCGGTAGAACAAAGCACGATTAAAACATGGATATGGCATAAAAATTGGGCAATTTACTATTAAAGATAGATAGATAAAAAATGCACAACGTAGCATGGCTAATTAAAAGATTGGACTTCGATTAGTCTATATAAATCAACAGAATTGATGAAAGTAGGAAACCCTAATCACATGTACTTCAAAAATCATAAATATGCATGATATTGATGGCTAAAATTAGGCAAAGTAGATTCAAATGAATGGTGAGAATGAGATCTACATGTTCACATTGTTTAATTAGGTTGGGCCTGAGAGAAACATACCAATTTGGAAGAATAAAGGGAAGACGCACTCGCCAGAACCCTAAAACACGCCGCCACCAAACGCCCAAATTCGCTCGACTCCGGCCACGAAAGTCTGTGCCACCTATTGAAAATACAAAAGGAGGCCTAGGTCTGCTAAAGCCCTCTATTTATTGAGCCTATAGGTCGTTCTAGAGATCGGATTGGACTCGAGAGTCCAAGGAAGAAAAATCGGCGAAACACTCGGGATGAAGCCCAATACGTCACCGCCGCCACCAATCTATGGGTCTAGGGTTAGGGTTTTCGAAGGGAAATCGATCTACTAGGGTTAACCTTTCGATTGCGCCTAGTTTGGGCTCGATTGATTAAGAATTGGGCTCCAATTTGATCGTTAACGATTAACCTATTAAAATAATGAATTTAGCCATTAATTCCTTAATCCAGTCTAATTAAATTTTTATTAGGGGTCGGCCCAGTTGATATTATTTCTAAACACTTCATTCTCTACAAGAATATATTTTTTTAATATTTTTAGAAATTAGTCAAAACTTTGACCTACGGGTGAAATTTAATTAATTTAATTTATACCTATTAAATTCAAATCATCGTAGAAAAATTCGATTGCATCTTGGAATATGAAATTCTTTTTATGTTGATTGTAGAAAAATAATTATTTTATTTTATTGATATAATTTGGCCACTTTCAAAAATAAATAATATTATTTAATTAAGAGAATTATTGAAGTCGTTAAATAGCAAAGAAATAGCTTTAATTCCAATACATATCTCATAATTTTACTTTTATATTTTATTAATTAACTGGGGTGTTACAACCACCAATGGGGGAATTTCGACGGGCGTGCTCGATGAACTCCCGGAGGCGACCCTCTAATCTGTTGCACGAGTGTCCAAACCGACGCTGGGCACGGGCACAGCAGACGGCGACACAGAGTGGAGATGTGGGCACTCCACTGGGAGTGTCGCCAGGAGAGGATATGGCAAGCGCCCCGGCTCGAGGACAATTGCTTGCCAGGGAGCAGCGACAGAAACCTGGTCGGCACCAAGCTCTATATTATCAAGAGGGCAAGGGACGTTTGCCATTAGCTCGACTATCTCGAATTGCAGCTCTGACGATACTGGCGTTCCTGCAGAATAACATAATAAGGTCATCACAACAGATGATAGAAAGGCGAATGAAACAACAAAGATTGTACCATGGGGCAATGGAGGCCTCAACCCCAACTCCCGGAGTACCACTGGGGTTAGCCTCGTTTCGGCATCCTTGAGGGGGAGTCGACAACCTGTCGGTGTTGGTTTTAATGTGCCCCTTCTTTTGCAAGATGGGCTATGATGCCAACTATGATGAAAGTATGAGTAAATAGTGAAATCACTCAACCTATGAACATGTGAATCATGAACCTAGACAACCAGCACAAGCTCTAGCATGGGCATGATATCTCAATCAAAACTAAACTAAGCAAATAAAGAAAAACACACGCCGGGGCGTGGAGCAAGGAAATAAAGGAAAACACACCGTATAGGTGGAACAAGTAAAATAAAGAGAAGATGTGATGAGAGAGAAAGCTAATGCCCAAACTAAGGAAAGACGTGATCGCCACTAAGGTAGACACAAGCCAAATACCTGATGAATACCTTAGAATAGGAGGATGATGCACCCGGCCGTGGGAGAGAGAAAACCAATCAGGAAACTGCAGCTCCGTCAGATGTAACGGTTGAAGATTGATGCGCCACAGGAAGTGTGATGGCCCCACGATAGACCGCTACAAGATTCTAACGCGCCTCTGATAGACCGTTAGAGGTTCTGCAGAATAGAAGTTGGAAATCTTTGATCTCCAAGCTTTCCAATCGGCCAAGAAGCTTGGGCCTCGTGCTATAGGCTCTGTAAACCTGTAAAATAGTGTAGAACACGAGAAAAATAACCCAGATTAGCCCTTGGACAAAGTAGTATCAATAAATCAAAGAAACTTAAGAACATGCAAAAGGAAAGGGAAATATCGGGGAGGTTTTTTTTTTTAACCCCTCTGTGGCGTTTTAAAAGATGGGAAGATGTTTTAATGTGTCACGCCCCGAGCGCGGAAGATTACCCGGAGGCGTGACGCGTCTATATAGATCGTGTCAATCATGTAAATATCAGAGTGCGCAATTGACTAGGATTTAACTCGAAGTTAATACAATTAGGATGAGCTGACAATTGATACAACTAACCCAATGACAATTACATACATATCCAAGTCCAACTACTAGGCTTCAAGCCCTTATTACAATTATTGGACTAACACAGCTGACGTCTGACATAACTTGATATGACTGACATAAATGAAATTACAATAACACCATTTACACAAGTACAATTTACAAGATAACAAGATAACTCTATTTTTACACTCATCACTCCGACTCATTCCCTTCCGAGTTTTGGCTGATATCTGAATTTCCTGGAAAGGTTAGAAAACAACTAGATGAGCGAATCGCTCAGTAGGATTTACATCTCAAATTTTAACATGCTTTAAGTGAATTACACATTCATTTAATGTACGTAACCTATGCATGCAGATAGATAGATATCAAAGAATTGTAAAATCGACGGAAGTAGAAAGTGAGAGTATATAGATTTCACAATTTCAAGCAGCAGTGGCAAGTGATAGTAAATGATGTCAAGTCAGTGATAACTGAATAGCAACATGTTATTCAAGCTAGTAACTGAGTAGAAACATGTTATTCAAGCTAGTAATAGTAAGCAAAGTAGTTTCAAGTGTATAACTGGAATTGGCTATTTATAATGCATTCAAGTAAGCACTTTTACCCTTTTGCGGGTCTCAAGTCAATCAATCAAGTAATATCATGAGAATGAGTGGAATGTCTAAAGTCTAGCAAGCAAGTACTTCGGTGCAATGCCAAACACCGTGGTCAATAAACTCCCATGGGCACAAGTACCTTCGGGTGCTCCCCCCAGGACCAGACCGGGCCCTATATGCACAGCATTTATCATGTATGTTGACATCCACTCTCATTTATAGCCAATGTGAAATTTCAAGGTTTGACCAGTATGATATATAAGGTGGAATTATGGAATGGAATCCAAGGGCGCATTGATGTGTAGGGATGAACTAGGAGTGGAAACCAGTAACGTTTGATACACGGAAAAACTAGATAAGAGAGGTGCCTTATGGGCCACCTGACAATTTTAGAAATGACATCCTTACTGTGGGATGCCCTTCCTGGGAATTATACAGGGTTCAGAGGACCCTGTCAGGAGTTAAAAATCACCTCTCCGGCTGCCATCTATCAGTGGAGATGGCAAAAGTGAAAGCCTAATGATCACGTTAACGTAATGAGCTAGCTGGGTCGACTCAATAGTTCATTGCGTCAACTCATCAACTTATCGCATCTACTCATCAGTTCACCGCGTCAACTCATCAGTTCACCGCGTCAACTCATCAGTTCGCCGTGTCAACGCGATGAACTGGCAGGGTCGACTCATCAGTTCATTTTCACAGGCAGGGTCAACTCATCAGTTCATTTTCATTGGCAGGGTCAACTCATTAGTTCAAATCTGTTGGCAGGGTCGACTCATCAATTCATTTTCATAGGCAGGGTCGACTCACCAGTTCATTTTCATAGGCAGGGTCGACTCATCAGTTCATATGAACAGTACTGCGTCAACTCATCCATCAGGCTGTGTCGACTCATCAGTTCAATTTCCAGCTCACAGGGTTTACTCATCAGTTCATATGAATAGTACTGCGTCAACTCATCCATCAGGCTGCGTCGACTCATCAGTTCAATTTCCAGCTCACAGGGTTGACTCATCAGTTCATATGAATAGTACTGCGTCAACTCATCCATCAGGTTGCGTCGACTCATCAGTTCAATTTCCAGCTCACAGGGTTGACTCATCAGTTCATATGAACAGTACTGCGTCAACTCATCCATCAGGCAGAGTCGACTCATCAGTTTTGTTCCCTAGTTTTCATGCCCTTCCAATCCGCTTTTCACTCTGAGTTCTTCACAAAAGTTCTTCCCCTCTTGTAGATACAGATTTTCTTATTTTACCATATCCTCCAATTCTTCTTAGTTTTTAAGTTATAATTAATTTTCTACGGTTCTGATTTTTTACTCAGTAACTGTTCACCTACGCCTATAGATCTCATTTTTTCACATTTTTTACCTTCTTCCTCTCATTTTCTCTCTCTGCACTCTTCATGAAACTTCTTCCTAACCTTCCAATCTACGACTTTCTCTTCTTGCACACATTCTCATTCTCTCTAGATTTTTCATTATTCTCCTTCTTATAACCCTATATTTTCAATATCATTTCATTGTGCTTTCAACTGGGTCCTTTTCCACTTGGCCTCTTTCAACTTGATCTTTTTCCACATTTTTCATCCTCTTGACTACAATTTCTTCTTTCACTATTTTCAGGCTTTAGTTTCTCTTATATAACATTTTTAACATGGTGGTTTTAGTTTCACAGAAATTGACAAATGACAGGCCCTTTACTAAAGCATGAACTATATCAAATATAGATATTAGCTAATACATACTAATCATCCTAGATTTAAGCTAACACATGCTAATTATTCTAGGTATGAGACTAATACTTACTAATACTTACTAATACTTACTAATTATTTTAGATATAAAGCTAATACATGCTAATCATTTCAAGTATGAAGCTAATGCATGCTAATCATCCTAGATTTAAGCCAACACATGTTAATCATTCTAGATATGAGACTAATACTTGCTAATACTTGCTAATTATTTTGGGTATAAAGTTAATACGTGCTAATTATCTTAGGTGTGAAGCTAAGGCATACTAATCATCATAGACTTAAGTCAACACATACTTTAAAAACACTAAAATCGCATGGAAATGAGCCTAATACTAAAGGCCTAGACTAATCATCCTAGATTAGCTACTAATTTAGTTAAAAGTTGAGAACACCTACCTCTGTGAAGTTCGTAGCAGCAGAACCCCTCTAGCAAAGCTTTGCTCCAACCTCAGCTAGCCTAGAATGGGAATGGGCGTAGCAAAAGGGGATGTTATAGGGTCTAGTATGAACGGATAGGGGACAAGATCTGAAATAATGAGTCTTTACAGCTTGTACAGGCTGGAGAGATAAGAGATAGGCTGGAGAGATAAGAGACAATTATTTGGACATCTAACCCATGGCCCAATTCGTAAGTGCAAGATTAGCTTATATCATATAATTATTTGGCAAAAAGGGTAGATACATGGTGGATGCTAAGATTTGAACCTTGGTCATTGGATTGGAAGGCAAGCTACTTAACCAACTACACTAGGAAGCCACTTGTTAAGTGAATAACCTTTATATATGATAACTTCATGTTCCTACTTCTTACATAAACTACCTAAATAGTTTATCTAATATTATTTTGTTTTATTTTATTTTTATTTGCAAAATATTGATAATAATAAATTTTTTTTATACGGGGTGCTACACCCTCCCCTACTTAAAAGAATTTGGTCCCCAAATTCAATTGTATAAGGATAAATTCAACTACATAATGATACTGTAGAAAGTATAAGATACTTTCTGAATAGTTCTGGGTATCTTCTCTTCATAGATTCCTCGATCTCCCAAGTTGCTTCTTGCTCCGAGCATCGATTCCATTGAATTTTTACCATAGGGATCGTCTTGCTCCTTAGAACTCGAACTTCGCGGTCGAGGATCCGCATCGGCTTTTGCTCAAAAGTAAGGTCCCTTTGAATCACCAATTCAGCATGATTGATGATGTGAGAAGGGTCGTGCACATATTTCTTCAGCATAGATATATGAAATACATTGTGCACTTTCGAGAGTTGAGGAGGTAAGGAAATGCGGTAAGCCACCTCGCCCACTCTTTCCAATACTTCAAATGGACCGATAAACCTTGGTGTAAGCTTGCCCTTAACACCGAATCTTCTAATACCTCGGCCGGGAGATACCGTGAGAAATGCATGGTCACCCACTTAAAATTTCAAATCTCTCCTTCTGTTATCAGCATAAGATTTTTGCCTGCACTGAGCTACCTTGAGTCTCTCTTTGATAAGGTGTATCTTCTCAGTTGAATCTCTAACCATATCTGGGCCTAGAATTTGTCTTTCGCCGACTTCTTCCCAGCATATTGGAGAACGACAACTCCTGCCATAAAGCGCCTCGAAAGGAGCCATTTGAATACTAGCTTGATAGCTGTTATTATATGCAAATTCAGCTAGTGGTAAGTGGTCATGCCAGCTTCCGTCGAAATCTATAATACATGCCCTTAACATATCTTCAACAACTTGATTTGTCCTTTCAGTCTGACCATCTGTCTGGGGATGGAAAGCAGTGCTGAAATTAAGTTTCGTCCCCAGAGAGTGTTGTAGACCCTTCCAAAAATGAGAAGTGAAGCGTGGGTCTCGGTCAGATACGATCGAGACGGGAACTCCATGCAATATAACCATCTCCTTAATATACAGGGCAGCAAGTACGTCGACTGACCATCGACTTTTGATGGGTAAGAAATGGGCCGATTTAGTTAACCGGTCGATAATTATCCAAATTCCATCATATCCGCCCCTAGTCTTGGGCAAACCCATGATAAAGTCCATGCCAATGTCCTCCCACTTCCACTTGGGAATATCCAGCGGATGTAGCTTTCCGGCGGGTTTTTGATGTTCCGCCTTCACTTGTTGGCATGTGAGGCAACGAGACACAAAGTCTGCTACCTCCCTTTTCATGTTAGGCCACCAAAAAGTTCTTTTCAAGTCTTGGTACATCTTAGTAGCTCCAGGGTGGATTGTGTACCTCGATCTATGAGCTTCTTCAAGAATCTTCTTCTTCAATTCGGGACAGTCGGGCACACATGTCCGTGCATGAAATAGTAATCTGCCATCAGGTGCCAGCTTGAAATCTAGTCTCTCGTCCAGCTTGCTCTTTATCTCCACTAGCGAGGGATCCTCTTCTTGTAACTTCTTGATTTCAGGTAGTAAATCTGGATGTAGGCTCATATGAGATAGAATAATACACATGCTCTTCTCATCTGTGCTGATATCAAGCTCAGAGAATTTCTCCAGCAGTTTCCATTCTTGTATCATGCAGTTGGCCAATATTGTTCTCGGCTTTCGACTAAGGGCATCAGCTACGGAATTACCCTTACCAGGATGGTACTGTATAGTAAAGTCGAAATCCTTGAGATACTCGAGCCAACGCCTTTGCCGCATGTTTAGCTCCTTTTGGGAGAATAAGTACTTGAGGCTTTTATGATCGGAGTACATAGTGAATTGTTCTCCGTAGAGATAGTGCCTCTAGATCTTTAAAGCGAATACTACTGCGGCCAGTTCTAAGTCGTGAACTGGGTAGTTCTCTTCATGTTTCTTCAATTGTCGGGAAGAGTACGCAATGACTCTCCTATTCTGCATCAATACACATCCGAGGCCAATACCAGAAGCATCGGTATATACCTCATATTTTTCTCCTTCCATTGGTAATGATAAGACTGGAGCAGTGGCCAAGAGATCCTTCAAAGTTTGGAAACTCTTTTCACAGTCTTCCTTTCACTCATAAGGCACTTCCTTGCGGGTTAACCTGGTCAGGGGAACAGCAATTTTGGAGAAGTCCTTTATAAAACGCCGATAGTAATCAGCTAGACCCAAGAAGCTCCGAATCTTAGTTACATTTGTGGGTCGTTCCCAGTTCTTCACGGCTTCGACCTTTGATGGGTCAACAGCAATTCCATTCTTCGAAATGATATGGCCTAAGAAGGATACTTCCTCAAGCCAGAACTCGCATTTGCTAAATTTGGCATATAGCTTGTTTTCCCTTAATATCTGTAATGCCTTCTTGAGGTGTTCTTCATGATCCTCTTCAGTCTTTGAATAGATCAAAATATCATCAATAAAGACCACAATAAATTGATCTAAATAGAGCCTGAATATGCTGTTCATTAACTGCATAAAAGCTGCGGGGGCATTTGTTAGTCCGAAAGGCATAACAGTAAATTCGTAATGCCCATACCTGCTTCGGAATGTAGTTTTATGAATATCTTCTTCTTTGATCTTCAATTGGTGGTAACCAGAACGAAGATCAATCTTGGAGAAATATAAAGCTTCAGATAGTTGATCGAACAGCTCATCAATCCTTGGCAGTGGATACTTGTTCTTGATTGTAAGGTGATTTAGCTGCCGATAATCTATGCATAATCTCATCGATCCGTCCTTCTTTTTGACGAATAGCACGGGTGCTCCCCATGGGGAAGTACTCGGCCTGATGAAACCCTTTTTCAATAATTCCATTAGCTGCTCTTTTAGTTCCTTCAGCTCAGCAGGGGACATTCTGTATGGTGCCCTGGAAATAGGACCAGCACCAGGGACAAGGTCGATTGTGAACGACACTTCCCTTTCCGGGGGTAAGCCGGTTAAATCTTCTGGAAAAACATCGGGAAAATCCCGAATTACACGGATGTCTTCAAGTTTAACCTTCTCGACTTCCGTGGCAATCACGAATGCTATGAAAGCCATGCATCCCTTATTCATAAGTTTACTAGCTCGGAGTGCTGATATAAGAAGTGATTTACTCCGAGGGCTATTGTAAACTAGATCTGGGAAATCTACGAAAGTTACCTTGCCATGCCGACAATCTACAGTTGCTTGGTATGTGGATAGACAGTCGGCACCTAGTATAACATGATAACCCTTCATATCTAGGCATATCAGGTCAGCAGGTAAATTGCTTCCCTTAATCATCACTTCACAATTTGGATAGTGGTAAGTGACATCAGACTCATTCCCAAGGGGTGTAGACATGACCAAATCTAACAGTTCATGTTTCTTAGAAAATGAAGCAGCAAAGTTCTTGAAAACGAATGAATGAGTTGCTCCGGTATCAAATAAAACTTGAGCAGTTTTTGAACAAATAGTGAGAGTACCTTCCACAATTCCACCTTCAGTGGGTTCCGTCTCTCGGAGAGCTTGTAGACGGCCTTGTTTCTTTATCGGACGCTTCTCGTCTTTGATGTCCTGCTCCTTCATCAGTGGGCAGTCTGGGATTCGATGCTCTCGGCTCCCACATCGAAGACAAGCTCCTAACTTTCTCCAGCATTCCTCGGTCCTATGACCAGCTTTATCACAATATTTGCAAATCTCCTTTGATGGTGTGGTGGTGGAGAATGGCCGATCATTCTTCTGGAATTTCATCGCCTTAGAGGGCTCCCCTCCCATGAAGAATCGCTTCTTGTTGAAGGATTGTTTGAATTTTCCCGGGCTTGTGACGGGTTCCTTCTTGTCTCTTCCTCGGATTCTCTCAGATAATTCGGTGGCGTCTTCCAGCAGTTGAGCACGCCGAACCATCTCTGAATAGACTTGGATGTCCATCGGGGCCAGTTGTGTGATATAATGGGGCCAAAGCCCGTTAAGGAATCTTCTCGCCTTCATCTTTTCTGTACACACCAAGTGAGGTGCATACCTGGATAATCTAGAAAATTGGGCCTCATACTCGGCCACTTTCAAGCCCCGTTGTTTTAGAACGGCGAATTCCGTGGCTTTCTTTTCCTGGATATGATCGGAGAAGTACTTGTTGTTAAAATGCTCCGTGAATTCATCCCATGTGACATGGTATTCTAGTAGTGTTGCTTCTATAGATTCCCACCAGCATCGAGCGTCCCGCTCTAGTTGGAATACGGCCAGTAAAACCTTCTCGTCGTCCGCGCATTGCATCACACGGAAGATTCGTTCCATCTCTTTTAACCAATTCTCGGCGTCCTCGGGGTCGGACGAACCCATGAATCTTGGTGGGTTCATGTTACGGAAACTCCTGTGGAGGTCACCTGCTCCACGGTTAGCTCCGCCTTGGCCACTTGCTGTAGTGCCTGTGTAAGGCCCTGCACGGTGCGCTGCATCTCGCGCCATTGTGCTCTTTCAGCAGCCATGATCCTACAAAAGTGTTTAAGTAAGATAAGGGTCGGTTTTACTTATAAGGATAAAGTCACTAGAAATCTTAACCCATGGCTCTATCCATCTCACCGGGTAAGGTATATCTATCCTTGAACTTGGGTTTTACCTATCCTTGGACTCAAGTTTTTTTTTTTTACTTAGATTTCAATTTCTAACCGTTTATTTTTTCTAGTTCCCTAGGTTTGAAAACCTAGGCTCTGATACCACGAAGACTGTCACGCCCCGAGTGCAGAAGATTACCCGGAGGCGTGACGCGTCTATATAGATCGTGTCAATCATGTAAATATCAGAGTGCGCAATTGACTAGGATTTAACTCGAAGTTAATACAATTAGGATGAGCTGACAATTGATACAACTAACCCAATGACAATTACATACATATCCAAGTCCAACTACTAGGCTTCAAGCCCTTATTACAATTATTGGACTAACACAGCTGACGTCTGACATAACTTGATATGACTGACATAAATGAAATTACAATAACACCATTTACACAAGTACAATTTACAAGATAACAAGATAACTCTATTTTTACACTCATCACTCCGACTCATTCCCTTCCGAGTTCTGGCTGATATCTGAATTTCCTGGAAAGGTTAGAAAACAACTAGATGAGTGAATCGCTCAGTAGGATTTACATCTCAAATTTTAACATGCTTTAAGTGAATTACACATTCATTTAATGTACGTAACCTATGCATGCAGATAGATAGATATCAAAGAATTGTAAAATCAACGGAAGTAGAAAGTGAGAGTATATAGATTTCACAATTTCAAGCAGTAGTGGCAAGTGATAGTAAATGATGTCAAGTCAGTGATAACTGAATAGCAACATGTTATTCAAGCTAGTAACTGTGTAGAAACATGTTATTCAAGCTAGTAATAGTAAGCAAAGTAGTTTCAAGTGTATAACTGGAATTGGCTATTTATAATGCATTCAAGTAAGCACTTTTACCCTTTTGCGGGTCTCAAGTCAATCAATCAAGTAATATTATGAGAATGAGTGGAATGTCTAAAGTCTAGCAAGCAAGTACTTCGGTGCAATGCCAAACACCGTGGTCAATAAACTCCCATGGGCACAAGTACCTTCGGGTGCTCCCCCCAGGACCAGACCGGGCCCTATATGCACAGCATTTATCATGTATGTTGACATCCACTCTCATTTATAGCCAATGTGAAATTTCAAGGTTTGACCAGTATGATATATAAGGTGGAATTATGGAATGGAATCCAAGGGCGCATTGATGTGTAGGGATGAACTAGGAGTGGAAACCAGTAACGTTTGATACACGGAAAAACTAGATAAGAGAGGTGCCTTATGGGCCACCTGACAATTTTAGAAATGACATCCTTACTGTGGGATGCCTTTCCTGGGAATTATACAGGGCTCAGAGGACCCTGTCAGGAGTTAAAAATCACCTCTCCGGCTGCCATCTATCAGTGGAGATGGCAAAAGTGAAAGCCTAATGATCACGTTAACATAATGAGCTAGCTGGGTCGACTCAATAGTTCATTGCGTCAACTCATCAGCTCATCGCGTCAACTCATCAGGTCACCGCGTCAACTCATCAGTTCACTGCGTCAACTCATCAGTTCGCCGCATCAACGCGATGAACTGGCAGGGTCGACTCATCAGTTCATTTTCACAGGCAGGGTCAACTCATCAGTTCATTTTCATTGGCATGGTCGACTCATTAGTTCAAATCTGTTGGCAGGGTCGACTCATCAGTTCATTTTCATAGGCAGGGTCGACTCACCAGTTCATTTTCATAGGCAGGGTCGACTCATCAGTTCATATGAACAGTACTGCGTCAACTCATCCATCAGGCTGCGTCGACTCATCAGTTCAATTTCTAGCTCACAGGGTTGACTCATCAGTTCATATGAACAGTACTGTGTCAACTCATCCATCAGGCTGCGTCGACTCATCAGTTCAATTTCCAGCTCACAGGGTTGACTCATCAGTTCATATGAACAGTACTGCGTCAACTCATCCATCAGGCTGCGTCGACTCATCAGTTCAATTTCCAGCTCACAGGGTTGACTCATCAGTTCATATGAACAGTACTGCGTCAACTCATCCATCAGGAAGAGTCGACTCATCAGTTTTGTTCCCTAGTTTTCTTGCCCTTCCAATCCTCCTTTTACTCTGAGTTCTTCACAAAAGTTCTTCCCCTCTTGTAGATACAGATTTTCTTATTTTACCATATCCTCCAATTCTTCTTAGTTTTTAAGTTATAATTAATTTTCTACGGTTCTGATTTTTTACTCAGTAACTGTTCACCTACGCCTATAGATCTCATTTTTTCACATTTTTCACCTTCTTCCTCTCATTTTCTCTCTCTGCACTCTTCATGAAACTTGTTCCTAACCTTCCAATCTACGACTTTCTCTTCTTGCACACATTCTCATTCTCTCTAGATTTTTCATTATTCTCCTTCTTATAACCCTATATTTTCAATATCATTTCATTGTGCTTTCAACTGGGTCCTTTTCCACTTGGCCTCTTTCAACTTGGTCTTTTTCCACATTTTTCATCCTCTTGACTAAAATTTCTTCTTTCACTATTTTCAGGCTTTAGTTTCTCTTATATAACATTTTTAACATGGTGGTTTTAGTTTCACAGAAATTGACAAATGACAGGCCCTTTACTAAAGCATGAACTATATCAAATATAGATATTAGCTAATACATACTAATCGTCCTAGATTTAAGCTAACACATGCTAATTATTCTAGGTATGAGACTAATACTTACTAATACTTGTTAATACTTGCTAATACTTGCTAATTATTTTAGATATAAAGCTAATACATGCTAATCATTTCAAGTATAAAGCTAATGCATGCTAATCATCCTAGATTTAAGCCAACACATGTTAATCATTCTAGATATGAGACTAATATTTGCTAATACTTGCTAATTATTCTGGGTATAAAGTTAATACGTGCTAATTATCTTAGGTGTGAAGCTAAGGCATACTAATCATCCTAGACTTAAGTCAACACATGCTTTAAAAACACTAAAATCGCATGGAAATGAGCCTAATACTAAAGGCCTAGACTAATCATCCTAGATTAGCTACTAATTTAGTTAAAAGTTGAGAACACCTACCTCTGTGAAGTTTGTAGTAGCAGAACCCCTCTAGCAAAGCTTTGCCCCAACCTCAGCTAGCCTAGAATGGGAATGGGGGTAGCAAAAGGGGATGTTATAGGGTCTAGTATGAACGGATAGGGGACAAGATCTGAAATAATGAGTCTTTACAGCTTGTACAGGCTGGAGAGATAAGAGACAATTGTTTGGACATCTAACCCATGGCCCAATTCGTAAGTGCAAGATTAGCTTATATCATATAATTATTTGGCAAAAAGGGTAGATACATGGTGGATGCTAAGATTTGAACCCTGGTCATTAGATTGGAAGGCAAGCTACTTAACCAACTACACTAGGAAGCCACTTGTTAAGTGAATAACCTTTATATATGATAACTTCATGTTCCTACTTCTTACATAAACTACCTAAATAGTTTATCTAATATTATTTTATTTTATTTTATTTTTATTTGAAAAATATTGATAATAATAATTTTTTTTTATACGGGGTGCTACATAATGGATGCAGAAGATGCAAGAACATGGTAGAGGAAGAGGGACAATGCTATGATGCTTGGAAGAGGGAAAAGACACTAAGATGACAACTTTGACTGAACTAAACTCTTGGAATCAATACTCCCTGGACTTTGGAAGCAGATGGACGTGAGAAGCAGCTCTCCTTGGTTGGCTCTAGCTCCAGGATGCGGCAGCACTTCGACGCGAACTCCAGATGTCTCCTCTTTAAGCCATGAAGTCAAGGGTTCTATTTATAGTCCCTCCAACTTTGTGGACGAATTAGGAGGATAATGACTAGAATTTGAGTGAAAACTTGGATAATCCTTGAAGATAATGCTCCCCAGAGTCCATAGAACCAAACGGAAGCTCCTGAGGATGAGTATTGAGAGAGAAATCCTCAAACCAAACTCTTAGTTCGACCACGGAGCAGCAGAGAAAGAGCAGGCCTGCTAGGACTCTCTGCTGGATGTAACGGTCTTACGATAAACCGCCACAGTGACCTAACGCTCCATGCCTGGACCGTCACACAACCTTATCCTTTAAAAGATAAGACCAACAGGCGTGATTTTCAAAGCAAGGACTCTCTAGAAAATGTAACGGTCTGGGGTTGATGCGTTAGAGTACTGTAATGGTCGCACGATAAACCGTTACACTCAACTGATAAGGGAAAATATAAGCTTCGGAAAAAAACCTCATACTTTGGGACTCTGGGGATATGTAACGGCCTGTTGTTGGTGCGTTAGAGTATCGTAACGCTCCAAGACTGATGCATTAGAGACAAAAGAACAATGAACATAGCGAAAGTTTGCCAAGGTAGAATTGATGAGAAACCAGACCCAACCAAGGAGCAATGACCCCATGAAATAAACCACCATTTGACCAAGATGACTCGAAAAGGATGAACACCTCGGAGCATCATTGAGAATGAATAAGGAAATGACGCAACTATTTGGGCATGAAACGGGTGTCAACAGATGCCCCTCCCTAACGTCCTCTTTGCAGGGGAGCGAGCGGAGGTGAAACAAAAATGAAATGGAACATGAAGATGAAGCGGAAACAGAGCGGAGCGGACTGAAAAGCGGGCATTATGGCAAACGACACCCGTCCTCAACCAACGAGAGATAGAATTTTCCAAAAAACTTCAGACTAATCACAAGAAAATGGCCAACCAAATGATGCATGTCTGAAGGAATTAACATCTAAGGAAAGGAAAACGCGGCCAGCGGCCAAAACAACGGAAAGGAAAGAGACAAGCAACTAAACTCCCGACAGGAATCTTCAGCTAACCAGATCAAGCAAGTAGATCGAAGGAAACCTTCTAACTCAGAGTGGAATGATTCTCCTTACTCGAGATTATAGACACAGCTATCCACCATGACCGAGACAACTTGGACAAATCAGGGCTCGTAAATGCTCAAAGATGCGCATGATGCATGCTGGGTAAAAATAAAAAGAAACCATTAAAACAAATGCCAAGAAAGGATAAAATAGAAAACTACTCGAGAATAGTATTGCTAGACCAGAAAAATAAGGGTCGGGACACCATCTGCAACCACGGGATGCAAGATAGAACCATCGTCCCCAAGCTTTTCCAACGTAACGGCCAATCCAACGATTAAACATGTGCACTTAGATCATCATCATTTTTGTTTAAGGGGAACATCAGATCTCAGAACACATGAATGACCAGCCGGTTCTCGAGATAATATATATAGATAACATATAGTAATGCATTAAGGGATATAGGGATAGGGATATTGTACCTTACTTACCTGCTTGGCGAGCGGATGGCATGATAGCTTAAACTTTTTGCAACAAAGGAGGTTAGCCAATAACAATTAACCATAAGCATGGAATAAGGCCTAACCATTCATTGTATTGAATTTCATTGATAAGATAAAACATGGAAGCATAATTATCACTCAAGCACAAAATTTTGATAGATAGGGCATTATCATTCATCAAATAATTCAAAGCCTCTGACGGTCTAAGAGAGGAGCGTCACACTCATGTAACGGTCCAAACTTGGTGCGTTACACAGCGTTGGTTCATATTTTTCATAAATGGATAACTCAATTACCTGACGGTCCAAGATCAACGCGTCAGAGACTTGTGGCAGTCTTACGATAGACTGTTACAGCTCCTGGGCGTTAAAACAAACAAACCGAACGGTCGTTCCCTCTCTCATTTGCTCAAACGCCCAAAACACCCAAACAACACCACCGAGACAAAGGAACCCCACCGAACACCCCCACCAACGAGCGATGGCCGGCGATGAGCTCCCCCGGCCGCCCATGGCAAGGGAGAAAGGAAAAAAGAAAGTCATCAAGCGTTTCCGGGCTCGAGTGGACCAAGAGAAGATTCCCCCGGCGGTGACCGAGCAACCGGCGGTGGCGGCGGAAGAAATGGCGGAGGGGGACCCTCCCACGGCAGAGGAAGGAGAGGAAGAGACCATGGAGGAGGCCGTTGGTGATGAAGAGGAAGCCACGGGACCAAAAAAGAAGAAAAGAGGCCGCGACCATGAGGTAGGTCCCCAACCCCAAAACCTAATTTTCATGAGCGTGCATGTGTGTTTGAGGGGGGAGAAATGGGTCTGAGGACCCTTAAAAAACAATTGTAGGCCTTTTATGGCCATTTCCTAGAGCTAGGAAAACAGGGAGGGCGATGCCCTAACACAGAGAATGTAACGGTCGTTCCAGCGACACTTACAGATCCTGACACACCAGAACTGGAGCGTCAAAGTTCTATAACGCACCACTATAGGACCGTCAGATCAACCAGAGACAGGAACAGTTTTTTTTTTTGGTTTTTCAATTATTTAGTTTTTTTGTCGTTTTCATTCTTATTGATGTAAATGCCATGAAATTATGATGCAATGATTGACTTGTGCTCTAATTGTGTAGGGGAAAAGAAGAACGAGAATTTCATGGCTCCAGATCCAGGCGGTGTACCAGGCATTGCCCGAATTCCAGAAAGAGAGACTAGCTAGCATGGGATTTGCCGAGGTGTTGAGCATTGAAGTGACCCGGACAGACACGCCCCTGTTATATGCACTCCACGAGAGATGGGACCCCGTGAGCCGAGCTTTCATCTTCCCATGGGGCCACATGATCCCCACATTAGAAGATATAGTGAGGATTATAGGATTGTGAGTCCACGGAGCTGCCGTGACCGGGTGGACATATGGAGATTACAGAGTGCTAGCTCAGGAGCTGCTGGGCTTAGATTTGATTAGACCAGGGCACACATCATCCCAGCCCTCGAGATCAAGACTGCAAGACAGCCTGGGGTTGAGAGGAGCAGCTATAGCGGTCGGTGAGCTACCCGAATAGCACATAGATCGGGTGATAGAGCAGGTACGCCCGCGAGTGGCGGCAGCGGCAGCGGCAGGACAAGAGGGAGACCGAGTCCTGAGGTGATTTCTGATGCTGTTGTTCGAAAAGCTGCTTTTTCTGACCCGAGCCGACGTGATCAGCTGTAGGCTGTTACCACTGCTACAGGACTTGGGCAGAGTGGGGAAATATGCATGGGGAGCAGCAGTGCTTGCCTTCTTATTTGAGTCCTTGAGCACGACCGATCGGCGGACGATGCCGGGCGACTTCTCGCCTTTCCTACAGGTAAATGCTGAAGTCTAAGTGCTTTATATATGATTATGATTTTGTAACTTATGCTGACTCTTGACCCTAAATGCAGATCTGGAGCTTCCTCTACCTCCCGGGGATCGGGCGAGGTACTCAGCTACATCCCGAGCGGATCCCCATCGCGAGGCGGTGGGTGGTAGCGAGGGACACGGGATCGATCAACAGGTTGACCCGGGCCATCCAGGATGATCTTGACTCATTCCCACACACAACAGTAAGTTCCAAACTTAAACTTTTCTTAAATGCTCCTAAATGTTTTTAAATGCTACTAAATGTTTCTAAAATACTGACATGGACTTAATTGCCTTTTCTGGTACGCTGGACACCATACCGGGATGAGGGCTATGAGGGAAAGCCATGGGTCAAGGCGTCCCTGGCATACAGCGGGTGAGATATCTGGCCGCACTGCATCAACGTGATCGAGCCGTTGCATTATCGCCTGATCCTGAGGACACGGGGACTTCATCAGCCATAGGTGACATTCCCCCGCAGAGATGATGAGCGCCCAGGCAAATCTTTAAAGGGCATTAGCGGAGATGTTGATTGGTGCACCCGGAAAGTGAAATATGTGCACGATTGGAACAAGAAAGGCCGGGCCATAAAGGATCGAGCAGACAGCGATGAGGCTTACCTCAGGGCCTATCCGCAGAGGTACGGTGACCAGGTGTTCAGAGGCACCCGACGACCGATATGAATCCAAAACTCAGAACCCTTGTCTATTTCAATTAAATTAAACTCCTATATGCACTGACACTAACTTTCTAAATGCATCTAGACCCACAGGGGCGGATAGCCGAACTTGAGGGACTCCTTCATGCCACCATCCAGCAGCGGGATGAGTATCGGGCTGCCTTGGAGCTCTTGGTAAGTTTTCTGAGCTTGACTTAAAATGCATATGCCTACAAATGCAATCCGATTAACAATGAATTCTAAATGCAGTGGGCTGAGGGAGCCCAAAGAGCAGGACCAGATGCTCCATCCTCCTCTTCCCAGCCAGCTGGTAGCCGACGAGAGCGGGATGCGGACTTCGC
Source organism: Amorphophallus konjac (assembly GCA_022559845.1). Lineage (NCBI taxonomy): Eukaryota > Viridiplantae > Streptophyta > Magnoliopsida > Alismatales > Araceae > Amorphophallus > Amorphophallus konjac. The sequence continues at coordinate 217,038,744 of CM040118.1, forward strand.
TCGAGCAGTAGCTCGGGCCAAGGAGGCCGAGGCCACCCTCGCAGAGTGGGTGAGCAAAAACCTAAGTTTGCCATGGACTTAGATGATTATGCTTATGAACATGACTGACAATGATAAAAATGCAAACAAGCAGGAGAGAGAACTAGCCGCAGCGGTGGCCGAGGCAGAGCGAGCTCAAGGAGAGGTTGAGCAGCTCCGAGTAGAGATGGAGAGGTTGCGAGTGGAAGCGGCATCGACGACTACCCTGAGAGCGGAGCTGGAGAAATTGAGAGCCGAGCTATCCGTCGACTCTCAGCGGATCTTGGAGCTGAAGGCCGAGCTTCGAGCACTAGAGAGGGCGCTCCGATTAGTGGGAGGGAGAGCCTCCCACAGTGTGTCGTAGAGCGGCACTCGGAGTGGGCGTCCCGACTACTTGACAGGTTCCTCCGGTCAGTGGAGGAACGAGAAGGACGAGCAGCGTCGGCAACGGCACCGTGAGGAGGAGAGCGTCTTTATCGCCCCATCGGCAAAGAGACCCGAGGGTGGAGGAGACAGCGGAGTCCAGGGGGATGGACCTGCCGGAGCATGACTTATGTTTATTTCTTTTTCTTCTTGCCCTACTTGATCCACACTTGTACATGACTTATGAGAATGAAATGAAAATAAAATAAAACTTTTTTTGTTGTTGTTTTATTCTATTATGTGAAATGCATGAATGTGAAAATGCGTGAGTATGGATGTGAATGAATGGGCAGGGATAAGCCAGTCCTGACAGGGATAGACTGAGGACATGTAGACCGTCAGGTCAAATTGAAGGGGGAGGAACAATATGAACCAAAACCTGCCCAAATGATGTAACGGTCTACCATAGTACTGTCAGAGAAACGTGACGGTCTAGGACTGATCCGTTAGAGAAACCCGAACTAAATCGGTAAATGCAGGAAATGTGACGGTCCAATGGAGGAGCATCAGAGAACTCTGACGGTGTCAGCTTAGGCCGTCAGATTGGTTAAAACAAGGGTGACAGATGGAAAAATGTGACGGTCCATGATAGGTGCGTGTTGACGCCTAAAATAAAAATAATAATAATAGCAGGGATGAAACAATAATAATAACCCTAAAATACCTTTATTTCTGACAAAATGTCTTATTTCTGTTATCTTGTTTTCAGGAATAGAAGAAGAAAAGAAGAGATGGCCGGCTCTAATAGAGAACCACTGAAGCGAGACACAAGATCTCGGAAGATACTCGGGGCCATCCCCGAACGAGCAAGAAAGAAGCCCAGCCGACAAGATATGTCAGCCGATGAGTCAGCCCTCACAACTGAAGAAATGAACATAAGAAGCCCAAAAGCCCTAAATGGGCCAATACCTGTGGCACCGAGAAGCTGCTTAAGAGGCCCACGGCCACCAAAAGGCGCACCGATAGTGGCCACGCCGAAAGCCCAACAAGGCCCATATGGGGAAGGGGCGCCGAGAAGCCTACTGCTTCCGACTAAGGCGCGCCGGGAGCTGCCATCGACACCACCTGCCGCGCCGGGAGCCTCATCAAGGGCGCGCCGGTTGCTATCGGCCGAGAAGTCAGTCAAGGGGCCTATATAAACCCACTCCTTCGATGAAACGAAGGGGGGCGGACAGAAGAGGGGGGAAATCAGAAGAAAAAAGAAAGAAAAGGGAGATATCCAGAGGAGAGCCAGAAACCCAAAAAAGAGAAAGAGAGAGCCCGAGGAAAAGGCAATCGAAGAAGCGAAGAGAAGATCTGAAAGGAAAGAAGAAGGAAAGGCTCCAGGTGGGCTGCTCCGGGGAGGGAGAGGAGTCAATGCTCCGCCCTCCCCCATGTTTTCTTTCCTTTTCTTTGATGTAATCTGGCGAGTTTTCTTCTCGATTTATCAGATGTAGCCGGACAATCCCGGTTCTGCTTTGTACCTCTCTGCTTCTTATATTCCCTTTCATGGTTGATGTAAGTGTGAGACGATGCAATGAAATGGAATGCTGCAATTGCAGTGATGAATATTGGGCAATCGAAGTTCTTCCCCTTTGCGTCCTGTGGATATGTCTTCTATTTGAAATGCATAGTAGTTTATACAGTACCGGTTTCAGAATTCTTGTTGGTTCTCTGAAGAGGGATGAGGATAGGACCCTCACCCCCATCTAATGGGTGATTGGGCTCCATTCCCTTCTCATTTCCTGTCTCAATGGCAGACTCTCCGCATATGTTCCGAGTGTTTCCCTCGAGCCCTTCATGTTGTTCAGGAACCCGAGGTACCAATCTCTTGGTTCCCTGAACTACCAGGTTTTGGTGAATGATGATTTCGATCCCTGGGTCCTCCATTCTAAGCCTTGAATGCTTAGGGCCTGGAGTTTTGGTGCTAAAAGTCCATCCATCGCCAGTTTTCGACGCCATTGGGTTCGTCTAGGGGATCAGAGACAGTCATCTCTTGATCCCCCGGACGGCTGACGGCAAATAGAGAAAGTTTCTCAGGTCCGGACGATGATCTCTCTTCTGCCTCCTGATTTGGTCTCTCGGCTCCCTTGGCATCCCTCTACCAGAGGCATCAATGAAACCCCATCCTGTACTCCAAATCTGGTCTCAATCCGAGCTAGAATCTCATAAAATCCCCAAACAGAGCATCGTTGCAGCCCTATAAACCATGAAATCCTGTAGCAATTCCATCCTCTCGGCGTGCAAAATTCCCCGCCGAGAACTACGCTGCCGAGAAACCTACCTCTTCAGCAAGCCGACAAAACCATCCCAGGTCGTGCCCACTGGCCGCCGGACGCCTCTCCACCTACCCTTCCCAGCTGGTGCCTCTCGGCGCCAGCTTCCCGACGCGGTGATGAGCGCGCCGGGAAGCCCCTGGCCGAGACCCCCCTTGCTTTTGGCCTCTCGGTGCCAGCCTCCCGGCGCGGTGAGGAGCGCGCCGAGAGGCTCCACGCCGGGAGCCTTCCTCCTCCCTTCTTTTGCATTTGGAGCCATGCCGAGAACCCCTCTTTTGGCCGACTAAGCCCATGCCTAGAACCCCTTTTTGCCAATACAAAATCATGCCGAGGGCTCCCTCTTTGGCCAATAGAAAGCCACGCCGAGATCCCTCCTTCGGCCAATGAAACCCAGTCAGAGGCCCACCTCTGCACCATCATTTTTAACCTTTCAATCTCCCTATACATATGTCTCAGGAATGTTCAGAGACCATCACATGTGTCCTGAGAAGATACAGTAGTGGGGAAGACCTCCCCTACAAACCCTCATTTCTGATCCGGATTTCACTGCTACCCTATGAACCCAAAGAGCCATGTTGTTATGTGCGTTCTGATGGGTTCCAAGGGAATATTAACCGATGAGATAGATGCAAGCAATGTCCCCGGGCCCGGTGCCCATCCTCGTTCGGTCGTCATCCCGGCATCCCGTGGATGATGACCTATTCTCTCTTGGTATAATCCAAGTTGAGGGGAGGTGCTGCCGAAATCTATACATACCCTACCGGGTAAAAATGTGATATTCACGCCGAGAGCTACCCCGCCGAGAGGGCTTCCCCCTTTTTTCCTACAGCAAGCCGATAAAACCCCGGCCCTGTTCATTGGCCATTAAGAGCCCCTTTCAATATAGCCTTCCCGGCCCGGGACTTCCCGGCGCCAGGCTCCCGGCGCGGTGATGAGCACGCCGAGAACCTTGGTGCCGAGAGCCTCCCTTGGTCAATAAAACCCACGCCGAGAGCCTCTTCCTCCTCTTTTCAACCAGGCCGAGAACCCCCCTGGCCATCTCCCCTTCGCGCCGAGAAGCTCTCCAGTTGGCGCGCCGGGAACCCTGGCCACTTTGCCTGCGCGCCGGGAACCTTTGCACACTTGCTCTGCTGCCTGATGAGCCTCCGATAACCTAGCCAAATTTTATTACTGAGCCTTCAATCCAAATTTTGTTCCGGGGGCTCCGCCCCCGGAAACCCCCGCAAGGGGCGCTGCCCCCTTGACCCCCGCGACCTGACCGGGCAGGTCGATCCCCGTGACCTGACCGCGCAGGTCGATCCACGTGCGAGGGCGCAACATTGAGCGTTCGCTCACTTTCCGTCGTCCCGCATCGGGTTCATGAATAACCCCTTTAGCTCGGGAGGGCTCTGCCACTGCATGAGTTCCGTCGGCTTCTACAGGGAATATCAAGCATTGCCCCATGGCAGATATGCGGTTCGGGAAGTTCAGCACTTCTCTCTTTCGGCTTTCATCCCGGCACTCCGTGGGTGATAGTCTATTTCCCCCTGGGCATAATCTAGATAAAGGGGAAGTGCTATCGAAATATCGATCGATGCTTTGAACCCCCATCATGGCCACGGCCCAGTCTACCTGTGACTGAAATTTTCCCTTCCCCCCTAAGCCCGGTCTTTGAACTGCTGACTTAACGATATCATCTGTATCTATGGTTGATGTTATTATCTTGCCCGCCTCCCTGGCTCCGGTATGAAGTTCCATTTGCGCATATGAATATATGTTTGCCTCTCGAGGCCTCCTATTTTTGGCGTTTAATCAAGGGTTGTCCTTCTTAGGAAGGGCGTAATTAACGTCATAACCTTTATGGTATGACGGACTTCTGGTCCAGACGCGATCACTCACAATCGACTGACCAAGTCAGATCGAGCGTACAATGAAATCGTCACACATGTGACTGGCACGCCAATAAATCAATAAATAAATAAATAAAATAAATAAGATAAAATCCGCGTTCCCACAGTACGTTAGAGAACTCTGACGGTCCTACGATAAACCGTTACATCGTCTGCAGAATCCGAACAGGACTTTACCAGGGGGCGTCCGAATTTGGGGGAAATACGACTTAAACCACCTTAGGACTCTCCTAAGCTTAGGATAAGGCTACCCAACCCAAAATCCTAACACTCCTTTACCAAAATCAAACTCTTTTAAGTAGAATCAAGCCCAAAAATCTCAGCTTTACCAAATTCTCTGCTTCAAGTTCAAAAACTTCACCAAATCCATCAAAGAACACTATGAAGAGAAGTCTTGAAGTGATGGCCATGGGGGAGAGAGCTTATACCTACCCAAAGGTGGTTAAAAAGGAACATGGTGAACTCCAGAGATTAACTTCCATCCCCAAGCATCTCAGCTCAAACCCACTAAGAGAGGTAAGTTCAAAATCAAAATCAAAATTTCATCAATTTTCTGCACTTCCATGCTTCTCATGATCTTTCCTCTTGTTTCTCCTCTTTGTTCTCTTCTCTTCTAGCCCTTTCCTGGCCCAAGGTGTTACTCCAACCTAAAGTGGGTGGCTCCCATGATAAAAGAGCTTCCTTTAGAGGTCCTCTTCATCTTAAGGGCATGGCACCTTCAACCCTTAGTTGTTTTGGCCAAAAATTTTCACAAATTGTCCTTGGATTGGGCGAGCATTTCAGCCCTCATAGAATTGTGGAATCCGCAAACACATACCTTCCTCTTTCCTTCCTTTGAAGCTACGGTCCTGTTAGAGGAGGTAGAGACCTACCTATCCCTTCCTAAGACTAAGGTAGGAGATGAAGGGCTAGTGTGTCACACGGTAGAACCAATTGACCCATCCTTGATTCTAAGCGATTTCATACACAACCCGAAGGACGTGAGGACCATGATCAGCCCATGCCATATTCACTTGATACCCATGGCTCAATGGATAGTCTCTCATTGTAAGAACAAGTGGGAGAGACATGAAGCCATAGCTAAAGCCGTGTCGATTTGCTTGTGCGGGATCTTCCTCTTCTCCACCACTGACCACCTTCTAGATATCCAAAAGCTCAGTATCATTAGTGGGCTGTGGCGGGGTTTGTCCATTTCTCAAGCGATCCTTTCATACCTTTATGGAGGGCTTAGCTCAGCGTGCTTAGGAGGACCTTTATTCGGCTCAATGATACTCCTTGAGTGTTGGATGGGAGTGAAAATTAAGTTTCAACCCAAGGAAGACATATCTTCAGCTAGCCGTATCTTCGGGAGCCACCCTTTATTCTTCATTGGAGAAGCATTTGGGTTCACCTCGCAAGTTGAATGCCAGACGGCGAACAAGAAAACACGGGACGATTGACGCCTCTTCCTCAACACCTTGCCCGTGGACAAATTCACCATGCGACCCCGAGTTCTTCGAAGCACCATCCTCAGAATTCCGTGGCGACATGGCCTAGATCTTCAGCTAGTGGGAGACACTACCATGGCGATCTACAACCCGCATCGATGCTACCTTCAGATCGGGCTACCTCGAACAGAGATTCCTACACTATCACACTTCCCTCCCCTTCTAGATAGAAAGATGGGGAATGAGGAGGATGAGAGAGCAGTCCGGAGCGTGCTAGTGATGTGGGAGATCAGCAAAATGCGCCCGTGGCAAGAAGAAATGGAAGAAGATGACGAACAACGTCGCGCTTACGTGAAAGAACTCCGCAAGATCCGACCTTATGCGGACAGAAACTTGAATGTAGTTTGAACTTTTTCTTGAAAGATTTTCTTTGGTATTACTGACAACCTGATGTTCACCGTGATTGAACGAAGACTTTGGTTTGATGAGATATAGATTTGATTTGCATCTTGTTCTATTTTACCTTGAAAATAGAGTTTCTGGTTCACGTAATGGTCCTACATAGGGCCGCCACAGAACTCTGACGGTCTCATGATAGACCGTCAGAAGGGTGATTCTCAGGAAAACTGAGTGTTTCACACTCTCTGGAATATGTAACAATCTAAATATAGGCCGTCAGAGAAAGATAATGGTCTAATGCAGACGCGTTAGAGAGATTCATACGAGCTATAGAGTTTTGGCCTTTGGAAGAGTGGTGACGGTCGGACCTTCGTCCGTCAGAGAGATGTGACGGCCCATCCATAGACCGTCAGAGAACATGAACCTGTGGACTTGTGGGTTTGAACTTTGGGCTTGATCCTGCGTTCTGCACATACTTAGACAAGCAAACAAGTTAGATCTGTTCTTAGACTCAACCCCTTGCCTAAAGCAAGTTAAAAAAATAACCATTCTTGATGTTTGGTCAAGGGGTGGAGCCTTATTAAAATAGGCGAATAATAGGAATGAAATAATGCAATGCATGCAATGCATATAATGGTATTTTTGGAAATTTTGGATTATTTGATTTTTTAGATTTGGAAATATATGATTTTTTTTTGGATTTTGAAATATATGATTTTTTTGATTTTGTAATATATGATTTTTTTTGGATTTTGAAATATATGATTTTTTTTGGATTTTGAAATATATGATTTTTTGGATTTTGAAATATATGATTTTTTTGATTTTGGAATATATGATTTTTTTGGATTTTGAAATATATGATTTTTTTTGGATTTTGAAAACCAGTGCCTACCCCTTAAAAACGCGGGTCTTCCATATTCCATTGAGAGTTCCCGAGGTTGGCGTGTAATAGAGGTGACAACCCCTGGCCAGGGCCTTAACCTGCGTGACTGTGCTTCTACCAAGGCCATACCCAGGGTACTTGTTTTAGTCCTGAAAAGGAAAATAGAATACGGGGATAAGCTTAGGCCAGGTATAGAAACTTTCAAGGCTCGAGCTCCTCTCTAGACGGCCCATTCAGAGATTCGATCTGTTGCGCCAGGACTTTGTGTCTGTCATCAAACCTTAGTCCATTCTAGGCACGCATACGATAGGGCTCATGCGTCCCGCGGGGACTCTGTACTGCCACTCTTGCCATGCCTAGCCTTTTATTTTCCTTTGGAGCTTTGAATTTATGATTGATAGACTTTTGAGATAAACTTTTGCTTTTGTCTCGATGAATGCTCCTTTTCTTTGCCCCCTTTTTTTTCTTTTCTTATGACGTCAGGTCATAACAGACTGCCCCTATTTGAGACCTCCTCCCGTCAGGGTACCTAGATTGGTCGTCGCCTCCTTACTTATCTCTTGCCCCTAGATTCAGCCGAAGAAAGAAACAGACAAGGACTTTGATTTTCCCCCCAAGCATGGCCAAGGAGAAACGGTGTCTACAGAGTGGGAGACCCGACCAGGGATGTCGTGTAGTGTGTGATTGCCAGGCTCGGGTTCCTCTTTTATGGTAAGAGGGAAAGGACACCTTGCTACCGGGGTGACACTGGTTTAGACTCTAAGGAAAGAAACGCTTAAGATACAATCCATTCCAAGCGTGTGCGAGCTCCTCACCTTCGGCGTTCACTAAGCGGTAAGCATTCCCTGGATAGGCCTCTTTGACGACGAATGGCCCTTCCCAATTAGGTTGCAATTTAGACCTAGGACCTACAGACCGAATGAATTTGCATTTTAAAATCATATCACCTTTTTGAAATTTACGTTCAATTACCTTCTTTTAAAAATAACGCGAAACTCTCTTTTGATAACCGGATACGTGATCGGCCGCATTCATCCTCTTCTCGTCTAAGAGTTCCAGCTGGATGAGCAACGCCTCTCGACGTTCATCGAGATTAAGTTCCTTATCAAGCTGTACCCATAGGGAAGGGATCAGGATCTCATATGGGAGCACCGCCTCCATTCCATACGTAAGAGCATAGGGGGTTTTCCTCGTGGGAGTACGGACAGAGGTGCGGTATGCCCAGAGAGCCTCCACTAATCGTTCTAGCCAATCAGAGAATTTGTGAGATTCACATGTTTTCTTTATGATTTTGAGAAGGGTTTTGTTAGTGGCTTCGGCCTGGCCGTTGCCTTGTGAGTAATATGGAGATGAATGATGCAATGCAATATTGAACTTCTTACATAAGTGCTTGAGCTCTTGAGAGACGAATTGGGGTCTGTTGTCTGTGATGATGTTGCTTGGCACCCTGAACCGCGAGATGATATTCTTCATGATGAAGCGGCACACCGTGGTAGCTTTAATCTCTACATACGCTTCAGCTTCATCCCACTTGGTGAAGTACTCGGTGGCGGTAAGGATGAAGGATTTTTGCTTGATCTGAGAATTGGGATCACCGAGCGGGCCGACAACGTCGAACGCCCACATAGAGAATGGCCAAGGAGCAGATAGAGGGTGAAGAGATGAAGCTGGAGCGTAAATCTTATCAGCATGGAGTTGGCACTTAAGACACCTCCAGACATAGAGGGAGCAATCTTCCTATAAAGTGGGCCAATAGTAGCCATGCCTAAGGATCTTCTTCGCTAGAGCCTAGCCATTAACATGACCTCCACACTCACTAGAATGGGATGCTTTGGCCACTTTCCAAACTTCATCATCATCTAAGCATCTCATGAGCATCCCATTGGTAGCGCGCCTGTATAGTTCACCTGCGATGATAGTATACATTGAGGTGGCTCTTCTTATTAACTTGCGCTGCTCGACGTTTGGCCCTTCTAGGAACGATCCATCCTTGCAATACAACTCGATTTCATAATACCAGGGCAATTCTTCTTCCTCCAGGATCTCTTCTAACTCCATCAAAGATACTTCCTTGAGATCTTCCTTCTCAGCCATCGCCTCTATAGTTTTCCTAAGGTTGACATACCAAGGATCCTGAAGAGAGGGTGCGTCCAATCTCTGAACGACGATAGTCTCAGTACTCCGACTGAGTGGAAAAGATAGAGAGGAAGCGAGGGATGCTAGAGCATCAGCTAGAATGTTCTCAGATCAGGGAGTATGGATGTAGATCAACTTACGGAATTGCCTTGCTAAGAGCGTGACCAAATCTTGATATGGATTGAGCTTAGGGTCACAGGTGCGATAAGTGGACAAAACTTGACACAGGACGAGCTGAGAGTCCCCTATGATATTCAAGTAACTCGCACCTAAAAGATAGGCATGCTTCAATCCGACTAGGAGAGCTTCATACTCGGCGATGTTGTTGGTAGCAGGAAATTGGAGTTGATAAGTGAAGGGAATCGTCACGCCTTCTAGAGTGAGCAGAACATCACCTATCCCTCGGCCCTGAGAATTGAGCGCACCATCGAAGTGTAGAGACCAAAAGGGATGATGAGTAAGGACAGAGAGATGCTCATCAGGGAAATCATCCTGAATAGAGTCAGTGCACGGAATGGGAAGATGGGCAAGATGCTCTGCGATGGCATATCCTTTGACTGCCTTCTGAATGACAAACGTGATATCAAACTAAGATAGGAAGCTCTGCCAGCGAGCTAACCTACTAGAAAGGATGGACTTTTCTAAGAGATAGCGGATCGGGTCCATTCTAGAGATCAACCTAACTGGGTGGGCTAGGAAGTAGTGTTTGAGCTTCTGAGCTACCCATACTAAGGCGGCACAAGTCTTCTTCATAGCGGTGTATTTGGTCTCAGCCAGGTTAAATAATCTGGAGAGATAATAAGCTGCCCGCTCTTTTCCTTCATCATCTACTTGTGCTAAAACTGCCCCTAGGGAGTCCTCAATGATCGAGATGTATAGGATTAGGGGTTTCCCAGGGACAGGAGGTTGCAAAACTGGGGGATTGGATAGATAGACCTTTAAGTCCTCATAGGCCTTTTGACAATCTTGATTCCATTCGAACTTGACCCTCGCCTTTAGCAATTCATAAAACAGGCGGCACCTCTGAGAATGTTGGGATATGAATCTTCTGATGAATTACAATCTACCAATCAGTCCTCGAAGTTCCGTAATATTCTTAGGCGGAGGCATGTCCATGACGGCCTTTGCTTTATTAGGATCAATCTGGATCCCCCGTTTGCTAACTATAAAGCCTAGCAGCTTCCCTGAAGAGACCCCGAAAACACACTTCTTCAGATTCATTTTAAGCTTGTACTCCCTAGCTCTCTGCAACACCTTAGCCAGAATAAGGGGGTGTTCTTCCTTCGGTCTCGACTTCACCAAGATGTCGTCTACGTAAGCTTCCATGTAGATATGCATCATGTTGTGGAAGATGGCCATCATTGCCCTCTGATAGGTGGCACCTGCGTTCTTCAGGCCGAACGGCATAACCACGTAGCAATACGTGCCCCAGGGCGTGGTGAAGGAGATTTTCTCTTGATCTTCCGGAGTGAGGCGAATCTGATTGTAGCCTGAGTAACCATCCATGAATGATAAAGCTTCGTACCCGACGGTGTTATCCACCAGGACATCTATGTGAGGTAGCGGGAAATCATCTTTGGGACATGCTTTATTAAGATCCCTGAAATCAATGCAAATACGAACCTTTCCATCCTTCTTGATGACATGGACTATGTTTGCCACCCACTAAGGATATAAGACTACTCTAATGAATCTAGCCTTGTACAATTTATCGACCTCTTCTTTAATCTTCAAGGCCATGTGGGGGTGAAATCTTCTTGACCTTTATTTTACGGGTGTTGCCCCTGGTTTAAGCACTAGTCGGTGTTCCACTAAAGAGGGGTCAAGACCCGACATGTCCTCATAAGACCAGGTGAAAGAATCACTATACTTCATTATAACCTTAATTAGATCTTCTTCTACTTGCGGAGGGAGGCTAGCGGCAATAATAATGGGCACTAGGTCTTCTTCAGTTCCCAAATTTATTTCCTTTGTAGGTTCATCCACTGTCCACGATGGCTCGTCGAACCTCTTTAAGCCTTGCGCATACAAATCGGCAGTGTCATCTACATTGTTGTCCTCATCATCAATCGGGTCTTTTTCATCCAGGACTTCGTACACACCTAGTTCGTCATCGCTCCATACCCCGTCTTGTTCTTCTTCATCTTCTTCTATCACGATCGCCGTAGCGACAAACTCTGGGCACTTCAAAAGAGCATGACAACGATAAACTAGATCATGCAAAAACCTATCGGGGATGGATTTGGAATGATGTGCGAGCGGGCGCGGCTCAAAAGAGGAAGGGTTGAATGACTTAGAACAGGACCCTACTTCTCTAGACCTAAGTGACTCTACTTCCCTAGACTCGACGGACCCTACGCCTAACCTAGGAGGAAGAAAATCTAGTGGTAAGGAAGGAGCAGGGGACCCGTGCCCCTGGGAGGAGGATGGAGACAAGATAGCGTAATCTTCCACCGAAATCTCCATTTCAAATTTGACATTTTTTTTGGAGATCAGTGGAGATCACATAGTAGGATGGAGGAGATGGTGAAGGAAGAAGTGCGGGCGGAAGGGGAGAGGAATGGAGAAGATTGAGGGGAGAATCGGATGAGGAAAAGATAGAGGAGAGGGAATTAAGAGGTGGAGAATATCCATAATAGGCAGGGCTTTTTTTTTTGGATTAAAAAAATCCACAAGGAGAATGACTTATTGAGAATTCCGTCGGCAGGTCGTACAGGAACGGAGATATTGGACAAAGTGGATCAATCATAATCTAAGGAGGACGAGGAATAAAGTCCAGAGGATGGAACAATGCGCGCAGGCGGGAAGGAGATAAAGAAACAACAATTGGAGAGCTCACCATTTCCCGCGGACGGCATGCTGGCTTTGGTTTCCACTGAACAAGCCGTACCTCCTGCTTCTTCTTTTGACCATAACCATCTGGCTTGCTGAACATTATGGCAAATGACTGACTGAAATCTGGAATATCATCAACATGCCCTTTTGGCGACAGAGGTGGGCTGGCAATTGTGCAGGTTGTATCTTTCCTCTCTGATTGTGTTGGCTAGGCTGAAGTGTCCCTGACTGGAGTGGGCCTTTTACAAAGTGTTGGCGATAGTCCCATGTAAGTGGTCCTAAGTCTTCCAGCATTGAAAGTGCAGACTCTCGGTAGCCGCGATCCCGTCTACTCATTTTTCTTCCTTTAGGAATGGGCTTAGTTCGCCCTTGTAATTACGCGCCGAGGCCTCTCCTCGGTTGGTAGCCCAATTTCAAAATAATATCCTAGCCCTTGGAATCTCGGATCTGGGGTTTCGCTTTAATATCAACATGTGTAGTGATGGGCCTGCGAGGTGCATAAGCCCAAGGAAAGTCCAGATCCAACACCGAGATAACGGGCCGACCATTGGGCCATAGCGTAGGCAAGATTTTCTCTGAGATAGCTTTAACAGACTAGACCGTGGATAAGCTTTTTACCTTAACCACCCTCCCTTGAAAAGGAAACTTAAGACATTGATGCACGGTGGATGGCACGGCACTGAGAGTATCGATCCACGGACGACCCAAGATAGCCTTAAACATGGGGTCAATATCCAGCACATAAAATTTAATGGGCAAAGTAAGAGGGCCGAGCTCAGCTTGAATAGTAACAATCCCGTGACATGCTCTTCATGAGTTATCACACGCAGCTATAGTTGTGGGGGTTGGCCGTAAAAGTTCTTCTGACAGATTGCATGCCCTGAGAGTGCTGAGTAGACATACATTGATAGATGCCCCTGTATCAACTAGCACCGCATCAATACTGACTTTGTTCAAAATAATCGAAATACAAAGCGGCATTTGCCGAGCTTCTGGTGGTGCCAGCTCAGTCTCAGAGAAGGTTATTGCTGGTCCTTTAGAGATGGTTGCCAGTGCTGTAGGTAAGCTGTCAACTGCCATGTCTTCACTAACCATCACATTTTTAAGAAAGTTCCTGAGAGCATCTTGGTGAAGGGTAGATCTTTTGATAAGTTCCAGCACAGATATCTTGACGGGCACCCTGTCCAGGTGATGTAGCAAATCGTATTGGGTACCTGGCAGTGGCTCGGTCTCCTCTTGCTGATCTGCAGCCGGTTGGGAAAACTGGGGACTGGAGGTAGAAGGATAATTGTGGTGAAACATTCACCCACTATGTAGGGTGAAGTTATAGGCTGCCGCGGCCTCGGATGGGGTCAGGATAAGTGACTTAGTAGGCCCGATGGGGTGGATGAGTGGTGCGGAAGAGGGTGTGGTGGAAATGATGGGAGTGGGAGAGGGTGTAGCGGGTTGTGATGAGAGGATGATGGGTGGAGGGTTGGTGGTAGCGGGTGCGAGCGGAAGTGGGGGTGTGAAGGTAAGCGGAGGGGTAATGAACGGAGGGTTAGATGGAGGCGTGGTGATAGCGGGTGCGGGTGTAAGGGTTAACGGAGGTGTAATGAGCGAAGGGTTAGATGGGGGCGTGGTGATAGCGGGGGTGATCAATGTGCGAGAGACGGGTGGTGGAGTGGAAGTGGATGAAAGGACAAGTGGTCTAGCGGGCGGAGGAGGGTTTTGGTATGTGGGTGTAAGAACGGTGGGGGTGGAATGAGTGGGGTAGTTGTGGTGGAGGGCCGAGACTTGGCATACTGAGCCGTCATCATCAAATCGGGGGCCGGGGGTTGAACCACATTGACCTGAGCTGGTGCCGGCAGTTGAGGCTGCGGAGCGGGAGGATGGTTCGGCAGTGGGTTCTGGTGGATCCCCAAGTCTTGAACCGGCTGCGGTTGTTGCTGTAATGGCTGCTGCTACGGTTGCAGTGCCTGTTGTTGCCGCACTTGCTGCCTCGGCGGCTACCTTCTTTTCTCCTTGATTTCAACAATGGCCTTGTGCATTCGGCCCAATTAATCCTGTGTCCTTCATGGAGGTCATAGACCAAATCCCTGAACTGAAAACATCCTTCGATATTATGTCCCGGCTGCCTGTGGAACATGCAGTACTTTGTCTGATCAACGGTTGGGTTCCAGACGGGCCGTTCCGGAGGAAGTTGGATTGCACTAACTTACATGAGAGCAGAGAAGATGTCCGTGAGGGACTCGGGCAAAGGAGGGTATTGGGCTCTCTTGGGTCCCGGGTGCTTGTTATTGTTGTTATAGTCGTTTGGTGGAGGGACGTTGTGATATTGCGGAGGCTGTGGAGGTTGTTGCGGAGTGGCAAAGGTGTTTTGCGAAGCAGCAAAGGTTGGTTGAAGATTTTGTGGAGTGGGTTGAAAGTTTTGTGGAGTGGGGTTTTGAGGAGCGGGGGGGGGGGGTTGTGGAAAGCGGAAAGGTGCGGCTTGGAAAGGGAAAGTAACGGCTTGAACTTGCTCGTTGGTCTGGACCCCCTCGGTGACCGGCCCTTGAGGTTTCTTGTGGTATTTAGGCTTTTGATTCTCAAAGAGCAAGTGTATGGGGGAGTCCTTGAATTGTGTTTGAATAAACCGCGCCCGGCTATAGAGTTGGTGCATGTTGGCTATATCATTCATGGCGAGGATGTTACGGAAGGTCGGGGTAGCATTAGAGATGAGTAGCTTGACCTTCTCTTCCTCCGGAATGTGGCCTGGCACCCTGGCAGCCATCTGCCTCCATCTATCAGCATAAGTCGCAAACTCCTCGTCCGGCTTCATCTTCTCGGCCACCAAGTCTGTGAAAGAATAATCTGGGCCGACTCTGTCTTGAAACTACTGGATGAACTTATCTTTTACTATCTTGAAGCTCTCTGCATCCTCTAGCGGCAGAGAATAGAACCATTCCAGTGCAACACCATCCAATGATCGGTGGAATAGATATGCCATGAGGCGATCATCATACGGAAACTGAGCCGATTCATATAAAAAGTCTCTGACATGAATAAAGGGATTTCCATTCCCATCATACTTGCGGTAATTGGGGAGCTCAGATTGCGAGGGGAATCAGATATTTTGGAAGCTGGGGACCGAAACGTCTGCCAAAGATTGTGGGCCAACCCGCTTCTGGAGGAAATCGAGTTGTTGTTGCATGGCGGCCCATTTATCGAGTAATTCCTGCTCTCTAGACGGAGTAGGGATAGTGAAAGATGGAATTTGAGGAGCAGAGGGGTAAGCAGACGGAGGGGGCGGCCCATAGGAAGGGTATTGGGTCGAAGGATGACCCATATTGGTGTGAACTTGGGCTGCCCCTTGCTGAGGGCGCATGAAATCATTGGGGCCAATAAGAACCTGTGGCATAGATGGGCCAGACATATGATGATCTGTTGGAAAAGAAGAAGGGACAACGGTCTTTCCCTTATCCAAAAATTACTGGGCCGAACCATAAGACTGGCCCATCTCCAGATTAGAGAATCTGAGGGTCCTAGGTTGGACCGGAGTGAGGTCAATAGGAATGGGCTGGACGGCGGACCCATCGGCCCTAGGCTGAGCAATGGAAGGATTGGTCTGACCTTGCATAATCGGGGAAAGTGGGGTGTTGGACCCATGCATGGCCTGATAAACCGCCTGAAGTTGGGCCAGGTCTAATTGGGCCATCATCTGAAGAATAGAATTAGCGGAAGGAGGAAGAAGAGCTTGAGTGGATTGGGCGCCCTCCATATGGATGGAGGACGAAGGAGGGATGGGCCCCTCTCTGTGTTGGAATGAGATAACCCTAGAGGGATCCTCTAGAAGCCCTTGAGGAAGAGACTCCTCTTGGGAGCAGGGAAGATCGAAAGAAGCCATGGTGGATTCAAAGAGTGGATTGAAGTAGGATGTGGAAAGGGAATCGCCCCCAAGTGATGAAGCTTCTAGAAGATGAGAGCAACTCCACATGCAACGAATGACCTTAGAAAAATACAAACAACACACAACAAACACACAATGAGTGACTAAACTTAGATGATTTTAACAAAGATGTAAGTGAAAAAGAGACAACAACACTCAAGGTCAACCAAGCTATTTAGATGATGCAACAAGGTTCTTATAGTTTTCTCCTTTAGAACCTTAGTGATTTGATTAAAATGTGCTCTCAACAATAGATTCCTAATAGGGGAAAGATATGTGGCTTGGTTTGACTCTAAATGTAATCACTCCTTCACTTATGCAACCCTAGACACGGTGTGGGAAAGGTACAACCGGCCCGGTGTCCGTGTGGGAATCCACGGCTCACGGGGACTTATGGAGGTCCCTGATGTGATTTCCTAGTCGGCTCCAAGGAATATGGAGATGAGAGGTCCACACACCAAGGTAGGAAGATGCAACCTAAAATATGAATATATGAATGAACCTGTGTGCACCGGGGTGCATGCAAATTCTAGCCTAAAATCTATCAATCAAGTATGCACGCAATAAGATAAATATGCAAAACAACTAAGGAGACAACCAGATAGCACCCAAGTATGAAAATCACAGCAGAAACCGCAGAACTGAACTACACTTCGGGATGCGTACCTGTCTGGAGTGTGTGACGGTTGAAGATACCCGCATCAGAAATCCCTGACGGTCTAATGATAGACCGCTACAATACTGTGACGCGTGAAAGCACGACCGCCAGAAGAGCCAGGGACCAGAAACAATAAGAAATAAACGGGAAATCCGCGAAAAATAAGCAGGGCAACCAGGTGAAAGATGAATAGCAGGTCAAACAAGATCAAGCACGATTGGCACTAGATGGCCCACCGTGATCACCAAAAAATTATATTGGTTTTAATGTGTCCCTTCTTTTGCAAGATGGGCTATGATGCCAAATATGATGAAAGTATGAGCAAATAGTGAAATCACTCAACCTATGAACATGTGAATCATGAACCTAGACAACCCGCACTAGCTCTAGCATGGGCATGCTATCTCAATCAAAACTAAACTAATCAAATAAAGAAAAACACACGCCGGGACGTGGAGCAAGGAAATAAAGGAAAACACATCGTATTGGTGGAACAAGCAAAATAAAGAGGAGATGTGATGAGAGAGAAAGCTAATGCCCAAACTAAGGAAAGACGTGATTGCCACTAAGGTAGACACAAGCCAAAGACCTGATGAATACCTTAGAATAGGAGGATGATGCACCCACCCATGGGAGAGAGAAAACCAATCAGGAAACTGCAGCACTGTCAGATGTAACGGTCGAAGACTGATGCGCCACAGGAAGTGTGACGGCCCCACGATAGACCGCTACAAGATTCTAATACGCCTCTGATAGACTGTCAGATGTTCTGCAGAATAGAAGTTGGGAATCTTTGATCTCCAAGCTTTCCAGCCGGCCAGGAAGCTTGGGCCTCGTGCTATGGGCTCTGTAAACCTGCAAAAGAGTGTAGAACACAAGAAAAATAACCCAGATTAGCCCTTGGACAAAGTAGTATCAATAAATCAAAGAAACTTAAGAACATGCAAAAGGAAAGGGAAATACCGGGGAGGTTTTTTTTTTTAACCCCTCTAGGGCGTTTTAAAAGATGGGAAGATGTTTTAATGGATGCAGAAGATGCAAGAACGTGGTAGAGGAAGAGGGACAATGCTATGATGCTTGGAAGAGAGAAAAGACACTAAGATGACAACTTTGACTGAACTAAACTCTTGGAATCAATACTCCCTGGACTTTGGAAGTAGATGGATGTGAGAAGCAGCTCTCCTTGGTTGGCTCTAGCTCCAGGATGCGGCAGCACTTTGACGCGAACTCCAGATGTCTCCTCTTCAAGCCATGAAGTCAAGTGTTCTATTTATAGTCCCTCCAACTTTGTGGACGAATTGGGAGGATAATGACTAGAATTTGAGTGAAAACTTGGATAATCCTTGAAGATAATGCTCCCCAGAGTCCATAGAACCAAACGGAAGCTCCTGAGGATGAGTATTGAGAGAGAAATCCTCAAACCAAACTCTTAGTTCGACCACAGAGCAGCAGAGAAAGAGCAGGACTGCTAGGACTCTCTGCTGGATGTAATGGTCTTACGATAAACCGCCACAGTGACCTAACGCTCCATGCCTGGACCGTCACACAACCTTATCCTTTAAAAGATAAGACCAACGGGCGTGATTTTCGAAGCAAGGACTCTCTAGAAAATGTAACGGTCTGGGGTTGATGCGTTAGAGTACTGTAGCGGTCGCACGATAAATCGTTACACTCAACTGATAAGGGAAAAGATAAGCTTCAGAAAAAAACCTCATACTTTCGGACTCTGGGGATATGTAACGGCCTGTTGTTGGTGCGTTAGAGTATCGTAATGCCCCAAGACTGATGCGTTAGAGACAAAAGAACAATGAACATAGCGAAAGTTTGCCAAGGTAGAATGGATGAGAAACTAGACCCAACCAAGGAGCAATGACCCCATGAAATAAACCACCATTTGACCAAGATGACTCGAAAAGGATGAACACCTCGGAGCATCATTGAGAATGAATAAGGAAATGACCCAACTCTTTGGGCATGAAATGGGTGTCAACAGTCGACCGTAGGAGGATAGATGTTTGTAGTAAAACTCCAATCACTTGGGTGACTGCTACCCCCTACCTTCGTGATAAAGACAAAGCAATCGTGCCAACGCTTGATGTTGGAGACAAGGGAGGAAACATAGATTATAGTCCTATCCTTCCTAACCCGAAGATAAAAAAATGATGACTCAGTGCCAGGGCAACGCTGGAGGCTATAAAATTGACGGAAGAGGAAAACATTAGGTGTGACCGAGACCTGGTTACAGATATATACAAACGCGTACATGATGCGCCAAGAATTAGGAGAAAGGTCCCCTGGGTACCAACTATAATAATGGAGGACAGACTCCATTAAGGGGTGCACGGGGAGATGGAAACCTGCCCGAAAGGATTCTATCGGGATGGTAATACCACCCGAGTAATAACCCCCAGGCAATCCTTAGTATCAAGGAAGATGATGTCGTATTCAACGGGGATTTGAAAGGCCTCACAGAGGCCATGGACCACTCTATAAGCGACTAATAGCGGAGAGCAAGGATGACGGAGGCCGGCACCCGAAGTGCTCGGGACGTCGACACGACTAACCTCCTTTTTGACAGAGGACGTAGGGTCAGCATGAAGGATCCTCCTGCGAGGTGCCATGGGTCCAGGGAAAGAGGAAGATGGAAGAATCCTCACCAGGGCAGGATAGAGATGATGAGGAAGCGTCCGACACCCACGACGAAGACAAGAGAGGGGAATGGAGCTTCCCCAATATCCCTATGTCGATACTTATAAGCTTCGAAGGTGAACCGACCACTTCGAGACGACACGGGGGAAAAAGGGTGCTCATCACAGCCAAGTACGGCCGCAGAACCCGGGCAACCGTTCGCGCCCGCGCCCCCAGATAGAAACATCAACATCATGATGACAGCGATGTTACCTGACACCCCGACAGATAAATGCCTTGTGTGCCAAGAAGCTGAGTAGGTGGCGGGTGATGGGTGCGGATGGTATGCTCTGGTACCAAGTGTTAGGTGCAGATATAGAGACATACGATGATCCAGAGGGGGGTGAATGGATCTGTAGAGCTTTTTGGCCAATTTGAAGAATGTGTGAAATACAAAGGCTTGAATGTATGTCAAACACTTAATCTGCAAGAGCATATGCCCAAATCAATTTGTGCAAGTCATTCAAGCAGAAGCAGTTAAGATGATCTGGGACACATTCACACAGAAACACAAGCAAGCTCACAACACCGAAGATTTTTAGGTGGTTCGGTCCGCAGACCTACATCCACCCCACACTCAAACCAGAGTGTGGCTTACTGCTGCCAAATAGCTTGAACTGCTGCGCCTTACAGCTTGCGACTGCTGAGCATTGCAGCTTGGCTTACATCCGCTGGGTCTCATAGCCTGCCATCCGCTGAGCATCACAGCTTGCTATCCCGCTGAGCATCACAGCTTGCTATCCCGCTGAGCATCATAGCTTATTGTCCAAGGTGACTACCTTGCCCGCTGAGCATCACAGCTTGCTCTACTGACTCACAGCTTGAATAAAGGATGAAAATGAGAAATAAGAACGATGAAAATAGCAGCTGAAAGTTGACAATAAAACCCAATGAATATCACTCACGCAGAAGCAAACTGGCTTGGATTTGATCCAAGTGTCAGTGAACAAAACATCAACGATTCTTCTCTCGATCTCACTCTTTCTCTTTCTTTCTCTCCTTCTCTTGATCTCACTCTTTCTCTTTCTTTCTCTCCTTCTCTTGATCTCACTCTTTCTCACTTTCACTTCTGCATTTCTCTGCTGTTACTCTCTTCTCCTCTCTGGATCGGGCTGGTTGTAAATCTTTCTACTTCGATCCACTTTCTCTAGAAGGAGAGGCTTCCCTTTTTTATGGACATCAGATGTAGGGCGTGTGCTTTCCACGATTCCCACCCAAACGCCTTGGCCCACGTGGCAGCATCCTAGCTTAATGCTTTCCATGTGTCACGATCCTGGCACCTCCTTCACTCTTGGATCACGTGCCATTCTTATTCACCTCAAAAAGATACCTGTCATGTAGTCAGAGAGAAATATCTGCTCGAGACAGTTATACATATAGGAAAGAGCCAAGCAGGACTGCACGGAGTCAATATGTGAATAAGTCAGATGTGCACATACTTAGTTCTGATGAATACACGTTCATACATGAGGTCAGTACCGTCATACTACCATATGCACAGACTTACTTGCAACATAAGACTAACGGATGCACTGGCTATGAGTATGCAGTGTGCACGGATTGCACAAACCTGCTCGGGTCGTGAGCAGCCTTGCATGGACTCCGTGTGTGCGAGTATAAGAGGGATGCACAAACACTATGTGCATTCAGCAACATAGGTTGCATAGAGTAGATCAGCGCAGGATAGAATTGCACTGACCGCGTGAATGCATACGATGCAAATTGCACCGACACAAAGACTTGCACCGACTGTGTCCTTGTGCCCAGACAAATCGTGCACCGACCTTTCTATGCCTAATACACAAGCCTTCAACAACCTCTGCACCGATGAGATGTGAGATATAGCAGAACCTGCAGTGAGGTAATCGTGCAAGAAGAAGTATTGCACAGACTCATAGTCGTGCAGCACCAAGGTTTGCACCAACTTAACGCGTACGAAGGCTAGCAATGCACTGACTTTTAGGACACCTTAGACATGAACATGCACCAGCCTAATGTGCCTTAGCCCAGAATGTATCCACTTCCACTCATGCATGACCGAAGGGTGCACAGACCTAATGAAAACAATTATAGAAGATTCAAAGAACTATGCGACCCTTGGATATGAATGCATCGACATCGTGACACTTAGACCCACGTATGCACAGACTCACTCTACAGCATGACTCCAGTACACATGCATTCTTTGCTAAGACTATAGCATATGCACGAACTTAAATGAGGCCTAATAGAAATATGCAGATGCACAGGAATATGCCCAGAATTTACTCCAGGATGAACGTGCTTGCTCGAAGCAAAATGCAATAAGAAAAATACGGAATACATTGTTTATGCATTTTGATTTCATCATGACTCATAATTGTGATTGTCAAAACCAGGGTCCAACAGTCTCCCCCTTTTTGATGATGACAACTATGAGTCATGTAACATTCTGTAAAATATGTTCATTCAAGCCAACATGGCAAATGCAATGCAGTGCTAACATCATTCTGAAAATGAGATCATTAATGAGATTATCAGTTCTTCTTATACATAGAGCCAAGGGAGACTGTAAAAGTTCCAAGGCTCCCCCTTTGATCAAAACTTCATACACATCCCACATGTTCTCCCCCTTTGTCATCAACAAAAAGGAGTAGGAGCGCAGTTATCGATTAGCTTGACTGGGTCTGCTGGAGTTGCCACCTCTAGATCTACCTCGAGCTGAAGGGGGTGTGCTACTTGAGCTGCGGCTGAGAGGAATAGCTTTAGGGAAGGGTCTAGATATTTGTTATATTCTGATATTCAGTTCAGCAAACTTAGTCAGCATTCTCTAGTCATTGCTCTGAATCTCTTCTTGGAGCTGCTTGAGATGAGAGAGTAAGTTGTCAAATGACTCTTGCAACAAATGGTGAGCTTGAGACTGTTGATGAGTAGAGGAGCTGGTTGCAAGAGAAGCCACAACATCTTTAAAATTTGCAGCTAATTTCTCCACAAGATGTTGGACATGATCCATTCCCCTATAAGAGTTTCCAACTTGAATCATGCTTCCATGGACTTCACCCGAAATAGCATTTATTCTCTGGGAGAGTGCTTACTGTTCTTGTCTGAATAATGTAGTCTGAAAGCTCAACTTCTCTATTTCAATCTTGATGTCAACACAATGAAGAAGATTCTGAGCAATCTTCAAGTTAGACTCACCCTGAGTTCGACGAATTTGTGCTAACAATTCTGCTACTTGCTGACAAGTTAAGACTAGTGAATTCAAGAAGTCATTTAATCTTCTGTCAGACATATGTTTGTTGACAATGAATTTTTGACAATTATTGTTCATTGTCTGCTCCAAATGTAGAACCCTTGAATCAAGTCTGTCAATAGCTGCATGCAATTGTTGGCTCTGGTTCACAATCTGACTTGACAAAGTAGTGTATAATGCATCAAATACTGGTCCTAAGATAGGTCCAGCAGAGCTGAAATCTGGAGCTTCCTGAGAGGTGGATGGTTGGTCTTCTGGTGTAAATGGAGCTCCAAAGACAACAACTGTACGGGGTTCCTCCTCTGCTCCTTGTTGAGCCTGAGATGATTCTTGTTGAGTCTCCTCTTCATGCTGTTCCTGATGATATTCTCCAAATCTGTTGAATATCTCATGAATGTTCTGATCAATTTCCACCAATATTTGGTCATCAGTCAAATTCAATTCATCAACATTTTGAGCTATCCAATTGTTTTGTTGTCCTTCTGCAGGAGTTCCTTCATCAGCTGCTTTACCCATTACATCATCATGTACTTTCTCTTGTTCAGTTTGATGTTCTATAGGCTGATCTTCTTCAGGTTGTGCTCTCTCAATCTGTTCAACTTGTGGTTGGTGTATATCCAGTTTAGTTTCAACTTGGGTTCTTCTCTTTTTCTTTGAGAAAATAGTTTTCCCAGAGTCAGCTTTTCTTTTATGATTAACAGGAGTGATTTTTGACTTAGACTCCTTTAAGTTCATGAACTTATCAATGAAATCCATATTATAGACATTTACCTGTCGAATTTCTTTAGGGTTCTCATCATCTAGATAAATGTGCAACTTCTTAAATATAGCAGTGAAATGAGCTGCATAGGGTACATGTCTCCTAGACCCTTTACAAGTTCTCATGATCTGAATCATTATGTTAGGCAGACAAACTCTGATTTTCTTCAGTAGACAATACATTACAAAACGTTGGGTCTCTGTCAATCTTCCTCTTCCTCCAACTTGAGGAGTGATCATAGTAGTAAGAATGTGATGCAACATTCTCTTTGGAGGAGAAAATTTATTTGCATGAAAGTGACCTACTTATGTTTATTCAAGGTCCTGAGGATTACTAGGCTCATCAGCAATCAATGAGTATGCATTATGAAGATTATATACACATCCTCTTTCAATTTCTCCTTCATATGGTATTCTGAGATATTTATGGAGGAGATGCCTAGATATCTGAAACTTACTTCTCTTGACGCAGGACAACAATTTTTCTTGGTCTGCATCATATCTCAGATTCTGATAAAACTCAGCTACGAGTCTAGGATAGTATATTCTATGATTGCTCAAGAATTTCATCCATTTTTGCATACTGAAAATTTCAATCAGCTCAGGAAATTTACCAATCATTTCTGAATCATGGAAATCCACGTACAGTGGAAAAGTAATCCTTCCAGTCTCCAAAGTAATCTCAACTTGTCTTGAGGCTTCAACAGAAACAACCTTTTCTTTATCTCCTACCTTTTCTTTTCCTTTGCTTTGACCCCTTGCTGTCCTCTGCTTCTTTCCCGCCGGCAGTGACATATCGACTTCCACAGCTTCAGCAGCTTCTGGTGGTTGTTTTACCACTACCTTCCTCTTTCCCTTGCTCTCGGCGGCTGGAGAGGACATGGTGGTTATGGTGAAAGAGACGCTGAATGAGAGGAGTGGAAGAAGGGAGCACTGGGATGAATAGCAAAAGTGAAGAGTTCGCGGCAGAAGGTGAACGCTTTGAAACAGGAAGGAAGAGAGATGAAAGACTCTGTGAATAGGGTTTTCTTTTAAAACACATGTCCACTTTACCCTATTTCAACATACGGATACCCAAAATGCCCTTCCTTTAAATAAAAATGCCTTCTTTATACTTTCTCATGATATTCTGTTTATCGAGATTATATTGAAAATCGGAAATAGTTTGCGATCATTCTTTGAATAAAAATTAATAAAGCGGAAATAATCTAAAAGAAGCATGTTGCTCAATCATTTAATCCAAAGATCTTATAAAACATTTTCACAAGAGATCTGATTTAAAACCCTCTTATATTGAACTTATGCCCGACTAAGGTTATTACAAAGAGCGCAGAGTCAACCATTTTTACCAATCAATTTTTATTTTTGAAAAAGAGCAATCTAGTAATACTTCCCCCTTTTACTCAAGGAAACATGTTGATTAGACACCGGATTCCCTGGTTACTCAGTGAGGTATACCATCATGCTTCACTTTATGAACAGAGATACACATTCGTTGTCATGACATAACTTTTATATGTCACCGATATAGATAATTAGTTTCTCAAATGAAATGTTATTGCTCTGCCAACTTTGATTTTTCATCTTATGGTGTATTCCCTGGTCTTTTATTCATTTTACTTAGAACATGGCAGAAGAGCCATATAAGCGTAGATCTCTAACCAGATTTACTCATTACTAGTGATGTTCAGATTTTTGGAAAAACTTTTGAGCAATTCTAACCTTTAGTTGATTTCAATACCATTGAGATTTATTCAAGAATAATTGCAATCAGTTTACCCTTTTAATTTAATCCCTATAGACAGAGAATCACACTTCAGTAAAAGTCAGCAACCTTATTCTTAGTTCAGAGCAATCTTTGATAGCCGATCAATTGAAAACAGGTAAGGTGATCCGTTTTAAATTTACTCCCCCTGAATCACAGAGTAGGTCATCCTAGTGAAAAGAGGAGAGTGATAGACAATAGTAGGGATAGACAGATGTGTTAAAAAGAGAGTGCCAGGCGAGAGCAGAGATGAGATTGGGAAGGGTTTTCCAACCACTCAGAGTCCCAATTTCACTAACTCTTAAATTGACCACAATTTGACTTACTTCTTATGCACATCACAATCTCTCAAGTGCTTAACCATCCAAAGGATAGCACCTACCTCACTGTATCAAAACCAGCAGCACTTTGCTTGAAGAATAATCAGCTCACAGCAAGTCCAGACATCTTAAGCTCAACAGCTAGTGAAACATGAATTCTTATGCTCTCTCTCTCAAAAGAATGTACCTCTGAAAACCAATAGGCTCAGTTTATCTGAACTCCCCCTCACTTGGTGCAGTGATTTTTAATCATACAATAGTTATTTTCTTGAGAACATGATAGTGTGGCAAGATGTATGCATATGATGAATTGAACCTATATGCAAATTTCAAGAAACATGCAGATGTGTGCAACGGATATAGGCATGATAGATTGAGTGCAAACAAATTTTTCAGCATGAGCAATCTCAGAGTGAGACTCATTATGTAACATATGATCAGATATCGAGCATTCATCATGAAATTGCATCAATTAACAGCATGAATTGACATTAATCATAGTAGATAAGCAATCTGATCATGCATGCAGTAGTAATGGAAGAGAGGACAAGATAAACACAAGAAGAGAGTGGGGTTAACTAACCTTTATGTGCCTTGATTTTATTTACCCCTTTATTTGATTCTTCAAGGCACATCTGCAAAATCAAATTACTTTGCAAATTTGGGGACCCAAGAATTTTTGGACCCAGTCAGTTGAGTAACACCTCTAGCAAGTGTACTCCAATAATTCCAAGCATGTTTATCATCAAACTTCAGGAGATGGCAATTGTTCATGATATGTCCTACTCTCCCACAATAATGACAATTAACAAAGGCTTTCAGATTTTTCTTTTCATGATCATTATGGAATTTTTGTGGGTGGACATGAGTTAAGTTGTTTCTGCCATAAAGGTTATTGTTCCTTTTCACATGCCAACATTCAGAGGCACGGTGGTCAATTTTTCCACATTCAAAGTATGCAAAATCTTTATTACCAAAAACATTTTTGTTTGTAGAGAGATTTATTGGTTTTAAATTTACTTTCTTTCTCTGGGCATGCCAGCAATGAGTTGCAATATGACCCAACTTTCCACAATGGAAACAATTAATTTTCTTCTTAACAGCAGCATGATTTCTACTAAGAGTTTTTTGTGCAGTAATAGCAGCTAGATTATCAAGTTCAAATAACTTACACTCATGCATCATATGACCTATTTTATCACAATAAAAGCACTTCACATTCTTCTTCTTTTCGAACTTACTTCTATGAGGAGATTTTTCACAACAATTTTTCGCTTGTTCAGTTATGTGCTTGTGAAAATTCTATGATTTCTTATGTGAAACAATTTTTGAAGAGCTCGCACAATCTGAACTTTTCACAAAAACAATTTGTTCTTTTCATTTTAAGTTCCTCTCATTATCTGGACTGTATCCTAGGCCTTCTCTCTGAATGTTAACTTTGTTTCCCAACAGCTTGTCCAGATTTTCTTTACCTTTAACAAAACTAGATAGAGATTTATTCAAGTCAGCAATTTTAGATTTGAGTGAAGAGACCTGCATTTCAGAGTTTATTAGATCTTCATCACAGGTGACAATTTGCTTCTGCATGGCATCATTCAGATTTTTCATTATTTGGATTTCATGCAAAAGTTCTTGCTCCTTTTCATTGTTGATTTTAGTTTCAGTGCATTTCTCTCTCTAAGAAGTTAAGCATCTTTCAGTAGCAACAATATTCAGCACCATTAACATTTTATTTTGTTCTTTCAACAGTTTGTTTTCTTCAATCAAATTATTTTGATTCACGGCTTTCAGATTTTCAATTAGTTTCTGTTTAGATAGCTCTAATTTAGAATTCATATTCCTCAATTCTTCTAGCTCCTCTTTAAGAGGTTCAACTTGTTGTTCCTGCAACCTTAATTCAGATAAAAGATCATTATTTAGATTTTTCATAGACTCACAATTTTTGCATGAATTTTCACTTCTTTTCAAACTATCTTTTAAATTGGCATTTTCACACTTCAACTCTCTTATTTCATACATCATGCTCTTTTTCATCTTTTTTATTTCCCTTTTATCATCCTTATAGCTTTCTAGCAGATTATCATACATCTCGATGAGTTCATCCAATGAATTTTGCTCTGAGTCAAAATTTACCTGTGATGGAGAGTCATCAGATTGATCACTGCAGTGATCCCTTATCATAAGACACATGAGGTTCCCTTCACCATATTTGACATTCAACTCGTCCATCACCTCCTTGGCGCTCCTACACTCAGACATGCATGTAATCACATTAGTATTTATCGCCCCTTTCACTAGCTCCAAGGCCTTTCTGTTCTCAACGTTCATCAGTTCATGACCAATATTCCAGTCAGATCTTTTCACTGGAACATCATAGGGACCATGTTCAATTAAGACTAACAGATTTGAATCAACAGAATTCACATACTCTCTAAATTACCTACGCCAACCTGAGAAACACATTCCGTCAAACATTGGAACTTCAAATATAGAATCCATGGCAAATGAGCGAGATATAGACATTCTACAAAATCAATCAAAGCACCGAAAATAGCAAGATCCACTACAGATCGTTGGATCTGATGAATCAGCGACCCTCTCTGATACCAACTGATGGGTGCGTATGGTATGCTCTGATACCAAGTGTTAGGTGCAGATATAGAGACAAACGATGATCCAGAGGGGGGGTGAATGGATCTTTAGAGCTTTTTGGCCAATTTGAAGAACATGTGAAATACAAAGGCTTGAATGCAGGTCAAACACTTAATTTGCAAGAGCATATGCCCAAATCAATTTGTGCAAGTCATTCAAGTGGAAGCAGTTAAGATGATCTGGGACACATTCACACAGAAACACAAGCAAGCTCACAACACCAAAGATTTTTAAGTGGTTCGGTCCGTAGACCTACATCCACCCCACACTCAAACCAGAGTGTGGCTTACTTTTGCCAAACAGCTTGAACCGCTGTGCCTTACAGCTTGCGACTGCTGAGCATTACAGCTTGGCTTACATCCGCTGGGCCTCACAGCTTGCCATCCGCTGAGCATCACAGCTTGCTATCCCGCTGAGCATCACAGCTTGCTATCCAAGGTGACTATCTTGCCCGCTGAGCATCACCGCTTGCTCTGCTGACTCACGGCTTGAATAAAAGATGAAAATGAGAAATAAGAACGATGAAAACATCGACTGAAAGCTGACAATAAAACCAAATGAATATCGCTCATGCAGAAGCAAACTGTCTTGGATTTGATCCAAGTGCCAGTGAACAAAACATCAACGATTCTTCTCTTGATCTCACTCTTGATCTTTCTTTCTCTCCTTCTCTTGATCTCACTCTTTCTCTTTTTTTCTCTCCTTCTCTTGATCTCACTCTTTCTCACTTTCACTTCTGCTTTTCTCTGCTGTTACTCTCTTCTCCTCTCTGGATCGGGCTGGCTGTACATCTTTCTGCTTCGATCCACTTTCTCCAGAAGGAGAGGCTTCCCTTTTATATGGGCATCAGATGTAGGGCGTGTGCTTTCCACGATTCCCGCCCAAACGCCTTGGCCCACGTGGCAGCATCCTAGCTTAATGCTTTCCACGTGTCACGATCCTGACACCTCCTTCACTCTTGGATCACGTGCCATTCTTATTCTTCTCAAAAAGATACCTGTCATGCAGTCAGAGAGAAATATCAGCTCGAGACAGTAATACATATAGTAAAGAGCCAAGCAGGACTGCACGGAGTCAATATGTGAATAAGTTAGATGTGCATAGACTTAGTTGTGATGAATACACGTTCATACATGAGGTCAGTACCATCACACTACCATATGCACAGACTTACTTGCAGCATAAGACTAACGGATGCACTGGCTATAAGTATGCAGTGTGCACGCATTTCACAGACCTGCTCGGGTCATGAGCAACCTTGCATGGACTCCGTGTGTGTGAGTATGAAAGGGATGCACAAACTCTATGTGCATTCAGCAACAGAGGTTGCACAGAGTAGATCAGCGCAGGATAGAATTGCACTGACTGCGTGAATGCATACGATGCAAATTACACCGGCACAAAGACTTCCACCGACTATGTCCTTGTGCCTAAATAAATCGTGCACCGACCTTTCTATGCCTAATACACAGGCCTTCAACAACCTCTGCACCGACGAGATGCGAGATATAGCAGAACCTGCACTGAGGTAATCGTGCAAGAAGAAGTATTGCACAGACTCACAGTCGTGCAGCACCAAGGTTTGCACCGACTTAACGCGTACGAAGGCTAGCAATGCACTGACTTTTAGGACACATTAGACATGAACATGCACCAGCCTAATGTGCCTTAGCCCAAAATGTACCACTCATGCATGACCGAAGGGTGCACAGACCTAATGAAAATAATGATAGAAGGTTCAAAGAACTATGCGACCCTTGGACTTATGAATGCATCGACATCGTGACACTTAGACCCACGTATGCACAGACTCACTCTACAGCATGACTCCAGTACACAGGCATTCTTTCCTAAGACTATAGCATATGCACGAACTTAAATGAGGCCTAATAGACATATGCAGATGCACATGAATATGCCCAGAATTTACTCCAGGATAAACGTGCTTGCTCTAAGCAAAATGCAATAAGAAAAATACGGAATACATTGCTTATGCATTTTGATTTCATCATGACTCATAATTGTCATTGTCAAAACAAGGGTCCAGCAGCGGGGCCCACTTACCCTGTTGATACGAGGTTATCCTCATAAAGACTCCCCTCGACGGGCCCACCGGGACTGCCTCTCAGACCCCGAAAGTGCTCGACGTCTGAGAGCGGGGGGGCTAGTGAGGAGGGTAAAACCCATACAGCCCATGTGCGGCCCATTAACGCCAGGCTCGTGTTGGCCCAACGTTTGTGAAACGCGTAGCGGACCCCCGATAGCCGACGGCCCGTGCCAGGCAGTCTAATAGGGCCAGCCATCAGATTTGCCAGCCAATGAGGGGCATCGACCAAGGCATATCGTGTGATGACCCGGATCCCGGGTACCAGATATACCCGATAGGAGAATCGAATACACCTGATACCACTTGGAACCCGCGAGGCCTCCCAAGAGCGGTAAAGCTCCGAAGTGAAAAAGGATTGTCGTGTAGTACATTGAACTGACAGATATAGCAGTAAGCAATTAAATTCCATTAGACTGGGTTGCTGAAATAGTAGAAATAAAATTATTTTTTAATTAACAGATTATAATTAACAATTATATACCCAGAGTCAAGTCCAAAGGAAGGACAGCAAGTCTACCAAGTACAGTCGACAGAGAAGAAAGACGTACCAGAAAGTCAGGGAAAGCCCGACGAGGGTACCAGTTGGCCACAACAGCACGCAGATCCAGGAGCCACGGAAGCAGAATGAACATCACCCCACCTGAAAAGTAGGGGTGAGTCTCGTGTCACTGGCTCAGGAGGGGTCACGCGGATCCCCACTGAAAAATACGCAGTAACATGCTAAAACTGCAGGTAAATGACAGCAGTAGCCAAACAAGAAAGCTACACTAGAAAGCTGCAAGTCTACACTAGAACGCAGTAAAGGAATAGACGGGTAGCAGGAGTAGGGAGCAAGCTAAGGAAGAGGGGGAAGAGCCCGTGCCAAACAACGGCTACCGAACTAACCTCGGCACCCCAAACTACTCCAAGCAACAGTAGGAAGGCGACTCAGAGCTGACACGGTCAGGAGTTGCCGATCTTCTGACAAAACGCCAGGTCTAAAATGAAGACATGCAAGGATAACAAGAAAGCCTAGGAAAACCTAGACCGACAACCGACAACACGACTAGAACGTCGTGCACACTGCCACACGCACGACTAGAATGTCGCGGAGGCGACAGAACACTGACCTCGAGTACAGCCACAGAAAGGCTAACCCGGGAAGGTCACGACGCACAGAAACGCCGAGAGTCATGTGTCACGTGACGGGAGTGCCTCTCCATAGCCAGCTGTGTCCACTGATGTCTTATGCTGCGCTCCACGTACCGAGTCTAACAATGCCTAACAAAAGAGGCGGAGACTCCAGTACACGCTGACCGGACCCAAACCAGAACAGCAACCGAATTCGAGTAACTAGTCAGAGGAACGCCCATCGGCGCCTCATCCACAAGCCCCTAACCACGTGTGCACACACTGGCTCTCGCCTAAGCCAGGTCTCTAACTACTATTCTCCCCCCGTAGGACGCTACGGTAACCGAGCCGGGAGCCCACGGAACTAGCTTAGGAACCATTTAACGGGAACACCCCTCCCACCACTCCTAAGGTGGGTCGACAACTGAAAGTCGAGGATAACAGAAATTGGAGGCTCACGAACACAGAGACCCCAAACACAAGTGCCGAAGTACAGATAGGTTAAACAGGCACTGTCACCCGTACTTCCAAGCACTAATGGCAGTACAGACAACTGCCGACCGACCCAGGACAAGGCAACTAGACCTACTAGCGCAACGATCCTTGAGTCGGACGACTCAAAGGCAAGATCGCCACAAATAGCGGAACAAGCCGCCAATCAGTCTAACTCCTAAGCCACAGAAATGACACACTCCGCAAGAGACGACACACGGAGACCTGAGGGAACACCGAACACCCTCAGCACGCCTGGACTCGTAGACCGAGGTGAGAAAAACACCTCGAGGCATCCAGAACCAATGTCTCGAACTGGACAGAACTGCCGAGACACGCAAGGCCACCCGTCAACCCCTGGGTAACCCCCAGTTGACTGGAGCCAGACAACACCGACACATACACGGCATGCACAAGCACTCCTGGCTGTCCCATCATGGTTACTGCCCTCATAGGACGTCAACAGACACCCACGGGTCATGGGCAAACCACGATATCAAGCCAAGACAAGCAGAAACTGAAGTGATAATAACAACACTCTGGCCGAACAGACCGTCATTCAACCTCTAGGCAGACCCGACAGTCAAGGAACAGCCGCCATGCAACCAGAGGTAAGGGTATTAGCAGTTCTAGATTGCGTCGTTAGGGAATTGTCGCAGTCAGGGAAAAGACCGCACCCAGTCACCTAACCCGACCGATCCAGAAGACCACTTGGTGCGGACACCAGAGCACACGAGCGGCACGAGTTGGCGACCTACCGGTACCGTACGCGGAGCACCACTCGAGCTACAGCGGCTTCCATCTGGCTCGGAGACAGCTTGGAGACTGCCCCTTGAGTCACGATATTTATAGTTTATTGGGACTTTATTTTTGTGTATTGTGTGTTTTATTCGGATTGTAACAGGGGTTTATGTGTAATTTGGGACCACCCGGGTCCCGCGGGCCCCCCTATCCCTTTCCCATTGATCCACCTCATCCCTAGGGCCCATGTGGGGTCAGTCAACCTTCCAATGGTGGGCTTCTAGAAGGGTGGGCCAAGTGGGGGACAAAGGGGAATAAAATTCAAAAATGGGAACCAAGAAGTCAAGGGGGCGCCCCCCATTTAGTATATTATATTTGGATTTGAGATTTTATTTTATTTTATTTTATTCCAAATCACATGGGAGAAATAGTTTGTGGAGTCCCTCTTTTACCCTCCCCAACCCTAGATCTAGGGCCAATTAGTGTCTTTTGTCATTTCACATAAATACCTTGTATTTTCATTTGATTGGAACTAATGCATATGAAAATCAGAAATTTTGTGGAGCTCCAGCTTGGTGCGCCCCTCTCCCTCTCTCCTCTCTTCTTCTTGCAGCTGGGAAGGCTGTATTCTGAGGTGGGAAGCCTCATCTATCAGGTGTGAAGTTCATCGTTGCCGCCGCCGCCGCCATCGAGCCGCCGTTGCACCGCCACCACCTCCGTCAATATTCTGTCAATCGGGTGACAGCAGGTCCTTCCACGAATTTCTGCTCCCAGCCACGAGATCTTCTTGAGCTCAAACTTTCAAGGTGTGTTCTAGAGGTTCCCTCCATGTTCCAAAAAATTTGGTTTGGCCTTTAGATTCCGATTTCCATTTTTCCATTTTCGTCCATCTTTTCCTTCCAGATCTGCTAGGTTTCTATCTACTGTGACCGCAACCCTGATCTTCCCATCTTCGACCCACTTTTTGATTTTTCCTGGAGCCCCCAATTTTACTGGAGGTTTTGTCCAACATCCCCTCCACCCAAGAATTTTCGTGGAATTTCAAAAGGCCTTCACCTATTTTCTAAAAATCATTTTCAGTTCCCTTTCAGTTCTATCTGTCCAGATCCGACCATCTGCCAGTAAAAAATAGCTTTCCCCATCCCAACCTCCACCAAATCAGTTATAAGAAATATTTCCATTTTCCTCTCTCTCCCCTCTACAATCTTCATGAAGAGCTCGAGATCTGATTCGGAGGTTTGCCCTGCGGTCAACGCCAACTCTCATGAAACTCAGTTTCTACCCAATCAGATTTGAAACTGAGAGTAGGCCGGTTCTAAAATCGTCCATCAGAAGCATAGCTCCGGTGAATTTTTCTGAATCTCACAGGGTCGAAGGAATTTGAGAGAGCTTTCCAACGATACCTCTTGTGCGTCGATCCAACATCGGGAGTGATCGCAGCAGCCGATCTCGCCGGATCACGCGCCTGAAAACAGAAGCAACCAGTCCGTGGGCAGCAACTCCAAAGCTTGGAGATCGGAGCCGATCGGCCTCCGACCGGCGTTCCCGCCCGACCGCCATCCAGGGAGGCGCGCCACCAGGGGTCTCCATCACAGCGGGACCCACCCCATCAGACCAGGAGGACAGAGCGGTCCGTGGCCCCCATGAACCTGTAGATCGCGCCGTCTGGATAACACGAAAACGCTGATTCGGCACCGACGGAGCAACATCAAGATGCTGCCCGTCAACCCAATTCGCGTGACTCCCGGGCCCCACATGTGACATTTTACCTCCCTGCATAGAGTGGGTCAAATTGTTGTACCACAGTAAAACTTTGTTAACCGGGAGTCCAGTTTTGGCCGGGGTTGTCTTCCCCACGCCGGGAGAGTGAAGGTACGATCGTAACTTCTTGGCATTACTTTGCTTAGCTAGTATATGGTCATATGCCGCTGTGAGAGCGTAGGATTCTAGCCCGTGAGTCCATGTCACCGCTGTGAGTAAGAGAGTGACCCGTCCCGTGACTCGATCTGAGCACAGAAGTGAGTCGGACTACCCTTAACTCTGTCGGTTTCTCAACCTCGCACGATCCGCGTTTCCCTCGCTTGGGACGATGAGTGAGCTTGTGTTTCTATTAGCGACGTATAGCCCATAGGAGCTCTAAGTGTCGGGCCTAGTGTCTCTCATGCTCGTATATTGCTGGTCATGTATGCATTTAGAGTCCGAGGTCCATATCACTTAGAGTCGGTCCCCGTGTCCGTCCTGCATCACCACTACCACACAAACACAGCCCTAGAACACAAACCTACGACCGACCAACACAAGGGCGAACATCGAACAACCCAACGGCCATCACGGCCACAACAGGACTGTAACGGCCTAGCACAGGCACGTTACACGCTCTGACTCGCCCAACTAGGGGCGTCAGGGCCAACAGGTCAACGACTACAACACGACCCACGTAACGCACCAGGCTAAGTGTGTTACACCAGCCTAACGCACCAGCCTAGGGGCGTCAGGGCAAACAAGCCCGAATCGCAAAACGAACGAACAGCATGTAACAAATCAGCCTGAGTCCGTCACAGCCACCTGGCACATGGGGGTAGGTGCATTACACCAACCGCCATTGCCAGATAAACATCGGTCAGACACCACGTAACGGACCTACACAGGTGCGTTACCTGACTCTAACGCACAGGGAGAAGTCCGTCAGGGCATACTGACCGACAGGGTCTCCGAGGAAGGCCCGGTCAATGAGGGACTGACAGCCACAGCCCTCGAAGACCACCCGAGCGTAACGCACCTCCGATGGCGCGTCACAGCTAGGTGACGGTCCATGCTAGACGCGTCACAGCCCGCTCACTCCGAAAGACCCGAATCAAGCAGGGAGCGTAACGCACCTCCCCTGGTGCGTCACAACCATGTGACGGTCCAGCACTGGTCCGTCACACTCCACCCGTCTTGAAACACCAAAAATGAACGGCGAGCGTAACGGTCTATCGAGGGGCCGTCACAGAAAGTGACGGTCTCTGAAACGACCGTTACACCGATCCGATGCGAAAACAGAGGAATTGTCGAATCGGCCCGTTCCACGCCCCATGCACGCCGAAGCGCAGGGGAAACAACGCCACACAAGGGGAAACAACCCTTGGAGGCTAAAGACACCACATGTAAGCACCGAAACGCACGAACGGGGCGATTTCCTCAAATCGACCCGAAACGAGTCACCGGGGTTCCCAGACTCCTACCGGCCCCGAATGACGACCGATCGACACGAAACTGATGTGAATGAGATCCAGACATCCCAGCGGTCATTTTGACACTAACCATGCCGCAAATGGTTGCCGTTTTCCGGCGAACCCTGAAAACCCCCAAAACTACGGTTTTCACTAAATCGGCCCGATCTTCCCCGATCGAGCGCCAAACTACGCACAAAAGCAGGAAAAATGTGCGAAACGAAGTGGCGGTCCATCTCCCTACATCCACTGAAGAAACCGAGCGCCGAAGCGACTAAACCATGCTGAAAACCACATCGCGAACCGAACCATCGGCTTTGAATCCACCGTTCGGGATCGCGCCCAAACCGCACCGATCCTCGCTCCATCACGTGCCTCAGCAGCTCCCCAACGTCGTCACCTCACCCACGGCCGCCTCTGTCCGTAGCCGGAGCCGAGAGGGTGAGAGAACGAGAGAGAACGGGAGAGAGAGAGAGTGAGGGCGTGAGTGAGATGAGAGAGAGAGGTGGGTTAGAAAAGGAGAAATTAGAAATTTTTCTAATTTCCGAAAATCTGTAAAATGCGTCAAAATGCACTAATTCAGAAAAATACGTAAAAATAGTCGAAACGATCGGCTCGAAGAGTACATCGCAACTGCGGCGTCCACGAGTCGATGAATTGAGAAATAAACTCACCGTAGGGTTCTGTAACTAGTACGAGGGAAAAACCCAAACGGATCGTAAAACTCAACTCGGGAGCTACACAAGTGATCCGAAACTCTCCAAAAAGGATCCGAAAGACCTAATAGAGATTTGAAAAAGATCCACTAAGGATCCAGCAAAGATCCGGGGCATTACATCCTCCCCTCCTTCAAGAAATTTCATCCTCGAAAGTAAGGACTAACAAGAAGGAAAAAGTAGGGACGGACAACCCAACGGATACAACCATGAAACAACACAAATCTCGAGAAACACAACTCAGAGGAACACAGTCAGACCACCATCACAAGCACACGCTCTGGGCAGAGCACAACGCAAGTGAACATAAGTCCGACACCTCCGAAACTGGGCAACGTCGTTCACGTCTCACCAGAAATAGAGACACGACTACCACAACCACAGATAACTGAAACCGAGGAACACAACAACAGCACGGCAAGCAGCAGCTTACACAAGGAGACACAGTCCTCTCAGCTGATAGCTCGACCACATCATCGGCTCCAGTGCCAAAGGTAACTGAGAATACCTGGCACACAAGACGCCAATGACGAACAACACCACTGGACCACAAGCGCAATCAAGTCAATCCTCATCAGACAACACAATCTGATCGAGTCGCGAGCTACTCTACCAGGAAAGAAGAGTACGGAAAGCTACTGAAAAGACAATGGTCCAAGGCAGAAACACAAAATCATACGGAAACAACACTCACAAAACAACACAGCTGCGATACTCGCAGGATTCCGGCTCCGTATAGCACACAGAATCACAGAACATGACTGCAAGCAGGGTCATAACAAGGCACAACGGTACCTGATCACATGAATATAGAGAACAAGTCATGCTTCGAGCAGCTTACCAAAGGAGACCCACAACAACAAGAAAATGACACGGAAAGCCACAATCTCGGGGAACGTATCTCAAGGACCACAGACATGCCTCGAGAGCACAACACCCACGAGAAGAAACGCAGAGTAGAGGGTACTCAATCAGCAGGAATGCCGATAAATTCCCCAACACTCGCAGAGGCCAGTACCGATAACAAAATAACTCTAGTAACAGCACGGCAACATACAGAGTCAAGGCACAAGAAGCCAAGATGAAGTCACATCTAGAAGAAGCAAATCTCTCTACCGGCCAGAATCTAACAACAACGATCCTGGACCAGTGGGTAGCCAACCCACACGCTTCCGCCGCGCACACAAGGAACGCACATAGGCAACAGAACAACCTCGGCAATCGCATCTCAGCACACACCAGGCGCCATCGCAATCTATGGAGATCGCAATTAACACGCCACGAGTACCGACCCAGCGAATAACCGATCACAAGAGCCTAAGTGCAACAGGAGAAGAGCAGCAGCTTTAGCACAAAGCACAAGGAAAAATACTAATCTTAGCTTACCTCCACGTCCTGAAACGATAAATGAGCCCTCACAATACATCGGTCGCTGGACACGGCACGACAGAACACGGCACGCGCCAGCTCTCGACACAAGGATTAGGTCCAAAGCCAAGCAACCGTAAAATGATGAACAGATCAGGCTCAGAGTAAGGCTGTCCACACTTAAGTAGACACAGGATAAAAGCACCATTAAGATAGCAATTCCAAGGTCAACCTCGAAAAGACTCCACCAGAAGGAACGAGATGCATCAAGCTCAACAACGAAAGCTCACCAGGAAGGGAAAATCTTAGCTTGCCTGAGCAACTTCTCAATCACGGAATCTAATCGAGCACTTCAACCGAAACGAGGCACATCAGGAGCTGAACAGACTCAAGCCGGGATGACCAAAACAACGTGAGAACGTGTACGGTCATCAGACCAAGGCCAAAGGTCAACAGTAACCTGAACAACTTACAAGAATACCCTCAAACAACGTATCACAGATTCAGGCCTTCTGGCAAACACTGCCAAGTACGACATGATCGAGACAGACATCACAACGGTAAAGAGGCACCTCGTCACTTCCTTACGAGAGCAAAACCACCGTGCACAGTGCTAGAACAGCACACACAAGACAATACATGAAAACCAAGCGACACTGAACCACAAAACCGAAGTCAGCTGAAAACTATACTGGACTTTAACGACTCTGGTAACTACATATCTGAGATCCCCATGTACTTCACACAACAACGGCCCTGATAGCTTAGAAAAGAACTCCGAACATCTCAGAACACCGCTCTGATACCAACTGTGATGACCCGGATCCCGGGTACCAGATATACCCGATAGGATAATCGAATACACCTGATACCACTTGGAACCCGCGAGGCCTCCCAAGAGCGGTAAAGCTCCGAAGGGAAAAAGGATTGTCGTGTAGTATATTGAACTGACAGATATAGCAGTAAGCAATTAAATTCCATTAGACCGGGTTGCTAAAATAGCAGAAATAAAATTACTTTATAATTAACAAATTACAATTAACAATTATATACCCAGAGTCAAGTCCAAAGGAAGGACAACAAGTCTACCAAGTACAGTCGACAGAGAAGAAAGACGTACCAGAAAGTCGGGGAAAGCCCGACGAGGGTACCAGCTGGCCACAACAGCATGCAGATCCAGGAGCCACGGTAGCAGAACGAACATCACCCCACCTGAAAAATAGGGGTGAGCTTCGTGTCACTGGCTCAGTAGGGGTCACGCGGATCCCCACTGAAAAACACGCAGTAACACGCTAAAACTGCAGGTAAACGACAGCAGTAGCCAAACAGGAAAGCTACACTAGAAAGCTGCAAGTCTACACTAGAACGTAGTAAAGGAATAGACGGGTAGTAGGAGTAGGGAGCAAGCTAAGGAAGAGGGGGAAGAGCCCGTGCCAAACAACGGCTACCGAACTAACCTCGGCACCCCAAACTACTCCAAGCAACAGCAGGAAGGCGACTCAGAGCTGACACGGTCAGGAGTTGCCGATCTACCGACAAAACACCAGGCCTAAAATGAAGACCTGCAAGGACAACAAGAAAGCCTAGGATAACATAGACTGACAACTGACAACACGACCAGAACGTCGTGCACACTACCCCACGCACGACCAGAACGTCGCGTAGGCGACAGAACACTGACCTCGAGTACAGCCATAGAAAGGCTAACCCGTGAAGGTCATGACGCACAGAAACGTCAAGAGTCACGTGTCACGTGACGGGAGTGCCTCTCCATAGCCAGCTGCGTCCACTGACGTCTTATGCTGCACTCCATGTACTGAGTCTAACAACGCCTAACCAAACAGGCGGAGACTCCAGTACACGCCAACCGGACCCAAACTAGAACAGCAACCAAGTTCAAGTAACTAGTCAGGGGAACGCCCGTCGGTGCCTCGTCCACAAGCCCCTAACCACGTGAGCACACACTGGCTCTCGCCTAAGTCAGGTCTCTAACTAGTATTCTCCCCCCATATTACGCTACGGTAACCGAGCCGGGAGCCCACAGAACTAGCTTAGGAACCGTTTAACGGGAACACCACTCCCACCACTCTTGAGGTGGGTCGACAACTGAAAGTCGAGGGTAACAGAAAGTGGAGGCTCACGAACACAGAGACCCAAAACACAAGTGCCGAAGTACAGATAGGTTAAACAAACACTGTCACCCGTACTTCCAAGCACTAATGGCAGTACAGACAATTGCCAACCGACTCAGGACAAGGCAACTAGACCTACCAGCGCAATGATCCTTGAGTCGGATGACTCAAAGGCAAGATCGTCACGAACAGCGGAACAAGCCGCCAATCGGTCTAACTCCTAAGCCACAGAAATGACACACTCCGCAAGAGATGACACACGGAGACCTGAGGGAACACCGAACACCCTCAGCAAGCCTGGATGCGTAGATCGAGGTGAGAGCAACACCTCGAGGCATCCAGAACCAATGTCTCGAATTGGACAGA
Organism: Amorphophallus konjac; assembly: GCA_022559845.1. Classification (NCBI taxonomy): domain Eukaryota; kingdom Viridiplantae; phylum Streptophyta; class Magnoliopsida; order Alismatales; family Araceae; genus Amorphophallus; species Amorphophallus konjac. The sequence goes on from CM040118.1 coordinate 217,079,237, forward strand.
ACTGCCGAGACACGCAAGGCCACCTGTCAACCCCTAGGTAACCCCCGGTTCACCGGAGCCAGACAACACCGACACACACATGGCATGCACAAGCACTCCTGGCTGTCCCATCATGGTTACTGCCCTCATAGGACGTCAACAGACACCCACGGGTCAAGGGCAAACCACGAGATCAAGCCAAGACAAGCAGAAACTGAAGCGACAATAACAACACTCTGGCCGAACGGACGGTCACTCAACCGCTAGGCAGACCCGACAGTCAAGGAACAGCCGCCACGCAACCAGAGGCAAGGGCATTAGCAGTTCTAGATTGCGTCGTTAGGGAACTTTCACAGTCAGGGAAAAGGCCGCACCCAGTCACCTAACCCGACCGATCTAGAAGACCACTGCCACACAAACACAGCCCTAGAACATAAACCTACGACCGACCAACACAAGGGTGAACACCGAACAACCCAATGGCCATCACGGCCACAACAGGACTGTAACGGCCTAGCACAGGCGCGTTACACGCTCTGACGCACTCAACTAGGACCGTCAGGGCCAACATGCCAACGAATACAACACGAACCACGTAATGCACCAGGCTAAGTGCATTACACCAGCCTAACGCACCAGACTAGGGGTGTCAGGGCAAACAAGCCCGAACCTCAAAACGAACGAACAGCATGTAACGGACCAGCCTGAGTCCGTCACAGCCACCTGGTGCATGGGGGTAGGTGCGTTACACCAACCGCCATTGCTAGATAAACATCGGTCAGACACCACGTAACGGACCTACACAGGTGCGTTACCTGACTCTAACGCACAGGGAGAAGTCCGTCAGGGCATATCGATTAACAGGGTCTCCGAGGAAGGCCCGGTCAACGAGGGACTGACAGCCAAATCCCTAGAAGACCACCCGAGCGTAACGCACCTTCGATGGCGCGTCACAGCCAGGTGACGGTCTATGCTAGACGCGTCACAGCCCGCTCACCCCGAAAGACCCGAATCAAGCAGGGAGGGTAACGCACCTCCCCTGGTGCGTCACAACCATGTGACGGTCCAGCATTGGTCTGTCACACTCCACCTGCCTCGAAACACCAAAAATGAACGGCGAGCGTAACGGTCTATCGAGGGGCCGTCACAGAAAGTGACGGTCTCTAAAACGACCGTTACACCGATCCGATGCGGAAAACAGAGGAACGACCGAATCGGCCCGTTCCATGCCCCATGCATGCCGAAGCGCAGGGGAAACAACGCCACACAAGGGGAAACAACCCCTGGAGGCTAAAGACACCACATGCAAGCACCGAAATGCACGAACGGGGCGATTTCCTCAAATCGACCCGAAACGAGTCACCGGGGTTCCCAGACTCCTACCGGCCCCGAATGACGACCGATCGACACGAAACTGACGTGAATGGGATCCAGACATCCCAATGGTCATTTTGACACTAACCACGCCGCAAATGGTTGCCGTTTTTCAGTCAACCCTGAAAATCCCAAAAATTACGGTTTTCACTAAATCGGCCCGATCTCCCCCGATCGAGCGCCAAACTACGCACAAAAGCAGGGAAAATGTGCGGAACGAAGTGGCGATCCATCTCCCTACATCCACCAAAGAAACCGAGCGCCGAAGCAACTAAACCACGCCGAAAACCACATCGCGAACTGAACCGTCGGCTTTGAATCCACCGTTCGGGATCGCGCCCAAACCGCCCCGATCCTCGCTCCATCACGCGCCTCAGTAGCTCCCCAGCGTCGTCACTTCGCCCACGGCCGCCTTCGTCCGCAGCCGGAGCCGAGAGGGTGAGAGAACGAGAGAGAACGGGAGAGAGAGAGAGTGAGGGCGTGAGTGAGATGAGAGAGAGAGAGGTGGGTTAGAAAAGGAGAAATTAGAAATTTTTCTAATTTCTGAAAATCCATAAAATGCGTCAAAAATGCACTAATTCAAAAAATACGCAAAAATAGTCGAAACGATCGGCTCGAAGAGTACATCGCAACTGCGGCGTCCACAAGTCGATGAATTGAGAAATAAACTCACCGTAGGGTTCCGTAACTAGTACGAGGGAAAAACTCACACGGATCGTAAAACTCAACTCGGGAGCTACACAAGCAATCCGAAACTCTCCAAAAAGGATCCGAAAGACCTAATACAGATCCGACAAAGATCCACTAAGGATCCAGCAAAGATCTGGGACATTACATATCGGACGGTAGATGACCGTCTGACGACCGAACGTTACTCCCGCCATCATCAGTTTTCCACTCTAGTAAAGGTGAGCACGTCCCACGGGTGTCGTAAGACTCGCCAGAAGACCGCCCAGCCCCAGATGAACTTACGCACAACGGAAAAGTCCCCACGATCGCTGGGAGACGTTATCCCATAACTCACACCCTTCCCTGTTAAGGGATAGGTCTCCATCGCCAGGACAACCCCTATAAAAGGGCCTCCGATCAGGATGACAGACGGACACACGAAAAGGCATACTAACACAGATAGACTGAGAGAGATAGACGCCTACCCACGCCGATAGAGAAGAGCCTCCTTCCCTTCCGAGCACGACGCTGGTTTGGCGAGCACTCTCCAAGCACCCTTTGGGCGTGGCGAGCACCTCAGGGAGTCCCATCCATCCTCCAGGCTTCATCACTGTGCTCTCGCCCTCCTCTCTCCTCTTCATCCCCGGGCGATCACCACGTAATACGGTCCTGACTTAAGCATCGGAGAGTTATCTCCTAGAATAATGCCCAGGGCTCCTTCTGACGGCGTTCTTCTAGTGTTTGGAGGCTTCCTCGGATGGTTAGACGATTTCCCCCAACAAATAAATATTAAAAGTGTGGTACGAGATTCAAGAGACCATTTTCTCACCTCTATAATATACATTTCAGATTTAAAATCCTTCACTTTCTCTCTCTCTCTCTTTCTCTCTATCTTCACCCGTTGTATCTGTGGGCCGGCTGGGCCAGGCTTTGACCGTGTCGCATTTGAGTGCAACAGGCCGGGCGAAGTTGCAGTGAACCAGGACCTTTACCGGACCCAGGCCGGGCTGGCTTTTGGGGACAGGGCTGGTCGAGGGCCTGGTCAGGCCCGGCCCATAGACACCTAAACCAATTGCCCGATCGATGTAAAGTTACCAACTCTTGCTGGACCACCGTTAGCTGTTTTTAAAGGATCCAAAAGAACCGAAGGGAACGGCGGAGGCGGAGGTATCCATGGTCATCGTAACAGACACGCTGCCAGGTGTTCATCATCCTCGTATCCCTTCTTCCGTGGGTGAGCTGCCACATTAGTCTGCCTCGTGGAAACACCTCCTTCCGTCTCATGTACAGACCACACATAATATATATATATATATATATATATATATATATATATAGAGAGAGAGAGAGAGAGAGAGAGAGAGAGAGAGAGAGAGAGAATCGTCACTTAATTGTTTGTCTCCAAGAACCAGCTTGGTCGGCAGCCCTACGTTCTCTGCTGTAGCTCGATTTCCCTTCCTTCGTTTGTCTCGAAAGTACTTGGTTGGCAACCATCATGTCGAGTTTGAAGGTACGGTGTTGTATCTCTGTGAGCCTACCATGCATGTACGGCCGTGTTGTATGTGATGTTAGCGGCTTCCATTTCTCTGACGTTTTCCTTCCGTTAAAATTTTGTCAGGAGGCCACGACCACCACCAGCAGCGGCAGCAGCACCGACGTGGGTGGTGGTGGTGGTGGTGGGCAGGGGGTGCAGGAGAACAAGAAAGTTGTGGAGGCTGTCGAGTACCGGTCACCGGCTGGGCAGGCGCCGGGGGAGGCGGCGGAGAAGAGGCGGGTGGAGGTGGTCCACGCTGTCTCCGCTGCTGATGATGCCGGAGACGGAGGCTCGTCGGTCGCTGGGGCTAATTAAACAAGCCCAGTGTGACCGATATCCTAAACAATGATTAATTCATGTGTCGTGTACGGGTTAAGCTAGATAAATAATTTAACATGGTGCCCTAGCGCCCATGTTCTTTGTCCTTCTTTTTCATATCGAGTGGTATATTATATATATATATATATATATATATTTTGAGTCATGCTCAGTGTTTATCGCGGATGATTATCCGTTCTGAATGAGATTGACTCACCGAATTCGATATAATGCACTTGTCTCCGTGTGACCAATTTCATGTCGGACCAATATTATAAGTGAGGACCACGTTTAGTTTCCATTCTCTTTCACAACAGTACACGATGAGCGACGCTGGCTAGCGTCGTCGGTTCCATCTTAATGGGAATTTCTCATTAAACATAATTATGTGGATTTCATTCTTACTGAAAATAGGGTATAGGTCCTCTTGACTTGTTTATTATTAGAATGCGATGTTTCCAAATAGACAGGAAATTTATTAAAGGGAAAAACTTTGTGTCAATAGTCTCTTCAAGAGGGTCGACAAAGTCCTATTCCCATCTTTCTCGATCGTATCGTGAGCACAGAATAATAAAGAACCTTTACCCATCCTGGTGGAATTTTCGGGTTTACAACGATTTTATGGTCAACGTTAAAAAATATGGTGGTCTTTTGGGCATTCGGATCTAGACGACCTTGATCCGGACGGGATAAATTTACTTCGTCTTTGTACGTGTATTGTGTGATTATATTCCATTTAATATCTATTATTTGTTCAGATATAAATAGTATCCGGATCTGAAATATTATACCATCCATCCACTTCATGACATATCTGTACGTAATTTTCTATTTTGAATAACATTTGTTGCACTCTTGGGGTTATTGCCCATTTCGAGATGAATATTTTATTTTAATTTAAAAATATATCAATTTCTGATCGATCGCACTATATATACATGTTTATACGTATAATACACATTATCTACTCAAAAAATTTAAGAAATTAAACAATGATTAAAGATGGACCACTTTCGGCCCGTTAAAAGCTTATGATCCAATTTCCTAACAGCCCACATACAATTTCCTTTTTTTTTCTCCAATTATCGTTACGCCGTGCATGCATGGCATTGTGTAACCCTCTCTTGCCTCTATGCAACTTTTTATATGCATGTCAGATGGAGTTGTGGGCCTTTCACTAAGTAGTCTAGGAAAGGAGAGAGAAGAGAGAACTTGTTGAAGCCCTCATTCTCCGTCCACTCTAACTGATTCCCTTCGCATCTTCACTCCCCCCTACAACTTCCTCATGCTTCCTCCTCTTACATTCTTCACTTTCTCTCCTCTCCGCCGTCACTTCCATTCCATCTTCTTTCTCATCCACCGTCTTTCACTTTCGGCCATATTTTCTCACCATCATCTTCTCGTTTCCACCTTTACCTACACCCACCCTTCTTCCAAATGACAAGCAAAAATGTGGATTTGTAGAATAAGAAGAAAATAGAGAGGATGAGACACAAAGGGAGTCTCATCAACAAGGTTGTTGCGTACGCTACACTTGATAGTGCGTGCTCCGAAGGTGGCTTCATACGTGGCGGTATCCGTGCGGCTATAAAGAGGTACAATTCAGTTCAAATTACTTCCATGATGATAGCTTTCTCTCAACCAACGATCTGTTGCGCGTTAGGAGGTTATAAAAGGGAGAGTTGGGATGCCCTAGTCCCATCTGTCCATGCGGGATAACTTAGAGCAATCTAGGAGCGAGGAGTTTGCGGGCATTTCACTGGAGATCAGTGGCCGCTTGTCAGGAGGTTGTTAGGTCACAACAATCTCAGGTGAATAGCATATCCTCTTCTGCTTCATCTACTACGTATGGAGAGGAGATGGCTGAAGAGGCTAACTCGGATCGAGTCGGAGGAGGGTGACGACCTATAAGGCAGACGTTCCTGAGCCAAAGGATAGGATTCTCGGGTCTGCGATAGAGGAAAGGGTCAGCATCGGGGAGGTTGCTGGATGGACAGGGGGTTCTCATGGGAGAACTGTTCCCGCAGAGGGGATGATAGATTGTGATAGGGGTCTTGTCATTCCGCCTTGGCCCCAATGCACTAGGGGTCCCTCTCACTTCTACTAAGAAGTGTATGGGGGAGAGTTATCCGGAGTTGTCCCTGTAGCACCCCGTATAAAAAAATGATAAAAAAAATTATTAATAATATTTTCCAAATAAAAAAAATATATTAGATAAACTCTAGAGGAAGCTTAAGTAAGAAGTTGGAACACGGAGTTATCATATGTAAAGATTATTCACTTAACAAGTGACTTCCTAGTGTAGTTGGTTAAGTGATGTGCCTTTCAACCTAGTGACCAGGGTTCCAATCCCAGCATCCACCATTTACCTTTTGTGCCAAATAATTATACATTATAGGCTAGCAAAACTTGCACCGAGGCAGAAACCTATATGCAACACAATGTAACTTGGTAAATTGATGCACGAACACAACAACAAGCAATGTATAGACTTTGCCTGAAAGATTGCATAAATGCAGATAGTAAGGTATGTACATTGGAAATGGATGCTCAGACATGCCAAGCAAAACTTGCACCGAGGCAGAAACCTATATGCAACACAATGTAACTTGGTAAATTGATGCACGAACACAACAACAAGCAATGTATAGACTTTGCCTGAAAGATTGCATAAATGCAGATAGTAAGGTATGTACATTGGAAATGGATGCTCAGACATGCCAAGCAAAACTTGCACCGAGGCAGAAACCTATATGCAACACAATGTAACTTGGTAAATTGATGCACGAACACAACAACAAGCAATGTATAGACTTTGCCTGAAAGATTGCATAAATGCAGATAGTAAGGTATGTACATTGGAAATGGATGCTCAGACATGCCAAGCAAAACTTGCACCGAGGCAGAAACCTATATGCAACACAATGTAACTTGGTAAATTGATGCACGAACACAACAACAAGCAATGCATAGACTTTGCCTGAAAGATTGCATAAATGCAGATAGTAAGGTATGTACATTGGAAATGGATGCTCAGACATGCCATGAACGAATGTATGGACTTAATGTGTTTGTGACAACAATGTACAGACTTTGAGTAATGATGTACCGACTTATCAACGGAGAATGTGTAGACTTTGTGTATGCATGCAACCAGCCAATGTATAGACTTTGAGTTGCAGCAAATGGACAATGTACAAACTCTGCGTTTTACCTTTTGTGCCAAATAATTATACGTTATAGGCTAGCAAAACTTGCACCGAGGCAGAAACCTATATGCAACACAATGTACAGACTTGGTAAATTGATGCACGAACACAACAACAAGCAATGTATAGACTTTGCCTGAAGGATTGCACAAATGCAGATAGTAAGGAATGTACATTGGAAATGGATGCTCAGACATGCTATGAACGAATGTATGGACTTAATGTGCTTGTGACAACAATGTACAGACTTTGAGTAATGATGTACCGACTTATCAACGGAGAATGTGCAGACTTTGTGTATGCATGCAACCAGCCAATGTACAGACTTTGCATTGCAGCAACCAGCCAATGTATAGACTTTGAGTTGCAGCAAATGTACAATGTACAGACTCTCCGTGTGTGCTAGTAGACGATGTAGACTTTGAGTTACAGCAAATGGACAATGTACAGACTCTGCATGTGTGCTAGCAGACGATGCACATACTTTGAGTTTGTAGCAAATGAGGAATGCACCGACTATGCATGGCAAGCTATGCAACCAATGTATAGACTTGTGTGTTTGCTAAACCAGTGAACGTAGGTAAAGATAGGAATGTATAGACTTTGAATGCGTGCATGCTACAAGACGATGTACAGACTTGCGAGAAGAGTGTACAGACTTTGAATGCATGCAATGGCAAGGAGTGTATAGACTTTGAATGCGTGCATGCTACAAGGCGATGTACAGACTTTCTATAATGATGCACAAATGCATATATGAAAGTATGCACATTGAAGAGGGATGCTCAGGCATGCGATGTACAGACTTTGAAGTGAAAGATGTATAGACTTAGTGTGTGTGCGCGACAAATCAATGCATTGACTATGTATATGCATGAAGAGCACTAGCTGTACTGGAAGTGTTGTTCAAGCTCTTGATCATGATCGTTTGCACTGGAAGTATATTGACCTATACCTACGCTTGAACAGGTTTTACACCAACCTTAGGTACATGAATAGTGTCAGTTTTATTGAAAGAAAATTTTGAGAAATAAATTTTATGAAAAATAAGAGAAAAATATAAGGATCCTAGCCATGAAATTTCAGAAACTGATTCCATCAATTTTTAAAGATAAAAATATTTAAAGTTAGATACGGAGTTTCGGGTTGAATTTTATTCTGGCATATTTTAATAAAATAAAATTTTGATAAATATCCAAAAAATCTAGGGATCATAAAAATATGTAATTTACTATTTTTATTAACACGGTTCATTAGATATAAAATTTCTAAACGTTGTAATCATTATAGTGGTGTGCCCAGACAAATCATAGTTGGCACCCCATTATCATGTGTCCTTTCCGACACATACAACCCCTTTTTGTTTGCATCGCACTATAGTATGGCCATGGGACGCTATGATTTCGGATCTTGTTCCCCTCCTGTCTACCCAAAATACTATAATATTCTCTATATTGAGACTCCCTCCATTCTTCTGAAGGCTTGCTGCAGAGAAGGGGGAGCATTCTCTGAAGTTGTAGAGGTTGCAGAGGAGAGAAGAAAGCTGCCCTTTTCTTTTGCCTGTACCTATTGGTCATCTCAGAAAGGTAGGTGTTCTCATCTTTTAACTAAACCAATAGCTAATTAATCAAGCAATCTAGGTAATTAGGCTCATCTCCATGAGATATTATTGTCTATATAGCACGTTTTATCCTGACTTGTAGAGATCTATGATGCTTTTGTAATCCATAATCAATCATCTCTGTAGCCAACTTGTGAGAACATGTTAGTTACCAAAGTTAATCGAAGTAAATCTTCATATTAAGTGTTTTAGGCAGACATGTCTGATCCAAGGCATGTTTAGAAGTATATTTGAGTCACGTCTCTTATAAAATAAGAGCTCACATCTGTTATGCAAACAAGAGCTCACGTTTGTTATAACAGACGCTACCATAAACTTGTTTAACATAACATTACAATTGAATCAAATAATTCGCTACGAAAGTTGACTTTGAGTCATTTCTATTGTGTAGACAAGTATTAAACTTATTAATGTCGTATCTATCAACATTTGCATTCACTGTTTAAACATCTTAAACCTGTCAAAGACTATTCACTGTTTAGACAACAAATTAAATGTTTAGCCATCTTAATTAAACTTGTTTAGCCATGTTATGTGTATAGCATCATATTAAAATATTCTAAGTTAACCTAAAAGTATATTTCTATATTTCAGATATTATAATACTGAAAAATTATTTTTGTATGAAATAATTTTTATTTTTAGTAAATTAATTTCTGAAAGCATAAAAAGTTTAATTTAACCCCAGGGCAAACCTGCTACCTTGGTATATATTAGAATATATACCAATCAGAATATGTTAGAAAATGTTATTAATAGTTAGCCAACCTGTAACTCTTAATAATTAGAAAAGTGTTAGAATATATACCAACCTATTAGACTAGTTACCAACCTGCAACCTGTTAGAAAATGTTAGAATGTAACATGCACGGCCCTGCTGCCGTGGTATATATTAGAATATACCAAGCTGAAATATGTTAGAATATGTTAGAATATATTACTAATTAGCCAACCGGTTAAACTGTTAGAATATGTTAGAACATATTAACCTGTAACCTGTTTGACCATGTTAGCGATCCGGCTAACAACCTGTTTAGTTAGCCAACCTATATGTTAGAAAATGTTAGAACATATTACTAGTTAGACCACTTGCAACCTGTTAGAATACATCAGAATATATTACTAGTTAGCCAACATGTTAGAAACATATATATGTTAGAACATATTACTATCCATTTTAAGTGTTCTAACGACCTATTAGAATGTGTCAGTTACCAAAGTTAAGCAAGTAGTAAATCTCCATATTAATTGTTTAACCCATTCAAAATCCATAACTATTGAACTAAATCATGAAAATCTTACAATTTTTATACTAAGAAATAGTAACCCCCATTGACGCCCCTGACCAGGGTGCCAATTTCAAAATTTAAGACGCCCGATGGCATCGTCAAAAAAAAAATGAAATTTCAGAAAATTACACCAAATCACCCACTTATAAACCTGCTTAACCCAAGGGCGCCAATTTGGTCTAATACAATTTCTGATTTTAACTTGTCCGATAATTTGTATTGATTTTATCGTTTAACCTGTCGCATGATTTAAATTGATTTTCCTACATAATGTGAGTTCTTGACTTCCATTCCACAAAATCTACCTTATATCTCCTACTGGTCAAGCCTTGAAATTCTATATTGGCTATAAATGAGAGTGGATGTCGACAAACATGACCAATACTGTGCATATAGGGCCCGGTCTGGTCCTGGGAGGAGCACCCGAAGGTACTTGTGCCCATGGCAGTTTATTGACCACGATGTTTGGTATTGCACCGGAGTACTTGCTTGCTAGACTTAAGGCATTCCACTCATTCTCGTCATATTACTTGATTGATTGACTTGAGACCCGCAGAAGGTTAAAAGTGTTTACTTGAATGAATTGATAAATAGCCAATTCCAGTTATACATACTTAAAATTACTTTGCTTACTATTGCTTGATTGACATGTTGTTATTCCAGTTATTACTCCTCAGTTATCACTTGCTTGATATCATTTGCTATCACTTGCTACTGCTGCTTGAAAATGCGAAATCTATATGCTCTCACTTTCTACTCTTGTCGATCTTACGATTCCTTGATATCTATCTGTCTGCATGCATAGATTACCCACATTAAATGAACTTATAATTCACTTAAAGCATGTTAAATCTTGAGATGTAATTCCTACTGAGCGATTCGCTCATCTAGTTATTTTCTAACCTTTTCAGGTAGTTTGGATATCGTCCAGAACACAGAAGGGGATGAGTCTGAGTGATGAGTGTATGAATGGAGTCATCAATTGTCATGTTGTGTTATTGTAATTCCACTATTTTGTGTTAAATTGTAATCCCTATGTATGTCAGTTGTTGTCCAGTTATGTCATTTGTATTTCCTTTGATCACAACTAATAAAGGAGTGAGGACTAGTAGTTGATTCTATGAATTTGACATTTTGGTTAGTTGTAATAATCGATAGCTCGAACTATTTATGTTATTTTCAAATCTAGGCTTAGTAATTTGCTTAGCCATTTGCGCACTCTTTAAATTGTCTAAGGAAGATCTCCACTAATTAGCTAGATCACTTTGGTTCTATATAAAGGACTGTCGCGCCACGGGTAAGCTTCCGCACTCGGGACGTGACAGCTTTCTTGGTATCAGAGCCTAGGATTTCAATTTCCTAGGTAAAAACCCGAGTCCAAAGATAGAAATGTCTAATAGAATTGTCTATAGATAGGTTTAGATCTTACCTGGTGAGATGGGTAAAGCCAAGGGTTAAGTTTAACAATGACAATTGACCCCATAATAACGAAACCCAATATTTATTACACCTTAATTCTTTTGTAGGATTATGGCCGCTGAAAGAGCACAATGGCGCGAGATGCAACGCACTGTGCAAGGACTTACGTAGGCGCTACAGCAAGTGGCGCAAGGCGGTGCTGGCGGTGCTCACCGTGGAGCTGGTGACCTTCACCGGGATTTTCGTAACATGGACCCACCAAGATTCACGGGTTCGGTGGACCCCGATGATGCCGAGAATTGGCTGAAGGAAATTGAGAGGATCTTCCGTGTAATGCAATGCACGGATACAGAGAAGGTTCTATTGGCTACGTTCCAACTGGAACGGGATGCTCGATGCTGGTGAGAATCCGTAGAAGCAACACTGCCCGACAACCATGTCACCTGGGCGGAGTTTGTTGAACACTACAACAGCAAGTATTTTTCTGACCGTGTTCAAGAGAAGAAGGCCGCGGAATTTGCCCCGTTAAAGCAACGGAGCCTGAAGGTGGCCGAATATGAGGCCCAATTCTCAAGACTTTCCCGTTATGCACCCCACTTGGTGTGTATGGAAAAGATGAAAGCAAGGAGATTCCTTAACGGGCTACGGCCCTAATATATTACACAACTTGCGCCAAAGGACATCCAAGTCTATTCGGAAATGGTTTGGTGTGCTCAATTGCTGGAAGATGCCACTGAATTCTCTAAAAGGATTCGAGGCAAGGACAAGAAGGAACCCATCCCTAGTCCGGGAAACTTCAAACCACCATTTGGCAAGAAGCGATTCTTCAATGGAGGAGAATTTTTCAAAGAGAAGAGGTTCCAGAAAAGCAACAAGCCCTTCTCCATAATCGACAATAAGCCTTCCTCCGCCATCACACCTTCCAAGGAAATATGCAAGTATTGTGACAAGGCTGGTCATAAGACTGAGGAATGCTGGAGGAAACTGGGAGTGTGTCTCCGATGTGGGAGTCGAGAGCATCGAATCCCCGACTGCCCCTTGATGAAGGATCAAGCCAACAAAGACGAGAAGCGTCTGGTAAAGAAACAAGGCCGTCTACAAGCTCTTCAAGGGACGGAACCCATGGAAGGAGGAATCGTGGAAGGTACATTAACTGTTTGCTCTAAACCTGCTAAAGTTCTATTTGATACTGGAGCAACTCATTCATTTGTTTCCAAGAGATTTACTGCCTCATTTTCTAAAGAACCTGAATGGTTAGATTTAGTAATATCTACACCTCTTGGAAACAAGTCTGATATCATGCATCACTACCCAAGTTGTGAGGTTATGGTCCAAGGTAACAATCTGCCAGTCGACCTGATATGCCTTGATATAGAGCATTATGATGTCATATTATGAGCTGATTGGTTATCCACCTACCAAGTAACGGTAGACTGCCGGCATGGCAAGATAACTTTTGCAGATTATTCCGAGTTAGTTTATGTTAGCCCTCAGAATAAATCCCCTCTCATCTCAGCTCTTCGAGCTAGCAAACTTGTGAATAAAGGATGTGTGGCTTTCATAGCTTTTGTGACTGCCATGGAAGTCAAGAAGACTGAAATTGAAGACATCCGTGTAATTCGGGACTTTTCAGATGTTTTTCCTGAAGAATTACCTAGTTTACCCACGGAGAGGGAAGTGTCGTTCACTATCGACATTATTCCTGGTGCCGGTCTTGTGTCTAAGGCACCTTATAGAATGTCTCCCGCCGAGTTGAAGGAGCTAAAAGAGTAGCTAATGGATTTATTGAAAAAGGGATTCATTAGGCCGAGTACTTCCCTCTGGGGAGCACACGTGCTCTTTGTTAAAAAGAAGGATGGAACATTAAGGCTATGCATTGATTATCGGCAGTTGAACCATCTTACAATCAAGAACAAGTACCCGCTGCCGAGAATTGACGAGCTGTTCGACCAATTGTCTGGAGCTAACTATTTCTCCAAGATTGATCTTCGGTCTGGTTACCACCAATTGAGGATCAAAGAAGAAGACATATACAAAACTGCATTTCGAAGCAGGTATGGACATTACGAATTTACTGTTATGCCTTTTGGACTAACAAATGCCCCCGCAGCTTTTATGCAGTTAATGAACAACATCTACTGGCCTTATTTAGACTAATTTATTGTGGTCTTTATCGATGATATATTGATCTATTCAAAAACTGAAGAAGATCATGAAGTGCATCTCAAGAAGGCATTACAGATATTGCGAGACAACAAGCTATATGCCAAATTCAGCAAATGCCAGTTCTCGCTTGAAGAAGTGTCCTTCTTAGGCCATGTCATATCAAAGAATGGAATTTTTGTTGATCCTGCGAAGGTCAAAGCTGTACAAAATTGGGGACGACCAACGAATGCAACGGAGATTCGTAGCTTCTTGGGTCTAGTTGGCTACTACCGGTGTTTTATTAAGGACTTCTCCAAGATTGATGTCCCTCTTACCAGATTGACTCGCAAGGAAGTGCCTTATGAATGGAGTGAAGACTGTGAGAAGAGTTTCCTAACTTTGAAGGATCTCTTGACTACTGCTCTGGTCTTATCTCTACCAATTGAAGGAGAGAAGTACGAGGTATATACCGATGCATCAGGTATCGGCCTCGGATGTGTATTGATGCAGAATGGAAGAGTCATTGCATACTCTTCCCGGCAATTAAAGAAGCATGAAGAAAATTACCCTGTGCATGATTTGGAACTAGCCGCAGTGGTATTGGCTTTAAAGATATGGAGGCACTATATCTACGGCGATCAATTCACCGTATACTCCGATCATAAAAGCCTTAAATATCTATTCTCTCAGAGGGAGCTGAACATATGACAAAGGCGTTGGCTCGAGTATCTCAAGGATTTCGACTTCACTATACAATATCATCTTGGTAAAAGTAATTCCGTAGCAGATGCCCTTAGTCGGAAGCCAAGAGCACTAGTAACCAACTATATGGTTCGAGAATGGAAGTTGCTGGAAAAATTCTCTGAACTTAATATAAGCATGGATGAGAATGACGGGTGTATTACTCTATCTCTCATAAGTGTACATCCGGATTTGCTAGCTGAAATCAAGAGGTTGTAAGAAGAAGATCATACCCTAGTAGAAATAAAAGAAAAGCTGGACGAGAAATCTGATTTCAAGTTGGCACTCGATGGCAGATTATTATACCATGAACGGACATGTGTACCAGACAGTCCTGAGCTGAAGAAGCGGATTCTTGAAGAAGCTCACCGATCGAGGTATACAATCCACCCTGGAGTCACTAAGATGTACCAAGACATAAAAAGAACATTTTGGTGGCCCAACATGAAAAGGGAGATAGCAGACTTCGTGTCTAGATGCTTGACATGCCAACAGGTGAAGGCGGAACATCAGAAGCCCGCTGGAAGATTGCATCCACTAGATATCCCCAAGTGGAAATGGGAAGACATCGGTATGGACTTTATCATGGGTTTGCCCAAGTCTAGGGGTGGATATGATGGAATTTGGGTAATCATCGATCGCCTTACTAAATCGGCTCATTTCTTACCTATCAAGAGTCGATGGTCGGTTGATGTTCTTGCTGCCCTATATATCAAGGAGGTTACTAGATTGCATGGAATTCCTGTGTCTATAGTATCTGATCGAGACCCGTGCTTTACTTCTTATTTTTAGAAGGGTCTACAACACTCTCTGGGGATGAAACTTAATTTCAGCACTGCTTTCCATCCCCAGACAGATGGTCAGACTGAAAGGACAAATCAGGTTGTTGAAGATATGTTAAGAGCATGCATTATAGATTTCGACGGAAGCTGGCATGACCACTTACCTCTAGTCGAATTTGCCTACAATAATAGTTATCAAGCCAGTATCCAGATGGCACCTTTCGAGGCACTTTATGGCAGGAGTTGTCGATCTCCAATATGCTGGGATGAAGTCGGTGAAAGACAACTTCTAGGCCCAGATATGGTTAAAGATTCAACTGAAAAGATATACCTTATCAGAGAGAGACTCAAGGTAGCTCAGTGCACGCAAAAATCTTATGCTGATAACAGAAGGAGAGATTTGGAATTTCAAGTGTGTGACCATGTATTTCTCAAGGTATCTCCCGGCCGAGGTACTAGAAGATTCTGGTGTTAAGGGCAAGCTTACACCAAGGTTTATCGGTCCATTTGAAATATTGGAAAGAGTGGGCGAGGTGGCTTACCGCATTACCGTACCTCCTCAACTCTCAGAAGTGCACAATTTATTCCATATTTCTATGCTGAAGAAGTATGTGCACGATCCTCTCCACATCATCGATCACACTGACTTGGTGATACATGTAACGACCCAGAGTTCAGGATACCGATATACCGATAACATCGATACACCGATACCAAGAACTGGGGAAGCCACCCAAGAGGCTGATGAGGCCCCTGAAGGGTTAGTAGAAAAGTGCTGAGGGGTATGCATAACGAATTGGAATTTAGAACGCGTAAATTACAATTAAGCATTAAAAATAACACAAGTGCGGAAGCAAATCAAAATAACCAGAGTGATATATATATATACTAGTCCAGATAAACCAAAGTACTAGTCCAAAAGGTACAACTACACGGGGCATACCCCGGTAAAAGTACAAGCAAGCCTCAAAAGGCACCTCGACTAAAGCTGGCAGCTAGACACGGTCTCCAAAACGGCTCACGAAGCACCGGGAGACGACGGGCGCGGCTCACCTGAAAGGAGAAAGGGTGAGTCACAGCCAGACTCAGTAGGGGTCACGCGAATCCCTATCTCGCACTAAACAAGCATACATGCATAAATAACGGCAAATAGAGCATGCATTTAAATAAGCTAACTGGTGATGGCATGAATAACTACTCAAGCAAAGCTGTAAACTCTAACTAAGCAAGTATAACAGCTAATGCATGCCAAAGCTAAGTAAATGCAAGCGATTAAGACTACATCTACCAAAATAGAATGAGCCTTAACTAATCCAAACAACAAGGAAGGACAACCACTGGAGCAGAAACCAGAAGCATCCACTGACGACTTACACTGCGTCTCAAGCACTCGCAGTCGACAAAGCGACAAGCTAAGCGCGCAAACAGTACCAAACCAAGTGACCAGTCGGAGTGGCACCCGTCGGTGTCAGTCCACAGTCTCCGACCACGTGTGCACACACTGACTCTAGCCTGAGCCAGGCCCTCTAGCTAGTTTTCTCCCTTGGTAGGACGCTACCATTGGCTGGGAGCCCACGGAACTAGCTTACAAACCGTGCATGGGAAACACACCCCTCCGCCATCCTCAAGCGAGTCGGTACTCAACAGACCTTAGGGCAACAACAGTGGCTCCATTGCATGGAAAGAAAAGCTACTCTATTGGTATAAGAAACATGCCACTGAATACTAAAACAATATAAACATGTCACATATATATTATGGAACGCATAACGAGAAGGCTGGGAACATATCAAAACCTACAGGCAAACGGCGGTCGTCTGCCCATGCGTTACTGGCAAGCGACGGTGGGGGACTGGCGCGTTACATCCGAAGCGACGCGTCAGTGTCCCGCCGTTACTTCCACCAGAGTTCCAGCTCAAACGACTCAAGAGGGGAGTGACGGTGGGGGCCCAGCGCGTTACTTCGTAACGACGCGTTGGATCACCGCCGTTACTTCCACCCGAGGCCGGAAATCAACGAACAGTATTCAAAACCGATAGCAGGCGAAGCGACGCCCTAACCCAGGCGCGTCGGACCGAAACGACGGCTGGCCGACTGGCCGTCGGGCGCACCGCCTGACCGGGTCAACGTAAAACCACCCACGAGTAACGGATGGGGCTCCCACCGTTACTCTCCAAATAACGCATCCTCGACGAGCCGTCGTTTGAAAACGACGCGTCGACCAAGGACCGTCAGGCGTGTGACGGTTCCTGGCAAGACCGTCACACCACCTGGAACACGGGCGGGTTTGGTTTGAAAACCGAGGCCCTCCCGGACGATAGAAATCGTCGGGTAACGCCGTGAAAACCTGTAACCTGCCAAACCATACATGCTAAACAACACAATAACACCTAAAAACACCACATGCAATGCCTAATAAGCATTAAAATCAAGAATTTAGCTAAAACCCCAAAACTAGGAAATATGAACATTAAGCATGCAATGGGGTTCTAATCAACAGAACGAGCTATAGGAAATGATCCTAGCGAGATCGGGATTCCATCCCCCTACCTCTTGCAAGCCGAGACGGGCGAAAAGGCCGCATGCACCGAGGTAGGCTCACCGGGCCTTCAAGCTCCACCCCGCTCCCACGATCACCGAACCATGCCGAAATGGGTACCCACGCGTTCCTCTCGACGCGAGGAATCCACCGGCGCCAACCACGCCTCAATCCGACGCCGTCTCGCCCGCGTTCCCTAAGGAGGAGAGAGGGGCGATCGCAAGAGGAGAGAGAGAGCGTGAGGGTGAATGAGAGATCGACGGGGAGAGAGAGAGAGGGTGAGGGATTAAAAGAAAAGACAAAAAGGAATTAATATATATATAATATAATTATTATATATATTAAAATCTCATTAATCTCTAATAACCCTCAAATAAATCTGGAAAAAATACCAGACAAATTCCTAAAAATCCAGGAAAATAGCTGGAAATTCCAGAACAAATAATAGAACAAAATCCATTAAGGATCCATTAAGGCATGGGTCTTACAGTCCCTCCCTCCTTATAAAAAAATTTCGCCCTCGAAATTTTACAGCAACAGAAAAAGGAGGAAACTGAGAAAGGACATATACCTCACTGGAATAAGAAAGGAAAAAGCAGACGCATCTCATCTTCACGCTCCCAAGTAGACTCATTACCAGAGTGACGCTGCCAAGCAATTCTTACCAGAGGAATAACCTTATTTCTCAACCGCTGCTCACGATGGTCTTCAATTCTGATAGGAAATTCTGGCGTGGACAAATCAGCAGTCACTTCAGGCCATACTGAATCATCGAGAACATGAGAAGCATCTGGCACATATTTCCTCAACTGAGACACGTGGAATACATCATGAATAGCTTGCATAGCCGCTGGCAATTGCAGACGATAAGCCACCTGACCAATAGCTTCAATAATCGGAAAAGGGCCAACATACCGCGGACTAAGCTTTCCACGCTTCCCAAATCTGGAAACACCTTTCATCGGAGATATTTTAACAAACACCCTATCTCCAGGCTCAAATTGTAGTGGACGTCTGCGCTGATCTGCATAGCTTTTCTGTCGACTCTGAGCCGTCAACAATCTCTGCCTGATCAGACGAACCACATCAGAACATTGCTGCACCATGTCAGGCCCTGTCAACAATCTGTCCCCAACATCAAACCAGTTCAGAGGAGTTTGACAAGGACGACCATAAAGTGCTTCATAAGGAGCCATTCCAATACTGGTGTGAAAACTGTTATTGTAAGCAAATTCAACCAGTGGCAAATACTGACTCCATGAACCCTGCCAATCAAGACAACACAATCTCAGCATGTCCTCCAAAGTCTGAATAGTCCTCTCTGACTGTCCATCTGACTGAGGGTGATACGCTGAACTGAAAGCTAACTCAGTGCCCAAAGCTTTCTGGAAACTACGCCAGAAGCCGGAGGTAAAACGTGGGTCACGATCTGACACAAGTGAAACAGGCACTCCATGCAGTGGCACGATCTTCTGCACATACAGCTCGGCCAACCTCTGCACATTCCAAGTAACTTTAATCGGCAATAATCTGGCGATTTTAGTCAATCTGTCGACAAGCAACCAGATGCCATCAAAACCTTGAGAAGTCCGAGGCAAACCCACCACAAAATCTATAGTAACATGGTCCCATTTCCACATCGGAATCTCTAACGGCTGAAGCAAACCACCTGGCTTTTGATGTTCGACTTTAACTAACTGACAAGTCAAGCACTTAGAAACAAACATAGCCACGTCTTTCTTCATACCTGGCCACCAGAACTGCTTCTTCAAATTCTGATACATCTTGGTGACACCTGGATGAATAGCAAAACGGGAACCATGGGCCTCACTCAGAATCTCATTCCTCAAATCATCATCAGCGGGAACATACCATCTGCCCTGGAAACTGACAACCAGCTCGTCATCAAATTCCACATCATATCTCGATATAACACGAGCCAAATCAGAATCAACCTGCTAGGCTTCTTTAATCTGCTGATATAAAGCTGAACCCAAAACCCAGGTAGCACAAACTGCCATCTTCGGATCAGCAGGAAATTTTGCACTGAATGCCTCGCTCGGAAGCCGTTCCCACAATTTCCATTCATGAAGCAACAAATGACTGACCTGTACTTTCCTGCTCAGAGCATCAGCCACGACATTCATTTTACCCGGCTGATAGGAGAGTGTAAAGTCAAAGTCTTTCATGAATTCCATCCATCGACGTTGCCTGAGATTCAAATCTTTCTGAGAGAATATATACTGTAAACTCTGGTGATCAGTAAAAATCTGAAACTTCTCGCCATACATATAATGTCTCCAGATTTTTAAGGCAAAAATAACTGCATCTAACTCTAGATCATGAGTGGGATAATTCTCTTCATGTCGTTTCAATTGCCGAGATGCATATGCGATAACCTTACCATGTTGCATCAGCACTGCACCGAGACCTACTCGAGAAGCATCAGTACAAACCAGAAAACCACCCGAGTCGGAAGGCAAAGTCAACACAGGAGAAGAAGTCAATAGCCTTTTTAATTCAACAAAGCTAGCCTCACACTGATCCGACCAGACAAAAGGTACATCTTTACGAGTTAGTCTAGTCATCGGGGCTGCAATCTTCGCAAAGTCTTGAATGAATCTGCAGTAGTACCCAGCCAAACCTAAAAAGCTTCTTATCTCAGACACAGACTTCGGCCTCTGCCAATTCAAAATGGCATCAATCTTTGCAGGGTCCACTGCCACTCCATCACCAGAAATCACGTGACCAAGAAAATGAATTTCCCGAAGCCAGAATTCACATTTACCGAACTTCGCAAAAAGCTCGTGATCCCTTAGAGTCTGCAGAATGATCCTCAAATGCTGCACATGATCTTCATCAGAGGCAGAATAGATCAGAATATCATCCACAAAGATCACCACAAACTGATCAAGAAATGGACGAAAGATACGCTGCATTAGGTCCATAAAAGCTGCTGGGGCATTAGTCAAACCAAACGGCATAACCAGAAATTCAAAGTGACCATATCGAGTGCTAAAAGCTGTCTTCTCCACATCAGATTCCCGGATTCGCAATTGGAAGTAGCCAGACCGGAGATCAATCCGTGAAAAGACAGTAGCAGATTGTAATTGGTCAAATAAATCATCAATCCTGGGAAGCGGATACTTATTCTTGATAGTCACCTGATTCAACTGCCTGTAATCAATACAAAGTCTCAGGCTTCCATCTTTCTTTTTCACAAACAGCACCGGGGCACTCCACGGAGAAAAATTGGGGCGAATATAACCTTTTTCCAGTAACTCTAGTAGCTGTGCACGCAGTACTTTCAATTCAGCTGGAGCCATTCGGTACGGTGCCTTCGCTAACGGGCCTATACCTGGAATCGGTTCAATCACCATCTCTATCTCTCGCTCTGGGGGCAAGCCTGGCAACTCGTCAGGAAATACATCAGGGAACTCACAGACAATAGGAATATCACAAACATCCCGTTGTGGTTTTTCAACAACAACCACAGAAGCAAGAAATCCCTGGTAACCTGCACTAAGCAACCTATAGGCTCGAATCGCAGAAATAATCATACGAGAAGATCGGGATCGAATACCTTTGAAATAAAAAGCTGATTTCCCCTGTGGCTGAAAATAGACTTTCTTCGATCTGCAGTCAACCACAGCTCCATAATGCTCCAACCAATCCATTCCCAGAATAACATCATAATCTGCCAGCTACAACACATACAATCTCGCCGGCAACTGGTGATTATCGATCATCACAGGAGACTCTTCCAGGCACAAAGGTGTAACCATGAAATCTCCAGAAGGCAATTCAACAAATAACTCACAAGACATCTCAGAAGTCGGTTCCTCAATACATGCCATGAAATCCTCAGAAATAAAAGAGTGAGAAGCACCAGAATCAAATAAGACACGAGTTGAATGACTATAAAGCATAATCGTACCTTCAACCAGATGGGACGCAACAGCATCAGCTCTAGTCAAATGAGAAACCTTGCCTTTCTGCTTCTTAGAACCAGCTGAAGATTGCTGAGAAGATGCCGACGCCTGAGAGTAAAATTGTTGTTGAGCTTGCGGTGCAGGAGGTCTGAACTGCGATTGCTGAGGTTGAGAAAATTGAGAAGCTTGCAATTGTTTCGGCCTCAGCGGGCAATCCCGAACCATATGACCAGGCTGGTCACAACGAAAACACACCACAGGAAGAGAGCACGGCTGGCCCTTATGATGACCACCGCATCTCCGACACGTCCATGGCTGACTGACAGCTGAGCTCTGCCGAGTCTGAGAAGAAGGTGTTGTCGGCTGCTGAATAGAATCTGTACCGGACGGCTGCTGGAAAAACTTCTTCTTCTTCTTGAACCTTTTGAACTTGGGTTTTGAAGGAGAGGAAGAACCACTAACCTCTGACTGGACCGAGGGGACACCTGGCACTGGCGGTCGGTAAGTCTGCTGCGACTGAGCTACCGGCTGCACTGACCCTGCCTGAGGATATCCACCAGGTCTCGTCATCTCCAGCTCTAGTGCCACAGCTGTCTGGCACGCACTGCCCAAATCCGCAACACGACTGGCAATGAGGGGCATCTTCAACTCGGGCCTCAAACCTCGCAAGAATTGCTGGGTTTTCAAAGCTTCACTGGCCAGCACATGGGGCGCATACTGACCCAATTCCATAAACTTATTCCGATACTGAAGCACCGTCATACTGCCCTGCGTCAGCTCCATAAATTGATACATCTTTGCCATTTGTAAACAGGCAGGAGTGTAGGCACGCTCGAAAGCAGCTGCGAACTCTGCCCATGTGATCTGCCGAAGAGGTCTTGAATGAAAGGCAATCTGTCACTCGGCTTTCCACCACGAAATGGCCGTACCCTGGAGTTGAAAAGCAGCAAGCATAACTTTTTCATCTTCAGCACATTCCATCGAGACAAACACCCGCTCGATCGCATCCAACCATTGCCTTGCCACTTCTAGATCAGCTTGACCATCGAAAGCAGGCGGATTGAACATCAGGAATTCTTTCAAAGCCTTGCCTCGACTGCCAGGCACTTCAACAGGAGGAGCAACAACCGGCGCTGGAGGAGGAACAACTGGAATAGCTGGAACTGCAGGAGGAGGTGCAGAACCACTATCTTCCCGGGGCGCATCTCGAGGAACAAGAGGAGGTCTTCCTCGACGAGGCGGCATAATTACTCTGCCGAGAACACAAAACAACAGCAAAAACCATCAATCACGCAGAAAACACCCTATGCCAGCAATAGACGACTACAGGACTAGCTCTGGACAAAGCACAAATTTCAATTCCTTATACAATTCCTCAAACAACGCTCTGATACCAACTGTAACGACCCAGAGTTCAGGATATCGATATACCGATAACATCGATACACCGATACCAAGAACTGGGGAAGCCACCCAAGAGGCTGATGAGGCCCCTGAAGGGTTAGTAGAAAAGTGCTGAGGGGTATGCATAACGAATTGGAATTTAGAACGCGCAAATTACAATTAAGCATTAAAAATAACACAAGTGCGGAAGCAAATCAAAATAACCAGAGTGATATATATATATACTAGTCCAGATAAACGAAAGTACTAGTCCAAAAGGTACAACTACACGGGGCATACCCCGGCAAAAGTACAAGCAAGCCTCAAAAGGCGCCTCGACTAAAGCTGGCAGCTAGACACGGTCTCCAAAACGACTCACGAAGCACCGGGAGACGACGGGCGCGGCTCACCTGAAAGGAGAAAGGGTGAGTCACAGCCAGACTCAATAGGGGTCACGCGGATCCCTACCTCGCACTAAACAAGCATACATGCATAAATAACGGCAAATAGAGCATGCATTTAAATAAGCTAACTGGTGATGGCATGAATAACTACTCAAGCAAAGCTGTAAACTCTAACTAAGCAAGTATAACAGCTAACGCATGCCAAAGCTAAGTAAATGCAAGCGATTAAGACTACATCTACCAAAATAGAATGAGCCTTAACTAATCCAAACAACAAGGAAGGACAACCACTGGAGCAGAAACCAGAAGCGTCCACTGACGACTTACACTGCGTCTCAAGCACTCGCAGTCGGCAAAGCGACAAGCTAAGCGCGCAAACAGTACCAAACCGAGTGACCAGTCGGAGTGGCACCCGTCGGTGTCAGTCCACAGTCTCCCGACCACGTGTGCACACACTGACTCTAGCCTGAGCCAAGCCCTCTAGCTAGTTTTTTCCCTTGGTAGGATGCTACCATTGGCTGGGAGCCCACGGAACTAGCTTACAAACCGTGCATGGGAAACACACCCCTCCGCCATCCTCAAGCGGGTCGGTACTCAACAGACCTTAGGGCAACAATAGTGGCTCCATTGCATGGAAAGAAAAGCTACTCTATTGGTATAAGAAACATGCCACTGAATACTAAAACAATATAAACATGGCACATATATATTATGGAACGCATAACGAGAAGGCTAGGAACATATCAAAACCTACAGGCAAACGGCGGTCGTCTGCCCATGCATTACTGGCAAGCGACGGTGGGGGACTGGCGCGTTACATCCGAAGCGACGCGTCAGTGTCCCGCCGTTACTTCCACCAGAGTTCCAGCTCAAACGACCCAAGAGGGGAGTGACGGTGGGGGCCCAGCGCGTTACTTCATAACGACACGTTGGATCACCGCCGTTACTTCCACCTGAGGCCGGAAATCAACGAACAGTATTCAAAATCGATAGCAGGCGAAGCGACGCCCTAACCCAGGCGCGTCAGACCGAAACGACGATCGGCCGACTGGCCGTCGGGCGCACCGCCTGACCGGGTCAACGTAAAACCACCCACGAGTAACGGATGGGGCTCCCACCGTTACTCTCCAAATAACGCGTCCTCGACGAGCCGTCGTTTGAAAATGACGCGTCCACCAAGGACCGTCAGGCATGTGACGGTTCCTGGCAGGACCGTCACACCACCTGGAACACGGGCGGGTTCGGTTTGAAAACCGAGGCCCTCCCGGACGATAGAAATCATCGGGTAACGCCGTGAAAACCTGTAACCTGCCAAACCATACATGCTAAACAACACAATAACACCTAAAAACACCACATGCAACGCCTAATAAGCATTAAAATCAAGAATTTAGCTAAAACCCCAAAACTAGGAAATATGAACATTAAGCATGCAATGGGGTTCTAATCAACAGAACGAGCTATAGGAAATGATCCTAGCGAGATCGGGATTCCATCCCCCTACCTCTTGTAAGCCGAGACGGGCGAAAAGGCCGCATGCACCGAGGTAGGCTCACCGGGCCTTCAAGCTCCACCCTACTCTCACGATCACCGAACCGTGCCGAAATGGGTACCCACGCGTTCCTCTCGACGCGAGGAATCCACCGGCGCCAACCACGCCTCAATCCGACGCCGTCTCGCCCGCGTTCCCTAAGGAGGAGAGAGGGGCGATCGCAAGAGGAGAGAGAGAGCGTGAGGTGAATGAGAGATCGACGGGGAGAGAGAGAGAGGGTGAGGGATTAAAAGAAAAGACAAAAAGGAATTAATATATATATAATATAATTATTATATATATTAAAATCTCATTAACCCTCAAATAAATCCGGAAAAATACCAGACAAATTCCTAAAAATCCAGGAAAATAGCCAGAAATTCCAGAACAAATAATAGAACAAAATCCATTAAGGATCCATTAAGGCATGGGTCTTACAATACAGAAGGACCTTACCTATGAGCAAAGGCCAGTAAAGATCCTCGACCAAGAAATCCGAGTTCTAAGGAACAAGACGATCCTTATGGTTAAAATTCAATGGAATCAATACTTAGAACAAGAAGCTACATGGGAAACCGAGGAGTCTATGAGAAGGAGATTTCCAGAATTATTCTAGTCCGTAAGTAATTCTCACCCTCCTTGTCTCCATATATGCAATTGAATTTGGGGGACCAAATTCTTTTAAGTGGGGGAGGGTGTAGCACCCCATATAAAAAAATGATTAAATAAAATTATTAATAATATTTCCAAAAAAAATATATTAGATAAACTCTAGAGGAAGCTTAAGTAAGAAGTTGGAACACGGAGTTATCATATGTAAAGATTATTCACTTAACAAGTGACTTCCTAGTGTAGTTGGTTAAGTGATGTGCCTTTCAACCTAGTGACCAGAGTTCCAATCCCAGCATCCACCATTTACCTTTTGTGCCAAATAATTATACGTTATAGGCTAGCAAAACTTGTACCGAGGCAGAAACCTATATGCAACACAATGTACAGACTTGGTAAATTGATGCACGAACACAACAACAAGCAATGTATAGACTTTGCCTGAAGGATTGCACAAATGCAGATAGTAAGGTATGTACATTGGAAATGGATGCTCAGACATGCCATGAACGAATGTATGGACTTAATGTGCTTGTGACAACAATGTACAAACTTTGAGTAATGATGTATCGACTTATCAACGGAGAATGTGCAGACTTTGTGTATGAATGTAACCAGCCAATGAACAGACTTCGCGTTGTAGCAACCAGTCAATGTATAGACTTTGAGTTACAGCAAATGGACAATGTACAGACTCTGCGTGTGTGCTAGCAGACGATGTAGACTTTGAGTTGCAGCAAATGGATAATGTACAGACTCTGCGTGTGTGCTAGCAGACGATGTATAGACTTTGAGCTTGTAACAAATGAGGAATGCACCGGCTATGCATGGCAAGCTATGCAACCAATGTATAGACTTGTGTGTTTGCTAAACCAGTGAACGTAGGTAAAGATAGGAATGTATAGACTTTGAATGCGTGCATGCTACAAGACGATGTACAGACTTGTGAGAAGAGTGTACAGACTTTGAATGCATGCAATGGGAAGGAGTGTATAGACTTTGAATGCGTGCATGCTACAAGGCGATGTACAGACTTTCTATAATGATGCACAAATACATATATGAAAGTATGCACATTGAAGAGGGATGCTCAGGCATGCGATGTACAGACTTTGAAGTGAAAGATGTATAGACTTAGTGTGTGTGCGCGACAAATCAATGCATTGACTATGTATATGCATGAAGAGCACTGGCTGTACTGGAAGTGTTGTTCAAGCTCTTGATCGTGATCGTTTGCACTGGAAGTATATTGACCTATACCTACGCTTGAACAGGTTTTGCACCAACCTCAGGTACATGAATAGTGTCAGTTTTATTTAAAGAAAATTTTGAGAAATAAATTTTATGAAAAATAAGAGAAAAATATAAGGATCCTAGCCATGAAATTTCATAAACTGATTCCATCAATTTTTAAAGATAAAAATCTTTAAAGTTAGATACGGAGTTTCGGGTTGAATTTTATTCTGGCATATTTTAATAAAATAAAATTTTGATAAATATCAGAAAAATCTA
Source organism: Amorphophallus konjac (assembly GCA_022559845.1). Taxonomy (NCBI): domain Eukaryota; kingdom Viridiplantae; phylum Streptophyta; class Magnoliopsida; order Alismatales; family Araceae; genus Amorphophallus; species Amorphophallus konjac. The sequence continues at coordinate 217,106,227 of CM040118.1, forward strand.
GGGATCATAAAAATATGTAATTTACTATTTTTATTAACACGGTTCATTAGATATAAAATTTCTAAACGTTGTAATCATTATAGTGGTGTGCCCCGACAAACCATAGTTGGCACCCCATTATCATGTGTCCTTTCCGACACATACAACCCCTTTTTGTTGGCATCCCACTATAGTATGGCCATGGGACGCTATGATTTCGGATCTTGTTCCCCTCCTGTCTACCCAAAACACTATAATATTCCCTATATTGAGACTCCCTCCATTCTTCCGAAGGCTTGCTGCAGAGAAGGGGGAGCATTCTATGAAGTTGTAGAGGTTGCAGAGGAGGGAAGAAAGCTGCCCTTTTCTTTTGCCTGTACCTAGTGGTCATCTCAGAAAGGTAGGTGTTCTCATCTTTTAACTAAACCAGTAGCTAATTAACCAAGCAATCTAGGTAATTAGGCTCATCTCCATGAGGTATTATTGTCTATATAGCACGTTTTATCCTGACTTGTAGAGATCTATGATGCTTTTGTAATCCATAATCAATCATCTCTGTAGCCAACCTGTGAGAACATGTTAGTTACCAAAGTTAATCGAAGTAAATCTTCATATTAAGTGTTTTAGGCAAACATGTCTGATCCAAGGCATGATTAGAAGTATATTTGAGTCACGTCTCTTATAAAATAAGAGCTCACATCTGTTATGCAAACAAGAGCTCACGTCTGTTATAACAGACGCTACCATAAACTTGTTTAACACAACATTATAATTGAATCAAATAATACGCTACGAAAGTTGACTTTGAGTCATTTCTATTGTGTAGACAAGTATTAAACTTGTTAATGTCGTATCTATCAACATTTGCATTCACTGTTTAAACATCTTAAACCTGTCAAAGACTATTCACTGTTTAGACAACAAATTAAATGTTTAGCCATCTTAATTAAACTTGTTTAGCCATGTTATGTGTATAGCATCATATTAAAATATTCTAAGTTAACCTAAAAGTATATTTCTATACTTCAGATATTATAATACTAAAAAATTATTTTTGTATGAAATAATTTTTAGTTTTAGTAAATTAATTTCTGAAAGGATAAAAAATTAATTTAACTCTAGGGCAGACCTGCTACCTTGGTATATATTAGAATATATACCAATCAGAATATGCTAGAAAATGTTATTAATAGTTAGCCAACCTGTAACTCTTCATAATTAGAAAAGTGTTAGAATATATACCAACCTGTTAGACTAGTTACCAACCTGCAACCTGTTAGAAAATGTTAGAATGTAACATGCACGGACCTGCTGCCTTAGTATATATTAGAATATACCAACCTGAAATATGTTAGAATATGTTAGAATATGTTAGAATATATTACTAATTAGCCAACCTGTTAAACTGTTAGAATATGTTAGAACATATTAACCTGTAACCTGTTTGACCATGTTAGCGATCCGGCTAACAACCTGTTTAGTTAGCCAACCTATATGTTAGAAAATGTTAGAACATATTACTAGTTAAACCACTTGCAACCTGTTAGAATACATCAGAATATATTACTAGTTAGCCAACATGTTAGAAACATATATATGTTAGAACATATTACTATCTATTTTAAGTGTTCTAACGACCTATTAGAATGTGTCAGTTACCAAAGTTAAGCAAGTAGTAAATCTCCATATTAATTGTTTAACCCATTCAAAATCCATAACTATTGAACTAAATCATGAAAATCTTACAATTTTTATACTAAGAAATAGTAACCCCCATTGACGCCCCTGACCAGGGTGCCAATTTCAGAATTTAAGACACCTGATGGCATCGTCAAAAAAAAAATTGAAATTTCAGAAAATTACACCAAATCACCCACTTATAAACCTACTTAACCCAAGGGCGCCAATTTGGTCTAATACAATTTCTGATTTTAACCTGTCTCATAATTTGCATTGATTTTACCCTTTAACCTGTCGCATGATTTAAATTGATTTTCCTACATAATGTGAGTTCTTGACTTCCATTCCACAAAATCTACCTTATATCTCCTACTTGTCAAGTCTTGAAATTCTATATTGGCTATAAATAAGAGTGGATGTCGACAAACATGACCAATACTGTGCATATAGGGCCCGGTCTGGTCTTGGGAGGAGCACCCGAAGGTACTTGTGCCCATGGGAGTTTATTGACCACGGTGTTTGGTATTGCACCGGAGTACTTGCTTGCTAGACTTAAGGCATTCCACTCATTCTCGTGATATTACTTGATTGATTGACTTGAGACCCGCAGAAGGGTAAAAGTGTTTACTTGAATGAATTGATAAATAGCCAATTCTAGTTATACATGCTTGAAATTACTTTGCTTACTATTGCTTGATTGACATGTTGTTATTCCAGTTATTACTCCTCAGTTATCACTTGCTTGATATCATTTGCTATCACTTGCTACTGCTGCTTGAAAATGCGAAATCTATATGCTCTCACTTTCTACTCTTGTCGATCTTACGATTCCTTGATATCTATCTGTCTGCATGCATAGATTACCCACATTAAATGAACTTGTAATTCACTTAAAACATGTTAAATCTTGAGATGTAATTCCTACTGAGCGATTCGCTCATCTAGTTGTTTTCTAACCTTTTCAGGTAGTTTGGATATCGGCCAGAACACAAAAGGGGATGAGTCTGAGTGATGAGTGTATGAATGGAGTCATCAATTGTCATGTTATGTTATTGTAATTCCACTATTTTGTGTTAAATTGTAATCCCTACGTATGTCAGTTGTTGTCCAGTTATGTCATTTGTATTTCCTTTGATCAAAACTAATAAAGGAGTGAGGACTAATAGTTGATTCTATGAATTTGACATTTTGGTTAGTTGTAATAATCGATAGCTGGAACTATTTATGTTATTTTCAAATCTAGGCTTAGTAATTTGCTTAGTCATTTGCGCACTCTTTAAATTATCTAAGGAAGATCTCCACTAATTAGCTAGATCGCTTTGGTTCTATATAAAGGACTGTCGCGCCATGGGTATGCTTCCGCGCTCGGGACGTGACAGTCCCAATGTGAGGTAAGCGCGTTGACTTAGTATTATGAGTTTTTGGGGGACGTTCAGATAGTTTTTGAGGAATGATGCTAGGAAGTCCTCATCTGTTTTGTAGGAGGATTACTTAAGGGCGGGTTTCCACCTATCGATCCCCTATTTTGTTACCCGCTTGTTGAAGGTGTACAATAAAGCACATTTTCAGCTCATGTCAAACTCGAAGTACATTGAGATGATGGCGCTTAGAGGAGAGAGAAGCTCTGGCAATCCAACGAGGTTGTCGGGACAAGGAGGTGTCTTCATCGTTAATGGCCCCTCTTAGCCTTGGAGCAGTGCCTTGGGTGATGCTCCAGCTACAAATTGCATCCCCTCACAACCTGCTCCGATTTCCTCTATGCCTCATCTTAACCCTTATGTGCATGTTCTGAGGTCTTCTTCCATCTCACACAGTAGGGCGAAGCAAGGTGTTCAGGGATGTTCAAGGTCTCATTCCCGACCTCCTATGTGGTTTTCTCAACACTTGTAAAGCTGGGTGAACTTGTCCAATTAAATCCAGTGTTAGTAGCCGAACACATTCTAGAGGGGGGTGGATAGGTGTGTCGTTAAAAATAATAGCATATTAAAAATATAACAAAGGTTACATAGTGGAAAATAGAATGTGAGAGCACAACCAAATCATAGGAGATAGATTTAATTTCATACTGATTTATGTTGATCCAAAGATTATCTCTATCAATTTTGGTGATAACAATATTATTAATGAACATAATTATTTAATGATGAGAAAAGATCAGAAATGGTTGATGAATGAAATGATTGAAAACCAAGAAAAGAAAACTAAGTATAGAAGAAATCAGCTAGGTATAAAATAGTCGCAAATGGACAACAATAGGCATTATAACCAAACATGGGTGATATAGAAAGAAGAACTTAACTTATCACATAGGCACTAAAAGATGAAGAAGAAAACGCACATAGGCGCACAAATCACATAGAGGACAAACAAATCATCTCCACTTAAGGCAAATGAAAAATTGGCTAAGTGTAATATAGACAAAAAGGAACTCTAACAATATAGGTGCAAAAATAATCCGCCTATCCAATTACCTTAGGCATTATAAAATACTGTAAACCTCATAAATAGAACATAGGCGATAAAATCACACATAGGTGTAATATCGTCTACTTCTGGGATCGTCTATCTGTATAAAAAGAAAACTCACATAGGTGTAATAATTCACTTAGGCGCTTCTTCGCATATCCTTTTTGCCTATCCTTTCGCCTATCACTTATGCGATATCCAACTTAGGTGCAAGATCGCCTATCCTTCGTTTAGAATTAAAACATAGGCAATACATCGACTAAACCACCATAGACATGAGATTGCCTATCCAAGCAAACTGTCTATCTTTCTATGAAAGCTCAACATAGGCATTACTTCGCCTATCTCAGTCACTTAAGGTGACTAACACACTTTGTCTGTCCTTCACTTCACCTATCCTGGACGCTTAGTCTTTTCTGAAGACTCCGCCTATCCCAATATCTAAAGAAAGTTTCGTCTATCAAATAAAGACAAAATCTTTTAGGCGCTTGCATTTCACCTATCTTGTTAACATAGGCGCTACTATGCAACTTAGGCGATATTAAGCATGAGATAGGTCCAAAAACTTCGGCTATCTTAACAAATAAACTTCACCTATCTTATTTATAACGCCTATCTGAATTAACATGAACTGCACTGTTCAATCAGTTATTGAAGTGTTTATTCCTTATTTTTAATAGCTAGTTTAATTTAAATTAATTGACAAAATATTTCTAGGGCATAATACTTATTCAAATATGATTATATTGATGTATAATAGCTGTTATACTCAAGAAAATATATGTCTGCTATCTGTCTTACAATTCTTTACTCTTTAGATAGTTATACTATGCAACATAACCTATTGAGAAAATAGAAACATAACATGATCACTGAACTAAATCTAATCAACTATCTATTATGCACTTTCATTTCCTAAATAGTTGTATCTCCAAGCAGATCAAAAGATTGTGTTTTCTAGATACTCACACTCCCATTGTGAATATACCAACTATCTGATCATACATCATTTCCAATATATATGATAGCCGCATCTCTACTCAAATCTGCACTTAGCAAATATCAACTATATATCTTACATTGCCTTATTCTCATGATAGTTGAAATATCCTGAAATCAACATAGTCAGCATACTGAAAGAAATTCCTTCACTGACTAAAACCATGATTAAATAATTACATGCACCTAATTGTCAAGGTATCTATTAATATCTCTTACCTTTTGATAGTTGCAATATAAAATGTTTCTTGATAACTATGGCATATTGAATGAAGATTATCTTAGTCGCTGTAATAAAAATGAGCTTAGACATGTCGACTATATATCTTATTGGGTCTTAGATAATGAACATATCGACTAAGTCTATAATTGAGCGGCCTTCAGAAAGATTCAAAATTTCAAATACATCAAATGCTGTTAAATTCATAGTATTATGTTCTATCTGACCTGATGTACACTTAACTAATAGCCAGGAAAGATATATTGTTTATTTTATTTCAGCTTGTACTAACAATAGCATAGTACTCAAGGGACACATTTCAAGACTTGCAGGAACGTAGCAAATATTTTATGAAGTATTTCACTAACACATATAGTCTGATAGTCCCAAGATGAAAAAGAGAACCTACGAAAAGGACATTGCAAGAAGATATGTTGAAAAGAAGGATCCTCTCCTTAAAAACATATTTAAAGAATAAAAAAGAGGATATGTACTCTGCCAATTCATAGACTTCTCATAGAAGGGTGCTTGTCAAGAAAAATCAAAGAAGAAGAAACCTCTGTACAACTATAAGCCCAAGAACAAAAAAGTTGCTCTCACTCTCAAATGTGTGTAACGTTCATCGGTCTGAGTCTAAAGGGAACATAGGATGTGCCTAGCGTCTCCAAGGCTATATCTAACGGACTAACAATACAAGCGACCTATAAATTGAATAGGAAGTGTCCGGTGCAGCATATGTATAGGGAGGGCAACCAAGTTGCTGACTCCCTGGCCTCTTATGCTTGTGGCATTCAAAATAATACTATCTTTACCCAAGTGAGGGATCTTCCGCGGATGGCTAGGGGGGCACTGAAGATGGATAAAGCTGGATTGCCAACAATCTGTAACTGTAATTAGTCCAGTTGGCCTCTTTGCTTAGATTCCGTCATCTATCTGTTGATTTATTGTACGTTCACACAGGGAATGGCCCCGTTGTGCTCTTTTCTGATACCCCGCCCTTTTGGTCTTGCATTGTTCTTCCAGGGGTATGCCCCATAGTCATTGTATTCTTTCTATTAATATTAATAAAACTCAAGGCCACAATGTTAGCCTGGGGGAGTGGGAACATGCTCCCTCCCTGGGGGAGGATGCACTCGACCAGCCGTTGATCTTGTCGGTCGGTGTTTGGAACAACAAAAATATAAATTGAAGCTGTGGGTAGAATGAAGATGTCACGTCCCGAGCCATGTGTGTATAGCAGAAGCAACTTGAGAAAATGTGAACAGTCAGCAATACGCCTCAAGCTAGCAATATAAATCAGAGCGCAATAGACATCCACATAAAAGGAATGCACAATAATTGACTAAAAATCCAACTTTTAATGATAATAATCAAAGTACATGAATGTTTGACTCTCTTTTGACATAAGGACAGACTAGACTCAATAAAGGGAAAATTACATCATGATTCTAATTAATGACACTACTAGGCTTCTCTCTTGACTTTAGTCACTCTCAGATCCGCCACTTGTATAGTCTGAATCCGATCCGCTAGTATTCCCTGAAAAGATTGAAAAGGTAGGGTAATGAGCACACTTGCCCAGTAGGTATCTTCGTATCAACATGAATGCATAGTTTAAGTAATTAATCAATTTAGCTCTAGAACATAAGGTAAAAGAAATGTGATAAAGCATACGACATAAAGCCAAAATAACAATGTAAGTATCAAGACGTAAAAGATGTGAGTGTCCAGATAGAATGAGAGCATGATCAAGAATGTAATATGAATATAACTTGGTCTTTCATGAACGAGAATGTACTTTTCATAACCATAAAGGTTATGCACTAGAAAGTCATGTAACAAGAATGTACTAGCAAGCATGTAATTTCATAAGATAGCATCATGATTTTCACCAGTTTATAAAAAAAGTACTCCCAGTGTAATGCGACGCCAGTAAGCATCATACCCCATGGTTTATAGTATGTTTCCGGCTATCAGCCGAGGGGCTAGCGTCGAGCCCTTGGACACTGTCCGTGCCCGCTTTTGCATCTTCAAGTTATAAATCAAGCTACTTCCATGAGATATAAATAAAGTTTCGGCCAATAATGCACAATTCAAATAATAGTTTTATGATAACAATATCAAGATAAGAACATACCAAATATGAACTATGAGATCAAAGATGATTTAATGACAAGGTTATGCCATGGAAGGAATCCGGCAGCATAACGGTACATTCAATAGTTTTCTATAATTAATTAATAATTTATTGGATAAGGTGCTAGGTTCTAGACAATCAATAGACCATCTAGGAATATATGAAAATCAACCATTGGGTCAAGCCCCGGGTTAAATGACACTGGGATAGGAAACGGTCTAGTCTGGCCTGTTTCTTGAAGTAGCAGTCACAGCCTAGCCGCAAACTGAAAGTAGCGATCACGGGATGGCTGCAACTAGACAGAGTTGACGCCAGAAAGAAAGAAGGGTCGACGCAGTGAAAACTCTAGGAGATAGCGGTCATGGGAAGACCGCTACTTGATAGTTGTAGTCTCCTTGATGGCCGCTACTAGCCAGGAATAAAAAAACACCAGTCATATGAGTACTTTCTAGATAATTGGGCTTTGAGGGTACAACCAGCTCGGCGTCCTAGTTGAAATCCCAGGCTCGCGGAGACTTACGGAGGCCTTGAAACATGATCCCCTAGTCCGACAGAAAGAATATCCGACGGAGAGGTTCACAAGTCCAAGAAAATGTGCCTATAAGTGTAAAATGTAACTAATGACATTGTACCAGAATACGTGCCATGTACTTAAGAAACACTCAAAGATAAGAGAAAGAATCGTGTAGAAAATAACGATCAGTTCATCCAAGAAACAAGTGCATAATGCGCGTGAAATATAACATTAATACAAGACTATATGGTTTTGGCATGAAATTAACATAGAATTAATATAAGTGTATAAAGCATGTAAGCCATGAAACCTAACATAATAGATGCACAATATAACCATTAATATGAATCCAGGGTCAAAACTAGGAATAAGACCTAATTAACTAGGCTTAACATATGATAAATAGGGCAAATCTGTAATCTGTTTTGAGTTAATAAAGTGCAGCCAACAGAAATCAAATAGCGGTCAGATGAGGACTGCATAATGATGATAGCGGTCTGTCGTAGGGCCGCTATATGATGAAGGTAGTCTCAGAAAGACCGTTTCTTGTCTGTAGCAGACGAGAGTAAAATCGAGATATAGGGCTAATTTCTAGGAGAATTTATGCATGAAACTTATGAAGACTAGAAGGGTAAAGCACGCTAACATGTTTTTATCAACTAGGATGCATGACTGGGCATGAATTAAACAAGAATTATCATCTTTAATTAAGGGGTATAAGGATAACATGCTGTAAGGATCATGCATGCGTAGTCATAGAAAACCATAAAATACACTCTATATAAAGCATGAAATCGCATGAAACAAGAGGGCTTTTACTCCTCTATTCATGAGATAACCTACCTCTGTAATAGGCTTTAGACTTCAAATTTTGGACTGGGAGAATGACCTAGTTTCTGCACGTCCTGTGCCAAACCAGCAACTTCTCGTCCCTCGTTCTCCGTAACCTCTTCACCTAAATCTATGAAATTTGGAGGGTAGGTAGAAGATATTAAGGTTGACAAATTGTTCTAAAGGATGAACGTCTGAATATCTCAATTAGGGCTTCCAATCTATAGATCTTATTTGGATTAGCACGCTGGTTCCTGAGCGTCTTGCAGAGGAACATGAACTTCGGGGGCTCCTAACTCTCTGGACACTTGACCTCCTAGCATGAAATTTGGAGGGGAGTTAGATAAAACTAAGATAAATAAAAAGTTCTAAAGAACCAACCTGAAATACCAACTCCTTACACTCGAATAACGCGAGCCAAAAGTAAGGTTCGTGCAGGTTGAATCTGAGCTCTATTTATAGAGTTGCTAGGGTTTTAGGGATTAGACTGATCTAATAGTCCTAATTAGGGGAAGGATCGATCCCCAAGAGTCCTAGACAGGTTTACATGTCTACACACTTCGATCCATGGGGATTAGGATGCCAAAGATCCAAGCTTTCCACGTTTCTTCCACTCACGGAATCGGAAGGAAGTAGCGGTCATGTCAGGACCGCTTTCATGAGGTGGCGGTCTTGCGATAGACTGCCATTTGACATTTATTCGAAAATTTTTGGATTTTCTTATTATCTCTAATTTATCCCATTAATTGGCCTATTTATCCTATTTTAAATCCGTAAATTATCTAAATTACGTTTCTAGTAATAGACTTGGGTCAAAAGGTGATAGAAGTGGGTCTTTGGGCCTATTTGAATTCGGCTTAGCCCTTTGGTTAATATAGGGCCTTTAAATTGATTTAATTAACCCTTAATTCATTTAAGTAGCCCATTAAACCTTTTTAAATACTTAATAATCATATTTAATCCCAAAAAATTCCTAAAATATTCACGGGCATTACACCCTCCCCCACTTAAAAAGAATTTGGTCTCCAAATTCAATGCATGGGTTTTTTTAAGGAGAGTGTACTTACAATCGAATAATTCCGGGAATTTCTTACGCATAGCTTCTTCCGTATCCCATGTCGCATCTTGGTCCGATCCTTTATTCCACCAGATTTTTACCATGGGAATAGTTTTGTTTCGTAGCTGACGCACTTCTCGATCAATGATTTTGATTGGGCTTTATTCATATGTCATATCCTTTTGGATCACCAAGTCGTCGTGACTTATAACATGAAAAGGATCGTACGTGTACTTTTTGAGCATAGACACATGACACACATCATGGACTCTAGCTAATTGAGGGGGCAAAGCTATCTGATATGCAACTTCGCCAACACTTTCAAGGACTTCAAAAGGGCCAATGAATCTCAGAGTGAGCTTGCCTTCGATGCCGAATCTTCGAGTTCCTCGACCTGGAGAAACTTTAAGAAATATGTGGTCTCCCACTTGAAATTTCAGATCACGCCTTCTATTATCAGCATATGATTTTTGTCTATCTTGAGCCATCTGGAGTCTCTCTTGAATAAGCTTTACCTTCTCGGTAGTATCTCTAATGATTTTATGGCCTAGAAATTATTTTTCTCCTACTTCATTACAGTAGATAGGTTAGCGGCAATTCCTTCCATACAGAGCCTCGAATGGTGCCATTTGTATACTAGCTTGATAGCTATCATTGTAGGCGAATTCCACTAGAGACAAGTGGTCATACCAACTTCCACCAAAATCAATAACACATGCCCTGAGCATATCTTCCACCACCTGATTGGTTCTTTCAGTTTGACCGTCGATTTGTGGATGAAATGCAGTACTTAAATGGAGTCGAGTCCCTAATGAATGTTGTAGACCCTTCCAGAATTGAGATGTGAATCGAGAGTCTCGATCTAAAATAATGGTGACAGGGACACCGTGTAGCTTGATAATCTCCTTCATGTATAAAGCTACTATAATATCCATAGACCATCGACTTTTGATTGGTAGAAAATGTGCAGATTTAGTCAATCGGTCTATGATTACCTAAATACCATCATGTCCACCTCTTGTCTTAGGTAGACCCATGATGAAATCCATCCCTATACTTTCTCACTTCCACTAGAGAATTTCCAAGGGATGTAGTTTTCTAGCTGGTTTTAAATGTTATGCCTTGACTTGTTGACAAGTGAGGCAGCGAGATACGAAGTCTGCTATCTCTCTCTTCATATTGGGCCACCAGAAATTCTTTTTCAAATCTTGGTACATCTTAGTAGCACAAGGGTGAATAACATACCTTGATTTATGAGCTTATACCATGATCAATTTCTTAGTGTCGGCATGATCCGGCACACAGATTCGATCTTTAAACAATAGTATTCCATCGGTCGAAATGGAAAATTCTGGCCATTGATCAATATTGGTTTTAATCTCCATCAGTATAGGGTCATTCTCTTGCAACTTGACTAGGTCTTCTATTAATGTAGGTTACGATCGGATATTGGCAATAATACCCTTTTCTTCATCTGTATCAACAATCCAGATTCAATTGTGAAAAATCCTCGATAAGATAAGTCATACCTTTCCTGAGGCTTGCCAGAGTTGCCATCGGTCTCCTGCTGAGGGCATCAACGACAACATTTACGTTGCCTGGGTGATATTGGATAGTAAAGTCGAATTCTTTGAGATACTCCAACCATCTTCATTGCCTCATGTTCAATTTCTTTTGGGTGAAGAGATATTTCAGACTTTTGTGGTCCGAGAAGATAGTGAACTTTTCCCCATACAAGTAGTGTCGCCAGATTTTTAAGGCGAAGATAACCGCAGCCAGCTCCAGATCATGTACGGGGTAGTTCTCTTCATGACGCTTCAAATGCCTTGAAGAATAGCAAATCACCTTGCCGTCTTGCATGAGAACGCATCCAAGGCCAATGCCAGATGCATCCGTATAGACTTCAAAGCCACCACCTTCGACAGGTAGTGCTAGTATAGCGGCAGTAGTGAGATGATATTTAAGAGTTAGGAAACTCTCTTCACAATCCTTTGACCATACAAAAGGGTTTTCCTTTCTTGTAAGTCTAGTCAAAGGAACGGCGATCTTAGAGAAATCCTTGATGAATCACCTATAATAACCAGCCAGACCCAGAAAGCTTCTAACTTCAGATATGGTCGTTGGCCGGCTCCAGTTCTTAATAGCTTCCACCTTAGAAGGATCAACAACGATACCTTCTTTTGAAATAATATGGCCAAGGAAAGAGACCTCCTTTAGCCAGAACTTGCACTTGCTGAGCTTTGCATAGAGTTGATGCTCTCTTAGAGTTTGCAAATATATTCTTAAATGCTCTTCATGTTCCTCCTTGGTCATGGAGTATATAAGAATGTCATCAATGAAAACGACCACAAATCGGTCGAGATAGGGCCTGAAGATATTATTCATAAGTTGCATAAATACCGTAGGGACATTAGTGTTGTCCCCCTTGTGCTTTGTTGATGATGTGATGTTTTAATGATAGCAACATGAATGAGTCACCACTTTGTCTTGAATATGTCTGACCTTTTCTGTGGGAGATTGCATAAGTGTGCCATGTCTGAATTGTGAAGAACGCATATGTATGCTTGAGTCATGCTGTGATATATTGGCTTGTGCTTGATTTCTGTTCTGTGCATTGCTTCTCTGCTGATATGTTCATGCATTGTCTTAGGCTAAGTCTGTACAGCCTACGTCTCTTGCAGCGTCAACGCTGTGAGCTTTCTCAAGTCTGCAGCGTCAACGCTGTAACTAAGCACTTTGTTTCAGGTTCTTCAAGTCTATACAGACTTTAGCGTCTCATTTAGCGTCTAAGGCAAAGTCTACACATTGGCTAAGTGTGTACATCGCTTACATTTCTTGAGACCAAGTCCATACATCGTGAAAGTCTATACACTCCTCTTGGCCTTAGCATCTGTTTTAAAGTCCATACATTGGTCTTCAGTTCAAGTCTGTACAGCGTTACGTTCTCTTTGGAAAGTCTGTACAGCGTCAAGTCTGCACATTGGGGTTTCACGAGAAGTCTACACATTGGTCTCCACCTGAAGTCTATACATTGGCTAAGGGTCTTCAAGTCCATACACAGTTGTCTGATGCATATTGTTTGAAGTCTGTACAACATGCCTTGTTGTTCATAACTTTCTTGTTTGTGACTTCCCTAGTGTTTTGATGATGAGCATCACTATGTTAAATATTGTCATTTTAATCAGATATCTTGAGTAATGTTATGCATTTGAAATTTGCATGATTAACACGAAAACTGCTATGAGGTAGTACCTTGCATGTCCGTACTGTTCCTTTCTTACTTCGTGTTGTTTGTGTTTACTACACTTCGTGTTGTCCGTTTTGTACGTCGTGTTGTTCCAAGTATGTTTGTTGATTGTCTTCGTGTTGTTTACTGAAGCAGCTCGAATTGTTCTGATGAACTTCGAGTCATTTTCCTGTGAACCTCGTGTCGTTTCTTCAGTATTTAGTTGCTCATCTCGAGTCATCCTTTATGTTTGCTCTTGTGTTTTCGTGTCACTTACTGTTGTTCCTCGAGTCATTTTTTCTTGGTTTCACTGCTTCATCACGTGTCGTGATAGCCGTGTCTGTTTTCTATCTTCGTGTTGATTTTACTTCGTGCATTCTTCTCTAAATTCAAGCTTTAAGTGTCTCAAGTCGAGTCTGACTGTGTTGTCTCCATGCCGTCCTTAGTTCGAGTCGTTTCTTTGTTATTTCTGTCTTCGTGTTGCTTTTCCTAGACCTCGTGTCTTTCTTATTTTGTAACCACACTTTGTGTTGGTTTCTGTTTTCGTCTTCGAGTTGTTGTCAGCCCGTGTCGTCCTCGTCTTCGAGTCGTTCGTACGTTCGAGCAACTTAGTACTCGAGTTGTTTTCGTGTGTATTCAAGTCTTTTTAGTAAAGTGTCGTTTCACCTCGTGTCGTTCTCTTTGCTGTTTGTTATGTCGTGTTATTTTTGTATTAGTGTCTTCGTGTTATTTTTGTATTCGTGTCTTCGTGTTGCTTTTGTATTCATGTCTTCGTGTCATTCTTGTGTTTATGACCTCGTGTTATTTCTTTCTATCTCCGTCCAAGGTTCCTTTGATCGCGTGTCTCTATCGTTTTTACTCCGTGTTATTTCCTTCTCCGTACCTCGTGTCGTTCTCAGTATAGTGCACCTATTGTTGTTCCTACACACCTCGTGCAGTTTTAGTTTTTGTGGCCCTGAGTTTTAATCATTTTAATTCTTTGTAGGAGAAGAAGAAAAACAAAAAGAAGAAGGTGGTCTGAGGAAGAATATTCCTCAGTGAATGGGAGGCACGTGATCCGAGGCTGGAAGGGCAGACAGGATTGTGACACGTGTGCTGAAGCTGGCTGAGAGACTGACACGTGGCCACAAGTTCTGGGCGGGAAATGAGGAAGCCACATGCGCCCAATGCTGCCCTCCTGCTGGCTGTTGCTTATAAAAGGAAGCCTTCATCCAACAGATGAAGGTGATCGAAGAAGAAGCATGGAGAGCAGAAAGTCCTTCGATCCAGAGAAAATGAAAAGAGGAAGAAAAAGAAGAAGAAGAGAAGAGAAGAGACAGAGAGAGCCTGCGAAAGAAGAAGAAAAGAAAGAGAAGAGGAGCAGAAGGAAAAGAAGAGAAAGAGAGAGTTAGAGAGCTCGTGAGGGTTAAGAGAAAAAGAAAGTGAGAGAGAAGAGAAGAGGAAGAGAAGCTTACCTGAAGATCTGTCTACTGGACCGTGGATCAAATCTAGGCCAGTCAGCTCCATGCGAGCCACATCTGTGTTATCTTTCTTTACAGCTTTCTGATCGCTGTGTATTTTTCCCTTCTTATTTTTTCCTTTTTCATTTGGTTAGCTTTGTACTTCCGATCCTCTGGATTGAGGTCGGGTCCCTCCTGGTCTGGAGGAAGAGAGGTCTGTGACCTCTAGTTTGCAAGTGGCTGGAAGTCACTTGTGTGTTCCCTCCAGTTTGGAGGAAGGGAGATCTGATCTCCGGTTCTGGGCTTGCGGGTTGCAAGTCCAGGGGTCCCTCCGGTTGGAGGAAGAGAGGTCTTCGACCTCTGGTTTGCTGGTGACGGGGAGTCACTGGTGTGTTCCCTCCGGTTTGGAGGAAGAGAGACTTTGCGTCTCTGGTTTCCAAGTGACTGGGAGTCACTTGGGGTGTCCCTCCGGTTGGGAGGAAGAGGGGAGTTTGTTCCCCTGGTCAAGCTATGTGTCAGCACCTATTGCAGACTGAGTCTGCTTGGTTCTAGCATTGGCTAGTGAAGCCTCACTCCGGTTGGGAGTGAGGGGTGGATGTAGGTCTGAAGGACCGAACCACCTTAAAACTATTTGTGCAGTGGTTTGCCTTGCGTTAGCTCCATATCTTCTACCTCCCATTCACAGGTTGCGCATGCTTGGCTAGTTGCATTATCTAGAGAGTTAATTTTTTTTTAGCATTATATTCTGCTTAGTATGTTTGCGTTGTTTAGCTCTGCCTTCGTTTCTAGTTGATCAGGTGGCTGCATTGTTGCAGTCCAACTGTTTGTCCATGTGTTCCTTATCATTTCATCTTGGAAAGCTCATTAGTCTTATTCCGCATATCTGAGCTTTAATGTTTTAATTTGGGCTATATTTTCTAGAGGGTTACAATCACCCCCCCTCTGTATCCGGGCCTAGCACCCTATCAATTAGTTAACCCGAATGGTATCACAACAAACTCGTAGTGCTCATATCTACTCCAGAAAGCAGTCTTGTAGATGTCTTCATCTTGAATTTTAAGTTGATGATAACCCGACCAAAGGTCTAACTTGGAAAAATATTCTGCTCCAGAGATTTGATCAAATAGCTCGTCGATACGCAACAACGGATATATGTTTTTGATAGTGAGTTGATTTAGTCGCCGGTAATTGATACATAACCTGAGAGATCTATCCTTCTTCCTAACAAATAGAGCCGACGCACCCCAAGGGGGTGTGCTAAGTCGAATAAATCCCTTGTCTAGCAATTCCTGAAGTTGCTTCCTCAATTTTTTGAGTTCCATAGAGGACATCCTATAAGGAGCTATTGAAATAGGTGCTGCTCCAGGAATGAGTTCAATGGAGAAGTTTACTTCCCTTTCAGGCGGTAAACTGGGTAAATCAGGTGGAAAGACATCAGAGAATTCATTGACAATGGGGATATCCTCGAGGATGATTTCCTTGGGTTCAGTGACAATCACGGAAGCAAGGAAAGCTTCACAACCTTGCGAGATGAGTTTGCAAGCGTGAAGAGAAGAAATAATAGCAGGGTTTTTTCTATATTTGACTCCAAGGAAAGAAACTCTAGGAAGATCTGATTTACGGAAGGAGATCCTTCTATTGCGACAATTAATATAGGCATAGTGATCAACAAGCCAATCTACGCCTAGAATGGCATCATAACCTTCCATGTCAAGGCATACTAAGTTTGCGGAAAGATTATGGCCCTCTATTGCTATCTCACTATTTGGGTAGTGGGTGGTAAGTTTTGTTCCAGGACCTATGGGTGTTATATTTGCTAGGTCGGAAGGTAGGGGAACAGATGAAACAGGCAAAGTTTTTGCAAAAGTAGTAGATATAAAGGAGTGAGAAGCACCAGTATAAAATAGTACAAAAGTAGGATGGGAATAAATTTGAATGGTACCTTCCATCAACCCATCATCTTTGGGTGCTTCTTCATCTTCCAGAATGGCATTAAGACGAGCATGCTGCTTGCGTCCGCCGTTAGAAGGTTACTCTTTCATGAGGGGGCAATCGGGCATCCGATGCTCCCGGCTTCCACAACCTAAGCATGCCCCTAGGCGCTTCCAGCATTCCTCGGCTGAGTGATAGAACTTTTCGCAGAATGAGCAAGCCATTGTGACTTGATTTTCCTTCTCCTTCACCTTCTTATTTTTGTCATTCCTGCTGCCATTCTTGTTACGGGACCTCTTCTTGTTATCACGGGTTGTATAAGACCCCGTGATGCTAAACTTCTCTTCCTTTCGAACTCGCTTGTCAAACCTGTGGCTCGACTCCTCGCTTTTTCCCTTGAATTTTTTAACCTTCTCCAAGGTCCTTTCACACAGATGCGCCCATTGGACCATCTCTGCAAAAGTACGGATATTTTGGGGTCCAAGTTGAGTAATAAAAATGGGACTTAAGCCATCCATAAATCGGTTAGCCTTTAATAGATCCGTGCTAACCAGATGATGCGCATATGGAGCCAGACGGGAGAATTGAAATTCGTACTCTGCCACGGACATCATTCCTTGTCTTAGGGAGGCAAATTCCACAGCCTTTCTCTCCTTGACATGCTCGGAGAAGTATTTTGCTCGGAAGAGTGTAAGAAACCCATCCCATGTAAGCTGAGCATTTTGAGGTTGTGTCTTCCACCAAGTGCTGGCGTCTTTGTTCTGTTGGAATATGCCAAGATGGACCTTCTCTTGGTCGGTGCATTGCATGACCTCAAATATCTGGTTCATCTCATCGATCCAATTTTTGGCCTCGTCGGGGTTAGAAGATCTAGAGAATCGTGAAGGATTCAAACTCCGAAAGTTACCATGTAAATTACTCTCATTGTGTTGATCTGAAAATCTAAATATCCATATAGCAACAATCTATTTTCATGTTATTCACCTATACATATGGAAATTTGATTTAATATGTATTCAGAAAATTGATTGACTACATTGGCTATTGCAAGATTCTTATGTGTGATTGCACAATCTCCTAGGTGTTACACATGAGCATCCTAGTTGTTTTGACTCTCATGCACTTTTCTTATACCTATTCCCTCATTAAATAAGTAAGGGGGAGCTATGTTGCATGTATATATACATATATGTTTGGTTGCATTGCATGCATTTATGTGTCCTCATTTGTAAGCATCTAGTTTTATGCATTTCAATGGAAAACTAAAAATTTGAAAATCTAAAAACGAAAGAAACTCATTTGATGTGTCATCATTTATATGCATTGAGTTTTTATGCATTTCAAAAGAAAAATATGAAAATCTGAAAATCAAAGAAAAGCATTTGATGTTTCAACTGTTATCTTTATTGACAAACATCTTGCCTTTGACTTGCTATTGCATCTTGTGAAAATTTGAAATGATCTTTAGAGTTTGAATGGTATCATCTTGATTTGTTCAATTGGTCTGTAAGTCTTAAGTCTCCACACCTTCCTGTCTCCATAATCAACAATTGACATCACAAATAATCCACATGTTTTGATCGTCTCATTATTGCCTTGCTAATGCCTCATTTGAATTTTTGAACTGAACTCTTAATGATTCATGGGTATGTTTTGCTGAAATTTGAACTTCATTGTCTTCCTCCAACTTTTTGATCATGTTAAAGGGGGAGAAGAATATGATATGTCTGTGTTGTCATAAAGTTTATCACCATCAAAAAGGGGGAGATTGTTGTGTACCTTGCATATATTTTTTGATGATAGCTAAATTTTGTGTATGCTTGCATATGCTTTTGATGATTGTGTGCACTCATGATATTTGCTATGCTTGCATGTGTTTCATATGAGCATTTGTGCTCTTGATGTTCAATTATGGTCTTATTGCAAAGATATATGATGGTTTGAATCATGTCTTGGTATGTGGAATTTGTTAAGAATGGCCATTGGTGAAATGAGTTTTTATTTGACTATTGTATAAGTTTGAATGCTTTTCATGCATGTCTTTTGATGAATGTCGTGCATATCATTCATAAGGTCTTGATGCCTTGATTGTGTTTCATGTATCTTCTACAAGAGGTCTTTGAGTTTCATATATTGAATCATACAATTCTCTTGTTATGAAGTATGAAACTTGTTCATGGTTTTATAAAGATAACAAATGTTCAGATCCTTCATATCACTCATGGTAAAACTTGGTTTTATGATGCTCATTCAATGACATCTATGCATGGCGATATGGACTTAATCTTTGGCTAAAAACATTGGGGTTTCAAATGGTCTTATTCATGGTTTTTGCTAAGGATCATGCTTGCTTAAGATGCTCACATCAATCTTGGAAGAATTGCCTAAACGATGCTCATTCATTGTGTACAACTTCATATCAATTAACTCTTGTTGTTTCGGAATAAGACTTGTGTTTTCAAAGGGCTACAATGCACATCATTCATATGTACTTAATGAGTTTTCATGAGTGTGTTTCATAGATATTTAACTTGGGGTGATTGGGTTTAAATCTCTATTTTTCATTCATGAAGGTTGATTGTATGTGCAAAGGGAATTGACTATTTTCAGACTGAACTGCTACAATCTGGACTGCAGAGTTCAGTTGACTGAACTTGACAGTTTGGTCCACCGAACTAGCCAGGTTGGGCTGGTTCTGGTCTGTGAAATTTTGGTCGACCGACCCCTTTCATTTGTCGACCGAATGCGGCGAAAACATTAAAACGTAGATCCGAAAACCCATTAAACCCTATCCATTTGTGCTCTACTTTTACCCACTTGCCTCTAGGGTTATTATACATATCTTAGAGGGGTTTTTCAAGGGTTTTGTGAAGGGTCTATGGGTCTTTTCATGTCTCTTATATATAATCTTACGTGACCTACGAATTTGGTGAGAACCCCATTTTGTGCTAACTCTTTCTATCTTGTAAGAGAAGAAAAATGGGGAAAGGAAGAAGGAGCTCTTATGGAGTGGATTTGATCTGCATCCAGTCATCTCCGGGGTTCTTGGAAGAAGATAAAAAGGAGCGGATCGACGAGAGGAAGAAGAGGACGCAAGAATCGCCATCATCTGATTCGAGAGTCAAGCATCAACATCCATTGGCTTTGAAAATCAAAGGGGGAACATCTTCTACATCTTATCCCTATCTATTTGTGATGTTTGTCATGGGTTTTATTTAGGTTTGAGCATGATTGAATATTTGTGTTTATGTTTGAACTAGATATTTGTGTGTGTGGACAGTCTGCGTACGGTTGTGTTTACGAGGCTGCGGTTGTTGCTGCGTGTATGTGTGTGTGCTGCTGGACTTACGATCCGGAGCATCTGGGGTCCGTCCCCATTGGTGCTCTGTCTACAGCGTAAGGAGAGTTCTCCTCGTGGGGATTTATACCCGTATGTATATTGGAGCATCGCCTCCGTGTTGGGGATTTATCCCCGAGTGAAGCCTTACCGGTTTGGTAAGGAGTGGATGTAGGGAGCCCGTCGTGATCCCGAACCACCTTAAAAATTCCCGTGTCCTTGTGGTTTGCTTTGTAGGTGTGTGCTTAATTGTTTAAATTGCTTGAATGTTCAAGTGAGTGCGGCAAGATTGAGTGAACATGTTTACCCTAGATTAGTTTATTTCTTTCAATCTCGTTAAACTTGTTAATTCTGCTGCATAAGTTTTAATTTGCCATAACGCGTGGGGGATAATTTAACCCCCCTTCTTGTCCGCTCGCCTACCCAAGGGACTAACAATTGGTATCAGAGCCACGGCTCTATTTTCTTCAGATCTCACGACCTATAGAGAGATCCCTCGTTGAGTTTTCATAAACATCATGACTAATAGCAGCATGTCTTCTCTCCCTCCTCATTATACTGGTTTTGATTTTAGTGGATTGCTTGGGCACATGAATCGTTTTGTTGATACCATTAGTCCCAAACTCTGGGATTTAATTATGTATGATTCATATGGGTTGCCTAATGATGAATCTAAGTGGACTATCGAGCATGTGAAGAGAAACAAAGATAACTCTATGCTCTTAAATATTTTTATAAGTTCAATTGATCTTGACAAGTTTCCACATGTTTCCTCATGCAGGACGACCAAGGAAATATTAAAATGCTTGATCAAGGACTATGAAGAAAAGAAGGATGGTGAGTGCTTGATAGTCGACAACCATGATAAATCAAGTAAGGAAAGCTCAGAGTCAGACTCTGAAGGTGAGGAAATTTCCTTCGAAGAACTTATAGATATTTAGGATGAATTGGTTGATAAGTATAAGAAGGTGAAATCTAAAAATAGAAAATTAAAAAAGAAATCTGAAAACACCTTTCTTGAGAATAGTTCTTGTGATAAATATTTTGAACTTGAAGAACTTAAAAAAGAAAATAGTGCGATGTTAATTCTGATTTCGTTGCTTGAAAGCTATTCGAAAAATCTTGAAAATTCTTCATGTGATAGATGCCTAGAATTCCAAACTGAAAATGAATCTTTCGTGATTGATATCAAAAAGCATGAAGAAACTATTTCATGTATGAGAGAAGAGAATGAAAAGTTGAAACATCTGAATACAACCATGTCTGAAAAATTACTTGCATTTGAAAAGGGGGAAAGTCTGGTTGTTGATGAATCTAAAAAATTACATGTGCTAGAACAAGAACTTGAAAGTTATAAAACTACAAATAGAGTGCTGAATGAATGTGCTGTTTACAGTGAACAAGAGATAGCTAGTTATGAGCTACACATTGCATCTCTTGAAAATAAAATTCTTGATTTGAATATTGCATTGTCTAAATTTGTCGAAGGGAAAGAAAATCTTGACAAAATCTTGGGAACCAAAGTGAACTTTCAAAATGAAGGCTTAGGCTATAATCCGGTGAACAAAAAGAAAATTGAAAACAAATTATATACATCTTTTGTCTCGAGTTCGGATGTCGATAGTACTTCAAATGCTCACTCGGTTCAGCATGCTATCAAGAAAACCCAGAAATATGATGTTAAGTAGAAATTGAATCAAAACACAAAACTAAAAAATAATCTTGCTTCTACAAATGTTCATGCTAGGATGCACAATGTTAAACACCATGTTTCCAACAAAAATATTTCTTATTTTTATTGTGGTAAACGTGGTCACATCATGCATGACTACTTTGTTTTAAAAAATGATGAATTGAAAGCATGCAATGGAAAAGCTGAATTCAAGAATATAAGGAAAATTTCAAAGACAAGAAATGAATTTGAAAATCCTAAAGTTCATGTTCAAAGACCATATGCTAGGTATGCATCTTTGTTTTGTTGTAATTGTAGTAGATATGATCATAAAATAGAATTTTGCTTTCAAGTGAAAAGGGATAACTTCCATCTATACAAAAATGAAACTGAATTTGGCAAACAAAGAAACTCTTTTGATCTTTGTCATTCATGTGGAAAGCAAGGACACCATGTGTCACAGTGTTGGCAAGCAAGTAGAAGAAAGAACTTCCATGCTAAAAACAATTACACTTTTGCCAACCCACAAAAATTCCATGCTCACTTTTACAAGAAAAATCTGAAGTCTTCAATTAGTTGTCACTACTGTGGTAATTTTGGACATACCATGCATGATTGTGCTTTAATGGATTTTGATGATATGCATGCCCAAAAATTATCGAGAGTACCCACTAGAGGTGCAACTAACCATCCGGGACCCAAGAAGGTTTGGGAACCCAAAACTGTTGAATGAGAACTTTGTTGCAGGGATGCCTTGAGGCCATGTGGAAGGCTTGGAAAATAATGGCTGCTCAAGGCACATGTTTTAAAAAATAAATTTCTGAATTCTTTTTGAATAACTAAAATTTGTTTTAACTGAAATTCCATTCATGAAGATCATGAAAAATATATTTTTATTATGAGTTTGCATTGCATTTATCTGTTCATCATTGCATGACTACATGGTATATTGAATGGTGATTTGAGGAAGGGCAGGTCATTCTTGTCTGAAATCTATCACCGTGCGTGAGAGTGTGCCTTCGCCCGGTACCATGAGTCACGTGTTCATATAAGTCATAGGAAGCATGACTTAATGTCAAATTGTCATTTGTGAATTTCATGCACCTAGAAAGGGAGAGCTTTCTTAATGGATGACTTGCCATTGTGAATTTAATTCATCTTTCTGCAAGTATATCTCATGACAAAAGCTTCAATGAACTGCTAACCTCTTTCAAGGCTATTGCTAAGCTTGTATACTTGAGGGCATATGATGATGCCTGCTGAACTCAGGTATAAATTCTAAAAACTTGACCTGTTATTTCTCTAGCCTGATGTGATGAATTTGCCTAATGGTTGAATGGAATTGAATCTTGAGGAGTGGATAATGAGGTTGTTGACTATTGAATGTTTTTCAATTTGGATTGCTTGAGCACATTTGAGCTTAACTGCGTATCTAGTATATCAAATGGTGTGAAGTGGAAGAGTGGATCATGTCCACTTAGAAGCTCTCACCATGTGTGTGTCAGGTCTTCGGACCTCAAACTCCGTCTTATACTAGAACTTGGAAAAATTAAATGGCTATCTTGTGATTGGATTCTTTTTCTTCTGAAAAGTCATTGAAAATCTATTTTTGAACGTCTTTTGAAAATAATTGGGTTGCATTACTCATTTGTGATCATTTCTGCACCCTTGTTTATAAATGACATGTGATGAAAAATACTTGTTGTTCATCATTTAAAACTAAATACCTTCCTATGGAATCTGTCAAAATGTTCTGAAAATCAAACTTTTGCATCTTTCTTTTACATCATGCATTGCATTCTCATGTCGTTATAGGTTGCATGCATTGGAGTTGATGCAATAGGTGCATTTAGATCATTCAAATGAAAAACTAAAAACTTGCATTTTACACCCATGTTAAATTCTGAAATGCGTTTAGAGTGTTCAAATAAAATTTAAAATTTTACATTCATAATGCATTCTACATTCTACATTGCACATTGCATATCTTCAAAATTATGTGCTTGCATGTTATATATCCTATTCACCCCCATCCTTTGAAATTTCTAAGACCTCATACTTCTTGCTAAATAATGTTGCAATTGAGTAATCACTGGAGTGTTTCATGTCATACACTCAGGGGGAGTAAATATTTGATAAGTGCATCTAGATAGGGTGAGCTGCACTATTATGTGTTTATAAAATTTTGGTATACATGTTGAATCAAATTCATACACTTCTTGCATAAAATGTGAAAATGAGTGTTAGTATAAGGATATAGGAATTTCTTTTCAACACTCTAGAGATATTAAACTTGCTGCATGTATGTTGAAGAGGCAGTTGAGGAAAAAGCTGCATGCCTATTTTTGTAGAAAGAATCTGAAAAGAATTGAAGAGCAATGCTCAGTCACACTGAGTAAACTGGATACACGTCACCTGAGATGTAATGTGGTTCATTTCTGAAAGGTGTTGTACTGTAGTATCTCTGTTCAAAATGAGGTGAAATGGTTCAATATTCTGAGTAACCGGGGAGTCTGGCATGTGCTCCATGTGTCTTCTCGCGTAAAAAGGGATATTATGAACCTGGTCACTCTTGACAAATTTTGATTGTCAATGTGATATTGCTTGAGTTGAAAAATTCTCGTGAAAAATCTTTGTGGCAGAGCGTAGCCTCCAATATATTGCTCTCATAAATTGAAGTGCAGTCTGTATAATCTCTCACTGTGTTGATCTAAAAATCTGAATATCCATATAACAACAATCTATTTTCATATTATTCACCTACACATATGGAAATTTGATTTAATATGTATTCAAAAAATTGATTGACTACATTGGCTATTGCATGACTCTAAAGTGTGATTGCACAATCTCCTAAGTGTTACACATGAGCATCCTAGTTGTTTTGACTCTCATGCACTTTTCTTATACCTATTCCCTCCTTAAATAAGTAAGGGGGAGCTGTGTTACATGTATATATACATATCTGTTTGGTTGCATTGCATGCATTTATGTGTCCTCATTTGTAAGCATCTAGTTTTATGCATTTCAATAGAAAACTAAAAATTTGAAAATCTAAAAATCAAAGAAACTCATTTGATGTGTCATCATTTGTATGCATTGAGTTTTTATGCATTTCAAAAGAAAAATCTAAAAATTTGAAAATCAAAGAAAAGCATTTGATGTTTCAACAATTATGTTTGTTGACAAACATCTTGCCTTTGACTTGCTATTGCATCTTGTGAAAATTTGAAATGAGCTTTAGACTTTGAATGGTATCATCTTGATTTGTTCAATTGGTCTGTAAGTCTTAAGTCTCCACACCTTCCTGTCTCCATAATCAACAATTGACATCACAAATAATCCACATGTTTTGATCGTCTCATTATTGCCTTACTAATGCCTCATTTGAATTTCTGAACTGAACTCTTAATGATTCATGGGTATGTTTTGCTGAAATTTGAACTTCATTGTCTTCCTCCAACTTTTTGATCATGTTAAAGGGGGAGAAGAATATGATATGTCTGTGTTGTCATACAGTTTATCACCATAAAAAAGGGGGAGATTGTTGTGTACCTTGCATATATTTTTTGATGATAGCTAAATTTTGTGTATGCTTGCATATGCTTTTGATGATTGTGTGCACTCATGATATTTTCTATGCTTGCATGTGTTTCATATGAGCATTTGTGCTCTTGATGTTCAATTATGGTCTTATTGCAAAGATATATGATGGTTTGAATCATGTCTTGGTATGTGGAATTTGTTAAGAATGGCCATTGGTGAAATGAGTTTTTATTTGACTATTGTATAAGTTTGAATGCTTTTCATGCATGTCTTTTGATGAATGTCGTGCATATCATTCATAAGGTCTTGATGCCTTGAATGTGTTTCATGTATCTTCTACAAGAGGTCTTTGAGTTTCCTATATTGAATCATATAATTCTCTTGTTATGAAGTATGAATCTTGTTCATGGTTTTATAAAGATAACAAATGTTCAGATCCTTCATATCACTCATGGTAAAACTTGGTTTTATGATGCTCATTCAATGACATCTATGCATGGCGATATGGACTTAATTTTTGGCTAAAAACATTGGGGTTTCATATGGTCGTCTTCATGGTTTTTGCTAAGGATCATGCTTGCTTAAGATGCTTACATCAATCTTGGAAGAATTACCTAAACGATGCTCATTCATTGTGTACAACTTCATATCCATTAACTCTTGTTGTTTAGGAATAAGACTTGTGTTTTCAAAGGGGTACAATGCACATCATTCATATGTACTTAATGAGTTTTCATGAGTGTGTTTCATAGATATTTAACTTGGGGTGATTGGGTTTAAATCTCTATTTTTCATTCATGAAGGTTGATTGTATGTGCAAAGGGAATTGACTATTTTCAGACTGAACTGCTACAGTCTGGACTGCAGAGTTCAGTTGACCGAACTGGACAGTTTGGTCCACCGAACTAGCCAGGTTGGGCTGGTTCTGGTCTGTGAAATTTCGGTCGACCGACCCTTTTCATTGGTCGACCGAATGCGACGAAAACATTAAAATGTGGATCCGAAAACCCATTAAACCCTATCCATTTGGGCTCTACTTTTACCCACTTGCCCCTAGGGTTATTATACATATCTTAGAGGGGTTTTTCAAGGGTTTTGTGAAGGGTCTATGGGTCTTTTCATGTCTCTTATATATAATCTTATGTGACCTACGAATTTGGTGAGAACCCCATTTTGTGCTAACTCTTTCTATCTTGTAGGAGAAGAAAAGGGGGGAAAGGAAGAAGGAGCTCTTATGGAGTGGATTTGATCTGCATCCAGGCATCTCCGGGGTTCGTGGAAGAAGATAAAAAGGAGCGGATCGATGAGAGGAAGAAGAGGACGCAAGAATCGCCATCATCCGATTCGAGAGTCAAGCATCAACATCCATTGGCTTTGAAAATCAAATGGGGAACATCTTCTACATCTTATCCCTATCTATTTGTGATGTTTGTCATGGGTTTTATTTAGGTTTGAGCATGATTGAATATTTGTGTTTATGTGTGAACTAGATATTTGTGTGTGTGGACCGTCTATGTACAGTTGTGTTTACGATGCTGTGGTTGTTGCTGCGTGTATGTGTGTGTGCTGCTGGACTTACGATCCAGAGCGTCTGGGGTCCGTCCCCATTGGTGCTCTGTCTACAGTGTAAGGAGAGTTCTCCTCGTGGGGATTTATACCCGTATGTGTATTGGAGCATCACCTCCGTGTTAGGGATTTATCCCCAAGTGAAGCCTTACCTGTTTGGTAAGGGGTCGATGTAGGGAGCCCGTCATTGTCTCGAACCACCTTAAAAATCCCCGTGTCCTTGTGGTTTGCTTTGTCGATGTGTGCTTAATTGTTTAAATTGATTGAATGTTCAAGTGAGTGCGGCAAGATTGAGTGAACTTGTTTACCCTAGATTAGTTTATTTCTATCAATCTCGTTAAACTTGTTAATTCCGCTGCATAAGTTTTAATTTGTCATAACGCGTGGGGGACAATTCAACCCCCCTTCTTGTCTGCTCGCCTACCCAAGGGACCAACAAAGGTAGTCTTAGGGAGACCGTTTCTTGTCTGTAGCAGACAGGAGTAAAATCGAGGTACATGGCTAATTTCTAGGAGAATTTATGCATGAAACTTATGAAGAAGAGAAGGGTAAAGCATGCCAACATGTTTTTATCAACTAGGATGCATGACTGGGTATGAATTAAACAAGAATTATCATCTTTGGTTAAGGGGTATAAGGATAACATGCTGTAAGGATCATGCATGCACAGTCATAGAAAATCAAGAAATACACTCTATATAAAGCATGAAATCGCATGAAACAAGAGGGCTCTTACTTCTAACTTAATGTTTATGGCGTTCATGAGATAACCTATCTCTGTAACGGGCTTTAGACTTAAAATTTTGGACTGTGGGAACGACCTAGTTTCTGTACGTCCTGTGCCAAACCAGCAACTTCTCGTCTCTCGTTCTCCGTAACCTCTTGACCTAAATCCTTGAAATTTGGAGGGTAGGTAGAAGATATTAAGGTTAAAAAATTGTTCTGAAGGATGAACTTCTAAATACCTCAATTAGGGCTTCCAATCTCTAGATCTTCCTTGGACTCGCACGCTGGTTCTTGAGCGTCTTGCAGAGGAACAACAACTTCGGGGGTTCCTAACTCTCTGGACACTTGACCTCCTAACATGAAATTTGGAGGGGAGTTAGATAAAACTAAGGTAAATAAAAAGTTCAAAGGAACCAACTAGAAATACCAACTCCTTACCGTCGAATAATGCGAGCCAAAAGTAAGGTTTACGCATGTCGAATCAAAGCTCTATTTATAGAGTTGCTAGGGTTTGACGGATTAGATTGATATAGGAGTCCTAATTAGGGGTTGGATCAATCCCCAAGAGTCCTAGACAAATTTACATGTCTACACACTTCGATCCACGGGGATTAGGATGCTGAAGATCCAAGCTTTCCACGTTTCTTCCACTCACAGAATCGAAAGGAAGTAGCGGTCATGTCGGGACCGCTTTCATGAGGTGGCGGTCTTGTGATAGACCACCATTTGGCATTTATTCTGAAATTTTTAGATTTTTTTATTATCTCTAATTTATCCCATTAATTGGCCTATTTATCCTATTTTAAATCCGTAAATTACCCAAATTACGTTTCTAGTAATGGGCTTGGGTCAAAAGGCCATAGAATTGGGTCTTTGGGCCTATTTGAATTAAGCTTAGCCCTTTGGTTAATATAGGGCCTTTAAATTGATTTAATTAACCCTTAATTCATTTAAGTAGCCCATTAAACCTTTTTA
The DNA here is from genome assembly GCA_022559845.1 of Amorphophallus konjac. Lineage (NCBI taxonomy): Eukaryota > Viridiplantae > Streptophyta > Magnoliopsida > Alismatales > Araceae > Amorphophallus > Amorphophallus konjac. The sequence continues at coordinate 217,134,529 of CM040118.1, forward strand.
AATGCTTAATAATCATATTTAATCCCAAAAATTCTTAAAAAATTCACGGGTATTACAGAAGAGCTGATGTTGTAGCCGATGATGTTGTTGTTACGACTATTGGAAATCCATTTAGTCAAGTAGCCAAGCAAGGCCAAGCAAGTGCATTCACGATCACATCTTTTTCAGCAAGCTTACATTGCGTGGTTGAGAGAAGCTGAAAGCCAATTCAAGCCGAAATCATCATTAATGCTGAAGTGCTCGATGTAAAAAAGAAGAAGCCAGACAAGATCTTCATTTAAATATTTCCTTGCCTCTTCTTTAATCCTTACTTTCTGTTCAAGACCGTTGTATCTTATTCTAATTTTTACGGCTTGAACAATTCTGTGCTTATTCTACACAAATCTTCCTTTCAAGAGGCTATATCTACGTAAAGTCACTTAACAAGTGGTTCACTTCTCCTTGATGGGAGAAGTCCTTCCTTGCTAGCAAGAGTGCCTACAGGAGGCTTGATATCCTGGGTTTGGCTGTGCCGTTAAAGCAACTGGGGTCCTTGTGAGAGGATGCCTGAGATGTGACTGAACACCAATAGAAACAGTTAGGTTTGGCAAGCCTATAAATTAACTGGGTCTGGCTAACCTGTAAGTAACCTGGGATCCGAGTGAGAGGATGCCCATGGTGAGCTGAACACTTGATCAAAGACAACCTTTGTACTATTCCCAGTTTGTGAGATAGTGGAAATCCCAACAGTTGCTAGATATTGTACGTATGATTGATAGAGCTCAGTGCTGAACCAGTATAAATTCCTTGCGTCCCTTGTGAGATTATGTTTATTGATATATTCCTGCATATCTAGCTTCCACTGCACACAAGTTTCCACTATCATGTAATGAATTGCTTTGAATGATCAACATCATTGTGCTTAAATCATATGTCTTATTTAGATTGATATTTAATTACCCATTCACCCCCTCTGGGTCAAATAGTCATATCTGGGGAACAAGTGGTATCAGAGGTCAAGCTCTCATATATCTAAAGATCTCATGATCTGAGAGTAAAGATCATAAATGGTTGTGTGATGAAAGGTCACTCTGTTGACTGTCCTCCATAACTCAATAGTCAAGACTATGACTTAAGGATGACAGTTGAGGAGGGAAACCTCAGTGTCACCTGGCCCAAAGAAGACTAAACAAATACTGATAAATCCAATCTTTCGTAATGCTAGGGACAAACACTTCTTGGCTATGGACTCTCAAAGGAAATGTTTTACAGAGTCTCAACAGGTACAATTGCACAAGGAGCCTAGAACCAGCTGAGATAAGAATATGTGGATTCCACCTCCAGCACATCCCAAGCAAAATTGAATGAGGAGGCAAATGAAGAAACAAAATCAGGGAACCAGATCATGTTCATGAGCCAAACAAATTGTTAATGAAGAACAACAAGTAATCATATGACCACCCAACGCATGAAGACAAGCATATTAAAAGATACGGCACAATTTTTTTTCATGGGCAATATTTTGAAAGATGGTGAATGGATGGAATGATCTAGAGGGGGGGGTGAATAGATCAACCCCAATTTGCGTTCTACTGTAGTAAAATAATATGCGGAATTAAGTTCTGCTATGAAGTATGCTATAGACTAGATCCAAGACAAATGACTGAGAGATTTAATACAGAAGAACGATCAAACTCAGAGTACTCATAATGTGATTAAGATCTTCAAGCAATCATTCACATAGACACCTAAGTTTAGTACGAGGCGGAGGTTTGATTCACGAATCTCCTTACGCAGAATACAGCTTTCCAGATAGGCTTACCCTATATTTCCAGCTGTGATTCTTTGATATACCACTTAGTTGTCTCACAGTAGGGAGAAATCTCATAAATAATCACAGACAAAACTACGAGAACACAATCAACCACACACACTGCAAAGCTATTTTTAAGGTGGTTCGATCTCAATCTTGAGATCTACGTCCACCCCTCACTCGATCGAGTAAGGCTTCCGCTGAACTCCAGCTTAAATCCCGCTGATATACAGCTTACAAACCGCTGAGCTTTACAGCTTGCTATCCGAGGATCAATCCCTCGCCGCCGTCTCACAGCTTGTTCCGCTGACCCACAGCTTACACGAAGTTTAAAATGAAACAAAGAAAAAAAATAACCACGTAAAGGAAAGAACATTATAACTCTATTGAGCAGTCCAATCTGGATTTGATTCAGCAGTGGAACTCTAAAGCTTATCTCACGTTCCTCTCTCAAGCTTCTTCAACCTCCGATACTCTGTTCTTTAGTGGCTCTCTTTCTCTCTTCTGCTAAGCTCCTTCTCTTTTCGAACTTTCTTCTCTCGAATTCTCTCTTCTCTTTTTCCAAAAGAATTGTTGAACCCCATACACGAGATTCCTTTTATTTATAGAGCATGAATCTTGTGGCCCCCATAAGATTCCATTTGGGCGTATGGAGGGAATACTCCTGCCAATAAAAAACATTCTGGAGCATGCAAATCGAGGGTCCATGTGTCAGATAAGGAGGTGAGGACTTTCCACATGGCAGAGCATTTTGTTAGTCCATCAGCCTTGGATCATGTGCCAAGTAGAGTTTCTTTCGACCCACGTGACCACAATAATTCTGCAATCTAAAAGTTTGATCAATTCATTGAACCACTATGGGATGTTCTCATTTAGATATTGTTGTCAAGACAAATATGAAAATTCATCATCAACGTTGTTATTATGTAGCTGCTGAGATATCAAGATGAGTGCAAAGTAAATATAGACTTAGGGACTTTCATGAAAATATGCTAAACACATGACTAAAAGCACGCGAGATTCTACAGGTGCATCAATGCATGAACTGAGTGTATCAACCTGACTATTAATCATGATGAGCAAAATGCGACAAGATGGCACCAATAGTGTCGACTGTGTGTTACACAGGTTGACCTCATAGTCAACAGTGTCAAGTGAAACACATAAAAGTTTGTATGGATGCGTCGATGCAAAACCTGAGTGCCTCGACTTGACTGACCAATATGTCAACCAAAAACACCAATATGATATCAGCTGCATCGACCTGACAACTCAAACAAGAACAACTGCATCGACCTGTCAATGAAACCTAGTGATGTAGGTACTACTGCATCGACGTGCTAACACAGTACATCAATCTTACAGAATGACAACATGAACTATAGCATCGACCTGAATGCACTAAATGCATGTGTATGCATCGACCTTATTGAGTGACAGCATGATCTGCAGCGTCGACCTAATGAATGTGAAGAGCTCTCGATACATTGACCTAATAGCATTAATGCATGAAGATGCATCGACCTGCTATACCAAGACTGCATGGATGCATCGACGTATGGTATGAATGCATCGACCTATCAACAAGAACCTATTCTGGCTTATAGAGAAGACAACGTGACGATCATGACACACAGCATGCTCTCCATAACTAGATTAGCACAGTTTGGCCAGCGTCAGCACAGTTTTTCCAACATCGAAATCCAAAGGAGACACAACATTCTGCCCCTTTATGATGATGGCAATACTGTAAGCTCACATAGACTATAATGAGTCAGAAGGCGCAAAAGACACATAGATGATGCGTTAAAAACTCTTCGCAATGGACTCATGGAATATCTCTTTCAATCTACATGATCTCCCCCTATGAAGTGTGGCTCTGACTCAAGAATTATGTCAAGAATTATCTCTCCCCCTCTAGCTCTACAACTGTAGCAACCCTGGTAAATTGAAGGAATGAAATTCTAAATGGATTAAAAACTAAACCAATGTTCAAGACCCAACTTAAAACCATTTATATATATATTTATACCAAATGGGCCTTACACTTAAACCATATAACAAATGGCCCAAAGATGAATAGCGCCTCCTCTTAAGGCGCCATTTCATTAATTGAAGACCCCTCAAGGGGGCGCCAATTACCTGAAGGGCACCCCTATCTTGGGCGCTATTTCCCTACAAGATGAGAACAGAAACCCATTGCAGTGTCTTGTTCGAACATGGAAGCAGTGGCCGATCAGGAAAGTATTGATCTGGAACAATTAATACGTAGGGAAACCTTGCTTCTAATAGGAGTCTTACGTGGGAAGTTTTAAACCTAATCAAACTCTAACCCACGATCAAATTCCTTCTCTATAAATATCAAACCCCCTCTATCAAACCCTCTATTGACTCTATTTTTTTGAAGACGTCCTGCTACTCTTCGTTCTCATGAAGCTTATTAGTTTTTTCTTCTTCAGCTGCACGTGGGGGAGAGATGCACGTGGGGGAGAGATCCTATTCTCTTTCTCTGCTTCTTCTTGGAGAAGGCTCATGGCTGCTGGTGACGTTAGAGTTCTTGCTTCTTCTACCAGTGGGTTGCTGAGAAGAGTTTCTTCTCCATCTACTTCCATTGAAGCTGCATCATCTCTTCCTAGTTGCTGTTCTTCTATAGCTAGGAGCCAGAGGAAACGAACTGCTGTTACTACCCCTTTTGATATTATCCTCGTCCTACTACCGTTGCTTCCAATTTCTCTGTTGTAAATAGAGTATCGTACTGTGGTTATTCTTGTTGCTGATCCTTCAATCCCTTCACGTTTCCATCATCCAAATTACCAATCAAGGTAGGTGTTCTCAAGTACAAGCCCAATCTAATAGCTATGAGATCATGAGCATGCATATAGGTCTGATAGAATGTTCTCAGTAGGTTTTGTAATATTTCTAGAAGTTTCAGTAGAAGGCGCCTCCCCCTAGGGCGCTATTTGATATAACGACCGTGCAAACAGTCATCAGTTTGTTGGTTACTTAATAAATACACATGTTCAAAATTTAATAACTGTGAACCATGACATCTAATATAATGCATGAGTATACTGCTAGATTCTTGCTATTTTTCTCTACCTGTCCATGTACTTGTTCCTGCAAAAAAAAATTTTATTGAAAAAGTGCTACTGTTCATGACCAAATTACACTGATATTGAAAATCACGACATGCATCCTGCCATTATTTTGAAAATGGTGCCCCTGACTAGGGCGCTACTTACGGAATTGAAGACTTAAGCCAAGGCGCCATTTACATAATTTTTAGAATTTGAGAATTATATAGATCTTAATATATTTAGAACTTGGATACAACGACTGAATGAACAGTCATTATATATTGAACTAGCGACCCTGCCCAGGGCACTAATTCATAAAATGAAGACTTGATCTCAGGCGCCATTTACCTGAGTTTCTGATTTCTGAATGTTTTCCATAACCCTTGACAGTGGGTTATGTATATAGTCACTATATTCCATTCCGTGAGTATAGTCCCACGTTTCACGATGTTTTATCGATTACCCCTCAACTCTTGGTGACATACGAGCCCTCCGTTGGACATTCCATTCTTTTAGACTGGCAAGTTAGTCATTGAGACCTCCATAAGACTCCTCGTAGCCTTGGATTCCCTCAAGGCCGATTGAGCAGGTTGTACCAAAAAAACCTATGACACTTTTTGATTGCCATGTCACTCTAGAGAAACATGGTAACCCGGCCCTCATGGTACGCTATCTAGCCGTTGTGAGAATAATTCTTGAACTAATGGAATGGGGAAACCATACCATTGCTATCTATCTTGGATTGTGTGTCCTTATAGAGATACAAATTCTTCTACTTTATCATGTTAAAAGAACAAGCACCCATGTACATATGGATGCTTATTCTTAATGTCATGGCACCCACTAGGGAGCCAAATCCACCCAGTTTCTATGAGTATCGTGATTGTACCGACTCGACTGTAGTATGTCCTTACATGTAATTTCTATCCTTGTGATTCTATTCCAAAAGATCTACCTTATATTCCTACAAAGGTTCATTCCGTTGAAATTCTATATTGGCTATAACTAAAGTGGATGTCGAAATACATGATTCAATGCTGGCGCATATAAGGGCCCGATCTGGTCCTGGGAAGAGCACCCGAAAGTACTTGTGCCCATGGGAGCTAATATTGATCACGATGTGGCATTGCACCGAAGTACTCGTCGGTCTAGTTAAATGACATTCCACAAACTCTTATACTTGAACTTGACTTGACGTGACATGACATGCGTGGCCCGGAAGGGTATTTACTTGCTTGCTTGATAACATGATAGCCAATTCTTAAAATGACTTGTGAAAAGTACTTGCTTGCTTCTCTGGATATAATTACATGAAATCTTGGAAATTCTTGCTTGTCCATGCTAGTGTCCTTTGCTATACACTCTCTCTAATGTCGTTTCATGCGAACATGCATAGCCATACTTGCATTCATGTAACATGTAATTTACTTAAAGCAAGCTAGCACTTGAGATATAATTCCTACTGAGCGTTCGCTCACCTAGTATTTTCTTCTATTTTTCAGGTAATTCTGATGATGAGACTCATTCGGATGGGGATGGACAAGAGCGAAGAGTTTAGAGCCATTCCAACCGTCAAGCATTATCTAGTCCTGTCTTTTCTATTTTCTTGAGTCATCCATTGTACTTTTATTTTATTGAGTCCTAGTACTTTCGTGGTAAGTTGTAATATGGATACTTGAAGGTTTATGATTAATAAAGGACTTGGTTATCATTACTTATGCACGCTCTGATTGACATGATTGATATAAACTTGTCATGCATCTTTGGGTTCCTTCTGCACTCGGGGCATGACAATTTTTATGGCATCAGAGCCTAGGATATTCAATTCCTAGGAAACCCAAGTCCAAGGATAGACGTAAACCTTTAACCAGTGTGATTTGGGTAGAACCATGGGTTGAGGTAACTTAGGTACTCAAACTTTTGGGTCAATCTCATATTGATTAGTTAATTAAAATTTTGTAGGAAGATGGCTGCCGAACGTGCTCTGTGGCGTAACATGCAACGCACTATTCAAGGCATGACACAGGCGCTACAGCAAGTGACGCAAGGTGAAGGGAACCGTGGAGCTGCTGATCTCCACCGTAGTTTCAGAAATATGAACCCACCAAGGTTTGTTGGCTCATCGGATCCCGATGATGCCGAGCATTGGCTCCGAGAAGTGGAAAGGATATTCCGTGTTATGAAATGCACGGATGAAGAGAAGGTATTGCTAGCTACGTTCCAATTAGAAAGAGACGCATGTTCCTGGTGGGAGTCCGTAGAAGCCACCCTAGGTGAAGAACCCATCACATGGGCTGAGTTCACCGAGTACTTCAATGACAAATACTTTTCCGACCAAGTGCAAGAGAAGAAAGCCGCAGAATTCGCCTCACTCAAATAGAGAACTCTGTCAGTGGCCGAATATGAGGCCCAATTCTGTAGGCTGTCAAGGTACATGAAACATTTAGTAAGTACCGAGTACTTCGACCCCAATATATCACACAACTGGCACCGATGGACATTCTGGTCTATTCGGATATGGTTCGAAGAGCTCAACTATTAGAAGATGCCACGGAGCTGTCCAACAAGATCCGTGGGAAGAACAAGAAAGAGCCTATTATAAGCCCTGGAAATTTCAAGCCCTTCTTCAACAAGAAGAGAGCCAATGATGGAGGTACTCCCTCCCAAGAGAAAAGTTCCAGAAGACTAATCCTTTCTCCATTAATAACACACCTTCTAAAGAGGTGTGTAAACATTGTGACAAGACTGGCCATAGGGCCGAGGAATGCTAGAGAAGACTCAGAGCTTGCCTCCATTGTGGGAGCCGTGAACATTGGATTCCCGATTGTCCGCTACTCAATGATCAAACCGGAGATGAAAAGTGCCCGGTGAAGAAGAATGCACATCTGCAAGCTCTTCAAGAGGCAGAACAAGAGGAAGGCGGACTAGTGGAAGGTACACTCAAGATTTGTTCCAAGTATGCTCATGTCTTGTTTGATACCAGTGCATCACACTCTTTTGTTTCAAAGAAGTTTGCTGATACTTTACCTATGGAACCAGAGTGGATAGATCTAGTAATTGCGACACCACTCGGAAATGAATCCAAGATCTCACACCACTACTCCAATTGTACATTTATGGTAAAAGGGAAAAATCTGCCAGCAGACTTAATATGTCTAGACTTAAAGGGATACGATGTTATCTTAGGAGCCGATTGGCTATCTACAAATAAGGCTGTTGTCGATTGCCGTGAAGGCAAGGTAACTTTTAAGGAGTTCCCGAAACTTATCTACACTAGCCCTAAGAGTCGGAACAAGTCACCTCTTATTTCGGCTCTCCGAGCTAGCAAGCTTATAAAGAAAGGATGTGTTTCCTTCCTTGCTTTTGTCACCATAAAGGAGACTAAGGAGACCAAAATAGAAGACATCCCGGTAGTTCAGGAGTTTCCAGATGTATTTCCAGAAGATTTGCCTGGATTACCCCCACAAAGAGAAGTGGCCTTCACCATCGACCTGGTCCCTAGTGCTGGTCCAGTTTCTAAGGCACCATATAGGATGTCCCCTGCCGAGCTCAAGGAGTTAAAGGAACTACTGATGGAGCTTCTGAAGAAAGGATTTATCAGACCAAGCACTTCCCCGTGGGGAGCGTGATGCGGGACGGACCACGGACTCGACTCGAATTGAGAATGCGATCCTCAGACTCTAAACAAGCTCGTGTTGTCCCCTTAACGAGGGAAGCGTCGGACGTGCGCGGTTGAGAAATCGACAGTGAGCTAGGGTGGTCGGCTCTCTCTTGTGCCCGGATCGGGTCACGGGATGGTCACGCTCTCTCTCGCAGCAGTGGTGATATAAAAAAATATAGCGAGCTAGATCCTAAAACATGCTCTCTAGCAGCGGCATATAAAGCATATATGAAATAAAGCAAAATGCCAAGTGTAGGAGCGAATACGATACCTCCACGCGCTCGGCGTGGGGAAGACGGACCCGGCCGAAACGCGTACTCCCGGAACAAATATTACACAATAATGATAGCCATGAAATATCACCCACTCCACGCAGGGAGGTAAAGGGCTACACAAATGGGTCCGGGAGGACCGATTTCGGCAGCACCCGAAGTCGTGACTATGGGGCCCGCGTGCTGGCCAGAGGGGCCGTGTGGGACCCGGGGGCACCGCTGTAGTGGGGACACTTGGGGAAGCGCTCCCTGGGATGGCGACACGCTGGTTCACCGGCCGGAGGCCGGGCGGCTCCGATCGACACCGGTCGGAATCACCGGCCACGGATCTGCCGGTTCTATTTTCAGGCGCGCGCTCCGGCGAGAACGGACGCTGCTATCAATCCCGATGTCAGATCAGGGCACATGAGATATCATTGGAAAGCTCTCTTGAAATCCTTCAATCTAGGCTTAGAGAGAGGACTTGGATCTGCGCGGATCTAGCCTTTGTTGAATTTTGAAGTTCCTGTTGTACAGTACCTGAACTCTCAGATCAGCAGGTGAGTTGTCTGAGAACTACCGTTGACCGCGAGATAGAAGTCTGATTCAGCTCCTGGGCTCTTCACCAAAGTTGTAGGGATTTGAACAAGGAAAATAGTAATAATTCTTGTGGAAGGATTGGTAGAGATTACGAATTGTTATGAATTGTGGATTGACTAGTGGTCGGATCTGGACAGAGGTGGGTAGAACTGTAGCTGGCTCTGAAAACGATTTTGGAAAAATGGATGGAGGGCTGATCAAAAATCAAGAAACATCGTGGGTGGAGGGGTTGATGGACAGAAATCCCAGTAAAATTGAGAGCCCTAGGAAAAATCACAAAAGGGTTCGAAGATGGGAAACTCAGGCGGACTATCACAGTGAACAGACAGCTGACAGATCTGGGAAGGGGTTGAAAACTGAAAATGGGAAAATAGGAAAAGAATGAGTTTGGGCGTGAAATTTTTTGTGGAGATGGGCTTTCAAGTGGAGAACAACCTCTGAAAATTTCAGATCAAGAATCCCGGACTCACTGGCTAACCCGCGACGAGCGGGAGATGTTAATAAGGCACGCCCTTATCCGGCGCCCCCCCCTTAACCGGCGCCCTCAAATCTGACGCGCCAAAAAAGATAGAAGAAGCCTATTCCCCGACGTGCCATTCTCGGCGCCGGATTAAGCTTCTAACATGTTCCTATATATATTGATGTTCGATTGAGTAAAAAAAAAAGAAGAGAAGAGGCGAATTAAGAAGGAGTTCTACTGGCGATTGCTCGAGAGAGAGAGAGAGAGAGCCGGAGAGCCAATCAAGTTCGAGGTAGAGAGGGTTTCCTTTGGGGAGAAGTAGGGTTCTCACTGAGCGCCCCCCTTCTCCGCCGTCTTCCTCTCCGTCTGAAGCCTTCCGGAGTCAAAGAAGGAGAAGGAGAGTCCGATACTCTGGTTTTTGCCGGTGAAGTTTAGGTGGGTCGTCTGTTTCTCTCCTGGCCGTCTTCCTATTTTGTTCCCTCTTAATCGAATGTAAACGAGAGGGGGGGATGGCGATGATATGTGCCAATCTCCCCCCCCCCTCCTCGTCATCTCTTTGAGTTGTTCTTCATCTATGAATCTCTCTGCAATTAGAAAACGGTTGTTGTGCCACGATGCCGGCGCCGGATCTGTAATATATGTGTTAGCCTCCCCCCATTTTTGGGATGATGGTATATATATGAGTGTGCTGGTGGATTAAATGCTTGATGCTGTGCCTCTTTCTTCCACTTCTATCTCAGTCGGTGTATCTATCTATTTCCTTCTTCGCGTGGTTTCCGAACCCGATTTCTCCGACTCCGAATATGCCTTGGGACACCATTGGCTACAGAGATGACCCCTCCCCGAGTCCTTCCCATTGACGTAGTGTCTGTGTCTTACTCGATCGTTCCTGCAGACTTCGTGGACAAAGGTGTGCTTGTGCACGTGCCTCTTCCCGCTCTACTTCAAGGTCTGATCCCCACTTCCCTCTCTCTTTGCATTGTTCTGTTGCTTAGAGAAGGTGGGGGTCACCTCCAGAACAGTAAGATCCGTCCTGTGATTGCTACATGCCAGTCACTCGAGTATATGTGTATGTAGTTAAATCATTATATCTACATACTAGCTACTCCTTTCTGCAGCTGCTAATCACCTTTTCCTCCATGAATGTTAGTCCAATCTCGTGAGCATCAATACCTTAACTCTGTGAATGGTAATCTATCAATGCCGAATGTCTTCTTTCCCCTCATTTGTGGTTTGCAGCCGCTGAACTATCCTAGCTCAATTGGCTTTGTCCCAATAATATGGGGAGGGGGACATTCCCCATTGTTTCATAGAACCGCCAATTGGTCAAAGGGGCTCCACCTGTGAATGATGGATGCTCCCTACGGACCATAGGGATAACATCAACAGGGGCTTCAGCCCAACAATTCAAATCCACAGCCCTTCGGGATCCTGTGGTGACTATGGGATGCATGCCCCTAGTAGGCTAGTCCTCGGGGCTTCTCGTCATAATGGCCGTCCCTCTCTTGGATAACAGTGCAGGCTATAGGTTGCTCACCCCTCGTAGACTATCCCTCGAGGTTGTTGTTTCCTTCATTAGCTGCCTTATCCACCTATTTTAACCCACGAAATTATGGTGCCCCTAGTAGGCTAGTCCTCGGGGTCTCCTGTCCGATTGGGATTTGCTGGCTGCCACCGTGCCAACCGGCTGATTAGGGGCTTACTCCACCCGTGAGTATGACCCTGTTTCTCCCCTGCAATCCTTCAGGGACGGGGGAGATGCTGCCCAATTTTCGACAGAACTTCTTAATTAATAAGTGATCTTGGCGAATGAGCTTCAAACAAAGCATACGTTTACAAGTAACAAACTCTAGTGCTCGAGTACGAACCTCGCACTAGCTCGTAACTTCGCTCGTGGAGGGCCCTGGACTTCAATTAAACAAGCAATCAGCCCAATTAACCTCAAAACTCTCAACAATATCTTAATAAACCAAAATAGTTTCAAAATAAATCAAAAAAATTGGCTAAAACGGCGCAATCCTAATCTGGCATGCCCTAATACGGCGCGGTACCCCCCCCCACGCTGGAATAGCTTTAGACTCATAAAATTTTGTTTTCAACTGGCTCGTTCCCGGCGCGCCACAAGGCCACCGCGCCGGTTTAAAACTTGTTATGGCCGCGCCGGACTAAGATCATTTGACAACACTTGGCCGCGTCGGGGAAACCTATCCCTACGCTTGGTCGCGCCGGTTTTGAATCATTATGCTGTTCTAATCACTCACTCGTCCTCGGAGCGATCTTCGCCTCCCACGGTCGGGATTAATAAACCATAATCAACAATAAACTAAATAAGAAGGGGGCTATTCAAGTCTAAACCATCTTATTATCATGCTTTTACTATCATGGCTGTTATCATCATGCTTTTGTTATCATGCCTATGTTACCACTTTCATCTCCCTCGGTGGAGATTAATAAACTTGATTGATCATCGTTCATCTTCATAACTCTATTACCATGCTTAGCGTAATCATGAGCATCATGCATGTACGCCTACATGGATCCCCTCCGGTATATCAAATGGCACTGATGAATGTTCGGGTTACTCCCGATCGGAAGTCTTTGCCATGCGCGATGGTGGTCTTCGGACCTGTGTCCTCCACCACGTATCGAGGGTCTCCAATTTAAGGAACCATGCCTTTCTTGCATGATAGATAAAAAGCATTCCATGTGACCTCGTCGCATTCATCTCTTGCACCTTACTTCGGCCTCGGACGGCCCACTATCTCGACAATTAATTAAAGGTTTTCTCTTTTATGGGGGATGTAATTAACGTCATAGCCTTTATGGTATGGTGGACTGCTGGTCCCGACCCGAATCTCACTCTCGCCCACATGGGTCAGAATGAGCGCACAATAAACTCGTCACTCACGTGACTGGCACGCCTGCGCGATCAACTAATGAGTTGGTTATTTATTAATTAACTGGTTGATTGATCCGACCAAAATAAAACCCATCGAACAAGTCTGGCACGCCCGGTGGGACCGGTGTCACCTTTCATCTCTTTACCGAGATATATGGGCCCCAAGGCCTTCCCAAAGACTGCTGATCGTTGCTTGTCTTGTGTTTACAGGCAAACAATGGCATCAACTGGACTAACTGGCGTTAGCTTCGGCCCCGCGATCGTCGCCGGCCACGCTGAGCACGGGTAACTAGCGGTGCCCACTGTCTTGGGATCGTTCCCTGCTACTGTAGGCTTCCCCAACTTCCTGGGGTTGGCCTTTGTTGACATGTTGCAAGTGGAGTCCTCGGAGCCTACCGAGGAGACTACAAAGAAGGTCGAGGCCTTGAAGGCTCGATGCTCTGTGGACTCGACCAAGAGTCCAATTCCCGTCGCCAGCTGCCTGGTGCACCACGTCACCCATGGGGCCTGCCCCATTCCTGCCAAGAATGCCGGAGGATGCCAACGCCGAGGCTTCCGGCAGAACACCGCTCTTGTCACCGGATGTCTCTCTATATCCGGCAACTCCATGCTAATCAGTGGACTTCACGTCTTCCGAGACGGACGCGACGCCTAGGTGGTCTCGGATTGGGTTGTCCCCGCCGTACCTATCCACAACTCCTACCAAGCCCTCTCTAGAAGGAGAGATGAGAAAGAAGAAGCCGGCCACCATGGCCGTGAGAAGCTGGCCCCTAGGCCGAAGAAATTCAAGCAGGTTTGGGTCCCTAAAAAGACCCAGCCCGCCTACCAGATCACACCAACCCGTCACCGCCCTGCATGTGATGGAGTAAGAATGAATGAAGAGAGGGGCCTTGCCCCAAGGAAGGAGGAGGCAGTTGTGGACCCTCTACGCCGTGAAAGTTTTAGGGCCTGCGCCTGACAAGCCAACATCCCTACAGTGGGAAGAAGATTCTAGCAACATGCCGGATGAGCCCGGCTTGCTTATATCCCTCCCATGGGAGGTCGACAATTATCCCCAGTCCTACATCAGGGACTGAGATAAGAAGAAATGACCAGCATGGTCATGAATTACTTCAGGGGTCTAGGCAACCCCTCGCTGGGCCAACAACGGTTACTACAAGTAGCCGTGGATGAAGAAGACTACTGCCCGCCAACGGAAGTTGAAGAAGAAGAAGAAAGAAGGATGACGTCGTCAATCGACGACAATGGTTATGAAGATGGCCTCGATGCTGAAGCCGATGAGACCGCCCCTTGGCAGAAAGAAAGAAAGAGAATCTCTGTATTTGAAAGATTAACCTTCCCGGAGCATGTAAGAAGGAAGGTTCATAGACAAAGGAAAAGAATGCAGATCTTCACCTGTAACATGGCTGGCATATCCGGCCCATATGGAAGGCTCCTGGAAGATCCTCATGAGCTCGCTCAATTGGCCGGTAGGCCAGGGCCGAACACTCGGATGGTAGAAGCTACAAGAGAACTGTTGGCAGCGGCTAGAGGGAAGCAAGCCCCAGCCCATGCCCAACAATGTAATGAACCTGCTGTCCTGACCGTCAATGTGGTGACAGCGGAAGAAGAAGAAGATGTTCTACTCGACATCCTGCCTGAGGGTGCATCCGAGGAGACAACATAAGCTATCCCCAGCACTGTAGCTATGGACCCGGCAGTACTAATGATACTTCAAAGGTACCCCCTGGAGATAGAGCTGCTGAAGAAGCAACTGATGGAGAAGATAGAGCAGTCTTCAGCCTCTAAGCAGCCTGAGATGTAGGGCGAATCATCGCGGGGAGCCGTCAACCCCTCTCCACATTATGCCGCACCCCAGTCGGCAGAACCAAGCTTGGCAACAACTCAGCAGCGCCCACCATAGCCACTAACGTCGCCGGTGCTACCACAGGTGCACCAGACACCTCCATTGTGGCATCCTCCTCCGCATGCGACCACCTTGGTCACCCCCTACCTGCAGCCGGCACACTTATATCCAGAACCGATTGATCCAACCATCATGAGCAAAATGATGGTAGAGAGAATGATCGAGCTGAAGCTCACTGAAAGAACTAAAGGTGACTACGTCGCATTTGATGCATATAGGGTTCCATACCTGCCGCATCATGCTACCAAGCAGCTCCCTCCTGGGGTTAGCAAGCCGCCAAAATTCGACAAGTTCAACGGGAAGGGATCCCCGAAGGAACATGTCGCCTACTACATGACCGTCATGGGTGATCTGGCCACCGACGAGTCATATCTACTGAAATTTTTTGAGTCCTCGCTGACGGGGCTCTCTTTTGAATGGTACTCCAGCCTCCCGACTGGGTCGATCAGCGACTAGTCGGACATGTAGAGGAAGTTCAGAGAAAAATTTCATGTTACAGAGAAGGAGGTCACAGTGGCCGAACTCTATTCAACAAGATAGAGAGAAGATGAAACAGCCCTTGATTATATCAAGAGGTGGAGGAATCTCGGGATGAGATGCAAGCGGCCCCCACATCAGGAGGACGCTGTACAAATATGCAAACAAAATCTCAAGAGAGAGGTCCTTGAGAAGATGATAGGAATGGAGATCCGATCATTCAACCGATTGAACAACATTGTGGCCGAGGTCGAAGCTTTTCTGGCCAGACCGTCCCTTGCATCAACTGCTGCTGCTACACAAAAAGGCAACGCAGTAGAGCGGCGCCAAGCGCCTAAAGAAGCAAATGCCCTTGACATTAAAGCATTTGAACAACAGAAGGATAAAGGCAAGAAGGCGGATGCCCCACAGCCTGTTAAAGCCAGAGATGGCAAAGAAGGTCCCTCACTAAGGGATAAAATGAAGAAGGCCTATTCTTTTCCAAAGGATAAGACCAGAATTCTGTTTGATTGGGTAACCCAATATGATAAGGTCACCTTACCTGAGCCAAAGAGGTCGGAAGACTTGAAGAGAAAGGACAGTCCAAGATTCTGCCCCTATCACCAGATGCTGGGGCACCCAATTGAAGACTGATACGTCTTCAAAGATATTATTGAAGGCACGGTAAAGAAAGATGAAATCGACCTGGGAGAATACAGGGTCGACCCTCCACAACCTCATGAGGCTCCTCTGAAGAGGGCCGCAGCCAATATGGTCTCTGTGTACCAGGCACTGCCTGAGGAGATCTCTGAAGCCAACACTTGGTCCACTTATGAACTCTATTTCCTAGCGCCCATGGAAGAACAACAGGGATGGCTACAAGTCCCTATGAAGAATAAAAAGAAGACGGCTCCTCGCCCAAAAGTGGGGGCACAGATTCATGGCATCACACCACGACCTATCCCTCCGGCGGCAGCACCTGTGTGGACCAACCCACCTGTAGTCATCAGGATACCTACACACAATCGGAGGAGACAAACTCCACTGCCAACGGTAAAAGAGATCAGTCTGGAAGCCCGGCTGCTACAAGAATACATTAATGGGCTAGATGAATATGTACAGCCCGAATTAGAACCTCTACTGGTATGGGATCATGTCTCGTGGCAAGAACTGGAGTAACTTTCACTCAAGTAGGAGCAGAAAGATGACGCAGCGTCTGATAAAGATTGCAGCCTGTTCTGGGGGCAGGCACCAACTGAAGAAAAGAAGAAAAATAAAGAAATGAAGAAAAGAAAGACCGCCAAGGTCAAAAAAAAGTAGATTGTGTCCTGCAATACTCTCTCGGCTCTCTTCAACTTTCCTTATGAAGAGGACAAGGAAGAAATATGCTTTACACTTGCCGCATGGGCAAGCCAGGCCAAAGCAGCCTCTGCAGCACATGCAACCCGATCAGGCCGGAAATGGGGGCGTCAGCCGCCCGCTAATCATAATATCATATTCAGGGGAGAGCAACCCTACAAGATACCTCCCCCGGAGGTCAAAGGGGTCTAGATCCCTCCTCCGTCGGGTCTTTATGACCAGAATGGGGGCAGTACTACTACCCCTTCCTTCCTAGAATTTTTGAAGATGTCCAAGGGAAAGCAGCCATGTCAGGATGTCGATCTTGCAACTGGGGATACCTACCCGCAGCCCCAGCAATCTTCCGAAGCTTCAGATGTAGACGAAGCTTTCCCGGCGATAGCCGTTGAAGGGCAACCAGAAGATTGCACCAAGCAGAAGGATGTAGAATCTGAACCCAATGAGGCAAGGCCGTCAAGGACCGTAATCCAAGACTCCTCCAAGCCTAGGTGGGTAGATGAGATGAAGCTGTCAAATGTACGAGCAGGAAGCCATGTAGTCAAATTGTTGAAAGAGCTTCCGACAATATTCACGGTTTTGGAACTTCTCTCTCTCAGTGAAGAGACCCGACAGGCGATTATCACTGCTTTGCAGACACCTGCTCAATATGAAGCCTGCTTGGCTAAAGCACTACCAGAGGCCAGCATGACCTTCACTCACGAAGACATGTTGCTCCCTACTATCAGCCACAATAGGCTGCTCTATATGAGGGTGCACTTAAATGGACAAGAGCTGAACAGAATCCTAGTCGACCCAGGCGCAACTGTCAACATTCTGCCATACAGAATATACCAGAGGCACCACTTTAATGTACGCCTCGATAAAGCTGGAGAGATGGGTATCGCCGACTTCAACCAAAAGTGTGAAGTATCGCTGGGAGTAGCAGAATTCACACTCACTCTGGCAGACTTTACTACGAAGGTGCAGTTTCATGTCATCGGCTCCCGCACCTCGTACAAGGCGCTGCTTGGCCGCCCCTGGCTACATGAAAATATGGTGGTACCGTCCATGCTCCATCAGTGCATCAAATACAGCCTCGAAGGGAAGGAGGAGAGGATATTTGCTTGTCACGCCCCGAACCGGTAGCAGCGGAACGTGTCGTTTGCTCGAAACGTGGCAGTTAAACAGTCGTGAACGATCAAGGGCAATGGCATCAGATCAAATAATTTGGAACAATAATAAAATTTTATTTCTAATATAAGTCTCTTATAATATCAATTTTAAAACTTGAAGAAGACTCAACTACATCACAATGAAAGAAAAGGAGATGACGCTCTAACAGACTTAGACAAGATAACCAAATAAGAGACACCATGCTAGACTCAAGAAAGATAAAAGACTCGGGTTCACTAGATTTTGAAGCTCGCTTGCACACTTGTCCCTCCCATGTGAGTCTCAGTCTCGCTAGCCACCTGATTACCTGAAAAATGTTGGAATAAAACTGGGTAAGCGAACGCTCAGTAGGAATTATATCTCAAGAACATGCAATTGGTTTAAGTAATTACATCTTTCACATGTAAATACAGTAAGGCTATGCATGTAGAATTAACCGCGCAAGTGAAACAAAACTAGCAAGAATTTAACAATTTCATGTAAAAACTTTCAAGCAAGAGATATCCAAAAGAGATTTATAGAATATTGGCTATTTCACGCAAGTACTTGCCCATTCCGGGCCACGCTAGTCGAGTCACACAAGTCAAGTCACGCACGCAAGTAATATCAAGTAACATCATGAAAGAGAGAGAGAGAGAGAGTGTGTGTGGAATGTCAAAGATCAAACTAGTCATGCACTTCGGTGCAATGCCAGACACCGTGATCAATATAACTCCCATGGGCACAAGTACTTTCGGGTGCTCCTCCCAGGACTAGATCGGGCCCTATATGCACAGCATTAAAGATAGATCTAGACATCCACGATAGTCAATAAAGAGTTTCAAGAACAAGCTTTAATAGGATGATAAGATAAGATTTTATGGAATTCAAGGGCAAGGCCCTTGAGTAAGGACAGACTTGCAATAAAATCTACGTGAAAGCATAGAAACTATGACATGTCAAAAAATTGGGTGGAATTGGCACCTAGATAGGTTGCCATGAATAACTTGAATAGATGACTAGCAAGATAGTCACCAGTTCAATGAACATGATGCAAGCTGAATAATTGGTACTTAGCAATAAGTTACCGAATTCAATGTATCACATAGTGGAATGATCACTCATTCCACCGGCTAAGAGAATTTCTCTCATAGGCCAAGAATAGCACCATGAAAGGGCCGGGTTACCACGTTTCCAGAGTGACGTGGCACTAAAATGGGTACAAGTTGTTTAAGGTACAACCAGCTCAGTCGGCCTTGAGGGAATCCAAGACTACGAGGAGACTTACGGAGGTCCCGATGACTAACTTGCTAGTCCGAAGGAACAGAATGTCCAACGGAGAGCTCGTATGTCACCGAGAGTTGAGGTGTATACGTGAACCAATCATGAAACAGGGATTCCATCTACGGACGTGAGATGAGAGTGCCAGAAGACCCGCGGTATGGGTCAAAATCGGAAGAAAATGGTGAGAACATGAATGCGTTAATTATAGAATTCATGTCCATCCAATTCTATAATTAACTATAATTAAATAAACTTATATTGTTTGATGCCCATGAGTGACATCATTTATTAATTAGCGTCTACATAGAGAGACGTTAATTTTATGATTTTTAACTTAATTTATTTAACAAGAATTCAGATCAATATCTATTTAATTGAATAATTTCAAAAATGTACATTCAAAGAGACATTAATTTATATAAAATAATTTAGAAAACTAGAATATATGATAATTAGGAGAAACATTCAAGGATTCCAAAAATATAATTTTTATAATTTTCTGTTGCATAATCTAGTAGATATGGATTTTCCAAGATATAATTACAAGTTACATGTAAATATCTATTTATATATATATAGATATATCTATTTATATATATATAATAAATGATTTTGACGCCTTTGTACGGCGGCGTCAAAAGAAGTTGACGACTTTTAACATGTCATCATTTCAATAAGGTGTCAAACTTCAACCCTCCGGTTCTCGACGTACACATGTCGGAATCACGCGTTCTATATATCGAAATGACGGGCTCGAAAAACTCTACCTAACCGAATGTTCAAAATAATTTTTCGTTGAGAGATTGGGGATCTTGAGATAGGGGGCACAAAAAATGGTGCAACCGCTCTCACTACCTCGGCCACCTCCCCAACAATACACTCATAAAATTTCATAGCCAAAGGACGCTCCGGTGATGAGAATCAAGTCGTCAAAAGAAAAACCTATAACTAGCATGCTACATAACTTTTGGAATTCGCCGAGTAACTGATTATATATATTAAATGATTTAACTTGTTTAACCTTATAGTAAATACATCATATAAGACATGGAAATTTAGGAATAACCATGAAGATTTTAGAAGTATATTTATCCAAAATTTTGGTGTGTGATTACTTGGGTATAAAGTTTTAACATGATGTAATTATTTAATTTATTAAGATAATTAAACGGTAAACTACACTTAAGCAAGCGATCGTAACAAAACATGAGTTTTAAACATGCAAAATTAATTACTACTATCTTTGGACTTCAATTATTGAGAAAACCTACCTTTGGATCAATCTCTATGTGATAAACAGTGAAGAAGACTTCGTATGTTGTTACGGTACTCTGTCTTGAACAGAGTATAGAGGGTTGCCTTCTTGTGCAACAGGAGGAAGAGGATAGGGAAGACGTAGCACGCCCTTGCTCTTCTCGTTGCAGGTAGCGCGCAGGAGGAAGAAGCTAGAAGAAGAGGAAGAAGGCCACACCTTCACACGTCCAACGCTGCAGCAGCAGGAAAGAGAGGAGGAAGAAGATCAGCACGTTCACGTTGACGTAGTGGCAGCAGGAGGGAGACCTCGAACGAGCAGCATACAAGAACAGCAGCAAGAGGAAGAAGTTAAAGAACTTATGTTCTTCACGTATTGAGCAACCACAAGGTGTTTGTTTGAAGAAGAAGAGCCAGCAGGTTGGCTCGACGGAGGGGTCGGTATTTATAGGAGAAGAATTCCTAATGTGATTTTTAGGAGTTCGATTAGGAACAATACTACCTAGGTAGAATTCTTACTAAATATTGATCCTTTCCCTAAAAATACTTACCCATATAACACCGACTGTCTCTTTTGGAAATGACGCCTTAGGTTGGGGCGTTATTTTCATAAACGACGCTTGTATACACAATCGTCAATTCCTTAATTGACGACTTGCATAAGGGCGTCATTCACCTTTCCCTATTTTGTATAACCATCTTTCTAGATTTTTATCTTCTTTCCTTGATGTGATCTAGATGGAAAATTTTAGGGGTATGAGTTTTCCATTTTTCTCTATTTTTTCCATATAATTAGTTTTCTAAAATTCTTTAATTCAAAAATTGGCACTATTCATTTTAGAATAAAATAACGACTTAGCTTAAGTCATTTCCTATGTAATTGACGCATGCATACGTTGGCGTCATTTCATTTTTGGCATTTTCACTTAACCTTCAAAAGACTAATATTATATATATATCCCTGTTATTTCTATAACTCTTTAACTATATACTTTATTTGATTGTTGCTAATTTGTAAACAACGACTTGCTTTAAGTCGTGTTTCATGTTAGATACGCCTGTACCAAGAGGCGTCAATTGAGTTTTTGGCCTTTTCTCAATGCCCTTGAAAGAACCGAAATTGCATATATGCCCATTCTTTTATCTTTTACATATCTTTAATGTAATTAAATCTTATATTTATATATCCTCCCTTTATAATGTAATGTGGAATATTAAATTTGCTAAATTAGTAATAAAATATAAATTGGCCTTTTCTTCAAGATTTAATGATTCTCAATTCAATTAAAATTATGTTGTGCATTAAATGGCTACTTAAAAATAACATGTTATAGTAGTGTCCATGAGTTCTTTTGTCAAACTTTTTAGGATGGCCTTGATTATTTACGTTGTATTATATTTAATTGCATTATATATATATGCACAGATATTTGGATGAGTGGGTTGAGACTTAAGGGCCCTTATTTGTGTCAATATGTTACTATCCATTTTTCCCAATGCTTGTTATTTGTCATATACGTATTCTAAAGGTCCTTACAATGTGTGTGGGTTTCATATCTCTTGATATATATATATATATATATATATATATATATATATATATATATATATACCTATGGGTTATTTACTAACCCTCATATACCTATTAATAATTTGTATGTATATAGGGATTTTATTCCTCATAATTTCTTTTACTTTTATTAGTCCTTGTCTTGGGTATCAGAGGCAGGTTCGATCCTAGATAATTTTTTAACTTCCATTCCAAAAGGTAATATTAACTAGTCTTTTATAAATTCCAGGAACCTTATTAACTATTTATAGAGACATGTAGATATCATCATGTATATGTTATTTTTCTTTTCAGACCGTAAATATATTTATTCCTATTTCAAAATTACCGGGCGTTACATTGCTGATCTCCACCCATTCAAAGTATCCGAGTGTCACCTGGCAGACGCTCACCTCTATGCAGAACGGTCCCAAGGGACCCCTGAAACCAAGACCCCTGCGGGGACACCAAAAATCACATCCGACGACAAATTGTTTCCACCACTGCCGCGCGGATATGTGAAGCCCAAGGTGGTTTCTCATATTACTGTCACTGGAGACGTGGGTAGGCTAGCACCTCCCGCTATATACCCTGAAGCCAATGAAGCCAAGGTCGGTCAGCAGCACGACCATATAAGGGTCCCATAAGGCCTCACCAAGCCAATCCCTGGCCTCGATAATGCAACTGTCGAGCCTTTCAAAGCTTAGTAAGTGACGCAGATAGATGGTCCCAACAGTTTGTTCTATACCGCTAAAGAGCACCCTACCCGGGAAGACACTGATTGTCGTCTGCCTGAAGGCATAGAGAATCCCCTAGCTCCCGTTCAGGGTCTGGCATTCACGATGAGTAAGATGGCCAGGATGTTCCAAAAGCAGCACATCCCCTCCAACCAGTCGCACAAAGACAAAGAAGCATTCTAGGAGATGTGGTACCCCGCAAGTCTGGACAAAGAAATGAGACGTGTTTCTCAGCATCCACGGTTGGGCTTTGCCCTTGAAGAATATTATTACTGTGGGCGCTATGAGGTGGACACCATCACCGCTTTCTATCCTGCTGAAAATAACCCGCTAAGGGCAACTTTTGATGAATACCCAGCAGAAGCTGAATATGCTGAACCGGCTCGATCAAGAGACCCAGAAACAGAGACCATGGCTCCTTGCCGATGTTGAGAGCAAGTCTATCCTGAATAAGCGGCCCTTCAAGCCAGATTTGACACGGCCAGTAGTAGCAAAGCTGAAGATGTTGAAGAAACAGGGACATCTCCCTCTGCCGGATCTCCGCTAATGATGATTCCAACGCCTCTCGTGCCGGTCAGAGAGACTTCCATCGAAGCCGAGCAGTAGATGCATGCTGCTAAAAAGAAAAGCGCCACCCCTGGTGAGGGCACAACGACCCAAAGAGGGGATGAAGCTGTTAATTCACCCCTCGAAGCTGCAACGGCAATGAATTCGCCGATGGAACAATCTACACAACCACTTCTCGCCGAGGCGGAGATCCTTGATGAAGTTCGAATAGAACCAAATGAAGAGATCGAGGGCCCGGACCTTGAAGATGATATTCTAGACTTCATCGACCTTCAGCCGGCACCCCCGGAAATAGAAGATGGAGGCCAAGCCACGGTCGATGAGCTGATAGAAATCAACCTGGGAGATGAGGATGACCATAGGCCGACCTTCCTCAGCGCCCAGCTATCTGCTGAAGAACAGAAGCTGTACATCCAGCTACTGCAAAAATACCGGGACTGCTTTGCCTGGACCTACAAGGAAATCCCAGGACTGAGCCCTGCAATCTTGCAACATGAGCTAGCAATAAGCCCTGAAGTCGAACCGGTGAAGCAACTGCCGCGGCGCATGAGGCCAGAGCTCATTACTCAAATATGCAAAGAGGTGGACAAGCTTATTGATGTGGGATTCGTCGAAGAAAATCAATATACCACGTGGCTGGCCAATATTGTGCCCATGAAGATGAAGAATGGACAGATCCGGATATGTGTTGACTTCTGAGATCTGAATAAAGCCTGCCCTAAAGATGACTTTCCTGTGCCAATAATGGAGGTCATGATAGATCCAACAACCGGTCACAAGGCCCTATCATTCATGGATGGGTCGTCTGGATATAACCAGATATGGATCGCGGAACACGACCGGATCCACACTGCCTTCTGAACTCCCAAGGGCATTTACCACTACAAGGGGATGTCGTTTGGATTGAAGAACGCCGGCACCACCTATCAGCGGGCGATGACTAGAATATTTGATGAGCTGCTCTACCATAAGGTCGAGTGCTACATAGATGACATGGTAGTCAAAACCAGAAAGAAAGAAGACCATCTGCAGGACCTCCGAGTAGTCTTTCAGAGGCTAAGACAATATGAATTGAAAATGAACCCTATGAAGTGTGCATTCGGAGTATCGAGCAGGAAGTTCTTGGGTTTCATTGTCAGATACCGGGGAATTGAAATAGACCCCGCAAAGAGCAAAGCAATTCGGGAATTACCTTCACCAAGGAACCTCTCCGAGCTGAGATCTCTTCAAGGCCGCTTGGCTTACATCCGGCGGTTCATATCCGATTTATCAGGGCGATGCCAGCCCTTTCACAAGCTGATGATGAAAGATGTTCCCTTTTACTTGGACGAAGATTGCCAGATAGCCTTCGACAAGCTCAAAGACTATCTGAGGACTCCGCCAATGTTGGGCGCACCGGTGAAAGGACGGCCGCTGGTTTTGTACATCGCAGCCACATATAACTCCCTAGGGGCAATGCTATCCATGAACAATGAAGAAGGGAAAGAACAAGCCTTCTACTACCTCAGTCGAAGATTAGTCAGAACTGAGGAGAAATACACCCACATTGAGAAGATCTGCTTGGCACTGGTCTTTGCGTCAAGAAACTCCGACACTACATGCTGTCACATGAGATTAAGCTGATCTCTAAGGCAGACCCACTAAAATACATCATGTCCCAACCGGCACTCAAAGGTCATTTGGGCAAATGGGTGGTGATCCTTACGGAGTTTGATATCTCCTACATACCACAAAAGGCCGTCAAAGGCCAAGCTATCGCATACTTCTTTTCTGAGCATCCAGTACCTGAAGACTGCCCTCTGGAACCAGAGATTCCTGAAGATGAAACTCTAGAGGTCGGCCAGGTGCAGCCCTCTCTATGGCAGCTATATTTTGACGACGCTTTCAGAATTGATACCTCAGCTACTGGGTCAGCCACGGTCAGAGCGGGGGCAGGCATAGTCCTGAAATCTCCCGAAGGAGAAGTCATATATACATCTTGCTCAATAAACAAGCCATGCATAAACAATGAAGCAGAATATGAAGCCCTTATAATCGGGTTGCATATTGCTCTGTCGATGGAGATCCAAATGTTGGAGGCATTCGGAGATTCCATGCTAGTCATAAAACAACTCCGATTGATGTGCGGAAGCAAGAACTCCTCCCTTACCATCAATTGGCCCTCCAATTGATGGCGAGACTCTACTTCATCAAAATGAAGCATATTAACTAAGGACAGAATGCTCAGGCGGACGCCCTCATAAAGCTGGCTAGTTCTTTGGCAATCCCGCCAGACACAAGCCTGTGTATAGTGGTAATCAACCGTCGGCAGGTCCCCAGTGTAACAGAGGTTCTGACCGAACAACAAGAAAATGAAGCGGCAGCTGTAGAAGAAGTTCAGTAGCCCGATTGGCGAGAGCACCTTCTGCGTTGGTTCCAGCACCAATAGCTCCAGAATGAAAAAGAACAAAGAATGAAGCTCCTAAGGATCAAAGACTCTTATGAGTTGAGAAACGGAATCTTATTCCGAATAATGGCAAATGCCCGAAGGAAAGCTCTGCTCCATTGCCTATCTTCGGCAGAAGCTAGGCAGGTAATGCAAGAAGTCCATGTCGGGTCAACTGGAGCACACCAGGTCGGGCTGAAGATGAAAATTGAAATAAAGAAATTGGGCTATTATTGGCCCTCCATGTTTGATGATTGCTGCAAGTTTGCTAAAGCTTGCCAAAAATGTCAAGAGCACGCCAACATGTCCAGGAGACCGCCGGTGCCGCTACATCGCACCCTACCAAGTTGGCCATTCGCCCAATGGGGCACGGACATAGTAGGGCCACTGCCAGCATCTTCGTTAGGGTGCAGATATATCTTAGCCACCACAGATTACTTCTCCAGATGGGCAGAAGCCATTGCGCTAAGAGATGTAACGGGAGAACTGGTCACAAAATTCTTCCGACAAAATATAATATTCCGGTTCGGGGTTCCCAGCCGAATTATCTCTGATAATGGCAGCCATTTCAGGAACCAGAAGGTTTATCGGCTGGCTGATAAATACAAGATTGACTGGAGGACTTCGTCCCCCTACAACCCTCAAGCCAATGGACTTGCAGAAGCCTTCAATAAAACACTATGCACATTGCTAGCGAAGACTATCAAGTCTAATAAAAAGGACTGGGAAGAAAGGATGTACGAGGCACTGTGGGCCTATTGTACGGTCTATAAAACCCCAACCGGCTGTTCGCCATTCTCCCTCGTATATGGATCGGAGGCTGTGGTGCCAATTGAGTTGGAAGTCCCCTCGCTGCGAGTTGCCATCCAGCACGGTTTGGCTAGCGGCGAACAGACCAATATAGAAAGAAGACTGGAAGAGCTTGCCGAGCTCGAAGGAAAGCGTCTCTCGCGCAACAGAATATTCAACTCTACCAAGCTCGCATGGCCTGTGCTTTCGACAAGCTGGTCAAAGGTCGGGAATTCAAGAAAGGTGACCTGGTAATGGTCAAAAGAAGAGAAGTGATGGCCTCCAACCCCAAAGGGAAGTTGGTTGAAAACTGGGTTGGACCATATGTCGTCCGCCAAGTATATGAAGGGGGTGCGTTGTTGGCACTCAAAATATCACTCGCGGTTATCAAGCCTCAAAGACGAATGACACAGCCCACTGAAGCACAGAAGCCGATAAATATCAACATATTGAAGACTTCTCAAGCTGCCAGAGCTCCAGGTCACCCTGTATGAACATGGGGACTTCACCTCAGGAGAATTGAGATGAACTCACAACCAACCGGCAGTGCGACCAAGCCTGCCCAATGAACCGGCATCGACTCCGTCGTGCTGCATACACTACACCCGTTGTCCGACCAAGGACGACAGTCTACCCGGTGGCCACCCACCTCATGAAAGACTCTCCTGAGATGAAAGAATGCCCTTGGCTCTTCAAAATGGAGGACCGAAGGCTCTGTCGGCAGAAGATCCTGGCTACCTGGCACGGGTATGGCTTCTCGCCAAGTGGGGCCCGTTAGTGGCCGATCGCTCGACATGGGCGGAACTATCCTGGGTGCCATCCCACCCTCCAAGAAGCTTCGAGCATAAAATAGGCCGAGCCAACAGTACGAATCATAGTGTCGAGGGCCGTGTCAGCGGAAAACCCGCGTGTTCAAACAAAAGACGTTCGAGGTTCCGAGAAGGGCCATACGTCATCCTGAGAACTTCGACGAGGCATCCCGTCGAGGTTTCGAAGAATAGTGGCAAGATGAATGTTCACGGTGATTCTCGGAACCATCCCCGGACTCACCAGCTAGCCCGTGACGAGCGGGAGATGCTAATACGGTGTGCACTAAACCAGCGCGCCCCCCCTTGTCCGACGCCCTTCTATTTCGGCGCGCAAAAGGCTTCAAAATGCCCTTTCCCCGGCACACCAATTCTCACGCCGGATTAAACCTCGAACGGCCCCTGTATAAATGGCCATTTTTCGAAACAAAAAAAATGAGGGTTGGAGAGGGCGAACCGAAAAAAGAATTGAAGGAAAGGAAGAGGGAGTCTGAGAGCCAATTACCTTGGAAGGAGAGAGGGTTTTCTTGCAAGTGAAGCAGGGTCTCGCTGAGGGTCCTTCGCCGCCTCCTGCCCTCCTCTGCCTAAAGCCCTCTAGAGCCGGAGAAGAAAGGAGAGCCCGATACTTTGTTCTTAGGATAGGTGGGTCGTCTGCGTTTTCTCGTCCGTCCTACGATTTGTTTCCTCTCAATCGAATGTAAGCGAGAGGGGGGGGGGACGGCGATGATATGAGCCAACCTTCCCCCCCCCCCTCGCCATCTTTTTGATTTGTTCTTCTGTGAGCCTCTCTGTAATTAATATACGGTGGTTGTGCCATGATGCCGGCGCCGAATCTGTAACATATGTGTTGGCCTCCCCCGTTGATGGGATGATGGTATGAATATATGAATGTGATGACGGATTGAATGTTCAATGCCTTCTCTCTCTCACCTATTTCTATCCTAGTCGTTGTATATGTCGGTTTCCTCCCGCGCGTGATTTCTGATTCCGGCTTCTCCGACCCTGAAACATGCCCTGGGATGTCATGGGCTATAGAGATGACCCCTTCCCGGGTCCTTCATGTCGAGGTAGTGGCCGTGCCTCACCCGATGGTTCTTGTATACTTTGTGGATAGAGCCGTGCCTGTGTACATGTCTCTTCCCGCTTTGATACGAGGTCCGATTGCCATTCCCTCTCCTCTTTGCATTGCTCTATTGCCCAGAGGAGTTGGAAGCCGCCTCCAGAACGGTAAGACCCATCTTGTGATTATGCATTCCAACCACTCAAGCATATGCGTATGTGGATAAATCATCCGGTCTGCATATCAGCTACCTTTCTCCTTGACTGTTGCTTGCCTTCTCCTCCGTGAATGGTAACCCAGTCTCGTGAGCATCAGCACCTTGACTCCGTGAATGGTGATCTTTCAATGCTGAATACACTCATTCTCCTCATTTTATGGTTCGCAGCCACTGAACCATTCGAGTCCCGTTGGTTTTATCCCAGTCATTCGGGGAGGGGGATATTCCCCATCGTTTCATAGAACTACCAATCGGTCGAGGGGACTCCACCTCTCAGTGGTGGATGCTTCCCAGGGGCCGAAAGGCTAATAACAACAGAGGCTTCAGCCCAACAATGTTAAACCCACAGTCTCCCAGGATTCAGTGGTGGCTAAGGGATGAACGCTCCTAGTAGGCTTGCCCTCGGGGCCTCTCTCCCTAATGCTCTCTTGCTAATGGATGCAGTGCACGCTGTGGGTCGCCCACCCCTCGTAGACCAGTCCTCGGGGTGTTGATTCTGTCAATAACTGCCTCGTCCCTCTGTTTCCACCCACGGAGCTACGGTGCCCCTCGCAGGCTTGTCCTCGGGGTATCCTGTCCGATTGGGGTTTTGCTGGCTGCCACCATGCAGACCGACTATTTAGGGGCTTACTCCACAAGTGGGTATGACCCCGTTTCTCCCCTACAATCCTTCAGGGACGGGGGAGATGCTGCCAAATTTTTGACAGAATTCTTCTAACATATGAGTTTACTCATATCCAAATGGCTTCAATAAAACATTTGTTCTGAGGACAAGGACCCTAGTGCTCGAGTATGAACCTCGCACTAGCTCATAACTTCGCCTCTGGGGGCTCTGGACTCCAATTAAACGAACAATCACCCTAATTAACTTCAAAACTCTCAACATAGTCCTAATAAACTTAAATCATTTCAAAATTCATAAAAAAATCAACTAAAATGGCGCGGTCCTAATACGGCGCGCCCTAATACGGTGCGGTACCCCCCCCCCCGCGCCGGATTAACAATAGACTCATAGCTTCATGATTTTAATTGGTTTGATCCCGGCGCGCCCTAAACCAGCGCTCCCCAATTCCACCGCGTCGGTTTAACGTTTGCCATGACCGCGCCGGAATAAGACCCTTTTGCCTATGCTTGGACGCGCCGGGGAAACCTATCCCTACGCGTGGTCACGCCGGTTTTAATTCGTTGTGCCGTTCTAATCACTCACTCATGTCCAGAGCGATCTTCGCCTCCTATGGTCGAGATTAATTAACCCTAATCAGTAATAAACTAAGTAAGGGAAGGGCTGTTCAAGTCCGAACCACCTTATTATCATGCTTCTACTATCATGTCTATTATCATCATGCTTCTGTTATCATGCCCATGTTACCACTTTCATCTCCCTCGGCGGAGATTGATAAACTTGATTTATCATTGTTCATCTTCACAACTCTGTGACCATGCTTAGCGTTGTCATGAGCATCATGTATGCATGCCTGCATGGACCCCCTCCAGTATATCAAATGGCACTGACGAAAGTCCGGGTCACTCCCGATTGGAAGTCTTTGCCATGCGCGATGGTGGTCTTCGGACCTATGTCCTCCGCCACGTATCGATGGTATCCAACTTAATGAACCATGCCTCTCTCGCATGATAGACAGAAGCATCTCATGTGACCCTGTCACGTTCATATTTTTGCGTCTTTATTCCAGCCTCGACAGCCCGCTATCTCGGTAATTAATCAAAGATTTTCCCCTCCTCATGGGGGATGTAATTAACGTCATAGCCTTTATGGTGTGGCGGACTGTTGGTCCCGACCGAACCTCACTCTCGCCCGACACGGGACATAATGAGTGCATAATAAACTCGTCACGTACGTGACTGGCACGCCTGCGCAGTCAATCAGTCAGTTAATTACCGGTTAGTTAATTGGTTGATCGACGCGTAAATAAACCAAATAAGCCTGTCAATAAAACACCTGTAGAACAAGCGATCCCAACAAGTCTGGCACGCCCGGTGGGACCAGTGTCACCTTTCATCTCTTTGACGAGATATGCGGGCTTCGAGGCCCTCCCAAAGGCTACTGATCGTCAGTTTGTTGGTCTTTACATGCAAACAATGACGACAACAACTGGACTAACTAGCATCGGTTTCGGCCCGTTGATTGTTGCGGGTCATGCGCAAGGGTGCCTGGCGGTGCCCACGGTGTTCGACAGCTTCCCTGCTGCTGTCGGCTTCGCCAACTTCTTGGGGCTGGCCTTCGTAGACATACTGGAGGTAGAACCCTCGGAGCCCGTTGAGGGAGCTGCAAAGAATGGGGAGCCTCTGAAGGCTCTATGCTGCAACGACTCGCCCAAGAGTCCAACTCTGGTCGCCAGCTGCCTAGTGCACCATGCGATCCGTGGGGTCCGCCCCGATGCTGTCAGCAAGAACTCTGGAGGGCGTCAGCGCAAACAACTCCGGAGTGGTACTGCCATGGTTACCGGATCTCTATCGCAATCCGGTAAATCCATGATGGTCGGTGGCATACGCGTCTTCCTCGACGGGCGTGACGCACGGATAGTCCCGGACCGGGTCGTCCCCGCCGTCCCCATCTACAACTCATACCAAGCCCTCGCTGGAAGGAGGGCGGAAAGAGAAGAAGTCGGTCACTACGGCCAAGAGAAGTTGGCCCCCAGGCCAAAGAGATTTAAACAGGTGTGGGTCCCCAAAAGGGTCCAACCTGTCCATCAAGCTGCACCTGTCCGCCGCCGCCTTGCTCGCGACGGAATGGAAGGAAGGGAGGAAAGAAGCCTGGACCCGAGAGAAGAAGAAGGGGTTGCGGACCCTCGGCGCTGCAAAAGTTTCCAAGCCTGCGCCCTCCAAGCCAACGTCCTTGCTGTGGGATGAAGATTTCGGCAACCTGTTGACAGAGCTCGACTAGCTTACATCCCTCCTGCGGGAGGTCGACAACTGTCCCCCGTGCTGCATCAAGAACGGGGTCGAGAAGAGATGACCAATTTGGCCAAGAACTATTTCCGAGGGCTAGGCAACCCCTCACTTGGTCAGCAGCAGTTGATGCAAGCAGCCGCAGCCAGTGAAGACTTCTGCCTACCAATGGCAGTTGAAGAAGATGAAAGAGAAAAGATGATGATGTCATTAGTCGATGACAATGACTATGATGACGGCTTTGAGATCGAAGCCGATAAAGCCACCCCTAGACTGGAGGATACAAGAAGGACTTCTGTGTTCGAGAGGCTGACCTTCCCGGATCAGGCTAAGAGAAGGGTCCATCGACAGAGAAGAAGGATGTAGGTCTTCACCTGCAACATGGCCGGCATACTCGGCCGATACAGGGGACTTCCTGAAGACCCCCGCGAGTTGGCTCAATTGGCGACAAGGTCGGGGCCGAATACTCGAAGAATAGAAGCCGCAAGTCAACTCCTGGCGACAGCTAGAGGAAAACAACCCCTGGTCTCCGACCAGTGGAATGAGGAAGCCGCTATTCTAACCGCCAATGTGGTGATGGCGGAAGAAGAAGATGACGTCCTCCTCGACATCCTGCCCGGGGGTACGTCCGGGGAAGCAATAGAAGCCATTCCCAGCACAGAAACTATGGACCCATTGGTCTTGATGCTACTTCAAAGATATCGGCAAGAGATAGACTTGCTGAAGAAATAGCTGATGGAGAAGACTGAACAGTCATCAGCTTCCAAGCCACCCGAAGTCCAGGGTGAATCATCCCGAGGAGCGATTCGTCATGTCGACCCTCCGCCACTCTACACCTTGCCTCAGTCGTCAGAGCCAAGCATGGCGACAACTCAGCAGCGGCCACCACAGTCGCAGCCGTTGATGCCTTCGGTGCTCCCTCAAGTGCACCAGGCACCCCCACTGCTGCGTCCTCCACAGGCGACCACTCTGGTCACCCCGTACTTGTAGCCGGCACACTTCTATCTAGACCCAGTCGACCCCACGGTCATGAACCGGATGATGGTGGAGAGGATGATCGAGCTGAAGCTCGCAGAAATAAGTGAAGGCGACTACGTCGCATTTGATGCCTATCGGGTGCCATACCCGCAACACCATGCTGCCAAGCGGCTTCCCCCAAGAATCAACAAGCCGCCCAAGTTCGACAAGTTCAACGGGAAGGGATCCCCAAAGGAACACGTCACATATTATATGACTGTCATGGGTGATCTGGCCATCGATGAATCATACTTGCTAAAGTTTTTCAGGTCCTCACTAACGGGGCTCGCATTTGAATGGTACTCCAGCCTCTCGACCGGGTCGATCTGCGACTGGTCGGATATGTAGAGGAAGTTCAGGGAAAGATTCCATGTTACGGAGAGGGAGGTTACAGTGGCCGAACTCTACTCGACAAAGTAAAGGGCAGATGAGACAGCCCTTGACTATATTAAGAGGTGGTGGGACCTCGGAATGAGGTGCAAGCGGCCCCCGCATCAGGAGGACGCTGTACAAATATGAAAACAGAACCTCAGGAGAGAGGTTCTATATAAAATGATCGGAATGGAAATACGGTCATTTGACCGACTAAACAATATCGTGGTCGAGGTGGAAGCCTTTCTGGCCAGACCTACTCCTGCATCAACTACCGGCACAACCCAGAAGGGCAAGGCAGTGGAGCGGCGCCCGGCGCCTAAAGAAGCAAATGCCCTTGATATCAAGGCGTTTGAACAACAGAAAGATAAGGGTGAGAAGGCAGTCGCCCCACAGCCTGCAAAAGCCCTAGACGGCAAAGAAGGTCCCTCGCTATGGGACAAGATGAAGAAAGCCTACTCCTTTCTGAAGGACAAAACCAGGATTTTGTTCGACTGGGTAACGGAGTATGGCGTGGTCACCCTGTCAGAGCCAAAGAGGCCGGAGGACCTTAAGAGAAAGGACAGTCCAAGATTCTGCCCCTACCACCAGAAGCTAGGGCATCTAAGCGAAGACTGCTATGTTTTCAAGGACATCATCAAAGGGATGGTGAAGAAAAATGAAATAGAATTGGGATAGTATAAAGTGGACCCTCCTCGGCCACATGAACCCCCTCTTAGAAGAGCAGGAGTCAACATGATATCCCTATATCAGGCATTGCCCGAGGAGATCTCTGAAGCAAGTATGCGGAGCACTTATGAAACTCATTTCTTGGGGCCCGCAAAGGGACAGCAGGGATGGCAGCAAGCCCCTGCAAAGCACAAAAGGAAGAAAGCACCCCGCCCGAAAGTGGGGGCACATATCCATGGTGTTACACTACGACCCGCTCCACCGGTGGCAGCACCTGCATGGACCACTCCACCTATAGCCATCAGGATACCTACACACAATCGGAGGAGATAAACTCCGCTGCCGGTGGTCAAGGAAACCAATCCTGGGGTCCGCCGACTATAAAACCTTATCGAAGGGCTAGACGAGTACGTGCAGCCCGAATTGAAGCCTTTCCTGGTGCGGGACCATGTCCCATGGCAAGAACTAGAGCAGCTCTCACTCGAGCAAATGGAGGAAGCTGAAGCAGCACCCGTTAAGGAGGGCAGTCTGTTCTGGGGGCAGGCACCTGCTAAAGTAAGAAAGAGGAAGAAATAAAAGAAGAAGAAAGGAAAGGCCGGTAAGGTCGATAAAGTGCAGGCTGTCTCCTGTAATACTCTATCAGCACTCTTCAACCTGCCCGGAGAGGAGGAAGAAGAGGAAATTTGCTTCACACCCCATGTTGGGGAAGGCAAGGCCGAGGCCGCAACCGTTGCACATGTGATAACGCAAAAGTTCGTCGTTTAAAATACGCGTATAACAATCTTAAAACCGAACTCGCACAAAATGATCAAAAGAGAACGTAGTACTATGGCAAGCATGGGTCAAATCCACAGGGAAGAAGAGATTTTTAGAGTTAAAAACTTTAGAGTCAATTGAAAAACACTTGTGATTTGGATTTGCTTAAAGAAAATAGTGAAATGATGAACAAACCAAACACTTAATTGAAAACACCATGACTATGCGCTTATGCTATAGAAAATAATTACATGAAGTGGAAAGAAGATATAGAAGAAAGAGATAGAGAGGGAAGAAGAGCAAGAACTAGATCAAGAGAACAACTCCTTTCATTAACTTAAAAGAAAGAGTACATGAAATGTGAAACAAGTTTATACTAATGACACAATGAGATTACAATGAAGTGAAATATCACAAAAGCAATAACACAAGAAAAGCCTGGAGTTTGGAGTTTGGAGATGGTAGCAGCAATGGTGATGATAGCGCCGTCCTCTCTTGGCCTTGGATCACGAACAACCTTATGGAAGATGTCGTCTACGCCGGGAGGAAGTCGCCATTGTCGTTGAAGCAGTTTTTGGAGGGTGAATAACTTTGAACCCAAGAGGAATTAAGGGATGCCCAAGAAGAAGAGGTTGAAGAGGGGGAAGAGAGAAAAAATTTTAATGAAGAACTCAGAGAGAAACGAAGAGAAGAAGGGCTTCAAAATGGAGACATAACCGAAGCTAGCACCTCGGATGAACAGTAAAAACACAGGACAGCACCTTGAAAAAGAGATTCTAACATAACAACAGTAGAGAATTAGAAGATATTGTAGAAGACGAAGTTGTAGAACATTTAAAAATAAAGGACTTTCATGAAGACAGTAAGAGGAGAAAATGATGAGAAGGGTGAGAAACAAGGAGAAGAACATAGAGAAACATTGGTTCGCAGATGAACAGGATAGTACAGTGAAAAACATGAAATAGCTTACAAACAAGAAGGAATTAGAAGATGAAGCAGAAGCAGAAGTTGTAGATAACTTAAAAACAAAGAACTTTTATGAAGAGTGCATGAGCTGAAAACGAACTTACGTGGGAGAACTCGGAGGCCTAAGGTTGGGAGAGAAATTGCCAAAATGAAGAACTCCCTTTCTCCTCCTTGTCATGGGCTATTTATAGGGAAAGTTGGGTAGATGAAGGGTGGAGATTGTATCAAAAGGAGATGGATGGCTGAGATTTAAGTAGAATATGATGCATGGGGAAGAGGAAAAGTAGGTGGGCACCCCCTTTCTTGGACTTTGGACACCCCCTTTCCCAAGGCTCATCATGTATCTCCTTTATTTCAAACTTTGAATTCAATTTTCCCTCCAACCGAAATATGTGTTTCTTTTCCTCAATTTCAAACTTTTGAAATTTTTTTCCCTCCAATCAAAATATGTGCTTTTTGACTTGGTCAAAGTAGTGGTGATAATTTTACCCCGGGCTTCTTTTGTAATTACCTTCGGTGTCGTACACACACATAATTACACTTTAGTGCATAAAAATTACCACAATGTGCACATAAATCTTAAATGCTCATGATTATGCAATGGAGAATTAATGTTTATGGCCCTCAACTTTAATTTATTATTAAATTAGATAATCGAATTAATCAATTTACGTGAAAGCTCCAATTTAAATGCGGAGTTGAGGTTAACTATGAAATATGCATAATTACTTAATTATATGCACATAAAATAGTGTACATGTAATGAATTGTCATAACAAATGGACACTTATCACACCCCCCAACATACTCATTGCTAGTCCCTTAGCAATGCCAATAAATTAAATTTTAGGACTAACAAGAGTTTGCAAAATTCATGCTCTCATATCCAGTTATCCCTTCATAGAATCAACCAAAGATTAGGAATCTGGAATCATTAATGCACACTAGCCTTATGTAGGAACTTAATTGTACATGATTAAGAATACAAATTAAAGCTCAATAGCACTTGTGCATGTGTAACTACCAAATCCACAGTTTAGACAATTGCATCCCCCATTCGCTATTCCAAGTAAATGCCTTTCTACCCTACATCTCTTAGATCAGAGCATTAAGTATATTAGCTTTTTGTCTGCCTTATTGTTTTGTTCCTTTGGGATCTTTTATACCACACATGATGCTGCACTACCCTTCACTGCTCAACGTGAACCTCGACTCTTGCCTTAGGAGAAGTAGGCCCAGTTTCGCAGATCCAGGTTCCCTTTTCCGTTTTACGCGAACCTCAACACGTCTTAGGTGAAGTAGGCCCGGTTACTAAGAATTGGGGCATTTTTCATGGTGTTCTTTTCTTCTTCTTTTTTTTTTCATAGTGCCATTGCACTAATTTGATAGATAATTTGGCAGAAAGCTTTGTAAAAAGATCTCTTTTCTTAAGAAGTGCAGAATATCAGACAGCATACTAAAAATAGCAGAGGGCTTATCTTGCTTGTTTCATTAGTGTACAACATGAATTTTTTTTTCTTTTTTTTTTTCAAAGTGCACATGAACTTTAAAGGGATTCTTATATCAGTTTTCCATGTCTAGATTGACTAAATTTTCCATCATCCTTCTCCCTAGTCTTTTCTATTCAAGAATTACTTTTAATTTAAGCATGAATCATGAACTCAAAATGGGGTTTACAACTTTCTACTTTTATGCAACTATGACATGCAAGACAGAACTCCTATAGGGTTGTACTATATGCATCATGAAAATTTCTCTCCCCCCAACTTGAATGACATTGTCCTCAATGGCATATAGAATTGAAAACAATAGAATAATGTATCAATAAATACTTCTGAGTAGGAAAGAGACAACCAGATATGCGGGACGAAACCTCCATCAATGTCATAGACGGTGACGACTTCCTCTCCTTGGCCTTAACCTGACTACTAAAACACACTCAAACAAAAACGTCAAAACAACAACCTTGAGTTACCTCCCAGAAGCGCTAAGTTTTCTGTCTTCAGCCAGACGCATGAGAGCTCATGAAGATTTTATTCCAGACCACTTAGAACAATGGATTCTTTTTACATCTGATCATTTTCCAAATAAGGTTTCAATCTTTGACCATTGACAGTGAAAATGTGACCATGTTTAGGATTTAAAATTTTGATAGCACCGTGGTCAAAAGCTTTGACAACTACAAACGGTCCATCCCATCTGGACTTGAGCTTTCCAGGGAACAAGCGCAGCCTAGAGTTAAAAAGCCAGACCTTTTGATTTGGTTGAAAAGTTTTCCTTTGAATATGCTTATCATGAAAGGCTTTCATTTTGGCTTTATAGATTTTTGAATTTTCATAGACTTCATTTCTTAGTTCCTCCAATTCATTGAGTTGTAGAGCTCTTTGGGCCCCAGCTTGAATGAGATCAAAGTTGACTTGTTTGATGGCCCAATATGCTCTATGTTCAAGCTCTACAGGCAAGTGGCAGGCTTTCCCAAAAATGAGGCGATAAGGTGACATGCCAATGGGAGTTTTAAATACAGTTCTATAGGCCCAAAGTGCATCATCTAGTCTCTCGGACCAGTCTTTTCTATCCGGCCGAACTGTCTTATGCAGAATGGTTTTTATCTCCCTGTTGGACACTTCTACCTGGCCACTAGTTTGGGGATGGTAGGGGCTAGCGAGCTTGTGAGTGATGCCATATTTGCGAAGCAGAGCTCGGAATTGAAAATGAATAAAGAGCCCCTATCACTAATGATAGCTCTAGGACAACCAAATCTGGAAAAGATGTATTTCTTCACAAACTTCATCACAACCTTGTGATCATTTGTCCTAGTAGCAACAGCTTCAATCCATTTTGAAATATAGTCCACTGCCACCAAAATATATTCATTACCAAATGAAGGTGGAAATGGTCCCATAAAGTCTATTCCCCAAACATCAAAAATTTCTACTACCAGAATGGGACTGAGCGGCATCATATCTCTTTTTGAATTATTTCCTACGGCTTGGCACCTTAAACATGTTTTGAAAAATTCATAAGCATCTTTGAATAATGTGGGCCAATAGAATCCGCTCTGCAACACTTTCACCGATATTTTCTTTCCTGAAAAATGTCCCCAACAAGCGAGATTATGACAAAAGTTCAAAACAGATTGTTGCTCCTCCTCGGGGACACATCTTCTTATTATTTGATCTGGACCCATATGAAATAGCTCCGGGTCATCCCAAAAATAGTGCCTTACCTTAGAAAAGAATCGATCCTTCTCCTGTCTAGACCACCCTTCGGGAATCTACCCTACTGCCAGGTAGTTGACTATATGAGCGAACCAAGGGGTTGTTGTGTGAGAGATGGAAAGAATTTGTTCATCAGGGAAGGAATCAGACATAGGGGCACTTTCAGGAATTACAATCCTAGACAAGTGATCAGCTACAACATTTTTCAACCCCTTCTTGTCTCTTATTTCCAAATCAAACTCTTGTAGTAATAAAATCCACCGTAAGAGACGGGGTTTGGCTTCCTTCTTAGACATCAGAAATTTTAATGCTGAGTGATCGGAATAAACAATGACTTTCGCCCCTAATAGATATGATTGAAACTTTTCGAGGGCAAACACAACAGCTAATGATTCCTTTTCCATGGTGGTATAGTTCACTTGGGCATCAGCGAGGGTGCGGCTCGCGTAGTAGATCACCACGGGTTTCTTTTCAACTCTTTGACCTAGGACAGCTCCTACAGCATAGTCTGAGGCATCACACATGATCTCAAAAGGGAGCGACCAATCAGGAGATTGGAGAATGGGAGCTTGTATGAGAGCCGCTTTTAAAGAATTGAACGCCTCTAGACATGACTCATCAAGATGAAAGGGAGTATCCTTGGCGAGTAATTGTGTAAGTGGTCGAGCAATGGTGGAGAAGTTTTGAATGAATCTGCGATAGAATCCTGCATGGCCAAGAAAGGAACGGATCTGTTTGACCGAAGAAGGGGGAGGAAGATTAGAAATCACATCAACCTTGGCCTTGTCAACCTCTATTCCCTTCTCTGAAACTACATGGCCTAAAACGATCCCTTCTCTTACCATGGAATGGCTCTTCTCCCAGCTCAACACTAGATTCGACTCAATGCATCTTTTCAATACCCGAGTCAAATTTCCCAAACAATCATCAAATGAATCACCAAACACTGAAAAGTCATCCATAAAAACTTCCAAGCATTCCCCCACCATTTTAGAGAAAATGGACATCATACATCGCTGGAATGTGGCAGGGGCATTGCAGAGCCCAAAAGGTATTCTTCTGAAAGCAAACGTGCCATAGGGGCATGTGAAGGTTATTTTCTCTTGATCTTCTGGGAAAATTGCAACTTGGTTATACCCAGAATAGCCATCCAGAAAGCAATAATACTTTTGCCCAGCCAGTTTCTCCAAGATCTGATCAATGAATGGGAGTGGGAAATGATCTTTTTTCGTGACTAAATTTAGTTTTCTGTAATCAATGCAGATTCTCCATCCAGTTGGTAATCATGTGGGAACTTCTTCTCCTTTCTCATTTTTTTACAACTGTCAACCTTGACTTTTTGGGAACAACTTGAGTTGGGCTGACCCACTTGCTATCAGAAATGGGATATATGATCCCGGCATCCAACCATTTGACAACTTCTTTCTTCACTACCTCCTTCATACTTGGATTCAGCCGACGCTGCATCTCTCTGCTCGGCTTGGCATTATCCTCCAAGTAAATATAATGCATACACACATCCGGACTGATACCCTTCAAATCGGCCACTGACCAACCTATCGCCCTCTTGTGCTCCTGAAGGATATCTAGGAGTTGGGATTCCTGAGTAGCAGTGAGGTTGGAAGCAATGATTACGGGCAGAGTTTGGTTAGGACCTAGATAAGCATACTTCAAAGGATCTGGCAGAGCCTTCAATTCTAGACTAGGCGGCTGATCCAAAGATAGAAGAATAGGTTCAACTTGAAGTGGAGGGAGTGGTTCTACTCTAGAGTGGGGTGCACTAGAAAGTGAGGAATCCTGGAGCATGCTACCCTCTTCTAGACATTCCTCATTAACTTCCAGACTTTCTTCAATTAGTTCTTCAAAAACATCAATGACATTACATTCCTCTTCATGGTCTGGATATTGAGATGCTTTGAACACATTCAGATAAACCTTCTCTCCTCCAAAGGAAATATCCATCATCCCCGTGGCACAATTTATATTGGCCTTGGCCGTAGCAAGAAACGAACGTCCCAAAATGATAGGTGTGTGCTTTAATTCCTGGGACGAGGCTATATCCAGAATAAGAAAGTCCACCGGGAAATAACATTCATGCACCTTCACAATCACATCTTCCAATAGTCCCCTCGGAGTCTTTACAGATCGATCTGCCAGTTGAAGGATTATAGATGTGGGTTTCAACTCCCCTAGATCAAACTGCTCATATATAAAAGTGGGTAGCAAGTTCACACTGGCTCCAAGGTCCAGCAATGCTCTATCAAATGTAATTCCACCTATATCACAAGAAATCAGTGGAGCTTCGGGGTCCTTCAATTTTTTAGGTAAATGATTCATAACAACTGCGCTGACATCTTCAGGCAAGCGGACCTTTTGTGTTATTGCCTTTGGTTCCCTTTTTGGTGTACATAGCTCTTTTAAAAATTTTGCATATGCCAGTACATGTTTGATCGCATCCAATAGTGGAATATTGATGTTCACATGTTTACACAATTCCACTAGTTCTTCTTGTTGGACCGGCTTTCTCTTTTGAGCTTTAGGCTTCAATGCATCAGGGAATGGGACCTTAGGAACATACTCTTGGGGTCCTTCATCAACC
The DNA here is from genome assembly GCA_022559845.1 of Amorphophallus konjac. NCBI lineage: Eukaryota > Viridiplantae > Streptophyta > Magnoliopsida > Alismatales > Araceae > Amorphophallus > Amorphophallus konjac. The sequence goes on from CM040118.1 coordinate 217,175,310, forward strand.
TTTGCTTTCCTTTTGTCCAGCTTATTTTCTCCCCCCTTTTGCCTCTTCTTTTCTTGCAAAATTGTTGGCTCCTCATCTTCACTATCACTCTCCTCGTGGGCATCTTGGCCCGAACTACTACCCACATCCCTAGCCTGATAAGGGTCATTAAGAATTTTTCCGCTCCTAAGGCTAGAGATGGCTTTGGCATTCTCGAACTGAGGACCTATAGGAGGGGGCAGCTGAGGTTGGTTTGGCTGATTGGGTTGAGGAAGAATAGGAGCTCTTGGAGGGAAGCCTGGAGGTTGTTGATTGTGGGGGTTGGCCACCGGTTGGCTAGGGAGCTGACCTACCTCTCTTCTCATGTTATTGGCAGCAAGTTGCCCTATCTGGTTCTCCAACTTGAAAATGGATTGTGCTTGGGTAAGGATGAGTTGTTGGAGTTGTTCAAACTTGTCATCAAAAGTGGGCTGAGTAGGAGGTGGTTGATAATGTGGTTGATGTGAACGATGTGCAGGAAATTACTGAAATTGGCCCTGAGCAAATTGAGCTTGAGGATATGGGGCTTGAGCTTGATGGAAAGGTGATTGTTGATGGAAAGAAGGCTGATAAGAGAGATTTTGGTTTAACTGATTTGGCATGGAAAATGATTGTTTTGAATTTGGATGGTATGAGGGATGAGATTGGGTGGATGGGCCTTGGTTAGACTTCCAAGAAAAATTTGGATGATTTCTCCAGCCCGGATTGTAAGTGTTTGAATAAGGATCATATGTGGGCTTAGAGACACCTTGAGCAGCAAAGATTTGTTCTTAGATAAATGGGGGGAGTTGGGCTGCTGTGGGACACCCAATCACGGAATGGCTAGGGCTCGAACACAAAGCACAAATTTCTTCTTGACTTGGGGTTGAGAATTGCTGAGGTTGAGGGGCAGAAGGGAAAGAGGGTTCCTGTCTAGACATGGACAACAACTGGTCTAGCTTTTGGGCAACCATATAAACCTTCTCTATCTTTTGCGCCAACAAATCCATTTTATTCAACTTTTGATTTATGGCATTAATATCCATCTTGTTCTCACACTCACCTTGGCTCTTAACTTCATAAAGTCCACCCCTCTTAGAAGGCCCAATCATTCTTTCATATGATGAAAGCGAGGTATGGCTTATGGAATTTTCACTAAGCATTTCGAATAAATCATAAGCCTCATCCTCGCTCTTACTCATGAATGCTCCCCCACATGATGCATCCACCATCTGTCTATAATTCTCCGCCAAACCCTCATAGAATGCCTGTACAATTTGCCATCTTGATAACCCATGGTGGGGGCATTTCCTTAATAAATCTTTTAGTCTATCCCATGCTTCATGGATATGTTCCCCTGGGTTTTGTGTGAATCCAGTAATTGCTCTTCTCATCGTATTGGTTCGCCCTATGAGATAGAACTTCTTCAAAAATTCTTTTTGCATTTCTGCCCATGTATCAATGATCCTACCCAAGGCTCCTAACCAATATTTGGCTTTATCTTTGAGAGAGAATGGGAAGAGAGTTAGCCTAAGAGCATCATCAGAGAAATTCTGGATTTTAACAGTTGAGCAGATCTGAAGGAACTCATCAAGATGTTTGTAAGGGTCTTCATTGGGATTTCCATAGAAAGATGGCAACATTTGGATGGTACTAGACTTGATTTCATAATGAACTGCCTGGTTCTGAGGTGCTTGGACATAGAAAGACGGTTGGTATTGATTGGGCAAGAAATAGTCCTTCATTTACTTTGGAGGACCGGGATTTTCGGCCATTAGATTTTGGTGGTGAGGTCCTTGATTTTCGGCCATGAGATCTTGTTGGAGATCGTTCCCTGGATACAAGACTCTCTCAATTTCTTGAATGGGCCCTAGTAGGTTTGGATGTTGAGATCGTCTACCTTGCATGAACTAGGACGAAGAGAGGGATGATTTTAATTTTTTTTTAATTTTTTCCCTTTTTTTGGTTTTGATACAAACTAGGACGAAGAGAGAGAATATGAGATTTTTTATTTTTTTTTTTTTTATGTAAACACAAACAAGTTATCACACAAATTACTTACTGCCCTAGATGTGACCTAGACCTACAAATTGGGTTTCACAAAATGACTAAAGTGAAACTTAAGTTCACCCTCAATATTTCCACCGGCCAGGTAAGGGGTGGGATAGTGGGAGGTTCTCCCTACTTTCGTAGGGACCTAATTATGCCAAATCACTAGCCCGCTTAAGGCGTTTGCCGTCCGACCGTCTTGCCTTAGGCACCGGTTTTCATAAGAGGGTAAGCCCAAATAACACAAGAACCATAGTGTGAACCTAGGGCCAATGTCTACTTGATTTTATTTAAGGTCTAGGTGATGCAAAGATGCATGGGAATTGTTGTTTATGGACTAAGGAAGGGTGATGAAATCCCCACCTTGTCTTACTTATGGGTATTGCCCTTAGAATATTTTAGAAATGATATGTAACAAACCAAGTTCAAACAAGGGGTTCTATGCAAGCATGGAAATGCATGAGCATGCTTTTGAAAAAAATAAAGTACTCACCTTGCCTCCCGCAATCTTTAATAATGTAATTAACAATAATTAAACAACAAGAAAAAATAAATTCTATCCTAAATGATGCATGACCTAAAAGATGGAAGTGTGGGTTCTACTCTTACAATGAAGATTTTTATTGAAGTTCAAGTGATGATTTTTTTATTTTTATTTAGTGAACCTATCTAACCACAAGATATGAAATGTAGAGAAATGAAATTAAAATGAAGGAGGAGAAGTTTGGATACTTACTTGAAAAGCGTTCCCTCGTTCTTTTTTTTTTCCTTTTTTTTTGAAATGAAATGATAAAAAGACTAAGGAAAGGGAGCAGAGCTTACCTCTTAATTGCTTCTTTTTTTTCTTTTTTCTTTTTTTTTGATTTTTTAACTTCGATTCTTGAAGTGCATTCCCTCGTTCTTTTTTTTTTCACCTGTAGAAATAAGAAAAAGAAAGAGATATTAGTACACTTATAAACACAAGGAAAACATTCTTAAACCAAAAATCATCATTCCTCTCCGGCAACGGCGCGAAAAATTGATAACACGAAAGTTCGTCGTTTAAAACACGTGTATAACAATCTTAAAACCGAACTCGCACAAAATGATCAAAAGAGAACGTAGTACTATGGCAAGCACGGGTCGAATCCACAGGGAAGAAGAGATTTTTAGAGTTAAAAATCTTAGAGTCCTTTGAAAAATACTTGTGATTTGGATTTGCTTAAAGAAAATAGTGAAATGATGAACAAACCAAACACTTAATTGAAAACACCATGACTATGCGCTTATGCTATAGAAAATAATTGCATGAAGTGGAAAGAAGATATATAAGAAAGAGATAGAGAGGGAAGAAGAGCAAGGACTAGATCAAAAGAACAACTCCTTTCATTAACTTAAAAGAAAGAGTACATGAAATGTGAAACAAGTTTATACTAATGACACAATGAGATTACAATGAAGTGAAATATCACAAAAGTAATAACACAAGAAAAGCCTGGAGTTTGAAGTTTGGAGATGGTAGCAGCAATGGTGATGATAGCACCGTCCTCTCTTGGCCTTGGATCACGAACAACCTTGTGGAAGATGTCGTCTACGCCGGGAGGAAGTCGCCTTCGTCATTGAAGCAGTCTTTGGAGTGTGAATAACTTTGAAACCAAGAAGAATTAAGGGATGCCCAAGAAGAAGAGGTTGAAGAGGAGGAAGAGAGGAAAAATTTTAATGAAGAACTCAGAGAGAAAAGAAGAGAAGAAGGGCTTCAAAATGGAGACATAACCGAAGCTAGCACCTCGGATGAACAGTAAAAACACAGGACAACACCTTGAAAAAGAGATTCTAACTTAAAAACAGTAGAGAATTAGAAGATGGTGTAGAAGAAGAAGTTGTAGAACATTTAAAAACAAAGGACTTGCATGAAGACAGTAAGAGGAGAAAATGATGAGAAGGGTGAGAAACAAGGAGAAGAACAGAGAGAAACACTGGTTCGCAGATGAACAGGATAGTATAGTGAAACACATGAAATGGCTTAAAAACAAGAAGGAATTAGAAGATGAGGCAGAAGAAGAAGTTGTAGATAACTTAAAAACAAAGAACTTTTATGAAGAGTGCATGAGCTGAAAACGAACTTACGTCGGAGCACTCGGAGGCCTAAGATTGGGAGAGAAATTGCCAAAATGAAGAACTCCCTTTCTCCTCCTTGTCATGGGCTATTTATAGGGAAAGTTGGGTAGATGAAGGGTGGAGATTGTATCAAAAGGAGATGGATGGATGAGATTTAAGTAGAATATGATGCATGGGGAAGAGGAAAAGTAGGTGGGCACCCCCTTTCTTGGACTTTGGACACCCCCTTTCCCAAGGCTCATCATGTATCTCCTTTATTTCAAACTTTGAATTCAATTTTCCCTCCAACCGAAATATGTGTTTCTTTTCCTCAATTTCAAACTTTTGAAATTTCTTTTCCCTCCAATCAAAATATGTACTTTTTGACTTGGTCAAAGTAGTGGTGACAATTTTACCCCCGGCTTCTTTTGTAATTGCCTTCGGTGTCCTACACACACATAATTGCACTTTAGTGCATAAAAATTACCACAATGTGCACATAAATCTTAAATGCTCATGATTATGCAATGGATAATTAATGTTCATGGCCCTGAACTTTAACTTATTATTAAATAAGATAATCGAATTAATCAATTTACGTGAAAGCTCCAATTTAAATGCGGAGTTGAGGTTAACTATGAAATATGCATAATTACCTAATTATATGAACATAAAATAGTGTACATGTAATGAATTGTCATAACAAATGGACACTTATCAACATGCCACCCGGTCAGGCGAGAAATGGGGGCGCCAGCCGCCGCCCAACCACAACATCATATTCAGGGCAGAGCAGCCCTACAAGACACCTCCCCCGGAGGTCAAGGAGGTCCAGATCCCTCCTCCACCAGGATTATATAACAAGAGTGGGGGCAAGGCAGTCCCTTCATTCCTTGAATTTATGAAGATGTCTAAGGGGAAGCAGCCATGCCAGGAGGCTAACCTTGCGCCCGGGGATGTTCACCCGTAGCCAACACAATCTTCCGAAGCTCCAAATACAGATGGATCTTGCCCTACAGCAACTAATGATGAACGCCAAGGATCTGGTACCAGCCATAAAGGCACTGAGTCTGAAGCATATGAAGCAGGTCCGTCAGGGGCCGCAACTCAGGACTCTCTCAAGCCCAGGTGGGCTGAAGAGATTAAGCTTTCCAATGTCTGAGCTGGGAGCCGAATAATGAAGCTACTCAAGAAGATCCCTGCTCGATTTACAATCTGGGAGATCCTCTCTTTGAGTTAAGAGACTCAATAGGTGATCATCACTGCTCTGCAGACGTCTGCTCATTTTGAGACCTGCTTGGCTGAAGCAATGCCGGAAGCTAGCATGACATTCACTCCAGAGGATATGCTGGTACCTACCATCAGCCACAACAGGCCGCTGTATATGAAGGGGCACCTGAATGGAAGGGAGTTGAACAGGATTTTGGTTGATCCCGGTGCAGCGGTCAACATCCTGCCCTATAGAATATACGAGAGGCACCACTTCAACGTGCATCTCGAGAAAGTCGGAGATATGCGCATCGCCGGCTTCAATCAGAAATGTGAAGTGTCAATGGGGGTGGCAAAGTTCACACTCACCTTGGCGGATTTCACTACGATGGTGCAGTTCCATGTCATCGACTCCCGCACCTCGTACAAAGCACTGCTCGGCCGCCCATGGCTGCATGAGAATATGGTGGTGCCCTCCACGCTCCACCAATGTATCAAATATAGTCTTCAGGGGAAGGAAGAGAGAATATTTGCTGACCTCCACCCGTTCGAGGTATTTGAATGTCACTTGGCGGACACCAACCTATATGCGGGGCCTTCTCAGAAGACCTCTGAAGCTAAGACCCCTGCGGAGGCATCAAGAGGCGCATCCGGCGACGATTGGTATCCACCACCGCCGCGCGGATATGTCAAGCCTAAGGTGGTCTCCGATATCACGGCATCCGGGGACGTGGGCAGAATAGCACCTCCAGCATTATACGCCGAAGCTAATGAAGTGTAGGTCGATCGGCAACACAATTACATTAGAGTCCCGGACGGCCTCTCCAAGCCGATTCCTGGCCTTGATAACCCCACTGTCGAGCCTTCCAAAACTTGGGAGGTGACACAGGAAGATGGACCCAACAGCTTATTCTATACGGCTGAAGAGCATCCTACTCGGGAAGACACAGATTGCTGCCTCCCCGAAGATATAGACAATCCGTCAGTCCCCATCAAGGGTCTGGCATTCACAACCAGTCGGATGGCCAGGATGTTTCAGAAGCAGCACGTCCCCTCCGATCAGTCTCAAAAGCGCAAGGAAGCTTTCCAAAAAATGTGGTATCCCGCAAGTCTGGATAAGGAAATGAGACGCGTCTCTCAGCACCCGGGGTTGGGCTTCACCCTAGAAGAATATTACTACAGTGGGTGATACAAGGTGGACACTATCTCCGCCTTCTACCCTGCTGAAGATAGCCCACCGGGGGCAACTTTTGATGAATACCCAGCGGGAGCTGAATATGCTACCCCGGCTCAGCCCGGAAATCAAGAAGCGGAGACCGTGATTCCGTGCTGATGCTGGGAACAGGTCTGTCCAGGACAGACGGACCTTCAGGCCTAATTTGATACGGCTAGTAGCAGCGAAGCCGAAGATGTTGAAGAAAGTGGGAACTCTCCCTCCGACCAAGTCCTACTGATATTAACCTCGGCACATCTCATGCCAATCAGGGAAGCCTCAACCGACTCCGACCAAGAGGTATATGCTGCCAAGGAAGGGAATGCTACTTCTATTGAAGATGCAACTACCTCAGAAGATGGGATCTCCTTACCCTCTGCTACAAGGCTGGGATGCTGTCCCAGCCCAACGACAAGCAGCCATCAGTCTGTCACAGCTGCAACCCCAACTACAAGGGCTGAAGCTGCTCTCTCGCCCTTGGAGACTACAACGGCAGTGGATTTGCTGAAAGAGCAATATGCACGGCCGCTATTAAATGAAGCAGAGGACTTCCGAGAAGCTCTGATGATGTCAAATGAGGAAGTCGAGGTCCTCGACCCTAAAGATGGTATTCCAGATTTTGTCGACCTCCAACCGGCACCTCCGGAGATAGAAGACGGGGGCCAAGCTACAGTCGACGAGCTGATAGAAGTCAACTTGGGAGGTGAGGAAGACCCTAGGCCTACCTTTCTCAGTGCCCAATTGTCGCCAGAAGAACGGGAGCTATACATCCAATTACTGCATGTCACGTCCCGACGCAGAATATCGAGGGCGCGACGAGTCGTAAACAATCGTGTCGATCAGAGCATGTACAATTTTATTTCTAAAGACAGAAATGAATGGGAAAATTGTACCTTTATTCCATCAAAATGAAGTTTACAACACTAAGTGATAAGCCATAAAGGCAAATTACAACTTTCAATCCCAAAGTACATCATTCTTGTAAAAACACTAATGATGTACATAAACCTAGGTAAAAAGGAAAATCACTCTCTCACTCTTGTCCATTCCCTTGTTCATTTTCATTTCCTGCAATAATTAACCAAAACGTAGGGTGAGCTAAAAGCTCAGTAGGATTTTATATCTCTAAAAACCAGGCAATCTTTAAGTATTAACAATATAAGTAATTTTTGAAGTTGTATCGAGAAGTGTATAAACATGAATGGAATTTTCAAGTAATGACTTTGAACAAGTAAAGAATTTCATGTAATTGCCCATTTTCACGCAAGTCAAGTAATTCATGTAAACAAGTAATCAAATACCAATAACGAAATATGGAATGCCGTATCAAGTAAATCTATCATGCACTTCGGTGCAATGTCACACCGTGGTCAATCAACTCCCATGGGCACAAGTACTTTTGGGCGCTCCCCCCAGGACCAGACCGGACCCCATTAATGCCAAGCATTGAGTCATATGGATCCGAAGATCCCAAGTACGTTTAGACATCCACTTTAATATATATGGCCAATGATTTTCAAGAAAATGTTGTTTGTAATAAGCACAGATTTGACCAAATTTTAAAAGTTACAAGAAAAGTAGATAACAATTTAATGCATCATGTTTAACGACATTAAGTCGTGGAGTTCAAAAATGAACGGTAAGTAGGAAGAAAATTTAAGATAGTAATTTTATTAGAATTATTTTTTTAAAAATATCTTAGCTTAATATCATAATCGTAAAACATCAAGTTTTACTTATGAAAATATATGCTTTATGAATTACAATCATGAGTTTAATCATACATTAATTAACCATATGATAAGAAAATAGAATTTTATGTCAAAAATAGCTCTAACTCGTTGAAAATAATCTTAACATGCTGAAAATGATTTTCATATATTACTTTACTGATATGATGATAAAAACAAAATTTTCATGCTGGATTTAATTTTTAACATGCTAGAAATTAATATTTAACATCCTAAAATTAATACTTAACATGCTAAAATAATTCTCATACATTAACTTACTGATAGCATGATAAGATAAGTTTACCGTGCTGATTACAGAAATTTTCTGATAACAAAATAAATTTTATGATACTGAAAATTATTTTTCTATATTTATTTACTAATTATTTGAAAGAAAAATAGAATTATCATGTTAAAAAATAGTTTTAAATTTTTGAAAATAATTCTAATATGCTAAAAATAATTCAATCATGCTGGAAATAATTTTATCATGATAGAAGTAATTTTAACGTGCTGGAAATATTTTTCATGTATCAATTTACTAATTACTTAATAGGAAATTAGGTTTAACATGCATAAAAATAGTTTAAATAAATTTTAGCATTCTGAAAATAATTTTAATATCTCAGTATGTATAAAATAATTTTATCATGCTAGAAGTAATTTTTAACATGCTGAAAATAATTTTCATGCATTAATTTACTAATTACTTCATAAAAAAATAAGTTTAACATATAAAAATAATTTTTCCTGATAATATGATAGAAAAGATTTTTATCATGCTGAAAATAATTTTAATATATCGATTTTCTGATAACCAGATTTTTAGAAGCTAGAAATAATTTCCATGCATTAATTAACTAATTATTTGATAGAAAAATAGACTTTTCATGCTAAAAAATAGTATTTAATTAGATATGTCATGTTAAAAATAGTTTTCAGACTTTAGTATGAATAAAATCAATTTTACTATTCTGGAAGTAATTTTTAGCATGCTGTAAATATTTTTCATGCATCAATTACTAATAATATGCTAAAAATAGGTTTTTCATGCTAAAAAATATTTTTATTCCACAAATATAAATTTTAACATGCTGTAAATATTTTAACATGTTAATATGGATTTCCAACATTTTTGGATAGTGTCTATGAACGCGTCCAGGAGTCTGGACGTTTTCTCTAGACACGTCCGTGGTTCTGGACATTTTATAAAAAAATATTTTTACATTTTATATCCATTTCTTTGAGGCGTCTAGGCATGTGGATGCCTTTATAAATTTATTTTAATAAAATTTTAAATTTTTATATTGAGGCGTCTAATCATTTGGACGCCTTTATAAATTTATTTTAACAAAATATTAATTTTTTTATAGAGGCGTCAAGGCATGTGGACACCTTCTTGAAATTATTTTAATATTTTTTTTCAAAATTTGGACAGAGGGACAGTCTGTCTGAGCGCGTCTTATCTAGTGGACGTGCTATATTGACGCGTCCAGATGACTGGACGTCTCCTTAAATATTATTATATATTTTTACTTTTGAATTCTGGTCAATATAAAAGCAGTTAAGAGCGCGTCTTATCGAGGAGACGCTTTCCTTAACGCGGACTGAGTTTTAACAGCTACGGTTTTCTTAAGAAAAAACGTGAATACCCTTCAATAAAATGCTAATAACTTGCTCATTTCTCAACGAAATTTAGGGAAACATGTATCAATGGAAAGAGCATTGAAAAATACACAAGATAGCATGCTTTAATTAGAGTTTAGCTTGAGAGACACCTACCTTTGAGCGGATTTAAGGAAGAAGTAAGAAAATCTCCAATTTGATATGAAAACCCTTAATTCTCCAAATCTTTCCTTGAAATCTCCCTTAATCTTCAGAGTAGCATAGCCTAGGCCACTAATGATGATTTGAGGGTCGAATTGGGCTCTATTTATGGTCAAAACTTGGCCAATTTTGTCAAAATTTCTTACCTAATTCCACCAAACCCATTAACTCCGAATTAGAAGAAAATTCATATTTCTCCTCTTAATCTAGCCTCAAATTGGTGTGAAACCAATGTAAAAATGGCTGGTCTAAAGTTATAAGTTAGGTATGGGTTGATTTTTGAGTCAATCTTCTAGAAATTAGGTTATTTTAATCCCTTAAATGTCATATTAAACACATGTTGCGAATTTAAGGTTATTTATCATTTATTAAATCCTTTAATCCATTAATCCAACCCATTATGGATTATCCAATGGGCCAATTATGATCCTAGTCCATTATATAGACTTTTATTGGGCTTACTATGATTTATCTAAGGCCTAAAGCAATTAATTTTCTATTTACTTCAAGTAAATTCAAGTAAATTCAATAAACTAGCTTATTTCATATAGTAAAAATGTAATTTCATTATTTCATGAAAATTTTAATTACATAATGAAATTGAAAATTTTATTTCATATAGGGTCGTTTTCTTCACGACGGCCATAGCTGGGGAGGGGGGTTCCCCTGCCCCCCCTCCGGTATCCACTGGGGAGACAACTTCAACACCTCGACGTCGCTCTTATGCTCAAATGCTAATGGCATCCAATCCTATTCCTCAGCCTGCTTTCTCAATAAAGAAGCCGGCATTCACAGATAAAGGAGAACCTGCGGTGTTTTTCTCTCGGGCGGAAATCATAGCATCAATGCAACCTTTTCAACATGCCGTGATTGCGAAATGTGCATATGGTCGACCCTCCATCCCTGAGATCAAAGCTTGTATGGCGCAGCGCCTGGGTCTATCCTCTGATTTCATAATAAGCCGGCTCTCTCCCAGGCATATCCTCATTCGTCTGGGCTGTGAAGAAGACTTTGTAAAGGTTTTCATCCGCATGAATCTATACATCAAGGGTTACCTATTCCGGTCCTTCAGATGGACACATAATTTTGATTTTGAAGCAGATCCCGACTCGGCACCGGTATGGATTGGATTTCCCTCTCTACCTATAAACTTTTTCAATGAACCTATGCTACGATCTATAGCAGGTAACATAGGGGAGGTTCTTCGAATTCATGATAACTCTCTGGCCCTGACAGAGACTTCAGAAGCTCTGGTTTGTGTGGAATTTAATCTCACATCCACTCGTAGAGATCGATTGTGGATTGACATGGAAGGGGAAGGTTATTGGTAGGCCATTCGCTATTATAATATTCTGCCACTTTGTTCTTTCTGCCATAAACTCGGGCACTCTGAAGCTGAATGCAAGAAAAAAATAAATGCTACTGTTTCAGGGACTAAAACAAATGCTACTCGGGGTGGTGCGGACACCCGAGCAGTTGATCGGCACGATACGCCGAGCCACCGGTACCGCACGCGGAGTACGACACGAGCCACCTCGGCGTCCATCTGGCTCGGAGACAGCCTGGAGACACCGCCCTGAGTCTCCCCATTTATTATATTTAGTTAGACTTTATATGTGTGTAATTTGTATTTATTTCATTGCATTCGGTTTGCCATTTTGATTGTAATAGGGGCTTATGTGTAATTTGGACCCCGTGGGCCCCACGGGCCCCCCAGGCCCCATCCCATTGGGCCACCTCAGCCTAAGGTCCCACGTGGGGTCAGTCAACATGCCAAATGGAGGCATCTAGAAGTTTGACTGGTAAAATGACACATGGGGGACAAATGGCTTGAAAAGTCTAAGTAGGCTACCCACCCCCACCTACCAAGTCCACATGCTACATCCTAGTCCAAGTGTAGCGACCCGGATTCCGGATACCCGGTGCACCCGGTATAAATACCGAATACACGTGATATCACATGGGACCCGCGAGGCCTCCCAAGCGCGGGAAAGCGCCGAAGGGATAAAAGGCATGTGTAGAGTACATTGAAGCCACAGAGATATAACAGCAAGCAATTTCATTAGATTAGATTGCTAAAGTAGCAGAAATAAAATTACCTTTTCATTAATAAATTTTTAACAATTAAACACAGAGTCCAGCCCAAAGGAAAGACAATGAGTCTAGCACAGTACAGTACGACAGAAAGAAACGTACACAGAAGTCGGGAGAAGCCCGACGCAGGTACAGCTGGCAGCTACAACAGCAAGCGAGCACTCCGCCAGGAACAACAGAGGCAGACGTCGAAACCCACCTGAAAAGCAGCAGGGGTGAGTCTCAACAGAAACTTAGTAGGGGTCACGCGGATCCCCACTGGAAAACGCACAAAGCAAAAGCAACGAAAGCAGCAACAAACGCAGCAAGAACAGCAACGTAGCAAAGCAGGAAAGCTACACTACAAAGCTGTAAAGGAACAGACGGGAATTAGGAGTAGGGAACACACAGGAGAGGGTGAGAACCCGCACCAAACAAGCGGCTACCGAACTAACCTCGGCACCCCAAACTACTCCAAACAAAAGGCAACAGATGGATGACCCCAAACTCACACAGAAGGGTACATCAGTCTGTCAACCAGCCCAACAAAGGCGAAGGCGAACGCCGACACCGGGAAACAGACAAAACACGACAGGGAACGTCGTGCACAAAGCCCCATGCACGAATAGAACACCGTTCGGACAACAAAACACTGACCCCGAGTGCAGCCACGAACGGGAAACTCGCAAAGGTCACAACGCGCAAGAAAACGCGAAGAGCTACGCGTCACGTGACGGAAGCACCCCCTTAGAAAGCCAGCTGCGTCCACTGACGTCTTACGCCGCACCTCAAGTGTCTAGCCTACAGCACTGCTGCAACAACAGCAGAGACAGAGACACCAGCTGAACCAAATAGTAACAGCAAAACAAGTAACTAGTCAGGGTCACGCCCGTCGACGTAAGTCCTTCGTCCCTGACCACGTGTGCACACACTGGCTCTAGCCCAAAGCCAGGTCCTCTAGCTAGTATTCTCCCTCGGTAGGACGCTACCGTGTGGCCAGGAGCCCGCGAAACCAGCTACAACCGCTCAATGGGAAACACTCCTCTGCTTTCCGCAAGCAGGACGGCACTCAACAGACCTTAGAGCAACAACAAGTGGAGGCTTCACACGACACAGAAGCTCAAAACACAAGTACCGAAGTACAAACGGGCGACCACACCCCCTCAACACGTACTTCGAGGCACCAAATGGCAGCATCGCCACTGCCGACAACTCAGGACAAGCAACTAGACCTCCTACGCAACGATCCTTGAGTCAAACGACTAAACGGCAAGATCGTCACAACCAGCGGAACAAGCCGCCAATCGGTCTAATCCTAAGCCAGAGAAACCACGCTCCGCAGAAAATAACACACGGAGACCTGAGGGAAACATCAAGAACCCTCAGCATAGCTGGACACGCAAACCGAGGTAAAACAACACCTCGAAGCATCCAGAAGCAGTGTCTCGGACAGGACAGAACTGCCAAGACACGCACAAGCAAGGTCACACGTCAACCACTGGGTCAAACCGGGTTGACCGAAACCAAACAACAACAGCATACAAGAGTAGGATCAAGAGTCCTACCACAAGTAAGAAGACTCCTGGCTACCTTACAACGTAGTCTTAACCCTCATAGGACGTCGGAATACATCCACAGGACAACGGGCAGACCACTAGGCCAAGCCAAGACACACAGAATCATCGGGCGGAAAACCAAGGCACAAAGGAAGTAACGCACGGGCCTTAGACCGCTACAAGCAAGTGACGGTCCAGGTCAGGGCCGTTATTTCCCAAACGACGGACGGACTCGGGCCGTCACACACCACCCTGATAACCTACAAAACCACACAAAAGCCAAGTAACGCACGGGACCAGGGGCGTTACAAGCAAACGACGCACGGAGACTCCACCGTTATTTCCAACGGCAGCAAACCCAAACCAAAGCCAAGTAACGCACGACGCCAGGCGCGTTACTCACAAATGACGCGGCAGGAGAGGGCCGTCGCATTCCAAACGACGCGCAGGGGCCCATCCGTTACTTCAACGGCATGGCCACCCTCAACCCAGCACAAACAGCAAACGACGGACAGAGGCATGCGCGTTACTCACTAACGACGCACAGGGTCCCCACCGTCACATCCAACGGTGCAGCAAACCCAGCTCTGCCAAAGCAGAAAGTAACGGCCAGGGGCTCCACCGTTACTCTCAAACAATGGATGAGGCTCCGACCGTTGAAGGCACCGCCTCAACGAGTCAACGTCAGTCAACTGGCAAGCAACGGCCTGGGCAAGGCGCGCCGCTTCCATCTAACGCACTGGGTCCAGTGCATTAGATCAACCGACTTAACCTCAACACAAAACGACAAGAAGGAAAGTAACGGCCAGGCACTGGGGCGTTACATGGAAATAACGCTCCATCCTGGGGCCGTCGCTTACCCAGAAGCAAAAGAGCTAAAAACAACACAGACCAAACGACGGTCAGTCGTAGGGCCGCTAAATCAAGTAACGGTCGCTGGCATGACCGCCACTTCGGTCACGGCGGGAAAACATAGGAATGGCCGGATCGGCCCGTTCCACGCCCCATTCACGCCGAAACGCAGGGGAAACACACCGCAACGACAAAAAACAACACCAAGGGGCTCCAAACCCCACATGCACGCACAAAAACGCAAGATTCGGGCAATTTTACCAAATCAACCCTAAATGGGTCACCGAGGTTCCCGGGCTTCTACCGGCCTTGAATGAACACCAAATCGCACGAAATCAACGTGGATGGGATTCTAACATCCCGGCGGTCATTTAGAAACTAACTGAACCGCAAACGGTCACCGTTTACCGGCCGACCCTAAAAACCACGAAAATCACGGTTTAGGCAAAACAAGCCCAAACGCGCTCGTTTCCTAGCCGAACGCCGTGCAATGGCAGGGAAAACGAAGATGGAGAAGCAAGGATCTGTCACCCTACCTCCACCGAAGAAACCGTGCCCCGAAAGGACTAAACCACGCCGAAAACCACTCACGAACCGATTTCACCGGCTTTGAATCCACCGTACGGGATCGCGCCAGAATCGATCCGATCCTCGCCTCATCGCGCACCAATCCAACTCCACGGCATCGTCGCCCAGCTCCTGCACCGCTCCGTCTGCAGCCGGAAGCGAGAAGGAGGGAGAACGAGAGAAAACGGGAGAGAGAGACGGTCGCGGCCGAATGAGGGAAGAGAGAGGAAGAGGAAAAGAAAAAGAAAGAAATTAGGAAATTTTCCTAATTTCCGAAAATTCTGAAAATGCGCCGAAAATGCACAGATTCAGAAAAATACGCAAAAATAGTCGAAACGACCAGCTCGAAGAGTACATCGTCGCTGTAGCATCCACGAGCTCGAGAATCGACAAACAAACTCACCGTAGGGTTCCGTAACTAGTACGTGAGAAAAACCCACACGGCTCGTCAAACTCAACTCGGAAGCCACAAAAGCGAACCGAAACTCAACGAAACCAATCCGAAAGAGATCCGAAAGATCCAAAAAAGATCCAACAAGATCCAGGGCATTACACCAAGGGCCGCCCCCCTCCCCTTAGTTTTTTATAATTTTTGTGTGATGTGTCACACTCCATCCCAACCCTCCATTCCCATCCCCTAGATCCAATGGTTGTGGATAGATGTGAGATGTAACACATAAATACTTGTATTTTCCCATTTTCATGAATTAATGCCATTTGATTCAAACTAACTCAAGAGCAAGGACTGGTGCGCCCCCCCTCCTCTCTCCTCCCTCTCCCCCTTGAAGCTGTGAAGGCTTCCATTTTGAGGTGTGACGCCTCGTGTATCGGTTCCGACGATCGCCGCCGCCGCCACGAGCCGCCACCGCACCGCCTTCGCCATCAACGGAGTTCTGCCCGCGCAGTACCACAGAGGCTTCCACGAATTTCTTGTCTCAGCCACGAGCTCAGATAGATCTGGGGATTTTAGTGGATGTTCCAGAGATGTCAAGGACATCCCACAAATTTTGGTTTTCCATTCAGATCTCGTTTCATAATTTTTGATTTTTGTCCACTCTTCCATTTCGGTTCTGCCAGAGTTCTGTCCAGATTCATCGCCGCCCTGAGTTTTATGTCTTAGGTCCACTTTTTGATTTCTTCTCGTTCGCCCAATTTTACTGCAGGTTCCAACCATCCACCCCTTCATCCACAATTTTTCTCAATTTTTGGTTCGTCCATCTCATATTTTCTAAAAATCGTTCTCAGTCCCAGCTACAGTTCTATCCCCCTGTTCCCAGATCCGACCACCAGTCACCCCAAAAATCATAGTAAATCACCACCACCTCCAAATCAAATTCCCAAAATAGTTCCAATTTCGTGGTTTGATACCCTACAACTTTGAAGAAGAGCTCAAGAGCTGAATCGGAGGTTTATTAGGCGGTCAACGGTGGTTCTCAGACAAGTTCCCTGCAGATCTGAGATTTCAGTTACTGTACAACAGGGGCTTGTAAATTCATTAAAGTTCTGATCCGACCAGATCCAGCAGATCTCTCTGGGTATAGATTGAAGCATTTGAAGAGAGCTTTCCAACGATAGCTCATGTGTCCCGATCCGACGTCGGGATTGATCGCAGCGGCCGTTTTCGCCGGAGCGCGCGCCTGAAAACAACAACTAAAAATCTGTGGGCAGCAACTTCAAAGCTTGGGAATCGGGACCGATCGACCCCCGATAGGTGTTCTCGGGCGACCGCCGTCCGTGGAGGCGCGCCACCAGGGGTCCCCATCATAGTGGGTCCCACCCCTGAAGATCCGGAGGACAGCGCCATCCGTGGGCCCCGCGGGCCCGCAGAACCCGCCGTTCGGAAAGCACCAAAACGCGGAGTTCGGCACCGCCGGGCGACATCAAGATGCTGCCCGTCAACCCGAGTTGTGTGATTCCCGGGCCCCACATGTGACCTTTTACCTCCCTGCGTGGAGTGGGTCAAATCTTTGTATTGCTGTGATATTGTTTAACCGGGAGTCCGTGATTCGGCCGGGGTTGTCTTCGCCACGCCGGGTGCGTGGAGGTAATGGTCCGAACCTCTTGGCGTTCATTTGCTTAGCTAGTATACGGTCTTTTGCTGCTGCCGAGAGCGTAGGTACTAGCCCGTGTGTCTATGTCACCGCTGTGAGAGTGAGTGTGACCCGTCCCGTGACTCGATCTGAGTCCGGAAGTTGAGTCGGACTACCCTTGACCTCCGCCGGTTCCTTAACCGCGCACGGTCCGCGCTTTCCCTCGCTTGGGATGACGAGTGAGCTTCCACTTCTGTTAGCGACGTTTGCCACCAGGAGCTCGTAGTGTCGGGCTTAGTGTCTCCCTGGTGTGTGCTGCTGGTCGCGTCTTCATCCAGAGTCCGAGGGTGGCACCATATAGTGCCGTCTCCCGTGTCCGTCCCGCATCAGTTTGGTATCAGAGCAGGTTGAGTCTAGGGTAGTCGTTGCATAAGTCATGCATCATGGTCTAAGTCGAGTCTAGGGTCATCCTTATTTTCAAAACAACAAAAAAAAAGTGTGTTTTAAATTGCATTTGCACCCTTTATTCGGTATCTTAAAAGGTGTTGTCCGAACGTTAGGCTACGCCTATCGGGAGGTCGCACACTTGCGGGAGTGATCTTCGGATCGATTAACTCCGCCCCGTACCGGATATTGGTTTAGGTCTAAGTGCATCATTTAGTGTGTGTTTGCATTAGTCGGTGTCTTCTAGGTCGTGTGTCAGTTGCATGCCCACCCGTCGAGGCACCCAATACTCGCCACCACCACCTATGGCGGAGTCCCGAGCCCGTAGTTCCGATGAGTCTTCCACGGCCGAGATGTTCCGGGCCATCATGGATCGTTTAGACACGCATATGGATGGCCTTAGTACGCGTATGGATGGCATAGGGACGCGTCTAGAAGGGCGGATGAAGGTCCTCGAGGATCAGGCCGGGGTTTCGGAGCAGTCCATTCAAGGCCTTGTTGGGTGGATTGCCGTCCTAGAGAGGGGCCCAGTAGCGGCACAACCCGCGCCGACGAACGGCCAACAGGAGCCGGTTCAGCAGCCTGCTGTGCCAAGGGCTCAGGTGGAGAATGTTGGGGTTCAACAGGTGCATGTGGTGGATGATTATGCATCTAATAATGATCAAGGGGGTAACGGTCGTCGTCATCAACGACGGAATCATGATGACGAGGATGACGACCGCATTCTTAGGGGCGTGCGTGCGGACCCTCCCACTTTTAGCGGGTCCTTGGACCCTAGGGTGTATTTAGATTGGGAGGCCGGCATGGACCGGTACTTCGAGTGGTTTGAGATGACGGACCACCGAAGAGTCCGATACGTAAAGATGAAGCTGCAAGGGCAGGCTTAAACTTATTGGATCAATGTGGAGAGCCTGCTCAACCAGCGACGTCAACCCCAAATCGGTACTTGGGATGATATGAAACTCAAATTGAGGGAGAAATACCTTCCTGCCTCATATCGCCAACGTCTTATAGACAAGTGGCAAAGCATCTCCCAAGGGAACTGATCCGTGACCGAGTACACCGCCGAGTTCGATGAGTATTATTTGCGGTGCGGGGTCACGGAAGAGAGCACCATGACGATATCCCGCTTTCGGAGAGGTTTGCGGCCCAATTATCAATATGAACTCTTTCGCCGCAATGCCACCACTTTGGAGCAGGCATATGAGATTGCTCTCGAATTGGAGCAGTTCGAGACCGAGTTTGAGTCACCCCATCGGTTGGGCTCCTTTCCCCTTCGTAGTGTCGAGTCCCGTGGCTCATCTGGCACGTATCCGAGGGCCCCCATGGCACGACCTCAGGAGCCCGCTCGCCCCGAGCCCTTTGCTCCTAGGCCTCGTCCTCCACCCCCGAGGGACCTTCCTCGTCCCCAGCATCTTACGGCCCCACCCATAGCCCGTCCACCGGCACCCGCACCTCCTGCACGTCCTTTGTTGCCTACGCCTCCTATCCGTCGGGAGGATAAAGGTAAAGGACCTATGATTGGGGAGCGTAGTGGATCACGGCAGCAGTGTTATCGCTGCAATGGGTTTGGCCATTTTGCCAACCAGTGTCCCACCCGCCCATCTCTTCACATTGGGGACACACAGGCCGAGGATACCACCCCTACGGGCCTCGAGTTAGTCAGCTATGAGGCAGATGAAGAGTTAGCTGACGAGTACTATGAGATGAGAGGTGAGGCCCAGGATGTCCAGCAGTCGGGCGATACCCATGTGGGGGTCGTCAGATGTATCCTCACCCAGCCACAGGTCAGTGATGACTGGCGTCGTACCACTATCCTTCAGGTATTCTGTAGGCTGGGAAAGCAAATTTGCAAGGTGGTCATCGATAGCGGGAGTTGTATCAATGGAATCTCCACGAACACTGTCGCTCGTCTTGGTCTCACACCCATAGACCATCTTTGTCCCTATCAGGTATCATGGGTGGATACCACTTCCATTTCGGTCAGGCTGCGGTGCTTGGTCCCGCTGCAGCTCCACTCCTACCGTGACGAGATCTGGTGTGATGTTCTCCCCATGGAAGTGGGAAGTAACATTCTTGGTAGGCCGTGGTTATTCGACCGAGATGCCACACTCCATGGTTGGTCGAACACCTGTACCTTCGACCACGATGGCCAGCGGGTCACCCTCCACCCCGTTCGGCCCAGGAGCCCATCAGTCAGGGGTCCTACTGGCCCTAGTAGTCCAAAGCCTTCCGTACCCGGGCCCAGTACCCCATCCCCAGCTCGGACCATGACCGTTACCTCTAGCCCAGGAGAGCCCTCGACGAGGAGATTGATGATGATTAGCTCCCGGGAAATGGAGCAGGAGCTTACTCAGGGCTGTCCGGTGTTTGCCATTACGGTCCGAGAGGTGGAGCGGGACTCCGAGGGTGAGCTCCCACCTGAGGTTGTTCCCATTCTACGGGAGTATGCTGATGTCTTTCCCGATGAGCTTCCCGAGGGACTCCCACCAATGCGGGATATTCAGCATGCCATCGACCTTGTTCCGGGCTCTTCTTTGCCCAACCTTCCTCATTATCGCATGAGTCCCACGGAGCATGCCGAGCTTAAACGGCAGGTCGATGAGTTAGTGCAGAGAGGGTCTGTTCGGGACAGCATGAGTCCATGTGCTGTGCCCGCATTACTCGCCCCGAAGAAGGATGGCACATGGAGAATGTGTATTGATAGTCGTGCCATCAATAAGATCACCGTGAAGTACAGGTTCCCTATTCCCCGCCTGGATGACATGCTAGACATGATGATGCGGGACAATATGCTCTGATACCAAACTTGATGCGGGACCGACTGACTCGCTAGCTAACCTACGACACTAGAGAGTGCGACCAGCACGCGCACGTGACAAGGCAAGCCGGTGTGACCGACTAACGTGAAATCCCTCCGGGTGGAGGCGTCTCTCAACAGAACTCCGAACCACGGCCGACCCAAGGAGGGAGGCGCGACGGGGTCACAACGGGCGAGAAGCCGCTGGACAACATGGGAGTCTAGTCCGAGCTCGGTGCTCGACTAGGGCCAAGGGAAAAAAAAGGTCGCTCTCGTCTCTCTCAACCAGCAGTAATACATGAAACTAGCTAGGCCCTACACTCACTTGCGCGGCACATTCAATCGCATACAGAATAAGCAAATAACAAAGGAGGGAGCGAGACACGTACCTCCACGCCTAGGCGTGGGGAAGGAACCCCGGCCGAGTCCAACCACCCCGATACACGCGGGAGAAATAAATAGTACAAACGCCAAACGGGGCCCACTCCTCGCAGGGAGATAACAGGCTACAAACACAATAGCACACGGGGCGGCCGGCACACGGGCTGACGGGCAGCAGTCGTAGTCGGGTAGACGACGCCGGTAGATGACCGCCGGGGTCTCCCTCGTCCCTGAGATGGATGTAGAAGTGGACGACGTCGCCGAGGGTTGCGTTAGGATGCCGAGTCGCTGCTGGTACCACGAACCGGTGCTGGCCTCTTGAAGGATGACGCTCCACCTTGCTTGCTGCTTGCTGGTTGCTGCGACAGGGGGGCAGAGATGGCGCTGGTACACGGCTGTCCGGACAGCGTTTGTGGCGGCGTCTTCTCTGGTGGAAGGCTGACAGGGACGGCTTCCAAGGGGCAGTGGTGGCCGATGGGGTGCTGTGGGAGATTTGGGTGCGAAGGGCGCTGTAAACGGGGAGAAACAGTCTGCCTACGGGGTAGTCAGATCTGTGACCTTGGGTGGGGTAGTAATGGCGCAAGGGTACAGAAGGAATTCCGGCCCGAGATGTTTACTGGAGGTGTGGTGGGGTGTGAGGAGTCGGCCCACCAATTTTCAGGTCGATCCGTGGACGGGAGAGGGTACCTCCTTTGGAGGCCCGTTGCTGGCAGTCCCGCTCGGGTACTGTAGCGAAGGATTGCGCACTAAAAGTGTGCTTGAAGACAACTTTCAGCCCCGATGGAGTTTTGAGGCGAGACCACTTAGGTTGGATTCGTAACTGGCAGAGGAACAACTCTTATGAAGGGAAATAGGGCTAGAAACGGTGGAAAGGTGGCGTAAACAGGCGGGCAAGAAGGCTCTAGTTCAGGTGAGACTGTCAGGGTGACAGCCAGCGCACCGAAAGTAGGTATGAAGGGAACTTTCTCTGTGGGTGGAGTTTTGAGACGAAACCAGTGGGGTTGGAACGGTGACAGGAAGGGGTACAAAAGTCGTGAAGACCTTAGAGAGAGAAGCCGCCCGGAAGTAGACGCACCAGACCGATCTTTGGACACCAAATCTGCTGTCAGCACAGGGACGCCCGGGGAAGAGGATGAAGATCCCGCGTGCGCCGTCGCTTCACCGAACTCGTCGCCGTGAATGTTGGAAGAAGGTTGCTGGCGTAGGGATCCTTGGAGGAGATCTCCTACCCCTGGGCGTCTCACCCAAGGACTGGAGAGGGGGTGAGGGCGTCGCACCCTCAAGGAGGAGGAAGAGGAAGGGATCGCCCCTTTCAAGATGGTGGCTGCGCACAAGGCTTTTCAAACTTAATTCTTCATTATCCTCAATGGAAAATACATAAGAGCTTATATATGCTAGGGTTGAAACCCTAGCCAAAGGGGGGGGGGGGAAAGAGCCGCACATGGCTTGGGGGAAAGGGGGGTGCGAACCAAGGCAAGGGGGAAAGAGGGGCGCTCATCTTCCTAGATTCTAGGAGAGGGGGGCGGCTGCCACCTTCCAAGAGGAGGGAAGGGAGTGGGGCGCCCAAACCCTAACCCTAAGAGGGGGGGCGCAAGTGCCTAGGTGGGCCAAGCCCTGGTTGGGCAGCCATGCCAAATGGGCCAAGACTTGAACCAAGAAGTGGCCCAATAACCTCCCTAGCCTCTAGCAAGCCTACAAAACACAAATAAAGCCTAATTGGCCTCAAAAAAGGTCCATGACTGAAAGAAATTGTCCACATACGGACTAAACCAAGGCCCAACATGGCCCAAAGCATAAAATAAGTGATGATAGCTCCGCTAATCTGCCAACTGGTCGCCGAGCCAAAGGGATGCCGGCGAGATCCGTGTACTCCGTCGTAAACTGTGGCGCGTGTCCTCACCAATTCTCCCCGGGTGGGAAGAACTCGACCCCGTCGAGTAAGGGTCACAGTCGCTCAGGTAACGCTCCAGCAAGTCCGGGTCAATCCGCTCCAGCTCTCCCCGCGTGATCCAGGTGTCGTCTGTCTCAGGGCGCCCTCTCCAACGCACTAGGAAGCGCTGGTAGGCCCCGCTCCTGGTGGTGGTCACCTGCTCATCCAGTATACAATCGATGTGCTCACGCCTCTGTAATGGGGCTGGAGGAGGTGGACTCTCAGAAGGTGTATCGCTCACAACAGGAAGGGGAGGCCCAAGAAGCTCACTGGGAATCACTGCTGGATCCCGATAGGCCACTAGATCAGAGACGTTGAACGTCGAACTGATCCCATAATCATCTGGCAGCTCAATCTCATACGCGTTAGACCCAATCCGCCTCAGAACTCGGAAGGGTCCTGCACCGCGGTCCTGGAGTTTCTTTACGGCCCCCGAAGGGAACCGTTCAGGTCTGACCCTGATCATGACATACTCTCCCTCGCGGAACTCACGCGTGCGTCGATGCGCATCAGCTAACTCCTTATATCGTGCGTTGCTGGCCTCAATGTGACGACGTACATGCTCATGCAACTGCCTAACATGCTCAGCAAAGGACTCAGCTGACTCTGAGACACGGGCCTGGACAGGGGATGGGACCAAGTCTATCGGTTTTCTAGGCCTACGACCAGTGACTATCTCAAAAGGACTCAAACCAGTAGACCTATTGACCGAATCATTGTAAGCAAACTCCGCTAGAGGGAGAACTAAATCCCAATCCCGGTCACGCTCACGCACTAGACACCTCAAAAGATCCCCCAAACTCCTATTCACAACCTCTGTTTGACCATCGGTCTGGGGGTGGTAAGCAGTAGAAAACTTCAGCTGTGTGCCCATCATGTGCCATAGGGTCTTCCAGAAATAGCTAGTAAAGCGAACATCCCTATCTGACACAATAGTACGCGGCAACCCAAACCTAGAGACACAATGGGTGAAGAATAGACGGGCAACCCTAGAGGCATCTGATGTTTTAGAACATGGGATAAACAAGGCCATCTTAGAGAATCTGTCCACCACCACGAAAATGGAGTCGTGTCGGCGGAGGGTACGGGGCAAGCCTAAGACAAAGTCCATGCTAATGTCCTGCCATGGACTATCTGGTACCGGGAGGGGAGTGTAAAGGCCGGTATTCTGTTTCCTCTGTTTGGCCAAGGCACAAATGCGGCACTGGGCCACAATCCTAGCAACATCCCGCTTCAGGCTAGGCCAAAAGAATCGGTACTCAACGGCCTCAATGGTCTTATTCCGGCCAAAGTGACCGGCTAGACCCCCAGCATGCAACTCCCAAGTAAGAAAATCACGGACCGAGGTCCGTGGGACACAAAGCCTGCTCCCATAGAAAAGGTAGCCATCCTGCAACGTATAGTCGGGGTACTCATGGGACGGACCTGACTGGAGGGTGGTGAACATCGGACCGAAATCCGGGCAATCGGCATACAGCTCCCTCATCCTATCCATCCCAACCACCTCCACACTCATGGTGGTCAATAGGTGAGTACGGCGGCTCAAGGCATCAGCAACCCGGTTCTCCACACCGGCCTTGTGCTTCAGCACAAATGTGTACTCCTGGAGGAACTCGACCCATCGGCTATGGCGAGAGTTGAGCTTCTTTTGGGCATGGAGATATCGGAGTGCCTCATGATCAGAATACAACACAAACTCCTGATGTAACAAATAGTGTCTCCAATGCCTCAAAGCTTGCACCACTGCGTAGAATTCCTTATCGTATGTAGAGTAACGCAGTTTCGCATCGCTCAGCTTCTCGCTAAAGAATGCAACGGGATGGGCCTCCTGACTAAGAACTCCTCCTATGCCTACCCCTGAGGCATCACAAGAGACCTCAAACACCTTCGTGAAGTCTGGAAGACGAAGGACGGGTGCCTGGGTCATGCGCTCTTTGAGGAGCGCGAAAGCGGCTGAAGCAGCCTTGGTCCACTCAAAGGCCCCTTTCCTAATGCAGTCCGTGATAGGGGCGGTGATGGAGCTAAAGCCTCGGATAAAACGGCGATAGAAGGTCGCCAGTCCGTGAAAGCTACGGACATCATGTAGGGTACGAGGCTCGGGCCACTCAACAATTGCCCTGACCTTCTCAGGGTCGGCAGACACTCCCTCACTAGAAACAATGAACCCTAGGAAGGTGACCTGAGTGGTCATGAACGCGCATTTCTTAGGGTTGGCAAATAAGCTCTCTCTCCTCAGAATCAAACAGACCTGCCGAAGGTGGTCTAAGTGGATCTCCCGGGTACGGCTGTAAATGAGGATGTCATCGAAGTAAACTACCACGAAGATTCCTATCAAGGGTCGCAAGACCTGAGTCATCAGCCTCATGAAGGTGCTGGGAGCATTGGTCAGCCCAAAGGGCATGACCAGCCACTCATAAAGACCATCCTTGGTCTTGAAGGCCGTCTTCCATTCATCTCCAGGTCTGATCCTTACCTGGTGATAGCCACTCTTTAGATCAATCTTGGAGAACACAGTGGCTCCCGCCATCATATCCATCATATCATCCAGACGGGGAATGGGAAACCTATATTTCACCGTGATCTTATTGATAGCACGGCTGTCTATGCACATCCTCCAAGTACCGTCTTTCTTGGGGGCAAGTAGGGCGGGGACGGCACAAGGACTCATACTCTCTCGGAGAGATCCCCTAGACATCAACTCATTCACCTGGCGCTGGAGCTCAGCATGGTCAGTGGGGCTCATCCTATAGTGTGGCAGGTTGGGCAATGAGGACCCCGGTATCAAATCTATAGCATGCTGGATGTCTCTCATGGGAGGAAGACCTTCGGGAAGGTCATCGGGGAAAACATCGGAGAACTCCTGAATAATAGCAGCCACGTCGGGTGGGAATTCCCCCTCTGCCTCTCTAGGCTTCTCACGGACTACTACAGCAAAGATGGGATCTCCTCTCGCAAAGTCACGCTCCATCTCCCGGGAGCTGACTAACATCAACCTCCTAGCCGGAGGACCAGTGGTAGCAATGGGTGGGGCTGGGTCCTGGGCTGGGGAAGGGGCACTGGGCCCCAGGACATCAGTGCTAGGAGTGCTAGGACCGGTGGGTCCCCGAACGGGAGGACGTGTGGGCTGGGAAGGGTGAAGGGTGATCCTCTGGCCGCTGTGATCAAAAGTGCATGTGTTCAAACGACCATGGAGGGTGGCATCCCTATCAAACAACCAAGGTCTCCCTAGAATGATACTACCTACCTCCATAGGCAAAACGTCACACCAGATCTCATCCTGGTAGGCGTGGAACTGTAAGGGCACTAGGCAACGCTGTCTGACCGGAATGGAGGTAGTGTCTACCCAAGACACACGGTAAGGGGAGGGGTGGTCCACGGGGGTCAATCCTAGGCGTTTCACTGTGCCCGTGGAGATGGCATTGATGCAACTCCCACTGTCTATAATCACCTTGCAGACTTTCCCTCCTAGTCTGCAGAAAGTATGAAAGATGGTGGTGCGACGCCAGTCATCACTCACCAAAGGCTGGGTCAAAATACACCTAACAACTCCCAGCTGAACATCATCCTGGTGCTGCGTACCCTGGGTGTCGACCTGCTCGCTTTCTAACAACTCATCGAAAAACTCCTCCGCGAGCTCAAGGTCGGCCTCATAGCTAACAGGTTCAACCTCAGGTACGGTCTCCCCTGCGGATGTCTCTCCTAGAGCCACGGTCTGCTGTCGGGTAGGGCACTGAACAGCGTAATGACCGGCTCCTCCACAACGATAGCAATCACCACGAGGCCTAGGGCCTTGTGGTGCTCCACCAATCATCGGCCCTTTCCCCTTGTCATCACGACGGGCCGGGGGTGGTGGAAACTGGGACCTAGTAGGAATGGCAGGCTGTTGAGGGCGAGGAACCTCGGTGGCAGGGGCCTGGGGTCGAGGGAGGAAGTCCCTCGGGGCGGGAGGTCGAGGCCTAGGGGCAAGGTCCTGGCGAGGGGTCTCCCTAGCAATATCCTGAGGTCGGGTCAAGGGTCCCCTAGAAAACTGCCCCGTAGTGGCGCGAGGATCCGCTCCTCGAGAATAGGTGGGTGTGGGGCGCTGGGTTGGAGCAAAATCTAACTCAAACTGCTCCATCTCGCGAGCCACTTGGTAGGCCTCCTCTAATGTCTGCACATGACGGCGGAGTAACTCCATATGAAGGTGCCGTTTTAAACCCCGACGGAATCGAGCTACCGTCATGATAGTCTCTTCCCTGACCCCACATCTCAGCAGGCACTCATCAAATTCGGCAATGTACTCCATGACAGGCCGATTCCCCTGGGTAAGACTCTGCCACCGATCAATGAGCCGGTGGCGGTGGGATCGGGGGACATACTTCCGCTCTAGTTTCGCCCTCATCTCCTCCCAGGTCTCAATCGGGGGTTCATGCCGTTGCCCCATCAAACTCTCAACTGTAGCCCAGTAGGTCTGGGCCCTGCCAACCAGCTTCATCTTGGCAAACCTGACTTTCCTATGCTCGGCCATGTCTACCCACTCAAAATAGCGGTCCATGCTAGTGGCCCAGTCACTAAACAGGTCAGGGTCCAAGGACCCATCAAAAGAGGGTGGATCTACTCGCACAGAGCGGAGGATACGCTCCTCATCCTCATCCCGATGGTACCGTCGGCCCTGTCGTCCACGGCCATAACCCTCACTCTCATTGTCGGACCCAAAGTCCTCTACCTCACGTGCGTGGACCTGTCGACCACGGTTATGACCGTCGACTCCCCTAGGTTGGTTGGGTCGAGGAGCAGGGTCACGTTGGCCATGGGCCTGCTCGGGAACATCTACGGGTGGGATTCTACCCTGGGGGCGATCAACTAGACCCTGAATGGTCCGGTTAGATGCCTCAATCCGGTCCTCCATATCTCCCATTCGGTCCTCCATGACCTTCAACTGGCCCTCTATCCGGTCGGTCTGACCCCTAATCTCGAGTCTCATGGACTCCATGATGGTCTGCATCATCTCCTGCATGGAGAGATCGCTGGGTACGGGGTTCCTAGGATCAGCCATAGGGGGCGGGCGGTGGTAGGAAGTACCACGCCGGGTGGGCATGCAAGACCCTAGGGAACAAGGGTGAAATAGACACGACCACAAAATGGAACACAGACTCAAATGCAAGATGAGACTCGATTGGCCTAGGACTACTAAGGATGCAAAGAACCTAAGACAAATCTAATGACTCAAATGGCCTAAGACCCCAATTTGTAAGAACAAACTGGTTCCCTATGCTCTGATACCAAATTTGATGCGGGACAATATGCTCTGATACCAAACTTGATGCGGGACCGACTGACTCGCTAGCTAACCTACGACACTAGAGAGTGCGACCAGCACGCGCACGTGACAAGGCAAGCCGGTGTGACCGACTAACGTGAAATCCCTCCGGGTGGAGGCGTCTCTCAACAGAACTCCGAACCACGGCCGACCCAAGGAGGGAGGCGCGACGGGGTCACAACGGGCGAGAAGCCGCTGGACAACATGGGAGTCTAGTCCGAGCTCGGTGCTCGACTAGGGCCAAGGGAAAAAAAAGGTCGCTCTCGTCTCTCTCAACCAGCAGTAATACATGAAACTAGCTAGGCCCTACACTCACTTGCGCGGCACATTCAATCGCATACAGAATAAGCAAATAACAAAGGAGGGAGCGAGACACGTACCTCCACGCCTAGGCGTGGGGAAGGAACCCCGGCCGAGTCCAACCACCCCGATACACGCGGGAGAAATAAATAGTACAAACGCCAAACGGGGCCCACTCCTCGCAGGGAGATAACAGGCTACAAACACAATAGCACACGGGGCGGCCGGCACACGGGCTGACGGGCAGCAGTCGTAGTCGGGTAGACGACGCCGGTAGATGACCGCCGGGGTCTCCCTCGTCCCTGAGATGGATGTAGAAGTGGACGACGTCGCCGAGGGTTGCGTTAGGATGCCGAGTCGCTGCTGGTACCACGAACCGGTGCTGGCCTCTTGAAGGATGACGCTCCACCTTGCTTGCTGCTTGCTGGTTGCTGCGACAGGGGGGCAGAGATGGCGCTGGTACACGGCTGTCCGGACAGCGTTTGTGGCGGCGTCTTCTCTGGTGGAAGGCTGACAGGGACGGCTTCCAAGGGGCAGTGGTGGCCGATGGGGTGCTGTGGGAGATTTGGGTGCGAAGGGCGCTGTAAACGGGGAGAAACAGTCTGCCTACGGGGTAGTCAGATCTGTGACCTTGGGTGGGGTAGTAATGGCGCAAGGGTACAGAAGGAATTCCGGCCCGAGATGTTTACTGGAGGTGTGGTGGGGTGTGAGGAGTCGGCCCACCAATTTTCAGGTCGATCCGTGGACGGGAGAGGGTACCTCCTTTGGAGGCCCGTTGCTGGCAGTCCCGCTCGGGTACTGTAGCGAAGGATTGCGCACTAAAAGTGTGCTTGAAGACAACTTTCAGCCCCGATGGAGTTTTGAGGCGAGACCACTTAGGTTGGATTCGTAACTGGCAGAGGAACAACTCTTATGAAGGGAAATAGGGCTAGAAACGGTGGAAAGGTGGCGTAAACAGGCGGGCAAGAAGGCTCTAGTTCAGGTGAGACTGTCAGGGTGACAGCCAGCGCACCGAAAGTAGGTATGAAGGGAACTTTCTCTGTGGGTGGAGTTTTGAGACGAAACCAGTGGGGTTGGAACGGTGACAGGAAGGGGTACAAAAGTCGTGAAGACCTTAGAGAGAGAAGCCGCCCGGAAGTAGACGCACCAGACCGATCTTTGGACACCAAATCTGCTGTCAGCACAGGGACGCCCGGGGAAGAGGATGAAGATCCCGCGTGCGCCGTCGCTTCACCGAACTCGTCGCCGTGAATGTTGGAAGAAGGTTGCTGGCGTAGGGATCCTTGGAGGAGATCTCCTACCCCTGGGCGTCTCACCCAAGGACTGGAGAGGGGGTGAGGGCGTCGCACCCTCAAGGAGGAGGAAGAGGAAGGGATCGCCCCTTTCAAGATGGTGGCTGCGCACAAGGCTTTTCAAACTTAATTCTTCATTATCCTCAATGGAAAATACATAAGAGCTTATATATGCTAGGGTTGAAACCCTAGCCAAAGGGGGGGGGGGGAAAGAGCCGCACATGGCTTGGGGGAAAGGGGGGTGCGAACCAAGGCAAGGGGGAAAGAGGGGCGCTCATCTTCCTAGATTCTAGGAGAGGGGGGCGGCTGCCACCTTCCAAGAGGAGGGAAGGGAGTGGGGCGCCCAAACCCTAACCCTAAGAGGTGGGGGCGCAAGTGCCTAGGTGGGCCAAGCCCTGGTTGGGCAGCCATGCCAAATGGGCCAAGACTTGAACCAAGAAAGTGGCCCAATAACCTCCCTAGCCTCTAGCAAGCCTACAAAACACAAATAAAGCCTAATTGGCCTCAAAAAAAGGTCCATGACTGAAAGAAATTGTCCACATACGGACTAAACCAAGGCCCAACATGGCCCAAAGCATAAAATAAGTGATGATAGCTCCGCTAATCTGCCAACTGGTCGCCGAGCCAAAGGGATGCCGGCGAGATCCGTGTACTCCGTCGTAAACTGTGGCGCGTGTCCTCACCACATGATGGCAGGTGCCACTATCTTTTCGAAGATCGATCTTAAGAGTGGCTACCATCAGGTGAGGATTAGGCCAGGTGATGAGTGGAAGATCGCATTTAAGACCAAGGACGGTCTATATGAGTGGTTGGTCATGCCTTTTGGGTTGACCAATGCCCCTAGCACTTTCATGCTGCTCATGACTCAGGTCCTTCGACCTTTCATTGGAGTCTTTGTAGTGGTGTATATTGATGATACCCTTATCTATAGCCGCACCACAGGGGATCACTTAGACCACATTCGGCAGGTCTGTCTACTTCTTCGGCGAGAGCAGTTATTTGCGAACCCACAGAAGTGTGTCTTTATGACACCTCAGCTTACCTTCTTGGGTTTCATTGTGTCTAGTACTGGGGTCTCCGCCGATCCGGAGAAGGTCCGGGCCATTGTTGAGTGGCCGGAACCCCGTACGGTTCATGATGTCCGCAGCTTTCATGGCCTTGCGACGTTCTACCATCGCTTCATCCGCGGATTTAGCTCCGTCACCGCCCCGATCACGGATTGCATCCGTAAGGGCACATTTGCATGGACGAAGGCCGCATCTGCCGCCTTCAAGGACATTAAGGAGCGCATGACCCAGACACCTATCCTTCGACTGCTTGATTTCTCAAAGGTGTTTGAGGTCTCTTGTGATGCGTCGGGCGTGGGAATTGGAGGAGTTTTGAGTCAGGAGTCCCACCCGATCGCATATTTCAGCGAGAAGCTGAATGACGCGAAGCTGCGATATTCCACATATGATAAAGAATTCTACGCAGTTGTTCAGGCTCTTAGGCATTGGAGGCACTATCTTTTACATCAGGAGTTTGTCCTATACTCCGACCACGAAGCATTGAGGTACCTCCATTCGCAAAAGAAGCTTAACTCGCGTCATAGTCGTTGGGTCGAGTATCTCCAGCAGTTCAACTTTGTGCTGAAACATAAGGCTGGAGTGGAGAACAAGGTGGCTGATGCCTTGAGTCGGTGAGCATGTTTGCTTACCACCATGAGTGCCGAGGTCATAGGGTTAGAGAAGATGAAGGAGGCCTATGTTGATTGTCCTGACTTCGGTCAGATTTTTACCACCCTCCAGGCCGGACCCTCGAGAGATCTTGATGAGTATGTGCTTCAGGAGGGTTACCTCTTTCGAGGTAGCAGGCTATGTGTTCCCCGAACTTCGGTTCGAGATTTCTTAGTGTGGGAATTACATGCGGGAGGTCTAGCCGGCCACTTTGGTCGGAACAAGACTATTGAGGCAGTGGAGCATCGATTTTATTGGCCGAGCTTAAAGCGCGATGTTGCTAACATCGTGGCTCAGTGCCGTACATGTGCTACGGCCAAGATGAAGAAGCAAAGCTCGGGCCTTTATACGCCTCTCCCCGTGCCTGATGCCCCGTGGCAGGATGTTAGTATGGACTTTGTTTTGGGATTGCCACGTACCTCCAGGAAGCATGATTCGGTCTATGTGGTGGTTGACCGTTTCTCGAAGATGGCCCTCTTTATTCCTTGCTCGAAGACTTCGGATGCTTCGAGGGTAGCCCGCCTTTTTCTTACGCATGTGGTGTGCAAGTTCGGGTTGCCACGCACTATAGTGTCTGACCGTGATGTTAGATTCACTTTCTACTTTTGGAAGACACTATGGCATATGATGGGTACTCACCTCAAGTTTTCCACTGCATATCATCCCCAGACAGACGGTCAGATCGAGGTGGTCAATAGGAGTCTGGGAGATCTTTTGAGGTGTCTAGTTAAGGACCGCATTGGGGATTGGGATCTCATTTTACCTATGGCTGAGTTTGCATACAATGATTCGGTGAATAGGTCTACCGGCATGAGTCCGTTTGAGATTGTCACAGGTTGTAGGCCTAGGAAACCCGTTGACCTTGTCCCCATGCCTATCCATGCTAGAGTGTCGGAGTCGGCCGAGTCGTTTGCTAGGCATGTTAGGAGTTTGCATGACGACATCCGTCGTCACATTGAGGCCAGCAATGCACGGTACAAGGAGTTAGCCGATGCCCACCGACACCACCGAGAGTTCCACGAGGGCGAATACGTCATGATCAGGGTAAGACCTAAACGGTTTCCCTCTGGAACCGTTAAGAAGTTGCAAGCTTGCGGAGCCAGTCCCTTTAGAGTGTTGAAATGCGTTGGATCCAATGTGTATGTTGTGGACCTGCCCGAGGAATATGGTATAAGCTCTACCTTCAATGTATCGGATCTTGTTGCATATAGGGACCCAGCGGTGATCCCTAGTGAGCCTTTTGAGCCATCTCCTCCCCTTGAGAGTGATCCCACACCTGAGTGTCCACTTCCACCACCAGCCCCTTTTTCACGGCAGCGTGAGCATATAGATCATATACTGGACGAGCAAGTGACAGTTACCAGGAGTGGATCTTACCCGCGCTACCTAGTGCGATGGAGAGGACGGCCCGCTACTGAGGACACATGGATCACACATGGCGAGTTGCAGCGGATTGATCCGGACCTTTTGGAGCGATACAGGAGTGATGCAGATCCTTACTCGACAGGGTCGAGTTTCTCCCACCCGGGGAGAATTGGTGCGGACACCCGAGCAGTTGATCGGCACGATACGCCGAGCCACCGGTACCACACGCGGTGTACGACACGAGCCACCTCGGCGTCCATCTGGCTCGGAGACAGCCTGGAGACACCGCCCTGAGTCTCCCCATTTATTATATTTAGTTAGACTTTATATGTGTGTAATATGTGTTTATTTCATTGCATTCGGTTTGCCATTTTGATTGTAATAGGGGCTTATGTGTAAATTAGACCCCGTGGGCCCCACGGGCCCCCCAGGCCCCATCCCATTGGGCCACCTCAGCCAAGGGTCCCACGTGGGGTCAGTCAACATGCCAAATGGAGGCATCTAGAAGTTTGACTGGTAAAATGACACCTGGGGGACAAATGGCTTGAAAAGTCTAAGTAGGCTACCCACCCCCACCTACCAAGTCCACATGCTACATCCTAGTCCAAGGGCCGCCCCCCTCCCCTTAGTTTTTTATAATTTTTGTGTGATGTGTCACACTCCATCCCAACCCTCCATTCCCATCCCCTAGATCCAATGGTTGTGGATAGATGTGAGATGTAACACATAAATACTTGTATTTTCCCATTTTCATGAATTAATGCCATTTGATTCAAACTAATTCAAGAGCAAGGGCTGGTGCACCCCCCTCCTCTCTCCTCCCTCTCCCCATTGAAGCTGTGAAGGCTTCCAATCTGAGGTGTGATGTCTCGTGTATCGGTTCCGACGATCGCCGCCGCCGCCACGAGCCGCCACCGCACCGCCTTCGCCATCAACGGAGTTCTGCCCGCGCAGTACCACAGAAGATTCCACGAATTTCTTGTCTCAGCCACGAGCTCAGATAGATCTGGGGATTTTAGTGGATGTTCCAGAGATGTCAAGGACGTCCCACAAATTTTGGTTTTCCATTCAGATCTCGTTTCATAATTTTTGATTTTCGTCCACTCTTCCATTTTGGTTCTGCCAGAGTTCTGTCCAGATTCATCTCCGCCCTGAGTTTTATGTCTTAGGTCCACTTTTTGATTTCTTCTAGTTCGTCCAATTTTACTGCAGGTTCCACCCATCCACCCCTTCATCCACAATTTTTCTCAATTTTTGGTTCATCCATCTCATATTTTCTAAAAATCGTTCTCAGTCCCAGCTACAGTTCTGTCCCCCTGTTCCCAAATCCGACCACCAGTCACCCCAAAAATCATAGTAAATCACCACTACCTCCAAATGAAATTCCCAAAATAGTCACAGTTCCGTGGTTTGATACCCTACAACTTTGAAGAAGAGCTCAAGAGCTGAATCGGAGGTTTACTAGGTGGTCAACGGTGGTTCTCAGACAAGTTCCCTGCAGATCTGAGATTTCAGTTACTGTACAACAGGGGCTTGTAAATTCATTAAAGTTCTGATCCGGCCAGATCCAGCAGATCTCTCTGGGTTTAGATTGAAGCATGTGAAGAGAGCTTTCCAACGATAGCTTATGCGTCCCGATCCGACGTCGGGATTGATCGCAGCGGCCGTTTTCGCCGGAGCGCGCGCCTAAAAACAGCAACTAAAAATCCGTGGGCAGCAACTTCAAAGCTTGGGAATCGGGACAGATCGACCCCCGATCGGTGTTCCCGGCCGACCACCGTCCGTGGAGGCGCGCCACCAGGGGTCCCCATCATAGTGGGTCCCACCCCCGTAGATCCGGAGGACAGCGCCATCCGTGGGTCCCGCGGGCCCGTAGAACCCGCCGTTCGGAAAGTACGAAAACGCGGAGTTCGGCACCGCCGGGCGACATCAAGATGCTGCCCGTCAACCCGAGTTGCGTGATTCCCAGGCTCCACATGTGACCTTTTCCCTCCCTACGTGGAGTGGGTCAAATCTTTGTATTGCTGTGATATTGTTTAACCAGGTGTCCGTGATTCGGCCGGGGTTGTCTTCGCCACACCGGGTGCGTGGAGGTAATGGTCCGAACCTCTTGGCGTTCATTTGCTTAGCTAGTATACGGTCTTTTGCCGCTGCCGAGAGCGTAGGTACTAGACCGTGTGTCCATGTCACCGCTGTGAGAGTGAGTGTGACCCGTCCGATGACTCGATCCGAGTCCGGAAGTTGAGTCGGACTACCCTTGACCTCCGCCGGTTCCTTAACCGCGCACGGTCCGCGCTTTCCCTCGCTTGGGATGACGAGTGAGCTTCCACTTCTGTTAGCAACGTTTGCCACTAGGAGCTCGTAGTGTCGGGCTTATTGTCTCCCTGGTGTGTGCTGCTGGTCGCGTCTTCATCCAGAGTCCGAGGGTGGCACCATATAGTGTCGTCTCCCGTGTCCGTCCCGCATCACGGGGTGATCCAATTTTGAAGGGTCGAAAGCAGCCTAAGGAATTTAGGCCCTGCCTTGCTCCTACCAACATCATTGAAGCTGTAGCTAATAGATTCAATGCTCTATTACAGGACTCCGAAGAAATTATAGCCCAGAAACTACATATAGAACCAGCCAAGGTTATGGATAAAACAATGGGATTGGAAAAGCAGAATGAACATCTGGATGAAAGGCTGATTAATGCTAATTTAGCACTGATTGCTACGGATAATGGCAGTGATAATTCACAACCTGGTCAATTGGCCCACTCGGGTGATCTGACAATCTTGGAAGAACCTGTTGAATTCGCTAATGCCCAGAGACCTATATCTCTGACAAATGGCTTTGACACTGAGCTCCCTTCTATCCAAAATATGCATCCCACAAATCCTACTTCATCCAAGCAAGAGGCACACTTCACAAAACTTAGTGTTGAAAACATTCTTTCCTTGCAGTTGGAGAAACAAACTATAAATACACCCGATGCTCAGGAGGATTTACAAGTAAATCGATAAGAGAATTTGCAATTTGTTCGACAGGCAATTATTCTACAAGCTGAGGTTTATAATGCCACTGCCATTCATGCTGACAGACTGGGAGTTAAAACCAGAGGAATGAAGAGGACTGGATCCGAAGGCAAGATCCATTCTAAAACTCATCTCCAATGACTTTCATCATATGGAATATTAGGGGCATTGGAAATGACCTATTAGTGGGTCGTGCAAAATTATTAATAAAAGAGCATAAAGTGGACTGTATTGTCACCCTTGAACCAAAGATAAATGTCAGCAACATGGAACATATTTGTAAAAGGTTAGGCATGGAAAAATCAATTGCTAATAATAAAGAGCTTGCTCATATATGGATTATGTGGAAAGGGCAGATGGATTTTGATATTGTTCTTCAGCATGAGCAATTCACAAAAATCTGATGGAAGCTGAAGATCTTGTCCTTCAGGCTGAACACAGATATGACCAGCAACCCTCTCCTAGCACTTTTTCAAAACTTGAAAAAGCTAAAAACATCCTTACAGAGAGAATTCTTCATCAAGAAATTTTTTGGAAACAAAAGTCAAGAATCAGGTGGCTGGCAGAAGGAGACAGAAATACAAAATTCTTTCATTTGACTGCAACTGCCAATAGAAGAAATAACAGAATCCCACATCTCAGAACCTCCGTTGGTGACCTTACTACTGATAATCAAAAGATGAAGGATATTGCTATAAACCATTTTCAAGTTGCCTTCACCTCCCAACCTCATTATATTGACAATGATAGTCTTAACTGCACTCCTCAAATGTTAACCCATGATGACAACAATTTCATGAATGCTATTCCTACTGATATGGAAATCAAAGAAGCAATTTTTTCTATATCTCCTGACAGTGCCCCAGGCCCGGATGGATTTACTGGGAGTTTCTTTCAAAAGGCCTGGCCGATTATTGCTGATACAGTTATCAAAGCTATTCATGAATTTTTCAGTCAAAGGAAATCCCTTCCTAGGTGTTTCACTGCTACCATTATAGCTCTCATTCCTAAGAACAAGAATGCAAGTGAAATTTCTGAATACAGGCCAATCAGTTTATGTAACTTTTCTCACAAGATCATCTCCAAAATTCTGAGCATCAGGCTAAGCAGATTCCTACCTTCTCTCATCTCTATGGAGCAAACAGCTTTTGTCAAAAGGAGGCACATTATTGAGAATATTGTTCTAGCTCAGGAAATGGTTCAAGAGCTGGGCAGAAAAGTCAGAGGTAGTAATGTCATCCTAAAATTGGATATGGCTAAGGCATATGACAGAATTGAATGGGATTTTCTATTTGTTGTACTGAAGAGGTTTGGCTTTGACAATTAGTTCATTGAGTTGATTGAAAATCTGATTACAAATTGCTAGTTTTCCATATCACTTAATGGTGAGTCTGCAGGATTTTTTAAATCTACCAGAGGCATCCGTCAAGGTGACCCCATTGCTCCTTATCTTTTTATTCTGGCTCAGGAGACACTTAGCCGATTACTAAAGGATAATTTTGTTAAAGGGAAAGTGGGATGGTTTTCTGGACCGAGGAGGTGTCCTCTTATCTCCCACCTTCTTTTTGCTGATGACACTCTAGTTTTTGCAAATGCCAATACTGTTTCTATCCGCAACCTCATGAACACATTAAAATCCTATGAGCAAGCATCAGGTCAGCTGATAAATGTAGCCAAAAGTGGGTATCTCATTCATCCTAAAACCAACCTTGCTCTTCAAAGAAGACTTGAGAATATCACTGGTTTTTCTAAACAAGTTTTTCCACACAAGTATTTGGGCTATCCTCTGGTCTTGGGCAGAACAAAAAAAGTATTCTTTGCTGGTATTATTAACACTATCCAGAAGCGTATAGAGGGTTGGCAAACTAGATATCTCTCACAAGGTGCCCGATTGATTTTAATCAAGCATGTTCTATCATCCATTCCCATATACATTTTAGCATCTACCCCTCTCCATGCTGGCATACATCAGCTTCTTGATAGATCCTTTGCTAATTTCTTTTGGGGATCTTCCGCATATGGTAACAGAAAACACTGGAGATCTTGGAAAACTATTTGCAAACCAATCTCTCAGGGTGGACTTGGGATTATGTCTCTCAAACATATGGACCTTGCCTTCCGGATTAAAATGCTTTGGAATGGACAGCATTCTAATTCACTATGGGCTGAGTTTTTCAGGGCAAAATACATTCAAGATAGACATCTCACAGAGGTTAGTTTCAAAGCCATGAAAGGTATTAACAGAGGTTGCTGGATCAAATCTAAAACACTGATCTTGCAAAACCAGAGGACCATTCTTGGTGATGGGGCTAAAACAAACTTCTGGAAGGATATCTGGCTGGGAAACAGGACATTAGATTCATATGCTTCCAATGATAGTATACCTAGTATACCAAATTCAAATGTGACTGTCAGGGATGTCATTCTGAATCCTACTCAAGAGGATGTTCAAACTATGGAATAAATTCTTCCAGTTGAAATTAGAAAAGTAATATCACCGGCCTTGTTGACCCCATATCTAGACCAAGTCATATGGTGTCTAACAGGTAATGGGACCTACTCGGTTTCTTTGGCATATAGAAACATGATGCACTCTCAAACGTCACAGATGATGGAGATGAACCCAAATTGGAATTGTATATGGTCCCAATGGATTCCAACCAAAATTTCAATTCATATTTGGAAGGTATTCTTCAACTGTCTGCCCACTGATCAAAATATTCAGAACTCAGGAATTCCAATATGCTCTAAATGTAGATGCTGTCAGGATCATTCAGTAGAGAATAATGACCACTTATTTGCTAAAAGTGATTGGGCTGTGGTCATCTGGTTTTTTTTTCAGTCCAAGGGATTGGAAACCGAAGGCATCACAATCAGAGATTCCATCATTCAAGCAATACAAAATGCCTCAGGCAAATCTCTTTTTGGACTCTTCACAATTGCAGTGATTGGTTACAGTCTATGGGAAATATGGACTGCAAGAAACTCTGCTACTCACGAGGATAAAATTTCAAAGCCACATAGCATGATACACAAAATCATATCACAGGTTAAGCAAACCCTCTCCCTTTCCAAGCTTCAGAAAGGAAAGTATAATAGAAAGGAAATTCTTTCTGCATGTGGTATTCAGGTTTCTGCTAATAATGGGCCAATGGTGAAAATCATTAAATGGCAACTACCACCTTGGCCATATCTAAAACTGAACACGGATGGCGCATCAAAGCAGTCTGCAGTTTCAGGTGGTGGTGGTGTGATAAGGGATACCCATGGTTCTGTTATATTTGCTTATTCTCACTTCTACGATCAAGCGAGTAGCATAATGGCTGAAGCTAGAGCACTTATGGATGGTTTAAAATACTTGAGAACTATCACTTCCCAGCCGAGCCAAATTGAATGTGACTTAAAGATTCTGGTCCAAGTTATCAACAACAAGATTCCATGCCCCTGGGAGATTCTAATATTTGTGAGGTAAATTCAGACCCTTCTTTCAGCAAATGACTCAATTACCCATATCTTTCGTGAGGCGAATAAAGTGGCAGATTCTTTAGCAAATTTTGCTTGCAATACAAAATGTAATTTATTTTTTTCTTCTCAGTAGCAACTCCCCAGCCATATTAAAGGTGTTGCCCGGTTGGATAAGCTAGGCATGCCTAGCATTCGATTGATGTAATTCTTTATATCTTTCATTATCAATAAAATTTGCCTCCTAGCTGTGCATTGGACCCCCCAATGTACCTAGGCAAGGTTTTTGATATATATATATATATATATATATATAAAACTAAAAGTCAAAGATTCGAGTAGAAAGGTTGAATTTCTAACTTGAGATTAAATCAAGGTATTTTTTCTTGATGGATTCTTCTAATTCCCAGGTTGCTTCCTCGAATCCACGCTTACTCCATTAGACTTTCACCATCGGTATGGCCCGATTCGTCGGTTGGTGCAATTTCTGATCCAATATTTTGATCGGTCTTTCTTCATATGATAGGTCATTTTGGAGTTTCAATTCTTCAAATTGAATCACATGTGAAGGATCATAGACGTATTTTCTTTGAATGGATACATGGAATACGTCATGTACACCGGCCAGTTGAGGAGGTAAAGCTAGTTTGTATGCTACCTCGCCGATTCTCTCCAAAATCTCGAAAGGGCCGATAAATCTCGGACTTAACTTTCCTTTGATGCCGAATCTTCTAATTCCTCATATGGGTGAGATCTTTAAGAAGACATGCTCCCCCACTTGGAATTCAAGGTCTCTCCTCCGATTGTCGGCATAACTCTTTTACCGTGATTGAGCGACTTTCAATCTTTCTTGAATTAACTGGATTTTGCTAGTTGTATCTTGGACAATATCGGGACCAAGCAATCCCTTCTCTCCAACCTCGCTCCAGTATAGAGGCGATCTGCAGCTTCGGCCATAAAGAGCTTCGAATGGTGCCATTTGAATACTCGACTGATAGCTATTATTATAAGCGAACTCAGTCAGTGGTAAATGTTCATGCCACCTACCGCCGAAGTCAATCATGCAGGCTCTCAACATATCTTCAATAATTTGATTCGTCCTCTCGGTTTGTCCATCCGTCTGAGGGTGAAAAGCCATACTAAACCTTAGTCTAGTACCCATAGACGATTGTAAACCCTTCCAGAAATGAGAGGTGAATCTCGGATCTCGCTCCGAAATAATAGAGGTTGGAATACCGTGTAGCCTTACGATCTCCTTGATATATAAGGTGGCTAGAACATCCACGGTCCATTTAATCTTGATATGTAAGAAGTGAGCAGACTTGGTTAACCGGTCCATAATTACCCATATAGCATCGAAACCACTTCGAGTCTTCGGTAATCCAACTATGAAGTCCATACCGATACTATCCCATTTCCATTCTGGTATTTCGAGAGGCTTAAGTTTACCAGCCGATTTGAGGTGCTCGGCTTTAACTTGTTGACATACCAAGCATCGACTTACGAACTCGGCTACCTCTCTCTTCATATTCAGCCACCAGAATATTCTCTTGAGGTCTTGGTACATTTTTGTAGCACCGGGTGAATAGTGTACCTTGACCAATGTGCTTCCTCCAAGATTTTACCCTTGATAGTAGAACAATCAGGTATACAAGTTCTTCCTTTGAATAATAACATTCTATCATCAGCCAGAAGGAAATCCGGTCGTTGATCTAATTTCTCTTTAATTTCAACGATCATCGGATCATCATCTTGCCGTTCTTTAACTTCCAAGAGTAGCTCGGGTTGAAGTTGAATATTAGCAATAAAGACTCCGTCTTCCTTCTCCTCTATATTGAGGTTTAAATTGGCCATTTGTTCAAGTAGATGCCATTCTCTAACCATCATGCTCGATAATAAAGCCATCGGCTTCCTGCTAAGTGCATCAGCTACGGTATTACCTTTTCCGGGATGATATTATATAGAGAAATCAAAATCCTTTAAATATTCCAACCACCGTCTTTGTCTCATATTGAGCTCCTTTTGAGAGAATAAATATTTGAGACTCTTGTGATCAGAATACACCGTAAAGGCTTCGCCATAGAGGTAATGTCGCCAGATCTTCAAAGCAAAGACCACAGCTGCCAGTTCAAGGTCATGTACGAGATAATTTTCCTCGTGCTTCTTCAATTGCCGTGAGGTATAAGCTATGACCTTGCCATGTTGCATTAATACGCAACCCAGGCCAATTCCAGATGCATCAGCATATACTTCAAATCCTCCTCCTTCCGTAGGTAATGTGAGAATAGGAGCAGTCGTTAGACAATCCTTTAAAGTTTGAAAGTTTTTCTCGCATTCCTCGGATCATATAAAAGGATTATCCTTCTTTGTCAATCTTGTTAAAGATACTGCAATCTTTGAGAAATCCTTGATAAATCTTCGATAATAGCCAGCCAATCCCAAAAAACTTCGTATTTCCGTTACACTTGTAGGTCTTTCCTAGTTTCTAACAGCCTCGACCTTTGATGGATCAACAGCTATACCGTTCTGGAAAATTATGTGACTGAGAAAAGAAACCTCCTCTAACCAAAAATCACATTTGCTTAATTTGGCATAAAGCTTGTGATCTCTTACTAATTGAAGGGCCTTCTTGAGATGTTCTTTATGTTCTTCCTTGGACTTGGAGTAGATCAAAATGTCGTCGATGAATACAACCACAAATTGATCGAGGTACGGCCTGAATACGTTGTTCATCAATTGCATAAATACGGCAGGCGCATTTGTTAAGCCGAAAGGCATAACGGTGAACTCATAATGACCATACCGACTTCAGAATGCCGTCTTGTGAATATCACTTTCCTTGATCTTCAATTGATGATAACCAGATCGAAGGTCAATCTTTGAGAAATATCGAGCTCCAAAAATTTGGTCGAATAATTCATCAATCCTCGATAAAGGATATTTGTTCTTGATGGTGAGTTGATTCAATTGCCGATAATCAACACATAACCTCATCGAACCATCCTTCTTCTTGACAAATAAGACCGGGGCTCCCCAAGGTGAAGTACTTGGTCGGATAAACCCCTTCTCCAATAATTCTAATAATTGATCCTTTGATTCTTTCATTTCCACGGCAGACATCCGATATGGAGCTTTAGAAACTGGTGCCGTTCCCGGAATTAAATCAATAGAGAAAGCCACTTCTCTCTCGGGAGGAATACCAGACAACTCGTCCAGAAATATATCAGAATAATCCCGAATGATAGGAATGTCATTTAGAACGGGTTCCGTATGCTCGGTCATAGTGATAGAAACTAAGAAACCGGCACAACCCTTCCTTAATAATTTCTCGGCTTTGAGGGCCGAAATGAGAGGTATGTGCTTGGAATGCCTGATACCCAAAAATAGAAGGTTGGGGTAACCCATGAAAGTTACCGTCCCCAACTTGCAATTTACACTAGCTCCATGTGTAGATAGCCAATCGGCACCCAAAATAACATCATATCCTTCCATCTTCATGCATACCAAATTAGCGGGTAAGTTATAACCACTAATTAGAATTTCACTATCAGGATAGAAATATTTGATTTCTGTTCCCGTTCCAATAGGTGTAGTAATGGTAAGTGTAGAATCTAATGGAACATGCTTCATAGGTAAAATACCAGCAAATCTTCTAGATATAAATGAATGTGTAGCTCCAGTGTCAAATAAGACAGAGGTAGGCTTGGAGTATATGAAAAGAGTACCTTCCACGACTCCTCCTTCCTCGGTAGGTTCCGCATTCATTAGAGCTTGGAGTCTCCCTTGCATCTTTGCAATAATTGGAAGCTTTGTCGGTGATGGAGCTTGCTCATTAAGAAGAGGGCAATTCGGGATCCTATGCTCCCGACTCCCGCATCGAAGACATGCGCCGAGTTTTCTCCAGTATTCCTCGGCTTTGTATCCGGGCTTCTCGCAATATTTGCATAATTCCTTGGATGGCGTAGAGAAACAAACAATTTGTTTGTCGAAAGTCCTCGGCTTCTTGTCCCCTTGAAAATTACGTCCACCCTTGCTGAAATTACGCCCATCCTTGTTGAAGTTACGCCCGTCATTACGCCTTTTCTTCCCGAAGGAAGGTTTGAAACTTCCGGACCCAGTAACTTGCTATCTCTTGGCTTCCCTTCCTCGGATGCGATCCGATAACTCCGTTGCATCTTCTAGGAGTTGAGCTCTTCGTACCATATCAGAATATAATTGAATATCCATCGGGGCAAGTTGAGTAATATATTACGGCTTAAGGCCATTTAAGAATCTCCTTGCCTTCATTTTCTCGGTACCCATGAGATGTGGAGCGTACCTAGATAACCTTAAAAATTATGCTTCATATTCGGCGACCGATAATCCCCTTTGCTTTAAGGTGGCAAACTCGGCGGCCTTCCTTTCTTGCACCCGATCGGAGAAATACTTGCTATTGAAGTGTTCCACGAACTCTTCCCATAGAATTTGGTCGTGTGGTAAAGTATCCTCGACCGATTCCCACCAGGCACGCACATCTCTTTCCAGTTGGAAAGTAGCAAGTAAGACCTTCTCCTCGATGGCACATTGCATGACTCGAAAAATCCTCTCGATCTCTTTAATCCAATGTTCAGCCTCGTCCGGGTCCGTAGATCCCGCGAACCAGGGAGGGTTCATGCTCCGAAAATTCCTATGTAGATCACCCGCTCCTCGGTTTGCTCCTCCCTGAGCAACCTGTTGGAGAGCTTGGGTTAAGCCTTGAACGGTGCGTTGCATCTTTGACGTTTAGACATCCACTTTAATATATATAGCCAATGATTTTCAAGAAAATACTGTTTGTAATAAGCACTTTGACCAAATTTCAAAAGTTGCAAGAAAAGTAGATAATAATTTAAGGCACCATGTTTAACGACATTAAGTCGTGGAGTTCAAAAATGAACGGTAAGTAGGAAGAAAATTTAAGATAGTAATTTTATTAGAATTATTTTTTTAAATATCTTAGCTTAATATCATAATCGTAAAACATCAAGTTTTAGTTATGAAAATATATGCTTTATGAATTACAATCATGAGTTTAATCATACAGTAATTAACCATATGATAAGAAAATAGAATTTTATGTCAAAAATAACTCTAACTCCCTGAAAATAATCTTAACATGCTGAAAATGATTTTTATATGTTACTTTACTGATAAGATGATAAAAATAAAATTTTCATGCTGGATTTAATTTTTAACATGTTAGAAATTAATATTTAACATGCTAAAATTAATACTTAACATGCTAAAATAATTCTCATACATTAACTTACTGATAGCATGATAAGATAAGTTTACCGTGCTGATTATAGAAATTTTTTGATAACAACATAAATTTTATCATGCTGAAAATTATTTTTTTACATTTATTTCCGAATTATTTGAAAGAAAAATAGAATTATCATGTTGAAAAATAGTTTTAATTTATTGAAAATAATTCTAATATGCTATAAATAATTTAATCATGTTGGAAATAATTTTATCATACTAGAAGTAATTTTAACATGCTGGAAATATTTTTTATGTATCAATTTACTAATTACTTAATAGGAAATTAGGTTTAACATGCATAAAAATAGTTTAAATAGATTTTAGCATTCTGAAAATAA
Source organism: Amorphophallus konjac (assembly GCA_022559845.1). NCBI lineage: Eukaryota > Viridiplantae > Streptophyta > Magnoliopsida > Alismatales > Araceae > Amorphophallus > Amorphophallus konjac. Next base: position 217,220,118 of record CM040118.1, read on the forward strand.
TTTTAATATCTCAGTATGTATAAAATAATTTTATCTGGAAGTAATTTTTAACATGCTGAAAATAATTTTCATGCATTAATTTACTAATTACTTCATAAAAAAATAAGTTTAACATATAAAAATAATTTTTCGTGATAATATGATAGAAAAGATTTTTATCATACTGAAAAAAATTTCAATATATCAATTTTCTGATAACCAGATTTTTAGAACCTAGAAATAATTTCCATGCATTAATTGACCAATTATTTGATAGAAAATAGATTTTTCATGCTGAAAAATAGTATTTAATTAGATTTGTCATTCTAAAAATAGTTTTCAGACTTTAGTATGAATAAAATCAATTTTACCATTCTGGAAGTAATTTTTAGCATGCTGTAAATATTTTTCATGCATCAATTACTAATAATATGCTAAAAATAGGTTTTTCATGCTAAAAAAATAATTTTATTCCACAAAAATAAATTTTAACATGCTATAAATATTTTAAAATGTTAATATAGATTTCCAACATTTTTGGTTACTGTCTATGAACGCGTCCAAGAGTCTAGACGTTTTCTGTAGACACGTCCCTGGTTCTAGATATTTTATAAAAAATATTTTTATATTTTATATCCATTTCTTTGAGGCGTCTAGGCATGTGGACGCCTTTATAAATTTATTTTAATAAAATTTTAAATTTTTATATTGAGGCGTCTAATCATTTGGACGCCTTTATAAATTTATTTTAACAAAATATTAGTTTTTTTATAGAGGCGTCAAGGCATGTGGACACCTTCTTGAAATTATTTTAATTTTTTTAAAAAAAATTTTTGGACAAAGGGACAGTCTGTCTGAGCGCGTCTTATCTAGTGGACGTGCTATATTGACCCGTCCAGATGATGTTGGGTTCGGTGCTATGTATTCAGAGGGGGGGTGAATGAATATACCCTTTAAAAATTTTCGCCCAATTAAAATCTAATGCTCACTAGAAAGCTAACAAGAAAAAATAAGACAACCTGAAAGAAACTAAACTAGTCTTCTGTTGAACCAGTACTCAAATAGGTGGAACGCACCTAATCATTCACCTAGCGGAAGCAACAACAGATAGAGAAATCAAACCATAGTCAAACATATAGTGTGCGCAACAATGAGATGAACACATATAGAAAATCAACCCATATCGATCCACTGCATTCATCTAGCGCCACACTCACAAAGAGATCAAACCACTGCACAATGATTTTTAGGTGGTTCGGTCCTGCAGACCTACATCCACCCCACACTCAACCCGAGTGTGGATTTCGCTGACTCACAGCTTGAACAGCTGGGCATCACAGCTTGCCATACAATCCGCTGAGCCTCACAGCTTGCTGTCCGAGGAATCCTCCTCGCCTGCTGAGCCTCACAGCTTGCTCTGCTGGGCAATACAGCTTAGCCGTCCAGTGGAATCCTCCACTGCAAATGCTGACAAACAGCTTGAAGAAATGTTTAAAGAGAAAACAAGAAAATGGGAAACAAATAGCAATCGGAAGGCTGTAAACAATGAAGCACAATGTGGCTCAGAATGAGCTGACTGGCCTGGATTTGATCCACGGTCCAGTGAAGGTAGATCTTCAGAACGAAGCTTCTCTCTGCCTCTCTTCTTCTTCTCTTCACACTCTGCTCGAGCTCTCTATCTCTCTCTTTCTGTTCTTTTTCTTCTCTGCTTCTTCTGCTTCTCCATTCTTTCTCACAGGATCGTGCAGGCTTTCCTCTCCTTCAGTTGATCACTCTCACTGTATAGACTTTGCCTCTCGATCTATCTTCTTCAGACAAAGGAGTCTTCATTTATATAGAGCAGCAGGGTGGATAGGGTCGTGTGGCTTCCACATTTCCCGCCCAAAGAATTCGCCAGATCCGAGGCAATTTCATCCACATGGCAGCATCCTGTGATGGGCCGCTTCCACGTGTCACCATCTAATCACCTCGTCCTTCCTTGGATCACGAGCTAAGTCATCAATCCCTGCAAAGAATCCCTGTCAGACAGACGAAATAGAATTATCAGTTTAAGTATAAACCCTATACAGACTTTGTGGGATGCAATGCATTGTACAGACTTCACTATATATACTTTGTGAACTCGAATGCATTGTATAGACTTTGCTGTATAGACTTTGTGAACGTGAATGCAATGTACAGACTCTGGAATGTATGGACTTCATATATGCAGTGCTGTGCGATGTACAGACTTCCTATATGAAGGCAACCACTGTACAGACTTGCTGAAGTGTAATGCAATGTGCATACTTTGAAGAACATTCAGCAGCTAATGTATAGACTAAGGCAATGTAAAGACATGCCAGTGTATGGGCATGATGGGCGTGCAGCAATGTGCAGACTTCAATGCATGAAAAAGCACTGTGAAGACTTAGACAGACACAACGTGCAACAATGTATAGGCTTGAAACACTAGATGCACGATGTACAGGCTTCAACTAAAATGATGCACAATGTGTAGACTTGAATGCTGTGCGATGTACAGACTTCATGTTATGCATGAGACTCTAAGTAAGATAGACGATGTGCAGACTTAGCCAGCATTCAACTCGATGTATAGACTTCATGAATGATGCATGCAATGCACTGGACAATGTATGGACTTAGCCTATGCAGACTAGTCCGATGTACAGACTTGCTCATTGTTCAGACTTCATGAACGATGTACAGACTTGCCAAAGGAAAGACTGTACAGACTTGATGCAATGCAAGACAATCGAGTGTATAGACTTCACGATGTGAAGACTTGCCAAAGACAACTGGACGATGTACAGACTTGAGCGAAGCAAAGTCTGTACACACTTGAAGGTTCACAATGTGTAGACTTTGGCAAAGCAACGATGTACAGACTTGCACAGTTCAAGGATGTATAGACTTTACGTGAAAGCCCAATGTACAGACTTGCAGAACTGAACGTAGGTAAAGATCCCAGTGTATAGACTTCGAAGTTCACTGACGGATGTACAGACTTCACCTTGAGCAAGCAACAGTGCAGTGTATGAACTTTGAAGAATGATGCATGACGCTGTACAGACTTGACTAATGTATGGACTTAGCTTGTGCGAACAATGCAGCAATGTATAGACATTATCGTGCAGGCAGTACCTCACATGCATCAGTGTATTGACTGTATGCCTGATGGATGCACTAATGCAGTATATGCACAAAGGAAGCAATGCACCGATGCAATGTATGCACATAGCAGGTATTGAACTGAAGCAATGAATGTATAGACTTATGATGCACTGATGCAGTACATGCACAGAGGAAGCAATGCACCGATGCAATGTATAGACTTACTAAGCTGCAATGTATGGACTTCGTCTAATGCACAAAGACGCTAAGTCATACGGACAGTGTACAGACTTAGTTAATGCATGAGACACTAAGAAGATGGACAATGTATAGACTTATGTTCTGGGTGAGTCGACGCATCTAAGAAGGGGGTCGACCCACTTCTGTCCAGATTATGCTGTGAGTGATGAAGCATGGATGTATAGACTTGTGATGATGCATAGAACACACAGACAATCTGATAAAAGTAATCTCATCAAAACATATAAACAGTTGCCAATCAATCAAAACAATGTGTTGCCAATGAAGTAAAGCATATTGTCAACATCATCAACACAGAGGAGTCACAACAGATGACTGGACGCCTCCTTAAATATTATTATATATTTTTACTTTTGAATTCTAGTCAATATAAAAGTAGTTAAGAACGCGTCTTATCGAGGAGATGCTTTCATTAACGCGGACTGAGTTTTAACAGTCACGGTTTTCTTAAGAAAAAACGTGAATACCCTTCAATAAAATGTTAATAACTTGCTCATTTCTCAACGAAATTTAGGGAAACAGGTATCAATGGAAAGAGCATTGAAAAATACACAAGATATCATGTTTTAATTAGATTTTAGCCTGAGAGACACCTACCTTTGAGCGGATTTAAGGAAGAAGTAAGAAAATCCCCAATTTGATATGAAAACCCTTAATTCCCCAAATCATTCCTTCAAATCTCCCTTAATCTTCAGAGTAGCATAGCTTAGGCCACCAATGATGATTTGAGGGTTGAATGGGGCTCTATTTATAGCCAAAACTTAGTAAATTTTGTCAAAATTTCTTACCTAATTCCACCAAACCCATTAACTCCGAATTAGAAGAAAATTCATATTTCTCCTCTTAATCTAGCCTCAAATTGGTGTGAAACCAATGAAAAAATGGCTGGTTTAAAGTTATAAGTTAGGTATTGGTTGATTTTTGAGTCAATCTTCTAGAAATCAGGTTATTTTAATCCCTTAAATGTCATATTAAACACATGTTACGAATTTAAGGTTATTTATCCTTTATTAAATTATTTAATCCATTTATCTAACCCATTATGGATTATCCAATGGGTCAATTGTGATCCTAGTCCATTATATGGACTTTTATTGGGCTTACTATGATTTATCTAAGGTCTAAAGCAATTAATTTTCTATTTACTTCAAGTAAATTCAAGTAAATTCAATAAATTAGCTTATTTCATATAGTAAAAATGTGATTTGATTATTTCATGAAAATTTTAATTACATAATAAAATTAAAAATTTTATTTCTCATTTTTAATTATTGGGTTTCTACACTGCAAGAGTACCGAGATTGCTTCACCTGGACGTACAAAGAAATGCCAGGTCTGAGCCCCGTAGTTTCGCAACATGAGCTGGCAATTAACCCTGAAGCCGAGCCGGTGAAGCAACCGCCGTGGCGCATGAGGCCGGAGCTCATCACTCAAATTTGTGCTAAAGTCGACAAGCTTATTGACGTGGGATTTGTCGAAGAAAATCAGTACACCACATGGCTGGCGAATATCGTCCCCGTGAAAAAGAAGAATGGACAGATCCAGATATGCGTTGACTTCCGAGATCTGAATAAAGCCTGCCCCAAGCATGACTTTCCGGTGCCAATAACGGAAGTCATGATTGATGCTACAACCGGCCATGAGGCCTTGTCATTTATGGATTGGTCGTCCGGCTACAATCAGATATGTATCGCGGAGCATGACCGGGTCCATACCGCCTTCCGAACTCCTAAAGGCATCTATCATTATAAGATGATGCCATTCGGACTAAAGAATGCTGGCGCAACTTATCAGCGCGCAATGACCAGAATATTTGATGAGTTGCTCTACCACAAGGTCGAGTGCTACATAGATGATCTGGTGGTCAAGACCAGAAGAAGAGAAGACCATCTGCAGGGCCTCCGAATTATTTTTCAGAGGCTGAGGCAGCATGAATTATAGATGAACCCTTTGAAATGCGCATTCGGAGTGTCGAGCGGGAAGTTCTTGGGTATCATTGTCAGATACCGGGGAATCGAGATAGACCCCGCAAAGATCAGAGCAATTCAGGAACTGCCTGCGCCAAGGAACCTGTCTGAGCTGAGATCACTGTAGAGCCGCTTGGCTTATATCCGGCGTTTCATTTCCAATTTGGCCGGGCGATGTCAGCCTTTCTACAAATTGATGATGAAGGATGTTCCCTTATACTGGGATGAAGATTGCCAGACAGCCTTTGACAAGCTGAAAGACTATCTGAAGACTCCTCCAGTGCTGGGCGCACCGGTGAAAGGACGGCCGCTGATATCATATGTAGCCACCACACACAACTCTCTGGGGGCAATGCTGGCCCAGGATAATGAAGAAGTGAAAGAACAAGCCCTCTACTACCTCAGTCGGAGACTGGTCAGGACTGAGGAGAAGTATACTTATATCGAGAAAACCTGTCTGGCACTGGTCTTCACGGTCAAGAAGCTTCGACACTATATGTTGTCGCATGAAATTCGCCTGGTATCCAAGGAGGACCCACTGAAATATATTATGTCCCAGCCAGCACTCAAAGGTCGCTTAGGCAAATGGCCGGTCATCCTTATGGAGTTCGATATCTCCTATGTGCCGCGAAAGGCTGTTAAAGGTCAAGCTATCGCAGACTTCTTCGCCGAGCACCCGGTACCAGAAGACTGTCCGCTGGAACCGGAACTTCCTGAAGATGAAACCTTGGAAGCCGCTCAAGTGCAGCCCTCTTTGTGGCAATAATATTTTGATGGCGCCTCCAGAATTGATACCTCGGCCACTGGGTCAGGTACGGTCAGAGCTGGAGCAGGCATAGTCCTGAAATCTCCAGAAGGAGAAGTTGTGCACCCATCTTGCTCGATAAACAAGCCGTGTACGAACAATGAAGCAGAATATGAAGCCCTAATAATCGGGTTGCAGTTCGCACTGTCCATGGGGATTCAGATGTTGGAAGCATTTGGAGACTCCATGCTAGTTATAAAGCAGCTGGAAAGAGAATTCGATGTGCGAAAGCAAGAGCTCCTCCCCTACCATCAGCTGGCAATCCGTCTGATGTCGAAATTTTACTTCATCAGCGTCAAGCATGTCAACTGAGGACAGAACGCTCAGGCGGACGCCCTCGCTAAATTGGCTAGTTCTTTGGCAGTCCCGCCAGACAAAAGCCTGAACATAATAGTGATCAACTGCCGACAGGTCCTGTGGACGCACTTCTCGTTTAGCTCTTTGGTTTCATTGGTTTATTGATTTATTAAGTGCGTTGGCGTGCCAGTCACAAAGTGACGATTTGTTGTGCGCTCGATCTGACTCAGTCAGGAGATTGTGTGGTTCGGGTCGGGACTGAGACCCGTTGTGCCATGAAGGTCGCAACGTCATTTACATCCCCTCGGAGAGGGGAACACCCTTGATTAATTACCAAAAATAAGGGCTCCACGGCCGAAAGAAATACTAATTAATGCAGGAAGGAAACAGCCGTCGGGCTATGCGGTGAGCCCGAGGTGAGGGCACGAATACTCAGATTATGTCGGTCACCGATAAACCATTCCATATTTGGACAAAAGTTCATGCGGAAAGCAAGACGGTAACGGGAGACGAATCCGTGCAAATGTCTGCCGAGAGACGGCAATTTTAATACAGGGACGAAAGTCAGATCCCGGTGAGGGAGGGGACCCTGATGAGATATTAGCCGAAGGTAAGGCCGAGTGGTCACCATGACGAGAGAGAGGACTCCCGAGGGTGAAGTTCGGCTTACAAGAGCATCATCAATATTCCCAGATTCGGAATCCAAGAAGGGGAGACGAAGACCATGTCGTTATGTTCGTGAGTTACCTTGAGTGACATATATCATTACCGCTCATCTATTAGAATTACTCCCTCTATTTTATTACCATTACTATTATTTGTTGCTCCTTTTATCATGAAATCTTTTACTATATGTGTGTATTTGTTGAAGGGATGATGAGGTGTACCGCCGGGGGATTTAGGAGTGTGCCACTGGAGGTTGAAGGTAGGCGTACCGCTGAAGGGTGAAGGACGTGTATCGTTCAGAAGGCGAGGAAGAGTGTACCGCTGGAGAGTTCAGGAATGGGGGTGAAGGGTTAAGGGAAAGTGAGGTAGAATGCAGATGAATGGACCGAAGTTCAACTGAGAGTGTACCGCTGAGGTGGAATTGAGAGTGTGTTGCTGGAGAGTTGGGAGGTGTGTCGCTGGAGAAATAGGAAGTGTGTCGCTGAGGAGCCAAGGGGAGCGTACCGCTGGGGGGTAAAGAGTGTGTCGCTGAAGGAATAGGAAGTGTGTCGCTGAGGAGCCAAGGGGGAGCGTACCGCTGGGGGGGGTTAAGAGTGTGTCGCTGAAGGACTGAAGAGGGCCAGGGTTCGAGAGAGGATTCCTCGTCCGGTTCATGTCTTATAGAGAGTCCCAAATGGTTAAACTTTCAATTCCCTATCATGAGGTTGAGTCCCAAGTCATGTTCAGCAGTGCAGTCCCTAGGAGTCTTGCTCAGCCGATCCTTGGAGCTTTAAACGGTTCTTTTAGTTGGTTAGAATGTTTTTTTACTGTTGTTGGCTTCATTTGCTTTTTGCCTCCTTTTTTATTTTAACTTATTATTATTTTTGAAAAAAATTCGGCAGCATCTCCCCTTAACCCGGACGGTAAGGGAATGCAAGGGACATGTCCACAAGGAGTGACATGAACCAACAACTGAGGTGTGTGCCTAAGCAGCCACCTTTGGGGAAACTTCAAAAAACTCGGAGAAAACGCCAACCGAGGAACCAGTGGACTGAGGCAAGCTATGGGTGCACTGGGGAGATGGTGGTCAAGGGGTGCCCGGCTGACAGCCCAAGGGTGTGCCGCTGGGGCTCTTCAGGCCACTAAAGGAGGTGTGCCGCTGAGGCAGCCAAAGGAGGTGTACCGCTAAGCGAGAGGATGGGAAGGGTGCACCACTGAGCGAACCTAGGGAGAGTGTGCCGCTGGAGGGCAAAAAGCGACGCTCTAGGCATTGAGGGGATTCAAAGTGTCCAAAGGAGAGTTGACTCCCACGGACACGTATGGCGAAAATCAGGGGGGGTCGTTACACTAAGGAAAGCTAATAGAGGGGAAAAAAAGGTCAGCCCTGCCCCATCAAGCCGAGAGACGAACCTTTCAATCAAGTAGACCCATGCCACGGGAGGTGAGATCAAGCAAGAAGTTGGGGGACTGGAGGCAGACGCCAAACTCATAGACCAACAGTAAGAAGAAATCAACAAATGCGACAAACGGAGGCAAAGCCAAAGGGTATCTCATTCATGACAAACTCAAGGTGACAAAGATCATGGCCTGAGGGCCAACTACAATATACTTCACAACAACAAAAAACTATGAAAAGAGAAGAGGAAAACATAGAAATGAAAAGAGGAGCAAAAGTAAACAGTGCCGGGGGAGAGTTGGAACAAGGGAGGGTGTGTAGCAACCCTAATAAATGAATAATTGAAATGAATTAAAACATATATATTACAGAAGTAATATATATAAAAGGAATAGGGTTAATTGGACGAAATAAAACAAAATAAAAATAACGCCTCTTATTAAGGCGTTAATTTATAAATAAACGCCTCTACCAATGGCGTGAATAAAGAAAGGACGCCCACACCTACGGTCGTCAGTTCTCACGCGACCAAATGGGTAAGTAAACGAAACGCCTCTATCTTGGGCGTGTTTTAAAACAAGAAACGCCCTTTTTCAAGGCGCTTTTTAAGAAACGCCCTTATGCAAGGCGTCAATTAAAGAATACACGCCCTGACCTAAGGCGTTAATTCAGTTCGTGACTCGTTCGAACCCAGAACTTATCCAAGGAAAGATTAACCTAATCTAGTAAGTGTCTATTAGAGTAAGGACTCTATTAAGGATATATTACCCTCAATTAAACCCTACTCTTGTTAGGACTTCAAAATCCTATAAATAACATGTTCGATCGAACCCTAAAAACCATTTAATCGAACGTCTGCTGCTAGGTACGTGAAGAACAAACAGTTCTTCTTCCTTTCCTTGCTTTTGATAAACACATGAGGAGGTTTTAACCATCCTTCATCGTCTTTGCTATAGGTGGCTGCTTCTAGTGTTTGAAGACAAAGGGGTCTTCATCATCATCGTCTTCATCACCATCGTTGCCGAAGAATAGGTAAAGTTCTTCTTTTTCCCTTGCCTTCAGGTTACGTAGGTAAAGAAGATTGATATCTTCTCTTCCTTTACAGGTAGCTGTGGCAATATCTTCCTGAAGAACGAAGGTTCTTCATCCACGAAGGTTCCAAACAGAGTATCAGTATTTTCAAACCATAAGGTAGGATTTTCTCAAGTTACTGTAGCCCAAATGAAATTAATGCAAGATATATATATATATAAGCATCTCATGCATATGATTATTATAGTTTTCATGCGTTTTCTGAAATATTTTGAAAGAAACGCCCTTGATTAGGGCGCTAATTTAAAAGAAACGACCATGCTTGTGGTCGTCAATTTAATATTTGACGCCCTCTACGCAGGCGTTAATTTCATAAGAATCGCATGTGGTTAATAATTGATCCTGTTTAAAAATCACAATACATATGAAATATTGATTTTTAATATCTTGCATGACTCTGTGAATTCCTGTTAAATCTTACTGCCATGACATGTCTCCTGTCTCTCGAAATATTATTTATTAAAATATCGTAAATCCCTTGAAATTCACGACTTGGACAAAGTCGTTTTCCATATTCTAACGCCCCAGTACAAGGCGTGAATCTGAAAAGTAACGCCCCTTCCTAGGGCGTGTATCTGTTAAAATCCTGAAATTCACATATTCTGTAAAATGGAATTTGAAAGTAACGCCCCTTCCAAGGGCGCGTTTTTGATAAATTTCTGAGAATAATTATATCCTGTCGAATATGTAAATGATGAGACGCCTGCCCCTGCAGTCGTCAACTTTTAAGAAACGCCCCCAGGAAAGGCGTGTTTTTGATAAATTAATGAAATAATGGAAATTCTGCAAATTGGCAATATATGTAAACGCCCTTTAGTTAGGCGTTAATTACTTGAGACACGACTTGACCTAAGTCGTTATTTTACTGTAAACTGATTTTTCCTCTGATTTGCTAACCGATGGTTTATATATTATACATATATATATATATATCGGCACTATTCTCCACTCCGTGAGTATAGTCCCACGTTTCATGTTGATTTATCGATCACACTCAACTCTCATTGACATACAAGCTCTCCATTGGACATTCCGTTCCTTTGGACTAGCGAGTTAGTCATAGAGACCTCCGTAAGACTCCTCGTAGCCTTGGATTCCCTCAAGGCCGACTGAGCTGGTTGTACCCTAAAAACCCATTACACAGTTTTTGCCATGTCAATCTAAAGAAAACATGGTATACCGGCCCTTATGATTATACAAAGAGTATATCATAAGAAATTCTTGATGGGATGATGATATCATGCCATATCGTGTCATTCTTGTAAATCCCAATTCTATGATAAGAATGAGGGTATCTTGCTTGATCTAATATTCATGTGGACCTCAATTCTATATAAAGAATGTCCATATTGATTTGTCATGGTACCTAAGTTAAGGGAACCATATTCTACCTAGTTTTATCGAACTCGTGATTATACCGTTATTATCGCCATTCTATGTCCTTTGTCATATTTTGGACTCTATTCTATCAAAGTTGTCATACGTATCTACAAGCTTGATTATTGAAATTCTATATTGGCTATATAAACAAGAGTGGATGTCAAAACACATGATAAATGCCTGCGCATATAGGGCCCGATCTGGTCCTGGGAGGAGCACCCGAAAGTACTTGTGCCCATGGGAGTTAAAATGATAAGGTATCTGGCATTATACCGAGTACTTGACTTGCTTGATTGGACATTCCACACACATCTTGTACTTGACTCGTACTTGACATGAAATGAAATGCGTGGCCCGAAAAGGGGTAATTTACTTGCTTGATACATGATAGCCAAAGTTCTTGACATGACTCGATAATGGTACTTGCTTGAATATCTTGAATAACTTGTATCTTGTTCATGAAAGTTCATCTTATTTCTTTGATATTACATTCTCTCTATCTTGTCGTTTCATGCGAGCATGCATAGCTTTATTGCATCCATGAAAATGTAATTACTTAAACCACTTGCTAGTACTTGAGATATAATTTCCTACTGAGCGTTCGCTCATTCCGTTTGTCCCTTTGTACTTTTCAGGTAAGTCCGACGACGATGGAAGTCAATCGGATGGGAATGGTCAAGAGTGAAAGTGATAGAGCTTCTACAAGTGTCGTCTAGTCTTTTCTATAGTTTCTTGAGTCAAATATGTATTCTTTTCCTTTTTATTAAACAGAGTATTGGATTTGTAATAGTCTATCCATTATGAAATAAAGGATTGGGTTATCTTGCTATTTTGCGCATCTCTGTCTTTGTGTCGAATACACGACCACTCTGATTGACATGATTGATATAGACACGTCGCGCATCTCCGGGTATCTTCCGCGCTCGGGGCGTGACAGTCTTTGTGGTATCAGAGCCTAAGGTATTCAATTCCTAGGAAACCCAAGTCCAAGGATAGGTTTCAAAACCTTTAACCAAGTGAGAGTGGGTAGAACCAAGGGTTAAATGATCAATGAGTCCTTATAAGATCATAGTGACATAATACTAACATAGCTATTGTAATTGTAGGATAATGGCTGCCGAACGTGCTCAATGGCGCAACATGCAGCGTACCCTTCAAGGGATGACCCAAGTGCTACAACAGGTAGCACAAGGTGGTGCTCCACGAGCTGGAAGCTTACACCAAGCATTCAAGAATATGAATCCCCCGAAGTTCATGGGATCGACCGATCCAGACGATGCCGAGCATTGGGTTCGGGAGATTGAACGTATATTCCGTGTCATGCAATGCACGGATCAGGACAAAGTCTTATTAGCTACTTTCCAGTTAGAAAAGGATGCTAGATGCTGGTGGGAGTCGATTGAAGCTACAATTGACCCAACTCAAGTTACATGGGGAGAATTCGTTGAATATTTCAACGCCAAATATTTCTCTGATAGGGTCCAGGAAAAGAAGGCCGCCGAATTTGCCGCATTAAAGCAAAGATCTTTATCGGTGGCTGATTATGAAGCACAGTTCTCTAGACTGTCTAGATATGCTAAGCATTTAATTGGCACGGAAAAGATGAAAGCCCGTAGATTTCTTAATGGGCTTAGGCCCCACTACATTACTCAACTGGCGCCTATGGATATTCAAATTTATACTGAAATAGTGCGCCGAGCTCAGTTGCTTGAAGATGCCACGGAACTATCTGATAGGATCCGTGGGAAAGACAAAAAGGAGCAAGTCACAAGTTCGGGTTCTTTTAAACCCAACTTTAAGAAGAGGCCCAATAATGGAGGTTCTTCCTCTCAAGATCAGAAGTACAAGAAATCCAAGCCTTTCTCTATCACCACTACCCCTTCAAACGTAGTATGCAAGCATTGTGACAAGGCTGGTCACAAAACAGAAGAATGCTGGAGGAAATTAGGAGCATGTCTCCGTTGTGGGAGTCGTGAACATCGGATTCCCGATTGTCCATTAATGAATGACCAAGACGGTGAGGGTAAACGCCCAGTGACAAGGAACGCGCGTCTTCATGCAATCCAAGAGACCGAACCAGAAGAAGAAGGCGGATTGGTGGAAGGTACATTAAAAATTTGTTCCAAATATGCACATGTCTTATTTGATACGGGTGCATCGCATTCCATTATTTCCAAGAAGTTTGCTGACCCATTACCTCTAGAACCAGAATGGATGAAAATAGTGTTGTCTACTCCTCTCGGAAATGAGACGGATATCACGCATCATTACCAAAACTGTGAGGTGTTGGTTCGAGGAAAGAATTTTCCTATTGATCTTATCTGCTTAGATCTAAAAGAATATGATGTTATACTAGGAGCAGATTGGTTATCTAGGTACCAGGCAACGGTTGATTGCCGTAATAGCAAGATTGTTTTCAAAGAATTTCCAGAACTGACTTATACTAGTCCTAAGAGTCGAAGCAAATCCCCTCTTATTTCGGCTCTTCGAGCAAGCAAGCTCGTCAGGAAAGGATGTGTATCCTTCCTTGCTTTTGTCACTAATAAAGAAGCTAAGGAAACCAAGATAGAAGACGTTCAAGTAGTACGAGAATTCCCAGACGTATTTCCGGAAGAATTGCCGGGATTACCCCCGCAAAGAGATGTGGCCTTTACCATCGACTTAGTCCCTGGTGCTGGTCCAGTTTCAAAGGCACCATATAGAATGTCCCCTGCTGAACTCAAGGAGTTGAAGGAGCAGTTGATGGAACTAATCCGAAAAGGGTTTATTAGACCAAGTACTTCCCCGTGGGGAGCACCAGTCTTATTTGTAAAGAAGAAGGATGGATCCATGAGATTGTGTATTGACTATCGACAGTTGAATCATCTTACTATCAAGAACAAGTATCCACTGCCGAGAATCGATGAATTGTTTGATCAGATTTCAGGATCCAAATATTTCTCCAAGATTGATCTCCGGTCGGGATATCATCAATTAAGGATCAAGGATGATGACATTCACAAGACCGCATTCAGAAGCAGGTATGGCCATTACGAATTTGTTGTTATGCCTTTTGGACTAACAAATGCCCCTGCTGCCTTTATGCAGTTAATGAATAGCATATTCAGGCCTTACTTGGATCAATTCATAGTAGTCTTCATCGATGATATATTGATATATTCTAAGACTAAGGAAGAACATGAAGAGCATTTGAGGATTGCATTGCAAGTCTTGAGGACAAATCAATTATATGCTAAACTCAGCAAATGCGAGTTCTGGCTTGAAGAAGTGGCTTTTCTCGGACATGTCATATCCAAGGATGGTTTATCTGTGGATCCGTCAAAAGTTGAAGCTGTGAGAGACTGGGAGAGACCCACTAACGCAAGCGAGATCAGAAGTTTCTTAGGTCTTGCAGGCTATTATCGGCGATTTATCAAAGATTTCTCTAAGATCGCCGTACCACTTACAAGATTAACTCGTAAGGAGATCCGATATGAATGGAGTGAGGAATGTGAAAGCAGTTTCCAAACTCTCAAGGATCATCTCACCACAGCTCCGGTCTTAGCCTTACCAATTGAAGGAGAGAAATTCGAGGTCTACACTGATGCTTCTGGCATTGGCCTCGGATGTGTTCTAATGCAACATGGGAAGGTCATAGCATACTCTTCTCGTCAACTGAAGAAGCATGAGGAGAATTACCCCGTCCATGACTTGGAATTGGCCGCGGTAGTATTTGCCCTAAAGATATGGAGACACTATCTCTATGGGGTACAGTTTACTGTATACTCCGATCACAAAAGTCTCAAATATCTATTTTCACAAAAGGAGCTGAACATGAGACAAAGACGTTGGCTAGAATATCTCAAGGACTTCGACTTCAGTATACAATACCATCCCGGAAAGGGTAATTATGTGGATGATGCCCTTAGTCGAAAGCCGAGAGCAAAGATAGCAAATTGTATGATACAAGAATGGAGGTTACTTGAACAATTCTCCGAGCTCAATATAAGCTTGGACACGGAATCCAAATTTGTCACACTATCTCATGTAAGCATACAGTCAGATTTGTTATCTGAGATACAAACACTTCAGGATGATGATCCTATGTTAGTAGAAATCAAAGGCAGATTAGAAGGACAATCTGATTTTCAACTAACTTCTGATGGAAGATTATCGTTCAAAGATAGAACTTGTATACCCGATTGTCCGGAATTAAAGAAGAAGATCTTAGATGAAGCTCACCGATCAAGATACACTATTCATCCTGGATCAACTAAAATGTACCAAGATGTAAAGAGGAACTTTTGGTGGCCCAATATGAAAAGAGAAATAGCGGACTATGTATCACGCTGTCTCACATGCCAACAGGTCAAGGCGGAACATCAAAAGCCTGCGGGAAAACTACATCCTCTAGATATTCCTAAGTGGAAATGGGAGGATATTGGTATGGACTTCATCATGGGTTTGTCTAAATCTAAAGGAGGACATGATGGAATCTGGGTTATCATTGACCGATTGACTAAATCGGCACATTTCTTGCCAATCAAAAGCCGATGGTCGATTGATGTGCTAGCTGCACTATACATTAAAGAAATAGTCAGGATACATGGAATTCCTGTCTCAATCGTGTCTGATAGGGATCCCCGTTTTACTTCTCATTTTTGGAAGGGATTACAACATTCGTTGGGGACAAGGCTCAACTTTAGTACTGCTTTCCACCCACAAACGGATGGTCAGACCGAGCGAACTAATCAAGTTGTTGAAGATATGCTGAGAGCATGCATTATTGACTTTGGAGGAAGCTGGCATGACCACTTACCTTTAGTTGAATTTGCATATAATAATAGCTACCAAGCTAGTATCCAAATGGCACCTTTCGAAGCCTTATACGGAAGGAGTTGCCGATCTCCCATATGTTGGAACGAAGTTGGAGAAAAACAACTATTAGGTCCAGACATGGTAAGGGATACAACCGAGAAGATACAAGTAATCAGAGAAAGATTACAAGTTGCTCAGACAAGGCAAAAGGCTTATGCTGATACCAGGAGAAGAGATCTTGAATTCCAGGTTGGAGATCATGTATTTCTTAAAATATCCCCTGGACGTGGCATACGAAGATTTGGTGTTAAGGGCAAGCTTACGCCAAGATTCATCGGACCATTTGAGGTACTCGAAAGAGTTGGCGAGGTTGCTTATCGCATCGCGTTGCCTCCTCAGTTGTCCGAGGTACACAATGTATTTCACATATCTATGTTGAAGAAGTATGTGCACGATCCGTCACATATTATTGAGCATGGAGATCTGGTGATCCAGAAAGATCTCACATATGAACAAAGGCCTTTAAAGATATTAGATCGAGAAATACGAGCTCTAAGGAATAAGGTTATTCCCATGATCAAGGTGCAATGGAATAAGAATCCTGAACGCGAAGCGACATGGGAGACCGAGGAATCTATGAAGAAACGATTTCCCGAGTTATTCTAAGAGGTATATGTCCTACACTCTCCGCGTGTATAATTATATATATATTGAATTTGGGGACCAAATTCTTTTTAAGTGGGGGAGGGTGTAGCAACCCTAATAAATGAATAATTGAAATGAATTAAAACATATATATTACAGAAGTAATATATATAAAAGGAATAGGGTTAATTGGACGAAATAAAACAAAATAAAAATAATGCCTCTTATTAAGGCGTTAATTTATAAATAAACGCCTCTACCAATGGCGTGAATAAAGAAAGGACGCCCACACCTACGGTCGTCAGTTCTCACGCGACCAAATGGGTAAGTAAACGAAACGCCTCTATCTTGGGCGTGTTTTAAAACAAGAAACGCCCTTTTTCAAGGCGCTTTTTAAGAAACGCCCTTATGCAAGGCGTCAATTAAAGAATACACGCCCTGACCTAAGGCGTTAATTCAGTTCGTGACTCGTTCGAACCCAGAACTTATCCAAGGAAAGATTAACCTAATCTAGTAAGTGTCTATTAGAGTAAGGACTCTATTAAGGATATATTACCCTCAATCAAACCCTACTCTTGTTAGGACTTCAAAATCCTATAAATAACATGTTCGATCGAACCCTAAAAACCATTTAATCGAACGTCTGCTGCTAGGTACGTGAAGAACAAACAGTTCTTCTTCCTTTCCTTGCTTTTGATAAACACATGAGGAGGTTTTAACCATCCTTCATCGTCTTTGCTATAGGTGGCTGCTTCTAGTGTTTGAAGACAAAGGGGTCTTCATCATCATCGTCTTCATCACCATCGTTGCCGAAGAATAGGTAAAGTTCTTCTTTTTCCCTTGCCTTCAGGTTACGTAGGTAAAGAAGATTGATATCTTCTCTTCCTTTACAGGTAGCTGTGGCAATATCTTCCTGAAGAACGAAGGTTCTTCATCCACGAAGGTTCCAAACAGAGTATCAGTATTTTCAAACCATAAGGTAGGATTTTCTCAAGTTACTGTAGCCCAAATGAAATTAATGCAAGATATATATATATATAAGCATGTCATGCATATGATTATTATAGTTTTCATGCGTTTTCTGAAATATTTTGAAAGAAACGCCCTTGATTAGGGCGCTAATTTAAAAGAAACGACCATGCTTGTGGTCGTCAATTTAATATTTGACGCCCTCTACGCAGGCGTTAATTTCATAAGAATCGCATGTGGTTAATAATTGATCCTGTTTAAAAATCACAATACATATGAAATATTGATTTTTAATATCTTGCATGACTCTGTGAATTCCTGTTAAATCTTACTGCCATGACATGTCTCCTGTCTCTCGAAATATTATTTATTAAAATATCGTAAATCCCTTGAAATTCACGACTTGGACAAAGTCGTTTTCCATATTCTAACGCCCCAGTACAAGGCGTGAATCTGAAAAGTAACGCCCCTTCCTAGGGCGTGTATCTGTTAAAATCCTGAAATTCACATATTCTGTAAAATGGAATTTGAAAGTAACGCCCCTTCCAAGGGCGCGTTTTTGATAAATTTCTGAGAATAATTATATCCTGTCGAATATGTAAATGATGAGACGCCTGCCCCTGCAGTCGTCAACTTTTAAGAAACGCCCCCAGGAAAGGCGTGTTTTTGATAAATTAATGAAATAATGGAAATTCTGCAAATTGGCAATATATGTAAACGCCCTTTAGTTAGGCGTTAATTACTTGAGACACGACTTGACCTAAGTCGTTATTTTACTGTAAACTGATTTTTCCTCTGATTTGCTAACCGATGGTTTATATATTATACATATATATATATATATATCGGCACTATTCTCCACTCCGTGAGTATAGTCCCACGTTTCATGTTGATTTATCGATCACACTCAACTCTCATTGACATACAAGCTCTCCATTGGACATTCCGTTCCTTTGGACTAGCGAGTTAGTCATAGAGACCTCCGTAAGACTCCTCGTAGCCTTGGATTCCCTCAAGGCCGACTGAGCTGGTTGTACCCTAAAAACCCATTACACAGTTTTTGCCATGTCAATCTAAAGAAAACATGGTATACCGGCCCTTATGATTATACAAAGAGTATATCATAAGAAATTCTTGATGGGATGATGATATCATGCCATATCGTGTCATTCTTGTAAACCCCAATTCTATGATAAGAATGAGGGTATCTTGCTTGATCTAATGTTCATGTGGACCTCAATTCTATATAAAGAATGTCCATATTGATTTGTCATGGTACCTAAGTTAAGGGAACCATATTCTACCTAGTTTTATCGAACTCGTGATTATACCGTTATTATCGCCATTCTATGTCCTTTGTCATATTTTGGACTCTATTCTATCAAAGTTGTCATACGTATCTACAAGCTTGATTATTAAATTCTATATTGGCTATATAAACAAGAGTGGATGTCAAAACACATGATAAATGCCTGCGCATATAGGGCCCGATCTGGTCCTGGGAGGAGCACCCGAAAGTACTTGTGCCCATGGGAGTTAAAATGATAAGGTATCTGGCATTATACCGAGTACTTGACTTGCTTGATTGGACATTCCACACACATCTTGTACTTGACTCGTACTTGACATGAAATGAAATGCGTGGCCCGAAAAGGGGTAATTTACTTGCTTGATACATGATAGCCAAAGTTCTTGACATGACTCGATAATGGTACTTGCTTGAATATCTTGAATAACTTGTATCTTGTTCATGAAAGTTCATCTTATTTCTTTGATATTACATTCTCTCTATCTTGTCGTTTCATGCGAGCATGCATAGCTTTATTGCATCCATGAAAATGTAATTACTTAAACCACTTGCTAGTACTTGAGATATAATTTCCTACTGAGCGTTCGCTCATTCCGTTTGTCCCTTTGTACTTTTCAGGTAAGTCCGACGACGATGGAAGTCAATCGGATGGGAATGGTCAAGAGTGAAAGTGATAGAGCTTCTACAAGTGTCGTCTAGTCTTTTCTATAGTTTCTTGAGTCAAATATGTATTCTTTTCCTTTTTATTAAACAGAGTATTGGATTTGTAATAGTCTATCCATTATGAAATAAAGGATTGGGTTATCTTGCTATTTTGCGCATCTCTGTCTTTGTGTCGAATACACGACCACTCTGATTGACATGATTGATATAGACACGTCGCGCATCTCCGGGTATCTTCCGCGCTCGGGGCGTGACAGGGTGCCTCCCTTCACCCCGTTCCTTCTCTCCCCCATACAGGTGGCTCACTCCCTCTCAATCTCTCCACACTTCTCTACCTTCTTCTTCTTATCTTCTTCTTCTCCCTGTGTGTGGTCTCTTCGAATGGGTGCCTTTGCTTCTCGCCCTCTTTTTGGCCTCTCCTTCTTCTCTTCGGCTCCGTGAGGGCCTTTTATACGTGGGCCGTTGACGAGGCCGACCTCATGATGGCACTGCCATCCGAGGTTGACTTTGGTATCTTCCTCGTCAGGTGAAGATCTCCCTCCTCCAACCAGAAGGTGACACCGAGGTAGGCGCTAGTTGGCTTTGAAGTGGCCGAACTACGCGCCAATGGGTCTGCCTACTGACCATTGTGTCTTCTGCCGGTTCATGCCGTTCAAGGGGGTTCAGCGCTGTGCCGTTGGGGGCTGAGGGGCCGTGCCGCTGAGGCAGAACGCCCGTGCCGCTGGGAGGCTTGCCTGCAGCGTGTCGCTGGAAGGGGCACAAGGGCTGTGCCGCTGGGGACTTGAGGCCGTGCCGCTGAAGGGCATGACGCCTATGCCGTTGGGGGGCTTGCCTGCAGGGTGCCGCTGGAAGGGGCACAAGGGCTGTGCCGCTGGGGACTTGAGGCCGTGCCGCTGAAGGGCATGATGCCTGTGCCGCTGGAGGCTTGCCTGTAGCGTGCCGCTGAAGGGCATGACATGGTGTGCCGCTGGAGGCACCCCAAGGGTGTGACGCTGGGGCTCAATTGTTGTGCCGCTAAGGGGGCTTGGAGCGTGCCGTTGGAGGAGCAACGGGCGCACCGCTGAAGGGCAATTGGGATGTGCATTCTTTGGGATATTTCTTCACCGTTAGGGACCCGAGGGTGGGTCCATAGCAGTGTATCAATTCAGGAGGGTATCCTGTGTTTTCCTTATCATTTAATGCGCCCGTGCAAATGTGGGGATTTGCCGGACGGTAGTATTCTCCCGGAGCCTTGGATGGCCAGTCTCCCCGAGTCTCCTCCTTTCGACTTTGGCGTTAATGCGAGGCTTGGTGGGACATATGAACGTATAATTTTATATGTCCACAAATGCCCCCCACCCGTGGGCAGCACGGGCGAAGGATGAGCCAGACGGTGCTCGCGGGTGTGCGCATGGTATTAACGTACATTATCGGGCGTACGTTCATAAGATGCGTGATGTAGATATCATCATACCCACTTGTTATATCATCATTATTTACTATATGTATATAAGTATATATATATATATTATTTTTTTCTTTTCTTTTCTTTTTCTTTTTCTCTTCTTTCTTTTTTTCTTCTTCTTCTCTCTTTTCTTTCCCTTTTATTTTTGTTTTCTCTCTTTTTTCCCTTTTCTCTTCTTTATTTTTTGTTGTTGGTCTTTTTTTATTCTCCTTTTTTTCTTTTCTTTCTCCCCCCTTTTTTCTTTTCTTCGTTCTCCCTCTTTTTTTCTCTTCTTCTCTCTTTTTTTCCTCTTTTTTGAAACGGCTATAAAAAGGGTGGGGGAGTTCGAAACTCCCCCCCTTTCTTTTCGAATTCTCTCCCTCTCTCTTTCTCTGTCTCTTCGGCTCCCCACAGTCTCCTCCTCTCTTTCTCTCTTTTCTCTGTCGCCACCGCCGCTCACCGTCGTCGTCAGTGCCTAGGGTGAGGCCGCCGTGCCCCTCTCCCCTTTCTCTCCTTCTTTCTTCCTTCTTCTTCTTTTTCTCTTTCTCTTCATCTCTTCTTTTCTTCTGTTCCCCTCCCCCTTTTCTTCTTCCTCTTCTTGATGCGACACGCCTAAGGATGATGATGCTCTGATACCATTTGATGCGACACGCCTAAGGATGATGATGCTCTGATACCAACTGATGTGACACAAACCCCTTGGGGGTGGCAGCCACTTGACCAATGCACCTTGGACCTAGATTTGCAAGCAATCGAACCGATCGACGAACCCACTCAAGCGGACTCACCCGTGTAGCGCACATTCGTGCCCGTAGGCAACTCGACAATGGTGGAGAGGGTCCGGGATGGGACCTCGCTGTTCCAGGGTTTGGCTCACTTGAGATTGAACCCCTAAAGGCCTGGGATGCCCCAATTCTGTGGGCGGCCAGCACGCCAAGGGCGTGGGATATAGTGGCTCTCTCACAACTCGCTCCGTGGTGGCACTCAAATTGATGATATTTTGAGATCGGGCACTCACTCACCGACCGACGGCACTAAGAAGCAATAATAGTTAAGCAAGAAGTGCTGACCAAGAGGAGTGCAACCAGGAGCTCACCTGATCGGCGTGAAGACGCCGATCCTGGCCGGAGACGAGGGCGAGCGGGGAAGTGTGGGTTCCCCGCACACTGCGCCGATGAAGCTTGATCCCTGTTTAAATTATACAACCACTACGCCTCACACAGGAGGGTGGACTTGGGGTGGGGATTTTAGTAGTACAATGCAAACACTACCTCCACGCAGGGAGGGGCGTTAAGCCAGCCAGGCGGGGAGGGGAGATTCGCTCGAATCGCGCCGACGGATCACCCGACCGAATCTGCCCGTGTCTTGAGCAGCAGGATAGGGGATCGGTGTAGCAGCCTCTGTGCGCTCCTCCGGACTCAGAACTTGACGAGACTGGCGCTAGAACGACGCTGACAGATCCAGGTACGCCTGTGAATTTTTGTGGGTGGTTCCCGGAACAGGTGCTCAGAGTTTAGGTTCAGGCTGGCCCAGATTGTTTCAGCTGCTTGTAGAAGGTACCACGATCACTCCCAAAGTCTGAATGAGCCGAGACCAAGTCAAGGACGTCCGTGGATGCGTATTCTTCGAGCAGAAACTGAGATCAACACCAGAGGATGTTGGGGTGGTGAGGAGGAGTCCGTTGAGTGAGGCAGTGTCGGGGCAGGACCCAAATGGACTGTCTGCGCACCCGTGGGAGAAAAATTGGAAAGAACACTTCCTGATGCCGAACTAGATGCCTCTTGTTGGTGGTGGTGGATGACTTGTGGATGCAGCTCTCGGCCAAGTGGCGCCTCCAGAAGTTGAAGGATGTGGCCGTGGGAGCTTATGCACTGCAGCTCAGGTCCAGGTTCTGGTCCTTGTTGCGCAGTTGGATGAGAACAGGCACCACGAACTGTAGCGAAGTCGGAATGAGACGATTCCACCTCGCTTGCGAAGAAGACTCGCAGACCTTTCCGGCGATGTATGGTGTACCTCCAGAGGACGTCGGATGACTCCGGAGCAGCCTCTGTAAGTTGAGCTCCAACTGCTACCTGCGAATTGAGATGGATAGGGTGGTGAAAGGTGATGGGAGACGGAGTAGATGGGGTGGGAAATGGGGTGGATGGGTGTGGGGATGGCACCTGACTATGTGGGGGTCTGTTAGGGGGTGATACAAGGTGTGGGAGGGGCAGAAAGGGGGCGGGGAGGTGGTCTAGCAAGTGGAGGAAGGGGGGAGCTGCGAATTTGGGTTGGGAATGAGAGAGGGAGGAGAGATCTCTCCTTTGGTTTGAATGTGTGGTTAATGGAGGGTTTAATTCTGGTCTAGGGAATGGGAAGGGGTGTCTTGGGGATGTGAATGGGTGATTGGGAGATGGGATTCTCCCTTGGGAAAATGAAAGGTTGTATGGGGAAGGGGAAAGGTTGCTTGGGAGGACGAAGAGGTGCCTAGGAGAAGGGGATTCCACCTAGGGGTTGGAGGGGGATTAAATGAGAGGTATGGGGAAGGGGGAGGGGTCTTAATTAGAGGTGAATAGGGAGGAGAGAGAGTGAATTTCGAAATTTGGAGAGAGAGGGGAGGAGAGATAGAGGGGTTCGCCCCCTTTAGAGAGAGAGAGATAGAGAGAGAGAGAGAGCTAGAGAGAGAGGGCTAGAGAGAGAGAGGGGAGACAATTCTTGTGGATAAACTTTTCTCAATACTTCATTAGCTCCAAATGGGGGGGATCGGGGTCCTATTTATAGGAAACCCACAATTTAACAAAAGACCCTGAGTTTTTGACTAATGACAATAAACCAAGGGGGAAGGGGGGTGCCTATGGGCATAGCCCACTTAATTGGGCCCAACTGACTCGTTAACCACTCTAATGACAATTAACCTAGGTAGATGACTCTTTAACCTGGGTACCTGACTCAATAAAAGGGAAATCACATAATTTATGACTCAAGAAAATATAAAAATTACAAGCCATGATTAAGAAAAATGCCGCGAACATGATGACGCATAGCTGGCAAGCAACGGGAACCGTGGAGAAATGGGAAGTGGTAAGCGATGTCCCCATCACTTCTTCTCGTTGCTTCTTCGCTCGGGGGACGACAGAGCCCTGAGCTCTCCGTCGTCCTCTTCCTCTTTCCTCTTCTCCTTTTCTTCCCCTCCATCTCTTCTTCTTCTTCTTCATCTCTTCTTTTCCTTCTTCTTGGCATCGGGGTGGAGGTGGCCGTGGCGTCGGAGCGTGCCGCTGGGAGCGGGCACAGGCGTGCCGCTCGGGAAGGGCACGCTGTGCCGCTGGGGGAAGGCACGATGTGTGCTGCTGGGGTGATGGCATAGGGCGTGCCGCTGGAGTGAGGGCACGGGGCATGCCGCTGAGCAGGGGGGGCGCGAGTGTGCCGCTGGGGTGATGGCACGGGGCGTGCCGCTGGAGTGAGGGCACGGGGCGTGCCGCTGAGTAGGGGGGGCACGAGTGTGTCGCTGGAGGGAGGGCACAGGTGAGCCGCTGAGAGGGGAGGGGGCACGAGTGTGCCGCTGAGAAGGGAGAAGAAGACCTCTTCAACCGAAGGACCTCTGGTGTCGCCCTTGGGCACACCGTGACTTTGTTGGGGCCATCACTCCTTGTGGATGTGCACTAGTGTTTCCCTTTTACGCCTTGGGTGTAGGAGAAACTCTGCCAAAATTTCGTCAGAAATTGTTGGCATTAACTTAGTTTATTCTAAACGCTGGTGGGTGCCAAAAGGAGTGCGCCGTTGAGCGGCCACTGGGGCGTGCCGCTGAGGGAACACTGGGGTGCACCGCTGGGCGGCCACTGGGTGCACCGCTGGAGCGTTAAAGGGCGTGCCACTGGAGCATCCCTGGGGTGTGCCGCTGGACGGCCGCCCGGGTGTGTCGTTGAGGGCCAGGGGTACCGCTGAGGTCCACCCGATGGTGTGCCGCTGGGGGCCAGGGGGGTGTACCGCTGAGGGCCACCCGATGGTGTACCACTGGGGGCCAGGGGGCGTACCACTGAGGGAAAAATTGGCTTCTTCAACCGAAGGACTTCCGGTGTCGGCCTAGGGGCTCATCGTGACTTTGTTGGGGCCGTCACTCCTCGTGGACGTGCACCCGTGTTTCCCTTTTACGCCTCGGGTGTAGGGGAAACTCTACCAAAATTTCACCAGGAATTACCAGCATCTATTTAGTTTGCTTGCAATGCGATCCCCTGGTAACTTTCTCTTCTCTTCCTTGCTTGTGGATTATTCTGACCCGGGGTCCTTTGCATTTTGTAGAGAGATGGCTACTCCGAGGGGTTCTGCTGCTTCTGCTGCTGCTGATGCCGAGCATGTTCCCCCACCCCCGATGCCGGCTATCACTTGGCTGAACGTGGAGGAGCTCGACAGAGAACACGCCGAGATAGCGGCGTTAGCTGAATCGTCCGGCTCCGACACCGAGACGATGGATTTTCGGAGGCTCACTCGGGTCGAAGGTAGCATGACTTTTGACCGTGCCACAGGGGAGCATCGGAAGGACTACCCAAAGGACAAGCACCTCATCTGCTTCCTGAAGCACCTCAGTCACCAAGAGAGGGGGAACTTCCGAGTTGTCAAGGATGCCGAGCGGGTGATTTTGCAGTCCCGAGACAGTCTACTATACAGTGTCCCAAGGAGCATCTCGATGTACTTAGTGGGAGAGGCCCGCGAATAGAATCCTGTGTTGTGGATCGAGGTAGTGCTACCGACGGAAGACAAACTGGTGCGGGCGCCTCAGTTCACTCCGGCTCGGTGGGACACGGTAGCCGGGCGGGTCCAGAATGAACAACCCCGTTTTGGCCTATTCTTGGCTCCGCTGAAGTGGGGATACAGAGACGAACCCTTCTTGCCGGATTGCCTGGCCATCCGCTTCAAACATGAGTTGGCGCTGGGTTGGTTTGGGGAGCTGAGGCTTAAGGATGCGCACAGCTTCCGGGAGGGGGGCGTGGAATTCACTGAATATGTGCTGTTCAATTATGCCCCAATCCTTATCCGGGCTGGTGTTTACCACAGTGTGTATGCCTCCCGGTACAGTTATCCTATTTCCAGGGGCCTCTGCTGCTGGATGATCGAGGTGTTCAACGTAGAGACCAATACTTTTTACACAGCAGAGGGCGAGACTTCGTTGGACCTGTGGAGTCTCAGCCAGCTCAGTGGCTTGCCCATTGATGGGGAGCCATACGAAGAATCCTGCCCCCCAGATATGATTAAGGATGAAACCAACGGCGCTGGCTACTATTCTCTTGGCTATTCATACCGGTACCTCATGAAGGCGTACCAGGAATTATATCAGCTGTCGCATGGCGGAAGGCAACCCCCCCGAGGGGACCGGAAAAGAGTCCGTATGGTTCTCTTGCTGCAGTATTTTTATGATGGGTTGAAGCAGTACGAGGAGTTCCCGCATATTGGCACTACCGTCACCCGGAAGAAACGTGCCAAGTCAAAAGTTGACGTGAAGATCCCTCCTCGAGGGCGTCGGGGCGGGCCGAACCCGATGGGAGTTGACCCGTTAACGCATTGCGCGGCATATCTGACGTATTGGCTGTGCTCTTTCGCCATGCCTTATAGGGACGAGACCGTCATTCGTCCGGACGCCATCTACCCAGCCTGTCAGATGGCCTGGGGTATCAAGTTGTCTTTGTGCCCAGCCACGCTGTGTCTAATATACAAAGCGCTTGGAGATGTCAACAATCACCAGTTCCCGTGGCAGGCGCGGTATGTCTGCCCACTGCATTTCTTCAACGCGTGGGTTTGCTCTATATTCTCGGAATTTGCCCCCCGCACTATCCAAGGGTGGGGGTTAGTTTCGCGGATGCTGGAATTTGCCAGTACGGAACCAAGCTCGCTGTCCCTGTGGCTATATGACCTCCGGGGCAGGCTGACGACGGTGCCCCAGGATGCTACCGGCACCATCCATTTCTGGGCACTGGCCGCGCACTCGAGCCCGCTGGTGAACAATAATCGGGAATGCAGGGATGACAAGGTGGAAAAATATGTGCACCCGATCAGCCAAGAGAACGTAGTTCGCCCGTTAATAGAGCCAGAGCTGCGTGACTAGGCGTTGTCCATTTGCCCCAGTGTGTTGGTTTTCCGAAAGGGGGACAATTTGTTGCTGGAGCCATACTACCCCTTTCATTTTGGCAGAAACTTCAGGTATGATCAGCATATCCCGGCGCACAGCGCTCGGTTTGATCTGCCCCTACGGAGTCTCCGAGGGAGCCCAACTGCTGAGACCGCCCGAACCTGGTGGGACTTCTTCCATCGGGCTGATACCGATAGTTTCCGGGTGCCAGCCCCGGGACGGATTCAACGGGTGACTCCAGAATATATTAAATGGTGGAATGCCCGGACCGCCTTTTACCGACTGTGCAAAATTGACTGTTGGGATGGGGCGGAGAGGCATTTTCTGAGCCGGCAGTCTGTGCCGGTGCTAGACATCGATCCTGAGCACCTCCTCCGACTAAAGCATGGGAAAGAGCGGGAGGTGGCAGTGTATATGATTGCGCGCAAGGAGGCGTGAGAGGCTAGGCCGGCATCGCAGGTTAAGCTGCCTCCGATGGCGAAGGATGACTTTAGGAAGGCTCTGCGGGATCTTTACCGCATCGGGGGTGACCGTCTTGAGCTGATCAACTATCCCTTCCCTATGGAAGAGGAGGGCACCCTCGCGAGGAGCTGGCGCCCGGAGAGAGATCCAGTCTGCCCCTATCGCACATTCGTGGGGAGAGAGGAGCGGAAGCCGGCAAATTACAAGGATACTGTAGACACGCCAAAATTAACGCTATGTTGATCAAATCTCATGTCACTATGTTAACGCCCCAAAGTGAACTTCAATATTTTTATAATATAAAGTTTTTCTTTTTTTGTGTGTTTTTTGTGATTTATTCTTGGGTTTTTGGTGATTCACGACTTGAAGAGGGGCGTGTTTTAAATAGCGACCTAATCTGGGGCGTGTTTTTAAGAAAGGACGACCACAGGGAAGGGCGTCAATTCCTGGTATTTTACGAGTCCCACCCCGATTGAAATCAATGATTAACGTCCTTCCATAGGGCGTGTTTTTGTTTAACGCCTTTGCTTCAGGCGTCTTTTCACAATTTTCAAATAAAGAAGGCTTTTATTACCAAAATTGAATCCAGGAAGTGACGCCTTGATCCTGGTCGTGTTTTGAATTAACGCTCGGGAGCAGGTCGTCAATTCTGAATTGACGCCCTTTGGTAGGTCGTGTCTCACCCTTTCGTGTCCTGCTTAAACTCGCCTTTCCTGAAGAGTTCCCTGCCTTCCTTGATCACCTTGCTCGATCTGGGAACTAGAGTCCTTGCCGTTAACAACCACTGCCTATTCTTATCTTCCCAAATTTGTGATTATCTGTGATCGAAACCCTATAAAAGAGTCCCCTGGTTGATCTCGCGCGAAGTGAGAGAGACAGACAGATACGCATAGACACACATACCGAGAGGTTACAGGGAGGTTAACAGGTGCTGGTGATTGAGATTAAGAGCTATTGATCTCTCTTCTGCTTCCTCCTGCTGCCACATCCGAAGCAAAGTGTTTTTCCCTTTACTGTTTACAGGAACAGCAGGGATCTTTTCTTCTCTTCGTTGTTGTTTGTAATCTATGTTCATCATCGTATAGCCTTTTCCTTGCATTAGTTTTATTGCATCTCTCCTCTCCCTAATTCTCTAGGGGTTTTAAAACAAACAAAAGGTGCATACTTTATGCTCTTCTTTCATCACCATCTTTCATCTTTGGATTGATACTACACTCACGTTTGGCTGATCTCTTTTTCTTTTACTTGTTTGTTCTTTGTTTAAGGGTAATCAAAGAGGAAGACCCCCTTCATTGGCCGGCCGATAGAAGGTGGAGGAAGGAATTCACATCCATCCCGCATCCTATTTTCACCAGGTATTTGCTATCATACTTTCTTCTTATTGAGGTAACCCCTCTGGCGATCACTCTCCTTAGTAGCACCACGTGATCTTTTACTCCCTTTTTTATTCTTATTCTTATGCATATGCTTATATTCTTTTTCTTAAAAGTGGATTGTTTTCCATGATTCACAAATTGGCGATCACGGTGAGACCTCCACTGTTTTTCTTTTGATTACCATCTCCTTTTGGCACCCACGTGTGCCCTTTCCCATTGGCACCCACGCGTGCCCTTTGCCTTTGGTACCCACGGTACCCCTCCTTTGTGCCCTACGGGCACCCTCCACTGTGCACACTGCACACTCCCCGGGATCAGCCAGCTTGTGATTAATCTATTGCTATTTTTTGAATTAACACCTTTCACAAAGGCGCCCTTTTATTTAACGCCTTCATCCAGGGCGTCTGTTTTCTGTTTAACGTCTTCCACGAAGGCGTCTTTCATCATATCTGCTGCTTCTGTGAATTTGCGCCCTCCCCTCGGGCGTCTTTTTATTTTGCAGCGCCTCGCACCAAGGCGCGTTTTTCTTCGATCGTGCGCACCACTTATATTTGACGCCCTCTGTCAGAGGCGTCTTTATCACGTTTAGCGCCTCACACCAAGGCGTGTGTTGCACGGCCTGTGAGCCTCTCATAGTGTTTCACGACAGCCAAGCGGCTGCCTCCAGGTCGCCTCTTTCCTGTGTGTTTACAGAGCTTTGCTGATTCTGTCTATTCATGCTGGATTCATACTTACATTGATTATTTGATTATATTGCTGTGATTGGCTTATCTTATACTGCATTTTGTGGCATTTGGTCGAGAGACCTCCTCTCTCTACACTAGGATTCCACACACCTCTCTTGGAATCGGGACAACCCTCCATTGAGCATTCCGTCTCTTTGGACTGGAAATCCCTTTTCCAAGACCTCCGTAAGTCCCCGCACCCATGGATTCCCTCACGGACGCTGGGCCGGTTGTACCCTTGAAGTACACGGAGTTTAGAGAACCTATCGTTGGTAAGAAGAGAGAGAACCTAGTTAACCCGGAGGCTACACTTGGATCCAAACTAGGTTTCACTTTGCAAAGAGGAGTGAATTATTCTGCAATTTAACTCACTCTAATCTCAAACATAACACTAAAATCTTGCGTTCATCTCAACTTGATTGCATAAACTTGGTTGGGTTGATTTGTTTAAGCTTGTTTCGATTGGGTGATTGATTGTGTGATAATTCCTTCATAAAGCTTTCTCTCTTTTTAAGCATGCAACTCCGTTCAGGTAAGATTATCAATATGGCAAGCTACGGATATTCCTATGATGATGTGGAGGAGAACGTTTTTGGTCAATCATATGAGGTTCCCCAAGATTCTATCTATCATGAGGGGAATTACCCTCCTCCTCATTCTCATTATCCTCAAGTTCATGTGGTTGATACCACTACTCAAGAGGTTGTGCCCTCTTCTCAGGCTTTACCCTCCAACACTTCGGGGAACCCCTCCCCATCTTTCAATGTTACTGATTTGATTAATGCTCTATCTCAATTAGATGATTCCTAGCGGCAGGCAGTTCAGGCCGCTTTGAAAGGGAAGTCTGTTCCCTCTTCATCCTCCAATCCCCCTCCAGCCAAGAGTGGCCATCACCTCACTAATGACCAGGCGGTCTCGCACAAACCCCCCTCTTGTCCACCAACGCCTGGTGCGACCATGCCGGCCCAACAGGCAAGCTACTCAGCGGTTAGGCCTCAGTTTCTCCAACCTCCCCGAATTCTACGGACGCCTATACCGAATTCTTTCATTCAAAATCCGGCCCCGGTCGAGTCCGACACCAATGTTCTTTTACTCCAAAAGTTGGCCAGCATGGAAGAGCAACTTAAGAAAGTTACTGCAGCCAAGAATGCCCCGGAGATCTCTCTCCCTACACTGCCAGTTTTCCATCTGCCACCTTCTGAGATGCCGAATTTTTGGCGATACAATGGAACTGGCAATCCTTTTATTCATTTGAAGGATTTCATGTACGAGACCTCCTTTTGGCAAGATAATAAGGCCTCTTTGGCATATTTGTTTAGAAGGTCTTTAGAGGGGCCAGCCCTCGAGTGGTTTTATTCCTTGGAACCCGCAGATGCCAGCAATTTCAATGTGGTTCAAAGGAAATTCTTGCAGAAGTATAGGGACCGGGTTGGACCCTCCCTTTCAGTTACAGATTTGGTTACAGAGAAAATGAAGCCCGAGGAGGACTTCATCATATTTGCTGATAGGTGGCGATCAATGGCCGAAAAGTTGAAAGATACATTGTCTGAACCGGAATAGGTTAAGATGATTATATCCAATGCAACCCCTCAGTTCCGGCACATATTAGCCATGAACAGATTGACAACCATGGAGGAGCTTTATGAAAGAGCTCGTTATATTCAAACCCAAATGAAGGATTCGCCCATCATGGGCATGTTTGAACCAAAGCCAAAGTTGTTCAAGAAAAATACAAATGTCAACAATAGCGGGCCCACGACTGAGGGCACCATCATCAATGAGCAGGTTGGCGCGGTCGGCAACTGATGCGGGACGAGACCACGGACACGACAAGCTCGTGATTGCCCCTTAACGAGGGAAGCGTCGGATGTGCGTGGTTGAGAAACTGGCAATGAGCTAGGGTGATCGGCTCTCTTTTGTGCCCGGATCGGGTCACGGGACGGTCACGTACTCTCTCGCAGCAGCGGTAATGAACATATAAAGCGAGCTAGATATCCCTACACATGCTCTCTAGCAGCGGCATAAACAAATATATATGAAGTAAGCAAAATGCCGAGAAGGGAGCGAATGCGATACCTCCACGCGCTCGGCGTGGGGAAGACGGACCCGGCTGAAAACTCGTACTCCCGGGAAACTTAACACACAATAATTACAGCAATGGGAACATGCCCACTCCACGCAGGGAGGTAAAGGGCTATACAAATGGGCCCGGGAGGACCGAATTCGGGTTGACGGGCAGCTTCGTGTGTTGATTCGGCTACACGCGTGTTCACGACCGTGGGGCCCACGTGCTGTCCGGAGGGGCCGTGTGGGACCCGGTGGTACCACTGTAGTGGAGACACTTGGAGAAGCGCTCCCCGGGCTGACGGCACGCTGGTTCGCCGGCCGGAGGCCGGGCGGCTCCGTTCGGCACCGGTCGGAAAAACTGATAGGAAATCTGCCGGTTCTGTATTTTAGCGCGCGCTCCGGCGAGAACGGACGCTGCGATCAGCATCGGTGTCAAAATGCGACGAGATCAGAGCCGTTGGAAAGTTGCTTCGAAATACTACAATCTAGTGGCCTTCAGAAAAATTCACCAGATTTATACTTTGTGTTGGCGAATTTTATATGCTGCTGTTGTACAGTAACCGAAGACTCAGATCTGCAGAGAAGTTTCCTGTTGATTGCCTTTGACCGTGAAGTAGATGTCCGAATTTGAAGATGTGTTCTTCAGCAAGGTTGTAGGTAATCGAACAAGAAAACCAGGACTTTTTTTGGATCTGGATTTGGAGATGGTGGTGGTTTGTTCTGATTTTGGAAGTGGAGGGTGGTCGGATCTGGGATCTGACTAAAAACACTGTATCAGAGGAAAAACATGAATTTCTAAAAATAGATAGAAGGCTGATAAAAAATTAATAAAATTTGTGGAGGTAGGGGGTGATGGAAAGAACTCTCAGTAAAATTGGGAGGGTTTGGACAAATTAAAAAGATGGTCGGAGGGGGAGAACTCAGTGGTTCTATCACTGTAGATAGAAACCTAGCAGATCTGGGATGATAGGTTGGACGAAAATGTAAAAATACTAAAAGATGGAATTTTGGCGTGAAAATTTAGGTGGATCTTGGGATGCAAGGGCTGAACACACCATAAAAAATTCAGATCAATCCAAGCTCATGGCGGAGACAGAAAATTCGTGGAAGCTGCTGTGACCGGATGAAGATAGAACTGCAGAGGCGGCTCGATGGCGGCACGAACGGCGGCGGCGGCGGCACCGGTGATGATCAGAAGTTGAGAGGGGGAGATAGAAGATAGAAACACTCTAGAAATGGAGGTTGGAGGAGAGGAACCAGAGGGAGAGAGGAGGGGCTCAAGAACACTCTTGATTTTCCAACAATTTTCTCTTCATTTCTTCATTAATCTCTAATGACACTATACATAGGCTTATATAGAAAATGGCAAGGGGTGGGGGGCTGGGAACTTCATGGGAAATAAGTCATTTTCTTCCCCCATGTGGTCAAAACTCAAAAAAAATAAATTACATATGAATGGAGCACTCCTTTGACTAGGTAGGTAAGGTAGGTGGCCAACCTTTGAAATTTTAACCCCTTTGTCTCCCATGTGGTCAATTAGCATTCAAACCTTCTAGATGGACACCTAGGATGGTTGACCAGCCCCACATGGATGAGGTGGACCAATAGGGAAGGGGAGGGGGCCCCCTAACTGGACCTACTACACATTTGCACAAAAACCCACACAATCCTAGGGAATGACACATTGGCTTACAAAGCCTTACAATTGTACATATACATTCCCAAGGATATAAAAGTAAATAAAAGGACTCAAATGTAAAAATAAAAGTTAATGCTCGGCGTCGATTCCCATCAGCAACCCCACACCTTTTCGCCAATCTAACCCACGACCCCCGCCACCTCCATCACAAGGCACCCTCTTCAATTCACCCCCACAACGCCAATTTACTCCAACCTTCCCTTGCTCCTCCACAAAACCAAGCGCCCCACGCAGATCCCTCAGCTCCGCAACAGTACCATCAAGTACCGCCACCCACTAACTATGGACCGCAACAACAACAGCAAAGGAGACCACTTGGCCCCAAAAGGGCCCATTATCCGCCATTGCCAGAAAGTCTCCCAGACATATTCAATGCCTTGATGGCTGCCAATTTGCTCATGCTACCAAAGGAAAGGGCTGCGTGGCCCGCTAATGTTGACACGTCCCGCTATTGTGTTTTCCACCACTCTCCTGGCCATAATGTCGACCATTGCTTCCATTTCAAGGATTATATTTATGATTTGAATGACCAGGGTGGCATCAATTGGGATGAGATGAGACAGTTCATTGCCACTATGAAAGTAAGAAAGCCTCCTCGGCAACAGCAGGCTCAGCAGCCACAGCAACCAGCTCCACAGCCGCAACAGCAAGCTCCAGCACCTCAGCAGGATATGGGGATTGTCCACAATCCATTGCCGGAGCACCCGCCAAATCAGCACGTGAACCCTGTCACGTCTCTCCGTGAGGTGGAGAGAGGACAGGGATGGCATGAAGAAAATGCCTCTGTCGGGGCATTTAATCATAATCCAAATCAACCTCCGCGCCTTTTGCGCACACTTCCTTCTTCTTCTACTCCCCAATTGAGCCGAGCTCTTCTACGCCCCGTTAATCCACCTGCTCCCACCAATTCTCCATCCTTGCCAACCCGATCTCTCCTTACTCGCTTACCGCCTCCGCAGCCTACCACGCATCAAACCCCGCCATCCACCACCAACCCTTCACCTTCGCCGTCTAGACCACTCCTTATCCGCCCGTCGCCAACACCCGCCACCACTACTCCCCCACCGGCAAGGATCCCTCCACCATCAGTCTCCCCATCTTTTATACCCAGATCTCTCTTCATTCCGCCCACTAACCCTTCCCACGCTCGGGCGCCCCTTCCTACTCCTACGCCTCCTATGGGGGCTTCTCTGTTGAACTCCTCTCCACCACCACCCACGGGAGCTCCTTCTTTAAACACCCCTCCACCACTTCTTCACGCCAATACACCCTCTTCTTCTTCCAACCGTCCTCCTTTACTTGCCCCGACAGAGGCACAGCAAAACGTGGCACCGCTCCGCAGTGGACGGATGTTCCAGCGCATCTTTCCCCAAAGAGAGCAAGAGCCCGTGCAGGGGCCTAATGAATAAGAACAGGAGCAAGAGTCCGTGCCCGGCACTCAGTATGATTTGTTAAAGCATCTTGATCGGACTCCAGCAAGAATTTCCATTTTAGAACTGATCAAAAGGTCAACCACTCAGCAGATGGCCCTGAAAGAATATCTGCAAAAAGTTATGGTCAACGAGGACATTCTGATCGAGCAGATAACCACTGTATTAACGCCCGCTAGCAGTCAGCCGGTGATTACTTTTCATGAGCATGAACTGGCACCACTCTCAGCAAGGAAATATGCTCTGTGCATCACGGTTGATATTAATAAGGTGGCGGTGAAACAATGTCTAGTGGACACTGGGGCATCTATCAATGTATTACCGCCGAGCACTTTGAAGATGTGCGGCATTCCTGAAAACCTGATTCGGCCATCTACCATAACAGTCACATCATATGACAACACCAAGAAACCTCCTCTAGGCATGATCACATTAAAAGTCAGTTTGGGTCCGGCTACAATCACAGCAGACTTTCATATCTTGGACATGGATCCAACATTCAATGGCATTCTGGGCTGCCCCTACATTCAACAGCTCGACGCAGTGCCCTCTACAAACCATCAGTGCCTCAAGTTTCCACACAAGGGCCGCATCATCAAAGTTACCAGTATGCCAATTCTTCCAGAGGAAGATATACACTTGGCTTCATCAGTTCCTTCCATCTGGCCTGCCAACAAGCCGTTGTTGTCAGTGCTAGACCTCCCTCACCCACGGCCAATGTCGCCCGAGACAGTCACGACAATTGCTATGACACCCTTGTCTTCCAAGGGGAAGAAGAAGAAAAGCATGATAAACACCCCTGGCTAGAAAATTCTAATGAAAATGGGGTATCAAAACGGCAAAGGTCTGGGTGCCAGTTGTCAAGGCAGGACTAGGCCTATTAAGCCTCAGAAATTGATTACACAAGGCGGCCTGGGATACAAAGGGCCAGGCAAAAATGAAGATGAACCATGGGCAGTTATGACATCCACCTTGAAGATAAATCGCCAGCCGCTTACTTGGACATTGAAGACACATTTTGTCACAGGTGGCGTTCAGAATCATGAGCAGACTACGATAATCACCTCCATTCTAGACTATCAAGATGTTCATGCGAGACAATTTGCTCGCCATATTGCACCATTGGCCACTTATAAAGCCCTGGAGTCCTTAAGGCCTAATAAAAGAAGGAAGATGGATGATCCAGAGTGTGATTGGTACAGATGGTTCGATATGCATGATATTACTATTGCCTTGAGCCGTCTCTTTATGCCGACTGATCCAGAATGGCCGCCACTAATACATGAATTGATTGAAAAGCCGACTGTGATAACCGACAAAAGGCAGTTGCTGAGTGATTATACAGACACTGGAGAGCCAGATGTTCCATATGAAGAAGGATTTACAATAGACAGGCTGTGGGTCGGCCTTTTCTCTCTCACTTCTATGCATCCGTCTCTTCTAGCTTCTCTACATTCTCAATTGTTCTCTCGCGTGCCGAGACCGCCGCCAATTATGATCAGCTTTTCTTCATATTCATTACAAGTTTCTCTCCCGATTCCTCCCTTGCTCCTCGAGTAATTCTCCAAACTCTCCATCACACCCCCGCGCGGGTCGTCTCTGATTCAATCTTTTTCTAAACTTTCAATCTCCACTCCTCCTGCTATTCTCCCTTCACATTGCTTTCTTCTAGAAAAGGAAAATAAAAATGAAGATAAAGATAAAAATGAAAAAAAATGCCAAAATTCCAACTCTTCAGCCCTCCATCTCCGTTGAGGAGACTTCTTATCTCTTTCCCGAGTGTGTCCCGACCCAGGGGCCACTCTTCCATGATTCATTAATAAATCTTTTTCCCCCTCTGGTGAGGGGTCTCCTTCTGTACCTCCTTCTGTATCCACTTCTTCACCTCCTTCCTCCTTTTCAGCTTATTCTAATCAAGCTAGTTGCTCCTCTTCTAATGATAAAATCCATGGGGTAGTTTCATATAAGAAATTCAAGGGTAAGCAGATTCCGCGTAGATTTTTGTTGGAATTAGCCAGAAGGTGCCAGGCTTGTTTAGCTCTTCCCGAATTTTTGGAAAATCCGATTATCCTGCCAGAATTGGAATATGAGAGTACTGATGTTTCTTATGAGGGTATTGGTGTCTATAAGATTATGAATGATGAAGACCCTATTGAAGAGGGGGATGAAAGTTATGAAGAATATGAGGACGAGGCTGATGCCTTTGCCAGTGGCATGAGAAGATTTGATGATCCATCAACCTCAGTAGAAGAGCCTACCAAAGAAGTTAACCTGGGTACCAAGGAAGACCCTAGGATTGTCCTCATCAGCAAGAATTTGCCGCCCTCCGAAGAGGAGGCGCTTATTTTGATACTTCAAGAATACAAGGACACGTTTGCGTGGAGTTATGAGGATATGCCTGGATTAGACCCTACGCTCGTTGAACATCGACTTACACTTAAGCCAGGGTCTGTCCCGGTCAAGCAACGGTTGAGACGTTTCCACCCTAACATGGCTCTAAAGATGAAAGAAGAGGTCGTCAAGCTTCATAAGGCTAGATTTGTTAGAGTTGTCCTCTATCCTAACTGGGTGGCTAACATCGTCCCGGTCATGAAGAAAGATGGAAAGGTTCAGATTTGTATAGACTTTCGGGACCTCAACCGTGCGTGTCCTAAAGATGACTTCCCCCTCCCTCATATTGATCTTTTGATTGATAATACGGCTTGATTTGAGACTCTCTCTTTCATGGATGGATTTTCAGGTTACAATCAGATTCGTCTGGCTGAAGAAGATCAGGAGAAAATATCATTCACTACGCCATGGGGTACTTACTGCTATGTGGTCATGCCTTTTGGACTCAAGAATGCTGGAGCCACCTCTCAGAGGGCTATGATGGCAATTTTTCATGATATGATCCATATTTATATTGAGGTGTATGTGGATGACCTGGTAGTAAAATCAAGGACAAGGATTGAGCATCCTGTGGTTCTAGCTAAGGTCTTGCAAAGATCACGAGAGTATCAATTGAAAATGAACCCCAAGAAGTGTGTATTTGGCGTTTCATCAGGGAAATTGCTTGGATTTATTGTTAGCAAAAGGGGAATTGAAGTTGATCCCAATAAGGCGAAGGCCATCAGAGACATGCCTCCTCCCAATAATTTGAAGGAAGTTCGAGGATTAATCGGGAGGTTGCAATTTATTCGCCGCTTTGTCTCCCAGCATTCACAAAGATGTAGGCCGTTTTACGAGCTTACTAAGCCGGGGGTCAAGTTTAATTGGGATGACAAGTGTCAGGCAGCCTTTGACAGATTGAAGGATTATCTGGCCAATCCTCATGTCCTGAGGCCGCCAATTCCAGGCAAACCGCTTATCCTCTATGTTTCTATCCTGGATGACTCCGTAGGTGCTGTCTTAGCTCAAGTGGATGAAGAAGGTAAGGAGAGGGCAGCATACTATTTGTCTAAACTTCTCAACCCTTGTGAGCAGAGGTACTCAGCCATGGAGAAGACTTGCGCTGCTTTAGTCTGGGTAGTTCAAAAATTAAAACACTATTTCTTAGCTCACGAGGTTCACCTCATTGCTCGCATGAATCCGATTAATTTCCTTCTTGAAAAATCTGTCCTCACTGATCGATTAGCACGCTGGCAAAGCTTCCTTTCATACTTCGACATCACTTACATTCAGCAGAAAGCAATCAAAGGTTATGCCATCGCCGAACATCTTGCTCACCACCCTCTCCCTCGATTTGATCCTGTCAATTCGGAGTTTCCAGATGAGGAACTGATGTCCATCAATCAACCCCATGATTCTATGTGGACATTACATTTTGATGGAGCTCTAAATTCCCAAAGAAGAGGGATCAGCATGGTTCTTTTAACACCATAAGGGGTCACCATCCCATTTGCTGCTCAGCTTACTTTCCCTGTCATAAACAATGTAGCTGAGTATGAGGCCCTTTTGGCCGGTCTTCAAACCGCTCATAGATATGGTGTTACCCAATTACGAATCGTGGGTGACAGTCAACTCATTCTGCTCCAGGTGCTTGTCAAGTGCCGCACTATCAATCCTAAGCTCAAGCCCTACCAGGAACTTGCTTCAGCTTATGCCAAACTCTTTACCAAGTTAATCTTTGTTCATGTCCCTCGAAGCCAGAACATCCTAGCCGACGCTCTTGCCTCTTTGGCCTCTGCTCTAGTCTTCCCTCCTGAGCGTGATTTTCATGTTCCTTTAATTCATTAGCGTGACACTCCAGCTATTAAGGATCGTGCATTCCTCGATATTAGGGATAAGGTGCTCGAGAAGGTCAGGTGGAGTGAAGCTCTTAAAGGCAAAGAGGTCACGCTATTGGATTGGCAAGAAGAGTTGGCTGATGAAGAGAAACCTTAGTATTATGAGATTGCTAGATATTGCAATGATCAGTCCTATCCCGAGGAAGCCACAGCAGAAGAGAAGAAAGCAATTAGAAGAGTGGCTCAACGTTATGTTTTGGTTGGATGTGTGCTCTATAGGAGAGGGCTCACGGGTGTTTTGTTAAGATGCCTCGATGATGTTGAATCTTGGAAGGTTGTGGAAGAGGCGCATTCTGGAGTGTGTGGTTGTCATGTGAACAGCCAGATGCTAGCTAAGAAGATCCTTAGGCTAGGTTTCTATTGGCCAACTCTAGAAGAGGATTGCTCCATCTATGTTCGAAGGTGTGTTAAGTGCCAACTGCACGCCGACAAAATTCATTCTCCTGCTTCTTCACTCCATCCTATGTCCTCCCCATGGCCTTTCTCCATGTGGGCTTTTGATATCATTAGACCTCTTGGTGATTCGAACCTCCTGACCAAACAAAAGTCGTTCATCCTGACGGCAACGAAATACTTCACCAAGTGGGCAGAAGCGGAAGCACTCGTGGAGATCAAAGCATCAACTGTCTGCAAGTTCATAATGAAGAACATCATCGCAAGGTTCGGCATCCCGAGTACCATCGTCATCGATAATGGACCTCAATTCATCTCTCAAGAGCTCAAGGATCTCTGCAACAGGTATAACATTGCATTGCATCATTCTTCTCCCTATTATCCGCAGGGCAATGGCCAAGCAGAGGCCACTAATAAAACTTTGATCAAAATTGTTAAAAAGACGTGTGAGGCTAATAAATTTTCGGATTGGCCAGACAAGCTAGTTGAAGCTCTCTGGGCCTATCGCACTTCCATTCGTACCCCTACTGGACAAACCCCTTTCGCCCTTACTTATGGAATGGAGGCGGTAGTCCCTTATGAGATTCTTATTCCATCTTTGCGAGTACAATTGGACAAGGAATTCTCTATTGATGAGCGTCGTGATTCACTCCTTGCCCAGTTGGAACTCCTGGATGAAAAGCGTCTGATCGCCGCTGAGCATGCGCGCGTTTATCAAAACAGGCTGTCACGTTTTTATCAAAAGAAAGTAATTGAGAGAAAATTCAAAGTCGGTGAGATGGTAATCAAGAGAATCTTCGTAAAACCTGGTGGGCCCCGTTCAAAACTCCAACCAAACTGGGAAGGACCATTTGTTATAAAAGATGTTTATCCTGGCAATGCTTATAAATTGATTAATGCTGAAGGAGAAGAACTAACTCATCCTTGGAATGGTCTGTACCTTAAAAAATACTACCCCTAATCCAACAAAAAAAAATAAAAATTTTCAAAATATATCCAAAAAAATAGAAAATTTTAAAATCTATCCAAAAAAATAGAAATTTTCCAAAATCCAAAAAAAATAGAAATTCTCCAAAAAGAATGAAATTTTCAAGATGGTTGCCATGATTGCAAGGACGCAAGGTCTGAAAGGTCAAAATTTCAGTATTCATTCGTCAGTCTTGTTAACTAAAATGGAGTCGACTCCCGCACACACTACACGCTTACCCTTGAACTCAAGCGGTGCAAAATCCGATGGAAAGTCAAAACCTGACTAAAGGTGAAGACAATACCCATTCTTTTCCTCTTCGGCCCATAAGGGAGGAAGGAAGGTCTCGGGGTAGACCCGCCAAGCCTGCCCGCCGCCCTAGTAGGTGGAAGTCAGGGCCCAAAAGAGAACAAATGCCACTAAAGCCCAAGTACAATTAGGTTTTTTTTTTCATCAATGCAAATCAGTCTCGAAGTGAAAGTCAAATCGTGAAAGAAAAGCATGTCAAGAGGGCAAAGTCCCCGCAAGAAAAACCTTGGGCGTATGCATGCAATATAAAAGAGACAAAAGGCAATAAAATTTCCCTATGCCAAAGACCGAACCCCAACAGGCATAGGGTAGGGGAGGTAGTTTTACCTTAAGCTTTTCAGAATCCCTTATGGGCTTCCTTATATTTTCTTCCATCTCTTTCTTGGTGGTAAGTCATAAACCAGCAAAATGGTCGAGGCTGACCTAGGAGATTGCACCGGGTGAGATCTTGCGTATAAGTTTAACCACTGGCACGTCGACCCCCTTTTGATTAATCAAGAAAGGTCAA
This sequence comes from Amorphophallus konjac, assembly GCA_022559845.1. Lineage (NCBI taxonomy): Eukaryota > Viridiplantae > Streptophyta > Magnoliopsida > Alismatales > Araceae > Amorphophallus > Amorphophallus konjac. The sequence continues at coordinate 217,261,161 of CM040118.1, forward strand.
TGAATCCTCAATGATGACCGTGTAGGACCCAGTGCCCTAGTAGCTTTGTCAACCTAATGCTGAAAACAGGAAAATTAACGCATTTGAATAAGGCGCCTTTTCTGAAATTAACGCCTGTGAAGAAGGTCGTCCTTTTTTAAATAACCCCCTTGTGTGGGCCGTCTTTTCAACAAAATTCAAAAACGTTTTCAAATTCACGCCGTGACCTAGGGCGTCTTTTGTTTGAATAACGACCTAATCTAAGGCGTGTCTTTTGAAAAATAAAAGAAAAAAAAATAAATATAAAAGGAAAAGAAAAGAAAAGAGGAAATTGGGTTTATTCTCCATGAGCGAGCTTGCATTATTGCATAGGGCATCTTGATTATTGTTTGCATACGTGTGCTTGCGTGTTACATCTCCCTTCATTGGTTATTTCATTTGCCTTATTTGATTAAAGGCTTGGCCCCTTGACCCGTTATCAAGGTCAAAGTAGAGACGTCCCTTGCTTATTGAGCAAGGGGCCAAGTCGAACAGATGAATTAACCTGTTTATTCAAGTGTGAACCACAACTGCAGGTACAGGGCAAAGTAAGGTAAAACAAAGAATGTGGAAAAAAAGCAAAGTACACAACCACAAGTACACAACTACACAAGTGCTCAGGTAACAAAAAATCTCAATCTCATATATATATACATCATGAATATCTGAGTACAGGTGTGAGGGTGGAGGAGTACAAGTAAGTCTCTCAGCTCTCGCCTCCACCCTCCTCTCTCCTACTCTCCACCTCGTCCTCGCCGTCCCGAGGAGGAGCTGGTGGAGGGGGCATGGGCCCCCGTGAAGAAGATGGAACTCGAACCTGGCCCCCTACCTCGCTCCTCTCTCGAAAAGAAGAACCCGCCACAAAGGTGGAGCTGGTGAAGGAGTACCCCGCAGCACGCGCTCGCTCATGCCCTCGCTGGAGACGCTCCTCAGACACTCGTAGCCGCTCCTGAGAAAGGGCCAGCTGCGTCCTCAGGTCCGTCAGCTCATGATCGCGCACCGCCACCTGCTCCTGGTACCGGGCACGGTCTGTCTGCTGCTGCTCGTGGTGCCGGTCACGGTCCGCCAGGTGCTCCTCTCGCTCTCGAGCGCGCTTCCTCCGCTCCAGCTCAAGAGCAACCTGCAGCTCTGCCACGTCCTGAGGCAGCTCCTCCCGTCGCCTCAGAGACCGCTCCAGCTCTGTAATCCGCTGCTCGTGGATCGCCAACTCTGTCCCGGCTAGGGCAGCCTAGGTACGTGCCGCCTGTAACTGTCTGGTCTGCAAACAGAAGATTGCAGAGTTCGAGGAGCATGGGTCACTCGTGGGAGTAACATCATCCTATTTCTTGTGTTTCTTTCCTGTAAGCATTGTTACTATATGGTATTTTACGTTATTATAGCATATCAAGGACCTTGTGGTTCTGATGAACCTGGAATTTGAGTTCCCCTTCATCAAAAATAGTGATAATTCCAGGAGAGTCTTGATCGCACGGATAGGCCGTTGAGTCATTAAAGGTCTGGGACGATGGTTCCACTTTTTAGGTTGATGCGCGGACAAACAGGCTTCGGCTTAGTGTCAGCTCAGAGATCTGGATTCTTGACCAAATCTAGATGGCTTAGCAATATTATCCTTGATTATTTTCTATTTTTAGTTTGTTTTATCTTTTTCTTTTAGCCCAGCATGCATCATGTAGGACTTTGAGCTTCATGATGAAAATCTTCATATTATGGCAATAATGAAGGTCACTCGCTCTTGATTGAGTTGACATGAGACATTCCACTCCAAATTGAGTACTTTATTCTCTCTGAAGCCGCTCAGGCTATTTTCTTGAAATTGTTCCTTTGCTGGATCTTCATCTCAATTCCCTTTATTTTTCTTCAAATCCACCTTGGTTGTAGCACGTCCACATTGGCTGGTAACCGCTCTCCAATGGTGCCTCCCTGTCGTGCCCACGTGCACATTTTACTTGCTTAGTTTAGTCTCCTTTATCCAGCAAATCGATGTTTTCTTGGAATCACCCGGAGTTTGTTTCACTTTGAATCTTGGAAAGATTTCTAATGCTTAGTGTCTGAGGCGTGTCACATCACACCTTGGCATCTACTTATCAGTTCGTTCCACTTCATTTCGTCTCACTCCCTTCCAAAGCAGACGCCAAGGCCGGGCAGCTGTAGACACGCCAAAATTGACGCTATGTTGATCAAATCTCATGTCACTATGTTAACGCCCCAAAGTGAACTTCAATATTTTTATAATATAAAGTTTTTCTTTTTTTGTGTGTTTTTTATGATTTATTCTTGGGTTTTTGGTGATTCACGACTTGAAGAGGGGCGTGTTTTAAATAGCGACCTAATCTGGGGCGTGTTCTTAAGAAAGGACGACCACAGGGAAGGGCATCAATTCCTGGTATTTTACGAGTCCCACCCCGATTGAAATCAATGATTAACGTCCTTCCATAGGGCGTGTTTTTGTTTAACACCTTTGCTTCAGGCGTCTTTTCACAATTTTCAAATAAAGAAGGCTTTTATTACCAAAATTGAATCCAAGAAGTGACGCCTTGATCCCAGTCGTGTTTTGAATTAACGCCCGGGAGCAGGTCGTCAATTCTGAATTGACGCCCTTTGGTAGGTCGTGTCTCACCCTTTCGTGTCCTGCTTAAACTCGCCTTTCCTGAAGAGTTCCCTGCCTTCCTTGATCACCTTGCTTGATCTGGGAACTAGAGTCCTTGCCGTTAACGACCACTGCCTATTCTTATCTTCCCAAATTTATGATTATCTGTGATCGAAACCCTATAAAAGAGTCCCCTGGTTGATCTCGCGCGAAGTGAGAGAGACAGACAGATACGCATAGACACACACATACAGAGAGGTTACAGGGAGGTTAACGGGTGCTGGTGATTGAGATTAAGAGCTATTGATCTCTCTTCTGCTTCCTCCTGCTGCCACATCCGAAGCAAAGTGTTTTTCCCTTTACTGTTTATAGGAACAGCAGGGATCTTTTCTTTTCTTCGTTGTTGTTTGTCATCTCTGTTCATCATCGTATAGCCTTTTCCTTGCATTAGTTTTATTGCATCTCTCCTCTCCCTAATTCTCTAGGGGTTTTAAAACAAACAAAAGGTGCATACTTTATGCTCATCTTTCATCACCATCTTTCATCTTTGGATTGATACTACACTCACGTTTGGCTGCTCTCTTTTTCTTTTACTTGTTTGTTCTTTGTTTAAGGGTAATCAAAGAGGAAGACCCCCTTCATCGGCCGGCCGATAGAAGGTGGAGGAAGGAATTCACATCCATCCCGCATCCTATTTTCACCAGGTATTCGCGATCATCCTTTCTTCTTATTGAGGTAACCCCTCTGGCGATCACTATCCTTAGTAGCACCACGTGCTCTTTTACTCCCTTTTTTATTCTTATTCTTATGCATATGCTTATATTCTTTTTCTTAAAAGTGGATTGTTTTCCATGATTCACAGATACCATGTGGCTGTATGTCCTCCTCCGAGTGCACGGGTTGAAGATTGAGGATCCGGGGCCGGCCATCTTGGGCAAGCGCCTCCATATCACCTATTATTATGCCGAGGGATGGGGGATGGACCACTTCAACCTCTTCTGTCACTTGGCTGCCAAGAAGCATGCAGACCTGGCCGCCCTTGCCGACCGTTGCCAGAAAATCGAGGACGTATGCTGGCTAGTCCGAGAGGTGGCTCGCCGGGACACGGAACCGTCCCTCAGCTACTGGCCAATATCGCTGCGGCTGTACACCGGCCCACATGGTATTTAGTGTTTTCTTCTTTTACTTGCGCTTTTCACTATTACCCTTTCTTGAATACTGGACGTTGATCGGGTCTCTTTTTTTTGGACAGACCACCCCGACAGTGTCCAGACGGTGACGTATCGCAATCCTCTGCGGTAGGCAGGGAAACCTGCTTACTTTGAGAAGGTGCCAGCGGCTCCGACCACGACTCCCCTACCTCCGCCTGCGAAGAGGCCCCGGGCGAAGTCGCCCGTGAAGAAGGTGGTAGATGCCGCCAGGGCGGCCGGGCGGCGGGAGGCAAAGCGACGAAAGATGGAGGCCGCCAAAGCTACGTCGATCATTCCCCCGGCGCCTTTGATCTCTTCATTCGAGGAGTTCGAGGCTACTCGAACCTAGCCGAGTCGACCTACAGGTTGGGTTTTTTCTTCTTTGAGGCTCTCCGGGATGTATTCAGACATCAAGAGGGGCGTTTCTTGTAACACACACATGTTTCCTTTGTTCCAGCTGTCGCCGAGAGGCCCGTGCCCGTGTCTATTCTAGGCGTAGGTGAAACTGTGACCCACGAGGGCGTAGAATCCGTCGGAGAGACCTTCTTCGCCCCAACTCCCACCGCCGAAGCTGAAGGAGGTATATCACTTTCTTCGCTAGTCGCTTCGGTTAAAAAAAAAATTGAAACTTTGCGGGCCTGACTGAACCCGGATCTTGCTTCGCTTGGCAAGAGCTGATGTGGCAGCTACTCAACCGGAGGTGGACCCTGAGACATCTCGGTTCGGGCAGACCTACCGGAAAAAGGGGTGGCGGCTAGGGAGGTCGCAGTTGCCTATCCGGCGCGATGACGAGCCGACCCTGGACGCCGAGGTGGGGGCTGCCTCGACAGTGAAAGAGGTGCCCACTAGAACTAAGTCTTCGTTGGGCGAGAAGGTAGATTACGGCTACTCTTCTGACGAAGTGCTTTCAAGTGAGGGTATCCCCGGGGAGCCCAGCTTTCAAATTCCTACCTGGAAAGCCCCGGTACTACCTATTTCTCTCAGCCTGGTGAAGCGGGCACTCGTAAGTCCAAACCTGTTAATTCAGGTTTCTTTCTTGAGGCCGTCGACTAACCTCCTTGATGTCATTGTTATTGTTTTTTTTTTGATAAGAACAGGCCCCATCAAAAGATGTAGCAATCCGCGTTCCGGGTTCAGAAGCCGCCAGACAAGCGACAACCACTGCTGGTTTGGATAGGCTGGCGTCCCTGGTCGAGGTTTTGTGACAGGAAGAAGCCGGGGTAAGCTTGGATGCTGCCATCTCGACAGCTGAGATCTTTCCCCGAGAGGAAGTGGTAGTGGCTGTGAGTGTACGCCTTTCTCTTTCTTCCCCCTTTTCATCCTTAAGTCTTCCTTCGGGGTTGCTGATTTATTCGAGGCAATACAGTCTCGTGCCTTCGAAGGAGCCGCGGAGGTGACTACCCCCGCCACCGAAGCCCTGGAGGAGGGGGAGATAGCACCGGAGATCGAGGCACGAGAGCCGGTCGTACCCGAAGTCGACATTCGGGAAGAAAGGGAGGTGATGCCGGTGACCGAGACCCGCGGGGAGACGGGGCCTGAAGTTGCAGTCTGAGGAGAGACGACACCGGAGAGCAGCATAATACTGGTGGGTGAGGTAAGCATGGGGATCCATCTGGCTTCCTTGAGAATGCAGTGATTTACTCCACTTGGCGAGCGGCTAACTTTTCCTTACATGGTCAGGTAACAACAACGCCCCGTGGAGTGCGTGCCCCTCGGGCTCGTAAAGCCGTCCCCAAGTGGAGCTCATCCTTCCGAGTGCACATGGGTAAAATGTTGAAGATGCTTCTGGGGCCGGACGCGGGGTCCTTGACGTCTCTTCTGCAGATGGGGGCCGTCCCGCAGCTGGTGATCCCACTGCAAACCGATCCCGATGCCGGTCGTACCCGAGGAAGCTCGACTCCTTGGGAGGATATTAGCGATCCTTAATGAACATTCGGGGGAATTCTAGGCAGGAGGAGATGAAGATTTCCCGGGGACGACGTTGGACCCGCCCACCATCGATACCTTATCTGCCGAGGAAGCGGAGACCGAAGAAACTTTGTCTGCTGCGGCACCAGATCCGGCCTCTGCGACCATTCATTCTCCCGATAAGGTCGTGGCTCTAGTTCTGACGGAGGGGGCGGCATTGTCGGGCTCGGAACCTGCCCGGTCTATGGAGCTAGAGCAGCCGCTCATCATGGCGGCGCCAGACGTCTCCGTTATGGTCTCTCCCTCACCTATGGTGGTAGCTGACCAGGGGTCGACCTCAGAGCCCGAGAGGTCCCTCCTTTCGGCCCTGACCCTTTCGGGTAGCTCGGCCGTGGTTGACGCAGAGCTGTAGTCGGTCATGGACAGCGAAGTTCGCTTCAACCCACCAGCCATCCCTTCTATCGGCCACGTGATTTCGGATCTGCCAGTCCGCCAGACCCTGTTGGCATTGCGCTCTATGGTCGTTGCCGACCCAACGCTCACATATCGAGACACAAGGGCTATCGTGGAGCAGCTGACCAAGGCACTGCAAATGATGGGCTGCCCGCTGGAAGAATGGTCACGACGTGTTCTGTTATTACTGAAATACGTAAATCGTCGTGCATTCCTCGAGACACAAGCCCCAACTAAGCTTACAGCTATCGGTGCTCAGAGGGATGAATATCTGGAGGTTCTGGCGGCGCGGAGGGACAGCCGGGAGCAACACCGAGAGGCCTTGGACGGGCACAATGCCAACATCGATGCTTTAGAGAATCGGATCGAGAAACTCTGGGGCTGGCTTACCCAGGCTGAGTCTGACCTGCTCAAGGCAGAGACGAGTAAGGCCCAGGAGACTGAAGAGCTTGCTGTCGCCTAAGCAGCAGTGGCCTCTGTGGCGACTGAGCTGGAGCGCCTCGACGTGCAGGAAGACCGCTTGCGTGAGATGATGAGCTTCCCTTGCGTCGGGATCCTTCCCTTCGAGGACATCTTCCGGGGGCTAGATTAATTGCCGGTTCCCCTTCCATTCCTTTCTTTGTATGTAACACCGGGGTATGCCTCGAGGCCAATGTAATGTTTTCTCGAAAAAAATATAATGCAATTACTCCATGTGTCTCTTGTATGCATGTGGTGTTGGGCGATCTCTTCCTTCCTTTTCTTTTTTTTTTTTGCTATGTGATGGGACGCAAGTCCACGCTAATAGCTTACCTGAGGAGAACCCCGTGAGGTTCACAGAGGAGCATAGGAGAGTGCTCGCCCTTTCCAGAGGAGGGACGAGGGGACCACTCCACAATGTCCATCAAGCGACTCATCCGAATGATGTCACCGTTATGTTTGACCCGACTAGGTTGATCTGACCTTGGAAGGGCGGAGAGAAGAGTTTGTTCATCCAACGATCCAGACGGAAGGTCTCGGTCAAAAGGGGTTGTTCGTCACCCGAAGGGATGGAGAGAAGAGTTTGTTCGTTCAATGACCCTGACGGGAGGTCTTGGTCAAAAGAGGGTTGTTTGTCTGTGCCGACAGAGCGCCGATGACAGGTGTGGTTTATTTGTCTCTTAGTGTGTTCGCTGGTAGGGGCGGGTGCCAATACAAGGAGAAGGGTTGATTCCCTAATTCCGGGCGAAAGGTCCGGCTAGGGTATTCTTCGTCAGTGTCGACAGAATGTCAAAGGCTGACAGGGTTGATTCGTTCATTGAAATATTCGTTGGTACGGGCTGGTGCCAACGCAAGGAGAAGGGTTGATTCCCCAATCCCGGGCGAAAGGTCCGGCTGGGGTGTTCTTCGTCAGTACCGACAGAATGTCAAGGGCTGACAAGGCTGATTCGTTTATTGAAATATTCGTTGGTACGGGCTGGTGCCAACGCAAGGAGAAGGGTTGATTCCCCAATTTCGAGCGAAAGGTCCGGCTGGGGTATTCTTCGTCAGTGCCGACAGAATGTCAAGGGCTGACAGGGTTGATTCGTTTATTGAAACATTCGTTGGTACGGGCTAGTGCCAACGCAAGGAGAAGGGTTGATTCCCCAATTCCGGGCGAAAGGTCCGGCTGGGATATTCTTCGTCAGTGCCGACAGAATGTCAAGGGCTGACAGGGTTGATTCGTTTATTGAAACATTCGTTGGTATGGGCTGGTGCCAACGCAAGGAGAAAGGTTGATTCCCCAATTCTGGGCGAAAGGTCCGGCTGGGGTATTCTTCGTCAGTGCCGATAGAATGTCAAGGGCTGATAGGGTTGATTCGTTCATTGAAATATTCGTTGGTACGGGCTGGTGCCAACGCAAGGAGAAGGGTTGATTCCCCAATCCCGGGTGAAAGGTCCGACTGGGATATTCTTCGTCAGTGTCGACAGAATGTCAAGGGCTGATAGGGTTGATTCGTTTATTGAAATATTCATTCTTTTTCTCTTCATTCCTTTTCCCTTTTTTTTCTTCTCTCCTTTTTTATTATTACCCTTTTTTTTCTCTCTTCTTTTCCTTCTTCTCCTGTTTTTTTCTTTTCTCTTTTTTTTTCTCTCTTTTTTCCCCTTTTTTGGTCCCTTTTTCTCTTTCTCTTTTTTTTCTTTTTTTTGTTTGTTTTTTGTGTGTGTGTTCCCTTTTGTTGCTTCTCTTGTAATATGTAGCAGATAGCAGCCAAACCATTCAAGCAATTGAGAACAAATCCGCCCGTCGTGGGGCGGGGAAGTGTATTATTCATTGAACGGAGGAATTGGAGCGTGGTACAACCTCAGATGCCTGCCATTAAGGGGTGGAAACTGGACCTCCCCCCGATGGTCGACTATCACATATGCTCCACCTTCATAAACCTTTTGGATTACATAGGGTCCAAGCCAATTCTCATTCAGCTTGCCCTTGGGGTTGGAGGCCATGACTTCCCTCCTTTTGACCATAACGAGGTCACCCTTCTTGAATTCATGCTCTCTGACAAGCTTGTCGAAGGCACGAGCTATGCGGGCCTGATAGACCCGAATGTTCTGCTGGGCTTGGAGCCGCTTCCCCTCCAGGCTGGAGAGCTCTTCGAGCCTTCGCTCGACATTTGTTTGGTCTTCTCGGACCAACCCGTGTTGGATTGCAACCCGAAGGGAGGGTATCTCTAGCTCGATGGGGAGGATCGCCTCTGAGCCATATACCAGGGAAAAGGGCGAGCAGCCCGTCGGGGTTTTGTAAACAGTTCGATATGCCCAGAGGGCCTCATACATTCTTTCTTCCCAGTCCCTCTTGTTAGAGTTGATAATTTTGCAGAGGAGAGTACAAAGAGTTTTATTGAAAGCTTCGGCCAGACCATTGGCTTGCGCGTTGTAAGGGGTTGACGTCCTCCAGTCGATCTTGTATTTTTCTGCTAGCCGGTAGACTTTCTGGTTGCGGAAGTGGCTCCCATTATCTCAGATAATTCGGTTAGGAGTTCCAAACCAGAATATGATGTTGCGACGGACAAATCTGGCGACGATCTCCCCGGTCACTTCTCTCAAAGCAATGGCTTCCGCCCAACAGGAGAAGTAATCAGTTGTCGCCAAAATGTATTTACACCCGGTGGATGACGCGAGTAGTGGACCCACGACGTCTGTTCCCCACTGGGCGAAAGGCCAGCTGGGTAATGTCAGGTGTAGCGGCACAGGTGGCCTCCTGGGCACCGTGGCATGCTCCTGGCATCTCTTACAAGACTTGGCATACTTGCAGCAGTCATCAAACATTATCGGCCAGTAGTAGCCGAGCCTCTTTATTTCAATTTTCATCTTCGGTCCCGCCTGGTGTGCACCGACTGTCCCAGCGTGGACCTCTTTCATGACTTTCCAAGCTTCTTCAGTGGATAGACATCGCAGGTGCACCTTCCGTCTGGCATCCGCCATAATTCGGAATAGGATCCCGTTCCAAACCTCATAAGAGTCCTTTGTTCTGATCAGCTTAATCTTCTCTTCTCTCTGCTTGGGCAATTGTTGGTGTTTAAACCATTGCAAAAGAGGGTCCCTCCAGTCGGGCAGGCCGACGGCTTCTACTGCAGCGACCTCCAGTTCTTCTTCTTCTGGTTCTTCTATCATGCTAGGCACTTGGCGCTGATTCACCACCCGGATGGTAAGAGATCCATCAGGCGGGACTGCTAATGAGCTTGCCAACTTTTCCAGTGCATTGGCTTGTGCATTTTCTCCCCTGGCAACATGGCCAATCTCAATAAGGTAGAATTGTTCCATGAGCCGCTTCGCTTTGGCATGGTAAGGGAGCAGCTCAGGTTTTCGGACATCAAACTGCCCCTGGACTTGCTTGACGACTAGTAACGAATCGCCAAATACTTGCAGCATCTTAATCTCCATTTGTAAAGCTACTTGGAGGCCGATGATCAGAGCCTCATACTCTGCCTCATTATTTGTGTAGGGTTTATTGATAGAACAAGATTTATGCAATACTTCTCCCTCCGGGGATTTAAGGACGATGCCGGCCCCTGCCCGTACTTTGGTACGTCCGGACGGGGTCATTTCCGTTCTTGAGGCTCCATCAAAGTGCAGCTGCCAGGCGATCTGTTGGACTTGGTCCACCTCCAGTGTCTCATCTTCAGGCAACTCTGTAGTCAGTGGGGAATCCTCAGACACAAGATGTGCCGTGAAGAATTCGGCCATGGCTTGACCCTTAACGGCCTTCTGCGGCACGTAGGTGATATCAAATTCCATTAGCAGCACAGCCCACTTGCCGAGACGTCCCTTCAGGACTGGCTGGGAGAGAATGTGTTTAACTGGGTCGGCCTTGGAGATCAGGCTCACTTCATGGGAGAGCATGTAATGCCTCCGCTTCTTGACTGTGAAGACCAAGGCGAGACAGACCTTCTCAATCGGGGTGTATTTTACTTCTGCCCCCACTAGCCTTCGACTAAGATAGTAGAGAGCCTGTTCTTTTCTCTCGTCATTGTTCTGGGCGAGCATTGCCCCCAGTGAACATTCGGTGGCGGCTATGTATAGAATAAGCGGCCTCCCCTTGGCAGGTGCCCCTAGCACAGACGGGGTCCTTAAGTAGTCCTTCAGCTGATCGGAGGCCTTTTGGCATTCCTGGTTCCAGTCAAAAGGCACATTTTTCATCATTAATCTGTGGAATGACTGACAGTGCCCTGACAGGTTGGAGATAAATCTTCGGACGTAAGCCAGCCGGCCTTGAAGGGATCTTAACCCTCCCAGGTCCTTCAGAGGGGGTAGCTACTGGATGTGTCATGCCCCGACGCGGAATATCGGGACGTACAGTTAGAAACTAGCTAGAAAGCAAGTAAATATTCTAAACTAAACAATTACACAAATGCTAAGGAAAGATACAACTCTATTGATCAAGATGATTCCAATTTATTACAATAACCAACGCTGCTAATACACGATCAAACATGACTTTCAATCTAAATTCTAATGCAACAACTGACTCCAAAAGTAACAAGTGCTAACACAACTCTAAGGAAATAACTAGAGGTAAACAACCATGTCAACTCGACATCTACTACAAGTACACTCAAAAGATATCACTCTTGCTCTTCCCCATCGGTATACGCATCGTCACCTGAAACGCCTGGAAAGGGGGGAAACAACAACTATGAGCTGACGCTCAGTAGGAAATAACAGACAGGTATAAGTGATTAACAGTTTAATTACATTTTCAAAATGTCATGCTACAAAGGATAATGCAATAAAAGAATAATGATGATATAATGAAACAACGTAGTAACAAGATCTTACAAGGTCAAGAAATATAATTGATAATGATTAACAAGAATAACAAACACAAGAATTTACAACAGGAGATATAACAAGAGATAGTAGTAAAGAATTGGCCAACAAGCAGTAATATCAATCCAATCATGATCAAGTAACAAGAGATTTTTGTCATAGACGCAACACGCAAGCAAGTACTCGGTGCAATGCCCCACCTTGTCATTAACATCCCATGGGCTCACTAACTTTCGGGCGCTCTCCCCAGGACCAGACCGGGCCCCTATGATGCGATGGCATTGATTTACTGGGCCCAACGTCCCATCCGTCTAGACATTCAGTCAATTTTAATGGCCAATCAATCAGAGGAATTTCTGTCAAGAGTATGAGATTTAAGGACTAACATGTCCTTGGATTCAAAACAAAAACTCGATTTATACGGTCACCTCGGTGCCGTATTACAAGAACTGGACCAAACTCGGTCCACGGGGTCAAGAAAGAACGGCCGACAGTATACCGTTCAGGTGTGTAAGCAATCCATTCTGCTGGAGTAATCATGACTAAAACAGTAACTTAACAATCAACTTAATCCTATTTACCAAGTTAACATATCAAAGATTATCCATTATCATTTGCATTAAGACAATTGCCAAGAAGCTGATTCAAGATGATAAGGCAAAGAACAACTCCCACAGGAGTGAAATAGAATGCATTAACAGAGATTTAGTTACACCGTTAACCACTAATTATGTGGGTTTCTATTTAACCTTGTATGCATTGAAATGAAGATGATAAACGGTGTGTTTTTACATTAAGTTTGCATGTATGGACCAATGTTAATTGAAACTAAAAAGGGTACATGAATAGGTCATTAGTTCCTCAAAAATGTAGTTTTCAATGTGATTAGGTTGAATGGATTGATTCCCCAATGATCCGGATTGATCCCCGAGTCAAAAACATCATTAATGGGGTCATACAGGGCATGGGTCGACCCATTGGGTCGACCCCTGGCATTCCAGGAGCCTTCCTGGGTGTGGGTCGACCCATTGGGTCGATCCCTCAAAAAAAAACTTCATGGGTCGACCCATTGGGTCGACCCCTTCATTGGGCTGCATGGGTCGACCCCATGGGTCGACCCCTACACTTCCAGAAGCGACAGGTGATTCCGTAAACCATGAAAACTCAATGATTTGGGGTCTAAATAAGTTGGGATTTTAACCAAATGCTCTAGGGTTCTTAATATGCATACTAAGGTCATAAAACAAGAGATTGAAACAAGAAATTTGCTGAAAACTCAATCGAATCACAACCTATTTATGATGAATACATGAAGAACCTAGTTCTTGACATGCGTCTACTAAAACGCAGATTTCTCTCAATATACACAATGAAATTTGGGGCTTTTTATATCAAAAGAAAGCTAACTTAATGATGAATCCAACCATATACTATAAGCTATATGTGGATCAAGTTATCTAATCCAAAAACAGCCCGAAAATCAAGCTTCTACTTGAAGAACATAATATAAATCAAATTCTAGACATGCTCTTACTAAAAATCGAAATTCTCCAAGTATGCTCAATGAAATTTGGGGCTTCCTACGTTAAATGAAAGCTAACAACATGCTTATTACATCATATAAGTTAATTAGAGTTTGGCTGTTAGATCCTACCTCAAATGGAAGAGAGAACTTAGCCCTAGAATGAAGAATGAACTTGAAGAACAACTGGACAGCACCTCACTAATCCCACGATAACTCACTCCACACCTAATAAAATTGGGGCTTTTGCCACCAATGGAAAGAGCTCGATGAGAGGAACAATTTCACATATTTATGATCAAATTTTGGTTGAGAATTCCTACCTCAATTGAAGAAACAAAGAAGGAAGAAGGAAGCCGACGGCCCGCCGACACACCACCACAAATCGAGCTAGATCTTCCTAGATCTGAAACTTCAGCAAACTCCACAGCAACCAAATGAAAGTAGACTCGTAGAGCTTCATTTCTATAGGTCATGGAGCTTCTGGAGCCTTCGGAGTTGGGAGTATTCGACGCTGCAAGTTACGTGTTAAAAACGGCACCGAAATCTTGACTTGACCAAAACTATGTCGGCATCACATTTTAGGGCTAGGTTTACCTCAAATTGATTGAGGGGAAATGTTCCTCTATGTAATACCTTTCATTTGCCTCTAGAATCACCTCATTTGGTTGAGAAATGAGCTCGAATTTGATGTTCTAAGATTGGGTGAATAGTGAACACGAATTTCGGGTTAGGTGGGTTGTAAGTCAGGCTTAACCCACTGATTAGGCCTAGATAATGATTTTATTAGGCTTAGTCCAAGAAGACAAACGTGTTAGTCGATGCATCTATTATTTAATTACTATTTTTATGAATCTTTATATGGTAGACAAAATTTTCACTTCTACTATTCCGTAAATATTTAAATATTAAGTTCGGAAGACTAAGTTCACTAATTCGACATAATAAATGATTTTCTTAGGCTTAATTGTAGAAGACAAAGTTGCTAAACAAAATTAATTCTACAAGATGTGATTTTTGGGGATTTTTAGAAAATAGTAGAAAAATGACTTATTCTATTAATTAATTAATTAATCTAATTAATTTGGATAATTCTCATTAATTCAAATAAATTCAAATAAATTTTAAATAATTACAAATAACTTTCTAAATAAATTTCTAAAGAATTTGGGGTATTATAGGATGGCCTTTATCTTGAAAGGATCGATCTCGATCCCTCTATATCGAACAATGAAGCCAAGGAACTTCCCGCTGGAGACGCCAAAGGCACACTTCATCGGGTTCATTTTCAGCTCATACTGCCGGAGTCTTTCAAAGATGACTCTGAGGTCTTTCAGGTGATCTTCTCTTTTCTTCGACTTGACGACCAAATCATCAATGTAGCATTCGACTTTGTTGTATAGCAGCTCGCCGAATATTTTGGTCATCGCCCGCTGGTAAGTAGCGCCTGCGTTCTTGAGGCCGAAGGGCATTCTTTTATAGTGGAATATCCCTTTGGGTGACCGGAAGGGCGTATGAATTCGGTCGTGTTCAGCTATCCAGATTTGGTTATAGCCGGACGATCCGTCCATGAAGGACAAGGCCCCGTGGCCAGTAGTTGCATCAATCATGACTTCAATGATGGGCACCGGGAAATCATCTTTTTGGGCAGGATTTATTCAGATCGTGGAAGTCCACGTAAATCCTGATCTATCCATTCTTCTTCTTCATAGGCACAATGTTGGCCAGCCAAGTGGTATACTGCTTTTCAGTTACAAAATCGACGTCTATGAGCTTGTCGACTTCTTTGCAAATTTGGTTTATCAATTCCGGCCTCATGCGTCGGGGAGACTGCTTCACTGGTTCCACCTTGGGATCGATGGCCAGAACATGTTGGGTCACACCAGGGCTTAGGCCGGGCATCTCCTTGTAGTTCTACGCAAAACAATCCCGGAACTCTTGCAGCAATTTGGTATATTATTCTCTTTCTTGTGGAGGAAGGAGGGCACTTAGAAAGGTCGGCCTGGGGTCACCCTCCGTGCCCAAGTTAATTTCAACAAGTTCATCTACCGTGGCCTGGACACCATCTTCAATTTCCAGCGGTGCCGGCAATAGGTCGACGAAATCCTGATCTTCGCCATCTTCTGCTTCAAGGATGCCATAGGTGTCACCCTGCTCAGCTTCGTCGGACAATGAGACTTCGCTGGCATCCCCCGCCTCCGGGCTCGCGGGCCCTGGCTTCAAGGGGTCCTTCTGTGCTGAGAAGTAAAGGATTTCTCTGGGGTCTTCTTGGTAATCATCATAGACCGCTATAACAGGGGCCAAAGTGACGGACTGCCGCACCAGGGGCTGGTTCTCCGCCAGCGGCCGAGGTTGCCCGTTCTCAGCTACATTTTTAAAAATCTGGTGCTGGACCGACACCATGTAAACACTTCTTTTGTGGCTGCCTGTCATATGGGGGCGTGGCGGGGCCACCACATAATCTCTCATTCTGAGCTCATCCTTCTCAATCAGGTCGTGAGCAATGTCCTTGAAGACGTAGCAGTCTTCGATAGGGTGGCCTAGTATTTGGTGATAAGGGCAGAACAAGGGGTCACCGCTTTTGCGAACATCTTGCGACCTCTTGGATCTGGGGAGGGAGACCTTGCCATAGTAGCAAGCCCACTCAAAAATTCCTCGGGTTTTATTCCTCGGGAAAGAGTAGGGTCTCTGCATCCTCTCCCGCAGCGTAGGGTTCCGCTCGGCCGATCGTCTGGTCGGGGAAGCAGCCACATCCTCAGCCTCCCTCTTCAGGTACACGGGAACATTCGGGATGGTGCTCAGGGACTGGTGCATGCCGCTTCTCTGTTGGCGGAGGATGCCCCTGATGAGGTCGGACACGAGTGCCGTCACTTCGGCCAAGCGAGCCTTCAGCATTTCAATTTCCCACTGTTGTTGATAGCATAGGGCAAATAAGGCAGAATCGCACCGAGGGAGGCCCGGTGTCCGGCCTGCTTCCCCATCCTTTGCATCGATGTCAGATGAGGGCAGCGGCGTGCCGCTACTGCAGTCATTCGGGGTTGGCCCTTCAGAGGAGGATGGGGCCTTCCCCTTGTTCCTGCGGGGAGGTGGATTCCATAGGAATACCTCTTCATCCTGCTCTTCATTAGCCGAAGGCTTGAGGTGCGAGCGACCTTCACCTTTTTGTGGGGCTACGGCGCCTGTGAGGCTATCACCATCCGAAGCCAAGACTGATATGACGTCGGCTTTGTAGGAGTCTTCTAATGAAAAACCTAATCCTGGGTGCCGGGTGATTTGCAGCAATCTCCGGTCCAGGTTTGGTGGGTTCCACATCTTTTTGAACATGTCCTTCCGACTGGAGAGCTGGAAAAAGGGGATCGCTTGTTTTTTGGTCATTCTGGCTACACGACCGTTTATGTCAGGCAGTCCCGTGATCGGGACGAGTGGGTCATGCAGTTCGTCGGGGAGTTTACAATCATCGTCCCCTTTGACCAGGTGCTCATTAGCCACATAGAAAATAGTACACCGTCCTCCGGGGTTAGGCACCTCAAAGGTCTTCAATGGTTCAACCACTTGGCAGTCAGCTTCTGTGAGAGGCTTGATGATCCCAAATGGGACCCTGATGTCCTCCAGCAAGTCTTCGAGGTGTGGCAACCCCGACGCAGGATAGATGGAAAGGGGAGTTGCTTTGAATATTCCTTCTACCCCAGAAACAAATGACACTTGACGGGGGGCCACATAGCCTAGCGGCGGTGGAGGGAACCTGTTGTCGGGCTCCGCCTTCTTATTTCCCTTGTCCAGGGTGACTTGGGGAGCTGGCTTCGGCTTCTTTAGATACAAATTGGCGTCTGAGAGATGGCACTCGAACACCTCAAAAGGGTGGAGATCAGCAAAGATCCTCTCCTCCTTTCCGTTGCTGGGATACTTGATGCATTGATGCAGTGTAGACGGCACTACCCTGTTTTGGTGTAGCCAAGGCCGGCCGAGCAATGCTTTGTAGGAGGTGTTGGAGTTAATGACATGAAACTGGACCTTAGTCGCGAAATCGCCGAGAGAGAGGTTAAACTCGGCAATCCCCATGGGGACCTTGCACTTCTGGTTGAAGCCAGCAATCTTAACATTCTTGACCTCGACCAAGTGTACATCAAAGTAATGTTTCTGGTATATTCGGTAGGGGAGTATGTTCACTGCCGCCCCGGGGTCAATCAATACTCTGTTGATGGGATGCCCATTCAGCTGCCCCCTCATATAGAGTGGCCTGTTGTGACTACAGGTAGGTAGGAGCATATCTTCTTCTGTGAAAGCCACAGCTACCTCGGGTGACATTTCCGCAAGGCAGGCTTCCACATATGCTGGTGTCTGGAGTGCTGCGATGACGGCCTGCCGTGTCTCTTCATCTAGGGACAGGATCTCCCAGACGGTGAACCTGGCTGGGATCTTCTTCAGGTGCTTGACTATTCTATTGCTAGCTCGGACCTCGAGCAACTTCATCTCTTCGGCTCTACTGCTCCTGCCCCCAGTCTGGGCCTGGGGAGCCGGCTCAGCGGGTAGTTCCTCCACCGGGTCAGGTATCACTTGAGCTTGCAGGGCCTGTTGGCTCACTTCCTTCTCTTGCATGAACTCGGCAAGGTTCGGGATGTTGTCATGTTCATCCCTTAACCGAGAAGGAATTACTACCAGCGGGGCCGGGAGGCTACTTGCTTCCTTGATCCGCTGAGACTCACGGGGGCATGACTGCCTTTCCCCTTGAGTCGTGAGAAACTCAATAAACGAAGGTATACTCCGGGCGACCGGCTCTCCGGGATAGAGACCCGAGGGAGGGGGAATCTCCATGCCTTGGACCCTAGGTTCAGGGATATGATATGGATGTTCTCCCCTGAGCAGGATGTTATGGTTGGCCTGAGGAGGGCGTCCCCATTTCCTCCCCGACCTAGTGGCATGCTGGGAGGTGGATGCTTCTGCCTGATTCACTTCTGATGGTTGAACGGGCGACTCTTGCTCTTCTTCCCCCAGGGAGAGGGCAGTATCAAATAAGGCCGAGAGGGTGTTGCAAGAGAGAACAACGCCGCTCTTCTTCTTGTTTCTGGGCCTTCTCTGCTTCCTTTTCTTCTTTTCTTTAGTGGCTGGCAACTGGCCTTCGGGGGGTTCACCCCATAAGAGAGGCTCTCCCTCTGCCTCGGCTTCTGCCCCCAGAGCTAATTCAAGTGACTCGAACTCCTTCCAAGGGACATACTCCTTCAGCTCCACAGGCTAGATTTCAGGCTGTTCATAGTCTTCGAGCCCATCAATAATGGCCTGGAGTCTTTCCACTACAGGACTGGTTTCTTTGTGTACCCGCATCGGGACGTGCTTTTTCTTATTGTAAGTGGGGCGCCTCGTGACCAGCCGGGGGGCTGTGTCATGCCAAACATGCGTCACTAGTGGCGGTGCTGGTTGGGAAGTGACACCCCTTATGTGAACCTCCGGTGTGGGCCGGGGAGCCTGCCTTCTTCTTCTATTCCTCATCGGTGCGGTCTGCCAGCCTCCGTGATCTTGAGCCGACGCCATGACGAAGGCTTCATAAGTGGCCTTTGTGCTAGCCTCTGCCCATTCTTCAGGTAGCTGCTGGTATAGAGACACCATGTTGACACTAGTACCGAGGCTCGACATCTCGTGCGACTGCGGAGGGTCTATCTTGTGTTCCCCCATATCCAGTTCTCCCTTCCTGATCAAAGATTCCATGACATCCTTGAAGATGTAACATTCCTCGATAGTGTGCCCCAGCATCTGATGGTACTGGCAGAAATGAGGATCATCCTTCTTCTTTATGTCACCGGGCCTCTTCGGTTCTGGCAGCGTGATTTTGTTGTATCTGGTGGACCATTCAAAAAAGATCCGAGACTTTTTTCGAGGAAAAGAATATAACTTATTCCTCATCTTCTCCCGCAGGGAAGGACCTTCCCGCCGCTCAGCAGACCTGGCTGGAGGAGGATTGGCCGTCTCCTTGGCTTTCTCCGTCTGTTTCTCAAAAGCTTCGAAGTCCAATGTGTGGACTTCTGGCGGTATCGGTCTCTTTTCGGCTTGCCTGGCCCTCTGGCTTGAGGTGACTGGGGTAGAGGAGTATCGAGCAAGGAACGCCTCGATCTCTACTACTATGTTGTTTAGACGGTCAAATGACCGCACCTCAGCGCCGATCATCCTCTCAAGGATTTCCTTCTTCAGGTTCTGTTTACAAATTTGCACTGCATCCTCCTGATGCGGGGGACGTCTACATCTCATACTGAGATTTCTCCACCTCTTTATGTAGTCGAGAGCCGACTCATCATTTCTTTGTCTCATGGCGTAGAGTTCTGCCACGGTTACCTCCCGCTCATCTATATAGAACCTTTCTTTGAATATCTTCTGCATGTTGGGCCAGTCTGCAATAGACCCGACGGACAAGCTCGAATACCACTCAAAAGCGAGCCCGGTAAGTGTCGAGCCGAAGAACTTGAGGAGGTAGGCCTCATCTGCAGCTAGATCCCCCATAACATTCACATAGTAGGCAATGTGCTCCCTAGGAGTCCCTTGCCCATTAAACTTGTCAAATTTCGGCTGCTTGGTGATGCCGGCCGGGAGCCTCCTCGCAGCATAGTGTGCCGGATAAGGTACCCGATACACATCGAAGGGCGTGCGATCACTATCGCTCCTTTCTGCAAGCTTCATGTCTATCATCTGTTCCAACATCAATCTTTTCACCGCCGCCGGGTCCACTGGGTTTGGGTAAAAATGAGCCGATTCCGCCAGTGGCGTTATTAACACTGTCGCCTGAGGTGCAATGGTGCATCCCTGGAACAGAAAGTTCTGTGGCGGGGCCGGAGTTGTATGCTGTGGCTGATGCAAGGGTATGCCCCCGGTGTAGCTGGGGACCGGTGGAGACACCGTCGCCTGCGGAGAAGCTTTTGAGGCCTGACCGTTGCCTCTAGGGGTCTCTGGTAATGCTTCGGTTTGACCGGATGTCGAGGGCTGAGTAGCTCTGTCGGTCAACTGCTTTCTTAGCAACTCGATCTCCCTTTGATACTGATGCATCATAAGTAATACAGCTGGGTCAGTCATGGAGAGGCTAGGGGTGCCCCCTCTTTCTTCAGCTGGCGTCTCCTCGGACGACGTGGATGGTCCTCCCGTGGTTCCTTCAGTAATAACATTGGCAGCCAGGGCCATCGATGGTTCTCCATAATCAGCTCCTCCAGTGTGGACTCGCGTCTTCTCAGTTGCTGCTTTCCCTCTTCTAGTGAGAGGTCACGGCCTTGCTGCAAGTCTGGCCACTTCCTCGGGCTCGGTCGGTAAGGCCCCGTACCGGCCAAGTACCCCTGCCATGTTGCAAGTATAGACCCTTAGGTCTCTGCCTCTTCTTGTCATTCTTCTCGACGGCCTGCTTGGGAAGACCAACCTATCGAAGACCGACCCCCGCGGCCTCTCTTCTTCCCTCAGCGGGGACTGATAGCGCTCCTCGGAGTGGTTCCTCGACTCGGCACTAGGCACAGGCCGGGCTTCTTCTTCTTCAAATGCGGAGGCCACTGCCCCCAGAAGTCTCTGGCGACCCAGGGGAGTGCTCCCCGGACCCCGCAAGTAATTTCTCATGGCCTGCTCCACTCCTTCCCAGTCTTGATCAGGAGGAGAGGCGGGTGACACTGTCCTATTGATAGCAACGGGCATGCGGGCTACAGGCTCCGCACGGGCAGCCTGGTGGTGACGTCGGTGGTGTCGACGGCGGGTGTTCTCTGGCGGGGCCAGTGTGACCAATGCCGGTTGGTAGATGGGGGCCGATGTCTTGACCCGGTCTGCCTATTGAGCCCTTGCCTGGCGGAAGGTGCCGGGCCCTGCTCGGGTTGGTGAAGTGACCCGGGCTGCTTTGGGAACCCATGCCCATTTGCCCTTGGTCGGCCTAGGGGCCGGTTGGTGCTGTGGAACGGTGGCTGGAGATGCGGGCGTCATACCACCCTTCATCTTCCCCAGTGGCTGGAAAGAGTTGCGCACTAGTACAGTGGGTATGATGCGATCCGGGATCACCTCGGAGCGTTGCCCAGAAAGATGCACCCGGAAAGTTCCGACGACAGCAGACTTGCCGGTGCTGGAGACCCGGCCTCGGGGTGACACAGTGGCATGGCTCCTCCGGAGCCTTCTCTGGTGGGAAGCCGAGCCTGGGCGTGACGGTCCGACATTCTGGTGCACATTGCAGCCTAGCGTCTTCACGGGGACAGTCTTGGGGGATTCGACCATTGGTCGGCCGGCAGCAGCTTTGGTGGCCCCCTGGATGGAGGCGTTGCCATCGATCCCGTCAGACACCTAGATGTCCAGTAGGTTCGCGAAGGCCACTCCCAAAAAGTTGGGGAAGCCAACTGAGGGAGGGAAGCTCCCGAAGGCGAGAGGGACGGCCAAGTAGCCGTTCCACACATGGCTTTCGACGGGCTGCTGGCCGAAAGCAAGGGCCATCTTGACGTTCGGAGTGCAACCTGCATTTGCAAATTGAGGAATTAGTATTACAAGAAGGGGGGCCATGGAGCCCTTAATTCCGGCAAAGAGATGAAGGGTGATCCAGTCCCACCGGGCGTGCCAGACTTGTAGACGCACTTCTCGTTTAGCTCTTTGGTTTCATTGGTTTATTGATTTATTAAGTACGTGGGCGTGCCAGTCACAAAGTGACGATTTGTTGTGCGCTCGATCTGACTCAGTCAGGCGATTGTGTGGTTTGGGTCGGGACTGAGACCCGTTGTGCCATGAAGGTCACAACGTCATTTATATCCCCTCGGAGAGGGGAACACCCTTGATTAATTGCCGGAAATAAGGGCTCCACGGCCGAAAGAAATACTAATTAATTCAGGAAGGAAACAGCCGTCGGGCTATGCGGTGAGCCCGAGGTGAGGGCACTAATACTCGGATTATGTCGGTCACCGATGGACCATTCCATATTTGGACAAAAGTTCATGCGGATAGCAAGACGGTAACGGGGGACGAATCCGTGCGAATGTCTGCCGAGAGACGGCAATTTTAATACAGGGAGGAAAGTCAGATCCCGGTGAGGGAGGGGACCCTGATGAGATATTGGCCAGAGGTAAGGCTGAGTGGTCACCATGACGAGAGAGAGGACTCCCGAGGGTGAAGTTCGGCTTACAAGAGCATCATCAATATTCTCGGATTCGGAATCCAAGAAGGGGAGACGAAGACCATGTCGTTATGTTCGTGAGTTGCCTTGAGTGACATATATCATTACCGCTCATCTATTAGAATTACTCCCTCTATTTTATCACCATTACTATTATTTATTGCTCCTTTTATCATGAAATCTTTTACTATATGTGTGTATTTGTTGAAGGGATGATGAGGTGTACCGCCGGGGGATTTAGGAGTGTGCCGCTGGAGGTTGAAGGTAGGTGTACCGCTGAAGGGTGAAGGACGTGTATCGTTCAGAAGGCGAGGAAGAGTGTACCGCTGGAGAGTTCAGGAATGGGGGTGAAGGGTTAAGGGAAAGTGAGGTAGAATTCAGATGAATGGACCGAAGTTCAACTGAGAGCGTACCGCTGGAGGTGGAATTGGGAGTGTGTCGCTGGAGAGTTGGGAGGTGTGTCGCTGGAGAAATAGGAAGTGTGTCACTGAGGAGCCAAGGGGAGCGTACCGTTGGGGGGTTAAGAGTGTGTCGCTGAAGGAATAGGAAGTGTGTCGCTGAGGAGCCAAGGGGGAGCGTACCGCTGGGGGGGGTTAAGAGTGTGTCGCTGAAGGACTGAAGAGGGCCAGGGTTCGAGAGAGGATTCCTTGTCCGGTTCATGTCTTATAGAGAGTCCCAAATGGTTAAACTTTCAATTCCCTGTCATGAGGTTGAGTCCCAAGTCATGTTCAGCAGTGCAGTCCTTGGGAGTCTTGCTCAGCCGATCCCTGGAGCTTTAAACGGTTCTCTTAGTTGGATAGAATGTTTTTTTACTGTTATTGGCTTCATTTTCTTGTTGCCTCCTTTTGTCTTTTAACTTATTATTATTTCTGACAAAAATTCGGCAGCATCTCCCCTTAACCCGGATGGTAAGGGAATGCAAGGGACATGTCCACAAGGAGTGACATGAACCAACAACTGAGGTGTGTGCCTAAGCAGCCACCTTTGGGGAAACTTCAAAAAACTCGTAGAAAATGCCGACCGAGGAACCAGTGGACTGAGGCAAGCTATGGGTGCACTGGGGAGATGGTGGTCAAGGGGTGCCCGGCTGACAGCCCAAGGGTGTGCCGCTGGGGCTCGTCAGGCCACTAGAGGAGGTGTGCCGCTGAGGCAGCCAAAGGAGGTGTACCGCTAAGCGAGAGGATGGGAAGGGTGCACCGTTGAGCGAACCTAGGGAGAGTGTGCCGCTGGAGGGCAAAAAGGGACGCTCTAGGCATTGAGGGGATTCAAAGTGTCCAAAGGAGAGTGGACTCCCACGGACACGTATGGCAAAAATCAGGGGGGGTCGTTACACTAAGGAAAGCTAATAGAGGGGAAAAAAAGGCCGGCCCTACCCCATCAAGCCGAGAGACGAACTTTTCAATCAAGTATATCCATGCCACGGGAGGTGAGATCAAGCAAGAAGTTGGGGAACTGGAGGCAGACGCCAAACTCATAGACCAACAGTAACAAGAAATCAACAAATGCGACAAACGGAGGCAAAGCCAAAGGTTATCTCATTCATGACAAACTCAAGGTGACAAAGATCATGGCCTGAGGGCCAACTACAATATACTTCACAACAACAACAAACTATGAAAAGAGAAGAGGAAAACTGAGAAATGAACAGAGGAGCAAAAGTAAACAGTGCCAGGGGAGAGTTGGAACAAGGGAGGGTGCCTCCCTTCACCCCGTTCCTTCTCTCCCCCATACAGGTGGCTCACTCCCTCTCAATCTCTCCACACTTCTCAACCTTCTTCTTCTTCTCTTCTTCTTCTCCCTGTGTGTGGTCTCTTTGAACGGGTGCCTTCGCTTCTCGCCCTCTTTTTGGCCTCTCCTTCTTCTCTTCGGCTCCATGAGGACCTTTTATACTTGGGCCGTTGACGAGGCCGACCTCATGATGGCACTGCCATCCGTGGTTGACTTCGCTATCTTCCTCGTCAGGTGAAGATCTCCCTCCTCCATCCAGAAGGTGACACCGAGGCGGGCGCTAGCTGGCTTTGAAGTGGCCGAACTGCGCGCCAATGGGTCTGCCTACTGACCGTTGTGTCTTCTTCCGATTCGTGCCGTTCAGGGGGGTTCAGCGCTGTGCCGTTGGGGGTTGAGGGGCCGTGCCGCTGAGGGTAGAACGCCCATGCCACTGGGAGGGGCACAAGGGCTGTGCCGCTGGGGACTTGAGGCCGTGCCACTGAAGGGCCTGACGCCTGTGCCGCTGGGGGGCTTGCCTGTAGCGTGCCGCTGGAAGGGGCACAAGGGCTGTGTCGCTGGGGACTTGAGGCTGTGCCGCTGAAGGGCATGATGCCTGTGCCGCTGGAGGCTTGCCTGCAGCGTGCCGCTGAAGGGCATGACATGGTGTGCCACTGGAGGCGCCCCAAGGGTGTGCCGCTGGGGCTCAATTGTTGTGCCACTAAGGGGGCTTGGAGCGTGCCGTTGGAGGAGCAATAGGCGCAGCGCTGAAGGGCAATTGGGATGTGCATTCTTTGGGATATTTCTTCACCGTTAGGGACCCGAGGGTGGGTCCATAGCAGTGTATCAATTCAGGAGGGTATCCTGTGTTTTCCTTGTCATTTAATGCGCCCGTGCAAATGTGGGGATTTGCCGGACGGTAGTATTCTCCCGGAGCCCTACATGGCCAGTCTCCCTGAGTCTCCTCCTTTCGACTTTGGCGTTAATGCGGGGCTTGGTGGGACATATGAACGTATAATTTTATACGTCCACAGGTCCCCAGTGCTACGGAGGTCTTGGCCGACGAACCAGAGAATGAGGTGGGGGCCGTCGAAGAGGTTCAACAACCCGATTGGCGAGAACATCTCTTACGGTGGTTTCAGCACCAACAGCTCCCAAAAGAGAAAGAACAAAGAATGAAACTCCTGAGGGTCAAAGACTCTTACGAGATGAGAAATGGAACCTTGTTCCGAATAATGGCAGATGCCCGAAGAAGAGTTCTACTTCGTTGCCTATCTTCAGTAGAGGCTGGGCAGGTGATGCAAGAAGTCCATGCGGGTCCAGCTGGGGCGCATCAGGCAGGCCTGAAAATGAAAATTGAGATAAAGAAGTTGGGTCACTATTGGCCCACCATATTTGATGACTGCTGCAAGTTCGCTAAGGCTTGTCAGAAATGTCAAGAGCACGCCAATGTGTCAAGAAGACCTCTAGTGCCACTACATCCTACCTTACCAAGCTGGCCATTTGCTCAGTGGGGCACGGACGTGGTAGGGCCACTGCCAGCATCTTCATCAGGGTGCAGATACATCTTAGCAGCTACAGACTACTTCTCCAGATGGGCAGAAGCAGTTGTGCTAAAAGATGTGACGGGAGAACTTGTTGCAAGATTCTTCCGGCAGAACATAATATTCCAGTTCAAAATTCCCAGCCGAATTATCTTTGACAATGGCAGCCATTTCAGAAACCAGAAGGTTTACCGACT
Source organism: Amorphophallus konjac (assembly GCA_022559845.1). Taxonomy (NCBI): domain Eukaryota; kingdom Viridiplantae; phylum Streptophyta; class Magnoliopsida; order Alismatales; family Araceae; genus Amorphophallus; species Amorphophallus konjac. The sequence goes on from CM040118.1 coordinate 217,286,652, forward strand.
ACCTGAAAAATATAAGATTGACTGGAGGACGTCGTCCCCCTACAACCCTCAAGCCAATGGACATGTAGAAGCCTTCAACAAGACACTATGCACATTGCTGGCAAAGACTGTCAGGTCCAATAAGAAGGACTGGGAAGAAAAGATGTACGAGGCGCTCTGGGCCTATCGTACCGTCTATAAAACCCCAACCGACTGTTCGCCATTCTCCCTCGTGTATGGGTCCGAGGCTGTGGTGTCGATTGAATTAGAAGTCCCCTCGCTGCGAGTTGCCATCCAACATGGACTAGTCAGCGGTGAACAAACTAATGCATAAAGAAGATTGGAAGAGCTTGCCAAGCTCGAAGGAAGCGTCTCCATGCGCATGTGGACATCAAAAAATGTCGATGAGGATCATACGGTATGCACGTCTTGACACTCGAGAGCAAGCCAAAGATGGAAATGCTGAACAAACCTCATGCCTCACCCGATCAGGACGAGAACTTGCTTAGTGGTTCACTACCCGTTAAGGAAGCCCCCAAGGAAGACGATACGGCTACAACTCTCTGACCGGCCATGCCGAAAGCTGAATCAGAGAAAAGTCAGGAACTCCGGCACCGTCTCAGCATGCACCAAAAGTTACGCAAAGTCTGGGATCAAGCCCCAAAGGCTCCAAATGGAATATTATAGAGGCCATGCATTGCAACTAGAACACTCCAGGAGCGCCAACACTCGAATAAATGGCTGTGACTTCGAAAAGAATCCATTTGAGGCTTAAAACGGCGTAAAAGGGCCTTAAACCGGTGCGCTCTAAATCGACGCGCCCCCTTCAACTTCCATCCGGCGCGCCCCCCTTGCTTATGCTTAATCCGGCGCGCCCCATGCTAGTCCGACATGCCCCTTTATGTGTTTTTAATCCGGTGCGCCCAACACCGCGCCGGTTTAACTCAAATGCCATCCCATCCGCTAGCCAATACCCTGTTTTCGCATCAGCCTGGTGCCTTGAGGGCATTCAATGCTCTGAAGCTCTATCTCCATGGGCATTCAATGCTCTGGAGCCCTGTCTCCACCTCCGTTCGACAACGCAGCTGCATCGACGGTGAAGACAAGCATCGATGGGGGGAGTAGCAGCAGCGAACATCCCTTCCTCGGATAAATGCCAGTGTACTGTGCAAATCAATGGATGACACCGCAGACGAATGAAGTGGCGGGAGTTCCTTCCGTCCGAGCGAAGAAAGGGCAGCCGGCTATATATACTCTGCATGTTCGACAGAGAAGAGGGATGGGCGATTGAAAAGAGAAAAGAAGCTTGAAACCCCCCCCCCCCCCCGGTGGGCGATTGAAAAAGAGAAGAGAGGGCCACCCGAAGAGAAGAAGAAGCTTGGTCCCCCGGCACCGGCAAGGTGAAGAAGGAAGAGAGAAAAGAGTGAGGGTGAGAGGTGAGTCGGAGGGGAAAGAGCATGTGCTCTCTTCCCCTCCTCCGTCAATGTATTCTCTCCCCCCCCCTTGCAATGTATTTCATTCTTTTTTCTCCAGATGAACCCCCCTCTGCATTAGAACCTTCCCCCGTTTGTGTGGATGAATAAAAAGAAAAGTCCTCTTGCAAGCACGATGTTCTTTGTTTAGCCTCTGCTCCCCTTTCTCTCGGTTTTCTTATCATCCAGGGACCTTGGAGACCTGCCTCTCCGTGGCACGGCCTTCAGAGGAACCCATCGAACGGATGAATATTCATGGCCTCTTATGGCATACACCCGTCCCGCCTACGAGATCATCACCCTGAGTTGCTGGAACTCTTGAAGGCTTGTCCTCGAGTCTCCACATGCACTTATGGGTTAATGGAGGCTTTACTCCGTGTTTTGAGATTCACCCTGGAGCAATCCATTTGGTGTTCCTCTATCTTCTCTGGCAAGCGTCAGTCCGGGGGAGGAGCTGCCCATTTTTCGCCAGGAACAGCTGAACAAGCCATTCTCTGAGGGCCAGAACATCATATGCTTGAAGCCTCTGCATCAAACTGGACTGCCCTGCACAACAAACTCTTTTAACGAAGCACTTGAATCTTCATGCTAATTCACCTTAATAAACAATCAAAATACTTAAATATCCTCTCCACAAAGCTAATCCATCAATTGGACGAACAAACTAATCAACAAATCAACCCACGGGTGAAAGAAAGAAGAAACAGAGCACAAAAGAATGAAAGAAAATCTCATAAAACCTCACAGAAGCTTAACCCGACGCCCCTTAATCCGGCGTGGGCTAATCCGGCACGCTACCCCCCCCCCCCCACGCCGGATTAGCTCCACACTCAAATCCACTTCAGAATTTCGGAGCTCAAACCAGCGCGCTATATTGTTCATTGCCCTAAATCGGCGCGCCCCCCTTGGGCTCCATTAACCGGCGTGCACCCCTTTACTCCATTAATCGGCGCGCACCCCATTGATCACTAAACCGGCGCGAACCCCACGACCTGACGGCACAGGTCGATCCGCATGCGAAGGCGCACGATGGCGAGTTCGGGCTCCACATTTAACAATTCACACCCCCGGACTTGGTGCAAAGAGAAAACCAATGATGCCTTGTGGTATCGGACGTGGACCTCGGAACCTCCGACATGGTCATGATCCGAACACATCTCGGGCCAATAGTTCGTTAACTCGACCCGCTTCTCCCAGGATCTAATCCCGTAACCCCACATTAAACTTGTCGTGTCTACGGTAGACATTTGCACGGTTTTATCATCATCTTCGATGCTTCAAACGTGGACTCGCGTCCGAACAATGAATGGTCCGACCGTGACCGACACACACGTATACCTTGGAACCTTCATTTCCCAAGACTGTGGTGAAGAGAAAAGTAATGACGTCCCGTGGCATCAGACGTGGTCCTTGGAAACCCCGATATGGCCATAGTCCGCAACCACCTTGGGCCAATAGATCATCAGCTTGACCCATCTTCATCGGGATCCGATCCTGCACCCACATTAAACTTGCCGCACCTACGGCAGACATCCGTACGATTTTATCGTTGTCCTTGACGCTACTAATACGGACTTCCGTCCGAATAATGAATGGTCCGTTAGTGACCGACATATGTATGCCGGGATCTAATCCCGCACTTGCATTAAACCTACCGTACTCACGGCAGACATTTGCACGGATTCGCTTCCGTCACCGTCTTGTTTTCTATACGGATCTTTGTCCGAACATAAAATGGTCCATGAATGACCAACAAAATATGAATGGAACAAGACGGCTCTCGTCTTCCCCCAACCACACGTGTGGGAATATCAATAAGACCTTCGTGAGTCGCGTTTGGACCTTGGGTTCGCTCCCAACCATGGTCATCGCCTGACCCACATCGTAGGCCTATAGCTGGCTATCTCTGTACACATCTTTGTTTTGGAATATGGTCCCGGGACACTTTCCCACTGCCCTTCGGCACCGGAAATATTAATGATGCCCACACAAGCCTCGTTTGGACCGCGGGAGGCGCCCCCGAAATGGTCCTGACTCGATCTCGCACCGGGCCAATAAACTCGCTGATTTCCGATCACTCTAATCGGGATTCAACCGAATGTCTCCTATCCCTTTGAACAATAAATTTGCCATATACATATGCTCCAGTTTTCCCCGTGACGATCATGATTTTCTGAAGTCGGAGGCTCATCCGAATATCAAAATGTCCCTTTGAACAATAAACTTGCCGTACCCCCGGCATACATATGCTCCGGTTTTCTCATGACGATTACGCGATTCACAAGCCGGACACTCGTCCGAACATCAAATGGTCAACATACGACCGACATGATCTCGAATGCTTTCTTCTCACCCTCGCATGGGGATTTCAATGTTTCCTAATAGACTTTTCACGTAACTAATTTTCCGGCCATGAGGCCCCTTTTCCCGGCGATTAATCAAGGGTGTTCCCCTCTCCGAGGGGATGTAAATGACGCCGTGACCTTTATGGCGCGGCGGGTCTCAGTCCCGACATGAACCACACAATCGTCTGATTAGTCAGATCGAGCGCACAATAAATCATCACTATGTGACCGCCACGCCCATGCACTTAATAAACCCAAAACACAAATAAACAAAGATAATAAATAAAAAGTGCGTCCACAGCGCAACAAAACATTCAACTCTACCAAGCTCGCATGGCCCGTGTTTTTGATAAGCTGGTCAAAGGTCGATAATTCAAGAAAGGAGACCTGGTAATGGTCAAAAGAAGAGAAGTAATTGCCTCCAACCCCAAAGGGAAGTTGGTCGAAAACTGGGTCGGACCATATATTATCCACCGAGTAAATGAAGGGGGTGCCTACATCCTAGTAGACCACAAAGGTGTCATCCAGTTCTCTCCCCTCAATGGAAAGCATATAAAGCTATATCACACGGCGCAACCGACATTCCCTTTGACCGAGCTACCTCACCTTGGCCTAGTGGCGCTCCGCCCTGACCGAGCTACCTCACCTTGCTCTAGATGCGCTCCGCCCTGACCGAGCTACCTTCACCTTGGTCTAGTGGCACTCCGCCCTGACCGAGCTACCTTCACCTTGGTCTAGTGGCACTCTGCCCTGACCGAGCTACCTTACCTTGGTCTAGTGGCACTCCGCCCTGACCGAGCTACCTCACCTTGGTCTAGTGGGGCTCCGCCCTGACCGAGCTACCTTCACCTTGGTCTAGTGGCACTCCGTCCTGACTGAGCTACCTTCACCTTGGTCTAGTGGCACTCTGCCCTGACCGAGCTACCTTACATTGGTCTAGTGGCACTCCGCCCTGACCGAGCTACCTCACCTTGGTCTAGTGGCGCTCCACCCTGACCGAGCTACCTTCACCTTGGTCTAGTGGCAGTCCGCCCTGACCGAGCTACCTTCACCTTGGTCTAGTGGCACTCCGCCCTGACCGAGGTACCTTACCTTGGTCTAGTGGCACTCCGCCCTGACCGAGCTACCTTCACCTTGGTCTAGTGGCACTCCGCCCTGACCGAGCTACCTTATCTTGGTCTAGTGGCCTTCCGCCCCGACCGAGCTACCTCACCTTGGTCTAGTGGCATTCCTCCCTGACCGAGCTACCTTACCTTGGTCTAGTGGCACTTCGCCATGATCGAGCTACCTCACCTTGGTCTAGTGGCGCACCATCCTGACCGAGCTACCCTCACCTTGGTCTAGTGGCACTCCGCCCTGACCGAGCTACCTTCACCTTGGTCTAGTGGCACTCCGCCCTGACCGAGCTACCTTACCTTGGTCTAGTGGCACTCCGCCCTGACCGAGCTACCTTCACCTTGGTCTAGTGGCACTCTGCCCTGACCGAGCTACCTTCACCTTGGTCTAGTGGCACTCCGCCCTGACCGAGCTACCTCACCTTGGTCTAGTGGCGCTCTGCCCAGACCGAGCTACCTTCACCTTGGTCTAGTGGCACTCTGCCCTAATCGAGCTACCTTCACCTTAGTCTAGTGGCACTCCGCCCTGACCGAGCTACCTTCACCTTGGTCTTGTGGCACTCCGTCCTGACCGAGCTACCTTCACCCTGGTCTAGTGGCACTCCGCCCTGACCGAGCTACCTTACCTTGGTCTAGTGGCACTCCGCCCTGACCGAGCTACCTTACCTTGGTCTAGTGGCACTCCGCCTTGACAGAGCTACCTTACCTTGGTCTAGTGGTACTCCACCCTGACTGAGCTACCTTACCTTGGTCTAGTGGCACTCCGCCCTGACCGAGCTACCTTTACCTTGGTCTAGTGGCACTCTGCCCTGACCGAGCTACCTCACCCCGGTCTAGTGGCACTCCGTCCTGATCGAACTATCCTTACCCTGGTCTAGTGGCACTCTGCCATAACTGAGCTCGCATAATATCAACAACATTGCCGTTACGGGCCTTACGCCCGAATCGGCTCAAATCTATCCTTTACGTCAGCATTGTTTTTTTGCTGATGAATAAGCCCTTTTTCTCGACGCAAGACTTCGTGTCCTAGTTGACCCTTATACAAGATTGCCAACGCGGGCCTTATGCCCGAATCGGCTCAGATCTATCCTTTGCTTCAGCATTGTTTCCTTGCTGATGAATAAGCCCTTTTTCTCGGCGCAAGACTTCGTGTCCTAGCCGACCCTTATACAACATTACCGTTACGGGCCCTACACCCGAATCGGCTCAAATCTATCCTTTGCGTCAGCATTGTGTCCTTGCTGACGAATAAACCCTTTTTCTCGGCGCAAGACTTTGTGTCCTAGCCGTCCCTTATACAACATTGCCAATGCGGGCCTTACGCTCAAACCGGCTCAGATATATCCTTTGCGTTAGCATTACCTTCTTGTTGACAAATAAGCCCTTATTTGGCGTAAGACCTCATATCCTAGCCAACTCTCTCAGCATCCTCATGTGATATGAGCAAAAAAAGAAGCAAAAAAAATGGGGTTAAAAATAGACATACCCCGCCAGACTTGTTCCTGTATTCGGAACAAGGGCAAAAATGGCTATATCCCGGCTGTGGCGAAAACCCGAAAGGGCGTCGCAGGTAAAATCGGGTACCCTGCCACATGAAAACTCAGAAGGGCGCGTGGGCAAAAGCAAGAGGGGCTAGCCTCGGTGAAAACCCGAAAGGGCGCTTAGGTCAGTAAAGTGGTAATCTAAAAAGTTTCTCTTTATGCTCCTCCTAATGAGACTCCCAAAGGACAACCATCAAGAGTCCCACCGGAGATCCCCTTTACCAAGCCCATGTTCAACCCTCGTCATCATCGGCGAGATAGGTCGAACTCTGCCCTTGACTCGGACCTTCCATCCTTGTCAATGAAGATACCCTTGCTTCGACACGTAACCCATGTTGATGAACAAACCCATGTTCGACCCTCGTCATCATTGGCGAGATCGGTCGAACTCTACCCTTGACTCGGACCTTCCGTCCTTGTCAATGAAGATACCCTTGCCTCGACGTGTAACCCATGTCGATGAACAAACCCACGTTCGACCCTCGTCATCATCGACGAGATCTGTCGAACTCTACCCTTAACTCGGACCTTTCGTCCTTGTTAATGAAAATACTCTTGCTTCGGCTTGTAACCCATGCCGATGAACAAACCTGTGCACGACCCTTGTCATCATCGACAAGGCCGGTCGAACTTTACCTTCAACTCGGACCTTTCGTCCCTGTTAAGAAGTATACAATCTTTGCTTCGGCATTGAACCGATGTCGACGAATCGATCCAGGGCCCGACCCTTGTCATCATCGACAAGGCCGGTCGGCATTCTAGCAAGACAAGTTCTCCCATGTTCCGGATTCTCCGTGGAATAATAAATAATAAAAAGCAAAAATGGGGTTAAAAATAGAGATATCCCGTCGGGCTTGTTCCTGTATTCAGAACAAGGGCAAAAATGGCTATAGCCCAGCTGTGGCGAAAACCCGAAAGGGCGTCGCAGGCAAAATCGGGTACCCCACCACGTGAAAACCCGGAAGGGCGTGTGGGCAAAAGCAAGAGGGGGCTGACTTCGGCAAAAACCCGAAAGGGCACTTGAGTCGGTAATGTGATAAAAAAATGAAATAAAAAACATGATGATGATGATGATGTAGTAACGATGTTACCCTCGTTCATCATTCCACTTCTATCTACCTTCCGGTCCTTGTCACCATCTGCAAGACCGTCTACCCCCTTCGGCCCTTGTCACCATCGGCAAGACCGGCCATCTTTTCGACCCTTGTCACCATCGGCAAGATCGGTCGCTACCCCTTCCGATCCTGGTGTTGTGAATGTGATTTTGATGATTACAAAATGCCTTTGTTGCTTGGCCTTGTGCGTGAATGGTTATTCATGTCTTCCTGTGTCTGAAGTTTGAAATGGTTGTGGAAATAGCTGTGGAAATGATCACAAACTAAATGGTTGTGGAAATGCTCACAAACTACTTTTATTGGGATATCATGTCGATGCATTTGTGACTCTATAAGGCTCATATGTACTTTGATGCTAGCACATTGCATTGTGGAAAACATGCTTGGATAAATGTCATATTGAGCCTCATGTCATGCATGATAATGCTAAATGAGTGATTGAGATGCAAATACCATTACTAGCCCCCAAGGTAATGATGTGTTGATTGATGAGAGTTTGGATGATGATCAAATTAAATGTGACTCAATATTCTTTTATGTGGCTTGGCTCCTTACTCTTTGAATTCTAAATTTATACTATCATGCAATGGTGAATGATATTTGGAATTTCATGACTCTATGTATGAATGATTCAACCAATCAACAAGAAATGTGAACTCAGGTAAAACAATGAAGTAAGTGTTGCTATAAGGAATTAAATGGATATCTCGTTCCTCCTTCACTCTTGGAATATGTTTAATGATGTATTTTATTGTGAACATGCTCATAGTGTTAATGCTTGATGTAAAGATCTTGATTTTCAACTAACCTCTTGCTTTATCATGTTTTTTAGGATGAAAAATCATGGTTGATCTTCTTTATAGGATTATGGTAATAATTAATCAATTGTTTCCCATTGATTTGATGGTGGTTTTAGCTCTTTTTCAGACCCAAACTAGAAGGGGTCGACCCATCGGGTCAACCCGCTAAAGTTCTGTTCAAAACAGAACTACATTTGAAACCTGATGAAAGGTAACCCAGAACCACATATTTGGTTCTGTTTGGGTTCTGGTATCACGAGGGTCGACCCCTGGGGTCGACCCATGGAAGGGTCGACCCCAGTAACCCAGAACCAAAGATTGGTTCTGTTTGGGTTTTGGAAACCCGAGGGTCGACCCTAGGGTCGACCCCTTCAGTTCGGATGCCCAGCCGTCATTCTTGACCACCATTTTTTTGCTCCTAAAGTCTTCCAATCCGAGTCCAACTTCCACAAAACACTTCACAAAATGTGGATCTTGTCCAAGGGCTGTCTCTTGACCGTCCAAACACATATATACATCTCTTGGGTTGCAAACCCTACGGAACAACAAGCTAGATCTGAAATTTGGGTGTTTTCTAACCCTTGTATGTGCAGGATCGGAGTTGATGTGACACAACCAAGGACTCAAGCAAGCAAGCACAATTGCAATCACGACGAACCGATAACAGCGGCCGCTCACCCGTCACTCACCCAAGACCCGGGGTAACTTGGCAATGCCAAGTGGAGGATGTGAGGGCTGGGCCCTTGCTGGTAGAGGGCCAGCAAGGCCTAAGTTTATTCCCAAGGGTAATGTCAGCCCAAATCAAGGGAGCCGACGTCGTGCCGAGGGCACGGGTTCCACTCTTTTCCCACGGTGATCACTTATAGCAAAGGAGCTTAAGTATCGGACTCTCATTCACGGCCAGCGGAGTTTATAAACTAATATTGAAAGAACAAGCACAAATTAGAGCAAATTTTGGAGCACTTACTTGACCGGTTTGAAGAAACCGGTCCCGCTCGGAGACGAGGGCGAGCGGGGAGGCGAGGGGATCCCCAAACGCCACGTCGGGGCAGCTTGACCTGCTCAAACCATTACAACACTACACCCCATGCAAGGGGGGGATCGTGGGGAAGGGAAGACAATGATTACATCCAAACACTACCTCCACACAGGGAGGGGCCTTCAGCCGGCCAAGCGGGGAGGGGAATTCGAGCTAGAAGTGATGAAAGGAAGCCGATGCCAAATCTATCCACATTCTGGAATCAGGGACCAGCAGTCGAAGACGGCACCTCTTTGACCTCTCCTGATTTTTGCTGATGGCGGGACCAGTGGGGAATGCTTCGTAAGGGACCCAGGAAGCCGCCCAAATTTTTTAGGAATTTTGGGAAGTAGCTTCTGGATGGGGCGGAGGCACGAACAGAGAAGCAGGGTTCTGGTTCTGTCTGCGTCTGGACTACAACAGCAGGAAGACGAAGGTACCACAGGCACTCCAGAGCTTCAATTTGAGCGCGTCTGGTACTGTTGGAACCGTGGTTGAGTCCTCTTCATAACGCAAGCAACGGGGACACCAGATGATGCCGGAGTAGACGGGAAGACCTCGAACAAGAAGGAGGGTCGGAGCAGACTGACAGAAAATAGATCCGAGCACCTAGAGGAAGAAATTGATAACTCTTGCAAACGGGTGCCGATCGGAGTTCTACTTCTTGATTATGGAAGTTGACAGGTTGAGGAAGAAGTTTGTAGAAGAACTCTCGCCCAGATTCCCGCTAGCATTGCCGTGGAAGAGCTTCTACTCAGGTTCTGATCCTCTGCCTGAGTAGTCTTGCGCAGTCGTAGTAGATCGCCACCTCCGAGCAGCTCTAATAGTGGAAGTCAGCGAGACCGCCACCGTTGGAAAGCTGACTGGGAGGCGCTTCCAACAATATATGGTATGACCTCTGAAGCTTCCAGGTGAAGACGTGGCAGCCTCTGCAACCGGGCACTCCTCTGCTACCTGCGAACAGAAAACTGTAGGTTGAAGATGACGGGGCGGAATGGGGTATATGGGAGGGGAAATGGGGGTGGATGAGTGTGAGGAAAGCCTGGGCTGTGAGGGGGTCTAGGAGGGGGTGTTCCAAGGTGGGGGAAGGGAAGAATGGGGTCTGAAAGGGGGTCTAACAGGTGATGGGAGGAGGAGCTACGAATTTGGGAAGGTGGGTGAGAGGGGAAGGGTATTTGAAAATGGGTTTAAGGGTGGGATTAAATTTTGGTCTTGGGGGATTGGAAGAGGTGTGTGGGGAAGGTAAAAGGGGGCTTGGGGAGTGGGAATTCTCCCTTGGGAGGTGAGAGGGTGCTTTGGGAAGGGGAGTGGGTGGTTGGTGGTTGGAGGGTGGAGTGGGGAGTGGTGGAATCTCCCTTGGGGCTGGGGTGGAGTTAAGGTGGGTTGGTGGGGAGTTGGGGATGAGTTATTGGAGGGGGGAAGAGAGAGAAAGATGGTTGGGAGGGGAGGAGAGAGAAAGGGGCGCAGGTTTTAGAGAGAGAAAGTGGAGGAGAGAGAAAATGACTTATTAGAGAGAGAGGTAGAGAGAGAGGGGGGGTAGGTGGGAATCACTCCCAAGGGTTTCTCACCCAACTAATGGAATCTCTCCAATAGGAAAATTGAACTCTCAAATGGCAATTTTCATTCATTGATTCATTAACTCAAATGGAGGAAATGGGGTCCTATATATAGGCAACCCACATTTCTACAAAAGTCCCTGACTCTTACTACAATGACCAAAGACCAAGGGGGTAGGGGAGCCCCTGGGCCTAGCCCAAAGAATTGGGCCCAATAACCATTCTAAATAATCTAATGACACTCAAACTTAGGGGAATAAATAAAAGACCTAGGGACATGACTCAAATAAAAGGGAAAATACATCAAATGACTCAAATAAAAATTACATAGGACTCAAAATTAAATAACTAGATCATGTCGGATGCAACCGGGGCGAGGAGACGAGCTGTGAACGTGGGAATGGGAGGTGATGTCCCCATCATACTCCCGGGGTGCGGAGAACTCGACTCCGTCGAGTAAGAGTCCTTCCCTCCTCGGAGGGTGTAGAAGTGGTACTGCCCTCAAGTCTTTCGAATGAGACCGATCCATCCCCCTGCCAAGATAGCGCTCGTATACCTTGCTCCTGGTGGTAGTGACCTGTTCATCCAATATTCGTTCAATGCGCTCACGCTGGGCTCTCTTGACTGGTGGTCTCTCCTCACGGGTGGGTGCTCTGTCAACGGAGGGAATAGGCTCAATATCCTCACTAGGTACCACCGTGGGTCCCTTATATGGCACTAGGTCGGCTACATTGAATGTGGGACTCACTCCATACTCCTCGGGGAGATCTAACTCATAGGCATTAGCGCCAATGCGCCTCAGGACCTGGAAGGGACCAGCCCTACGTAGCCTCAATTTCGAGATGACTCCCGGGGAGAGCCTCTCCTTCCTCACCATCACAAAGTCACCCACGTGGAATTCTTGGTGACGCCGAAGGGAGTCAGCCTGCCTCTTATAGATCTCATTTTCCTTGATTATGTGCTTGCAAAGGCTTTCATGCAATTTTGTGAATGTTGACATTCTAGGGGTGATGGGTGGACCTGGGCAACCAAAAGTAGACCAATCATGTTTTGACGCCAAGAAGACTTTGATGGAATGGGGAGGACTGGGGCATCCATAGGTGATCCGATCATGCATGAAGGTGACAAATGCTGGGGGACCCGGACATCCATGAATACTCCTATCATGCCTACGACTCATGATGAGTGAAGGTGGACCACTACATCCGAATTTAGACCACTCATGCTTTCTACTTGACATGTGGGTGATATGAATGAATGGACCCAACATAGTGTTCATGCCAAGTGGTGTGGTAGGCCTAGACACATGCATGCTTTTCCCAAAGGTGACTTCCATGTGTATAGGTGTGGGACAACCTTTGAACTCCCATTGGAAAGGATCGAATGGATCTAAGAAGGTGGTCATCATGGGGTGGGGCACAACCTTATTACCTAGGGATATGTGGCCTAAGGTCATGGCTACCAAGGTGTAACCTGGGTCTAGGTTGGGGTGGATTGGGTCAAACATGGTGGGTTGGGATAGGGAAAGGTAGGTGGTGGTTAAGGTAGTAGGGTCACCCGGGTTCCTTGACTCCCATTGGAATGGATCATAGGGATCATAAAATGGGTTACTAAGGGGAAGGAGCTCCATGTCCTCAAGGTCCTCAAAAGGTGCTAAGTCATCCCTCTCAATGATAATTGGGTCAATGTTCTTGGTGAGTGGGTTGGCCATGAGGGGAGGGCTTGGCTCTCTACCCGATATAAAAAGCTCCAAATTGAGGAGAAGGTCAGGCTCATCGGGTGTGGGGAGAAATAGAAGGAGGTCGCTAGTGTAGCAACCAATGGTGCAAACTGAGGTGATGGACCCGATGCATAGGTGTAGGAGGCCAAGGCTCCTAGGTTGTTCGGCCATAGGGGTCAACATGCTAGTGAACTCAATTTGCCATGCTAGGCCCTTAAGAAGATCCCATAAAGTTTCCACTTGGTAGGATGATTGGATGGTGGTGTGATAGGTGGAGAATGGTACTATGGGGAGGTTTAGCTCCATGAGAGGGTAGACATAGGATGTGATGGGGTGAATTGGTTTCTCTTTTAGCCATCTAGCTAGGGGCCCATCTATGATTATGGTGCCATTTGTGAAGGTTTGTGGCTCTTGAAGACTCAGACAATTTGAAGTGGTAAAGGGTTGAAGCTCTTCCTCACCATTGGTGTGAACTTGGGTTTCCTCATGGGTGGGGAGAGGGTCCGGACTAGCAACTACTTCTATGTGAGTGGGCGTGACCTCCTTTCTCAAGGGAATGGGAAGGTCTTTTGGGGATGGGGTGATGATGGTTGGGGCATGGTGCACCTGGGGTGGTGAGTGAGGTCGAACTTGGGTTGGGTTTGGGAGTGGAAGTAGCGGAGGCCTAGGTTGGGGTAGGATTGGGGTTGGGAGTGGAAGGTGGGTTGGGTGATGAGACTTGGGTTGATTGATTTTGGGGGGGGCATCCCTTTTAGGGGACGATGGAGGGGTAGTGGTGGGGACCAAGGGGAATTGTGGGGTATGGGTTTGGTGAGGGATTGTGGGTTGGGTGGTGGTGGCCGTCATGGGTCTAGGTGGAGGGATGGACACGGGGTCCACTTGGGTTTGAATAGTGAGAATAGGGTGAGTGGTGGTCCTTATTGGGGAAATCGGGTCGGTTAGGGGTCTCTTCCCCTTGGGATCGGCCGGTTGTGGAGGGGGGGAAGTGGGGGCCAATTGAGTTTGGATAGTGAGGTTTGCGGAAGGGGGTTTTGGTTGGATTGTAGGGATCCTCATGGGATTTGGTGGAGAGGTGGATGCTTGGTTTATTTGGGTCTTAAGGGAGAGGACTTGGTCGTGAAGTATAGTTATGATGGTTGAGAGGTGATTTGTTGGGAGTGGTGGGGGTGGAGATCAAAGGGCGGTCTCAAGTTGACCGGATGGGGATGGAGGAGTGGTAGTGCTCCTCGGGTTAGGGGTGCTTGAGTAGGAGGGGTGGGAATGTTTGGGGATGTAGATCTTTCTAAGTTCTACTTTCATATCATCCCATGAGGAAATGGGCTCTTGCCTCCTAACCCTTCTTAATCCCTCTATGTGTTCCCACTTACTCTTGGCTTGACCCCGAAACCGTCCCTTGGCCTTTCAGACTCTCACGGATCCATATACCCCAGTCTTTTCAAAGTACTTTTCTATGGTAGCCTCCCACCTAAGATAGTCACTAGAACGTGATCCGTCAAAGGTAATATCCCTATCTCGGATGAAGTCCATGGGTGGTGAGTAGGCTAAGTAGGAGGTGGCCATGATGATCGGGGGGATCAATGCAAGGGTCGGATTGATGAAGACTCAAATGCAAGCATGCCCTAGGACTTGACTTGTAGAGACAAGTCAATGACTTGCTCTGATACGAATTTATGTGACACAACCAAGGACTCAAGCAAGCAAGCACAATTGCAATCAAGACGGACCGATAACGGTGGCCGCTCACCCGTCACTCACCCAAGACCCGGGGTAACTTGGCAATGCCAAGTGGAGGATGTGAGGGCTGGGCCCTTGCTGGTAGAGGGCCAGCAAGGCCTAAGTTGATTCCCAAGGGAATGTCAGCCCAAATCAGGGGAGCCGACGTCGTGCCGAGGGCACGGGTTCCACTCTTTTCCCACGGTGATCACTTATAGCAAAGGAGCTTAAGGATCGGACTCTCATTCATGGCCAGCGGAGTTTATGAACTAATATTGAAAGAACAAGCACAAATTAGAGCAAATTTTGGAGCACTTACTTGACCGGTTTGAAGAAACCGGTCCCGCTCGGAGACGAGGGCGAGCGGGGAGGCGAGGGGATCCCCAAACGCCACGTCGGGGCAGCTTGACCTGCTCAAACCATTACAACACTACACCCCATGCAAGGGGGGGATCGTGGGGAAGGGAAGACAATGATTACATCTAAACAATACCTCCACACAGGGAGGGGCCTTCAGCCGGCCAAGCGGGGAGGGGAATTCGAGCTAGAAGTGATGAAAGGAAGTCGATGCCGAATCTGTCCACATTCTGGAATCAGGGACTAGCAGACGAAGACGACACCTCTGTGACCTCTCCAGATTTTTGCTAATGGCGGGACCAATGGGGAATGCTTCGTAAGGGACCCAGGAAGCCGCCCAAATTTTGTAGGAATTTTAGGAAGTAGCTTCTGGACGGGGCGGAGGCATGAATAGAGAAGCAGGGTTCTGGTTCTGTCTGCATCTGGACTACAATAGCAGGAAGACGAAGGTACCACAGGCACTCCAGAGCTTCAATTTGAGCGCGGCTGGTACCGTTGGAACCGTGGTCGAGTCCTCTTAGTAACGCAAGCAACGGGGACACCAGATGATGCCGGAGTAGATGGGAAGACCTCGAACAAGAAGGAGGGTTGGAGCAGACTGACAGAAAATAGATCTGAGCACCTGGAGGAAGAAGTTGATAACTCTTGCAAACGGGTGCCGATCGGAGTTCTGCTTCTTGATTCTAGAAGTCGACAGGTCGAGGAAGAAGTTTGTAGATGAACTCTTGCCCAGATTCCTGCTAGAATTGCCGTGGAAGAGCTTCCACTCAGGTTCTGATCCTCTGCCTAAGGAGTCTTGCGCAGTCGTAGTAGATCGCCACCTCCGAGCAGCTTCGATCTTGGAAGTCGGCGAGACCACTACCGTTGGAAAGCTGACTGGAAGACGCTTCCAACGATATATGGTATGCCCTCTGAAGCTTCCAGGTGAAGATGTGGCAGCCTCTGCAACCGGGCACTCCTCTGCTGCCTGCGAACTGAAAACTGTAGGTTGAAGATGACGGGGGGGAATGAGGTATATGGGAGGGGAAATGGGGGTGGATGAGTGTGGGGAAAGCCCGGGCTGTGAGGGGGTCTAGGAGGGGGTGTTCCAAGGTGGGGGAAGGGAAGAATGGGGTCTGGAAGGGGGTCTAACAGGTGGTGGGAGGAGGAGGTACGAATTTGGGAAGGTGGGTGAGAGGGGAAGGGTATTTGAAAATGGGTTTAAGGGTGGGATTAAATTTTGGTCTTGGGGGATGGAAAGAGGTGTGTGGGGAAGGTAAAAGGGGGCTTGGGGAGTGGGAATTCTCCATTGAGAGGTGAGAGGGTGCTTGGGGAAGGGGAGTGGGATGTTGGTGGTTGGAGGGTGGAGTGGGGAGTGGTGGAATCTCCCTTGGGGCTGGGGTGGAGTTAAGGTGGGTTGGTGGGGAGTTGGGGATGAGTTATTGGAGGGGGGGAAGAGAGAGAAAGGTGGTTGGGAGGGGAGGAGAGAGAAAGGGGCACATGTTTTAGAGAGAGAAAGTGAAGGAGAGAGAAAATGACTTATTAGAGAGAGAGAGGTAGAGAGAGAGAGGGGGGATAGGTGGGAATCACTCACAAGGGTTTCTCAGCCAACTAATGGAATCTCTCCAATAGGAAATTTGAACTCTCAAATGGCAATTTTCATTCATTGATTCATTAACTCAAATGGAGGAAATGGGGTCCTATATATAGGCAACCCACATTTCTATAAAAGTCCCTGACTCTTACTACAATGACTAAAGACCAAGGGGGTAGGGGCGCCCCTCGGCCTAGCCCAAAGAATTGGGCCCAATAACCATTCTAAACAATCTAATGACACTCAAACTTAGGGGAATAAATAAAAGACCTAGGGACATGACTCAAATAAAAGGGAAAATACATCAAATGACTCAAATAAAAATTACATAGGACTCAAAATTAAATAACTAGACCATGCCGGATGCAACCGGGGTGAGGAGACGAGCTGTGAACGTGGGAATGGGAGGTGATGTCCCTATCAGGAGTTGTAGCTCCCAAGCCCTCTTCCACCTTGCTCTGAAGTTGAAATTGAAAGGAAGAAGCTTGAATCAAGCCCCAAGATCATATACAACTGAAAGCTACATCTGAAATCAAGATCCAACCTCTGTTCGTGCTGCGTTACTTCACACTTGCTTCAGGTTCATTCTTCATCCTGCAGAAGCATTTCATGAGGGAGTTATCTTGATCTTTCACTTCTGTATCTTTTGTTTGAGATTGCTTAAGGTTTTGAATGGGTATCTAAGATGTGTAATAATCATTTACATGTTCTTTGTTCACTCTCTCTTGCATATATATATATGAGCTGCAATTTTTGTGATACAACATTTCTAATGCTCATATATTCTTTTGTATAGGTGAAGAAGAAAATGGAAGAAGGAAAAGAGGAGTGCCTTGAGGAGAGGTAGAAGATGATGTCTAGATTATGATCATCTGTCAACGAGTAAGGAGAATCAGATTTTGCTGAAGAAGGGGGAGCCTTTTACTTGATGCAACTTTCTAGTTTTCATCTATATAATTTGTGTGGAGGGTCTTAGCTTATATTTGTCTTTGCTTCATAAACATTTGAGAGAATACTTTGTGTGGGTGTTCGGAGAAAGGGGTCTCCGAGTGTGTGTGTTGTCATATGTGAGTCGATTTGTGCGGAGTATATCCGCGTGTGTGGTTGGGAGTTTTCGCCCGTGTGGTTGTGTAGGCATTGCCCTACGTGTGTGTGGACGGAGTTGTGTCTCCGTGTGAAGTATTCAGTTCGGGGTGTGTTCCCCAATGTGTGTGTGTGTGTGTGTGTGCTGCTGTGGCAGCAGTTTGAGGCAAGGCCTCGTGTGTGGTTTGCTGCAAAAGCAGCGTGTGTGTTGTTGGGGTTCGTCCCCGTGTTGCTACATTCTGTAGCGTGTAGTGAAGCCTCACCGATTTGGTGAGGGGTGGACGTAGGGAGCCCGTCGTGGTCCTGAACCACCTTAAAAATCCCCGTTTCTTATGGTTTGATTCTTGTGATTATGTGTTCACTATCCTATATGGTTGTGTAATCGTGTGAGCTCGGTGAGATTGAGTGAATCTAGTTTAAACCTGTTTAGACTAAATTACTCAATCTTGTATATTCTGCTGTGTGGTAGTTGTGTTTTTGATTGGACAATGTTTTTAGTAGAAGGATCTGTTCACCCCCCCTCTAGATCCGTATTCTTGCACTACGGGACCCAACACTTGTCACCATCAGCAAGACCGACTACCCTTCTCGGCCCTTATCACCATCGGCAAGACCGACCATCTTTTCGACCCTTGTGACCATCGACAAGATCGGTCGCTACCTTCTCGGCCCTTGTCACCATCGGCAAGACTGGCCATCTTTTCGACCCTTATCACCATCGCAAGATCGGTCGCTACCCTTTTCGGCCCTTGTCACCATCAGCAAGATAGGCCATCTTTTTGACCCTTGTCATCATCGGCAAGATCGATCACTACCCCTTCTGGTCCTTGTCACCATCGGCAAGACCGTCTACCCCTCTCGCCCCTTGTCACCATCGGCAAGACCGACCATCTTTTCGACCCTTGTCATCATCGGCAAGATCGATCGCTACCCCTTCCGGTCATTGTCACCATCGGCAAGACCGTCTACCCTTCTCGTCCCTTGTCACCATCGGCAAGATCGGTCGCTACCCCTTCTGGTCCTTGTCACCATCGGCAAGACCGGCTACCCTTCTCGGCCCTTGTCACCATCGGTAAGATCGGCCATCTTTTCGACCCTTGTCACCATCGGCAAGATCGGTCGCTACCCTTTTCGGCCCTTGTCACCATCGGCAAGACCGGCCATCTTTTCGACCATTGTCACCATCGGCAAGATCGGTCGCTACCCCTTCCGGTCCTTATCACCATCGGCAAAATCGGCTACCTTTTCGGCCCTTGTCACCATTGGAAAGACCGGCTACCTTTTCAGCCCTTGTCACCATTGGCAAGACCGGCTACCTTTTCGGGCCCTGTTGTCATCGACAGGACCGGTCAACATCCCCCTAACCTAGACCCTTCATCCTCGTTAAGCAATTAACTTCTTTTGCTTCGACATATAACCTCTGTCGATGAATAAACCCTACCCTCAATTTCTGTCAGCGTCAATGAGTCCGGTTGATAAGCCGTCTGACCTTATTTCCCAGTCCTAAGGGGGCTCTACACTTTTTGGTCCTTTGAACTTTTGGCCTACGTTAGCCATTGCTTGGTCCTGAGAATGGTCACAGCGTGGTAGAGCGAACACCTCACCCCTTTGCTGAAGGCGTGAGCCCTCTCCTGCCCTAGCGACTCACATACTCGGACTAGAATTGACTAGCGAGTGGAAAGGGGAGGGAAATAAATAATGAAAGAATGGAGTCGTCATTTAACAGCAAATGAAGAGTTTTCATTCCTATAGAAATAAAAAGATACATGTTACGCGGGGCATACCCCGGAATATATAAAGTCCATCAAACAGGGAAGGGAATAGAGGAGACTATGGCAGTAGGCGTGGAAGATGTCCTCTAGCTCCGGAATACCCAAAGAAGGATGGCGGGTCAGTTCTTACAATCGAGACTCGGTGACCTCCAGCTGGGACAGTTTCTCCTCGAGGGAAGCAGCTTGTCCCTTGGCCATTTCTGCTTCCTCTATCTTCCGGACTTCCAGACGCTCTATTTCTTGAAGCTCAGCCTCTGCCCTTGAAAGTTTGGCCTATAGCTCTACTATCCGGGCTGTAAGGAAGCTTCGGCGCTAAAAAGAGGCACTGGTATCATCCCTCATCTGCGCCACAGTCCCTTTCAGAGAGACGAGAGTCGCTCGGCATTCAGCTCGCTCCAATGTTATGGCCGTCAGCTGGTCAGCTACCTCTCGGCCTAAGAACTCCCTTCTGTTCACATATTTCAACAGCAGAATTACCCATGGAGTCCAGTCGTCCATGGGACAGCCGAAAGCCAACAACGAGCGGGACAAGTGCTCTATCAAGCCCCTCAGCTGAACATAAGTCAAATCTCTACTGGCCGCTATGGTCTGCTGAAGGGTCCCTAAGAACTGCCACACGAGGTCACTCGATGACTGGAGATCGAGCGGTGACGTCTCGGGTAGTTCGAACTCCACTCTACTGTCCACGGTGGCCCAGATATCGTTGCTCGTCCCAGAAGAGTGATCTGCATCGCACTGGCATGAGGAACAACTACAGTAACTGATTTGGTAGCTGGAGTCTCGATGACGGTGACTTCCCTGCCAGCCCCTTGGGATGAAGCTGCAATAGGGACATCAAGGGCCAAGGACATCAGCTCCTCGCCTCCAACTTGACTGACCCCCATATGGCCAGTTTCAGCAACAAGAGTCAGGGCCCCAGTACTCCCGACTTCCTCTTCAACGATCTCCCCCGCCTCTACCTCTGGGGGGCCACCCTTCTCTAAAGCTGACTGTCGTATGACTTCCAATGGCTAGGAGTCCTCGACTGCCACCGACTCGTCAGCCCTCACAAATACTCCAGGTCCTATTGGACCCGCTGCCGCTACGTAGTCCTTGGGATATCGCAGTGCGATAGGCCGCAAGACTGGTGGGAGGGTTGCATGACTCACACCTAGAGTCGGGAGAGGTATCTGCACCGTTATGGTTGGTAGCACCACCTCAGTTTGCACCAGAAATATATATATCAGAGAGCTGAAAAGAACAAGAAAGGAAGGGCAACAAGCGCCGATCATGGGGGGTTCCTCACCTCAGCCGACACTAGGCTCAAATCTCCAAGGGCGACCTCTGTGGCCCCGGCCCCTTCACTTACAAGTGATCCTGACGGCCCAAGACCGCTCCATGACAACTGGGGCGGGCTAAAAGTCAGGTGATCACTTTCATAAGCCAAAAATGCCCCGACATCCCCAGTCTCTGTGTCGACCAGTGGGAACTCCTCGTCACTAGAGCCGCCACCGTAATCGACCTGCTCAGAGGAAGAGGACTCCTCTGCTCTTTCTAGACGCTCCACCATCAGAGCAGGAACCTCACCAGGAGGAGCATCGCCCATAGTAGGGACTTCCTCCATGCACTCCGCACTAGGAGCAGCAGTTGATGGGATCTTAGGGGCAAGCTCGCACTGCTCCCCAGCAATAGCTTCCTCTGCACCCTCTGCTCCCGGAAGTAATGACGGTTACATATCAACTGAAATTTATGGCAAGAAATAGTCAAGCTGACTGAAGACATGAAGACTCGCGGTGGTGTCGCGATTAAACTATAAATTACCTTCCATTTCCTATCTGGGCAATGGAGAAGGCAGATCTCTCTCTACGGGAGCAGTAAGGATTTCCTCTGCCCCTTTCCTAGCCACGGCGCCTACCGTCGCCTCCAGCCCGACGACCGCAGCGACTGTGTCGGTAGCTATCAACAAGGATTAGCCAAAGCAGCAGAAGTGAGCCAATGAATTCTAAAGAAATGAAGAGCTTACCTTCAGCTTCTGGCCCCTGCGCGTGGGAAGCCTCGAACTCTTCAAAGGGTACAACCGGAGGAAGAACGGTTGCTAGTTCCTTTTCTGCGGCCTTCCTTCGGCGTGCCCGTGTCACTTGGGTCACTGCCGCTTTGGCCTTCCCAATGGCCTCCCTCAACTGGGATCGGGTCCGCATTCTCGAATCGCCAGGAGGCAGTGGCGTCGTGGTCGGGGCCGGCTCGGGAGCCTCGAAGTATGCTGGCTTCTGAGCTTTTATTATTAGCTCCCTAAAGTGCCGAGTCTCCTCCAAAGTGGGTCGGACTACACATGCACGAAGGTGAGAATAATACATGACAATGAAGAAAAGAAGTTGGCCGACGGGCCTGAATAAAGAGATAGAACATACTTGTTGGCCCCGTGTAGAAGGGGAAGAGAGGCCAATAATACAGCGAGGGCACTTTGTCTCTCGAAGCTGCCTCGCGAATAAGCCAACATAAATCTCCTATCTTTTCACTTGGCTCGGCCAGCAGCGCCAGGTCCTCGTGGCCACGAGAAGACAGGTGATAATATAAGCTTAGGTGGTCCAGCCCCCAGCTGTCAGCATACTTGAATGAGATATGAAGGGGACGGTCTAGAATGGCTTCGCTAGGACCACCCACTGAAAGACCATGCGATCGAAGGAGCGCAAATAGCCAAGGGGTGTTGTCATATAGAGCATCCCGCCTGTCTTCCCTACGGATGAAAGTCCGATAGGGGTGCAGCCTGTCACCCTCAGGGTGCCAGTCAGCGACAACCGAGATGGGTTCCTCCACCGGTAGAGGGAGTTGCTGAAGAACCACACTCTCGCTGCTTACCCGGCATAGACCCCGAAGCGTTTTCACATAGTCATCCTTGCTGATTGTGGGCAACTTCGGGTTGACTTTGGTCTTGCGGCTTTTCACAGCTTTTTGGGCCTCCATATAGGCCCTCACTTCTATGTTGGTCCAAGATTTCAGCTTCTTCAAATAGGAGGGCTCAATATCAAGGGTTGGCTCCGACTGGGAGTCCAGAAATCTATCCTCTACTACGGCCCAACACTCTCGGCGGAAGCTCCTGTAGAACCCCGTCCGCACGTTCCACCACTTGATATACTCAGGAGTAACGTGGGGGAAGCGGGCAGGGGTTGGCACCCTGAAAGAAACATCTTCTCGGCGGTGGAAGAAGTCCCACCATATCCGGGCATCATCATTTGAAACTTGCCCGGCTCTGTGCCTATTGGGCAACGCAAATTGTGAAAAGGAATGTGGAATGTGCTGGTAATAGCCAAAGTTCCGGCTGAAGCGAAACGGATAATACTGTTGCATCCCTATGGTTTTGATGATGTCTCACACTATAAATCAATCTTCTATCTCTAGATTAATGCTGTTTCATCATGTGAGTGAGTACAGTTCATTTGGTTGTCAGATAAGCATGCTATCTTGATTCTATCTACACTGTTTGGTTAATATGAACAGTAGTGGGTCGACTCATCAGCAAGGGTGGGTCGACGCATCAGAGCATTGATAGGCTGGGCACAAAGTCTATACACCAGCTTGATCCATTTAGTGTGTACATTGGCATATCCTCTTCTAGTCTGTACATCAGGCACTTTCTAACTGAAGTCCATACACTGGTCTCAATACTCAAAGTCAGTTCACCTCAACCCTATACATCCTTCCAAGCTTCAACTCTATACATTGGATTGTCAAACTTCATGTCTATACACTGGCTGCTGCATTGTCATGAAGTCTACACATCCGATAGTGTAAGTCTATACATCGCCCAGAGTCTTGTTTGCAAAGTCTAAACATTGCTTCAGAGATAGCTTCAGCAAAGTCTATACATTCAGTTCCTTGAGCAAAGTCTATACATCGCTTAGTCTGCACATTGCCTTCAGCCCAAGTGTTCAAAGCCAAGTCTATACAACGCCAACCCAACACATTGAACAGTTCTCCAAGTCTATACACTAGACTTCATTTCTCTAAGTCTATACACTGGTCTGTGATTCACCAACTCTGTACATTCGATATCTTTTCCTACGCATTGGCCAAGTCCATACACTCAACATTTCCCAACGCTTTCCTGGCCAAGTCTGTACATCACTAAGTGTGTACATTGCATGCTGCTCAAACGTTCAATGTCTTCAAAGTCTGTACAGCGTCCGTCTCAGCCAGCGTCTCATGCTGCATCTTAGGCAAGTCTGTACATCGGCCTCATTCGTTCAAGTCTATACATTGAACTGCTCTTCAAAGTCTGTACAATGTCCGTCTCAGCCAGCGTCTCATGCTGTGTCTTAGGCAAGTCTGTACATCAGCCTCAGTCGTTCAAGTCTATACATTGAACTGCGTCTTAGGAAAGTCTGTACAGAGGCTTCGATTTACCCAGTCTGTACATCGGCTTCATTCGCTCAAGTCCACACATTCACAGTGGTTCATCAAGTCTATACATCCTCTTGAGCTTCACCAAGTCTGTACAACGCTGAAGTTTTCATAAGTCTGTACAGTGCTTGAGCTTCACAAAGTCTATACATCGCTTCAAGCGATTCAAGTCTATACAGACTGCCTTTACATTCAGAGTCTGTACATCGGCTCATCAGCCGATCGTTTCATTCAGAAATCTCCAAGTCTGTACAGCCGAGTGTCTAATGCATCGTCTCACCCTGGCAGAGTCTATACACTGGCTAAGGCTGTCGAAGTCTATACATCACCGATGGGGTTCAAGTCTACACACTGCTCACAATCTTATTAAGAGTCTCACACAGGTTCCAAGTCTGTACACTGGTTAGGCTTCGTGAAGTCTATACAGTGGCAGAAGCTTTGTTAAGTGTACACATTAGTAAGGCTTGTTTGCTTTGTTCTTCTTAAGTCTATACAATGCCTTCACATGCGCTTGTTCATAGTCTATACACTACCATTCATTTGCATTGTTCATAGTCTATACACTGACATTTGTCTGCATTGTTCATAGTCTATACACTGCCATTCATGCGCATTGCTCATATGTCTATACATTGCCTTCACACATGCGCTTCTTTCATTAAGTCTGTACACTCTCTCACGTTGTACACACTTAATCAGTTGAAGGTTCTGAAGTATATACATTCATGTTAATAGCATGAACTAACTAAGTCTATACATTCCATCTGTCTGTCTGCAGGCGATTCAGGCTGATGATTGGGCACGTGAACTGAGGTTGGCACCTAGCACGTGATCCAAGACAACAGGCGCATGACACGTGGATGGCAACCTTGTCAGGATGCTGCCATGTGGTCGAAATTCAAATGATCTGGCCAAAAAGTGCATGGGCGGGAATCTGGCAGCCACACACCAACATCTGCTATAAATATAGAGCTTCATCCTTCAGTAGAAGCATGATCGTGAATAGAGAAAGCAGAAGCCATTGGTGAGAGTTTGCACGATCCAGAAAAGAAAAAGAGCAGAGAGTTCCAGATCCGAGAGGAGTTTGTTCGAGAGATAGAGCAGTGTGTGTATTGATGAATTGCTTCATTTGAAGCTACATTTGTATTGGGTTTTCAGAACTGATTTCTTCTTCATTGGTTTTTGTTTGTGCTTTGCTTTCGTTTCATTTTGTTCATCCTTCTGATTTGAATTGTTTTCCCTCCGGTGTGTGGAGGAAGAGAGTATCACTCCAGTTTCCCTCTGTGTTGCAGAGGAAGAGAGATCCGTGATCTCTGGTGGTGTTAGTGACTGGTTGTCATTAACAGTTTCCCTCCGGTGTGTGGAGGAAGGGAGAGGATTCTCCGATTGTGTTCTAGCTGGGAGCTAGAACAGGTTTCAAGTTCTGTGGGTAGCAGAACTTGGTTGAGGGATTTTGTCACGCCCCGACGCGAAATATCGGGATGTACAGTTAGAAACGAGTTGGAAAGAGAGAGAACTAATCTAAATATACATACAAATGCTAAGAAATGGAAATAACTTATTGACCATTAAACAAAACATAACTGGTACATAATCCTCAAATCAACTCAATACAACTGGGATAACAACTCTAAACCACAATAACATAACTGAAGCACAACACACTCTAAACACAACTAACTGATACACTCAAAACATCACTCCTGCCCTTCCCCATCGGTAAGCACGTCACCTAAAAAGCCTGGAAAGGGGGGAAACAACAACTATGAGCTAACGCTCAGTAGGAAATAACAGATAGGTATAAGTGATTAGCAGTTTAATTACATATTCAAAATATCATGCTACAAAGGATAATGCAATAAAAGAGTAATGATGATATAATGAAACAAAATTGAAAGATCTCGCAAGGTCAAGAAATATAAAGGAACAGAATGGTAATACTTAAGAGGAATAACAAAGACAAGAATTTACTACAGGAGATAACGATAAAGAGTTGGCCATATCAAGATAATTCAAGTCATGTCAAGCACGTGTGTAGTTTCATTTCCACGTCCAAGTAACAGCAAGTAAGTAACAACAAGTAGAGTATAGAACAGTGAAGAGTGGAAAGTGAAAAGTAGTAGAGAGTAGTAGAGAGTAGTGGCCAGTCCTAGATTTAACCCATGTCATAGTACTGGTGCCAAATGCCACACCTAGTCAATCACCTCCCCGGGGGTACACGTAGTGTTCGGGCGCTCCTCCCAGGACTAGACCAAGCCCTTAATTATTTGCCAGGCATTGATTTCTTTGGATCAAAGATCCCACGAATCTAGACTTCCACAATTTATGGCCAGAATTCTAAGGTTTGAACCATGTAGCAATAACAATTTCAAGTAGGAAGGAGATTCATTTCAGAATTTCAAGGTAAGCACAATCATCAAGAAGATTGGAAACCAATCACAATAAGAGTTAATCATGCTACGCTATTGCAGTACAGCAGCTATCCAACAAGCTAATCAACATTTAATCCTAATTATCAAGTTAATATGTCAAAGATTATCCATTATCATTTGCATTAAGACAATTGCCAAAAACTGATTCAAGGTGATAAGGTAAAGGAACAATCTTGTACAGGAAGGAAAAGAATGCATTAACAGAGATTTAATTACACCATTAACCACTAATTATGTGGGTTTCTATTTAACCATTGTATACATTGCAATTAAGATGATGAATGACATGGTTTTACATTGTGATAGAACATAGGAACCAATGCAATTTGAAAATCATAAGGCTCATGATTAGGTCACTGGTTCTTCAAAAGTATAGTTTTCAATTGGTCTAAGTTCAATGGGTCGATCCCCTAATGATCCGGATCGATCCACGAGTCGCAAAATGATGAAAATCGGGTTTCTGGTACATGGGTCGACCCCTGGGGTTGACCCCTGTAAAAATGGGGTCTGGCAGCTGAATGGGTCGACCCCTGGGGTCGACCCCAGCAAATTCTGAAGGATGGGTCAACCCCCGGGGTCGACCCCTTCAATCCAGCACAAGGGTCGACCCCTGGGGTCGACCCCCATGCAGGGGTTGGATGGGTCGACCCCTGGGGTCGACCCCTGCAAGAATAGCAACGAAAGTTGACTCCGGAAAACACATGAACTCATCCAAATGAGGTCCAATTGAGTTGAAATCAAAACCACATGATCTAGGAATCCTAATAGACATTCTAGGGTCATGATACATGAGTTTAGAAACATGAATTTTCACAGAAATCAATTAAATCTCAACTTATACATGATAAATACATGAAAACCCTAGTTCCTGACCTACTTCTACTAAATCATGAAATTCTCTCAACATAAGCAATGAATTTTGGGGCTTCTTGCGTCAAAAGAAAGCTAACTCGGTTATGAATCCAACCATGTATGATATGCTACATGAAGATCAGGTTACATGACTCAAAATTAGCCCGAAATCAAGATCCGACTTAAAGGAACACTATATGAATCATGTTCTAGACATGCTCTTACTTCGATGCAAAATACTCTCAACATGCTCAATACAAATTAGGGGTTTCTTCGTCAAATGAAAGCTAACAACATGCTGATTACATTCATGTATATTAATTAGAAGTTGGGCTGTTATAACCTACCTCAAATCGGAGAAAGACTTCGAAACCCTAGAATGAAGAACAAGCTTGACAGCAGCTCACAAAAAGCTTGATATCTCCCCGGATACCTAATAGAATTTGGGGCTTTCAGTCCCATTGGATAGATCTCGTCGAGCTGATCAAGATACTATATTTACAAGTCTCAATTGGTTAAGGGTACCTACCTTAATCGACGGATTAAAGGGCTGGAGATGAAGAACGATGAACTACCAACACCCTCCACCAAAACGACGAATGCTCCCAGATCTGGACTCCTCATCGGCTGACCCAGCTACCAAATAAAACTAGAGTCGAAGAGCTACATTTCTATAGGTCATGGGGCTTCTGGAGCCTTCGGAGTTGGGAGTATTAGGCGCTGCAAGTTACGTGTTTAGAAACGGCGTCGGAATCCTTGACTCGACCAAATCTATGTCGGCAGCACGTTTTAGGGCTAGGTTTACCTCAAATTGATTGAGGGTAAATGTTCCTTACCTCGTGGCCTTCCATTTGCCCTTGATTTCAGATCATTTGGTTGAGTAATAAGGTCGAATTTCACATTTTAAGTTACGATTAGGTAAATGTTAGGTAAAGGTCAAATTCGAGATTAATCCTCTAATTAGACAAGGTTACGTAATTAATTTGGGTCAAGTCCAGAAGACAAAATTGCTATAAAAATGATCTTTTACCCAATTACTATTTTTACAGATTTTTCTAAGGTAGTCGAATTTTATAGGTTCTATTTTCTAATGAATTAAATACTAATATTTCAAAATTCAAACATTAATTCATTTTAATTCAATTTTCAATTAATAAAAGCTCAATAAAACTTAATAAATAATCGGGGTATTACACCCTCCCCTACTTAAAGAATTTGGTCCTCCAAATTCACTGCACTATATACGAAAAGTAGGGAAAAGATAGATCACCTAGAATAGGTCGTGATACCGCTTCCGCATAGTATCTTTCGATTCCCAAGTAGCTTCTTCGGTTCCACGCCGACTCCACTGAATCTTGACCATCGGTATAGACCGATTTCGGAGTTGCTGCTATTTCTGGTCTAGAATCTTGATAGGTCTTTCTTCATAAGTCAAATCTTCCTTTAACTCAAAATCCACATGTTGAATGATGTGAGTGGGATTGTACACATATTTCCGTAACATAGACACATGGAAAACATTGTGTACGCCAGATAACTGAGGCGGTAATGCCAGTCTGTAAGTAACTTCTCCCACTCTATCTAGGATCTCTAATGGACCAATATACCTCGGACTCAGCTTGCCATGAATGCCAAATTTTCGAATCCCTCTCGAAGGAGAGACTTTCAGAAACACATGCTCGCCAACTTGAAATTCTAATGCTCTTCTCCTTGTGTCGGCATAACTCTTCTGTCTTGACTGAGCCACTTGTAACCGGTCTCGAATAACACGGATGTTCTGTGATGATTCTGAAATAAGATCCGGTCCAAGCCATTGCTTCTCGCCCACCTCGTCCCAACACAACGGGGAACGACAGCTTCTTCCATACAAAGCTTCAAATGGAGCCATTTGTATGCTGGATTGGTAACTATTGTTGTAGACAAATTCAATCAATGCCAAGTGATTACTCCAACTGCCTCCGAAATCAATCATGCAAGCTCGCAGCATATCTTCCACTATTTGGTTAGTTCTTTCAGTCTGTCCATCTGTCTGTGGATGAAAAGCAGTACTGAAATTCAGACGAGTACCAAGAGACTCTTGCAGTCCCTTCCAGAAATGTGAAGTAAATCTCGGCTCTCTATCAGACACAACGTTGACAGGTATACCATGGAGCCTTACCACTTCCTTCAAATATAAAGCAGCCAATACATCAACTGTCCACTTGGACTTAATGGGTAAGAAATGAGCCGATTTTGTCAAGCGATCGACGATCACCCATATCGCATCGAATCCACCACGAGTCTTAGGTAGACCCATAATGAAATCCATGCCAATGCTTTCCCACTTCCATTGGGGTATGTCGAGTGGTTTCAACTTTCCTGCCGGTCTGAAATGTTCAGCCTTAACTTGTTGACAGACCAGACATCTACTCACGAAATCTGCAATTTCCCTTTTCATATTTGGCCACCAAAAGGACCTTTTCAAATCCTTGAACATTTTAGTGCCTCCAGGATGAATAGTGTATTTGGATCTATGTGCTTCCTCCAGAATCTTGTTCTTTAACTCAGCTTCATCAGGTACACAAGTTCTACCCTGGAATAACAATCTTCCATCGTCAGCCACCATGAAGTCGGGTCTGCTGCTCAAACTTCCCTTGATCTCAACCAGCTCGGGATCATTATCTTGCAAGGATTTGATCTCCATCAATAATTCTGGCTTAAGTCGAATCTGTGCAATTATAACCCGATCATTATCAACATTTAGATCCAGGCTAGCTAACTGTTCCAATAGCCTCCACTCTTGTAACATGAGACTTGATAATTTAGCCACAGGCTTCCGGCTTAATGCATCTGCCACCACATTACCTTTACCGGGATGATATTCAATCGAGAAGTCGAAGTCCTTCAAGTACTCCAACCATCTTCTCTGCCTCATGTTAAGTTCTTTCTGAGAAAATAAATACTTCAGACTCTTATGATCTGAAAATACTGTGAATGTTTCTCCATACAAGTAATACCTCCAAATTTTTAAGACGAATACAACTGCTGCAAGTTGCAAGTCATGAACGAGGTAGTTCTCTTCATGCTTCTTCAGCTGCCTAGATGAATAGGCAATCACCTTACCATGCTGCATGAGTACACAGCCTAAGCCAATACCAGAAGCATCGGTATAGACCACGAAACCACCGTCGCCAGAAGGTAAAGCCAATACGGGTGCAGTAGTGAGGCAATCCTTCAATGTTTGAAAGCTCTGCTGACATTCCTCGGACCATTCAAACTTGTTGTCTTTGAGGGTCAATCGAGTGAGAGGTACCGCAATCTTGGAGAAGTCTTGAATAAATCTCCGATAATAGCCTGCCAGGCCTAGGAAGCTTCTCACTTCGGTCACTGTAGTAGGCTGATCCCAGTTCCTTACTGCCTCCACTTTCGAAGGATCAACTGAAATACCTTCTTTGGTGATGATATGTCCTAAGAAGGACACTTCTTGCAGCCAAAAATCACATTTACTGAATTTGGCATATAGTTGATGATCTTTCAATATCTGCAATGCCATTCTCAAATGTTCGGCATGCTCTTCTTCAGTCTTGGAATAAATTAGTATGTCATCAATGAATACCACGACCCATTGATCAAGATAAGGCCGGAATGCATTATTCATTAACTGCATGAAAGCTGCTGGTGCATTCGTTAGACCAAAAGGCATAACGACAAACTCAAAATGACCATACCTACTGCGAAAAGCCGTTTTATAAATATCATCTTCCTTAATCCTCAACTGATGATATCCAGATCGAAGATCGATCTTAGAGAAATAATGTGCTCCCGCTATCTGGTCAAATAATTCGTCGATCCTCGGTAATGAGTATTTATTCTTGATAGTTAGCTGGTTCAGTTGCCGATAATCGATGCATAATTTCATCGAACCATCCTTTTTCCTGACGAATAATACAGGAGCTCCCCAAGGTGAAGTACTCGGACGAATAAAGCCCTTCTCGAGCAATTCCATCAGCTGTTGCTTTAATTCCCTTAGCTCCGCAGGGGACATACGGTAAGGAGCTCTAGAAATAGGAGACGCGCCAGGAACAATATCAATGGAGAAGATAACTTCCCGCTCAGGCGGAAGTCCTAGTAGTTCCTCCGGAAAGACTTCGGAGAATTCTCGGACAATAGGAGTGTTCTTTATCTCAACTCGCTGTTCCGGTGTAGCATGGACAAAGGCTAGAAAAGCCTCGCAACCTCGCCTCATCAGCTTGTCGGCTTGAAGAGAAGAGATGAGCGATACGGGGTTATGGTGCTTGATCCCCGTAAAAGATAAACCAGAATGTCCAGTAAAAGTCACTGAGCTAGAACTGCAGTGAACACTGGCCTCATGCTTGGCCAACCAATCTGCTCCAAGGATTACATCATAATCCTTCATATCCATGCAAACTAAGTCAGCTGGAAAGTTCCGTTCATCAATAATAACCTTACTAGAAGGATAGTAATATTGAATAGCCGCTCCAGAACCAATAGGAGTTGATATAACTAATGGAGAATTCATCATAATAGGTTCGACAGATAACGACTTCGCAAATTTTTGAGAAATAAAAGAATGCGTTGCACCAGTATCAAAGAGAACAAATGCGGGCTTGTCGATTATAGTAAGGGTACCTTCGACGAGTCTGCCATCATCAGAAATCCCAGTTTCATCCGCATGTAAAGCTTGGAGCCTTCCTTGCGGCTTCTTGATAACTTGAGGTTTTGCTGGTGTAGCTTGTTCCGATAGAAGAGGGCAGTCAGGGATACGGTGTTCCCTACTCCCACATCGTAAACACGCACCTAGCTTGCGCCAACATTCCTCCATCTTATGACCTGGACGATCACAATACTTGCACTTGCCCTTGAATGGAACAATAGGGCCGGGTTTCTTCTCTTCATTTCTTGGCATCTTGCCTTTCCACGTTCCCGATCCGGTCCATGAACTAGACCCACTCATGGGCCTCTTTTTGCTAGTGCCAAATCCGAGTCTAGGAGTTGGTTGTTCCTTCTTCATGCCTTGCCCACGGATCCTCTCCGTCATTTCTAAGGTATCTTCTAGAACTTGTGCCTTTCTCACCATTTCAGAATAAGTAGAGATCTCCATCGGCGCCAGTTGATTGATGTAG
Source organism: Amorphophallus konjac (assembly GCA_022559845.1). Taxonomy (NCBI): domain Eukaryota; kingdom Viridiplantae; phylum Streptophyta; class Magnoliopsida; order Alismatales; family Araceae; genus Amorphophallus; species Amorphophallus konjac. Next base: position 217,318,595 of record CM040118.1, read on the forward strand.
TGAAGCTTCAACCCGTTGAGAAATCGCTTAGCTTTCATCTTTTCTGTGGAGATAAGGTGAGTAGCATAGCGCGAAAGCCGAGAGAACTGTGCTTCATATTCGGAAACCGCTAAGCTTCGCTGCTTTAGAGCCGCGAACTCCGCCGCCTTCTTCTCTTGTACACGATCGGAAAAATATTTTTCGTTGAAGAATTCCTCGAACTCTTCCCATGTGACTTGTTGATCGCCTAGAGTTGCCTTGACGGAATCCCACCAAGTACGCGCGTCCCACTCTAATTGGAAGGTAGAAAGAAGGACACGCTCTTGGTCGGTGCATTGCATGACTTCAAAAATTCTCCCCATTTCGTGGAGCCAATGCTCGGCCTCATCGGGGTTAGTCGAACCAGCAAATCTTGGCGGGTTCATTCCTCGAAAGTTCCGGTATAAGTCACCGGTGCCATGACCTGCTGCTCCAGCTTGAGCTACCTGATGTAACGCCTGAGTCAGGCCTTGAACCGTGCGCTGCAGGTTCCTCCATTCAGCACGTTCGACTACCATCTACATGAGAAATAGATTACTTAGGTACAATATAATAGATAATAACACGATTAAGGAACGAACTTAACCCAAGTTTCTAACCAATCTCACCAGGTCAGGTTCTAGACTTTAACAAGGTTAGAGGTCTAATGCACCTAAACACGACCAAAAACTCGGTACCTGGCGGAGCTAATCGGTCCGAAGACCACTCGCGCAAGTATGCGACCTTCCCGATAGGCGTAGCCTAACGTTCGAACAACACCTTTCGATATACTGATTATTGGGATGCAATGCAAAAAAACCTAAACTTTGGGAACCTAGGAATATGAAACCTAGGGCTCTGATACCAACTAAACTGTCATGCCCCGACGCGGAATATCGGGACGTACAGTTAGAAACGAGCTGGAAAGAGAGAGAACTAATCTAAATATATATACAAATGCTAAGAAATGGAAATAACTTATTGACCATTAAACAAAACATAACTGGTACATAATCCTCAAATCAACTCAATACAACTGGGATAACAACTCTAAACCACAATAACATAACTGAAGCACAACACACTCTAAACATAACTAACTGATACACTCAAAACATCACTCCTACCCTTCCCCATCGGTAAGCGCGTCACCTGAAAAGCCTGGAAAGGGGGGAAACAACAACTATGAGCTAACGCTCAGTAGGAAATAACAGATAGGTATAAGTGATTAGTAGTTTAATTACATATTCAAAATATCATGCTACAAAGGATAATGTAATAAAAGAGTAATGATGATATAATGAAACAAAATTGAAAGATCTCGCAAGGTCATGAAATATAAAGGAACAGAATGGTAATACTTAAGAGGAATAACAAAGACAAGAATTTACTACAGGAGATAACGATAAAGAGTTAGCCATATCAAGATAATTCAAGTCATGTCAAGCACGTGTGTAGTTTCATTTCCACGTCCAAGTAACATCAAGTAAGTAACAACAAGTAGAGTATAGAACAGTGAAGAGTGGAAAGTGAAAAGTAGTAGAGAGTAGTAGAGAGTAGTAGAGAGTAGTGGCCAGTCCTAGATTTAACCCATGTCATAGTACTGGTGCCAAATGCCACACCTAGTCAATCACCTCCCCGGGGGTACACGTAGTGTTCGGGCGCTCCTCCCAGGTCTAGACCAAGCCCTTAATTGTTTGCCAGGCATTGATTTTTTTGGATCAAAGATCTCACGAATCTAGACTTCCACAATTTATGGCCAGAATTCCAAGGTTTGAACCATGTAGCAATAACAATTTCAAGTAGGAAGGAGATTCATTTCAGAATTTCAAGGTAAGCACAATCAACAAGAAGATTGGAAACCAATCACAATAAGAGTTAATCATGCTGCGCTACTGTAGTACAACAGCTATCCAACAAGTTAATCAACATTTAATCCTAATTATCAAGTTAATATGTCAAAGATTATCCATTATCATTTGCATTAAGACAATTGCCAAAAACTGATTCAAGGTGATAAGGTAAAGGAACAAGCTTGTACAGGAAGGAAAAGAATGCATTAACAGAGATTTAATTACACCATTAACCACTAATTATGTGGGTTTCTATTTAGCCATTGTATACATTGCAATTAAGATGATAAATGACATGCTTTTACATTGTGATAGAACATAGGAACCAATGCAATTTGAAAATCATAAGGCTCATGATTAGGTCAATGGTTCTTCAAAAGTATAGTTTTCAATTGGTTTAAGTTCAATGGGTCGATCCCCTAATGATCCGGATCGATCCACGGGTCGCAAAATGATGAAAATCGGGTTTCTGGTACATGGGTCGACCCCTAGGGTCGACCCCTGTAAAAATGGGGTCTGGTAGCTGAATGGGTCGACCCCTGGGGTCGACCCCTGGGGTCGACCCCAGCAAATTCTGAAGGATGGGTCGACCCCTGGGGTCGACCCCTTCAATCCAGCGCAAGGGTCGACCCCTGGGGTCGACCCCCATGCAGGGGTTGGATGGGTCGACCCCTGGGGTCGACCCTCGGGCCTGCTGGGTTTCCCAGAAAATGGGTCGACCCCTGGGGTCGACCCCTGCAAGAACAGCAACGAAAGTTGACTCCGGAAAACACATGAACTCATCCAAATGAGGTCCAATTGAGTTGAAATCAAAACCACATGATCTAGGAATCCTAATAGACATTCTAGGGTCATGATACATGAGTTTAGAAACATGAATTTTCACAGAAATCAATTAAATCTCAACTTATACATGATAAATACATGAAAACCCTAGTTCCTGACCTACTTCTACTAAATCATGAAATTCTCTCAACATAAGCAATGAATTTTGGGGCTTCTTGCGTCAAAAGAAAGCTAACTCGGTTATGAATCCAACCATGTATGATATGCTACATGAAGATCAGGTTACATGACTCAAAATTAGCCCGAAATCAAGATCTGACTTAAAGGAACACTATATGAATCATGTTCTAGACATGCTCTTACTTCGATGCAAAATACTCTCAACATGCTCAATACAAATTAGGGGTTTCTTCGTCAAATGAAAGCTAACAACATGCTGATTACATTCATGTATATTAATTAGAAGTTGGGCTGTTATAACCTACCTCAAATCGGAGAAAGACTTCGAAACCCTAGAATGAAGAACAAGCTTGACAGCAGCTCACAAAAAGCTTGATATCTCCCCGGATACCTAATAGAAATTGGGGCTTTCAGTCCCATTGGATAGATCTCGTCGAGCTGATCAAGATACTATATTTACAAGTCTCAATTAGTTAAGGGTACCTACCTTAATCGACGGATTAAAGGGCTGGAGATGAAGAACGACGAACTACCAACACCCTCCACCAAAACGATGAATGCTCCCAGATCTGGACTCCTCGTCGGCTGACCCAGCTACCAAATGAAACTAGAGTCGAAGAGCTACATTTCTATAGGTCATGGGGCTTCTGGAGCCTTCGGAGTTGGGAGTATTGGGCGCTGCAAGTTACGTGTTTAGAAACGGCGCCGGAATCCTTGACTCGACCAAATCTATGTCGGCAGCACGTTTTAGGGCTAGGTTTACCTCAAATTGATTGAGGGTAAATGTTCCTTACCTTGTGGCCTTCCATTTGCCCTTGATTTCAGATCATTTGGTTGAGTAATAAGGTCGAATTTCACGTTTTAAGTTACGATTAGGTAAAGGTTAGGTAAAGGTCAAATTCAGGATTAATCCTCTAATTAGACAAGGTTACGTAATTAATTTGGGTCAAGTCCAGAAGACAAAATTGCTATAAAAATGATCTTTTACCCAATTACTATTTTTACAGATTTTTCTAAGGTAGTCGAATTTTATAGGTTCTATTTTCTAATGAATTAAATACTAATATTTCAAAATTATAACATTAATTCATTTAATTCAATTTTCAATTAATAAAAGCTCAATAAAACTTAATAAATAATCGGGGTATTATAGATTTATTTCCCTTGGTGTTCAAGCTGTATGGCAGCATGTTGTTCGCAGACTGAGTCTGCATTGATCTAGCATCGTCTAGTGGAATCCTCACTCTAGTTGGAGTGAGGGGTGGATGTAGATTGCGGACTACAATCTAACCACCTAAAAATCGAGTGCCTCCTCTATGGTTTGCTGTTGTTATCTGCGCTCTTCATCTGCTTGTCTCTTTGCTTTCATGTGATCAGCTCGTCATTCTCAGTTACAGTTCTCTGTGTACGGGTTAAGGAGGTGCATTAGCCGTAGAATTTATTTTCCGCCTAAGTTTCTACAAATTGGGAGTGATCTATTCATCCCCCCTTCTATATCACTCTTGCTGCGCTAACAAATACGGCTCCAGCCACAAAATGCCGCTCTTTCAGAATACAAGGACACTTGGCCTGATAGCCAGCGCCCAGTCGACCAACTCCTGCTCAAGGATGGGCCTTGTACACTTGGCCCCAGAGATTGGATGGATATACTCCTCTATCTAGAAGAGCTTGCACTGCCTCATCCTACTCACCAGCGGGCTGGAGTGGGCAGCTAAGCTCCAGAAGTGAAGGACCCCGAGTGAATCTGTGGGAATCCGGGCCAACTTGCCCCGAATGGCGAAGAGTTACTCCGCTAGTGAGGACGGCTCGACACTCGCGAACTCTATCATTCGCGGGATAAGATGAGCTGACTGTAACGCCCGAGGGGCAGCCTCCGAAAAAAGGGTACAAACCCAAGCATTGAAGAAGTGAAACGGACCAACCGTCCGCAGATTCCTGGGAAGACGCATCTTGTGCAGGTCTCCCAGCATTTTGTAAGTAAGGCACAAAGCCACTGGGCAAAGGGACAGCTTAGTACCCCAAGCCATGAGATAGGCGGGATAGATAGCCTCTGCTCTAATCACGCTCTCGTCGCCTTACGGCAGAGCGAAGGAACAGATCCAATAAACCAGGTACGTAGCGTAGTGTGTGACTGCGTCGACATTAGTGGGGTTCGGGTCCTCCCTCTGCCCTCCTCTTGAAGATAATGACGATGCAGCTTGTCGTCGGACTCTCTTCTTCCTTTTCGGAGCCATCGGTGCTATTGGGGGGAAGTCCTCGTACTTCTTCTTCCCGCCAAAGAAATATTGGAGCCAGGTGCCCATCCGCACCCTCCGCTTCTCGCCCGGCTTCCGAGCTTCCCTCGTGTCATGTGACGAGTGGTAAAGTGTGCGGTACGCCTTCATCAGATAGCGATAAGCGTGGCCCGCCAGATACCGACCCTCACCGTCGGTCTGATCCTTCAGCCAGTCAGGCCAGCAAACTTCCTCGTACGGCTCTCCGTTGATGGGTAGACCGCTAAGCTGTGAGAGGCTCCATAAATCCTGAGAAGTTTCTCCTTCCGAGGTATAAAAAGTGTTGTACTCGGGGTAGAATACTTCGATCATGCCACATCATAAGCCTCGGGAGATGGGGTAGCGGTATCTTGAGGCGTACACGTTGTGATAGACGCCAGCCTTGGTCAGGAGGGGAGCGTAGTGCTGCAGCACATAATCCGTGAACTCCACTGCTCCAGGTCTGAATGCATGGGCGTCGGTGGCTCTCAGCTCGGCAAACCACCCCACGGATATTTTATGCTTAAAACGGACCACCAGGCAGTCCAGCAGAAAGGATTCTTCTCTATACCCCCATTTCAACGGGGTAAGAAACAAGCCAAAGATCGGCTTCTCCCGGTCCACCCTGCCTGCGGAATCATTCCACCGAGCGGGTACAAATTCAGGGGCCCTGGTCAGCAGCCCATCTTCTGGAGCCAGATCTTGCAGTCCAAGCACGACACTCCATTTCCTGACTTCGCTGGGAAGATAAATAGGCCTTCCCCGCACTACACAGTCTGTTAGACTATCCCTCTCCACTAGCAAGGCTTGCTCAGCTTTGCGGACCAGGAACAAGTCTCTTTTTCCCTGAAGATTGAAGCACCGGAGGAAGGACATAAGATGTTTGTCCTTGGGGTGATCCCGCCTGACAGCGCCTTCCTGGTCATAATGAAAAGAATCGCCTCCAAGAATGAGGAGACGGCTAGTGTCCACCGTATCGGTCTCCGAATCCGAGGACTCTGCAACTATAGCAAGCTGATCGTGCCCCCGATCAAGGGAATGGACGTTCTCCCACGTCACCACGTCACGGGAAGCGGAAGAAGAAGAACCAGATGCCATGTTAGCTGCAAGGAAGCACATCAAACAATAAAAAAAGTCAAAAAATAGTTGATCAAGACAAATTTTTGATAAAATTTCGGCAGAGTCTCCCCAGCACGGGAGATTGCCAAAGAAAAGCAGGAACATGTCCACTAAGGGAACGACCCCTAAAAGCATCCATCGACATTACACCGAGGCCAAATGGGACACCCAGGGGAATAGCTTCGACGGCAAGCCCTACTAGGAGCCTCCCGGGGCCCAAAGAACGGGTTTAAAACCCAAATAAACAAACACTCCACTCACCACTAAGAAAGCTCGCCCATGCCCTCAGCTCACTCGGTGCCGCGAGAGGAGAAGAAAGGGAAGAAAGAGGAAGAAAAGCTGCAAATGAATAGTGGTGGAGAGAGAACAAAGGGCGAAGGCCTTATATAGGGGGGGTTTCGAATGTTAATCCGGCGTGCTATTTAGCGCGCCGAATTAACACCCCTTTAAACCAAAAGGCGCGTCGATTTAAGGTGCGCCAGATTAACTTCATTCCAACCTTCAGGCCGCGCCGTATTAATATTCAAACGGCGCCGGATTAGCATCCGTGCCGGATTAAGGGCCGTTTCGAGCCTCCGTCAATTGAAGAGGAGATCATTCTGGGCGAAGCTCATCCGTCGGCCTTGCTACGCTCGTGCCTCGCTCGCAACACCCACAGCTAGGGGGCATTTGTTGGCACTCAAAATATCACTCGCGATGATCAAGCCTCAAAGACGAATGACACAGCCCACTGAAGCACAGAAGCTGATAAATATCAACATATTGAAGACTTCTCAAGCTGCCAGAGCTCCAGGTCATCCTTTATGAACATGGGGACTTCACCTCAGGAGAATTGAGATGAACTCACAACCAACCGATAGTGCGACCAAGCCTGCCCAATGAACCGGCATCGACTCCGTCATGCCGCATACACTACACCCGTTGTCTGACCAAGGACGACGGTCTAGCCGGTGGCCACCCACCTCATGAAAGACTCTCCTGAGATGAAAGAATGCCCTTGGCTCTTCAAAACGGAGGACCGAAGGCTCTGTCGGCAGAAGATCCTGGTTACCCAGCACGGGTATGGCTTCTCGCCAAGTGGGGCCCGTTAGTGGCCGAATGATCCCTCGACATGGGTGAAACTATCCCGGGTGCCATCCCACCCTCCAAGAAGCTTCGAGCACAAAACAGGCTGAGCCAACAGCACGAATCATAGTGCCGAGGGCCGTGTCAGTGGAAAACCCGCATGTTCAAATAAAAGACGTTCAAGGTTCCGAGAAGGGCCATACGTCATCCTGAGAACTTCGACGAGGCATCCCGTCGAGGTTTCGAAGAACTGTGGCAAGATGAATGTTCACGGCGATTCCCGGAACCATCCCCGGACTCACCGGCTAGCCCGTGACGAGCGGGAGATGCTAATACGGTGCGCCCTAAACCAGCGCGCCCCCCTTGTCCGACGCCCTTCTATTCTGACGCGCAAAAGGCTTCAAAATGCCCTTTCCCCTGCGCGCCAATTCTCATGCCGGATTAAACCTCGAATGACCCCTGTATAAATGGCCATTTTTCGAAACAAAAAAAAAGAGGGTTGGAGAGGGCGAACCGAAAAAAGAATTGAAGGAAAGGAAGAGGGAGAGATGGTTTTCTTGCGAGTGAAGTAGGGTCTCGCTGAGGGTCCTTCGCCGCCGCCTGCCCTCCTCTGCCTGAAGCCCTCCGGAGCCGGAGAAGAAAGGAGAGCCGGATACTCTATTTTTAGGACAGGTGGGTCGTCTGCGTTTTCCCGTCCGTCCTACGATTTATTTTCTCTCAATCGAATGTAAGCGAGAGGGGGGGGGGGACAGCGATGATATGAGCCAACCTCCCCCCCCCCTTCGCCATGTTTTTGATTTGTTCTTCTGTGAGCCTCTCTGTAATTAGAATACGGTGGTTGTGCCATGATGCCGATGCTGAATCTGTAACATATGTATTGGCCTCCCCCGTTGATGGGATGATGGTATGAATATATGAATGTGATGGCGGATTGAATGTTCAATGCCTTCTCTCTCTCACCTATTTCTATCCTAGTCGGTGTATATGTCAGTTTCCTCCCGTGCGTGATTTCCGATTCCGGCTTCTCCAACCCTGAAACATGCCCTGGGATGTCATGGGCTATAGAGACGACCCCTCCCCAGGTCCTTCATGTCGAGGTCGTGGCCGTGCCTCAGTCGATGGTTCCTGTATACTTTGTGGATAGAGCCGTGCATGTGCACATGTCTCTTCCCGCTTTGATACGAGGTCCGGTTGCCATTCCCTCTCCTCTTTGCATTGCTCTATTGCCCAGAGGAGTTGGAAGCCGCCTCCAGAACGGTAAGACCCGTCTTGTGATTATGCATTCCAGCCACTCGAGCATATGCGTTTCTGGATAAATCATCCGGTCTACATATCAGCTACCTTTCTCCGTGACTGTTGCTTGCCTTCTCCTCCGTGAATGGTAACCCAGTCTCGTGAGCATCAGCACCTTGACTCTGTGAATGGTGATCTTTCAATGCCGAATACACTCATTCTCCTCATTTTATGGTTCGCAGCCACTGAATCATTCGTGTCCCGTTGGTTTTATCCTAGTCATCCAGGGAGGGGGATATTCCCCATCGTTTCATAGAACTACCAATCGGTCGAGGGACTCCACCTCTCAGTGGTGGATGCTTCCCAGGGGCCGAAAGGCTGATAACAACAGGGGCTTCAGCCCAACAATGTTAAACCCACTGTCTCCCAGGATTCTATGGTGGCTAAGGGACGAACGCTCCTAGTAGGCTTGCCCTCGGGGCCTCTCTCCCTAATGCTCTCTTGCTAATGGATGCAGTGCATGCTGTGGGTCACCCACCCCTCGTAGGACAGTCCTCGGGGTGTTGATTCCGTCAATAGCTGTCTCGTCCCTCTATTTCCACCCACGGAGCTATGGTGCCCCTCGCAGGCTTATCCTCGGGGTATCCTATCCAATTGGGGTTTTGCTGGCTGCCACCATGCAGACCGGCTATTTAGGGGCTTACTCCACAAGTGGGTATGACCCCGTTTCTCCCCTACAATCCTTCAGGGACGGGGGAGATGCTGCCCAATTTTTGATAGAATTCTTCTAACATATGAGTTTACTCATATCCAAATGGCTTCAATAAAACATTTGTTCTGAGGACAAGGACCCTAGTGCTCGAGTATGAACCTCGTACTAGCTCATAACTTCCCCTCTGGGGGCTCTGGACTCCAATTAAATGAACAATCACCCTAATTAACTTCAAAACTCTCAACAGAGTCCTAATAAACTTAAATCATTTCAAAATTCATAAAAAAATCAACTAAAACAGCGCGGTCCTAATCCGGCGCGCCCTAATACGGCGCGGTACCCCCCCCCCCCCCCGCGTCGGATTAACAATAGACTCATAGCTTCATGATTTTAATTGGTTTGCTCCCGGCACGCCCTAAACTGGCACGCCCCAATGCCACCGCACCGGTTTAATGTTTGCCATGGCCGTACCGGATTAAGACCCTTTTGCCTATGCTTGGCCCCACCGGGGAAACCTATCCCTACGCGCGATCGCTCCGATTTTGAATCGTTGTGCCGTTCTAATCACTTACTCATCTCCGGAGCGATCTTCGCCTCCTATGGTCGAGATTAATAAACCCTAATCAGTAATAAACTAAGTAAGGGAAGGGTTGTTCAAGTACGAACCACCTTATTATCATGCTTCTACTATCATGTCTGTTATCATCATGCTTCTATTATCATGCCCATGTTACCACTTTCGTCTCCCTCGGCGGAGATTGATAAACTTGATTTATCATTATTCATCTTCACAACTTTGTGACCATGCTTAGTGTTGTCATGAGCATCATGCATGCATGCCTGCATGGACCCCCTCTGGTATATCAAATGGCACTGACGGAAGTCCGGGTCACTCCCGATTGGAAGTCTTTGCCATGCACGATGGTGGTCGTCGGACCTATGTCCTCCGCCACGTATCGAGAGTATCCAACTTAATGAACCATGCCTCTCTCGCATGATAGATAGAAGCATATCATGTGACCCTGTCACGTTCATATCTTCGCGTCTTTATTCCGGCCTCGACAGCCCGCTATCTCGGCAATTAATCAAAGGTTTTCCCCTCCTCGTGGGGGATGTAATTAACGTCATAGCCTTTATGGTATGGCGGACTGCTGGTCCCGACCGAACCTCACTCTCGCCCGACACGGGTCAGAATGAGCGCATAATAAACTCGTCACGTACGTGACTGGCATGCCTGCGCAGTCAATCAGTTAGTTAATTACCGGTTAGCAAATTGGTTGATCGACGCGTAAATAAACCAAATAAGCCTGTCAATAAAACACCTGTAGAACAAGCGATCCCAACACGTACGTCCTTGTGGATCACAAAGGAGTCGTCTAGTTCTCTCCCCTTAATGGAAAACACTTAAAGCTGTACCATGCAGCTCAACCAGCATTCTCAGAATGACCAGGACCTATCTTAGTCTAGTGGCACTATGCCCTAACTAAGTCCTACCTATCTTAGCCTAGTGGCACTCGGCCCTAGCTAAGTCCCACCTACCTTGGTCTAGTGGCACTTCGCCCTAGCCGAGCTCTTCCTACCTTGGTCTAAGTGGCATTCCGCCTTGGCTGAGCTCTTCCTACCTTGGTCTAGTGGCATTCCACCCTGGCCAAGCTCTCCCACCTTAGCCTAGTGGCACTCGGCCCTAGCTAAGTCCCACCTACCTTCTGGTGGCACTTTGCCCTGGCCGAGCTCTTCCTACCTTGGTCTAAGTGGCATTCCGCCCTGGCCGAGCTCTCCCACCTTAGTCTAGTGGCACTCGGCCCTAGCTAAGTCCCACCTACCCTGGTCCAGTGGCACTTTGCCCTGGCCGAGCTCTTCCTACCTTGGTCTAGTGGCATTCCGCCCTAGCCGAGCTCTCCCACCTTAGTCTAGTGGCACTCGGCCCTAGCTAAGTCACACCTACGTTGGTCTAAGTGGCATTCCGCCCTGGACGAGCTCTTCCTACCTTGGTCTAGTGGCATTCCGCCCTGGCCAAGCTCTCCTGCCTTAGTCTAGTGGCACTCCACCCTGGCTGAGCTCTACCTACCTTAGTCTACTGGCACTCCGCCCTGACTAAGCTCTACTTACCTTGACCTAGTGGCACTCCGTCCTGGCTGAGCCCTAAAAAATATATACATATATAATGACATATAAAATTATATTATCATTACGGGCCTTACGCCCGAATCAGCATAGATCCATCCTTTGCATTAACATTACCTTCTTGCTAATGAATAAACCCTTTTTCTCGGTGCAAGACTTCGTGTCCTAGCCGACTCTTTTACAACAATGCCATTGCGGGCCTTCCGCCCGAATTGGCACAGGTCTATCCTTTGTGTTAGCATTAACTTCTTGCTAACGAATAAACTCTTTTTCTCGGCGCAAGACTTCGTGTCCTAGCTGACTCTTTTACAGCATTGCCATTGTGGGCCTTACGCCCGAATCGGCTCAGATCTATCCTTTGCGTTAGCATTACCTTCTTGCTAACGAATAAACCCTCTTTCTCAGCACAAGACTCCATGTCCTAGCCGACCTTTCTACAGCATTGCCATTGTGGGCCTTACACCCGAATCGGCTCAGATCTATCCTTTACGTTAGCATTGTCTCCTCGTTGACGAATAAACCCCATTTCTCGTCGCCAGACCTCGTGTCCTAGCCGACTCTCTCAACATCCTCCTATTGTATACATGTAAAAAAAGGGAAAAAATGGGGCTCAAAATAGAGGTGCCCCACCGGCCTTGTCCCTACATTAGGACAAGGGTAAAAATGGCTATAACCTAGCTGTGGTGAAAACCCGAAAGGGCACCGCGTGCAAAATCGAGTACCCCGCCACGTGAAAACCCGAAAGGGCGCTTGGGGAAAAGAAAGAGGGGGCTGGCTTCGGCGAAAACCCGAAAGGGCGCTTAAGTCAGTAATGTGGTAACTTAAAGTCCCTTTCCACCCCCATACCAATGAAACTCTGAAGGGGGTGATCATCCCAAACCCTATCAGAAATCTTTTCCTTCCGACCCTTGCCATCATCGGCAAGACCGTTCAACTCCTTCCTTTAACTTGGACCTTCCGTCCTCGTTAATGAACAAAACAATCCCTTGCTTCAAACACTTTACCAATGTTAATAAACAAACCCGCTTTCGACCCTCGCCATCATCGACAAGGCCGGTCGACCTTTTTCCCGTAACTTGGACCTTATGTCCTCATTAACAAACCTATCTTTTGCTTCGACATTTAACCAACGTCGATGAATAAACCTGTAGCCTGCTCTTGTCATCGCTGACAAGATCAGTCAACATCTCCCCTTAACTTGGACCTTATGTCTTTGTTAATAAACCCATCCTTTGATACGTCATTTATTCAATGCCAACGAACGAGTCGCTCTGGACCCTTCCGCCATCGGCAAGATCGGTCGGTATTCTCTTAACTTCGACCTTCCGTCTGTAGATCCTAATAAATCCACTTAAGGAAAAATTAAGAATATGAATAAATAAGCATGAAATAGCACGGGGTGCATAAGGGGAGTGTGTGATCGCCAGAGACACGAGGCCTCAAAAACATAACAAATAATGAATAGGAGGAATGACCGCGAAAAGTACCTCAAAAGATGCGGGGATGTGAGTGCTTCCTTTCTCTTCAAATCAGCCGGCCGATGAAGAGAGTTCTTGCTTTTATTACCCTTGCAAGAAAAAAGACAATATAAAATATGGATTAGAAATATGGTGAGTGTAGCATCAAATTCTATATGTAAAGATGAGCATGAAAATTGTGCAAGAACACACCTTGTGGGTGTTGGCCCTTAAACCCCTATGCAAAAGGGTGTGGGAAAAATGAATGAGGAATGCATGAAGATATGAATAAAAATTAAGGGGAAAGAGTGCATGAGTTGCACTTATGGGAGATCTCAATGATGGTTGAGAGGAAGAATTAACATGAGATAAACATGCATGCATGCATATGAGCGATGATAATAGAACATAAAAAGAATAAACTAATAAGAGCCTGTGCTTGGCTTGGATGCTCGATGGGGAGAAGTCTTCCAAAGAATGGACGCTTGAACCGTGGTGGACGTAGGAACTTCTCCTGAGCCAATGCAGCAGCAGCACCTGTGAGAAGAAAGGAAAACAAAAACAAAACAGAAGAAAGAAAAATAGACGAAGAAAGAACAGAAAAAAAGAACGGAGGGTGATAGGGAGAGGGATCCAACCTGAACAACAGAGCCAATGGCTCTATTAAATAGATTGAGGAAGAGATAAACATGGGCAAGAGTCCAATAAGGGGGAAGGATAAGAATGGGCAAGAGCCCCAATCAAGGCAGGAGTCTAACGAGGCAAGGACTCTCTGGGGAAAGGGCTGCGAAGCCAGAAGATGAAACACGCCCTTGGTCAGGGCGTCAATTCAAGAATTGACGACCTACCATAGGGCGTTAATTCAAAAAATGACCTGGCCAAGGGCGTCAACTCCCAGATCAGTTTTGGAAATAAATATTTCTTTTATTTGGAAATTGAAACACGCCTCTCGGAAAGGCGTTAATTAAAACACGCCCCAAAGAAGGGCGTTAATTAACATTTTTCAAAACATTTATTCTTTTTCAAAAATTAGATAATTCCAGGAATTGACGCCCTCATCTCAGGGCGTCCTTTCATCAAGAAACGCTCCAGGTAAGGCCGTGTTTTAAAACACGCCCTTCACCAGGTCACGAATTTATAAAATAGGTAAAATGGGGAGAAATAGATAAAATCGGGAGACACGCCCTGGATCAGGCCGCGTTTTAAAAACACGCCCCTCTCCAGGGCGTTAATTTTAAAAAAGAGGGAAAGGGGAGAAAATCCATAAAAAAATGGAAAAAACACTCAAATAATGCTGATTTGAGGGTCAAATGGGGCATCGCAGAGCGATATGAAATATACTCAAAATAATATCAATTTTGGCGTGTCTACAGCTGCCCCGCCTTGGCGTCTGCTTTGCAAGGGAGCGTAGCAAACTGAAAAGTAGATGTCAAGGTGTGATGAGACACGCAATCAACATCACTTGATAAGAAATGAAATCAAAAGCTTGAGATGAAGCAAATCTCGAGAAATCCAACGAAATCAACAATGTTTGGATAAAAGGGGAGATGTGCACGCGGTGCACGAAGGAGATAACATAAAATGATCAACTTCCAGCGCGGTGGAAGTACCCTAGGTCACAAACCTGTAGATTTCACCATTGGGGAGCGGTTACCAGCCAATGTGGACGTGCTGCAGCCAAGATGGATCAAAGGAAAGGAGATTAAAAATAAGATGATAAAATCCAAACAAGGAGCTTTCGAGAAAATGACCCAAAAGGGTGACAAAACGAACTGAGGATCCAATTCGACAATGAAAATCTCATATCGAGAAAGATGAAGATCAATTCAACTCTCAACATCAGCTTATCAGAATGATTTTCCAATGTTAATTCAAAGTCCTACATGAATGCATGCTGGGCTAAAGGGAAAATAACAAATAAAAATATAATATAATCAAGGATAATATTGTTAAACTGCCCAGACTGGGTCAAGAAACTAATTCTGCGAGCTGATACTAAGCCGAAGCCCGTTTATCCACGCACCAACTCGTAAAAGGGAACCATCGTCCCCAGTCTTGGACGGCTCAACGGCCTATCCGTGTGACTAAGACTTCTCTGGAATCATCATTATTTTTGATGAAGGGGAACTCAAATCCCAGATTTACCAAAGCCACAAGGTCCTTGATATAATCTAGTAACATATGTAACATATAGTAGAATGCATACAGGGAGATGGTGATATCAATAAGCATGGGAACTGAGAAATGAGCTGCCGCCACCATGGGATTTTGAGTGATGATGCCCTGCCGGCGGGACCAAGAGCTTCTTATCCTGCGCTCAAAAATTCATCAGCCAAGATATAAAAGATAACAAGCAATGAATAAGGCATTTAAGCGTAGCAAGCATAGCATGAATCAAAGCATCAATAGCATGTCACAACATAGTAACTATTATGAGTTGAATCATGATATTGCAAAGCATCATTGTTTGTTATTTTGTCATGAGGATGCCAACTTGGCTAATCAAGATTTGGAGTTGAATGATCAAGATCTGATAATGCCCATCGGCAGAATTGATCAAGAGAAATTAGTAGGAGTTGATTGAAAGATTTGGAGATGAATAATCAGGATGATAATCAAGAGATATAATAATCAGAATGATATAGGGAGATGATAATCAAAAATGATGCCTAGGGTGGCATGTCATGAAAATATCAGGAGGAATCAATAGATTGATAGCAATAAGTAGAGAGAGGACCCATCCCGTGCTTTTGGTCTCTGCAAAGCTGTTCCTGCAAAACACCATCAGAAAATACAATGCAAATTTTTGGATTTTGGAAATATGCAAATTTTTATGAGTTTTGGAAATATTTGAATTTTTATGGAGATTTTTGGAAAATATTTTGAATTTTTGTTGGGATTTTGATCGGGAAATATTCAATTTTTTTTAGATTTTGGCTTAGACATTGTTAATGCAGCATCAAAGGGTTGTTTTGAATCACTGGCTAAGGGTCCTTGTTCCTTCTCTTTTCGCTAAAACTGCCCAAAGCTGGACGTGCATTGAAAGGTGGCATCCTATAATCGACCGTCTTTGATCAACGGTGCCCCTACCAAGGCCATACCTGAGAAATGTTCGGTCTTGGAGGGAGAAGAGAAGAACAATTGGAGATAAACTTTATGCAGGATGGGAGATGTCAGGATTTGAATTCCTTCCAAGGTGTTAACCCTCAAAGAGGTAGTCTGTTGCGCCGGGGCTTTATGCCTTTGATTTTTAGACCCTTGACATGCATACGACCAGGATTTTCCCTGCGGGGACTTTGCCACTCTTGTCATGCCATAATTCATACTTTTACTTTTATCAAAATTTTGACTTGATTTTCATAATAGCCCTTTTGACGAGATGTATATCATGAAATTCATATTTAGTTTGGGTCAAGACTGCCCCTATTTGAGACTCCTCTCATATTGGGGAGTACCGAGGTTAGTCATCTCATCCGTCAACCTCTTGCCCCTGCACGTGGCCGAGTAAAGAAGAGAAAAGACTTTCAGATATACTCATGGCATGGCCAAGGTAGCAACGGTGTTTAACCAAAGGAGCCGGCTAAGGACGCCGTGAAGTGTGTGAGGTGTCCAACTGAGGGTTGATCTTAACAAGCAGGGAGAGAATGTTGAATTCCCAGCGCGGGGTTCTTATTAACCAAGAGTGCTGCATAAGCAAGCCTAAAGACTCTTTTGAGAATGATTTCAATTAAATAAAAGCTTAAGATAAAGGTCTAAAAACACCACTCTTAATCTTGTTAGGAAGCACTTCATTTTGAAAATCATGCGTGAAGTAATGAGGTAATGTATCATATAAATGCATACTTACGTCAATATATTACCTTGCAGCCTTTGTTAAAGCAGCTGCCGCGAGAGGTTGATCATCGTGGGATAGTCCTCTTAGGCAGGTAAAGGATTGGAAGCAAAGGATTGAAAGTGGCTTAACAAGAAGGAGTGGTGCCAAGACCAGACTCAGACGAATAAGGAAAAAAAGGAAAAGAGGCGAGGGCTAGAACTCCCTCACTAAGGCGCGGAGACCCTGATCACATGGAACAGTCTACAGAAGGAGAGGAGAATTAGAAGGAGGAATGAGGACTAAAGCCTCGAAAGTAATGGGAGAAAGGGCAGATGCCCAAGGCAGTGGATGTGGAAGAAGTTGGGTCAGACCCAGAATTAGGAGGAATTAGAAGAAGAAATTGGTAGATAGAAAGAGGCGGATCCGGAGGGTCCGGAGGCAGAGGAGAATCATGAGAGGAAAAATCCGAAGGCTCCGGAGGGATGACAAAAGAAGGGACGCGATGCCCTGAGATGAAATAGGGAAAAAGATGATGGAAAAGGAAGAAAAAAATGAAGGATGTGATGTTGAGGAAGATTAGAAAGATGAATCGGAAGAAAGATGGAGGGTCCGGAGGTTCCGGAGGAAGCAAATGCCGAGGGACGCGATGCCCAGGGAGGAGAGAAAAATCCAGAGGTTCCGGAGGAATGAAATCAGGAAGGAGAAGGTGGAAAGGGGCGTCGTGCCCGAGGGAAAAGTCCGAAGGTTCCGGAGGAATGAGATAGAAAGGGGCGTCATGCCCGGGAAGAGAATAAAGAGAATAAAACGGAGAATCTGGAGGTTCCGGAGTAATCAGATGGAAAAGGTGGAAAGGGACGTCGTGCCCGAGGGAAAAGTCCGGAGGTTCCGGAGGAATGAGATGGAAAGGGGCGTCATGCCCGAGGGAAAAGTCCGGAGGTTCCGGAGGAAGCAAATCAGGAAGGAGAAGATGGAATGGGGCGTCGTGCCCAAAAGAAAAGTTTGGAGGTTCCGGAGGAAGCAAATAAAAAAGGTGGAGAGGGGCGTCGTGCCCAAGGGGAAAGTCCAGAGGTTCCGGAGGAATAGAATCAGAAAGGGCGAGATGCCCAAAGAGGAGGGATAAAATTCCTGGAGGTTCCAGGGAGATAGCAGGAAAAGGGACGCGATGCCCCAGGGATAGTGGATAAAAAGATGAAGATGAATAAGATGGGAAGTGCGGAATATCCGGAGGTGCCGGAAGGCGGGGAAGATACAGGTTTGGAAACCCGGGAAGCAGGAGGTGCAAATGCATGCAATGGGATGGATGCGATGAATGCATGAAATGCAAAGAATATGAAGAATGTGAAGGGCGAGAGGATGAGATCCTCCTCCTAACCCTGGGAATGGCCCATGAAGAAAAAGTGATAGAGATGGATGAATAGAAAGTGGAACAAATAAGGGATGGCCCCTTAGCATTAAGATAACTGCCCCTCCACGGCAGTGAAAGTGTATGAGAAATAGCCCCTGCCGAAGCTTCAATGGTGAATGTCAACTCCCTTGGAGAGTGCAAAGTAATGGTGTGAGGGAGTTGGAAAGCTGGGCTCGGAAGCATTATGTTGCCCAAAGATTCAAAATTTGGAAATTGGAACAAAGGGTGCCCTACCCGGCCCTTACACAGCATCAATGCTTGGCATGGTGGCGACTTGGCCTCTTCGACCGTGCTTGGCACAATAACTCGGATTGGCATCCGGCAAATGAATTCTTGAATCTTGAATGGCGCGGCCAAATCCTTGCTGCCCGGCTCTTGATCGTCCTCGGCACCTGTGCTTGTAGAAGGCCCCCCATTCCGAGTAGTAAGGGGAGGTGAAGCGGAGGCGGAAGGCTCCATGAATGGTGGAGGCATGATGGAAAGTGTTGGCAAATGGGTGAGCGTAAGCGGGGGTTCAAACACGTCGAGTTTCTCCCTTTGCTCGGAAGCAGTTGGGATTGGCTCGGGTGCAAAAAGGGGTGGATCCTGCTCAGGATTAGCCATGGGTAAGAGTAAAGGGTTAAATGGTGGAATAGGCAAAGGGATAATGGAAGGCCGAGGTGGCGGTAATGGGAGGTTAATTGGGGAAGGTTCAATGGTGGGTTCGACGGAGGCTAATGGTGTGGAGGTAGATGGCTTAACGGGTGGAGGTTTAATAGTGGAAGGCTTGGGGGAGGCCAGTGTTGTGGAGGTTAATGGTGTAACTGGAAGAGGTGTAATGTATGCGGTGTCAAGGATAGGAGGAGACTTACAATGTGCCGGTGTGGGTGATTGAAGTATCGACCCATCATCATAACACCAATTAGTCTCATAAATAGGGGTTGGATCAGGGATGGTTTCATCCTGAGCAGGAGGTTTATCAAATGATAGTGGAGGGAGCGGGAAATTAAGGAAACTCGGAAGGGGTGCCTGCGGAGCTTCATCATCATCGTACACTGCCTTGGATTCTTCAAATGCCGGCTCTTGCTTGCTTGAGCCACCGACGCCGTAATCATCCCTCCTGTCTTTCCATTCTCTCTCCATCTTTGTAATCTCGTCCAAAGCGGCATGGAGAGGATTGACTGGAGTAGGAGGAGCCGTGACCCTCTTTATTTGTTCCTCCATCAAAGTAATCTTATCAAGCAAAGATTGTTGGAGGGGTGTAACTTGAGCAATCGAGGGTTGGCAGGGCCTTGAAGGAGGAAGGGCCGTATAAAAAGGCCGTGGAGGGGAATTAATGGGCCGACCCATAGAAGAACCCGGATGGGCCGGATTGCAATGAATAAATGGGCCTTGGGGCCGTGATGGAGGAGGAATAGAAGGAGGCGGGTGTCGGACCACCCGAGGAGGAGTGTGAATAGAAGGAGATGGGTAATGGGCTATCCGATTAGGAACATGAGTGGAAGAGGGAAGTGGGTGATGGGCCACCCGTGGAGGGTCGTGAATAGAAGAGGGAGGTGGGTGATGGGCCACCTGATTAGGATTGGAAGGGGGAGATGAAGGAGATGCACCCTCAACAGCGGCC
This sequence comes from Amorphophallus konjac, assembly GCA_022559845.1. Taxonomy (NCBI): domain Eukaryota; kingdom Viridiplantae; phylum Streptophyta; class Magnoliopsida; order Alismatales; family Araceae; genus Amorphophallus; species Amorphophallus konjac. The sequence goes on from CM040118.1 coordinate 217,338,195, forward strand.
TTAAGGGCTTAGATTTGTTGAGGGGTGAGATGATCAAATGCATGAATGATTTGGGAGACTTTCTCATCATTAGGACGAGACGGTCCCGTAGGAATAGTGGCTCGCAATTGAGTAGGGGGACCATGAGAATGGACATTACCCGTGGGCCGGGTATGACCATAAGAATGAGGACGTGGTCCCTTGAAAGTATGGTGAGAATTTTGACGAACATGTTGAAATTGAGGAGAATAAGATGTGCACGGTTGTGCATCCTCATGAATTGAATTAAACATGTTGTTTTGTTTATCAAAGTAAGCCATTATGCAAGTAATTTAATGTGTAAATAATTTACAAAGAAACACACAAGTTGGAATGGTTACCTTGATTTTTATGTTTGAACCTTGGTGAATTAATGAATTTTAGCGAAGTTTGGAATGATTCACACAAGGGGAGGAACCTAGTTTCAAATGTGATTTAACTCCAATGCCAACTAGGAACACTCTCTCACCACGTTTAGGCCAACTAATTCGGGACTTCAAAGGGGTACAACCTGCCCGGCGTCCGTGAGGGAATCCACGGGTGCGGGGACTTACGGAGGCTTGGAAAAGGGATTTCCAGTCCAAAGAGACGGAATGCTCAATGGAGGGTCGTCCCGATTCCAAGAGGGTGTGTGGATCCTAATGAAGAGGAGGGGGCTCCCAAACCAATGCAAAGAATGAATGCAACAGGGGAAATCAGGCCAACCACACAATATGATCAATCAGTATGAAATATCATGAAAACTCACCCACGGGAAGGGTTCTGGAAACCCACAGTAAAAACACGCCCTGGAAGGGGGCGCTACTAACAAAAGACACGACAGTATGACTGTCGTGAATCAACGTGAGGGGCCCAGGGGCAGGGTAAAAAGCGCCTTAGGGTGAGGCGCTATCAAGTAAAAAGACGCCCTGGAGAGGGGCGTAAATTCACAACCAAGTAATCAATAAGCATGAATCAGCATGAAAAATCATAAACGGGGGTTTCTGTTAACCCACAGAAAAAAGACGCCCTGGCAAGGGGCGCTATCAACAAAAGAGACGACCGTTTGACGGTCGTGAATCACTGTGGGGGGGGCCCACAGGCAGGGTAAAGCGTGCCCTGATGCAAGGCGCTACAAATGAATAAAACGCCTCTGGTGGGGGCGTCAATTCGCAGGGGATGCACAGCCAAATCAAGACACGCCAATGGGTGAGGCGCTATGCAATAAAAAGGCGCCCTGTTGTAGGGCGTTAATTCTCAGACAGCGCAATAACGCAGGGAAATATGATAAAGACGCCCGGGGAGGAGGCGTTAATAAAAGACAAGATGCCCTGCGTGAAGGCGTTAAAAATAAAAGACGCCCCTTACAGGGGCGTGAATTCTTTCAAACTTCCACGGCCAGCAAAACGAAAACACTCACAGTCACAGAGATAAGGCAATCAACAGGATATCATGCTCATTAAGATTTTATTTTTAAGAGGATAAGTGGAATTTCTAGAAAAAGAGATCTAATAAACTAGCCAATCACTAGTGGGGAAGTGCAAAAGCACAAAGGAGGGTGCCCGAGGGGCACAAAGGAAAGGGTACCGTGGGTACCAAAGGGAAAGGGCACGCGAGGATGCCAAAGGGGAAAGGGGTAATCAAAAAAAGAGAACAATAGGGGTCCCACCGTGATCGCCAATTTGTAGATCCTAATAAATCCACTTAAGGAAAAATTAAGAATATGAATAAATAAGCATGAAATAGCACGGGGTGCACAAGGGGAGTGTGTGATCGCTAGAGACACGAGGCCTCAAAAACATAACAAATAATGAATAGGAGGAATGATCGCGAAAAGTACCTCAAAAGATGCGGGGATGTGAGTGCTTCCTTTCTCTTCAAATCGGCCGGCCGATGAAGAGAGTTCTTGCTTTTATTACCCTTGCAAGAAAAAAGACAATATAAAATATGGATTAGAAATATGGTGAGTGTAGCATCAAATTCTATATGTAAAGATGAGCATGAAAATTGTGCAAGAACACACCTTGTGGGTGTTGGCCCTTAAACCCCCATGCAAAAGGGTGTGGGAAAAATGAATGAGGAATGCATGAAGGTATGAATAAAAATTAAGGGGAAAGAGTGCATGAGTTGCACTTATGGGAGGTCTCAATGATGGTTGAGAGGAAGAATTAACATGAGATAAACATGCATGCATGCATATGAGCGATGATAATAGAACATAAAAAGAATAAACTAATAAGAGCTTGTGCTTGGCTTGGATGCTCGATGGGGAGAAGTCTACCAAAGAATGGACGCTTGAACCGTGGAGGACGTAGGAACTTCTCCTGAGCCAATGCAGCAGCAGCACCTGTGAGAAGAAAGGAAAACAAAAACAAAACAGAAGAAAGAAAAACAGACGAAGAAAGAACAGAAAAAAAGAACGGAGGGCGATAGGGAGAGGGATCCAACCTGAACAACAGAGCCAATGGCTCTATTAAATAGATTGAGGAAGAGATAAACATGGGCAAGAGTCCAATAAGGGGGAAGGATAAGAATGGGCAAGAGCCCCAATCAAGGCAGGAGTCTAACGAGGCAAGGACTCTCTGGGGAAAGGGTTGCGAAGCCAGAAGATGAAACACGCCCTTGGTCAGGGCGTCAATTCAAGAATTGACGACCTACCATAGGGCGTTAATTCAAAAAATGACCTGGCCAAGGGCGTCAACTCCCAGATCAGTTTTAGAAATAATTATTTCTTTTATTTGGAAATTGAAACACGCCTCCGGGAAAGGCGTTAATTAAAACACGCCCCAAAGAAGGGCGTTAATTAACATTTTTCAAAACATTTATTCTTTTTCAAAAATTAGATAATTCCGGGAATTGACGCCCTCATCACAGGGCGTCCTTTCATCAAGAAACGCCCCAGGTCAGGTCGTGTTTTAAAACACGCCCTTCACCAGGTCACGAATTTATAAAATAGGTAAAATGGGGAGAAATAGATAAAATCGGGAGACACGCCCTGGATCAGGCCGCGTTTTAAAAACACGCCCCTCTCCAGGGCGTTAATTTTAAAAAAGAGGGAAAGGGGAGAAAATCCATAAAAAAAATGGAAAAAACACTCAAATAATGCTGATTTGAGGGTCAAATGGGGCATCGCAGAGCGATATGAAATATACTCAAAATAATGTCAATTTTGGCGTGTCTACACCGTCCTTGTTAATGAATCTACTTTTGCTTCGACATTCAAACCAGTGTCGATGAATAAACCTGTGATCGGCCCTAGCCACAATCAGTAAGGCTAGTCGACGTCTCATTAACACGGGTTCCTAACCCATAGTCAACAAGCGAGCTCGCGTTCATCCCGGATTCGTTACGTGAACCAAGAAAAAAAATGAAAGAAAAGAAAAAATGAGGCTTAAAATAGAGGTGCCTCGCCGGCGTTGTTCCTACATTTGGACAAGGGCAAAAATGGCTATAACTCGACTGTGGCGAAAACCCGAAAGGGTGCCGCAGGTAAAATCGGGTACCCCACCACGTGAAAATCCGAAAGGGTGCGTGGGCAAAAGCAAGAGGGGGCTGGCTTCAAAAAAAACCTGAAAGTGCACTTAAGTCAGTAAAGTGACATTTTAAAGTTTCCAATCAACCTCCTTGCGACCCTTGCCATCATCGGCAAGATCGGTCAACCTCCTTGCGGCCCTTGTCATCATCGGCAAGATCGGTCAACCTCCTTGCGGCCCTTGTCATCATCGGCAAGATCGGTTGACTTCCTTGCGACCCTTGTCGCCATCGGCAAGTTCGGTCGACCTATTTCTGACCCTTGCCACCATCAGCAAGATCGGTCAACCTCCTCGCGACCCTTGTCATCATCGGCAAGACCAGGTCGGCCTTCTTTTGACCCTTGTCACCATCGGCAAGATCGGTCGACTTCCTTGCGCCCCTTGTCACCATCGGCAAGATCGGTCAATCTTCCTTGCGACCCTTGTCATCATCGGCAAGATCGGTCGACTTCCTTGCGACCCTTGTCACCATCGGCAAGATCGATCGACCTACTTCTGACCCTTGTCACCATCGGCAAGATCGGTCAACCTCCTCGCGACCCTTGTCATCATCGGCAAGACCAGGTCGGCCTACTTTTGACCCTTGTCACCATCGACAAGATCGGTCGACTTCCTTGCGACCCTTGTCACCATCGACAAGATCGGTCAATCTTCCTTGCGACCCTTATCACCATAGGCAAGATCGATCAACCTCCTTGTGACCCTTGTCATCATCGGCAAGATCGGTCGACCTGCTCGCGACCCTTGTCATCATCGGCAAGATCGGTCGACTTCTTTGCGACCCTTGTCACCATCGACAAGAGCGGTCGACCTACTTCTGACCCTTGTCACCATCAGCAAGATCGGTCGGCCTACTTCTGACCCTTGTCACCATCGGCAAGATCGGTCAGCCTCCTTGTGATCCTTGTCATCATCGGCAAGATCGGTCAACAAACTTTTGACCCTTGTCATCATCGGCAAGATCGGTCAACATCCTGATGTGACACCACCTTGGGGTGATAGTCACAAGACCAATGCTTCCTCAGACCTAAGTATGCAAGCACAACCACAAGGCTAAGAAGCCTACGTAAGCGGACCTTCGTTTGGCGCACACACTCAAACCGGGGGTAACTCGGGGATGCCGAGTCGAGGAAGTGGGACAAGACCCTTGCTGGTAGAGGGCAAGCAACATCCAAGGTAAACCTCCCCTTGGGGAACGGATATCCAACTCAATGAGTCAGTGATGGCCAAAGGGCGCGGGTCACTCACTCACACCCACGGTGGTCGCACAAAGACGGTGGAGCCTTAGGATCGGGCGCTCTCTCCCTAACCGACAGCGCAATTGGAGAATATTAAATGAACAAGCATAAATGAGAGGAAGGGACGAGTTCTCACCTAGCCGGTTTGAAGAAACCGACTTCGATCGGAGATGGGGGCGAGCAGGGAGGCGAGGGGAAGCACCCGCACGCCACGTCGACGAAGCTTCAAACCTGCGAGTGTAATTATTACATGAACTACCCCCCTGCAGGGGGGGGGAATCTTGGGTGGGGATTGTGTGGTTACAACCAAAACTACCTCCATGCAGGGAGGGGCCTTCAGTCGGCCAAGCGGGGTGGGGAAATTAAGCTAAGAAATGATAATGTTCGATCATCGTCGGTGCTGCCAACCCTCTGTGCCTGTGGACAGACGGTTGATGAAGTTGACGCTGCGGCCAGTCCAGATTTTTTTTGAAGATGAAACTAGTGGGAAACTCTTCGTAGCTGGATCGGGAAGACACCAGAATTTTTCTGATTTCTCTATTTGCCGGTGCTGGTCGGGGCAGAGTCTCGAACTGAGATGCAGGTCTTCTGTCGGACTGTTTCCGATTCTCAATAGCAGGAAGAAGATGTCGTCACGAGCGCTCCAGAGCTTCAATTTGAGTGCAGCTGGTACCGATGGAATCATTGACGAGCCCTCTTAGAAACGTGGGTCCCGGGAACGCTAGACGATGTTGGAGTAGGCCGGAAGATCTCAAACAATGAGAAGGGGTCAGAGCAGACTGACAGGAAACAGAACCACGCGCCAGGAGGAAGAAAATGAGAACTCTTGCTTCTAGGCGCCAATCGGAGCTCCGCTTCTTGATTCTGAAAGTAGACTGGTCGAAGAAGATTTTTACAGAAGAACGTTTTCTCAGATTCCCACTAGGATTGCCTCAGTCGAGCTTCCCATCAGGTTCAGGTGCTCTGCCGGGGAAGCTTCGTGCAGTCAAGGGAGAATTGCTCTACCGGGCTGCACGGTTCTCGGACGACGATGAAACCACCACCGTTCCGAAGTTGACTGGGAGACGCTTTCGACGGTGTATCTTGAGCCTTCATGAACGTCCGGAGGGAGCCGTGGTAGCCTCTGCAAACTGCTACTCTTCTGCTGCCTGCAAACTGAAAACTGGAGGTTGAAGATGATGGGGGGAAATGGGGTATATGGGAGGGGAAATGGAGGTGGATGAGTGTGGAGAGAACCCTGGCTGTGAGGGGGTCTAAGAGGGGGTGTTCCAAGGTGTGGGAGGGGAAGAATAGGGCCTGGAAGGGGGTCTAACAGGTGGTGGGAGGAGGAGCTACGAATTTGGGTGTTGGAAGGGAGAGGGAAAGGGTATTTTGAAAATGGGTTTAAGGGTGGTATTAATTTTTGGTCTTGGGAAGGGGAAGGGGTGTGTTGGGAGATGGAGAGGTGTGTTGGGGAAGGGAAGGGGTGGCTTGGGGGAAAGGAATGGTTGCTTGGGGAAGAGGAAGGGTTGCTTGGGAGAATGGAGAGGTGCCTAGGAGAGGGGAATTCCACCTAGGGGTTGGAGGGGAATTAAATGGGAGGTATGGGGAAGGGGGAGGGGCCTTAATGAGAGGTGAATGGGCAGGAGAGAGAGGGAATTTTGAAATTGGGGGTGGGGAGGAGAGAGAATAGGGTTTGCCCCCCTTTAGAGAGAGAGAGAAGAGAGAGAGAGAGAGAGGGGAATCCACCCCTTAGAGAGAGAGAGAGAGAGAGATTCTCACAATTGTAGTGGAATTTCAAATTTTATTTCAATGATTCATTAGTTCAAAATGAGGGGAATGGGGTCCTATATATAGGCAACCCACATTTTACAAAAAACCCTTGACACTTGACACATTGACAAATAACCAACAAGGTAGGGGCGCCCATGGGCCAAGTCCACTGGGTTGGGCCCAATAGCTAGTCTAAATTAGCCTAAAGAGGCTCAAACTTAGGGAAATAAACCAAAGACCTAGATACATGACTCTAATAAAAAGGAAATTACAATGATATGACTCAATAAAAATAACGAAATACAACATAGGACTCATAATAAATGGCTAGACCATGACGTACGTCTCCGGGGTGACGAGAAGGGCCGAGAGTGCTTGGACGGACGGTGATGACCCCATCATACTCCCGGGGTGCGGAGAACTCGAATCCGTCGAGTAAGAGTCGTTCCCTCTTCGGAAAGGTGCAGAAGTGGTACCGCTCACATGTCTTTCGAAAGAAGCCGATTCTTCCACCTAGCGAGGTAGTGCCCGTACACCTTGCTCCGAGTGATGATTTACTGTTCATCCAATATTCTCTCAAGTTGCTTACGTCGGGCTTCTCTAGGCTGGCGGTGCTCTCATGGGGAGGGGTGAGTGCTCTCTCAAGGGAGGAAGGGGGCTTGAAATTCTCACTTGGTGCCACCGTGGGTCCCTTGTGTGGCACAAGAAGTTAACTCTGTATCCCTCGAGGAGGCCTAACTTATGAGTAGTAGGGCTAGTGCACCTCAAAACCTGGAAGGGGCTAATCCCACAAAACCTCAATCCTGAGTTGTCTCTATGTGAGAGCCTCTCATTCCTCACCATCCCGGAATCACCCATTTGGATTTCTTGGTGACGCCATTGAGTCGGCCTGCCTTTTGTAAATTTCATTGCTCTTGTTGATGTGCTTACAAGGTTATCATGTAATTTTGTGAATGTTGACCTTCTAGTGGTTATGGGTGGACCTGGACAACCATATGTAGACCAGTCATGCCATGATGCCATATGGAACTTGATGATCCTTAGTGGGCCGGGGCAACCAAATATGGCCCTATCATGCATGGACTCTCTAACAAAGGTTGGAGGGCCGGGGCATCCATAGGTGATCCAGTCATGTATGGGGGTGACAAATGCCAGGGGACCTGGACATCCAAGAATGCACCTATCATGCTTAAGACTCATGATCAGTGAAGGTGGACCATTACATCCGAATTTGGACCACTCATGCTTTCTACTTGACATGTGGGTGGTATGAATGAATGGACCCGACTTTCTATTCATGTCAAGTGGTGGGTTCTGCCAAGACTTATGCACTCCTATCCTAGAGATGACCTCCATGTGCATGGGTGTGGGGTGGCCCTTGAGCTTCCTTGTGAAAGGGTCGAAAGGATCTAGGAAGGTGGGCATTATGGAGTGGGGCTCTTCCTTGCTTCCTGGGCATATGTTGCCTATGGTCAAGGCTCCCTTGGTGTAACCTGATTCTAGGAAGGGAGGGGTTTGGGTTAACATGGGCGGTAAGCGTAGGGTAAGGTGGGTGGTGAATAAGGTGAGTGGGTTACATGGAGATCTAGGTTCCCATAGGAAAGGGTCGAAGGGATCATGGTAAGGGTCACCTAGATAGGGGTACTCCATGTCCTCAAGATCCTCATATGGTGGTGAGTCGCCCTCTTCTAGTGAAATGGTTGGGCTTGTGTATGGGGTGGGTTGGTTGGTCAAGGTTCCAGTAATCACAATGGTAAGGGAGTGGACCGGGATGGGCTCTTCCACTATGGGGAGAAGAAAAAGGAGGTCAGTAGTGTAGAAACCAATAGTGCAAACCGAGGTGATAGACCTAATACATGGATGGATGAGGTCAAGGCTCTTGGGTCGGTCCGCCCCTAGGGTCAACAAAGAAGTCAAGTCTAATTGCCACTCTAGACCTTTGAGGAGATCATCCCAACCTTCTACCTCATAGTAGGATTGGATTGTGGTGTGATAGGAGTGGAGGGGGATAATTTGGGATGGATATCCCAAAGGTGAGAGAGGTGGGGGTGAGCTAGGAAGGGTGGGTCCTCGTTTGAGCCATTGGAGTATGGCCTCATTCACGGTGGGGGTGCCAAGTGTGTGGATGTGTGGCTCTTGAGGAGTCGGACTAGAGAAGAATGGTGGGATTGGGGGCTCTTGAATTTCCACAATGGTGGGAGGTGGATCCGGATTGACATCCTTCTCTACTTGAGTGTGTGTGGGGGCCACAACTTCTAATGCTAATGGGGTATGAGGATCTATGGTGGGTGGTTTTGTGAAAGCCGGCGCATGATGCACTCGGGGTGGTGGGCAAGGGTGGACTTGGGTTGGGATAGGAAGGGGAAGTAGTGGAGGCCTAGGTTGGGATAGGAAGGGGAAGTAGTGGAGGCCTAGGTTGGGGAAAGATTGGTGTAGGAAGCAGGAGGTGGGTTGGATGAGGGGGGTTTAGGTTGGTTGGCCTTGGGAGGTGCATCTTTCTTTGGGGGTGATGCAGGGATAGTGGTGGGGTTCAAGGGGGCTTGTGGGATATGGGTTTGGTGGGGGAATTTGGGTTGGGGGGTGGTGGTCATCATGGGCCTAGGTGGAGGGGTGGTCATGGGGCCCAATTGGGTTTGTGGAGCTATTGTTATGGTGAGGACTTGTAGGTAGGGTGTAGATGTGGTGGTCGGGATAGGATAGGTGGGAAGTGGTGGGGAATGGGGGATTAGGGTCTTGGGATGGCCAGGAGGGGGTGAAGGAGTTGAAGTGCTCCTTAGGTGTTGGTTATTCGAGTAGGAGGGGGAAACATATCTAGCCCTAAGTTGTTCCTTCATGTCCCCCCAAGTGGTGATGGGAGCTTCTCTTCTAAGTATTCTTAACCCGACAATTTGCAACCAATAAGTTTGAGCTCATTTGGTAAGTTGCATTTTGGCAACCCAAGCCTTTTCATCGTCGGACATGGGATACCAAGTGAAGTACTTGTCCAATGTAGCTTCCCAATCTAAATATTCTCTAGGAGAGGTTCCATTAAAGGCGGGAAGTGGGAAGGGGACCAATCTATTGTCCACCCTTGGGACGGGCCCATTATCACCTAATTGGGTAAGTTGACCTCTTATGCTACCTAGGCGATTGAAAGCATTAGTCATGGCTCCCATGAGGTATTCGACATGGCCGGGGAGGTCATGAGTGTTGGTGATGGGTTTCTCTTGGGGTTTTGGACTCATGGAGAGGGCCGATGGGTAAGGTTGGTATGAGGCGGTCATACTAGTGGATAAGAGCGATGCACTAGGAGACTCTAAATGCATATGCGTGCCCTAGGACCAACTTGATAGAGACACGTTGTGAACTTGCTCTGATACCACTTGATGTGACACCACCTTGGGGTGATAGTCACAAGACCAATGCTTCCTCGGACCTAAGTATGCAAGCACAACCACAAGGCTAAGAAGCCTACGTAAGCGGACCTTCGTTTGGCGCACACACTCAACCCGGGGGTAACTCGGGGATGCCGAGTCGAGGAAGTGGGACAAGACCCTTGCTGGTAGAGGGCCAGCAACATCCAAGGTAAACCTCCCGTTGGGGAACGGATATCCAACTCAATGAGTCAGTAATGGCCAAAGGGCGCGGGTCACTCACTCACACCCACGGTGGTCGCACAAAGACAGTGGAGCCTTAGGATCGGGTGCTCTCTCCCTAACCGACGGCGTAATTGGAGAATATTAAATGAACACGCATAAATGAGAGCAAGGGACGAGTTCTCACCTAGCCGGTTTGAAGAAAACGACTCCGATCGGAGACGGGGGCGAGCGGGGAGGCGAGGGGAAGCACCCGCACGCCGCGTCGACGAAGCTTCAAACCTGCGAGTGTAATAATTACATGAACTACCCCCATGCAAGGGGGGGGGGAATCTTGGGTGGTGATTGTGTGGTTACAACCAAAACTACCTCCACGCAGGGAGGGGCCTTCAGCCGGCCAAGCGGGGTGGGGAAATTAAGCTAAGAAATGATAATCTTCGATGATCGTCGGTGCTGCCAACCCTCTGTGCCTGTGGACAGACGGTTGATGAAGTTGACGCTGCGGCCAGTCCAGATTTTTTTTTGAAGATGAAACTAGTGGGAAACTCTTCGTACCTGGACCGGGAAGACACCAGAATTTTTTTGATTTCTCTGTTTGCCGGTGTAGGTCGGGGCAGAGTCTCGAACTGAGATGCAGGTCTTCTGTCGGACTGTTTCCGATTCTCAACAGCAGGAAGAAGATGTCGTCACGAGCGCTCCAGAGCTTCAATTTGAGTGCAGCTGGTACCGATGGAATCGTTGACGAGCCCTCTTCGAAACGTGGTTCACGGGAATGCCAGACGATGTCGGAGTAGGCCAAAAGATCTCAAACAATGAGAAGAGGTCGGAGCAGACTGACAGGAAACAGAACCGCGCGCCAGGAGGAAGAAAATGAGAACTCTTGCTTCTAGGCGCCAATCGGAGCTCCACTTCTTGAATCTGAAAGTAGACTGGTCGAAGAAGATTTTTACAGAAGAACGTTTGCTCAGATTCCCACTAGGATTGCCGCAGTCAAGCTTCCCATCAGGTTCAGGTGGTCTGCCGGGGAAGCTTCGCGTAGTCGAGGGATAATTACTCTCCCGGGCCGCACAGTGCTCGGATGATGACAAAACCACCACTGTTGCGAAGTTGACTGGGAGACGCTTCCGACGGTGTATCTTGAGCCTTCAGGAACGTCCGGAGGGAGCCATGCTCGCCTCTGCAAACTGCTACTCTTCTGCTGCCTGCGAATTGAAAACTGGAGGTTGAAGATGATGGGGGGAAATGGGGTATATGGGAGGGGAAATGGAGGTGGATGAGTGTGGAGAGAACCCTGGCTGTGAGGGGGTCTAAGAGGGGGTGTTCCATGGTGTGGGAGGGGAAGAATAGGGCCTGGAAGGGGGTCTAACAGGTGGTGGGAGGAGGAGCTACGAATTTGGGTGTTGGAAGGGAGAGGGAAAGGGTATTTTGAAAATGGGTTTAAGGGTGGTATTAATTTTTGATCTTGGGAAGGGGAAGGGATGTGTTGGGAGATGGAGAGGTGTGTTGGGGAAGGGAAGGGGTGGCTTGGGGGAAAGGAATGGTTGCTTGGGGAAGAGGAAGGGTTGCTTGGGAGAATGGAGAGGTGCCTAGGAGAGAGGAATTCCACCTAGGGGTTGGAGGGGAATTAAATGGGAGGTATGGGGAAGGGGGAGGGGCCTTAATGAGAGGTGAATGGGGAGGAGAGAGAGGGAATTTCGAAATTGGGGGTGGGGAGGAGAGAGAATAGGGTTTGCCCCCCTTTAGAGAGAGAGAGAATAGAGAGAGAGAGAGGGGAATCCACCCCTTAGAGAGAGAGAGAGAGATTCTCACAATTGTAGTGGAATTTCAAATTTTCTTTCAATAATTCATTAGTTCAAAATGAGGGGAATGGGGTCCTATATATAGGCAACCCACATTTTACAAAAAGCCCTTGACACTTGACACATTGACAAATAACCAACAAGGTAGGGGCGCCCATGGGCCAAGTCCACTGGGTTGGGCCCAATAGCTAGTCTAAATTAGCCTAAAGAGGCTCAAACTTAGGGAAATAAACCAAAGACCTAGATACATGACTCTAATAAAAGGGAAATTACAATGATATGACTCAATAAAAATAACGAAATACAACATAGGACTCATAATAAATGGCTAGACCATGACGTACGTCTCCGGGGTGACGAGAAGGGCCGAGAGTGCTAGGACGGATGGTGATGACCCTATCACATCCCTTTGACCAAGATCCTTTGTCCTCGTCAACCAATAAGCCGCCTTTGCTTCGACATGCAACCCATGCCGATCAGTAAACCCTACCCTAAGTTCCCGTCACCATCGGCGAGTCTGGCTGATAAGCCCATGTGGACGCACTTAAATTAATTAATTAAGATTTATGGTTATTTGGGTTTATTAAGTGCGTGGGCGTGCCCGTCACCTAGGTGACGATCTATTGTGCGCTCGATCTGACTAATCAGACGATTGTGTAGTTCGTGTCGGGACCGAAACCCGCCGCACCATAAAGGTCACGGCGTCATTTAAATCCCCTCAGAGAGGGGAACACCCTTAATTAAACACCGAGAATCAGGGCCTCATGGCCAGGAAACTATATCGAGAGAAACAAGCCGATAGCGGTCTCGAATCAGCCGGAAAGCCCGATGTCTAGGGAAGCAAGCATTCGAAATATGTCGGTCACTCAAAGGACCATTTTGATATTCGGACGAGCGTCCGACTTCAGAAAATCATGATCGTCACGGGGAAAACTGGAGCATATGTATGCCGGGGTATGGCAAATTTATTGTTCAAAGGGATAGGAGACATTCGGTTGAATCCCGGTTAGAGTGGTCGGGAATCAGTGAGTTTATTGGCCTGGTGCGAGATCAAGTCAGGACCATTCCGGGGGGCCTCCCGTAGTCCAAACGAGGCTTGCGTGGGCATCGTTAATATTTCTGGTGCCGAAGGGCAACGGGAAAGTGTCCCAGGACTAGATTCCAAAACAAAGACATGTACAAAGATAGTTGGCTATAGGCCTAGGATGTGGGTCAGGCGATGACCATGGTCGGGGCAAACCCGAGGTCCAAACATGACTGACGAAGGTCTTATTGATATTCCCACACGTAGGGTTCGGGGAAGACGAGAGCCATCTCGTTCCATTCAAATTTTGTTGGTCATTCATGGACCACTTTATGTTCGGACAAAGATCTGTATTGAAGACAAGACGTAAATGGAAATAAACCCGTACAAATGTTTACCGTGAGTACGGCAAGTTTAATGCAAGCGCGGTATTAGATCCCGGTATATATGTCTGTCACTAACGGACCATTCGTCGTTCAGACGAGAGTCCGCATTTGAAGCATCGAAGACAACGACAAAACCACATGGATGTCTGCCATAGGTACGGTAAGTTTAATGTGCGTGCGGGATTAGATCCCAGTATATATATGTCGGTCACTAACGGACCATTCATTGTTCGGATGAGAGTCCGCGTTTGAAGCATCGAAGACAACGATAAATCGTACGAATGTCTACCGCGAGTACGGCGACTTTAATGGGATTGCGGGATTGGATCCCGATAGAAGTGGGTCAAGTTGATGGATTATTGGCCCGAGATGGTTTCAGACTATGTCCATGTCAGAGATTCTGAGGTCCACATCTGATACCATGGGGCATCGTTGCTTTTCTCTTCACGTGCAGTCCGGGGAAGCGAATTGTTAAGTGTGAAGCCCGAACTCGCCAACGTGCGCCCTCGCATCTGATACCATCGGGTTACATTGTTTGTTCTCATGAGAGTGGTTCATAGTCGTTTATTTCATTCATTCGTTTGGGTCCTTTCTTTTAATTTATTTATGAGTTTTAAGCTTTTCTTCCATTTAGTTAATTGTGTTTTTTTTATAGGAGGCACGCCGTATTAGGATGCTACAGTGGTGCAAAAAGCGCGCCGTATTAAGGAGTTGAGAGGGGCGCGTCGGATTCGGGGCTTGAACAGTAGTGGACGAGTGCGCGCCGGATTAAGAACCTCATGGAGGGCGCCCCGGATTAGGTGCTTGAAAGGAGGGCACCGGATTAAGGATGGCAAGGGAGCGCGCCGGCTATGGAGTGAACAAGGGGGGGCGCTGAATTGGGGTGAACATGGGGGCACGCCGAATTTGGGAAGTGAGCAGGGGCGCGCCGGAATTGTGAACGTGGGGGCGTACCGGATTTGGGTTCAAAGAGGGAGGTGAGACTTTTGAGAGTGGGGCTAAACCGGCGCGGGGGAATAGTGACCGCGCTGGATTAGCCCGCGCCGGGATAAACTCTCTCGAGGGTTTAGTTCATTATATTGACTGTGTCTTTCTTTTCTTTAACCTGCAGGTTGGTTTCATGATCCGTTTGCTCACAGAGGTTCAGTGTGTTCACTTGTTCTTGTGTGTTCTTAGCCCCTGGCGAAAATCGGGCAGCATCTCCCCCGGACCCGGACTTGTCAGAGGTAATAGAAGGCCACCAAACGGATTGCTCCGGGTTGACCCTCAAAATTTGAAATGGCATCACGGTGGTCCGATGACCCATATGTGAGTGTCGAAAGCTCGAGGGCTAGCCTTCAAGACCCACCACAACTCGCGGGTGATGATCCTTCGAGTCAGGGCGAATGTTTGCCACCAGAGGGCCATGATTGTTCATCCGTAGGAGGGCTCCTTTGAGGGTCATGCCACGGAGAGGCAGACCTCAAAGGCCCGGGATGATCGGAGAGTGAAGAAAGGAAGTGGAGGTTACACGATATATTCTTCTGAAAAAAAGAAAACTTATCTCTTTTATTCATCCACACAAATGGGGAAGGTTTAGACACAGGGAAGCCCATCCCGAAGGAAAGGGGAAATACATCGGAGGGGGATGAAGGAGATGCACCGGTGGGAGAAAGGGGATGGAGCACAAGCTCCTCCCCCCCTCCGGACTCACCTTCCCTCTCTCAAACCCTCTCTCTTTCTTTTTATTCACCTTATCGGCGTGGGTGGACAGAGCTCCTTCTCTCTTTTTCTTCTTCTCTTCACTGGATGGTTCTCTCCCGAGAGCTCTCTTTTCCAAATGGCCAGCCGGGGAGAGGGCCTCTTATTTCTTTTCAATCGCCCTCCGGGGGTTCGAGAGAGATGCTCCGTGGAACAGGCATAGTATATATAGAACGGGTTGCCTTTTCTTTGCTCGAACGGAAGAAACTCATGCCACTTCATTCCCTTGCCAGACGAACAGGGTTGGCATGTCGCTGGCATCCGGTGATTCGTGCCGTACACTATCGTTCATCCGAGGACAGCACGGTTACGGATTTGCCAGGAGATCTTCTGCTACTACTGCCACCTTCGATGCATGATGTTGCTATCACTGCCGCTTTGCTTTCGAACGAAGGAGAAGACATGGCTCGTTGCATTGAATGTTCTCTGTGCGCTCAGACTGGCGTGAAACAGAGTGTCGGAGTGTAGATGGGATGGCATGGGGTTAAACCGGCGCGGCGGGGAGCGCGTCGGAATAAAGCTTTGCAAGGGGGCCACGCCGTGTAAGCATTGCAAGGGTGCAAATGGGAAATGAGGCGCACCGGTTTTAGGGGCTCCGTATCAAGGCAATGAAGAGGAGCGTGCCGATTTAGGCCACGCCGGTTTAAAGCCTTGCCGTGACGTTTTAAGCACCAATCGGAGTCGCGGCCATTTATATGAATGTTGGCGTTCCCGGAATGCTCTAGTTGCAATGCATGGCGTCCGCAATGTTTCATTCACAGTGTCTGGGCCTCAGTCGCAGACTTTGCATGACTTTCGGTGCATGCCAGACTTGTGCCCCGGGTCCCTGACTTTTCCGTGATTTAGCTCTCGGCACGGCCGGTTGGAGAATTGTAGCCGTATCTTCTGCTTGAGGGACTTCATTATAGGGTAGCGGACCCTCGAGTGAGTTCTCGTCCTGGTCGGGCGAGACATGGGTTTGTTCGGCCTTCCCGTCTTTGACTTGCACTTGAGTGCGTAGAAGCGAGTGCCGCATGATCATCATTGTCATTTTTCAACGTCCACAGCCTTCTGACCATATCCGCTGGTCTTAAGAGGCCTCTATACCCTTGTCCTCCCGACTTTCTACCCACATCAGCCATAGTTTGGCCCCGAGGATAGTTACAACGCGGTGGAGCGAACACCTCACCCCTTCGCTGAAGGCGTGAGCGCTCTCCTGCCCTAGTAACTTGGATACTCGGACTAAGCTAACAGGCGAATAAAAGAGTACAAAGTAAAAGAGAATGAAGTCATGGTTTCACAGCAAAATAAAGATGTTTCATTTCTATGAAGCAGTAAGATACCGGTTACTCGGTGTATACCCCGGGGTACATAAAGCCCACCAAGACAAAAAGGCAAATGGAAGAGACTACTGCAGCGGGCGTCGGAAGATGTCCTCTAGCTCTAAAATGCCCAAGGAAGGGTGGCGGGTTAGCTCTTGCAGTAGAGACTCGGCGGCCTCCAGCTGGGATAGCTTCTCTTCGAGAGCAACGGCTCGTCCTTCGGCCATTTCCGCACCTCTATACTCTGGGCTTCCAGACGCCCGGTCTCCTAAAGCTCGGCCTCGGCCCTGGAAAGCTCAGCATGCAGCTCTGCCATCCGGGCTACAAGGAAAGTTCGGCGCTGTGAAGAAGTACTGGCGACATCCCTCATTTGCACCGTAGTCCCTCTCAAAGAGGCGAGAGCTGTCCAGCATTCAGTCCATTCCAATGTTATGGCCATCAGTTGATCAGCTACCTCTCGGCTTAGAAATTCCCTTCTGTTCACATACTTCAACAACAGTAGTACCCGTGGCGTCAAGTCATCCATGGGGCAGCCAAAAGCTAACAGTGAGCGGGACAGGTGCTCTACCATGCCCCGCAGCTGAACATACGTCAAATCTCTGCTGGCCACTATAGTCTACTGAAGGGTCCCCAAGAATTGCCACACTAGGTCGCTTGATTTTTGAAGACCAAGTGGTGACGTCTTGGGGAGCTCAAAGTTCACTCTGCTATCCACGGTGGCCCAGATATCGTCGCTCGTCTCAGAAGATGACGACGACATGATCTGCAAGGCGCTTGCACTAGAACCAGCACCAATAGCTGATGCAACAGGCAAAGTCTCGACAATAGCAACCTCCTTGCCGGCCTCTCAGAGTGGAGTCACGCCAGGATCATCGATAGCCGAGGATACCTGCTCCTCACCCCCAGTCTGACTGACCTCCATATGGCCAGTTCCAGCAATAAGAGCCAAGGCCCCGGAAGCTCCGGCTTCTTCTTCAACAATTTCTCCCCCTTCTATCTCCGGAGGGCCACTCTTCTCTAGGGCCAACCGCCGTTCGGCTTTAGGTGCCAGTGCTTCCATGACTAATGTCGATTCACCAGTCCCCACGAGCACTCCATGTCCTTCTGGACCTACTGTTGCCGCCTAGCCTTTGGGGTATCGCAGAGCGATAGGCCGCAAGACTGGTGAGAAGGTTGGGTGACCCGTGCTTAAAGCCGGGAGTGGTATCTGCACCGTTATGGTTGACAACACCACCTCAGTCTGCATCGGAAGAATATATATCAAACAACTGATATGAAAAGAAGGGAGAAGCAACAAAGTGCAGATAGTGGGAGTTTTCTCACCTCAACCGGCACTATGCTCAAACCTCCAAGTGTGGCCTCTGCGGCTCCAGCCCCTTCACTTACAAGTGACCCTGATAGCTCAGGGCCACTCCATGCCAATCGGGGTGGGCTGAAGGTTGTATAGTCACTTTCGTAAGCCGAAGACGCCCCGGCATCCTCGGTCTCCGTATCAACTGGTGGGAACTCCTCTTCACTAGAGCCACCACCATAATCAACTTGTTCGGAAGAGGAAGAGTCCTCTGCCCGCTCCAGACGCTCCACCATCGGAGCGGATGTCTTGCTGATAGGGACATCACCCTCGGCGAGGATTTCCCCAATCGGCTCTACACTGGGAGCGTCAGTTGAATGGATCTCGGGGGTAGGCTCGCCTCCTAAAATGGCTTGCTCCCCAGCAGCAGCTTCCTCCACAGCCCCGGCTTCAGGAAGTAATGTGGGTTATATTTCAACTGAAATTTAAAGCAAGCAGTCAAGCCAACTGGAGAGAATGGTGGTTCGCACAGTCCCCATGAATAAATTGCAAATTACCTTCTATTTCCTGCCTGGGCATCGGGGAAGGTAGATCTCTCTCCGCAGGAGCTACGGGGACTTCCTCTGCCCCTTCTCCAATCACGTCACCTGCTGCTGCCTCCAGTCCAACGACCGTAGCAACCGTGCCGGCGACTGCAAAGAAGGATTAGCCGAGGCAGCTAGAATAAGCAAATGAACTACAAAAGAATGAAGAGCTTAGCTTCAGCTTCGGGCCCCTACGCACGAGAAGCCTTGAACTCTTCAAAAGATACAACCGGAGGAAGGACGGTTGCTGGTTCCTTTTCTGTGGCCTTCCTCCGACGTGCCCATGTCACTCGGGGCACTGTTGCTTTGGCCTTCCCGATAGCCTCCCTCAACTGGGATCTGGTTCGCTTCCGTGAATCACCAGGAGGTAGTGGTTTCGTGGTCGGGACCGGCTTGGGAGTCTCAAAATATGTTGGATTTTGAGCTTTTATTATTAGCTCCCTAAAGTGCCGAGTCTCCTCCAAAGTGGGTCAGACTGCATACGCACGAAGATGAGAATGATATATGCTGCAACGAAGAAAAGAAGCTGGCCGAAGGGCCGGAATAAAGAAATAGAACATACTTGCTAGTCTCGTATAGAAAGGGAAAAGGGGCCAATAGAAGAACGAGGGCACTTTGTCTCTCGAACCTACCTCGCGAATAAGCCAACACAAGTCTCCTATCTTCTCACTCTGATCGGCCAGCAACGCCAAGTCTGTGTGGCCGCAAGAAGATAGGTGGTAATACAAGCTCAGATGGTCTAGTCCCCATCCGTCAGCATACTTGAATGAGATATGAGGGGGCCGGTCCAAAATAGCTTCGCTTGGGCCACCCATTGAGAGTCCATGGGAACGAAGAAGTGCAAACAGCCAAGGGGTGTTATCATACAAGGCATCCCGCCTATCTTCCCTACGGATGAAAGTTCGATAAGGATGCAATCTATCAACCTCGGGACGCCAGTCGGCGATGACCGAGATAGGCTCCTCCACCGGCAGAGGGAGTTGCTGAAGAACCACCCATTCGCTGCTTACCTGGCATAATCCCCGAAGCGTCTTCACGTAGTCATCCCTACCGATCGCAGGCAACTTCGGATCGACTTTCGACGAACAACTCTCCGCAGTCTTCCGGGCTTCCAGATAAGCCCTCACCTCTGCGTTGGTCCAAGATTTCAGCTTCTTCAAGTAAGAAGGTTCGATATCAAGGGCTGGCTTAGGCTGGGAGTCCAAAAATATGTGCTCCGCAACGGCCCAGCACTCTCGGTGGGAGCTCTTGTAAAATCCCGTCCGCACATTCCACCACTTGATATATTCGGGGGTGATGCAGGGGAAACAAGCAGGGGTTGGCACCCTGAATGAAACATCCTCTCGACAGTGTGAGCGATGTCACGTGGTTCAGGGTGCGAAGAGGACGCGGAGCGCGCGGGCTCCTTCTTTTTGTTTGCTGCAACACAGAAATAAGAGAAAAGAGAAGGGGCCACCACGGGAGATTGCTCCGGCGGGGCGAGCGTGACAAATGCGATATAGCAAGATATGGGGGTTAAATGGCCATAGCGGGAAGTGACTCGCCGCGACCTCGGGGGACGGGAATGGTGCAGAAATTAAATAGTAGGAATTGAAACGACCATTGGGGAAGTGACTCTCCGCGGCCTCGAGAATATGAGCAGATAGGAAGATAGCAGAATATAAAGAGAATATGAAGAGCGGGAATTTAAATGGCCATTGGGGAAGTGACTCGCCGCGGCCTCGAGAATATGAATAGATAAGAATATGACAGGATATAAAGAGAATTTAAGCGGCCATTGGGGAAGTGACTCGCCGCGGCCTCGAGAACATGAATAGATAAGAATATAACATATAAGAACGGGAATTTAAACGGCCATTGGGGAAGTGACTCGCCGTGGCCTCGAGCATATGAGCAGAATATAACAGAATATAAAGAGAATATAAGAACGAAAATTTAAACGGCCATTGGGGAAGTGACTTGCCACGGCCTCAAGAACAAGATGTGATCGCCAGGGGCCGAAAGACCCCAAAATGAAGAAAGTGATCGCGCCTACCTCAAGAGCGGGAGATGGCGGGTTGCTTCTTCCTCCCCCTTCGGCCGGCCGACGGAGAGGGCTTTCCTTGGGTACCCTTACAAAACAACGACAAACAAGTAACGAGTGAATTAGAAAGATGAAGGTGTAGTATTCAAATCCTTGCGATAAAAAATAACAAAATGATGGTAAGATACACACCTTGTTGGTGTTGTCTTTTAAACCCCTCTCGGACTCGAGTAGGAGGAAAATGAGATGATGGATGCAAGAAGTATATAAGAAGAGGCGCCCTTATGAAGGGGGATAGATGATGCGAGATGATGAATGCAAAAGAACTAGGAAGAAAAGGAAAGGATTGGCTTACTGGATGTGCCGATGGTGAAATCCGGCGGAGCTCCGGCAGCGTAGGGATGGCGTGGAAGCGTGGTGGATGAAGACGACCTTCCTCTCGCGAGCGTGGGCACCCGAGAAGCCGGCAGAACCTCCACCTACAAAAGACCCCACGGGTTAGAAAATGACTCCGGTAGCCTCTGGGCTCCGGCAGCCTATCGGATCTCTTCCAAGCTCTTCCAGAACTGAGGGGGTGGGCCTCTATTTATAGGGCTCCGGAGGGTGGAGGCGTCCAGGACCCTGGACACCTCCATCAGGGCCGAACTAATATTTTATTTTATTTTTATTAATTTTTTCGAAATATTTTTGTGGAGGCGTCCAGGGCCCCGGGCGCCTCCAACAGATCCACCGAAAACCGACGATGGCCGCACGCGGTTTGGCACAACGCGTGGTTTTGTGAGCGGCGCCTCGTGATTCAGAAATGGGCGCATCCAGGTGGCTGGACGTCTCTATAATTTGGATTTTTTCACACACGACAAACCGTCGTTCAGTGGTCGGCGCCCGTGAGAGAGTTGATGGAGGCGTCTAGGGGCCTGGACGCCTCCAAAAATATATTATTTTTATTTTTGTTGTTTTGTCTTTTATGCCAAGGCTAGAATTTTAATTTTTTATGTTTGTTTTTATGGAGGCGCCCAGGGGTCTGGACGCCTCCATTAATATGTATTTTTTTTATTATTTTTTGTCTTTTATGCCAATTGGCACTTTCCACATTTTTTATATTTATTTTTATGGAAGCGTCCAGAGGCCTGGACGCCTCCATTAATATATATTTTTTATTTATTTTTGGGCTTAAAAAAAGAAAAATAAAAACAAAATAAATTTAAAGAATGGGGGCGTCCAGGGGCCTGGACGCCCCCATTAAGACCCACCGGGTCCTCAGTCGGCTGCCGCCCGGCAGACACCCTTCTTGGTTCCGGAACTCCTGACGCGTCTTACTGGTGTTGATGCCGTCCGAATGCCGTGACGAGACGATTCCGGATGCCGAAAAGGGCGGAAGAAGACTCAAGAAAAGGAAGCACTCAAGTGAGTTAAAACGCGTAAGCCGTCGCGGGGCGTTGTATAGTAATATGAGACTTTCTCAGGAGACGTCAAGAATGGCGTGTCTACAGCTGCCCCGCCTTGGCGTCTGCTTTGCAAGGGAGCGACACGTAGTGGAATGGTATCGAAGTGGAGTGAAATGAAGTGGGAGCGGACTGATAAGTTGATGCCAAGGTGTGATGAGACACGCTTTTGACGTTACTATTTGGAATCTTTCCTGAAGTTTCAATGATGCGACCTTGAAGAAGGTCTTTCAAATATTGACGATTGCTTGGACGGAGATCAAATAAGGGAGGGTGAGATGTGCGCTCAGGCACGAAAAGGAGACCAACTTCTCGGTGTGGAAGTACCTGGGTCATAAACCGGAGGTTTCACCTTTGGGGAGCGGTTACCAGCCAATGTGGAAGTGCTGCGGCCAAGGTGGGTCAAGCAAGGTAAAAAGGAATATCTGAGGGTCTGTCCAAACAAGGGTCTCCTTTGGAAGAGTAGCGTAGAGCCGTTTCAAGGAAACTCAGTATTTCATTTGGAGTGGAATATCTCATATTTGTAGGAATTGAAGCACAACGGCCTTCGCAATCGAATCATTTGAATGATCTTCCGTAATAAATCAAAATCCTATATGAATGCATGCTGGGTTAAAATAAAAATTTAAAATAAACTAAAATAGAAAATAGCCAAGGATAATATTATCAACTTGTTAAGAACGGGTCAGGATACCGATCCGGTGAGCCGACACTGAGCTGGGGCCCGTTCATCCGCGCACCAACTCACTGAATGGAACCGTCGTCCCCATGCTACCACAAGTTAACGGCCTATCCGTACAACCCAAATTCTTCCGGGATCATCACTATTTTTGTTGAAGGGGAACTCAAATCCCAGATTTGTTTGGGTCGCAAGGTCCTTGACATGTTCTAGTAGCGTAGGTATCGTATACTATGATGCATGACATGGTGGGACCAACCATTGAAAGGTGGGACATGAGACTGGACAAAGACGTCCGTTAGTAAAACCTGCACAGACTAGCAAAGGTTAGCAACATCAGAAAGTAGCAGAATCACAGCAGAATCGCACCACAGTACAAATGAGATCCAGACAAAAACTTGACAATGACCACTGATGTGACATGTTCCGTCCTGTAGCGATCTTCCCTTCCTATAAGAACTCCCCTTAGGCTAGTTCATTCAAATGCACCAAGGTGGATTTTGGAAGCTCAGGAGAGGAAAGAGAGGAGAATCTAGAGATTTTCAGGATGGAAGGAGAGTCTTCCCGCGTTATGAAGAGGAGCAGGCCTAGCAGCGAGATCAGGCGACTCTCCGACCTCGAGGGTCATTTGAGTGGGACGATCATGTCGCATATGGTAAGCTGATTCATTTCAAATTTCTCCACGTGAACCTTCTTCTTACTACGTTCCTTTCTTCTTCTTTCTTTTCTCTTCCAGCCATATCCACTCTTCCCAGGCCCGATGAAGTTTTCCAAACTGCCATGGCTTTCAAAGCTAACTTCCAACATCTCCATCGGCATGAGGGCCATACTCTCGAAGTGGCATCTGCAGGGGCTCCTTATTCACGCCAAACACTATGAGAAGATTCGTATGGACTGGGTGGCTATGGGCGCACTAGTGGAGATCTGGCATCCCCAGACCCACACTTTTATCTTCCCGACCTTCGAGGTGACCATCCTCCTCGAGGAGGTGGAACTTCTGCTCGGATTGAAGAAATTCAGGAGTGACGGGAAGGTGAAAGCTATGCGGATGCTGACACGGGGGACTTCCGAAAGCGTCCTTGGAAGCTTCATGCCGCCCGACGCAGCCAGAAAGGTCCGTACTCAAAAGGGGATCGATCTCCAAAAGCTTGCGGAGTGGGTCATGGACGCCCTGAGAGGGTCACCAGACGATGACTATTTGGAGGGAATCATGAAGGGGTTCACCATTTGTCTGGCGGGTGCTCTCTTGTTTCCTTATACCGACAACATGGTGGAGGAAGACCAACTGAGTGCTATCTGCGGGATCTGGCGTGGAAAAAGGGTGGGACCCGCTGTCCTCGCCTACCTGTATAGTGGCCTTACTGCCTCGAGCATGGGTAAGCCTCCTTTTGGTTGCACACTTGTCCTGAATTGCTGGCTTGATTTGCACTTCAAATTCGACCACCGCGAGGGAATGCCAACTGCTTCGAAGCTCTTCCAACAAAGCCCTCTTCATCACATAGCCGACGTGTTAGGCTTCGGTGGTACTGTACTGAACCGCGTTCCGTGGCTGAAGAAACGCGAAGACTGGCGGTCTCACTTCCGCACCGTGACACAAGGCTTCTTTACTTGCGCACCGGCATGTTTGCTTTCGCTAGATCTTCTCATGAGGCCTTCTCCCGAAGTTGATCTTCAACTGATCGGTGCGACCGAGTTCATCCTTCATAATGCGCATCGGTGCTGCCTCCAGATTGGCATCCCACGCCATTCGTTCCGGCTACCGACTGGCATTGTTCCTTTGAAGAAGAGGGAGTTGGGCACTGAAGCGGATGCGAAGGAAGCGAAAGCTGTCAAAGCTCCCTGGAAGACAAGTGTTGCGGGAAAGGCCTTAGCGCACGTGGGTGAAGAGTGTGAGCTGTGGAGGGCTTATGTAACCGAACTGGGGAGGTTAAGGCCTAAGGCGCCTAAGCCCCTGATGTAGCTCATTCTGCTTTTCTGATGGAATAAAACCTGGAATGGATGTTTTGGGACCCCCGTCCCCTTAATTATTATTATCTTTTGTGTGGTTTTTCTTTTTCTTTGTGTTTTTTCTTTTGTTTGGATTATATACATACTCTTATCTTTTTTACTTTTATTATATATTATATATATTTTTTTAAATTTTTATTATGGGGACGTCTAGGGGCCTGGACGCCCCTAATTTTTTATTTTTTATTTTTTTTAAGTTTTTTATTTTGGGGGCGTCCAGGGTCCTGGAAGCCCCTAATTTTTATTTTATTATTTTTTTTTGATTTTTTGTTTTGGGGGCGTCCAGGCGCATGGACGCCCCTAATTTTTTTGAATTTTGAAAAAAAATAATAAAAAGTGGGGGCGTCCAGGCGCCTGGACGCCCCAAATAGAGTGGTTTCTATATAAATGGGGGGGCCTCACCCCCTGCTCACTTGTACTGTTCATTCTGACGACCCAGTCACCCCAGACGACCCATTCTTAGTCCCAATGGAGGGAGGAGGATCGAGCCGGGGTCCAGAGAAGCGGAAACGACGGGCTCGTCGTCCGAGGAGGCTGAGGGATGGTGCCGAGGAGGCCGCAGCGGCGGAGGAGATTGCCACAGGTGAGGAGGCTCTTCCTTTGGCCTTGGAGGCTACAGTGGATGCTGGCGACGTGGCAGAGGACGAGCACGATCCGGTAAGCCCCTAAGACCTCCATTCTATTGGTTCACTGGGTTAAAAGGGCGGACGAGAGGCTGTGTGGAGAACGCCGGGTGTGAGAGAAGGAGGCGTCCAGGGGCCTGGACGCCTTCACATTTTCTTTTTTGTTCTTTTTAAATTTATTTATTTTCATAAATAATAAAAAAAGAATTAAAAAAAGGAGGCGTCCAAGGAATGGGATGCCTCCATGATAATATATATATATTTGTTATTTATTTTTGTTTTTATTTTTTGGGTTTTTCCAAAATTAAAATAAAGAAAATGTAATGGAGGCGTCCAAGGTGTTGGACGCCTCTAAAAAAAACATAAATATTTTTAAAAATAAAAATAAAATAAGATAAATAAGTAATATATACAGTGTTATTATTTATTACTATTCATAATGCTGATGTGTTCTTGTTGGTTTTGTGGTGTGCAGGGCGTGATGAAGGGCCGGATCAGCTGGTCCTTAGTGGTGGCAGCATACCGTGGGCTGCCAGACTTCCAGAGGGCGCGTGTGGACGCCATGGGCTTTGGAGCTTTCCTTAGGATCGAGCCCTTCCGGCTCGACCTTCCTCTTATCCAGGCATTGAGGGAGCGATGGCACGCGCCGAGCCGAGCGTTTCTGATGCCCTGGGGGCACATGGTGCCGTCACTGGAGGACGTGGCTCGGATCACCGGGCTACGGGTGGACGGAGAGGCGGTGAGCGGGGTCACCTACCCCGACTACCGAGAGAGTGCCCTGGACCTGCTGTGGTTAGAGACGAGTGTGACTGACAGGGACAGCAGGGTAGTTGGCCGAGTGGAGATCATGGAGGCGCTCGGATTCGTTGACCTGCGCCAGCGGTTTAGCGAGACTGGAGCGGAGTTTCTGGCACGATTGGAGGGAGATGCCCGTGCAGCTTTCACCCAGGATCCGAGCGAGAGGGAGCTGGTGGATCTAGACCTCCGGAGGTTTCTTTTCTTCTTCTTGGGCCGCCTTCTGCTGGGGACGAAGGGGGATGGCATCCATTGCCGTTTCCTAGGGATCTTGGTGGATCTGGACAGAGTGGTACACTACGTGTGGGGGGCGGCTCTGCTTGCCCATTTGATTGCTGATCTCTCCCAGACTTTGGAGAAGGAGACGACAGTCAGTGGCTTTGCACCTTTTCTCCAGGTAAACATTTTATTTATGCATTCCCATAGTTAAATATGTAATTATTGTACTAATGATGTATGATAGATGCAGGTGTGGAGCTATTACTATTTCCCGATGGGGAGGGCTAGGCATGGGAATAGGAGGGCCGTGCCTCTGGCGCGGCGGTGGAGGCCGGTCGTGGTTGCAGCACCCCACGGCTACCAGCTGGCGTCACTTCGTCGGGAGCTGAGCGAGTATCCCGAGGCCATGGTATGATGCGTATGGTTTTTTGTGTTTTCTTATGTGACTGAATGGCAACTAATATGATGTATGTATGATGATGTAGGTGGTGTGGAGACCCTACCTGGGCATGGGCGATGCTGGCCAGCCTTGGGTTGTAGCGGGTCTTCCTCGTTTCAGGCGGGACGTGTGGGTCCATTGCCTGAACGAGATCGAGCCGCTTCGGCTGAGGCTGGTTATGAGGACGTTGGGGCTAGCCCAGGAGTGGGTTGATGTAGAAGAGCCGGCCCGCATCGGGCGGAAGACCAAGGGGAAGGCGAAGGTTGTGGACTGGCGTACGCGCTTCCCAGCATAGTACCAGGACTGGCAGCAGGGCGGGGTCCCAGTGGTGTCCCATGTACAGGACAGTACTGATTACCTGAGACGGTACCGGGCTACGTATGGGGACCGCCTCTTCCTTGGTGGTATGGCAGGGGTAAGTGAAATGAGAATGCTTCACTCTTTTATATGTATATGCATGTAACACTAACTTATGTACAATGTAGGATGCTCGTGATAACATGATCGCCGACCTGCGGGCCCAGTTGGCGGACGCCAGGCGGCAGTTGGTTGCCATCCGACAGGAGTTGGAGATCCTGGTGAGTTTATGCGATGCATTTTTTGTGACCTGGATTTTTTTGATACTTGGCCTCTAACTGTCGTTCGCTCTGTGTTTCAGCGGGCCCACCAGACAGCGGCAGCCGGGATGGCTGGTGGAGCGGGTTCCAGTTTGCGGGGCCCTCCTCCGGAGGTTTCTGCCCTCCAGGAGCAGCTGGCGTATGCGGTGGCTCGGGCTGAGGAGGCCGAGCGTAATCGCGAGGCTCGAGTGAGCGTTTGCGTGAGCTCGACTCTCCTTCTGGCTGCCCTCCTTCTATCACTGTTCTCTTATGGTGCATGCGTGCTTTGACAGGTGGCCGAGATCCGAGAGGCCCTGGCGCGTGCTGTTCGTGCTGAGTAGGAGCGCGACGCTCGGGTGGCAGAGCGTGACGCCCGGATTGCAGAGCGTGACGCCCGGATTGTGGAGCTGGAGGAGGAGCGTCGACGGGAGGCTGAGGAGCTCCCTCGTGACGTGCTGGATCTGCGGATCACCCTCGAGCTGTCAAGGAGGGAGGCGATGAGGGAGAGAGAGGAGAGAGAGAGGGATAGGGAGAGCGTGGAGAGAGAGAGGGAGAGGGATAGGGAGGAGCGACAGCGGGATCAGACCGAGAGGAGGGCTCTGGAGACCCAGCTGCTGGAGCTCCGATTGAGTCTTGGCACGGCGGAGGGGAGGCTTCGGGAGAGCGAGGAGCGGTACCAGAGGGCGAAGGAACGTGGGGCGCGACTTCGTCAGTCTGGTTCTTTTTCCATGGGCAGCTATCTGGTTTCTTCGGCCGAGGAGCGTCGTCGCATCTTCGAGGCTGGAGTGCCACCGCAGGGCGAGGCGAGCACGGCTTCTCAGGGTTCGCAGAGGCCCCCTAGGGATCCCCGGCAGAGGAGGGAGGAGAGAGATGACCAGGAGGGTGATGGCGAGAGTTAGAGAGTTACTTGTACACGTCACCCTTCTCACTGTATGATGTACTTTCGGCTATTATATGAAATGAAAATGGCTTTCTTGTGTTGTGTGTACTTTTCTCTCTCCCACACTTTCTTTTACACCACGTTGTTCACGCTTCACGGGACTTTGCCCTGGACAGGAGGGAACTACTTTGCATGGAGGTTTTTTTGGTTCCCTTTTTTTCGCTTTCTTTTGGGCGCGTCCAAGCGCGAGGACGCGTCTTAATCCTCAAATTCAAATTTAAAGCGACGGGTGGCCTTCCTTCTCTGTGTCTTTCCCGCAAACGAGCCCGCCTTCCGTCGAAACTTGCTCGCCCATCTTTGTCTTCTTCCCCTCGATCGATGGAGTTCGGCGGTCTGGACCACGGCGAAGGTGGAGAGGGACGCGGGACCCCTCGCCCAAGGAGGGACGCGCTAGAGCACAGAATGGCGTCTATGGAGGAGGAAGGGCCGCTTCGGGCCCCCGAGGGACCCGAGGGGCCCGATGTCACGGAGGGAGGTGAACACAGTCTTGTAGGTGCTTGGTTTTCCCCCTCTTTGATCCATTTTGAGTTTTGAAGCAAGCCGTACGAGGGGGGAAAGGGTTCGGCGAGTGTTGCACTTAAATGATGGATGCGTCCTAGACAGGGGACGCGTTCTTTTTGACTGATGTGGGACCCTTTTCTTGGTGCAGGACATGGCGAGGACCCTGGGCCTGGCCGATGAGTGGGCGAGTGCGGACGAGCCGAGCCGCGTCAGGAGGGAGAGTCGCGGCAAGGCGAGGCTCGAGGACTGGCACGTACGTCTCCCTGGACCGCAAGGGAGTGTATTGGTGCAGGACAGCGCCGACTTCCTGCGGCGGCAGAGAGAGAGTTATGCGGGGCTTCCCCAAGCTGGGGACACGCGTGGGGTCGGCGGCTCGCGGGCCCAACTGTCAGAGGCTAGGCGGCAGCTGGCCGTCGCTCAACATGAGCTGTCGCTCCTGGTAAGTTACGTGCCGCACTTTTATCTTCAGATTTGGAGTTTCACTGACGGCCGTTGTTTATTTTGTTCCAGCGTGCCCAGCATACGGCGGGGATGATTGGTGGCGCATCTTCTCGTTCCTCGGCCCCTTTTCTCGAGATTGCCTCCCTCCGGGAGCAACTTGCCGGTGTAGTGGCTCGGGTGACCCGGGCGGAAGAGGAGTGTGATGCCTGGGTGGCGACTGTAACGGAGCTGCGGCATCGTGGTGAGGAGAGGCCTTCTCTAGACATCCTGGAGTTATGGGTTCTTCTGCAGATGATGAGGAGGGAGGCAGAGAGAGAGAAAGCCAAGAGAAGGTCCGAGCGACAGCGGGATCAGACCGAGAGGAGGGCCTTGGAGGCCCAAGTGAGGGAGCTCCAGCTGGGCCTTCAGGCCGTCGTGCAGAGGCTAGGAGGGATGGAGACGCGCTACGAGAGAGCGCAAGAGTTCGGGGAGAGACTGCGCCAGTCTGGTCGCTTTGCCGCTAGTGGCTTCTTTGCCACGCCAGGGGAGGAGCAGCGAGTCACTACTGCGGAGCAGGCGCCAAGAGGCGAGGCAGGTGCTGCTGCACGAGGATCCCAGAGGCTTATGAGGGACCCGCACCTCAGGGGAGAGGAGGGGAGCGCCCAGAGAGATGAGTGATGGTGAGGATCGGCGAGCTGGTGGACTCGCCTCCTCTCTATGATTGTAGTGTTTATGACAGCTTATGTAGAATTATGAATAGAGTGATTTGATTTTCTGCTGCTCGTTTGTTCTCTTGTGCATTCCTTCTTCCCTACACTTCCTCTCCTTTGCACTGTTCCCATGTGATGGGTCTGCCGAGACTCAACGTCGAGCGGAGAATCGCGTCTTGTTGTGACCATTTTCCACGAGAATCTGCCGTCGAAGTCAATAATGACGGCCCTAGCCCCTTTTCCCGGATGTTGTGTTAAATTTTGTGGACGTCCTCCAAAACATGATAGGGTTTCCCTAGACAACATAGGGGGCTAGTCGTCATATTCTTCGTCCAATCAATCACCATGTGCGAGCGGTGAAGTGACACACGGGACCGCATGGCTATCATTAACAGGTGATGGAGGCAATCTTGGCCTACACTCCTTCCATTTCTATAAATTCGTGTCCCTTTTATCCTCCCTGGTATATCGTGAGCTAACTCGAGGAGCACAAGTTCTCACGGGAGAGGAGTTCAAAATTCTGAGAGTTGGATGGAGGGCGAATCTTCCCACTCCTCGAAGAGAAGCAGATCCAGTGGTAGTAGTTCCCAGAGGCTTTTAGACCTCGAAGTGGCGCTTCAGCGAAAGGGCCCAATCACAACTCGTAAGCCAAGTTTTCCTGCCCTTTTTTCCATTCTTTTTTCTTCCTTTCTTTCTTACCAAACCTCCTCTCCATTCCCTGCATGCGTAGTGTGTGATGAAATCACAGATCTCATGGGAGTTGGTAGTGGCAGCATACCGAGGTCTCCCAGATTTTCAGAAGGCCAGGCTAGACGTGATGGGTTTTGGCACCTTTCTTCGGATCGAGCCGATCCAGCTCGACCTGGTCCTGATCCAAGCCTTGTGTGAGAGATGGGACCCACTGAGTCCGGCATTCCTGATGCCCTGGGGGCACATGGTGCCCAGCCTGGAAGATGTGGTCCGAATTACGAGTCTCAAGGTGGATGGCGAGGCAGTGACCGGAGTCACTTACGCGGACTACCGAGAAGGTGCCCAGAAGTTACTGGGTTTAGACCTAGATGGTCGGAAAAATAGGTCGGTAGCTAGGGCGTCCCTCATGGATGCATTAGGGCTCACCGACACTCGTCGGCGGGACGATGAATCCTCAGAAGAGTTATGAAAGGATGGAAATAGGATGTCGTGCCGTGTACTGCACAGATTTCGGCGACTGGGAAAGATGCAACATAGATTTGAGGAGATTTCTCCTCTTCCTTTTGGGGAGATTGGTACTGAGCTCGAAAGGGGACGGTATCCAATGTCGCTTCCTGGAGCTGCTGTCAGACCTTGAAAGAGTAGGGTATTATGCCTGGGGAGCCGCCATGCTGGCACACTTGTTTGCAGGTCTGTTCCAAGAAGCGGACCGTGAGATGACTGTGAGTGGTTTCACACCATTCATCCAGGTATTTTTGGTTTTGCTTGTTTTGTATTATTTTTTATGTTTTTTTTTGTAAGGTACTGATGACCTGCACGGAGCAGCTGTGGAGCTATTATTACCTCTCGATGGGGAGAGCTCGCCATTGGCGACCCGCGATGGTGCCGCTAGCCAGGCGGTGGGAACCCATCATGAGTGCGGCACCCCTAACCTACCAACTGATGGTGCTAAGGCGGGAGCTACAGGAGTTCCCTGCAGCGATGGTAAACTGGAGACCCTACTCAGACATGGTCGATGCCGACCAGCGCTGGGTTCTAGCAAGTCGTGCCCGGTTCGGATGGGAACTGTGGATGCACTGCCTAAATGAAATCGAGCCGCTTCGGCTACGATTAGTTATGAGGACTTTAGGACTGGCTCAAGAACGGGTGGATTCAGCTGTGCCACCTCGTGTCGGGAGAAAGACGCAGGGACCGGGGACCTGCATTGACTGGCGCGTGCGATTTCCCGAACAGTATGAGGACTGGCAACGGGGTGGCACGATTGTAGAATCACAGGCGTGGGATAGCGAGGACTACTTGCGTCTATATAGGACAAAGTACGCAGAGTGGTTCCAACCCCGGGAACTTGTGGAGGTAGGTTTCCCCTTTTTCTCTTTTCTTCTTTCTACTTTTCTTGGTTTTCTGGTGAAAATGCTGACTCGTAAGGCTGCAGGATGTCCGGGATGCCATGATAGCGAATTTACGAACTCGCTTGGCAGAGATGGAACAACAGTTGGGTAATGCCCGCGGAGTTACGAGTGCCTTGGTAGGTGTACAGTACGTTCCTAATTAAAACCCCAGATTCCAGATGTTGGCTACTAATTCACGCAGTCGTAGCATGCCCAGATTGGCGCGGCTTCCCCAGCGATGGGAGTAGGTGGTGCCTCTTCCAGCTTATGGATTCCCACCTTAGAACTTGACTTGCTTCATGAGCAACTTACTCATGCCACGCAGCGTGCCGCGGAGGCAGAAGGGATGCTCTGTATACAGGTAAAAGTTTCAGTGTTGAGTTCTCTTGGTTTACGCCTTATCGCGTATCTGAGATGGTACACTTGGCAGGAAAAGGAGACGGAAGAAGCTCTTGCCAAGGCTGCGCAGAAGGAGGCTAGGATAGCAGAACTAGGGAGGGAACTGCGGCGTCATCCTGATGACGACTCGTCTAGGGATGCCGTGGAACTGAGGATCACTCTCCAGTTGGAGAGGGAAGACCGCGAGAGAGAACGTGCAGAGAAGAAAGAGACGCAGAGAGAGAAAGAGCCAACAGATTGACTGAAAGGGAGGAACGAAGGGCCATGGAGGCCCAACTATTCGAACTCCGAATCAGCCTTGGTCTTGCTGAACAGTGGCTGAGAGATGGTGAGGAGCGCTACCGAAGAGCACGAGAGCGTGGCTTTCGTGTTGGTAGCTTCTCTGCTGCTTCCGTAGATCAACGCCGGGATGTGGGAATAGGAAGAGGAGTACAGAGCGGTAGGAGTACCGCTTTTCGTAGTTGGGTAGCACCTTTGAGAGCGTTTTGCCCGGAGAGTAGTGGGACGAGTAATGCGGAGAGAGAGGGCGGAACTTGATGTAATAATTTTTTGGTTTTTTGGAATAAAATACAAGGTTTGGTTTGTTTGGTTTTCACCTTTGCTTCTGTTGCCTGGATCCCTGCACACATCACTGAAACAAACAAATCAGAATTTCTGTTCTGACTTGGCCCCTTGCTCAATAAGCAAATGGTCACTGTGACTGTCCTTGATAACTGGTCAAGGGGCCAAGCCTTTATTAACGAAGGCAATGGAAAAATGTGGTGACGATAAATGCGATAGGCAAGCACACGAATGCAAGCGGTATTAAAGTGAGATGCTGTACGCAAATGCGATCATGCAAAATTGATTTGTTTTCTTTTTATATTTGGCATTTTTTTTGTTTTATCATAAAAAAGATTTTTTGTTTGCAAATATGTACATTTTCTCTTTTCCATTTTTTTGTTGTTTTTATCATTTCAATTTTTTTTTGTTGCTAACGCCCGGCAAGCACCCAAATGGCACCTAACCTACGTGAGAACAGGGGTTTCTTACTAACCTCCCAGGTATCCTAAGTGCACATCTAGGTTGATTTGGGCCTCTAGACCCCTCGAATGATGATCCCGCCGGCTAAGACTTACCCTGATGACAATACCGTCATGCCATGCTTAGGCTCCCAGTCGCTTCCGACCACAGGGATTCACCCAAAAGGTGTTCGAGGTAAATGATTTGCCCGACCCGGGTCTGTTTCCTCACAACTCTAGATGGTATATGATGGAACACCCTGGAACCCTAACGACCAACTGCGCGACGCTGACCCGGAATCAGACGCCGTCGCACCCATAGGTGACGCGCTTGCATTGGCCTAAGCCCGAGGTTAAACAAGAAGACATCAAGGTGGTAAACAGGGGTCTTGACCAGCCAGAAACACGGAGACTCCTTCGCAGCGATAGCTTTTGCTTTTCAAAGTAGGCAACCATATGTGTATATTAAAATAAGGTCGCAGACCCTGGGCAGTTTTCGCCTTTCAGAAACTCCATCGAGCCTTTATCTTTAGAGGAAGAAGGAAGAGCGTGGGGGATAAACCTCTTGAGAGGATCAGCAAAACCGTTAACCCGGCGAGCGAATAAGGGCCCATTAACTCTTTCCTTTCGGACAACTTCGGACCAAATCTCGAGCATTTACATTCCACGGCCCCTTTTGTGGATTCAGACTTTTGCTTTGAGGGGTTCCGTTTATCGCAACAGGCACGGTCACGACCAGGCTTTTCTCTTGATTTTGATTTTGTATTTCTTTTGTGAGGGAGATATAGTCGTTTGACATTTGTGGGCTCCCTTTTTGTATGCCTGTGGGGACACTGCCCTCTTCTCGTGCTCTGATCGATGCTCGAGGAAATGGATCCTACTCTTGCCTTTGGGGTTTGAGTTTCGATTTCTCATGCTCAGCGTTTTAAGGGCGCCGACTGTCTCATTTGGTCGAAGAGAAAAGAATAAAGATTACAGCTTCCGGAGATCTTCTGGGTGACGCTCCACCGTAGGTGATGCTACCGACTTTTTTTGAATAAAATACATAAGTGAGCACATGTTAGCTTCCTTCGAGCGAGCATAGGCCGACGTGGCCGGACAGGGATCTCCACGGTTCTGGCAAACCAAGACCCGGTGACTACCAAGCCTTAATGGGCCCTATCCTAACATGAAGGTTAGATGCAGGAACTTAACTACGTGGTGACTGCCAGGCATCGGCATTTTGAATTTTCCATATTTTTAGTGGTTTTCGGTATTTCTTTGTTTTTGATGTTTTTATCTTTTCATCATTTTTTTTGTTTGTGCTAAGGGTAGTATTTCTTAAGATAAAGCCCATTCCAAGGGTGGGATAACTCGGTCCCTTCGGCGTTGACTAGCTTGTAGGCGTTGCCAGGGTACACGGCTTGAATTACAAATGGTCCTTCCCAATTGGGTTGGAGCTTAGAACGCGGACCTCCAGGTTTGACAAAAATTCTTTTTACGACCATCTCACCGACTTTGAATTTTCTCTCAACGACTTTCTTTTGGTAAAAGCGAGCGAGTCTATTTTGATACACACGCGCGTGTTCGGCAGCGGCCAGCCGCTTCTCATCCAAGAGTTCCAACTGGGCGAGGAGTGAATTACGACGATCGTCGAGGGAAATTCCTCGTCCAATTGTACCCTGAGAGAAGGGATCAGAGTCTCGTACGGGACTACCGCTTCCATACCATAAGTAAGGGCAAATGGAGTCTGCCCGGTGGGGGTACGGATTGAAGTGCGATAGGCCCATAGAGCTTCGATAAGCTTTTCTGGCCAGTCTGAAAACTTACTAGACTCGCAGTTTTTTTGATGATTTTGAGCAATGTTTTATTGGTGGCCTCCGCTTGGCCGTTACCTTGTGGGTAATAAGGTGATGAATGATGCAATGCAATTGCGTACCTTTTGCAGAGGTCCTGTAGGTCCTGAGAAATGAACTGTGGCCCATTGTCGGTGACGATCGTGCTTGGGACGCCGAATCTGGCGAGGATGTTCTTCATGATGAATTTGCAGACTGTTGATGCCTTGATTTCCGTGTAAGCTTCTGCTTCGGCCCATTTGGTGAAGTATTCCGTCGCAGTAAGGATGAAAGATTTCTGCTTGGTGAGGGAATTGGGATCACCTAGGGGACCAATGATGTCGAATGCCCACATGGAGAAAGGCCACGGGGAGATATTGGATGAAGTGAGGAAGATGGTGAATAGATTTTATCGGCGTGAAGTTGACACTTGACACACCTACGGACATAGACAGCACAATCTTCTTCCATAGTGGGCCAATAAAAGCCTTGGCGAATGATCTTCTTGGCGAGCATCTGACTATTCACGTGGCCACCGCACACGCCCGAGTGCGTCTCCTCTACACATTTCCAAACCTCATCGTCACCAAGACATCTTAACAGAATACCAGTAAGGCTCCTCCTATAGAGTAGACCTCCAACCAATGTATATTTCTGAGCCACCCTTCTTATGGCTTTCTTGTCCTCTGTGGTGGCCCCTTCAGGATAAGACTGATCTTGGCAGTATTTGACAATTTCATAGAACCATGGTTTCTCTTCATCAGCCAGTTCTTCTTCAACCTCTGCCAACATGATCTCCCTCTTCTCAAGGATATCTTCTGCAAGATCTTTCTTGCTATCCTGTCTTTGATATTTACGTAGGAAGCATCATCGATTGCAGGGGCGTGAAGTTTGTAGATGGAAATGGACTTAAACCATCTTCCTAGAGGGAACCTTATGGATGATGCCAACGAGGCGAGGGCATCGGCGAGAATATTCTGATGACGAGGGACATGAACAAAGATCAGTTTGGTGAACAGTTTGGCAAAGGCAGCAGTGAGTTCTTGGTATGGCTTGAGTTTGGGATCGCGAGTGCGATATTTAGTGAGCACCTGGCGAAGGATGAGTTGACTATCACCTACGACTCGCAACTCAGTGATACGAAAAGAATGAGCGAGTTCTAGGCCAGCTAGAAGAGCTTCATATTCGGCTATATTGTTGGTGACTGGAAATTTGAGTTGGTATGCCAATGGGAATGTGAGGCCTTCAGGCGACAGGAGGGCGATGCCGATTCCTCTCCCTTGAGAATTCAGAGCTCCATCAAAATATAGCGTCCACATTGGCTCATCTGATTGGTTGACGGACATTAGTTCCTCATCTGGAAACTCTGATTGGACGGGATCGAACTTGGGAAGAGGATGATGAGCGAGATGCTCGGCTATGGCATAGCCTTTAATCACCTTTTGCTGGATGTAGGTGATGTCGAACTGAGAGAGAAAACTTTGCCAGCGTGCTAGCCTATCCGTAAGGACGGCTTTCTCCAGAAGGAATTTGATAGGATTCATTCGAGCAATCAAGTGGACCTCATGAGCCAAGAAGTAGTGCTTCAATTTCTGCACTACCCAAACGAGGGCAGCACAGGTTTTCTCCATGACGGTGTACTTCTGCTCACAGGGATTGAGAAGTTTGGACAAGTAATAGGTTGCCCGTTCCTTGCCTTCTTCATCAGCTTGTGCGAGGACGGCTCCCACGGAGTCATCCAAGACTGAGACGTAAAGGATAAGAGGTTTTTCTGGTTTGGGTGGAATGAGAACGGGTGGACTAGCCAGATATTCCTTCAACCCTTCAAAAGCTTTCTGACATTTAGAATTCCAGTGGAATTCTACTCCTGGCTTGGTCAACTCGTAGAGAGGTCTACACCTTTGTGAATGTTGAGACACAAACCGACGAATAAACTGCAACCTCCCGATTAAACCTCGGACTTCCCTCAAATTCTTGGGAGGCGACATATCCCTGATAGCCTTAGCTTTGTCGGGATCTATCTTGATCCCTCTTTTTCTCACAATGAACCCCAGCAATTTACCTGACGACACACCAAACATACACTTCTTCGGGTTCATTTTCAGTTGGAACTCCCTTGACCTCTGCAAGACCTTAGCCAAAACTTCTGGATGTTCCATCCTGGTCCTTGATTTTACCAATAAGTCATCCACATACACTTCCAGATATATGTGCATCATGTCATGAAATATGGCCATCATCGCTCTTTGGTAAGTAGCTCCAGTATTCTTTAATCCGAACGGCATGACCACGTAACAATATGTTCCCCAAGGGGTAGTGAATGACGTCTTTTCCTGATCCTCTTCTGCCAAAAGAATTTGATTGTATCCTGAAAATCCATCCATGAATGAGAGGGTTTCGTAGCCTGCCGTGTTATCATCAACACATCAATGTGAGGTAAGGGAAAATCATCTTTTGGACACGCGCGGTTAAGGTCCCGGAAGTCGATACAAATCCTGACTTTCCCATCTTTCTTCATGACCGGGACAATGTTCGCCACCCATTGAGGATAAAGAACGACTCTAATGAACCTGGCTTTGTGGAGCTTATCGACCTCTTCTTTCATTTTCAAAGCCATTTGAGGGTGGAAACGCCTTAACCTTTGTTTTACCGAGACGGACCCTGGTTTTAGGGTTAAACGGTGTTCGACCAAGGTTGAATCCAGACCCGGCATATCCTCGTAGCTCCATGCGAACGTGTCCTTATATTCCTTGAGAACCTCAATTAATGCCTCTTCTTCAGAGGGTGGTAGGTTGTCACTTATGAGGATGATCCTAGGGTCTTCCTCAGTTCCCAAGTTGACTTCTTTGGTGGATTCTTCTACGGCGGTTGACGGCTCGTCGAATCTCCTCATTCCACTTGCATATGCGCTCGCCGCATCCTCATATTCTTCACCCTCATCTTCAATAGGGCATTCTTCATTCGTGATCTCGTAGACTCCATACCCTTCATCAAATGCACAGTCGCCCTCACATTCTATTTCTGGTAGCCGGATGGGATTTTCTAGCAACTGGGGGATGGCAAGGAGGGCTTGACATCTGGCGGCTAAATCCAGAAGGAATCGACGAGGGATCTGCCTACCCTTGGATCTCTTCCTAGGTACTACCCTTGGCCTATCATTCCTAGATTGACTGACAATATTTACAGAAGAAGAGGAAGACGAAGAGGATGGTGTAGAATGTACAGGAGAAGACCCCTCAGAGGAGGGGTAGAAAAGGTCGCTCATCGGACCTTGGACGGGTGGTCCGCAAGGCGGTACGCACCCGTGGGAGATGTAGGAGGTTTCCTCAACGAAGATGTGTTGTTGGGGAGTTTGAAAATTGACGTTTTTTTTTTCGTTTTCATTTTTAATGACAAAGCAGTGAAAAGAGATTGGAGGAGAGAGAAAAGTGGTTATGGCTAGAGGATTGTGAGGCTCATAGAGCAGATCATGGTTGAAGACCTGGCGCGGGTTGAAAAGCCCGCGTAGGTATGTAAACAGAGAAGGGGATCTGGGAAGATCATCAGACAATTGTCTGGCCCAGGAAGAAGATATCAGCAAAGGCTGAGACGAGTGGATGGAGAAGATGGCGGCTAATGAGCCGTCGACGGCAATGTTGAGGACGGATGAAGATCCGTCGATGACAGAGTCCTTCTGGCGAGGACGAGGATAGTTTGGAACCTTGGCAAGAGTGGTAATATTCTCTGGTATTCGGAGATCAATGGCGGTCCTTCAAGTTGCGGAGACGAGAACATCCTTTCCAGTGCAACGGAAATGTCCCGTATGTCGAACCATTTGTTCCACTCGCATTCCGGATCTTTGATCTTGCCTCTTTTGGTGATCCTCGGACATTTTTCAGCCAAATATACAGCATGTGATCCCCCATATGCTTCTCGTGGGTAATCTCCCATCTGAACAACGGGCCCTCTGTTGAAGTGGTTTGATAGAGTCCATGTGAGGGGCTTCCAATCCGCCCTGAACGGTCCTTTGAAGCCTAGGCCAAACCTACGGTTCGGCCTAATTTCCTTTGGCGGTTTGAGCATACCCTGTAATTGTGCGCCCAGACCTTTACCCTGTTGATAGCCGATGTTCCTCATAATCTCCCAACCTTTGGAGTGAAAAGGGAGACATGATGTTGCGGTTGTCCTGACCGGCTCCTTTGGTGCTAGTGGAACGTGAGATGAATCACGTACATCCAGTAGTGACAATATGGGCCGATGAGACGGCCAAACAGAGGGCAGAGAGGTGTTGATAGCATCCACTGTGTGAAGGACAGGTGTACTGACCACTTTAATAATTCTCCCATTGTAAGGAAACTTCATGCACTGATGGTTGGTGGAAGGCACAGCGTCCATGGCTTCGATGTAAGGGCGACCCAGTATAGCCTTGAATGTGGGGTCCATGTCGAGGACATGGAATTCCGTGGGAATTGACATGGGGCCTAGTTCTGCCTTCAGAATAATCATCCCCTGCGGCGGCCTTTTGCTATTGTCATAGGCCGTGACCGTGATCGAGGAAGGTCTTATTTGTTCCTCGTCGATCCCACACAACTGAAGAGTGCTCATGGAGATCACATTTATGGACGCACCCGTGTCCACAAGACACAGGTTTATGGATACCCCATTGATTTTTATTGAAATGCACAATGCATATTTCCGAGCTTCCTTGGGAGCGAGCTCGTAGTTGTGGAACATGATGGCCGGTTGTGTGTCTGTTGGGGTCAGGACGGTCGAAATCTTCTCCACGGGGAGGTCTTCATTAACCATGACTCTTTGAAGGTACTCCATTAAGGCTGCCTGGTGGGATGTGGATCTTTGAAGAAGCTCCAGGATGGAGATCCGAGCAGGCGTCTTGTCCAAATGTTTTAATAGATCATACTGTGTTCCAGGGATAGCTCTTTCTGGTTGTTCTCCATCATCCTTCTCTGGCTGAGATTGCTCAAGATTCTGACTGTTGTGGGGGAAAACCCTGTGGAAAATCCTTCCACTCCGGAGCACCATTGCCTGCGGCTTTTGTACCTCTGTGGGGGTAGCAGTGGGTTTTAACAGAGGTTTGAGGGGTAGTGGTGGAGGAATGGTCGATGAAGCAGGGGTGATGACGGGAGCAGGGATTCTGATGAGGGGTTTGTTAGGTGGAGGCATGGTGAAGGTAGAGGGGATATCGCGCGGATTATGAAGGATAAGGGGTCTGGAAGGTGGAGGTGGAGACGAAGTAGAAGTGGGTAGGGCTTGAAGTGGGCAATGATTTTGAGGTGGGCGATGAGTAATGAGTGGTTTTGAAGGCATTAGTGGTGATACGGTGGAGAAAGACGGGGTTATGTATGGTTGACGGATGATAAGGGGTTTAGAAGGCGTAGGGGTAAATGTGGTAGAGGTGGATGGTAAAGTGGGGGAGTGAGAGAAGATGAGAGGGTGTGAAGGCGTAGTGGAGAGTGTCGGTTGATAGGAGATCGGGGTACGGATGAGGGGGCGTAATGGTAGTGGAAATGGTGAAGGCGATACTGACGCGGGTTGATGAGAGAGAGGTGCTACCCGGGCAAGGCAAGGGTGTTGCGTGATGATAGGATTGGCGGTAGAAAGAATGGAGGTACTTTCCTGGTGCCACACCTGCTCTCTCCCGACTTCCGGGAAGGAGGAGATGGGGTTAACCTGATGATTGGGCTGTTGGTGCTCCGGTAATGGATTCTGGATTATGCCCATGTCGGGCTGTTGTTGTGGGGCCTGCTGAGGCTGTTGTTGTTGTTGTGGTTGCTGCTGCTGCTGCTGTTGTAACTGCTGCTGTGGCCTATGAGGAGGTCTCCTAGCCTTAAGAGCGGCGACGTATCGTCTCATTTCATCCCAATCTATTTGATGTTCATCATTCATATCGTGGATGTAATCTTTGAAATGGAAGCAGTAATCTACTGTGTGTCCTGGCTGCCTGTGGTAGACGCAGTATTTGGAGGTATCAACATTTGGGGGCCACACGGGCCTTTCTCTGGGTAGGGCGAGTTGGTTTGATGCCATGAGGGCATTAAAAATGTCTGCTAAGGTTTCTGGCAATGGTGGATAGTAGGCTCTCTTGGGACCGAGCGGCCTCCTTTGTTGCTGTTGGGGACCATAGTTCCCCGGGGGTGGAACTTGGTTGTACTGAAGCGGTGGTTGTTGTTGCTGAGGTTGTGGTTGTTGTTGCTGGGGTTGACGTAATGGAGGCATATTATCCTGGGGTGGATTATTTTGGGGTGGAGGACGAAGAGGGAAAGGACCTGGTTGGAGGGGAAGTCGGGGCATTTGTGGAGGCCTTGGGTTGACCGCATAGTTGGCATTGTTGACCGCACCCACTTGCTCATTTGTCACGACCCCTTCTGTGGCTCCGCCCGGGACACCAGCGCCTGTCTTTCTGACCACTTTGGGCTTCGACGACTCAAACATGTTCATAATGGGGGAGTCTTTTAACTGGGTTTGGATGTATCGGGCCCTTTCATAGAGTTCCTCCATTGTAGTAAGTTTATTCATGGCCAGGACGTGTCTGAACTGTGGGGTTGCATTAGACACAATCATCTTCACTTGTTCGGGCTCAGAGAGGGTATCCCTTATTCTTTCCGCTAGAGACCTCCATCTATCAGCATAGCGGACAAAATCCTCATCGGGCTTCATCTTTTCGGCCACTAGGTCGGTAATGGAGAGTGAGGGACCGACCCTATCCCTATATTTCTGCAAGAACCTTCTCTGGACTATTTCAAAATTCTCGGCCTCGCGGGGCTCTAAGGAATAGAACCACTCAAGCGCGGGACCATCCAATGATCTCCGAAAGAGGTATGCCAGGGACCTCTGATCGTTTTGCCAATAGGAGGATTCATACATGAAATCCTTGAGGTGAATGAAGGGGTTGCCGGTACCATTGTATCTGCGGTACGT
Source organism: Amorphophallus konjac (assembly GCA_022559845.1). Classification (NCBI taxonomy): domain Eukaryota; kingdom Viridiplantae; phylum Streptophyta; class Magnoliopsida; order Alismatales; family Araceae; genus Amorphophallus; species Amorphophallus konjac. The sequence continues at coordinate 217,380,016 of CM040118.1, forward strand.
GGGCATTTCGGAGGGAGGAAGATGAATGACGGGAAGGATTGGTAAAGCAACCTCCGGGGTGGCTTTCACGTCCACCATCCTTCTCAGATTTTGAAACTGCTCGTCCATGCGATTGAACCTATTGAGGAGCGATTGGGCGAGCTCCTCTGGAGGTGAAGGTAGCACTTGCCACTGGGGGAGAAACTGTCTCCCGGAGACTTGAGGGGGGAACCCGGAATGAGAGGGAGCTGTCGGACCGCCGACAGTTGGCCCTGGCTGAAGCGGTGTGTGGGGAACAACGGGAGTTTGAGATTGTGACGGGAACTGGAATGAGGGTGGTTGTTGGCTCGCTTGTCCTTGAAGCGAGGGAGACTGGATGGCTTGCGCCAATGAAGGAGATGGAATGGCCTGCACGGACTCTTGGAGGGTGCGATGGCCGGAGTTGATTCCTGGGGCGTGGGGGAAACAGATTTCCCTTTTAGAATGGCCTGGAAGGCCCGGAGCTGTTCAGAGGTAAGCTCCGTGTTGGCGAGGACGCCCAGTAAGGAAGAGATATCCTGCGGTGGGGATGTGTCCCCGGCAATAACCTGCACCTCATGCGAGTGCTCATGAGAAGGACCCGAGTCCATAGCATAGACTCGCGGGTCGGCTGACAAACCACGACTAGGGTGGTTCTCCTCAAAAGACTCGTGAGCCATGCTCACAGTTTTCCCAGAACGCAAAAACATACACTAGCAAGCAGGTAGCAGAGATTATCAAACAAGTTGATGCCTTTACGCCCTTTTTTTGTGTTTTGATTTTGATGATTTTTTTGTGTTTTTAGCGAGATCCGAAGTTCACACAAAATGGGGACCCTAGTTTATTTTTGTTTCACCGCCGTGTCAGCTAGGGTCTCTCGTCTCACCACGAATGAAATGACTAACTTCGGGGAACTTCAATGGTACAACCAGCCCAGTGAACGAAGAGGAGATTCTTCGATGTCGGGGACTTACGGAGGTCCCAGTGGAGGAGATTCTAGTCCGTTGAGAGGAATTCTCAAACGGAGAGTCCTTCCTTCACCGGGAAAGGGTGATCCTAAAAAAAATGAAAAAAGGATAGAAAAGAGGGATGGGATGCATGCAATGAAATGCCGACAGAGATATGGAGTGGGAAAACAACAGAAATAACAGACATATAATAAACAAACAACCACTCAAAACTGACAGTGCTGCCGTGAGCACAACGGGGGCGCGCGCGGGCGCCAAGGTGGAGAGGCACGGATGGTGCCGAACTTGCAAGGGTAGCCGAAAGGAAGCAGTAGAGGTCCCACCGTGATCGCCAATCTGTGAGCGACGTCACGCGGTTCGGGGTGCGAAGAGGACGCGGAGCGCGCGGGCTCCTTCTTTTTGTTTGCTGCAACATAGAAATAAGAGAAAAGAGAAGGGGCCACCACGGGAGATTGCTCTAGCGGGGCGAGCGTGACAAATGCGATATAGCAAGATATGGGGGTTAAACGGCCATAGTGGGAAGTGACTCGCCGCGACCTCGGGGGACGGGAATGGTGCAGAAATTAAATAGCAGGAATTGAAACGGCCATTGGGGAAGTGACTCGCCGCGGCCTTGAGAATATGAGCAGATAGGAAGATAGCAGAATATAAAGAGAATATAAAGAGCGAGAATTTAAATGGCCATTGGGGAAGTGACTCGCCACGGCCTCGAGAATATGAATAGATAAGAATATGACAGGATATAAAGAGAATTTAAACGGCCATTGGGGAAGTGACTCGCCGCGGCCTCGAGAACATGAATAGATAAGAATATAACATATAAGAACGGGAATTTAAACGGGCATTGGGGAAGTGACTCGCCGGGGCCTCGAGCATATGAGCAGAATATAACAGAATATAAAGAGTATATAAGAACGAAAATTTAAACGGCCATTGGGGAAGTGACTCGCCGTGGCCTCGAGAACAAGATGTGATCGCTAGGGGCCGAAAGACCCCAAAATGAAGAAAGTGATCGCGCCTACCTCAAGAGCGGGAGATGGCGGGTTGCTTCTTCCTCCCCCTTCGGCCGGCCGACGGAGAGGGCTTTCCTTGGGTACCCTTGCAAAATAACGAGAAACAAGTAACGAGTGGATTAGAAAGATGAAGGTGTAGTATTCAAATCCTTGCGATAAAAAATAACGAAATGATGGTAAGACACACACCTGGTTGGTGTTGTCTTTTAAACCCCTCTCGGACTCGAGTAGGAGGAAAATGAGATGATGGATGCAAGAAGTATATAAGAAGAGGCGCCCTTATGAAGGGGGATAGATGATGCGAGATGATGAATGCAAAAGAACTAGGAAGAAAAGGAAAGGATTGGCTTATTGGATGTGCCGATGGTGAAATCCGGCGGAGCTCCGGCAGCGTAGGGATGGCGTGGAAGCGCGGTGGATGAAGACGACCTTCCTCTCGCGAGCGTGGGCACCCGAGAAGCCGGCAGAACCTCCACCTACAAAAGACCCCACGGGTTAGAAAATGACTCCGGTAGCCTCTGGGCTCCGGCAGCCTATCGGATCTCTTCGAAGCTCTTCCAGAACTGAGGGGGTGGGCCTCTATTTATAGGGCTCCGGAGGGTGGAGGCGTCCAGGACCCTGGACACCTCCATCAGGGCCGAACTAATATTTTATTCTATTTTTATTAATTTTTTTCAAATATTTTTGTGGAGGCGTCCAGGGCCCCGGACGCCTCCAACAGGTCCACCGAAAACCGACGACGGCCGCACGCGGTTTGGCACAACGCGTGGTTTTGTGAGCGGCGCCTCGTGATTCAGAAATGGGCGCGTCCAGGTGGCTGGACGTCTCTATAATTTGGATTTTTTCACACACGACAAACCGTCGTTCGGTGGCCGGCGCCCGTGAGAGAGTTGATGGAGGCGTCCAGGGGCCTGGACGCCTCCAAAAATATATTGTTTTTATTTTTGTTGTTTTGTCTTTTATGCCAAGGATGGCATTTTAATTTTTTATGTTTGTTTTTATGGAGGCGTCCAGGGGTCTGGACGCCTCCATTAATATGTATTTTATTATTATTTTTTATCTTTTATGCCAACTGGCACTTTCCACATTTTTTATATTTGTTTTTATGGAGGCCTGGACGCCTCCATTAATATATATTTTATATTTATTTTTGGGCTTAAAAAAAGAAAAATAAAAATAAAATAAATTTAAAGAATGGGGGTGTCCAGGGGCCTGGACGCCCCCATTAAGACCCACCGGGTCCTCAGTCGGCTGCCGCCCAGCAGACACCCTTCTTGGTTCCGGAACTCCTGACGCGTCTGACTGGTGTTGATGCCGTCCGAATGCTGTGACGAGACGATTCCGGATGCCGAAAAGGGCGGAAGAAGACTCAAGAAAAGGAAGCACTCAAGTGAGTTAAAACGCGTAAGCCGTCGCTGGGCATTGTATAGTAATATGAGACTTTCTCAGGAGACGTCAAGAATGGCGTGTCTACAGGAGGTGGAAGTAGTCCCACCATGTTCGGGCATCGTCGTTTGATACTTGCCCAGCTCTATGCCTGTTTGGCAATGCAAATTGTGAAGAGGAAAAATGAATGTGCTGATCATAGCCAAAATTCTGGCTGAAGCGGAACGGATAATATGGCTCCAGCCACAGAATGCCACTCTTCCAAAATACGAGGACGCTCGGTCTAATAGCCAGCGCCCAGTCAACCAATTCCTGCTCCAGAATGGGCCTCGTGCACTTGGCCCCAGAAATCGGACGGATATATTCTTCTGTCTCAAAAAGCTTGCACTGCCTTGTCCTGTTCACCAATGGGCTTGAATGAGCAGCCAGTCTCCAGAAGTGAAGAACCTCGGGCAAATCCATGGGAACCCGGGCTAGCTTGCCCCGAATGGCGAAGAGCTGTTCCGCTACCGATGTCGGTTCAGCACTCGCGAACTCTATCATCCACGGGATAAGATGAGCCGATTGCAACGCCTGAGGAGCAGCCTCCAGGAACAAGGTGCAGACCCAAGCATTGAAGAAATGTAATGAACCCACCGTCCACAAGCTCCTGGGGAGACGCGTCTTGTGCAGATCTCCCAGCATCTTGAAGATGAGACACAGAGCCACCGAGCAAAGGGACAGCTTCGTGCCCTGAGCCATCAGACATGCAGAATAGATGGCCTCCGCTCTGATCATGCTCTCATCGCCTTGCGGGAGAGCGAAAGAACAAATCCAATAGGTGACATACGTAGCACAATGGCTGACTGCGTCAACACTGGTGGGGTTCGGGTCCTCCCTTTGCCCTCCCCTCGAAGATGATGATGCGGCGGCCTGTCACCGGACCCTCTTCTTCCTCTTCAGAGCCATCGGTGCTACTGCAGGGAAGTCCTCATACTTCTTCTTCCAGCCAAATAAATGTTGAAGCCAGGTGCCCATCCGCACTCGCCACTTCTCCCCGGGCTTTCGAGTCTCCCTCGTGTCATACGATGAGCGGTAAAGTGTGCGATACGCCTTCATCAGATAACGATAGGCGTAACCTGCCAAGTACCGACCTTCTCTGTCAGTCTGATCCTTTAGCCAGTCTGGCCAATAAACCTCCTCGTACGGCTCTCCGTTGATGGGTAGGCCACTGAGTTGTGAGAGGCTCCATAGATCTAAAGAAGTCTCTCCCTCTGAAGTATAGAAAGTGTTGTACTCGGGACAGAAGACTTCGATCATGCCGCAACATGGAACTCGGGATATGGGGTAGAGGTACCTTGAGGTGTACACGTTGTGATATATGCCACCCCTGGTCAAGATAGGAGCGTAGTGTTACAACACATAATCTGTGAATTCCACTGCTCCGGGTCTGAATGCATGGGCGTCGGTGGCCCTCAGTTCGGCAAACCACCCCACAGATATACGATGCTTAAAACGGACCGCCAGGCAGTCCAACAGAAAAGACTCTTGTCTATACCCCCATGTCAACGGGGCAAGAAATAATCCAAATAGCGGCTTCTCCTGGTCTACCCAGCCTGCGGAGTCATTCCATCGAGCAGGCACAAATTCAGGGGCTCTAGTCAGCAGCCCGTCTTCTGGAGCCAGATCTTGCAGTCCAAGCACGGCGCTCCATTTCCTGACTTCTCCGGGAAGATAAATAGGCCTTCCCTACACCACACAGTCTGTCAAACTGTCCCTCTCCACTAGCAAGGCTTGCTCGACTTTGCAAACAAGGAACAGATCTCTCTTCCCCTGAAGATTGAAGCGCCTAAGGAAGGACATCAGATGTTTGTCCTTGGGGTGGTCCTTCCTGACAGCACCTTCCCGATCATATTGAAAAGAATCACCCCCGAGGATGAGGAGGCGACTAGGATCCACAGTGTCAGTTTCCGAATCTGAGGACTCTGCAACTACGGCAAGCTGATCATGCCCCCGATCTAGGGAATGAACATTCTCTCACATCACCACAGCACGGGAGGCGAAAGAAGAAGAGCCAGACGCCATGTTAAGCTGCGAAAGGCACATCAAAGAATAAGCAAGGTCAAAAAATAGTTGATCATGACAAATTTCTGACAAAATTTTGGCAGAGTCTCCCCAGCACGGGAGATTGCCAAAGGAAAGCGTGAACATGTCCACTAAGGGAACGGTCCCTAAAAGCGGCCATCGGCATTACGCCAAGGCCAAACGGGACACCCGGGGGAGTAGCTCCGAGGGCAAGCCCTACTAGAAGCCTCCCGGGGCCCAGAGAATGGGTTTCAAAACCCGAATAAGCAACACTCCACTCGCCCCTAAGAAATCTCGCCCACGCCCTCAGCTCACTCGACGTCGCGGGAGGAGAAGAAAAGGAAGAGAGAGAAAGAAATTTCACAAATGAACAGTGGTAAAGAAGGGAAGAAAGGTGAAAACCTTATATAGGGGGGGGGTTCCTCTGTTAATCCGACGTGCTATTTAGCGCGCCGAATTAACCTCCTCCCAAGCCAAAAGGCGCGCCATTTTAAGGCGCGCCGGATTAACTTCCTTCCAAGCTCCTAGGCCACGCCGGATTAATGTCCAATGCCCAGGGGCGTGCCGGATTAACGTCCAATGCCAAGGGGTGCACTGGATTAACCCCACGCCGTATTAACATTTAAGCCGCACCGGATTAACGTCCGTGTTGGATTAAGGGCCATCCCGAGCTTCCGTCAATCGAAGAGGAGATCAATCCGGGCGAAGCTCATCCGTCGATCTTGCTACACTCGTGCCTCGCCGGCAACACCCACGACTGGGGGGCATTTGTTGGCACTCAATATATGGTTCACGGCAATCAAGCATCAAAGATGAATGACATGGCCCACTGAAGCACAAAAGCCGATAGATATCAACATATTGAAGCCCTCCCAAGCTGCCAGAGCCTTAGGTCACCCTATATGAACACCGGGGACTTCACCTCAGGAGAATCGGGATGAATTCACAACCAACCGGCAGTGCGACCAAGCCTGCCCAATGAACCGGCATCGACTCTGTCATGCCGCATACACTACACCCATTGTCTGACCAAGGGTGACGGTCTACCCGGTGGCCCGCCACCTCATGAAAGACTCTCCTGAGATGAAAGAACTCCCTTGGCTCTTCAGAATGGAAGACCGAAGGCTCTATTGGTAGAAGATCCCGATTATCCGGCACGGGTACGGCTTCTCGCCAAGTTGGGTCCATTAGTGGCCGAATGATCGCCCAGTCAAGGCGGAACTATCCCGGGTGTTATTCCACCCTCTGAGAAGCTTTGAACACAAGCCAGGCCGAGCTAGCAGCATGGATCATAGTGCCAAAAGCCGTGTCAGCGGAAAACCCACGTGTTCAAACCAAAGATACTCGAGGTTCCGAGAAGGGCCATACGCCTTCCTGAGAGCTTCGACAAAGCTTCCTATCAAGGTTTCGAAGAACGGCGGCAAGATGAACGGTCATGGCCACTCACGAAACCATCCCTGGACTCACCGGCTAACCCGCAACGAGCGGGAGATGTTAATACAGTGCGCCCTTATCCGGCGCCCCCCCTAAACCGGCGCCCTTAAATCCGGCGCGCCTAAAAAGATAGAAGAAGCCTATTCCCCGGCGCGCCATTCTCGGCGCCAGATTAAGCTTCTAACCTGTTCCTATATATATTGCTGTTCGACTGAGTAAAAAAAAAAGAAGAGAAGAGGCGAATTAAGAAGGAGTTCTACTGGCGATTGCTCGAGAGAGAGAGAGAGAGAGTCGGAGAGCCAATCAAGTTCGAGGGAGAGAGGGTTTCCTTGGGGGAGAGGTTGGGTTCTCACTGAGTGCCCCCCTTCAACGCCATCTTCCTCTCCGCCTGAAGCCTTCTGGAGCCGGAGAAGGAGAAGGAGAGTCTGATACTCTAATTTTTTCCGGTGAAGTTTAGGTGGGTCGTCTGTTTCTCTCCCAGTCGTCTTCCCGTTTTGTTCCCTCTTAATCGAATGTAAACGAGAGGGGGGGATGGCGATGATATGAGCCAATCTCCCCCCCCCCTCCTCATCATCTCTTTGAGGTGTTCTTCCTCTGTGAATCTCTCTGCAATCAGAAAATGGTGGCCGTGCCACGATGCTGGCGCCAGATCTGTAATATATGTGTTAGCCTCCCCCCGTTTGTGGGATGATGGTATATATATATAAATGTGCTGGTGGATTAAATGCTTGATGCTGCATCTCTTTCTTCCACTTCTATCTCAGTCGGTGTATCTATATGTTTCCTTCTTCGCGTGGTTTTTGAACCCGATTTCTCCGACTCTCAATATGCCCTGGGACACCATGGGCTACAGAGATGACCCCTCCCCGGGTCCTTCCCATTGACGCAGTGTCCGTGTCTTACTCGACGGTTCCTGCAGACTTCATGGATAGAGGTGTGCTTGTGCACTTGCCTCTTCCTGCTCTACTTCAAGGTCTGATCCCCACTTCCCTCTATCTTTGCATTGTTCAGTTGCTCAGAGAAGGTGGGGGTCACCTCCAGAACAGTAAGATCCGTCCTGTGATTGTTGCATGCCAGTCACTCGAGTATATGTGTATGTAGTTAAATCATCCTATCTACATACTAGCTACTCCTTCTGCGGCTGCTAATCGCCTTTTCCTCCATGAATGTTAGTCCAATCTCGTGAGCATCAATACCTTAACTCTGTGAATGGTAATCTGTCAATGCCGAATGTCTTCTTTCCCCTCGTTTGTGGTTTGCAGCCGCTAAACTATCTTTGCTCCGTTGGCTTTGTCCCAATAATCCGGGGAGGGGGACATTCCCCACAGTTTCATAGAACCGCCAATGGTCAAATGGGCTCCACCTGTGGATGATGGATGCTCCCTACGGGCCATAGGGCTAACATCAACAGGGGCTTCAGCCCAACAATTTAAACCCACATCCCTTCGGGGCCCTGTGGTGACTATGGGATGCATGCCCCTAGTAGGCTAGTCCTCGGGGCTTCTCGTCCTAATGGCCGTCCCTCTCTTGGATAACAGTGCAGGCTATAGGTTGCTCACCCCTCGTAGGCTAGCCCTCGGGGTTGTTGTTTCCTTCATTATCTGCCTTATCCACCTATTTTAACCCACGGAATTATGGTGCTCCTAGTAGGCTAATCCTCGGGGTCTCTGTTGGCACTCAAAATATCACTCGCGGCAATCAAGCCTCAAAGACGAATGACACGGCCCACTGAAGCACAGAAGCCGATAAATATCAACATATTGAAGACTACTCAAGCTGCGAGAGCCTCGAGTCACCCGGGATGAACGCCAGGGACTTCGCCTCAGGAAAAGTTGAGATGAATCTGCAACCAAACGGCAGTGCGACCAAGCCTGCCCAATGAATCGGCACTAACTCCGTCCTGCCGCATACACTACACCCGTAGTCTGACCAAGGATGACGGCCTACCCGGTGGCCTGCCACCTCATGAAAGACTGTCTTGAGATGGAAGAACTCCCTTGGCTCTTCAGAATAGAGGACCGAGGCCACTGTCGGCGGAAGATCCCAGCAACCCAGCACGGGTATGGCTTCTCGCCAAGTTGGGTCCATTAGTGGCCGAATGATCTCCCGGCCTGGGCGATGTTGTGCCCCTTAGGCACAAGCATATGGTATCTTGTTTTGATGATAGCAACACAGTGAGAGTTTCACAGTGAGCCATTCATTGTGTTTAGTGTACATGCATTACTGCTAGTTACTGCATATGCAAACACTTGGTCGATGCATTGCATTCTGTCAGATATCAAGTCTATACATCCATTGCTTCAGTTCAATATATGCTTTGTGCATACATTGCATCGGTGCATTGCTTCTTCTGTGCATATACTGCATCAGTGCAAATAGTTGCTGCATGCATCTGTTAAGAAGTGTGTACATTCTTCAGGTGCATCGGTGCATTGCTTCTTCTATGCATATACTGCATCAGTGCATTGCATTGCATGTGTCTGTTAAGAAGTCTGTACATTGCCTTCTTGTTCATGCATTGCATCAAAGTCTATACAGACTTGGTCCATGCGTAAGCATAGTAAGTCTGTACATTGGTAGCATGAACATTTGCAAAGTCTATACATCGCTGCATCATTCACGCTTAGAGTCTGTACATTCTTCAGGTGCATATCTCAGCAAGTCTATACATTGGACTTGAACATATAGGAAGTCTGTACATCGACTAGGCAGCAAGTATGTACAGCCCAAGTCTGTACATAGCATCATATTGTTCATGCAGTGTCTTTCAAAGTCTATACATTCATGCTTGTTCATTCATCCAAGTCTATACAGCCTTTCGCATTGGACTTAAAGTATATCCATTTGGCAAGTCTGTACATCGGACTGTTCATGCATTCATCTCAAGTCTATACATCCAATTGTTCAGCTTGTGGCTAAGTCTGTACAACGTCTAGTGTTTCTTGCAAAGTCTGAACATTGCATTGGTTGTATAGACTTAGAGCTGAAGTCTGCACATTGCTGTCTTTACCTACGCTCAAAGTCTGTACACTGCATTGGCATCTTTACCTACGTGCTGGACTGGGCAAGTCTATACATTCTTAATCTTTACCTACGCTCATCTATACATTGCACTGTAGCATGCATCTCTTCAAGTCTGTACATCGACTTAGCGCTCGCAAAGTCTGTACATTGGCCTAGCGCTCATAAAGTCCATACAATGCCATTTGTTCATGCATGTTAGCAAGTCTGTACAGCATGTGTTCACAACACAAACTCTGTACATCACATGCTCACACAAACGCCAAGTCTATACATTGGCTTTGCTTGCATGAGCTTGAAGTCTATACATTGGATTGGCTTGCACGAGCCAAAGTCTATACATCGTGTGCTGACAAGTCCACACATCGTGAAGTCCATACATTCGTTTGCCTTGCATTGGATCAAGTCTGCACATTCATTGCTCAAGTCTCTACAGCCCTTGAATTGGCAAGTCTGTACATCGCATGCATTACCCTTCAAGTCTGTACATCGTCCTCCATCTCACTTAGCATCTCATGCTAAGTCTGTACATTGGACAAGTCCATACATCGTGCATGCATCGTCTCATCAAGTCTGTACAGGGTCTGTCTATAATGCATTCACTAGAGTCTAGATAGTCATGAGTAAGTCTAGACATCGTCTGGTTGCATAACGCATAGTCTGTACATGCTTTGTCTTCGCATTGCGAAGTCTCTACAGCGTAAAGTCCATACAGTCATTGTGCATTCGTTCTTGTTATTTTTCTTTTTCTCAGCACCAACAGGTTTAGCTTTCTTTTTCTGGTGCTGTGATGGTTTTTGTGTAGTCCTGGCATTCATTTTGTTAAAATCATTGTTGTTTTTCTGCCAGTGCCTTGGCCAATGAGTGTACTGGAAGTTGTGGCCCAAATTGGTCCTAGGCTGACCATAGAACCCCTGGTGACTAGGACTCCATGTCCTAAAATGACTATCCCATCTCCTAGCTGGCTGAGATCTATAGGGCTAATACCAAGTGGGGAAATTTTGATACCTAGACCTCATGTATGCAGGGTTCCACCCAAACCTATTAAGTGGTTGAGAATGAATGTTATGATAGACTTGGGCTCTAGGGAAATAGGGATGAGCAAATTGGTTCCTAGCTGCACTTGATCTCCCTGCCACCTTTGACCCTCTAGGTTTCTGAACTGACTTATATTGGGTCTTTTTTTGAGCAGTTAATGGTGATGGAGACTTAGCAGCCTTGGGCTGGGGTTTTGATGTGCTAGCTGGCTGACCCCTAGCCTTGGACTTATCCTTGGAAGAAGAGCATGCAGCTCTAGGCTCTACAACTTTCTACTTTCCCTTGTCCTTAGCACTGGACACTTTTGATTTTACATTATTGAAAGCAGATTTTTCATTGGCCATTTTTATGAGTGGTCCTTTATTCTTTTCTCCCAAGAATGAGATGGTTTTCAGTTCAAAACTCTTTTTAGCTGAGGGATTAAAGCTGAGACCCTCCTTTCTGAAATTAACTTTTGACCCTAGCAAGGCATTTAGATTTTCTGTTCCTTGGGTCATGCTTTCAATGATTTTCATTTTGTCAATTTTTCATTTTCCAGATTTTCAATAGTTTTCTTCAATTCAACATTCACTGACAAGACAACTTCATATTTTTCATTTGAAATTTTTATTTCATTTTCAAACTTCTAAATTGACAATTTCAGTTCATCAATGACATTTTTCAGCAACTCATTTTCTTTCCTACAATCAATCACAACATGCTTTAATTCATCAAACTCAGAACATGCACTTTTCAATTTTTCATTCTCTGATTGTAAACGTGCAAGTTTATCAGTAAGTGTTTTATCATTAACCAGAGAATTCATTTTCTTCTTCAAGTGTCTGTTTTCCTTAATATCATTCGCTTTATCTAACAGATCTCCATAAGCATCTTCCTAATCAGAAATAGTATAATGTTCGAAAAGGGATGATACCTGATCAGACACTTCTTCTTCTTCTCCATTCCTAGCCATCAAGCAGATGCCCTTTTCTGATTTTCCACTATCTGAGGAAGTGCTCAGCGTGCCTTCTTCCTCATCACTCCATGTACTGACCATGGCCTTTCCCTTTGGCGCTTTCTTCCATGGTCTTCCTTTGATTTTCTGTAACTCTGGACAATCAGCCTTCATGTGGCCAGTTTTCCTGCAATGATAACAAGCATTATCGTCAGATTTTTCAGCAGGTTTAAATTTATATCTGTTTTGCTTCCTGCTGTGGCATTTTCTGTAGACATTTTTCCCTTCTGTTATAAGAAATCTTCTGAACTCTTTTGTAATCATTGCTAGTTCATCCTTTTCAAAATCTGATCCAGATTGGCTCCGATCACTGGATGATCCATTGCATCTGGACTGTTTTGAACAACTATGTTTGGCTTTCAGACCAATAGGCTTCTTGTATTCGAGCTCTTCAGCTTGAAGAAGATTCATCTCGTACGCCATCAAAGAGCCTATCAGCTCATTTGGTTTCATCTTCTGTAGATCTTTTGACTCCTCAATCACAGTTGCTTTGGTATGCCATATCGGAGTCAGCGATCGAAGAATCTTCCTCACAACATCATGATCGGTATAGCCTTTTCCCAGATTTCTTAGACCATTTGTTATGATGGTCAGATGAGCATACATATCGGTCACTGTCTCACCGGGCTTCATCCGAAATGCTTCATACTTTGTCACTAGCATATTAGCTCGTGTCTCTCTCACTTGAGACGTTCCCTCATAAATGACCTCAAGAGTATCCCACATCTCCTTTGCCGTCTTGCAGGCTGACACTCTATCAAATTCAGTGGGATGGAGTGCACATTGAATGGCGTTGATGGCGCTCCAATTCAGAGTAGATTTCCTGATTTCTTCTCTGGTCCACAATTCCTCATTCTCATGTAGCTCGTAGGGACCTTTGCTTATAATCTTCCAGATCTCGTAGTCTTTGGCTCTGAGGAAGACCTGCATCCGGTTCTTCCAATATGGGAAGTTGGATCCGTCGAAGAATGATGGCTTCGTAGTAGATTGTCCCTCTGCTGTTAACCTTCTAGCTTCCATGGCCGTTCCTCTTTAGGATGTTAGTCCTGCACAAAGAGTTAGGCTCTGATACCAATTGTTGGGACGCTAAAGGTGATCTAGAGGGGAGGGTGAATAGATCAGCCACCCGTTAAAAAATTACTGCAGCAGAATCAAATGCGGAATGAAAACTTCTACTGAACAGATAATGGGCACAATGCAAATACCACCCAGAACAGATGAAGAACCGTTCTAAGTAAACATCTACTGTGCAAAGACAGAAATATAGACGTTATGCAAACCACAAAACAAAGACACAGTAGATAAAGACTTTTAGGTGGTTCGGTCCTCTAGACCTACATCCACCCCACACTCAACCCGAGTGTGGATTACTGCTGACTCACAGCTTGAACCGCTGGGCCTCACAGCTTGCCTACAATCCGCTGAGCCTATTTTCATGCTCATCTTCTTTTAATAGTCTACAATCGTCCATGATATGTCCAGCTTTGCCACAGTAATAACATGAGAATTCCTTCTCAGATGCATGCAAATGAGTAGATGATTTGTGAGTGACATGCATTAACCTATTAGACTCCACACAGCTAGAATAATTCACAGTACAAGTAGGGACATTTTTAACTTTGTTCATCTGACCATCCTTTTTCAATTTTTTACCTCCTTTCACAATTTTCGTTTACTTTTCATTTTTCTGGGCTTTGAACTGAAATACAGATGTTGAAGGTAATTTCTGATTTTTATTTTGTTTTGGGGATTGACTTGAAGTACCAGCTACATCAGAGCTTTGCACAAAAATAGTGTATAGCTGGTTTCTAGTAATTTCCTTAACATCAGAACTATAGCTTATCCCCCTTTTTGAGTTATTATCCTCACTTTTCATGACATCTTTCATCTTTCCTTTTATTTTAGCAGACTCAATTTCTGAATTTTCCAGATCATAAATTTTATTTTCCAAAGATGCTATATGAAGCTCATAACTGGCTATCTCCTGTTCACTGCAATTGACACATTCACTTAAGACTTTATTTGCAGTTTTATACTTCTCAACCTCTTGTTCCAGATTGCTCAAGATTTTTAATTCTTCATCACAGATAGCTTTTCCCTTTTCTGTGGTGAGAAGTCTTTCAGACAAGCCAGTGTTTAACCATTTCAATTTTTCAACTTCAGCTTTCAATTTAGTGTTTTCTTCCTCAAAATTTTTATTCTGAATTTCATTACCATCACATCTCTCTCTTCCAAACATCAGCTCCAGTTTTTCAATTAGTTCCTCTTCCCTTTCTTCCACTTTGATTTTCTCAGCAAGCAGATTTCTGTGATCCTCTTTAAACACAGTAATTTGTTTCTTCATCCATTCATTTTCATTATAGATCTTCATTACGTTCTCTTAGAGCTGAGCACATATCACAGCTTGACCCTACAGAAGAGATATGCATTGCTTCCTTGTTGATTTTCTCTATTTCAGCTTCAAGATTTTTATTCTTCATCTGAATTTCTACATTCTCAGCTTTCGATTTCTTCAGATCAAACTTAATCCTTTCCAACTCTGCCAAGTTCATCAAATGTTCATTAGTTGTCAGTTTCAGCTGACTTTCTAATTCGAAGATTTTATTGATACCTTCATGGTTTTTCTTTTTCAACATGCACATTTGTTTCATATTCAAGTGAGACTCAGATAGACATTTATCATATAATTCATTCATTTTCAGGCACTTTTCACATGATGAATTAGAATCACATTTATCAATTTTCTTTTTCAATCTTTTATTCCCAGATTTCAATTTTTCACATCTATCATTAAGTTCCTCATTTATATTCCATAGATCATCAATCGAAAGTTCTTCAGATTCAGAGCTTAGCTGAGATGATGTTTCATCATCATCATTTCTCCGATCAGCCATCAAGCATTTGCTGTGATTCCTGATTAGCTTTAGTTTTTCCAAAATTTCACTGGCAGACCTGCAAGAAGAAATGCATTCGATTAGAGGTCTGTCAATTGATTCTTTTAGTAAAACTACTGCTCTAGTGTTGACAGAGTCTTTCAATTTGTCCTTCTCAGTCCACCTAGATTTATCTTTTGATAATTTGTGTGGACCATGAGTTATTATCTTCCAAAGATTTGAATCAGTAGATTTTACATACCGATGGAAATTTTTTAACCAAGAATCAAAATTATTACCTCTGAATATCGGAGGTTTAGCCATCGAGATATGATGAATGCACTGAAATCAGATGAACAACTCAAGACACACAACTGATGAAACAAAACATAGAACACAAGAAGGACACTCTGAAATGCACCAAATACTAGCAGGATCCTCTACAAATTGTTAGATCTGTTAAGTCAGAAACCTGCTCTGATACCAAGTGTTGGGTTTGGTGCGTTGGATCCAGAGGGGGGTGAATGGATCAGCCCTTTAAAAATTTCGCTCAATAAGATCTTGAATGCTAACTAGACAAATTTAGCCAATCTGAAAAGCTAATTAAAGTTTCAGCTGAACCAGTAAACAAACATATATAGCGCGCCTAAGCATTCAACTAGCGGAAGCACAATTAGACAAAATAAACCACAATGGACAAGAGGGTTTTTAGGTGGTTCGGTCCTGCAGACCTACGTCCACCCCACACTCAAACCAGAGTGTGGATTCCGCTGACTCACAGCTTGAACATCTGGGCATCACAGCTTGCCATACAACCCGCTGAGCCTCACAGCTTGCTGTCCGAGGTATCCACCTCGCCCGCTGAGCAACACAGCTTGCTGTCCAGTGGAATCCACCACTGCAACCGTTGGGGATTACAGCTTGACCCGTCTAGAGGCAGCACCTCTGCAAACGCTGACTAATAGCTTGATGAAAGGTAAAAGATGAAACAAGAAAATGGGAAACAAACAGCGACTGAAAGCTGTAAATGAAGCACAAATAATATGCCTCTCAACAGAGCTGACTGGCCTGGATTTGATCCACGGTCCAGTGAAGACTGATCTTCATAATGAAGCCTCTCTCTGCCCTTCTTCTTCTTCTGATCACTCTGTCTCTCTTTCTTTCTCTTTTTCTTTCTCTTCCTCTTTTATCTGCTCGAGCTCTCTATCTCTCACTTTTTCTCTTCTTTCTCTTTTGCTCTTCTTCTCTTTCTCTTTTTCTTCTCCTTCTCTTCACACTGGATCGTGCAGGCTATCCTCTGCTTCTGCTTCAATCACGATCAGTCTTCTTCTAAGGAAGAAGGCTTCCTTTTATAGCAGCAGTAGCTAGGGCGTGTGATCTCCACATTTCCCGCCCAAAGGCCTCAGTCCACGTGGTAGCTTCTCAGCCTGTTGTTGTACACGTGTCACGATCCTGGGCACCTCATCCATCCTTGGATCACGTGCCCTGTCATCAGTCTCTGCAAAAATCCATGTCAGACAGTCGAAATAGAATTGTCAGTTGAAGGTTTAAGCGATGTACAGACTGTATGAAGGTAATGCAGTGTGTAGATTTTGTAGTGTAAAGGCAAGGCATGTACAGACTTCACGTTGTGAAAGCAAAGTATGTACATCAAGAACGAATGCACAATGGCTGTATGGACTTACGTTCTGAACAATGTACATACTTACCACTTGAAGCGTGTATAGACTTCATGTTCACTATGCAGACTTTGTAATGTATGGAGCAATGTATATACTTAGAGTGAACGATGCACAAATGCATGAAGCACACATACTATATAGACTTAGTGTGGCTTGAAGCACAGAATGCAATGTACAGACTTGTCAGCACACGATGCATAGACTTGTTAAAGAAGAAATGCATGTGCAGACTTAGTGAATGCAAACTATGTAGATGTTGTACAGACTTATGCAATGCATGAACCAATGTCTAGACTTTGTGAAAGAAGCACACAGGCTGTACAGACTTGTGCTAATGCTGCAAGAGGACAATGTATAGACTTTAGCTCGTGCAAGCAAGGCCAATGTATAGACTTGCCGTTTGTGCAAGCAGAACGATGTACAGACCTTGTGTTGTTAACACAGGCTGTACAGACTTGAATGATGCATGCACAAGACACTAATGTATAGACTTAGTCTATGCAGTACTGTATAGACTTCGTGTGTGTGCTACAGAACAATGTCTAGACTTTGAAAGCTTGAACACCTAAAAGATGACTCTTTCCTAGGCGTTAGATTCAGAATGAACGCTCCTACTGATGGGCGTCAAATTTCAATCAAAATCAACCATGATGAAGTGCAATGTTCAGACTTGACAATATATGACTAACATGTGTGTTACAGACTTCGAATCACTATATGCACGATGTACAGACTTCAACTCAAAGGAGAAGGTGGATGTACATACTTTAAGTTCAACTGAGACGGTGCATGTATATACTTGACACTGTATAGGCTAGTATGTTCTGAACAATGTATAGGCTATACAGTCTTGGCATGAGACGTAAGTTGAGACGATGGATGATGTACAAACTTCAAGTCCACTTGAGACGCTCAGTGAGACGGACGATGTATAGACTTAGCCAGACTTCAGCTTGATGTACAAACTTCATGAACGATGCATGCAATGCTCTGGACGATGTACAGACTTCTATATGCTCAAGACCATGCACAACGAATGTATAGACCTGCTGTAAGGAATGTGCAGACTTGATGCATGAAGCAAGGCACTGAGGAATGTATAGACTTTCACAATGTATGGACTTGCCAAAGGAAAGGCTGTACAGACTTGATGCAATGCAAGGCAACGAATGTATAGACTTCATGATGTGTGGACTTGCCAAAGGAAAGGCTGTACAGACTTGATGCAATGCAAGATGTATAGACTTTGGCGAAGCAAAGGCTGTACAGACTTCAACTCAACTGCAATATATAGACTTACAGATGCAACGTAGGTAAAGGTCCTAATGTATAGACTTCCAATGCCTTCGTCAAATGCGATGTATAGACTTGAAGAAAGATGCATGACGGTGTATAGACTTGGAGAGTCAAGCTGCTGAATGTACAGACTTCACCTGAAACAGTCCGATGTACAGACTTTGCCTAAAACAGTCCGATGTACAGACTTGCTAGTGTGCATGCCACAATGCAGTGTATGGACTTTGAGTGTGCTTGCAGTGCTGCAATGTATAGACTTTGAGAGCTCTGACTATGCTCATGTAATGTATAGACTTGCCTTAAGCAAGGGCTATACAGACTTGCTGCCTAGCCGATGTATAGACTTAGCAGACTTATGCATCTATGCACGAACATATGCAATGTGTAGACTTGTGATAGTGTGCAGACTCTGTATATGCATGAGCAGCGTATGGACTTGCTAGCCAGACACTACACAGACTCTGTATATGCTAATGCATACAGCAACTGTTAATGCACTGATGCAGTGTATGCTAACCACAATGAACTATAGTAATGAATATATCAGACATAGCACACTCATGCATTCTCCACAGAATAGATCAGTCATATGCATTCATGTTGCTATCATTCAATGTGATGCTGAAGCAAAACAATATGGTGACTCATTCATGTTGCTATCATTAAAACACCACATCATCAACAAAGCACAAGGGGCACAACAATCTCCCCCTTTTTGATGATGGCAACATAATGAGTCTCACACTGACTCGTCAAACTATTCTCCCCCATTGACATAATCAAAAAGAAAGAAAATGGTTTGAGAGACAAAAATCAGCACACAAGGATAGAGAATGAAACATAGTTCATTGAAATAGAGTTCCCCCTATCAACATGCATGCAGAACCACTCTCCACTTAATGCAACTAATAACCAAAGCTCCCCCTGAGAACATGAGTGAAATCAGGATGGAAGATTTCAACAGTGTGGAGAGTAAAGTGATTGATGATAGGAGAGAAAAAATAGACAACAATGATCATAAGGCATCTCAATGAATAATCAATAACAACCCATTCTCCCCCTGAAAGTATAACTTCCCTTGAATTATTTCTCCCCCTTTGAGAAAGGAATATGAACGGATGAAACAATAAGGTAAGGGGTCACTACACAACAGCTGAAGCAATGGTTCAGAAGGTGAGTATGATTATAAGCAACTGTTAAGGCATAAGAATCAGCAATATACAGTCTTAAAAAGAATTCAGGTTTAACAGTGATAAAGATAGAGTAAGGCAGCTGACCACTGAAAAAGAGTTATAGACTCCATTTATAGCAATGAATCTAAGGCACATGGTTTTAACAATTTTCACTCAATCACTTTTGAATTCAAGAGGTTACAGCAGTTTGATTTTCACTTTTTAATTTTCAGAGACTGAGCTAAGTGAATAGACAAGTGGCATTTATGCTGTTGACATTAGGTGTACACCTTGATTAGAGGCAGGTACCCCCAGTTACTAGGCATAAACTACTAGATCTATTTCAGATCAAGACCTACAAGGAACAATTTTCACCTTTGACATTAAGGGCACACCTTGATCAGAGGCCAGTACCCCCAGTTACTTGGTGAAAACTCCCTCTATAGATCTGACCCTATGAACAGAGATAGTCTGAAGCACTTCATGACTTATGAATTCTCCTGCTTCTTTGGAGGAGATCACAGTTTCTCAGTGCAATTCAGCCATTGCTCTGTCACCTTGTTCAGCTCATTACATTGATGATCTTATTCACTGATGCCCTTATTTCTTTTAGAGTGATTGTAAAAAAAACAGTACACACTCTATTTACCTTTTCTAGACATATCCAGATTAACACATTCATGCATTAAAAAAAACCTTTTCTATTCTAACCATGAGACAGAGATTAAGAGCTATAAAAGTTTTCTTTTATCTCAAGTTCTGAAGTGCAGACACTGAACTCTTCTATTTATAAAAGTTAAACCTTTAGTTCCTTTCAATTTGTAAATGTGATTCTTATGAATGAACAATTGCAATAACCACAACTCAATGCACTAAACCAGAAGCAATGCTGTTGTTCAGTGAAAGTTAAGAGAATTGATAGCAATTGGCAATATGGTTCAATAGCATCTGATGTCAAAGAATATGACAGAATTGAATGGGGACTATGAGAAGTGAAAAGGATTCAATGTATTGAACAGAATTCTCAGCTCCCCCTGACACCAAGATGCAAAAGATATGCTATGCAATACACTATTCTACATGCAGACTATGCAACAATTATACATAGAGCAAGTATGCAATCATTTCAAGTTTATGCACCCAAGTCATGAACATTTTAATCCTTTTTCAGATTTTTCAAAATGGATGATATGCAATACACTGCTCTATATGAAGACTAGACCCTTGGTACTTGGCGAAGAACTTGGTCTCAATGACCATCTCACACATAGTAAGAACCTCCAGACAGATTTCCCTGCCTTTTAGTAACTTACTATTTGATATACCAGGGTTATGCAAGGAGATACAGTGCAAAGCAGATTTCACAAATAGTCATGCAAATGATATATGCAGACATGTGACACATGCATCAACTTCATGCACTAAATGACCCATTCTAACACAGTGCAAGGTATGCATCGACTACAACAATGATTTGTGCAGTGCATCTAGCATCCTATTTACATAGTGCAATCAGTGCAAGAGAAGAGCATCAGATATGTGCAGAGTAAATTCAGTAGCTGAGTCTGGAATGCAGACTGATCAACTAAACAAGAAGAGACATCAGAGATTAAACGAACAAATCCCTAAGTGTGTTTGCAGGTATGCCTGGTAGCCGGGAACAAACTGATGAAACAGAAAAAGCTACTTCAGGCATATGACAAGAGGCAGGGCCAAAATTCTAGGAGCTGAAAGTTGTCAACAATCTGATGCAACACCAAGGGTAAAAATAAATCAGTCAGGTAAAGTAGGTAAGTGATTTAACTTCAGAATTGAATTAAGAAAGTCATGTTGATTTGGTTATTTAAATTCTGATGTTCTCTTCTTGTCTAGCTGATTAGTCTGCATTCCAGACTCAGCTACTGAATTTAATTCTAAATAAATTTGATGTTCCTCTTCTGCCATCTATTGCATCGAGTTTGAATGGTTCATTTAATGCATATAGTTGATGCATGTGTCTAATGTCTGCATTTATCATTTGCATCAAGAAATTGTTCAATGCATATAGGACTGCTTTGCACTGCATATATCACTTGCATAACCTTGGTATATTAAATGGTAAGCTACTAAAAGGCAGGGAAATCTGCCTGGAGGTTCTTACTATGTGTGAGATGGTCCTTGAGACCAGGTTCTTCGCCAAGTACCAAGGGTCAAGTCCTCATGTAGAATAGTGTATTGCATCATATTTGAAAAATCTGAAAAGAAATGATCATTGCATAGCATATTTTTGCATCTTGGTGTGAGGGGGAGCTGAGAGTTAAGTTTAGTACTTTGAATCCTTTTCACTTCTCATTGTCCCCATTCAATTCATTCATATTCTTTAACATCAGATGCTCTTGGACCTTCATGTCTATTGCCATCACTGTTCAACAATTGCAATCATTTCCCTAACCTTCACTGAACAACATCATTGCTTCTGGTTTAGTTTATTGAGCTGTGGTTATTGTAATTGTTCATTCATAAGAATCACATTTACAAATTGAAAGGAACTAAAGGTTTAACTTTTATAAATTGAAGAGTTCAGTGTCTGCACTTCAGAACTTGAGATAAAAGAAAACTTTTATAGCTCTTAATCTCTGTCTCATGATTAGAATAGAAAAAGTTTTTTTTTAATGCCTGAATGTGTTAAATGGGATATGTCTAGAAAAGGTAAATAGAGTGTGTACTGTTTTTTTTTTAACAATCACTCTAAAAGAAATAAGGGCAGCAGTAAATAAGATCATAAAAGCAAAGAGCTAAACACAGTGACAGAGCAATGGCTGAATTGCACTGAGAAACTGTGATCTCCTCCAAAGAAGCAGGAGAATTCATAAGTCATGAAGTGCTTCAGACTACCTCTGTTCATAGGGTCAACTCTATAGGGGGAGTTGTCACCAAGTAACTGGGGGTACTGGCCTCTGATCAAGGTGTACTCTTAATGTCAAAGGTGAACACTGTTCCTTGGGGGTCTTGATCTGAAATAGATCTAGTAGTTTATGCCTAATAACTGGGGGTACCTGCCTCTGATCAAGGTGTACACCTAATGTCAACAGCATAAAGGCCACTGGTCTATTCACTTAGCTCAGTTTCTGAAAAATCAAAAGTGAAAAACAAACTGCTGTAACCCTTTGAAAAATAAAAGTCATTGAGTGTAAATTATTTTTCTCAATACATATTCAAGTTGCCTTTCTTGAACTTCCATGTTTAATCACAAAGGGTATTATTTCTGACTTATCTATTAAAACCATGTGCCTTAGATTCATTACTACAAATGGAGTTATTAACTCTTTTTCAGTGGTCAGCTGCTTTACTCTATCTTTATCACTGTTAAACCTGAATTCTTTTTCAAGACTGTATATTGCTAAGTCTTATACCTTAACAGTTGTTTATAATAATGCTCATTTTTTCAACCAATGCTTCAGCTGTTGTGTAGTGACCCCTTACTCTATTCATGTTCCTTCCCTACCTGTGATCATCTGTTTCATCTGTCCATATTCCTTCTCAAAGGGGGAGCAATAATTCAGGGGGAGTTATTCATTCAGGGGGAGTTTGAGCTATTCTAAGGGAGATCTGCATGTATTCTGCATTTTGCACTCATGTTATTCCTTCTTTTTGATCATGTCAAAGGGGGAGAATATTTGGTTTGGTGACTCACTGTCACTTTGTTGCCATCATCAAAAAGGGGGAGAATGTTGTGCCCCTTAGGCACAAGCATATGGTATCTTGTTTTGATGATAGCAACACAGTGAGAGTTTCATAGTGAGCCATTCATTATGTTTAGTGTACATGCATTACTGCTAGTTACTGCATATGCAAACACTTAGTTGATGCATTGCATTCTGTCAGATATCAAGTCTATACATCCATTGCTTTAGTTCAATATCTGCTTTGTGCATACATTGCATCGGTGCATTGCTTCTTCTGTGCATATACTGCATCAGTGCAAACAGTTGCTGCATGCGTCTGTTAAGAAGTGTGTACATTCTTCAGGTGCATCGGTGCATTACTTCTTCTGTGCATATACTGCATCAGTGCATTGCATTGCATGTGTCTGTTAAGAAGTCTGTACATCGCCTTCTTGTTCATGCATTGCATCAAAGTCTATACAGACTTGGTCCATGCGTAAGTATAGTAAGTCTGTACATTGGTATCATGAACATTTGCAAAGTCTATACATCGCTGCATCATTCACACTTAGAGTCTGTACATTCTTCAGGTGCATATCTCAGCAAGTCTATACATTGGACTTGAACATATAGGAAGTCTGTACATCGACTAGGCAGCAAGTCTGTACAGCCCAAGTCTGTACATAGCATCATATTGTTCATGCAGTGTCTTTCAAAGTCTATACATTCATCCTTATTCATTCACCCAAGTCTGTACAGCCTTTCTCATTGGACTTAAAGTCTATCCATTTGGCAAGTCTGTACATCGGACTATTCATGCATTCATCTCAAGTCTATACATCCAATTGTTCAGCTTGTGGCTAAGTCTGTACAGCGTCTAGTGTTTCTTGCAAAGTCTGAACACTGCATTGGTTGTATAGACTTAGAGCTGAAGTCTGCACATTGCTGTCTTCACCTACGCTCAAAGTCTGTACACTGCATTGGCATCTTTACCTACGTACTGAACTGAGCAACTCTATACATTCTTAATCTTTACCTACGCTCATCTATACATTGCACTGTAGCATGCATCTCTTCAAGTCTGTACATCGACTTAGCGCTCGCAAAGTCTGTACATTGGCCTAGCGCTCATAAAGTCCATACAATGCCATTTGTTCACGCATGTTAGCAAGTCTGTACAGCCTGTGTTCACAACACAAACTCTGTACATCGCATGCTCACACAAACGCCAAGTCTATACATTGGCTTTGCTTGCATGAGCTTGAAGTCTATACATTGGATTGGCTTGCACGAGCCAAAAACTATACATCGTGTGCTGACAAGTCCACACATCGTGAAGTCCATACATTCGTTTGCCTTGCATTGGATCAAGTCTGCACATTCATTGCTCAAGTCTCTACAACCCTTGAATTGGCAAGTCTGTACATCGCATGCATTACCCTTCAAGTCTGTACATCGTCCTCCGTCTCACTTAGCATCTCATGCTAAGTCTGTACATTGGACAAGTCCATACATCGTGCATGCATCGTCTCATCAAGTCTGTACAGGGTCTGTCTAGAATGCATTCACTAGAGTCTAGACAGTCATGAGCAAGTCTAGACATCGTCTGGTTGTATAACGCATAGTCTGTACATGCTTTGTCTTCGCATTGCGAAGTCTCTACAGCGCAAAGTCCATACAGTCATTGTGCATTCGTTCTTGATGTTCATACTTTGCTTGATGCATTCTACATAACACACTGCAAAGTCTATACATTGTCTTCACGTTGCAAAGTCTATACATTGTCTTCACGTTGCAAAGTTTATACAATGCATCGGTGTGCTGCATACACTGCGTCAAGTCTATACATTGCTTCGAACGAAGTCTGTACAAGGTGTCGACATTAAACTGATAATTCTCTGTCTGACAGGCTCTGTTCATTGGGCACGTGATCCAAGGTTGGAAGGGTTGACAGGATGACACGTGGGCAAAACACTTGGGCGGGAAGTGTGGAAGACACGCGCCTAGTGCTGCTCCTGCTGTGACTGATTATAAAAGGAAGCCTTCATCCACAGATGAAGACAGATCGAATATTCAGGAGCCTTGAACGAAAAGCAGAAGAGCAGAGAGCCCCCCTTTGATCCAGCAGAAGAGAAAAAGAAAGAGAGAAAAGAAAGAGAGTTGAGAGAGTGAAGAGTTGAGAAATTTATTCCTCAGATCGTTGGTTCAAAACCCGATCTGAGTTTGCTCACTTGTTTGAGCTACATTCCCTGCAGGGATACATTTCCCTTTCATTTGTTTGCCTTTTTGTTTTGTTTTCGAATCTCTTGTGTTCAAGCTGTTAGTCAGCGTTTGCAGAGGTGCTGCCTCTGGACGGGTCAAGCTGTAATCCCCAACGGTTGCAGTGGAGGATTCCACTGGACAGCAAGCTGTGAGGCTCAGCGGATTGTAGGCAAGCTGTGAGGCCCAGCGGTTCAAGCTGTGAGTCAGCAGTAATCCACACTCGGGTTGAGTGTGGGGTGGATGTAGGTCTGGAGGACCGAACCACCTAAAAGCCTTTGTCTACTGTGTGTTTGTTTTGTGGTTTGCATAACGTCTATATTTCTATCTTTACGCAGTAGATGTTTGCTTAGAACGGTTCTTCATCTGTTCTGGGTGGTATTTGCATTGTGCCCATTATCTGTTCAGTAGAAGCTTTCATTCCGCATTTGATTCTGCTGCAGTAATTTTTTAACGGGTGACAGATCTATTCACCCCCCCTCAAGATCACCTTTAGCGTCCCAACAGGCAGAACTATCCCGGGTGTCACCCCACCCTCCAAGAAGCTTCGAGCACAAAATAGGCCGAGCCAACAGCACGAATCATAGTGCCGAGGGCCGTGTCAACGGAAAACCCGTGTGTTCAAGCAAAAGACGTTCGAGGCTCCGAGAAGGGCCATACGTCATCCTGAGAGCTTCGACGAGGCATCCCATCGAGGTTTCAAAGAACTGTGGCAAGATGAATGTTCACGACGATTCCTGGAATCATCTCCAGACTCACCGGCTAGCCCGTGACGAGTGGGGATGCTAATACGGCGCGCCCTAAACTGGCGTGCCCCCTTTATCCGGTGCCCTCTTATTCCGATGTGCAAAAAGCTTCATAGGACCCTCTCCCCGGCGCGCCATTCTCCACGCCGGATTAACCCTCGAATGTGCCTGCATAAAAGGCCATTCGAAACAGAATCCAAAAGAGGAGGAGGTTTTTGAAAGAAGAAGAATTAGAAAAAAAGAGAGAGAGTCGGGGAGCCAATCACCTTCGAGGGAGAAAGGGTTTCCTTGCGAGAGAAGCAGGGTTCTCACCGGGCGTTCCCCCCTCGCCGCCGTCTTCCTCTCCACCTGGAGCCCTCCGGAGCCGGAGAAGTAGAAGAAGAGCCCGATACTCTGGTTTTGCCGGTGAAGTCTAGGTGGGTTCCGTGGATTGCTTCTCGAAGACCCCTCCTCTGTTTCCCCTTTCTGCTGTCGTGTAAGTGAGGGGGAGGGAGGGGTGATGATACGAGCCCATCCTCCTTCCCCCCTCATCATTTGTTCATCTGTTCGTTCTTTCCCTGTACGTCCCCTGTAACCCTTCTTTTTTTGATTTGGAATCAATGAAGCGGCAGCCGAGCGACAACGCCGGCGTGCCGAATGTTTATAACATACCTGATCTTTCATCTCCCATCAGTGGAATGAATGATGATTATGTCTTGTATGCTTCTCCTGCTCCGTGCTTAGTCTGCATGCCCGATTACTCTGTGTGTGCAATTGCCGAGTTCTACTTCGCAGAGTCGAACATGCCCAAAGCCATGCGGGCTATATTGATATCATTTCTCCCCTCCCCGAGGCTCTTCCTTTCTAATGCAAGGGCCGTGCCTTGCTGTGTATATATATTGTGGGTTTCGCGGTTAGAGACATGCTCATGTGTGTATCTCTGCCGATTTTTGTTCTGAGGTTGACCCCATCGACATCCCTCTGCACTTCTTCATAGTCCAGAGCAAACATGGTCATCTCTACAATTCCCGCATCCATTATATGCTAATGATTCTGATGTTTCTATACCTCAATTGGTGCAATGCGCAATGCTAACCCACTAATCCTATGAGCATTAATATGCTGACTTTCTTATCCTACGCATGATTCATGATCGCCGGGTTTCCCCGTTTCTGAGAATAGTAGTTTCAGTATTCCGGGGAGGAGGGGGAAACATACCCCATTGGCATCTCAGAATCACCATTCGGTCAAAGGGCCCCCATCTGCGAGTGATGAGGGTCCCTAGGGGCCATAAGGTGAATATCAATAGGGCTCAGCCCAATATCAAACCCACTATCCCCAGGACATTGTGGTGGTCATGGGTTGCATGCCCCTCATAGGCTAGTGCTCGGGGCCTCTCATCACTATTGGCAGTCCCTTTGTCGGATTGGGCGTTGACCATGGGCCGTGTACCCCCTTGTAGGCCAGTCCTCGGGGACCTCACCCCCTGTTAGTCACCTTATCCGATTACTCTAACCCACGGAGCTATGGTGCCCCTTGCACGCTCATCCTCGGGGTATCCTATCCAATCGGGATTTGTTGGCTACCTCCATGCAGACCGGTGGTTTAGGGGCTTACTCCACAAGTGGGTATGACCCCGTTTCTCCCCTGCAACTCTTCAGGGACGGGGGAGATGTTGCCCAATTTTTGGCAGAGCTTTAAACGAATAAGATCACACATCTGTGAATTGACTCCAATAAAACACTTGTTCTGAGGTAAAGAACCCTAGTGCTCGTGTATGAACCTCGCACTAGTTCATGACTTTGCTCCTGGAGAGCCCTGGACTCTAATTCAACAGGCAATCAACCGAATTAAACCTCAAGACCCTCAACAACATCTTAATAAATCAAAATAGTTTCAAAATTCCTCAAAAATCAACTAAAACGGCGCGGTCCTAATCCGGCTCGCCCTAATACGGCGCGGCCCCCCCGCGCCGGATTAACGATAGACTCATAATTTCACAATTTCAATTGGTTTGCTCCCGACGCACCCTAACCCGGCGTGCCCTAATGCCACCGTGCCGTTTTAATGCTTGCCATGGCCGCGCCGGATTAAGACCATTTTCCTACGTTTGGCCGCGCTGGGGAAACTTATCCCTACGTGCAGTCGCGCCGGTTTTGAATCGTTGTGCCGTTCTAGTTACTCACTCGCCTTAAGAGCGATCCTCATCTCCCGTAGTCAAGATTAATGGCCCTAATCAATGATAAATTGAATAGGGAAGGGTTGTTCAAGTCCGAATCACCTTATTATCATGCTTCTACTATCATGTCTGTTGTCATCATGCTTCCGTTATCATGCCCATGTTATCACTTTCGTCTCCCTCGGCGGAGATTAATAAACTTGATTGATCATTGTTCATCTTTACAACCCTGTGACCATGCTTAACGTTGTCAAGAGCATCATGCATGCATGCCTGCATGGACTCCCTCTGGTATATCAAATGGCACTGACGGAAGTCTGGGTTACCCCCGATTGGAAGTCTTTGCCATGCACGATGGTGGTCTTCAGACTTATGTCCTCCGCCAAGTATCGAGGGTATCCAACTTAATGAACCATGCCTCTTTCGCATGACATATAGAAGCATCTCATGTGACCTTGTCACGTTTATACCTTTGCGTCTTTATTCCGGCCTCGACAGCCCACTATCTCGGTAATTAATCAAAGGTTTTCCCTCCTCGTGGGGGATGTAATTAACGCTATAGCCTTTATGGTGTGGCGGACTGCTGGTCCCGACCGAACCTCACTCTCGCCCGACGCGGGTCAAAATGAGCACATAATAAACTCGTCACATACGTGGCTAGCACGCCCGCGCAGTCAATCAGTCAGTTAATTATCGGTTAGCTAATTGGTTGATCGACGCACAAATAAACCAAATAAGCTTAAATAATAAAAAATATAATTTTTAATAAAAAGAAAATAAAATCAATAAATCCCATCGAAACAGTCTGGCACGCCCAGTGGGACCAGTGTCACCTTTCATCTCTTTGCCGAGATATTCGGGCTTCGAGGCCCTCCCAAAGGCTACTGATCATCGATTTGTTGGTCTTTTCAGGCAAACAATGACGACAAGAACTGGACTGACTGGCGTCGGTTTTGGCGCGTCGATTGTTGCGGGTCATACGCAAGGGTACCTGGCGGTGCCCACGGTGTTCGGCAGCTTCCCTGCCGCTGTCGGCTTCCCCAACTTCTTGGGGCTGGCCTTCGTAGATATGCTGGAGGTAGAACCCTCAGAGCCCATCGAGGGAGCTGCAAAGAATGTGGAGCCTCTGAAGGCTCTATGCTGTAACGACTCGCCCTAGAGTCCAACTCTGGTCGCCAGCTACCTGGTGCACCATGCCGTCCGTGGGGTCCCCCTGATGCTGTCAGTAAGAACTCTAGAGGACGTCAGTGCAAACAACTCCGGAGAGGTACTGCGATGGTTACCGGATCTCTGTCACAATTCGATAAATCCATGATGGTAGGTGGCGTAAGCGTCTTCCTCGACGGGCACGACGCACGGATAGTCCCGGATTGGGTCATCCCCGCTGTCCCCATCTACAACTCATACCAAGCCCTTGCTACAAGGAGGGTGGAAAGAGAAGAAGTCGGCCGCTACGGCCAAGAGGAGTTGGCCCCCAGGCCGAAGAAATTTAAACAGGTGTGGGTCCCCAAAAGGGTCTAACCTGTCCATGAAGTTGCACCTGTCCGCCGCCGCCTTGCTCGCGATGGAATGGAAGGAAGGGAGGAAAGGGGCCTGGCCTTGAGAGAAGAAGAAGTGGTCGTGGACCCTCCGCGCCGCTAAAGTTTTCAGGCCTGCGCCCGCCAAGCCAACGTCCCTGCTGTGGGATGAAGATTCCAGCAACCTGCCGACAGAGTTCGGCTAGCTTATATCCCTCCTGCGGGAGGTCGACAACTGTCCCCCGTGCTGCAGCAAGAACGGGGTCGAGAAGAGATGACCAATTCGGTCAAGAACTATTTCCGAGGGCTAGCCAACCCCTCGCTTGGTCAGCAGCGGCTGATGCAAGCAGCCGCAGCTAGTGAAGACTTCTGCCTACCAATGGCAGTTGAAGAAGATGAAAGAGAGAAGATGATGATGTCGTCAGTCGACGACAATGACTATGATGACGGCTTTGAGATCGAAGCCGATAAAGCCACCCCTAGACGGGAGGATACAAGAAGGACTTTTGTGTTCGAGAGGCTGACCTTCCTGGATCGGGATAAGAGAAGGGTCCATCGACAGAGAAGAAGGATGCAGGTCTTCACCTGCAACATGGTCGGCATACTCAGCCGATACAGGGGACTTCCTGATGACCCTCGCGAGTTGGCTCAATTGGCCGCAAGGCCGGGGCCGAATACTCGAAGAACAGAAGCCGCAAGGCAGCTCCTGGCGACAGCTAGAGGAAAACAACCCATGGTCTCCCACTAGTGGGATGAGGAAGCTGCTATTCTAACCGCCAATGTGGTGACAGCGGAAGAAGAAGATGACGTCCTCCTCGACATCCTGCCCGAGGGCCCGTCCGGGGAAGCAACAGAAGCCATTCCCAGCACGGCAACTATGGACCCATCGATCCTGATACTACTTCAAAGATATCGGCAAGAGATAGACTTGCTGAAGAAACATCTGATGGAGAAGACTGAACAGTCATCAGCTTCCAAGCCGCCTGAAGTCCAGGGTGAATCATCTTGGGGATCGGTTCGTCATGTCGACCCTCCACCACTCTACACCTTGCCTCAGTCGTTAGAGCCAAGCATGGCGACAACTCAGCAGCGGCCACCACAGTCACAGCCGTTGATGCCGTCGGTGCTCCCTCAAGTGCCCCAAGCATCCCCACTGCTACGTCCTCCCCAGGCGACCACTCTGGTCACCCCATACCTGCAGCCGTCACACTTCTATCTGGACCCAGTCGACCCCACGATCATGAACCGGATGATGGTAGAGAGGATGATCGAGAGCTGAAGCTCGCAGAAAGAAGTGAAGGCGACTACGTCGCATTTGATGCCTATCGGGTGCCATACCCGCAACACTATGCTGCCAAGCGGCTTCCCCCCGGAATCAACAAGCCGCCCAAGTTCGACAAGTTCAACGGGAAGGGATCCCCGAAGGAACACGTCGCATATTAAATGACTGTCATGGGTGATCTGGCCACCGATGAATCATACTTGGTAAAGTTTTTCGGGTCCTCACTGACGGGGCTTGCATTTGAATGGGACTCCAGCCTCCCGACCGGGTCGATCAACGACTGGTCGGATATGCAGAGGAAGTTCAGGGAAAGATTCCATGTTATGGAGAGGGAGGTCACAGTGGCCGAACTCTACTCGACAAAGCAAAGGACAGATGAGATAGCCCTTGACTATATTAAGAGGTGGAGGAACCTCGGAATGAGGTGCAAGCGGCCCCCGCATCAGGAGGACGCTGTGCAAATATGCAAACAGAACCTCAGGAGGGAGGTTCTAGAAAAGATGATCGGAATGGAAATATGATTCTTTGACCGACTAAATAATATCGTGGCCGAGGTGGAAGCCTTTCTGGCCAGACCTACTCCTGCATCAACTGCCGGCACAACCCAGAAGGGCAAGGCAGTGGAGCGGCGCCCGACGCCTAAAGAAGCGAACGCCCTTGACATCAAGGCGTTCCAACAACAGAAAGATAAGGGCGAGAAGGCGGTAGCCCCATAGCCTGTAAAAGCCCCAGACGGCAAAGAAGGTCCCTCGCTATGGGACAAGATGAAGAAAGCCTGCTCCTTTCCGAAGGACAAAATTAGGATTTTGTTCGACTGGGTAACGGAGTATGGCGTGGTCACCCTGCCAGAGCCAAAGAGGCCGGAGGACCTGAAGAGGATGGACAGTCCAAGATTCTGCCCCTACCACCAGATGCTGGGGCATCTAATCAAAAATTGCTATGTTTTCAAGGACATCATCGAAGGGATGGTGAAGAAAAATTAAATAGAATTGGGAGAGTACAAAGTGGACCCTCCTCAGCCACATGAAGCCCATCTTAGAAGAGCAGGAGTCAACATGATATCCCTATATCAGGCATTGCCTGAGGAGATCTCTAAAGCAAGTACGCGGAGCACTTATGAAACTCATTTCTTGAGGCCCGCAAAGGGACAGCAGGGATGGCAGCAAGCCCCTGTGAAGCACAAAAGGAAGAAAGCACCCCGCCCGAAAGTTGGGTCACATATCCATGGTGTTACACCACGACCCGCTCCGCCGGTGGCAGCACCTGCATGGACCACTCCACCTACAGCCATCAGGATACCTACACACAATCGGAGGAGACAAACTCCGCTGCCGGTGGTCAAGGAAACCAATCCTGGGGTCCATCGACTACAAAACCTTGTCGAAGTGCTAGACGAGTACGTGCAGCCCAAATTGAAGCCTTTGCTGGTGCGGTACCATGTCCCATGGCAAGAACTGGAGCAGCTCTCACTCGAGCAAAAGGAGGAAGCTGAAGCAGCACCCGATAAGGAGGGCAGTCTGTTCTGGGGGCAAGCTCCCGCTGAAGCAAGAAAGAGGAAGAAACAAAAGAAGAAGAAAGGAAAGGCCACTAAGATCGATAAAGTGTAGGTTGTCTCCTGTAATACTCTATCAGCACTCTTCAACCTGCCCGGAGAGGAGGAAGAAGAGGAAATTTGCTTCACACCCCATGCTGGGGAAGGCAAGGCTGAGGCCGCAACCGCTGCACATGCCACCCGGTCAGGCCGGAAGTGGGGGCGCCAGCCGCCGCCCAACCATAACATCATATTCAGGGGAGAGCAGCCCTACAAGACACCTCCCCCGGAGGTCAAAGGGGTCCAGATCCCTCCTCCGCCAGGATTATATAACAAGAGTGGGTGCAAGATAGTCCCTTCATTCCTCGAATTTATGAAGATGTCTAAGGGGAAGTAGCCATGCCAAGAGGCTAACCCTGCACCTGGGGATGTTCACCCGTAGCCAACACAATCTGCCAAAGCTCCAAATACAGATGGAGCTTGCCCTGCAACAGCTAATGAAGAGCGCCAAGGATCCGGCACCAGCCAGAAAGGCACCGAGTCCAAAGCAGATGAAGCAGGTCCGTCAGGGCCGCAACTCAGGACTCTCTCAAGCCCAGGTGGGCTGAAGAGATGAAGCTTTCCAATGTCCGAGTTGGGAGCCGAATAATGAAGCTACTCAAGAAGCTCCCTGCTCGATTTACAATCTGGGAGATCCTCTCTTTGAGTGAAGAAACTCGATAGGCGATCATCACTGCTCTACAGACACCTGCTCATTTTGAGACATGCTTGGCTGAAGCAATGTCGGAAGCTAGCATGACCTTCACTCTAGAGGATATGCTGCTACCTACCATCAGCCACAATAGGCCGCTGTATATGAAGGGGCACCTCAATGGAAGGGAGCTGAACAGGATTCTGGTTGATCCCGGTGCAGCGGTCAACATCCTGCCCTATAGAATATACGAGAGGCACCACTTCAACGTGCATCTCGAGAAAGTCAGGGATATGTGCATCGCTGGCTTCAATCAGAAATGTGAAGTGTCGATGGGGGTGGCAGAGTTCACACTCACCTTGGCGGATTTCACTACGATGGTGCAGTTCCATGTCATCGACTCCCGCACCTCGTACAAAGCACTGCTCGGCCACCCATGGCTGCATGAGAATATGGTGGTGCCCTCCACGCTCCACCAATGTATCAAATACAGTCTCCAGGGGAAGGAGGATAGAATATTTGCTGACATCCACCCGTTCGAGGTATTTGAATGTCACATGGCGGACGCCAACCTATATGCGGGGCCTTCTCAAAACACCTCTGAAGCTAAGACCCTTGCGGGGGCATCAAGAGGCGCATCCGGCGACGATCAGTATCCACCATCGCTGCGCGGATATATCAAGCCCAAGGTGGTCTCCCATATCACGGCATCCGGGGGCGTGGGCAGAATAGCACCTTCAGCATTATATGCCGAAGCTAATGAAGTGCAGGTCGATCGGCAGCACAATTACATTGGAGTCCCGGACGGCCTCACCAAGCCGATTCTCGGCCTTGATAACCCCACTAGCGAGCCTTTCAAAACTTGGGAGGTGACACAGGAAGATGGACCCAACAGCTTGTTCTATACGGCTGAAGAGCATCCTACTCGGGAAGACACAGATTGCTGCCTCCCCGAAGATATAGACAATCCGTCAGTCCTCGTCAAGGGTTTGGCATTCACAACCAGTCGAATGGCCAGGATGTTTCAGAAGCAGCATGTCCCCTCCGATCAGTCTCAAAAGCGCAAGGAAGCTTTCCAGAAAATGTGGTATCCTGCAAGTCTGGATAAGGAAATGAGACGCGTCTCTCAGCACCCAGGGTTGGGCTTCACCTTGGAAGAATATTACTACAGTGGGCGATACAAGGTGGACACTATCTCCGCCTTCTACCCTGCTGAAGATAGCCCACCGGGGGCAACTTTTGATGAATACCCAGTGGGAGCTGAATATGCTAACCCGGCTCAGCCCGGAAATCAAGAAGCGGAGACCGTGATTCTGTGCCGATGCTGGGAACAGGTCTGTCCAGAAGAGATGACCCTTCAGGCCGAATTTGATACGGCTAGCAGCAGCGAAGCCGAAGATGTTGAAGAAACCCGGACCTCTCCCTCCAGCAGAGTCCTACTGATATTGACCTCGGCACATCTCATGCCAATCGGGGAAGCCTCAGCTGACTCCGACCAAGAGGTATATGCTGCCAAGGAAGAGAGTGCTACTTCTATTGAAGATACAACTACCTCAGAAGATGAGATCTCCTTACCCTCTGCTACAAAGCTAGGATGCTGTCCCAGCCCAACGACAAGCAGCCATCAGTCTGTCACGGCTGCAACCCCAACTACAAGGGCTGAAGCTGCTCTCTCGCCCTTGGAGACTGCAACGGCAGTGGATTTGTTGAAAGAGCAATATGCACAGCCGCTATTAAATGAAATAGAGGACTCCCGAGAAGCTCTGATGATGTCTAATGAGGAAGTCGAGGTCCTCGACCCTAAAGATGGTATTCCAGATTTCGTCAACCTCCAACCGGCACCTCCGGAGATAGAAGACGGAGGCCAAGCTACAGTCGACGAGCTGATAGAAGTCGACTTGGGAAGTGAGGAAGACCCTAGGCCTACCTTTCTCAGTGCCCAATTGTCGTCTGAAGAACGGGAGATGTACATCCAGCTGCTGCAAGAGTACCGGGATTGCTTCGCCTGGACGTACAAAGAAATGCAGGTCCGAGCCCCGCCATTTCGCAACATGAGCTGGCAATTAACCTTGAAGTCGAGCCGGTGAAGCAACCGCTGCGGCGCATGAGGTCGGAGCTCATCACTCAAATTTGTACAGAAGTCGACAAGCTCATTGACGTGGGATTTGTCAAAGAAAATCAATACACCACGTGGTTGGCGAATATCATCCCCGTGAAGAAGAAGAATGGACAGATCCGGATATGTGTTGACTTCCGAGATCTGAATAAAGCCTGCCCCAAGGATGACTTTCCGGTCCCAATAATGAAAGTCATGATTGATGCTACAACCAGCCATGAGGCCTTGTCATTTATGGATGGGTCGTCCGGCTACAATCAGATATGGATCGCGGAGTATGACCGGGGCCACACCGCCTTCCGAAACCCTAAAGGCATCTATCACTATAGGAGGATGCCATTCAGACTAAAGAATGCTGGCGCAACTTATCAGCGCGCAATGACCAGAAAATTTGATGAGTTGCTCTACCACAAGGTCGAATGCTACATAGATGATCTGGTGGTCAAGACTAGAAGAAGAGAAGACCATCTGCAGGTCCTCCGAATTATTTTTCAGAGGCTGAGGCAGCATCAATTGAAGATGAACCCTTTGAAATGCGCATTCGGAGTGTCGAGCGGGAAGTTCTTGGGTTTCATCGTCTGATACCGGGGAATCGAGATAGACCCCGCAAAGATCAGAGCAATTCAGGAGCTGCCTGGGCCAAGGAACCTCTCTGAGCTGAGATCACTGCAGGGCCGCTTGGCTTATATCCGGCGTTTCATTTCCAATTTGGCAGGGCGATGCCAGCCTTTCCACAAATTGATGATGAAGGATGTTCCCTTCTATTGGGATGAAGATTGCCAGATAGCCTTTGACAAGCAGAAAGACTATCTGAAGACTCCTCCAGTGCTGGGCGCACCGGTGAAAGGACGGCCGCTGATATTATATATAGCCGCCACACACAACTCTCTGGGGGCAATGCTGGCCCAGGATAATCAAGAAGGAAAAGAACAAGCCCTCTACTACCTCAGTCGGAGACTAGTCAGGACTAAGGAGAAATATACTTATATTGAGAAGACCTGTCTGGCACTTGTCTTTGCAGTCAAGAAGCTTCGACACTACATGTTGTCGCATGAAATCAGCCTGGTATCCAAGGAGGACCCGCTGAAATATATTATGTCCCAGCCAGCACTCAAAGGTTGCTTAGGCAAATGGGCGGTCATCCTTATGGAGTTCGATATCTCCTATGTGCCGCGAAAGGCTGTTAAAGGTCAAGCTATCGCAGACTCCTTCGCCGTGCACCCGGT
Source organism: Amorphophallus konjac (assembly GCA_022559845.1). NCBI lineage: Eukaryota > Viridiplantae > Streptophyta > Magnoliopsida > Alismatales > Araceae > Amorphophallus > Amorphophallus konjac. The sequence goes on from CM040118.1 coordinate 217,416,124, forward strand.
ACCAGAAAATTGTCCGCTAGAACCAGAACTTCTTGAAGATGAAACCCTGGAAGCCGCTCAAGTGCAGCCCTCTTTGTGGCAGTTATATTTTGATGACGCCTCCAGAATTGATACCTCGGCCACTGGGTCAGCCAGGGTCAGAGCAGGAGAAGGCATAGTCCTAAAATCTCCAGAATGAGAAGTTGTGCACACATCTTGCTCAATAAACAAGCCGTGCACGAACAATGAAGCAGAATATGAAGCCCTAATAGTCGGGTTGCAGATCGCACTGTCCATGAGGATTCAGATGCTGGAAGCATTTGGAGACTCCATGCTAGTTATAAAGCAGCTGGAAGGAGAATTCGAGGTGCGAAAGCAAGAGCTCCTCCCCTACCATCAGCTGGCAATCCGTCTGATGTCGAAATTTTACTTCATCAGCGTCAATCATGTCAACCGAGGACAGAACGCTCAGGCAGACGCCCTCACTAAATTGGCTAGTTCTTTGGCAGTCCTGCTAGACACAAGCCTGAACATAATAGTGATCAACCGCCGGCAGGTCCCCAGTGCGACGAAGGTCTTGGCCGACGAACAAGAGATGGAGGTGGCAGCCTTCGAAGAGGTTCAACAACCCGATTGGCAAGAACATCTCTTATGGTGGTTTCAGCACCAGCAGCTCCAAAAAGAGAAAGAACAAAGAATGAAGCTCCTGAGGGTCAAAGACTCTTACGAGATGAGAAACGGAACCCTGTTCCAGATAATGGCGGATGCCCGAAGGAAAATTCTACTTCGTTGCTTGTCAGCAGCAGAAGCTAGGTAGGTGATGCAAGAAGTCCACACGGGTTCAGCTGGAGCACATCAGGCCGGCCCGAAAATGAAAATCAAGATAAAGAAATTGGGTTGCTATTGACCCACCATATTCGATGACTGCTGCAAGTTCGCTAAGACTTGTCAGAAATGTCAAGAGCACGTCAATGTGTCAAGAAGACCTCCAGTGCCACTACATCCTACCTTACCAAGCTGGCCATTTACTCAGTGGGGCACGGACGTGGTAGGGCCACTGCCAGCATCTTCATCAGGGTGCAGATACATCTTAGCAGCTACAAACTACTTCTCCAGATGGGTGGAGCAGTTGCACTAAGAGATGTGACGGGAGAACTGGTTGCAAGATTCTTCCGGCAGAACATAATATTCCAATTTGGAAATCCTAGCCGAATTATCTCTGACAACGGCATCCATTTCAGAAACCAGAAGGTTTACCGACTAGCTGACAAATATAAGATTAACTGGAGGACGTCGTCCCCCTACAACCCTCAAGCCAATGGACTTGCAGAAGCCTTGAACAAGACACTATGCACATTGCTGGCAAAGATTGTCAGGTCCAATAAAAAGGACTGGGAAGAAAGGATGTACGAGACGCTCTGGGCCTATCGTACCGTCTATAAAACCCCAACCGGCTGTTCGCCATTCTCCCTCGCGTATGGGTCCGAGGCTGTGGTGCCGATTGAATTAGAAGTCCCCTCGCTACGAGTTGCCATCCAACATGGACTAGTCAGCGGTGAACAAACTAATGCAGAAAGAAGATTGGGAGAGCTCGCCGAGCTCGAAGGAAAGCGTCTCCGTGCGCAACAGAACATTGAACTCTACCAAGCTCGCATGGCCCGTGCTTTCGATAAGCCGGTCAAAGGTCGAGAATTCAAGAAAGGAGACCTGGTAATGATCAAAAGAAGAGAAGTAATGGCCTCCAATCCCAAAGGGAAGTTGGTCAAAAACTGGGTCGGACCATATATTGTCCACCAAGTATATGAAGGCGGTGCCTACATCTTGGCAGACCACAAAGGAGCCATCCAGTTCTCTCCCCTCAATGGAAAGCATATAAAGTTGTATCACATGGCGCAACCGACATTCCCTCAGTGATCGGAATACCTCACCTTGGTCTAGTGGCACTCCCCCATGACCGAGCTACCTTCACCTTGGTCTAGTGGTGCTCCGCCCTGACCGAGCTACCTTTACCTTGGTCTAGTGGCACTCTGCCTTGGCCGAGCTACCTTACCTTGGTTTAGTGGCACTCCGCCCTGACCGAGCTACCTTACCTTGGTCTAGTGGCACTCCGCCCTGACCGAGCTACCCTTACCTTGGTCTAGTGGCGTTCCACCCTGACCGAGATACCTTCACCTTGGTCTAGTGGCGCTCCGCCCTGACCGAGCTACCTTTATCTTGGTGTAGTGGCACTCCGCCCTGACCGAGCTACCTTACCTTGGTTTAGTGGCACTCCACCCTGACCGAGCTACCTTCACCTTGGTCTAGTGGCGCTCCGCCCTGACCAAGCTACCTTACCTTGGTCTAGTGGCACTCCGCCCTGACCGAGCTACCCGTACCTTGGTCTAGTAGTGCTCCGCCCTGACCGAGCTACCTTACCTTGGTCTAGTGGCACTCCGCCCTGACCGAGCTACCCTTACCTTGGTCTAGTGGCGCTCCGCCTTGACCGAGCTACCTTACGTTGGTCTAGTGGCGCTCCGCCCTGACCGAGCTACCTTTACCTTGGTCTAGTGGCACTCCGCCCTGACCGAGCTACCTTTCCCTTGGTCTAGTGGCACTCCGCCCTAACCGAGCTACCCTTACCTTGGTCTAGTGGCGCTCCGCCCTGACCGAGCTACCTTACCTTGGTCTAGTGGTGCTCCGCCCTGACCGAGCTACGCTTACCTTGGTCTAGTGGCACTCCGCCCTGACCGAGCTACCTTTACCTTGGTCTAGTGGCACTTCGCCCTGACCGAGCTACCTTACCTTGGCCTAGTGGCATTCCGCCCTGACCGACCTACCTCACCTTGGTCTAGTGGCACTTCATCCTGACCGAGCTACCTCCCCTTGGTCTAGTGGCACTCCGCCCTGATCGAGCTACCCTTACCTTGGTCTAGTGGTGCTCCACCCTGACCGAGCTACCTTACCTTGGTTTAGTGGCACTCCGCCCTGACCGAGCTACCCTTACCTTGGTCTAGTGGTGCTCCACCCTGACCGAGCTACCTTACCTTGGTTTAGTGGCACTCCGTCCTGACCGAGCTACCTTACCTTGGTCTAGTAGGCACTTCGCCCTGACCGAGCTATCTTTACCTTGGTCTAATGGCACTCCACCCTGACTGAGCTACCTTACCTTGGTCTAGTGGCACTCCGCCCTGACCGAGCTACCTTACCTTGGTCTAGTGGCACTCCGCCCTGACCGAGCTACCTTCACCTTGGTCTAGTGGCACTTCACCCTGACCAAGCTACCTTTACCTTGGTCTAGTGGCACTCTGCCCTGACCGAGCTACCGTCACCTTGGTCTAGTGGCACTTCACCCTGACCGAGCTACCTCACCCCGGTCTAGTGGCACTCCATCCTGATCGAACTATCCTTACCCCGGTCTTGTGGCACTCTACCATAACCGAGCTCGCATAATATCAACAACATTGCCAACGCAGGCCTTATGATGCGGGACGGGACCACGGACACGACAAGCTCGCGATCGTCCCTTAACGAGGGAAGCGTCGGATGTGCGCGGTTGAGAAACCGGCTGGGAGCTAGGGTGGTCGGCTCTCACTTGTGCCCGGATCAGGTCACGGGACGGCTTCGCTCTCTCTCGCAGCAGTGATATTATAAATTGAAAGCGGGCTAGGTATCCCTACACGTGCTCTCTAGCAGCGGCATATAAAGCATATAAAGAATTGAGCTAATGCCAAGTGTAAGGGTGAAGGCGATACCTCCACGCTCTCGGCGTGGCGAAGATGGGACCCGGCCGGAACTCGTACCCCCGGGAACTTAATACATTATGGTTACAGCAATGCAACTAAGCCCACTCCACGCAGGGAGGTAAAGGGCGACACAAGCGGGCCCGGGAGGACCAGTTTCGGGTTGACGGGCGGTTCCGGGTGATGCTTCGGCTTCACGCGTACTCGTGTTAGTGGGGGCCCACGTGCTGACCGGAGGGGTCGTATGGGGCCTGATGACTCCTCTATTGTGGAGACACTTGGGAAGCGTTCCCCTGGGATGGCGAGCTGCTGGAACGACCACCGGACGCCGGGCGGCCCTCGGAGGACGCTCGCGGGGAACTCGGCCACAAACCTGAACTTCTGTTTGTAGGCGCGCGACTTGGAGGAAACTACTGCTGCAATCAGCCCCGTCGTCGGAACGCGACGAAATTAGAGCCGTTGGAAAGAGAACTCAAAATACTTTGACGTAGGGGTCTTCAGAAAAAATAATCAGATCTGTATTTCTGATTGTTGAATTTACAATCTTGCTGAATTCGGGCCAGAACTGCAGGGGCAGGATCTATCTTCTCTGAAGATCGACATTGACCGGGGAGAAGACCTCTGAATCGGGCAATGATTTCTTCAAAAAAGTTGAAGGTATCTGAGAGAGGAATCAGGGAATATTTTTGTTTTTTCAATTGGAGAAGAAATGGATTTTCTGGTATTTTTTTACTAGACCTGGGTCGGATCTGGGAAACTGTGGGCAGACTGTTCTTGGGATCTTGGACGAAATTTGTAAAATACTTGGAGGGTGAACCAAAAACTAAGAAAATTCCTGGTGGTATAGGGATGTGGAAAGAACTCCCAGTAAATTTGGGCGTCCCAAAGAAAATCAAAAGATGGTTCGAATGGGGTAGACTCAGAGCTGATGAACAGTGAACAGAACCAGGACAGATCTGGAACTTGGACTTGGACGAAAATCAAAACATAGCTAAAGGATGAATTTTGACGTGATTTTTTTTGTGGGGATAAGGGTTCTAGAGGGGAACCAACCCTGAAATTTTGAGCTTCAGAAGACGAAGGGAGTGCTAGCAGGAATTCGGAGAAGAAGGATCTATCCTGAGTGGACAGAACACCGAAACCGTTGGCAACGACGCGTCGGCGGCGAGTCGATGGCGGCGGTGATCACCGGAGTTTCTTCAGATGCTGGAGGGGATAAAGGGGGAAGGGATTACACTCTAGAAAGGGGAGAGGGGGTGGAGGAACCAGGGAGAGAGAGGGGAGGGGTGCAAGCTTCACTTGGGGCAAATGCCTTTTTTTTCATTCATTAATTCATTCAATATGAAAATACAAGTATATATATGCATGGGGTCTAACCTATTCTAAGCCCTTGGATCAAGGGTTGATTAATGAAGGGTTGGGATGTGGTTTGAACAACCACATTAAACCCCATTAAACAACAAGGTTCGCCCCCCCCCCCCCCTTTTAGAAGACAAATTAGACTTGTCTTCTTTAATTAATTCTAGGTCCAAGTCCAAGGTTGGACCATGGACCAGCCACCTTGGGCCCAGGAGTCCAGGTGGACCAATAAGGAGGAGGGAGGGGGCCCCTGCAGGGCCTACATGCACATTTGCAAAGAAACCCAATGGCCTTTTGCACATAAACCCACTAAGACCTACTATTGCGTACCCATATAACACAAGGGCGTACATACAAATATGAAAGGACGTAAATGCAAGCATAATGTGAGCGGGCTGTCGTTGATGTCCCCATCACCTTACGCCTGAGTCGGCTCAGATCTATCCTTTGCGTCAGCATTGTTTCCTTGCTGACGAATAAGCCCTTTTTCTCGGCGCAAGACTTCATGTCCTAGCCGACCCTTATACAATATTGCCATTGCGCGCCTTACGCCCGAATCGGCTCAAATCTATCCTTTGCATCATCGTTGTTGCCTTGCTAACGAATAAGCCCTTCTTCTCGGTGCAAGACTTCGTGTCCTAGCCGACCCTCATACAACATTGCCAATGCGGGCCTTACACTCAAACCGGCTCAAATCTATCCTTTGCGTTAACATTACCTTCTTGTTGACGAATAAACCCTTTTTCTGGCGTAGGACCTCGTGTCATAGCGACCTCTCTCAGCATCCTCCTGTTATATGAGCAAAAAAAAAGCACAAAATAATAATTAAAAATAGAGATACCCCGCCGGACTTGTTCCTGTATTCGGAACAAGGGAAAAAATGGCTATAGCCCGGCTATGGCGAAAACCCGAAAGGGCGTCGCAGGCAAAATCGGGTACCCCGCCACGTGAAAACCCGGAAGGGCGCCTGGGCAAAAGCAAGAGGGGGCTGGCCTCGGCGAAAACCCAAAAGGGCGCTTAGGTCAGTAAAGTGGTAATCTAAAAAGTTCCTCTTTATTCTCATCCTAATGAGACTCCCAAGGGACAACAATCAAAAGTCCCACAGGAGATCCCCTACAAACCCGTGTTCAACCCTCGTCATCATCGACGAGATCGGTCGACCTCTACCTTTAACTCAGACCTTTTGTCCTGGTTAATGAATATACTCCTTGCTTCGACGTGTAACCCATGTCGATGAACAAACCCGTGTTCAACGCTCGTCATCATCGTCGAGATCGGTTGACCTCTACCTTTAACTCGGACCTTTCATCCCGGTTAATGAATATACTCCTTGCTTCGACGTGTAACCCATGTCGATGAACAAACCCGTTTTCGACCCTCATCATCATCGGCAAGATCGGTCGACCTCTACCTTTAACTCGGACCTTTCGTCCCGGTTAATGAATATACTCCTTGCTTTGACGTGTAACCCATGTCGATGAACAAACCCGTGTTCGACCCTTGTCATCATCGGCGAGATCGGTCGACCTCTACCTTTAACTCAGACCTTTCGTCCCAGTTAATGAATATACTCCTTGCTTCGACGTGTAACCCATGTCAATGAACAAACCCGTGTTCGACCGTCGTCATCATCGGCCAGATCGGTCGACCTCTACCTTTAACTCGGACCTTTCGTCCCGGTTAATGAATATACTCCTTGCTTCGACGTGTAACCCATGTCGATGAACAAACCCGTGTTCGACCCTCGTCATCATCGGCGAGATCGGTCGGCCTCCACCTTTAACTCGGACCTTCCGTCCCGGTTAATGAGCATACTCCTTGATTCGACATGTAAACCACGTCGATGAACAAACCCACGTTCGACCCTCGTCATCATCGGCGAGATTGGTCGACCTCTATCCCTTTGCTTGGACCTTTCATCCCTGTTAAGAACTGTACAGTCTTTGCTTCAGCATTTAACCAATGTCAACGAACTAAATTAGGGCCCGACCCTTGTCATCATCGATAAGGCCGGTCGGCATTCTAGCAAGACAAGTTCTCCCATGTTCCAGATTCTCCGTGGAATAAAAAAAAGAAAGGTAAAAATGGGGTTAAAAATAGAGATACCCCGCCGGACTTGTTCATGTATTCGGAACAAGGGCAAAAATGGCTATAGCCCGGCTGTGGCGAAAATCCGAAAGGGCATCACAGGCAAAATCGGGTACCCAGCCACGTGAAAACCCGGAAGGGCGCGTGGGCAAAAGCAAGAGGGGGCTGATTTCGGCGAAAACCCGAAAGGGCGCTTAAGTCAGTAATGTGATAAAAAAGTGATGAAACAAAAAAAGATGATGATGATGTAGTAATGAGGCTACCCTCGTTCATCATTCCACTTCCATCTATCTTTCCGACCCTTGTCACCATCGGCAAGATCGGTCGCTGCCCCTTCCAGTCCTTGTCACCATCGGCAAGACCGTCTACCATTCTCGGCCCTTGTCACCATCGGCAAGACCGGCCATCTTTTTGACCCTTGTCACCATCAGCAAGATCGGTCGCTACCCCTTCCGGTCCTTGTCACCATCGGCAAGATCGGCTGCCCTTCTCGGCCCTTGTCACCATCGACAAGACCGACCATCTTTTAGACCCTTGTCACCATCGGTAAGATCGGTCGCTACCCTTTTCGGCCTTTGTCACCATCAACAAGACTGGCCATCTTTTTGACCCTTGTCACCATCGACAAGATCGGTCGCTGCCCCTTCCGGTCCTTGTTACCATCGGTAAGACCGTCTACCCTTTTCGGCCCTTGTCACCATCGGCAAGACCGGCCATCTTTTCAACCCTTGTCACCATCGGCAACATCGGTCGCTACCCCTTCCGGCCCTTGTAGACATCGGTAAGACCGAACATCTTTTCGACCCTTGTCACCATCGGCGAGATCGGTCGCTACCAGTTCCGGTCCTTGTCACCATCGGCAAGACCGGCTACCCTTCTCGGCCCTTGTCACCATCGGCAAGACCGGCCATCTTTTCGACCCTTGTGACCATCGACAAGATCGGTCGCTACCCTTTTCAGCCCTTGTCACCATTGGCAAGCCCGGCCATCTTTTCGACCCCTGTCACCATCGGCAAGATCGGTCGCTGCCCCTTCCGGTCCTTGTCACCATCGGCAAGACCGTCTACCCTTTTCGGCCCTTGTCACCATCGGCAAGACCGGCCATCTTTTCGACCCTTGTCACCATCGGCAAGATCGGTCGCTACCCCTTCCGGTCCTTGTCACCATCGGCAAGACCAGCCATCTTTTCGACCCTTGTCACCATCGGCAAGATCGGTCGCTACCCTTTTCGGCCCTTGTCACCATCGGCAAGACTGGCCATCTTTTCGACCCTTGTCACCATTGACAAGATCGGTCGCTGCCCCTTCAGGTCCTTGTCACCATCGGTAAGACCGTCTACCCTTTTCATCCCTTGTCACCATCGACAAGACCGGCCATCTTTTTGACCCTTGTCACCATCGGCAAGATCAGTCACTACCCCTTCCGGTCCTTGTCACCATCGGCAAGACCGGCTACCTTTTCGGCCCTTGTCACCATCGACAAGACCGACTACCTTTTCGGCCCCTGTCATCATCGACATGACCGGTCAACATCCCCCTAACCTGGACCCTTCGTCCTTGTTAAGTAATCAACTTCTTTTGCTTCGACATATAACCTATGTCGATGAATAAACCCTCCCCTACATTTTTTTCAACGTCAATGAGTCCGGCTGACAAGCCGTCTGACCTTATTTCCCCAACCCTAAGGGGTCTCTACACTTTTTGGTCCTTCAAACTTTTGGCCTACGTTAGCCATTGCTTGGTCCCGAGAATGGTCACGGCGCGGTGGAGCGAACACCTCACCCCTTTGCTGAAGGCGTGAGCGCTCTCCTGCCCTAGTGACTCACATACTCGGACTAGAGTTGACTGGCGAGTGGAAAGGGGAAGGAAAAGAATAATGAAAGAATGGAGTCGTCATTTAACAGAAAATGAATATTTTTCATTCCTATGAAATAAAAAGATACATGTTACACGGGGCATACCCCGGAATACATAAAGTCCATTAAACAGGGAGGGGAATAGAGGAGACTATGGCAATGGGCGTCGGAAGATGTCCTCTAGCTCCAGAATACCCAAAGAAGGATGGTGGGTCAGCTCTTGCAGTCGAGAATCGACGACCTCCAGTTGGGACAGTTTCTCCTCGAGGGAAGCGGCTCGTCCCTCGGCCATTTCTACTTCCTCTATCTTCTGGACTTCTAGATGCTCTATTTCTTAAAGCTCAGCCTATGCCCTTGAGAGTTCGGCCTGCAGCTTTGCTATCCGGGCTGTAAGGAAACTTCGGCATTGCAAAGAGGCACTGGCATCATCCCTCATCTGCGCCGCAGTTCCTTTCAGAGAGACGAGAGTCGCTCAGCATTCAGCTCGCTCTAATGTTATGGCCGTCAGCTGGTCAGCTACCTCTCGGTCTAAGAACTCCCTTCTGTTCGCATATTTCAGCAGCAGAATTACCTGTGGAGTCCAGTCGTCCATGGAGCAGCCGAAAACCAACAGCGAGCGGGACAAGTGCTCTATCAAGCCCCTCAGTTGAACATAAGTCAAATCTCTGTTGGCCGCTATGGTCTGCTGAAGGGTCCCTAAGAACTGCCACACGAGGTCACTCGATGACTGGAGACCGAGCGGTGACGTCTCGGGTAGTTTGAACTCCACTCTGCTGTCCACGGTGGCCCAGATACCATCGCTCAACCCAGAAGATGATGACGGCATGATCTGCAGTGCACTTGTATGTGGAACAACTGTAGTAACCGATATGGTAGCTAGAGTCTCGATGACGGTGACTTCCCCGCCAGCCCCTTTGGATGAAGCTGCAACAGGAACATCAAGAGCCAAGGACATTTGCTCCTCGCCTCCAACTTGACTGACCCCCATGTGGCCAGTTTCAGCAATAAGAGCCAGGGCCCTAGTAGTCCCGGCTTCCTCTTCAATGATCTCTCCCGCCTCTACCTCATGGGGGCCACCTTTCTTTGAAGCCGATTGTCGTGCGACTTCCAATGGCCGACAGTCTTCGACTGCCATCGACTCGTCAGCCCTCACAAGTACTCCAGGTTCTGCTGGACCAGCTGTCGCTGCATAGTCCTTGGGATATCGCAGTGTGATAGGCCGCAAGACTAGCGGGAAGGTTGCATGACCCGCACCTAGAGCCGAGAGGGGTATCTGCACCGTTATGGTTGGCAGTACCACCTCAGTCTGCACCAGAAATATATATATATCAGAGAGCTGAAAAGAAAAAGAAAGGAAGGGTAACAAGTGCCGATCACGGGGGGTTCCTCACCTCAGTCGGCACTAGGCTCAAATCTCCAAGGGCGACCTCAGCCCCTTCACTTACAAGTTATTCTGATGGCCCAGGACCGCTCCATGACAACCGGGGCGGGCTGAAAGTCAGGTGATCACTTTCATAAGCCGAAGATGCCCCGGTGTCCTCAGCCTCTGTGTCGACCGGTGGGAACTCCTCATCACTAGAGCCGCCACCATAATCGACCTGCTCAGAGGAAGAAGACTCCTCTGCTCTTTCGGGACGCTCCACCATCGGAGCAGGAACCTCACCAGGAGGAGCATCACCCTCAGTAGGGACTTCCTCCATGCACTTCGCACTAGGAGCAGTAGTTGATGGGATCTCAGGGGCAAGCTCGCCCTGCTCCCCAGCAATAGCTTCCTCTGCACCCTCCGCTATTGGAAGTAATGACGGTTGCATATCAACTGAAATTTATGGCAATAATGATGGGGACATCAGGGACCCTCCATGCCCGGCTTTGACGTCAGCCCTTCGAGACAGATTCAGCAATGGTTCAAATATTTATTGCTTCTTCGTATGATGTATTTTTCTTTTATTGAGTTTGTAATCCTTATTGGGTCAATTAATAAGGCCCAAAAGGCTAGTCTATTAGTAGCTCGGTTAATGGTCGTAGGTAGCTTATGTTCACCACCTCGGATAGCGGGGTAATTGTTTGAACTTCAAGGGCATTTGGGGACATTTGTAACCCTAGCCTCTGTGAACGCACTTTTTGTTTAATAAAATCGTTCGTTTATTTGTTTATTGGGTTTATTAAGTGCATGGGCGTGCCAGTCACAAAGTGACGATTTATTGTGCGCTCGATCTGACTAATCAGACGATTGTGTAGTTCGTGTCGGGACTAGAACCTGCCGAGCCATAAAGGTCACAACGTCATTTATATCCCCTCGGAGAGGGGAACACCCTTGATTAATCGCCGGGAAAAGGGGCCTCATGGCCAGAAAATTAGTTACGTGAAAAGTCTATTAGGAAGCATTGAAATCCCCGTGCGAGGGTGAGAAGAAAGCATTCGAGATTATGTCGGTCATTTGTTGACCATTTGATGTTCGGACGAGTGTCCGGTTTGAGAAACGAGTAATCATCATAGGAAAACCGGAGCATATGTATGCCGGGTACGACAAATTTATTGTTCACAGGAACTGGAAGCATTCGGTTAAATCCCGGTTAGAGCGGTCAGAAATCGGTGAGTTTATTGGCCCGGTGCAAGATCGAGTCAGGACCATTCCGGGGGCGCCTCCCGCGGTCCAAACGAGGCTTGCGTGGGCATCATTAATATTTCCGGTGCCGAAGGGCAGCGGGAAAGTGTCCCGGAACTATATTCCAAAACAAAGATGTGTACAGAGATAGCGGGCTATAGGCCTAGGATGTGGGTCAGGCGATGACCATGGTTGGGGCGAACCCGAGGTCCGAGCATGACTCACGACGGTCTTATTGATGTCCCTATGCGTAGGGTTCGGGGAGGACGAGAGCCGCCTCATTCCATTCGGGTTTTGTCGGTCACTCATGGACCATTTTGTGTTCGGACGAAGGTCCGTGTAAAAAATAAGATGGTGACGGGAGCAAATCCGTGCAAATGTCTGCCGTGAGTACGGCAAGTTTAATGCGAGCGCGGGATTAGATCCCGGTATATATATGTCGGTCACTAACGGACCATTCATTATTCGGACGGAAGTCCGTATTAGTGGCGTCGAGGACGATGATAAAATCGTACGGACGTCTGCCGTAGGTGCGGCAAGTTTAATGTGGGTGCGGGATCGGATCCCGATGAAGATGGGTCAAGCTGATGATCTATGGGCCCGAGGTGGTTGCGGACTATGGCCATATCGGGGTTTCCGAGGACCACGTCTGATGCCACGAGGCGTCATTACTTTTCTCTTCACGCACAGTCTTGGGAAACGAAGGTTCCAAGGTATACGTGCGTGTCGGTCACGGTCGGACCATTCATTATTTGGACGCGAGTCCACGTTTGAAGCATCGAAGACGATGATAAAACCGTGCAAATGTCTGCCGTAGACACGACAAGTTTAATGTGGGGTTGCGGGATTAGATCCCGGGAGACTCGGTTCGAGTTAACGAACTATTGGCCCGAGATATGTTCGGATCACGACCATGTCGGAGGTTCCGAGGTCCACATCCGATACCACAAGGCATCATCGATTTTCTCTTTGCACCCAGCCCGGGGGTGTGAATTGTTAAGTGCGAAGCCCGAACTCACCAACGTGCGCTCTCGCACACGGATCGACCTGCGCGGTCAGGTCGCGGGGTTCGACCTTGCGGGGGTTTCCGGGGGCAGCGCCCCCGGAACAAAATTTGGATTATGGAAAGGGGAAACTTTTTATTAGTTTTATTCATTAGCTTTAAGTCTCTTCTCTCATTTGATTAATCATTTTCTCCCTTTCAGGCACGCCGGTTTAAGGGAAGCAAAGAGCGGAGCGCGCTGGTTAATGGATGCCCAAAAGGGCACGCCGGAATAGGTGGTGCAAAGTTTGGGCGCGCCGGTTAATGGCCAATGGAGGAGGGCGCGCCGGAATAGGCCCAATGAGGGGGGCGGAATAGTGTAGCGCGCCGGTTAGGGGCAAGGAAAAATGAAAGGGGTTTTGAGTGTAAGGCTAAATCGGCGCGGGGGGGGGGGGGGTACCGCGCCGGGTTAGCCCACGCCCGATTAGGGCGCGCCGGGCTAAGCTTCTATGAGGTTTCTTTCATTCTTTTATGCTCTATTTCTTGTTTCTTTCACCTGTGGGTAGATTTGTTGATTAGTTTGTTTATCGAACTGATAGATTAAGTTTGTGGAGAGGAATTTTAAGTGTTTTAGTTGTTTGTTAGGGTGAATTAGCATGAAGATATGAATGTTTTATTAGAAGAGTTTGTTACCGGAACTCGAAGGTTCAGTCTGTTCAGGGGCTTAGTTTGTTCGTCTGCCTGTTCTTACGCGTTCCTCCTCTGACAAGATTTGGGCAGCATCTCCCCGGGACTAAGGCTTGCCAGAGACAAATAGAGGAACACCAAATGGAGCAAAGCTCTTGGGTGAACCTCAAAACTCGGAGTGAGGCCTCCGTTAACCCATAAGTGCCTGTGGAGACTCGAGGACCAGCCTTCAAGAGTTCCAGCAGCTTACAGGTGATGATTTCGTAGGCGGGACGAATGTGTGCCTCAAGGGGCCATGAATGTTCATCCCCTGACGGACTCCTCCGAAGGCCATGCTATGGAGAAGCAAGCTTCGAAGGGCCTTGGATGAGGAGAAGACAGGGAGAAAGAGAGGGAAGCAGAAGAACACATATGTTGCAAAAAAATCATTCCTTTTATTCATCCGTAGGGGAAAGAAAAAAAAGATACAGGAGGGGATCTGCCCCGAAGGAACGAAAACACATCAGAGAAAGAGGAAAGAAATACATTGGCGGGGGAGGGGGGAACGGAGCACAAGCTCCTCCCCCTCCGAGCTCACCTCTCTTCTCTCACGCTCACTCTCTTCTTCTTCACCTCACGGGCACGGGGACGAAGCCTCTTCTTTTCTCTTTTCTTCTTCTTCTCTTCGATGGCCAGCCATCAGCTGAATGAACCAACCGAACCTGTTCCTTCTTCAGACTTGCCATTTTATAGAATGGGCATTCAGGAGTGTCCCCGCCACTTTCACCTCATCCGCGTCGAGGTCTGAAATCGACGTGCTATGCTGGACGCTGTCGGTTTGTGCCGTACGCTGTCGTTCATCCGAGGATGGGATATTCATAGATTTGTCGGGCGATCTGCTGCTACTGCTGCCACCGTCGATGCATGCCTTCGCCACTGTGCTGTCGAACGGATGTGGAAACACGGCTTCAGAGCATTGAATGTCCAAGGAGACAGAGCTTCAGAGCATTGAATGCCCTCTAGGCACCAGGCTAATGCGAAAACAGGGTATCGGCTGGCGGATGGGATGTTATTTGAGTTAAACCAGCGTGGTGTTGAGCGCGCCGGATTAACAACATAGAAAGGGGCATGCCGGACTAGCATCAGCAAGGGGCGCGCCGGAATAAGCATAAGCAAGTGGGCGCGCCAGTTTAAGGCCAAGCAAGGGCGCGCCGGATTAAGCATAAGCAAGTGGGCGCGCCGGTTTAAGGCCAAGCAAGGGCGCGCCAGTTTAAGTGCAGGCTACGCCGGTTTAGAATTCATCTTGGCTTCGCGACTATTCAGACAGACGCTTGTCCTCCCGTGCTGCTTTAGCTGTAATGCACCACCTCCGGGATGTTTAGTTCGGGGCCTCTGAATCCCGATTCTGAGCTTTGAGTGATCTCCGACGCGTGCCGGACATGTGTTCGAATTCTTGAGTTTCTTTTGATTCGGCCGTTGGGAATGCCGACTGGAGAGTGGGGGCCATCTCTTCAGCACGAGGGGCTTCTTTGTTGGGTGGCAGAGCACCGGGCAGGTATTCATCCTTCTTGGAGGAAGCATAGGGTTTATTCAGCCTTTCCATCTTTGACTCACTCTTGAGTGCTAAGATGTGCATGCTATATCATCATCATCATCATTTTTTTGACGTCCACAGCCTCTCCCTATAAATAGGATGACAAGGGCTTTGTTTTAGGCTAACGAAAAGTTTTTGAAGAATTGTTAAAGGATTGAAAACCCCCCCTTGTCTCTCTCTCTCTCTCTCTTTTGCGCAAGTCACCCTCTCTCTCTCTCTATCTCTTGCGATTCTTCTCTCTCTCTCTCTCCTTGGGGAATTTGCACCCCCTTCTCCCTCTCTCCCACCATGGGCTGCGCACCCCTCTTCCCTCTCCTTCCCCAACTCCACTTGCAACATCATCCCTCCTCCTAGATTCTCTCCTTCTTTCCCTCCTCCACCTTCCTAATCCAACCCCACCTCCTTTATCCCTTTCCAAATCACCTATCTAATTAAATCTCAGCCACCCAATTCTTTCCTAATCCCCCTCCAATATTCCCTCCCTCCTAATTATCCTCCCTCTATTCAAAAATATTCCAAAAAAACACAAAATCTCTTCCCTCCCTACTAGGGAAACCTAGGTGCGTCCCCCTCCCTTGGCAACCTGCGCACACACCCCCCATACCCAACCATAATTCGCACCCCCCTAAGCCTCCCACGCCCCAGCCACCTCCAGCCCCCCTTCCCCTCTGCAACATACGCCCCATCCCCTTCCAGGAGCATCCACGGCGACCCTGGCATCCCACGGCATCACCTTCGTCATCGCTTGTGGAGGTCTTCTAGTTCTGTTGTCCTCTGCTCTGTAGTAGAAGCTTGGCCTAGTTTGCAGCGACCACACCATCATCCACATTGCAAACCAGTCCGATCTTCCTTCATAGAAGTCGTGCACCTCCAAGTCCTCTTTGGGTGCGAGGTGGAATCGTAGCGTTCTGACTTCGCCACTGGTCACGTCCTCTGTTCTCGTGTGGTTGCACCAGATCCGAGCCAGAACCTGAGAGCCACTTGACAGTGCATGTACCTATTTCTCCGGCGTGATTCACCCCGAGCTCTCTTCTGAGAGTTTGTGCTACTCCAAGCCCTCGTGAGTAAAGAGGTGGAATCACCCAAGTTTGACATCAGCACCGCTCGTAGCATCCGTTCTCCCACGACTACGCTGACCCTATGCCAGACAGGTCACCCAGGGTGTGCACCCCGCTTTCAGTTCTGGCCACGCCCTACCTGTTCATTTTCAAGCTGCATCATCTTCAGCAAAGTTGTGACCCTTGACAACATGAAACCAACCCAGGTGGTTTCATCTCGTTCCGACATCTTTTCTGAAAGTTCCACCACGGCCATCGCACCTCTGTCCGGCTGCTCACCCAGGAATAAGAGGCTTGCCACTTCGGCGACCACGCCTGGCTCGGTGCTCCAATTGCTTCCATCTCTTGAGGGTACGTATACCTCCCTGTCTACTATCCCTCTGAGTTGGTCCCGCCTCGTTTAGAGTTCCACAGCGAGCGTACCGGCGACTGCCCCACGACTACGCAACCCTATCCAGCGGGACAGAATCACGTAGGTCCACTTCTCCGGCCAGCCCCACCCTCCAGCAACCTTGGATCGACGTTGAGCTTTCAGGGATGCTCCAGCACCCTCCAGGCTCCTTCTGAGCACTTACGGCACCACATTCTGAAGTCCGTGCTCAGCGTACTGTACAGGACGGTTGGCATCATCCCAGCAGACCAGTTCACAGATTGGCGTCTTATTGCTCCACTCCCCTTGCTCCCCCTCTCCTGCGTGAGGGTAGTGCATGTATTGATTACCCCATCCTTTGGTTCCCCTTCCCTGCATGGAGGCGTCTGTTTGGTTGTACTAGCAGGTCCGACATAAGCTATAGCGACGCAGCGTGTCCGCCGGGTGCGCACGCTCCCGGCTCGCCCTCGTCTCCGATCGGCGCCGGTCTTTTCAGACTCGGCAAGGTACGTGGCTGACCACCTGCTCCCTTGTGGTTTGTCCCTTCGTATTTTCTTTGTGCTTGCGCCGACGGTGAGAGAGAGCCCGGTCCCGACCCCCGTTTCATGTGAGTTTGCTGCCATGCAAGAGAGTGAACCCCATAGTGCCATCGGGCGCGAGGTCTGCCCCGGCTGAATCCGGGTGATCCCTCCCCTTCAGGTCGGCCTTCCACCGACCCAACTCACGAGTTCTGACCATGTAGACGGCTTGTGGGCCAAAGCCCATCTTCCCCATCGCCGGGTTACACCCAAATTCCGAGTGCGCCGTATGTTTGTCCACCGTGTCCAACCCAGCCTGTTCGGCTTTGCTTGCTGTCCACTAGGTCCTAGTTCCGACGGGGTATCGTCCTGCGTCAAATTTGGTATCAGAGCAAGTTCTCGGCTTGCTCTCGCATGCCGAGTCCTAGGCCAACTTACATTCCCTTGCATTCCCCCTCGCATCAGTAGCATGTGGTCTAGTCTCTTGAACCGCATAATCTGTCTAGTTTAGACCCGCCATTTGGTTTTCCCCATCCTGCTGACCCCATGTCCATCCATAGTGTTGCCTCGTACAGGGAGATTGATCATCCAATTGGCCATGGCACTCAGGTCAGACCGTCCCACCACAACCAATCCATGGCCACTCATATTGGCAGTTCGTACCGTCAGTCCGGACCCGTGCACATCTCTGGCCATCATACAGGTCTATCCATCCACCCTACCTACCCACAGGCTGTCCCCTCACTCAATCTCTACGACTGATTCGGGGATAGAATATTCACTCCCTATAGCACCCGTTGGGGCACCCAATATTTCTTTGGCTCTCATAATCCCATGATCTACCTTGATTGGGAAGCCGAGATGGACTTCTACTTAGATAGGAATGACTGGTCGGACTTCCAAAAGGTGAGGTTTGCCACGAGAAGGTTGAGAGATCGAGCCCTAGCCTACTGGCTCGATGATGAGCGATGTCTTACGGCCCGATACCAAGCGCCCGTCACTTGGGCCATGATGAAGGAGAAGCTTCGCGAGAAGTATCTCCCTCCCGCTTATTTGCCCGTGGCCGACCCTCTCGCCCCACTGCCAGCTATAGTAGGCCCCACTAAATACACACTCCCTGGACCAGCATTTGAATCCCAAACACCCATAGGAGCCATGCCACCAGCTTTGTCCATCCTAGAGTCACCACCTCCTTCATCTCAACCTCCGATTATGGATGAGATAGTGCACGAACCCATAGAGACCATGAAATACATCCCTAATCCCTCGTTGATTGAAGCATACCAAACCCAAGAGGATGCCCTATGCCTGGCTCACCCCTTAGTATAGGAAGCCCCCACCCAACTTGAGGCTAAAGTCCAACACAACCTCCATCCCAAGTCACTCATGGCCCATGGAGGCGAGATTGTCATAGGTGGAACCCTCGCTAGGTGGCTTAGGAGAAGTCTAATCTTCGATTTCTCTAACCTCTACCCCTTCCCAAATGAACAAGCCCAACAAATAGTACCCTTCCATTCCTTCCACACAACCTTTCGATCATTTTACTTTGTGGAGATCGTGGAAGATCTTGTTCGGAGTTTGAAGTGGCAAATAGGGGTGACCAACATGCTTGCCTTGAAGTCAGGTCCACCTAGGGGCGTTAGCTTCACCCACCCCTCCGTTGGCTCCATTACTTCCGTGTGCACTATAGGTCGGTGTACATGCGAGCTCTTGATACTTTTGCCTAGCCTGAAGGAGCTCGAGGCTACCACTCAAGTCCTGGAGCTCATCCAGCCCATCAAGCCCACTATCTTACCAACTCCCCCATCCACTATTAATTTAATCCATAATGGAGGGACTGAGATTTGGGAGAATCAATTGTCAGAATTAGACGATGTCCTCCATAGTCTCCCCTTCCTTGATCCCTTTGACCCATCATATTGGGTTCAACCAATCCTCATCCAATTATCCAACAACACCCAATACCTACTCCCTCATGGAGATTACTACACATGTTTGAGCCAGACCCCACATCATTGTTTCTCTAGCGACATGTGTTTGATTGGGAAAAGGCACATTTCATGGGAGGTAATGCATTCGTCATGGAGTCTAGCATTATATATACAAGGTCATAGTTTTGGTTGCGCAAGTCCACCCCTGCTTATCCCATTTGATAAGAGTCACATGCATGATAGGTCTACTTTTGGATGTCCCGGGCCACCCATGCAATGTAGATGGTATATGCATATCACTCAGCATCGCAGACTATCTACGACTCACCACATCATCAAGCATTATGACAGCAAGCGAGTCCGTCTGAGCTATGGTTCATATTATGAGTTGGCGGATAGTCATTGGCGTCACCGAGAGTCCTGGAGTTGTGAACTTGCGATGGTGAGGATGGAGTGGTTCCCAATGGAGCCTCGCAAACTAAGGGCCCGCAACATCAAGCTACGTCAGAACATGAGGAGGGTAGGCTCTACTAGGTTAGGAAAACTTGAAGAGAATAAAGTGATCCCGATGTTCACTTGGGCAGACCAAACGTAGTATGAGGACCTGGCAGCAAAACCAAGTGAGTCTTTTGGGCCTCTACCTTCCTTCATGAGTGACCCACACCCCGTGAGAACGCTAGCCATATGGAGTGCCCGGCGCGGGCCAATAGAGGAGATACGGGGTGGGCAAATCACCACTTATTGGAGCATGGTAGTCTACTATTACCTCACCAGATGGAAAGGACGGCCCAGATCGGACCACGTATGGGAAAGCCGGACAGAGATACATCACCCCGATCCACGCCGTCAGATTCCACCAGATCACCACTCGACGGAGTCGAGTTCTCTTCACCCCGGGGGAATTGATGGGGACATCAGCGACCCTCCATGCCCGGCTTCGACGTCGGCCCTTCGAGACAGATTCAGCAATGGTTCAGATATTTATTTCTTCTTAGTATGATGTATTTTTCTTTTATTGAGTTTGTAATCCTTATTGGGTCAATTAATAAGGCCCAAAAGGCTAGTCTATTAGTAGCTCGGTTAATGGTCGTAGGTAGCTTATGTTCACCACCTCGGATAGCGGGGTAATTGTTTGAACTTCAAGGGCATTTGTGGACATTTGTAACCCTGGCCTCTCCCTATAAATAGGATGCCAAGGGCTTTGTTTTAGGCTAATGAAAAGTTTTTGAAGAATTGTTAAAGGATTGAAAACCCCCCCTTGTCTCTCTCTCACTCTCTCTTTTGCGCAAGTCACCCTCTCTCTCTATCTCTTGTGATTCTTCTCTCTCTCTCCTTGGGGAATTCACACCCCCGTCTCCCTCTCTCCCACCTTGGGCTGCATGCCCCTCTTCCCTCTCCTTCCCCAACTCCACTTGACACATCATCCCTCCTCCTAGATTCTCTCCTTCTTTCCCTCTTCCACCTTCCTAATCCAACCCCACCTCTTTTATCGCTTTCCAAATCACCTATCTAATTAAATCTCAGCCACCCAATTCTTTCCTAATCCCCCTCCAATATTCCCTCCCTCCTAATTATCCTCCCTTATTCAAAAATATTCCAAAAAAACACAAAATCCTTTCCCTCCCTACTAGGGAAACCTAGGTGCGCCCCCCTCCCTTGGCAACCTGCGCACACACCCCCCATACCCAACCATAATTCGCACCCCCCTAAGCCTCCCATGCCCCAGCCACCTCCAGCCCCCCATCCCCTCTGCAACATACGCCCCATCCCCTTCCAGGTGCATCCACGGCGACCCTGGCATCCCACGGCATCGCCTTCGTCATCGCTTGTGGAGGTCTTCTAGTTCTGCTGTCCTCTGCTCTGCAGTAGAAGCTTGGCCTAGATTGCAGCGACCACACCGTCATCCAAATTACAAACCAGTCTGAGCTTCCTTCATAGAAGTCGTGCACCTCCAAATCCTCTTTGCGTGCGAGGTGGAATCGTAGCGTTCTGACTTCGCCACTGTTCGCGTCCTCTGTTCTCGTGTGGTTGCGCTAGATCCGAGCCAGAACCTGAGAGCCACTTGACAGTGCCTATACCAATTTCTCCAGCGTGATTCAACCAGAGCTCTCTTCTGAGAGTTTGTGCTACTCCAAGCCCTCATGAGTACAGAGGTGGAATCACCCCAGTCCGACATTGGCGCCGCTCGTAGCATCCGTTCTCCCACGACTGTGCTGACCCTGTGCCAGACAGGTCACCGAGAGTGTGCACCCTGATTTCAGTTCTGGCCACGCCCTACCTGTTCATTTTCAGGCTGCATCATCTTCAGAAAAGTTTTGCCCCTTGACGACATGAAACCAACCCAGGTGGTTTTATCTCGTTCCAACATCCTTGCGGAAGGTTCCACCATGGCCATCGCAACTCTGTCCGGCTGCTCACCCAGGAATCAGAGGCTTGCCACTTCTGTGACCACGTTCGGCTCGGTGCTCCAATTGCTGCCATCTATTGAGGGTACGTATACCTCCCTGTCTACTATCCCCCCGAGTTGGTCCCGCCTCGTTTAGAGTTCCACAGCGAGCGTACCGGTGACTTCCCCACGACTACGCAACCCTATCCTGTGGGACAGAATCGCGTTGGTCCACTTCTCCGGCCGGCCCCATCCTCCAGCGACCTCGGATCGACGTTGGGTTTTCACGGATGCTCCAGCACCCTTCAGGCTCCATCTGAGCACTGATGGCACCACATTCTGAAGTCCGTGCTCAGCGTACCGTGCACGATGGTTGGCATCATCCCAGCAGACCAGTTCACAGATTGGCATCTTATTGCTCCCCTCCCCTTGCTCCCCCTCTGCTGCGTGAGGGTAGTGCATGTATTGATTACCCCATCCTTTGGTCCCCCCTCCCTGTATAGAGGCGTCTGTTTGGTTGTACTAGCAAGTCCGACATAAGCTATAGCGACGCAGTGTGTCCGCCGGGTGCGCACGCTCCCGGCTCGCCCTCGTCTCCGATCGGCGCCGGTCTTTTTAGACTCGGCAAGGTATGTGGCTGACCACCTGCTCCCTTGTTGTTTGTCCCTTCATATTTTCTTTGTGCTTGTGCCGACGGTGAGAGAGAGCCCGGTCCCGACCCCCGTTTCATGTGAGTTTGCTGCCATGCGAGAGAGTGAACCCCATAGTGCCCTCGGGTGC
The DNA here is from genome assembly GCA_022559845.1 of Amorphophallus konjac. Taxonomy (NCBI): domain Eukaryota; kingdom Viridiplantae; phylum Streptophyta; class Magnoliopsida; order Alismatales; family Araceae; genus Amorphophallus; species Amorphophallus konjac. The sequence goes on from CM040118.1 coordinate 217,438,014, forward strand.
GAGGTCTGCCCCGGCTGAATCTGGGTGATCCCTCCCCTTTAGGTCGGCCTTCCATCGACCCAACTGACGAGTTCTAACCACGTAGACGGCTTGTGGGCCAAAGCCCATCTTCCCCATCGCCGGGTTACACCCAAATTCCGAGTGCGCCGAATGTTTGTCCGCCGTGTCCATCCCGGCCTGTTCGGCCTTGCTTGCTATCCACTAGGTCCTAGTTCCGACGGCGTCTCGTCCCGCGTCAAATAAATAGTCAAGCCAACTGAAGACATGAAGACTCGCGGTGGTGTCGCGATTAAACTATAAATTACCTTCCATTTCTTGTCTGGGAGTTGGAGAAGGCAGATCTCTCTCTACGGGAGCAGTAAGGATTTCCTCTGCCCCTTCCTTAGCCATGGCGCCTACCGTCGCCTCCAGCCCGACGACCGCAGCGACTGTGTCGGCAGCTGTCAACACGGATTAGCCGAAGCAGCCAAAGTGAGCCAATGAATTCTCAAGAAATGAAGAGCTTACCTTCAGCTTCTGGCCCCTGCGCGCGGAAAGCCTCGAACTCTTCAAAGGATACAACCGGAGGAAGAACGGTTGCTTGTTACTTTTCTGTGGCCTTCCTCCGTCGTGCCCGTGTCACTTGGGTCACTACCGCTTTAGCCTTCCCAACGGCCTCTCTCAACTGGGATCGGGTCCGCTTTCTCAAATAGCCAGGAGGCAGTGGCGTCGTGGTCGGTGCCGGCTCGGGAGCCTCGAAGTATGCTAGCTTATGAGATTTTATTATTAGCTCCCTAAAGTGCCGAGTCTCCTCCAAAGTGGGTCGGACTAAACATGCACGAAGGTGAGAATAATACTTGACAATGAAGAAAAGAAGCTGGCCGACGGGCCTGAATAGAGAGATAGAACATACTTGCTGGCCCCGTGTAGAAGGGGAAGAGAGGCCAATAATACAGCGAGGGCACTTTGTCTCTCGAAGCTGCCACGCGAATAAGCCAGCATAAATCTCCTATCTTTTCACTCGGCTCGGCCAGCAGCGCCAGGTCCTCATGGCCACGAGAAGACAGGTGATAATATAAGCTCAGGTGGTCCAGCCCCCATCTGTCAGCATACTTGAATGACATATGAAGGGGCCGGTCCAGAATGGCTTCGCTAGGACCACCCACTGAAAGACCATGCGATCGGAGGAGCGTAAATAGCCAAGGGGTGTTGTCATATAGAGCATCCCGCCTATCTTCCCTACGGATGAAAGTCTGGTAGGGGTGCAGCCTGTCAACCTCGGGGCGCTAGTCAGCCACCACCGAGATGGGTTCCTCTACCGGCAGAGGGAGTTGCTGAAGAACCACCCTCTCGCTGCTTACCCGGCATAGACCCCGAAGCGTTTTCACATAGTCATCCTTGCTGATTGTGGGCAACTTCGGGTCGACTATGGCTTTTCACGACTTTTCGGGACTCAAGATAGGCCCTCACTTCTGTGTTGGTCCAAGATTTCAGCTTCTTCAAATATGAGGGCTCAATATCAAGGGTTGGCTCCGGCTGGGAGTGCAGAAATCTATGCTCTACTACAGCCCAACACTCTCAGCGGGAGCTCCTGTAGAACCCCGTCCGCACGTTCCACCAATTGATATACTCAGGAGTAATGCGGGGGAAGCAGGCAGGGGTTGGCACCTTAAAGAAACATCTTCTCGACGATGGAAGAAGTCCCACCATATCCGGGCATCATCATTTTAAACTTGCCCGGCTCTGTGCCTATTGGGCAACGCAAATTGTGAAGAGGAATGCGGAATGTGCTGGTCATAGCCAAAGTTCCGACTGAAGCGAAATGGATAATACGGCTCTAACCACAAAATGCCGCTCTTTCGGAATACAAGGACGCTTGGCCTGATAGCCAGCGCCCAGTCAACCAACTCCTACTCAAGGATGGGCCTTGTACACTTGGCCCCAGAGATTGGATGGATATACTCCTCTGTCTCGAAGAGCTTGCACTGCCTCGTCCTGTTCACCAGCGGGCTGGAGCGGGCAGCTAAGCTCCAGAAGTTAAGGACCTCGGGTGAATCTGTGGGAATCCGGGCTAACTTGCCCCGAATGGTGAAGAGTTGCTCCGCTAGTGAGGACGGCTCGACACACGCGAACTCTATCATTCCCGGGATTAGATGAGCTGACTGTAATGCCCGAGGGGCACCCTCCGGAAAAAGGGTACAAACCCAAGCATTAAAGAAGTGTAACGGACCAAGCGTCCGTATATTCCTGGGAAGACGCGTCTTGTGCAGGTCTCCCAGCATTTTGTAAGTGAGGCACAAAGCCACTGGGCAGAGGGACAGCTTAGTACCCCAAGCCATGAGACAGGCATGACAGATAGCCTCTGCTCTAATCACGCTCTCGTCGCCTTGCAGGAGAGCGAAGGAACATATCTAATAGACCAGGTATCCGGCACAGTGTGTGACTGCGTTGACACCAGTGGAGTTCTGGTCCTCCCTCTCCCCTCTTCTTGAAGATGATGCTGCGGCCTGCCGTCGGACTCTCTTCTTCCTCTTCGGAGCCATCGGCGCTATTGGGGGGAAGTCCTCGTACTTCTTCTTCCCGCCAAAGAAATATTGGAGCCAGGTACCCATCCGCACCCTTCGCTTCTCGCCCGGCTTCCTAGCTTCTCTTGTGTCATGTGACGAGTGGTAAAGTGTGTGGTACGCCTTCATCAGATAGCGATAAGCGTGGCTCGCCAGATACCGACCCTCACCGTCGGTCTGATCCTTCAGCCAGTCAAGCCAGCAAACTTCCTCGTACGACTCTCCATCGATGGGTAGACCGCTAAGCTGTGAGAGGCTCCATAAATCCAGAGAAGTTTCTCCCTCCGAGGTATAAAAAGTGTTGTACTCGGGGCAGAATACTTCGATCATGCCACAGCATAAGCCTCGGGAGATGGGGTAGCGGTATCTTGAGGCGTACACGTTGTGATAGACGCCAGCCCTGGTTAGGAGTGGAGCGTAGTGCTACAGCACATAATCCGCGAACTCCACTGCTCCAGGTCTGAATGCATGGGCATCGGTGGCTCTCAGCTCGGCAAACAACCCCACGGATATTTGATGCTGAAAATGGACCGCCAGGTAGTCCAGCAGAAAAGATTCTTCTCTGTAACCCCATTTCAACGGGGCAAGAAACATGCCAAAGATCGGCTTCTCTCGGTCCACCCTGCCTGTAGAATCATTCCACCGAGCGGGTACAAATTCAGGGGCCCTGGTCAGCAACCCATCTTCTGGAGCCAGATCTTGCAGTCTGAGCATGACGCTGCATTTCCTGACTTCTCTGGGAAGATAAATAGGCCCTCCCTGCACTACACAGTCTGTTAGACTATCCATCTCCACTAGCAAGGCTTCCTCGGCTTTGCGGACGAGGAACATGTCTCTCTTTCCCTGAAGGTTGAAGTGCGGGAGGAAGGACATCAGATGTTTGTCCTTGGGGTGATCCCGCCTGACAGTGCCTTCCTGGTCATAATGAAAAGAATCGCCTCCAAGGATGAGGAGATGGCTAGTGTCCACAGTATCGGTCTCCGAATCCGAGGATTCTACGACTACAGCAAGCTGATCGTGCCCCCGATCAAGGGAATTGACATTCTCCCACCTCACCATGGCACGAGAAACATAAGATGAAGAGCCAGATGCAATTTCTGTCTATGAGAAAGCGCATCAAACAATAAACAATGTCAGAAAATAGTTGATCAAGATAAATTTCTGACAAAATTTCGACAGTCTCCCCAACATGGGAGATTGCCAATGAGAAGTGGGAACACGTCCACTAAGGGAACGGCCCCTAAAAGTAGCCATCGGCATTACACCGAGGCCAAATGGGACACCCGGGGAAATAGCTCCGAGGCCAAGCCCTACTAGAAGCCTCCCGGGGCCCAAAGAATGGGTTAAAAACCCAAATGAACAACACTCCACTCACCCCTGAGAAACTCGCCCACACCCTCAGCTCACTCGGCGCCGCGGGAAGAGAAGAAAGGGAGGAGAGATAAAGAAATCTTGCAAATGAACAGTGATGAAGGAAGAATGAGAGGCGAAAGCCTTATATAGGGGGGTTTTCAGATGTTAATCCGGCGGGCTATTTAGCACGCCGAATTAACGCTTCCTCAAACCAAAAGGCGCGTCGATTTAAGTCACGCCGGATTATCCTCCTCCAAGCATCAGGCCGCACCAGATTAAAGCACAAAGCCAGGGACCGCGTCGGATTAACGTCTAAAAGCCCAGGGGCGCGCCGGATTAACCCCGCGCCGTATTAACATTCAAATGGCGTCGGATTGGCATCCGTGCCGGATTAAGGGCCGTTCGGAGCCTCCATCAATTGAAGAGGATATCATTCCAAGCGAAGCTCATCCTTCGACCTTGCTACACTCGTGCCTTGCTTGCAACACCCACGGCTGGGGGGCATTTGTTGGCACTCAAAATATCACTCACGGCAATCAAGCCTCAAAGATGAATGACACGGCCCACTGAAGCACAAAAGTCGATAAATATCAACATATTGAAGACTTCTCAAGCTGCCAGAGCCTCGAGTCACCCGGGATGAACGCCAGGGACTTCGCCTAAGGAAAAGTCGAGATGAATCCACAACCAACCGGCAGTGCGACCAAGCCTGCCCAATGAATCGACATCGACTCCGTCGTGCCGCATACACTACACCCGTAGTCCAACCAAGGACGACGGCCTACCCAGTGGCCTGCCACCTCATGCAAGACTCTCCTGAGATGGAAGAACTCCCTTGGCTCTTCAGAACAGAGGACCGAGGGCTCTGTAGGCGGAAGATCCCAGCTACCCAGCATGGGTTCGGCTTCTCGCCAAGTTGGGTCCATTAGTGGCCGAATGATCACCCGGCGTGGGCGGAACTATCTCGGGTGTCACCCCACCCTCCAAGAAGCTTCGAGCATAAAACAGGCCGAGCCAACAGCACGAATCATAGTGCCGAGGGCCGTGTCAGCGGAAAACCCGCGTGTTCAAGCAATAGACGTTCGAGGCTCCGAGAAGGGCCATACGTCATCCTGAGAGCTTTGACGAGTCATCCCGTCGAGGTTTCAAAGAACTGTGGCAAGATGAATGTTCACGGCGATTCTCGGAATCATCTCCGGACTCACCGGCTAGCCCGTGACGAGCAGGGATGCTAATACGGCGCGCCCTAAACCGGCGCGCCCCCTTTATCCGACGCCCTCTTATTCTGGCGCACAAAAAGCTTCATAGGCCCCTCTCCCCGGTGCTCCATTCCCCATGCCGGATTAACCCCCGAATGTGCCTGCATAAAAGGCCATTCGAAATAGAATGAAAAAGAGGAGGTGGTTTTCGAAAGAATAAGAATTAGAAAAAAAGAGAGAGAGTCGGGGAGCCAATCACCTTCGAGGGAGAAAGGGTTTCCTCACGAGAGAAGCAGGGTTCTCACGGGGCGTTCCCCCCTCGCCTCCGTCTTCCTCTCCGCCAAGAGCCCTCTGGAGCCGGAGAAGTAGAAGAAGAGCCCGATACTCTGGTTTTGCCGGTGAAGTCTAGGTGGGTTCCGCGGATTGCTTCTCGAAGACCCCTCCTCTGTTTCCCCTTTCTGGTGTCGTGTAAGTGAGGGGGAGGGAGAAGCGATGATACGAGCCCATCCTCCTTTCCCCCTCATCATCTATTCATCTGTTTGTTCTTTCCCTGTACGTCCCCTGTAACCCTTCTTTTTTTGATTTGGAATCAATGAAGCGGCCGCCGAGCGACAACACCGGCGTGCCGAATGTTTATAACATACCTGATCTTTCGTCTCCCATCAGTGGAATGAATGATGATTATGTCTTGTATGCTTCTCCTGCTCCGTGCTTAGTCTGCATGCCCGATTACTCTGTGTGTGCGATTGACGAGTTCTACTTCGCGGAGTCAAACATGCCCGAAGCCACGCGGGCTATATTGATATCATTTCCCCGGCCCCCTCCCCGAGGCTCTTCCTTTCTAATGCAAGGGCCGTGCCTTACCGTGTATATATATTGTGGGTTTTGTGGTTAGAGACATGCTCATGTGTGTATCTCTGCCGGTTTCTGTTCTGAGGTCGACCCCATCGACATCCCTCTGCACTTCTTCATAGTCTAGAGCGAATAGGGTCATCCCTACAATCCCCGCATCCATTATATGCTAATGATTCTGATGTTTCTATACCTCAATTGGTGCAATGCGCAATGCTAACCCACTAATCCTATGAGCATTAATATGCTGACTTTCTTATCCTACGCATGATTCATGATCGCCGGGTTTCCCCGTTTCCGAGAACAGTAGTTTCAGTATTCCGGGGAGGAGGGGGAAACATACCCCATTGGCATCTCAGAATCACCATTCGGTCAAAGGGCCCCCATCTGCGAGTGATGAGGGTCCCTAGGGGCCATAAGGTGAATATCAATAGGGCTCAGCCCTATATCAAACCCACTGTCCCCAGGGACGTTGTGGTGGTCATGGGTTGCATGCCCCTCGTAGGCTAGTGCTCGGGGCCTCTCATCACTATTGGCCGTCCCTTTGTCAGATTGGGAGTTGACCATGGGCCATGTACCCCCTTGTAGGCCAGTCCTTAGGGACCTCACCCCCTGTTAGTCACCTTATCTACTTACTCTAACCCACGGAGCTATGGTGCCCCTTGCAGGCTCGTCCTTGGGGTATCCTATCCGATCGGGAATTACTGGCTACCTCCATGAAGATCGGCGGTTTAGGGGCTTACTCCACAAGTGGGTATGACCCCGTTTCTCCCCTGTAACTCTTCAGGGACGGGGGAGATGCTGCCTAATTTTCGGCAGAGCTTTAAACGAATAAGATCACACTTCTGTGAATTGACTCCAATAAAACACTTGTTCTGAGGTAAAGAACTCTAGTGCTCAAGTATGAACCTCGCACTAGTTCATGACTTTGCTCCTGGAGAGCCCTGGACTCTAATTCAATAGGCAATCAACCCAATTAAACATCAAGACCCTCAACAACATCTTAATAAACCAAAATAGTTTCAAAATTCCTCAAAAATCAACTAAAACGGCGCTGTCCTAATCCGGCACGCCCTAATACGGCTCGGTACCCCCCGCGCCGGAATAGCTTTAGACTCATAAAATTTTGTTTTCAACTGGCCCGTTCCCGGTGCGCCCTAAACCGGCGCGCCCCAAGGCCATCGCGTCGGTTTAACACTTGTTATGGCCGCGCCGGACTAAGATCATTTGACTACGCTTGGCCGCACCGGGGAAACCTATCCCTACGCTTGGTCACGCCGGTTTTGAATCATTATGCTGTTCTAATCACTCACTCATCCTCGGAGCGATCTTCGCCTCCCACGGTTGGGATTAATAAACCCTAATCAACAATAAACTAAATAAGAAGGGGGCTATTCAAGTCTGAACCATCTTATTATCATGCCTGTTATCATCATGCTTTTGTTATCATGCCTATGTTACCACTTTCATCTCCCTCGGTGGAGATGAATAAACTTGATTGATCATCGTTCATCTTCATAACTCTGTTACCATGCTTAGCGTAATCACGAGCATCATGCATGCACGCCTGCATGGATCCCCTCTGGTATATCAAATGGCATTGACGAATGTCTGGGTTACTCCCGGTCGGAAGTCTTTGCCATGCGCGATGGTGGTCTTCGGACTTGTGTCCTCCGCCACGTATCGAGGGTCTCCAATTTAATGAACCATGCCTCTCTTGCATGATAGATAAAAAGCATTCCATGTGACCTCGTCGCATTCATCTCTTGCACCTTACTTCGGCCTCGGACGGCCCACTATCTTGGCAATTAATCAAAGGTTTTCTCCCTTATGGGGGATGTAATTAACGTCATAGCCTTTATGGTATGGCAGACTACTGGTCCCGACCCGAATCTCACTCTCGCACACATGGGTTAGAATGAGCACACAATAAACTTGTCACTCACGTGACTGGCACGCCTGCGCGATCAACTAATCAGTTGGTTATTTATTAATTAACTGGTTGATTGATCCAAACAAATAAAACCCATCGAACAACATCTCAATTGTATATCAAAAGTTGCAGTCTAAAGGATAGATCCATTTATCTGGAAAACTGCTCCTTGCGTGAGGAGAGTTGTGAATCTAACCTCCACCTAGTACCAGACTAAGGTGTATTCTTGATTGGATTTCCTCGCTGATCTCTTTAATTTGAATTGATAGCTTGTGTCTTAGCAGAAATTTGATTCTGTAATTTATTTTCTACTGTAGATTTAAAAATTGGGGTTGATCTATTCACCCCCCCTCTAGATCTGTAATTCATCCATTCCTGTCAGATGCCATTTGGGTAATTATGGACCGATTAACCAAATCTGCTAATTTCTTACCCATCAAGAGCAGATGGACAATAGATGTTCTGGATGCACTCTACATCAAGGAGGTTGTGACACTACATGGTATTCCAACTTATATAGTCTCTGATAGAGATATGAGATTTACCTCTCACTTTTGGAAAGGTTTGCAATCATCCTTTGGGACCAAGTTGAAGTTTAGTATAGCTTTTCATCCCCAGATAGATGGTCAAACTGAGAGGACCAACCAGATCACTGAAGATATGTTGAGTGTTAGGGTGCTAGGCCCGGATACAGAGGGGGGTGAATGTATCCTTCTATGAATAATGGCCAAATAAAAAACCAGATGCTAGACGCAATCACAGAATAAAACTAATTCAATTAAACTTATGATCAAACACAAGAAGCGCGTCTATCCAAGCATCTAGCGGAAGCAATCACACAAAGCAAACCATTTCTCAAAAGATTTTTAGGTGGTTCGGTCCTCCAGACCTACATCCACCCCTCACTCCCAACCGGAGTGAGGCTTCACTAGCCAATGCTAGAATCAAGCAGACTCAGTCTGCAACAGGTGCTGACACACAGCTTGACCAGGGGAACACACTCCCCTCTTCCTCCCAACCGGAGGGACACCCCAAGTGACTCCCAGTCACTTGGAAACCAGAGGTCGCAGACCTCTCTTCCTCCAGACCAGGAGGGACCCCTGGACTTGCAACCCGCAAGCCCAGAACCGGAGGACCAACCCTCCCTTCCTCCAAACCGGTGGGAACCCACAAGTAGCTCCCAGCTACTTGCAACCGGAGATCAGATCTCCCTTCTCCTGACCTACCAGGAGGAACCCGACCTCACTACTGAGAATCGGAAGAACAAGGCTAACCAAAGAAACAAAAGGAAAAATAAGGAAACAGAAAATACACAGCGATCGGAAGGCTATAAATGAAGAACACGAATGTAGCTCTCAAAGGAGCAGATCTGGCTAGGATTTAATCCAGACGCCAGAGGACAGATCTTCAGTAGCTTCTTCCTTCTTCTCCACGAACTCTCTCTCTCTCTCTATCTCTCTTTCTTTCTCCTCTGCTCTCCTTTTCTCCCACGCTATTCTCTCCTTTTTCTCTGCAACCCCTTTTTCTTCTGTTGGCTCACTCTTCTTCTATTTCTTCTTCTTCTCTTTTTCTTCCTCTTTTCTTTTTCTAGATAGAAGGGCTTTCTTCTTCTTCGATCAGTCTTCATCTGTTGGATGAAGGCTTCCTTTTATAAGCAGTAGCCAGCAGGAGGGCAGCACTGGGCGCGTGTGGCTTCCACATTTCCCGCCCAGAACTTGTGGCCACGTGTCAGTCTCTCAGCCAGCTTCAGCACACGTGTCACAATCCTGTCTGCCCTTCCAGCCTCGGATCACGTGCCGCCCAGTCACTAGGGAATATTCTTTCTCGGACCACCTTCTTCTTTTTGTTTTTCTTCTTCTCCTGCGAAGAGATTAAAACCATTAATACTCAGGGTTCTCTCTCTATATATATACCTGAAATAAGTCGGTTGACACTCAAGCTAAAGCTGCACGAGGTGTGTAGGAACAACAAAAGGTGCACTATACTGAGAACGACACGAGGTACATAAGATGACTACAGCACGAGATAAAGAGAGAACGACACGAGGTACCACAGTAACAAAGCTAACACTACAAAGAGAACGACACGAAGTCAGATGAGAACAGCACGAGGTAAAGAGAGAATGACACGAGGTACCACCGTAACAAAACTAACACTACAAAGAGAACGACACGAAGTAAAACGATAGTAAAACACGCGATCAGAGGAAACCTGGACGAAGATAGAAAGAAGCAACACGAAGACATAAAAACAACACGAAGACACAAACACAGAAATAACATGAAGACTCAAACACAAAAATAATATGAAGACATAAAAATAACACGAAGACACAAACACAGAAATAACATGAAGACACAACAAGAGACGGTCAACGAGACACTGACTCTGTACAGACTTAAGCTAAAGCAAGACAGTCGATGTATAGACTTGATGCAGAAGCCTTCAAGTGATGTGTTGACTTGGACCAGATGAGACACTGCAAGAGACGGACCAATGTATAGACTTGATAGAGATCTCTGCAGCGAATGTATAGACTTAGAATCATGGAGGCAAATGTATAGACATCAACTCTGCACATCGAATGTATAGACTTCAAGTGTGAAGACCATTGTATAGACTTTGGATTCGAAGATCAATGTGCAGACTTTGGATTTCACTGTGGATGTACAGACTCTGAGGAAATGAAACGAGTCAGTGTACAGACTTCAAATTCCACCGACCAGTGTATGGACTTCAACAGTGAACGGCTGTACATACTTCATGTGAAAAACCAATGTACAGACTTTAAATTCGAAGACCAATGTGCAGACTTCAAGTTTAACTGTGGATGTACAGACTTCAGGTGTGAAGACCATTGTGCAGACTTTGGAGAACAGTTCAATGTATTGACTTAGCGTTGTATAGACATGAAGATGAATGATCAGACAATGTATAGGCTTCACAGTTCAACAGCCATTGTATGGACTTTGAAACAGCAAATGAATAAGTATGTACACTGAGTAGAAGAGGCAGGCTGTATAGACTTGGAGTTTAACATGCATGAAAACCAGTGTACATACTTGAATGAGTATAGAGTGTATAGACTTGAAGGCCTGAAGGCGATGTGCACACTTGCTGAGTTGACGCTGCAGCCCAATGAGTTGACGCTGCAACGTATACACTTTACGTTCAACTGATGATGTGTAGACTTTAAGTTAGACAAACCAGACAATCAGTGTTCTGATGAGTCGACGCATCAGCAAGAGTGGGTCGACCCACTACTGTTCATACTAACTAAGCAGAGTGTAGCAATGAATGCTTTATGCATCAGTTAACACGACTGAACATCAAAATTGTTAAACTAAACTGAGCAGCAAGATGACTGAACATTTGATAGACTGAATAACAGCATGATGACTCACACAGTAGGATGACTCACAGTGATTAACTCACATCAAAAACCAATCATCAAAACCATCATTAAAACCATCATCAAAACCAAAACCATATGGGCACAACATTGAGAGCCTCCATGATAGATTTTGGTGGAAGTTGACATAAGCACTTGATTTTGATTGAGTTTGCTTATAACATCAACTATCGGTCTAGTATTCAGATGGCTCCTTTCGAAGCACTGTATGGTAGAAGCTGCATATCACCTCTATGTTGGAGCGAGCTTGGAAAGAAAGGGTTGTTAGGCACTGATATTTTTCAAGATACAATCCATAATATTTAGTTGATTAGAGACAGACTAAGGGTTGCACATTCGTGGCAGAAGAGCTATGTTGACAGCCGAAGAAGAGATTTGGAATTCTGAATTGGGGATCATGTCTTTTTGAAGATCTCACCCACTCGAGGAATCAAAAGGTTTGGTGTCAAAGGAAAATTGAGTCCAAGATTCATTGGTCCCTTTGAGATTCTAGAAAGTGTCGGAGAAGTGGCCTACAAATTGGCCTTGCATGTGTAACTAGCTGGTGTTCACGATGTATTCCATGTATCAATGCTGAGAAAATATGTATATTATCCTTCACATGTGATTCACTTTGATGATTTGAAGCTATAGAAGGATTTGTCCTATGAGGAGAGACCGATTAGGATATTGGATCGGAAATTACATGAGTTGAGAAATAGAGCAATACCGATGGTGAAGGTCCAATGGAGTAGATGTGGACTCGAGGAAGCTACTTGGGAGTTAGAGGATGCAATCAAGAAGGAATATCCGGATTTGTTCTCAGGTCAATATTTTGACCCCCCCTTTTTGGATTCTATAAGTGCAAGTGTATGATGTGAATTTGGAAGACCAAGTTCTTTTTAAGTAGGGGAGGATGTAGAAACCTGATAAAAAATATTTAAAATTAGATTAAATAATTGAAAACAATTAGAATGTTGATTTAATGATGAAATTTTATTTTTATAATATAAATAAATTTAATAATTAAATTTCCTTGAATTAAATTCAAATTAAACATTTAAAATTTTAGAAAAATTATAAGAGACTCAATTAAAATCCCTAGAAATAGCTATGATTGAAATTTGGGCTAAAAGATAACCCTTATTGGGATGAAGTAGGAATTAATTGGCTTAATTAAGAGAAAACCCTAAACCCTAGATTTTAATATGTTAATTGGCCCAAATTCTAGAAGCTTGCCCCCTAAATTCAAACCCTAGGTCGTAGTCCACCTTGTAAGGTCTTCTTCTGCCAAATCCTAAGCCTAATTAGAGCTAGACTAGGTGTAGGCATTTGAATTTGTGGGTTTGAATGTGCAAAATGGAAGATTTCAAACCTTGACTTTCTACCCTCGAATCTAGACTTTTAGGGTGGTTTTGATCTATAAATAGATCCTCAATCCCTTCTTCTCAGCCTTTCGCGTGCTAAAAGAGATTTTCCTGGAGGCTTGGAGGCGTAATCCAAGGAGGAGAGGAGGATTCTTGGGGGTTCTACACGTTCTTTGTCCTTTGTCTTAGATCCTATTAAAAGTAGGTGTTATCTCAGGCTAAACCCAAAATGATCAATGAATAAGTTTAGATGAATGTCTAGTTTGTTTCTATACCATTTTCCCTAACTTTTTATTGACTAGGAAGCATGCTAGATAAGTTTTCTTGAAGAGGTATCATCATTTCCTCCGAAACAAAATCGGGTTCTTGATCGCGGTGCTTACAGGGACAATGTCCTTATCGCAGTGCCCTGATAAGCCATAACCATTTTTAAAAAACCATTTAAGGAAATTGTTTTGAATTTAGAAAACATGATATGAACACATCGTTCATAGGGGACGCGTTCTTGTTAACGCATCACGTCCCTGCGACGTGACCATTCATGAGCTCAAAATTTTATATTAATTGTGAGACGACTAGTGATCGTGGTCGTCAAGCAGGCCACATTCTCATAGTCGTGGTGCCCAAGGAGAATGCATTCATGTTTTTAATCCGATTTATTTTAAATATTGTATATTTGGTTTGGAGGCGTCTAGCAGAGAGGATGCATGTAATGAAGATGTCCAGACAACTAGACACGGCTTTTAAGTTGAAATACTTAAGCGTTGGAAGCTCCATTTTAGATAACGGTGTCCTTCTAGACCATGTTCTATATCGCGAGCTCTGTGCCAACCACATTTTTCTCAGGTTCTCCTAAACCAATAGTTCATCCAACATGTGAGATCTGTTAATTTTGAGGTCCAGGGATTATATTTTGCTTTAAGCATGTCAATTAAATAACCACATGATTAGGTAAAGTATATGGAAGATAATTAATTTCTATTCTTTTGAGCTTATATTCCTTTCCATTATTCTTGTTATCTTCACATCACCATTTGATCTCCATGATTCCATTATCTCTTTTTCAACATGTTAAAAGGAGTAGATATAAATCTTGTTAATCTTGAAGTACTTATTTTCCATAGCCTTCTATCATGATTGCGTACATGCTTAGCTTATATGTTCTTGATCGGCAATTCAAACGTTTAGATTATTCTTTCAATAGTTGTAGATCGTGTCACTATGTGATTTTGTTTCTCAGAAAGCCCTTCTTGGTGAAGTTAGAACCCTCCATCGGATATCCCTTCCGCTGGACTAAAATTTCTTCATCCAAGGCCTCCGTAAGACTCCGAGAGCCATGGATTCCATCATGACTGTCGAGCTGGTTGTACTATAAAAATCTTGAAAATTATCAATATCAATCTTACTTGGCTTAAGATATGATTCTACCGACCTTTGGAACCACGGAACGAAGTTCTGTGTGGTTCTGTCAATTTTTTTCTGAATGCGATGTACACAGAGACCGCGTTCATCCTTCTGTCACCTGAAGGCGGTGTGCCCAGAGACCTAGTTCAGGGTTTATTTAAGCTTTTGGGAATGCGTCGTGACACAAGGACACGTTCTAATAGATGTATCCCCCATACAGGACGTGTTCAGGTCGCGGCCTCTGGTCTGACCGTGTTTCTGATGATCGCGACCTTGACTCAGACCGCGTTCTTGCTGAAGGCGGCCCTGTCACAGACCGCGTTAATCCCTATTTCTTGTGAAAATCGGTCATCTGTTTTAACTTGCGTATCAGCATGTTTAGCATCCTTACAAGTTTGTATCCTCTTGGTTACCTCTAAAAATCAGGAGTTTCTCTTGAAATGTGATCTCTTGAGCTATACCTTGAAATTCTTTGTCCATTATAAAATTAATGTGGATGTCTAGATAATTACTTGGGATCGATGATCCATAACTAAAATGCATGGCGTTAATGGGACCCAGTCTGGTCTTGGGAGGAGCACCCGAAAGTATTTGTGCCCATGGGAGCTATTATTGACCTGGTGTGGCATTGCACCAAAGTACTATCATTCAAGATTGATCTACGAGATTCCACTTATCCATGAAATTCTTCAAATACTTGAAATACTTGACTTGTACTTACTTGCGTTATATGGCCAATCAATAGATAGTGCTTGTTACATGTTCATTCCATACTTGCAATCTTATTATTTCCTTGACTTCCTTGTGATCTCCATTGCTTGCAATTCCTTATATATTAGTGTTCATATTCCATGATTTTATTATGTTTCTCGGTATTAGTACATTTATATTGTCAACATGTTAATCACTTAAAGATGCATGATATAGAGATATAAATCCTACTGAGCATTCGCTCACCCTACATTATTGTTGTTATTTTCAGGTAGTTTCGATGAGGAACCTCACTCTGACAGGGTAGGGCGAGAGTAAATGGAGTGTTCTAGTTCCCTTAGATGTCTTCTTTATCTTGTCTCCCTTTAGCTAGAGTTGAGTGCTATTGTGAGATGTTGTAGGTTATTTGAGCTTGAGAGTTAGTTATGTTCAGTCGAGACTTAGTGTCATTATAAAACCTTTTTATGTATTTTAAGTTGTTATCTTTCCCTTTTAGTTTTGCCCTTGAGGTTGGTTTTTCCTTAGTGCATGCTCTGATTATCGTGATCGTTACAACTGTTGCATCCCGATATTCCGCGTCGGGGCATGACACAGATCCTAGTGTTTAATCGGAGGCTCGTTAGACACATCTTGGTTATCGTTAGGTACAGTGGCCATCTTCATGTTCTTTCTGGAGCTTGTAGTCGCTAGCTATATTGCAAAGATCTCCGTACTTGTTATGTGACGGGACAGACAGAAGATCTCTCTCTATTTTATTTCAAATATTTGTCTTAGGAGAAGATCTTCCTTTTCATTGAATCCTTAGTAGTAGCGTCCTTTTCGTAGGTTCTCTTTTCAACCTGGGACAGTCAGATGGTAGATGGGTACTTGTATACCATATAAGATGCTGAAGTCAAGTAAACCTTGATTAAAATATTTCCTTCTATTTTGGAGAGGTTGAAACGTGTCTCTGAGTATTCTGCATTTTGTCAGTATAGCCTGAAACATAATAAAGAGCTTGTTCTTTCCAAGTTGTTAGTCAACTGGATATCAGAAGGCAGAGTGTCGTATTCACATGTTCTACTGTGGTAGATAATTTTGAATTTGAATTTCATAAGGACTGTTGATCATATTTTCTTTAGTATATAAAGATTTTCATTTAACTCATGTGATTGGATCAAGGTTTAAACTACAACTATAGCTCACTAAGAGACAGATAGCGGATATATGATAAGCATAGAGTGGCTTCAAAAATACAACTATCTTAAAATTGAAAGTATAAGATAGATAGCTTGATTTCAGAGATAAATGTTTTAATCTTAGTCTGAGAAGTATAGACCTTTTAATCTTATGACTAAGATGAGATTGGCTATCTTAAGAATACAAAGTTATAAGACAGATAGCTAAGAAATTAATTGTTTTAATTAAGTAGCTATCAAAAAATAATGAGAGAAATGTATGCAGTAGGATAATTGAATAGACAATACGTTTTAAGAAGATTTTTATCAATTAAGTTCATCAAATCAGCTGTCAGAGGAAGTAAAGCGTTAATATGCAGATAACTGAATGAACAATGCAGCTTAGTTTAGGTAGGCACTTTGAATTAGGTAGGCGAAGCTTTGAGCACCTAAAAAGTTTATATTTTACAGCAACTATGTTGAATTCAATAGGCACAATTCATTCAATAGGATAGGCGATGTGAGATAGGCGAAGCGTTAGTGTGTCTATGTTGAATTTGTTCGTTTGTATTTGAGATAGGCGAATGTGGTACATCACCTATGTTCTTTTAAGTAGATAAGATAGGCGAAGTTGTGGATAGGCGATGCAGTGCCTATGTCAATAGGAGCTCCTATGTAAATGGGATAGGCGAAGTGAAAGGATGAGATAGGCAATATATCGGATAGGCGATTTAGCACCTTAGTGAACTTAGTATCGCCTAAGTGAGATTGTAGTGCCTATGATAGTAAGATAGGAGAATGGGTAAGATAGGCAAAGTTTGTTAAGCAGTGCCTAAGTTAAGAAGATAGGCGAAGTGTTTCAGCACCTAAGTTATTTTCAGTTCGCCTAAGTGTGCGTCTATGTTGACTTAGTCAAATTTTGTTGCGCCTTAGTCTCTTTTAACGCCCATTTTATCTGATATCTTCTCAGGTAGCACCTATTTTCTACTTAGCCAGATTTCTTTGAGCTTATCTGTTTCTTCTTATTTTTTAGCCTCATTTTATACATCAGCCATTTATGATCTTATTGTCACCACTGATCAATCAGAGTTGTGTTCTACAATGATTTTGTTATCACCGAAACTGATAAAAGATAATATTTAGATTTAACCTAAATATACTTAACAAAAGTGACCATGATCGCCACCAAGGAAAGGTAATAGAAAATTACAGTTAGAAAACCTACTGAAATCATATTACTTACCTTGAAAAAAAAAGGCCATCTAGAAAGAAAATTAATTAAGCCTGGCCGATGAACGCGGTCTCTGTAGTGATTGTTGATGAATGCGGTCCTTGGGTCAGTCGCATTCAAATAGGAGGTGCGGGAGATGGAGATCAGATCTTCCTCGCTCTTCGGCAGGCGAAAGAGCAAGGGCCTCACGTCTATTGCTAGCCTGGACATGCGAAGCAAAGTAAACAAGGAGAAAAACTCATGAAAACTATGATTTACATAGTATATGTCCCTTAATAAGAATAAGCATGCAATCGAAAGGAAAAGTACCTGGGACTTGGGTTTTTAACCCTTGTTTTGGGAAAAATAGATATGTGTGTGTAGTGTGACACAAAGAACATAGTAAAAGAGAGTATAGTAGTGTGCTATGTAATGCCATGAAGAATTAATGCAAAGAGAACAAGAGACAACAATAAAGAGTGATAAGAAAAACCCTAGAAGAAAGGTGAGAGATTGATACTTCCCTGTTCAATTGGGGACCAAGAGAAGAGTAAGCAATGTGGCATGGCTTCACCCCAATCTGAAGATCGCCCTCCCCCCGAGCCCTAGGCCATGGGAGCCTATTTATATTAGCCTAGAAACCCTAGTTCAGATTTAAGAGATAAAGCCAGAAAATTAGAATCCTAGATCAATAATTCTGTGAAAAAATCATTGGATAGAGTCCCTAGGGTAGATAGAAGGTGATCTGGAGTGAAATTTTCGAGGAGGAATCCTTAAATCAATACTGTAGGGTGATCAATATCGTAAGAGACATGTTCTGGCTGGACAACAGGATCCCTTCAGAACGCGGTCTATCGCACGATCGCGATCAGGCTTGAACACGATCACACGATAGACCGTGTACAGGCTTGGTCAGCCAGAACGTGGAATTCCTAAAAAATGATTTCCCATGGGTTAATGGGACACAAAATGAACAAAATGGGCTCATAATGGACTAAGGAAGACTCAAAAGTGATGCCCAATTCGGGACATCATCAATGTGAATAAAAGAAACACTCAACTTGTAGGTCAAAAATGGGTGTCTACACTTTCTCTCACTGTCTTCCTTAAGGAAATATTCCTTTACAAGGAAGACTGCCCTCTTAGTGACAAACACTCTTTGTTCACTGGGATGATAGAAATAATACCCAAAAGTCTGTTTTGGATATCCGACAAATCTACATTGATCAATCCATGATTCCACTTTATCTGGATCATGCCTCTTCACATGGGCTAGGAAACCCCAAACTTTAACATGTTTAAAGTCTGGTTTCTTCCCTCTCTATATCTCATATGGAGTGGAAGAGACTAATTTGCTAGGAACCTTGTTCAACGGATATGCAACTGTTTCCAGTGGATATCCCCATAAAAATACTAGAAGTTTGACATAACTCATCATTGATCGTACCATATCTAATAGGGTATGATTCTTCCTTTCAAATACACCATTTAATTATGGTGTATAAGGAGGGGTCCATTGAGACATGATACCATTATCCTTGAGATATCGTGTGAATTATGTACTCAAGTATTCACCACCTCGATCTGATTGAAGTGTCTTAATACTTTTTCATGTTTGTTTGTCTACTTCATTTTTAACTTCTTTAGATTTCTCAAAGGCGTAAGATTTATATTTCATTATGTATGCATAGCCAAACCTTGAGAAATCATCTATAAATGAAATGAAATATGAAAAACCTCCCATGGCATGGGTGGACATTGAATCACATACATCAATATATATGAGTTCCAACAAGTCCTTGGCTCTTTCTCCATATCCAAAGAATGGAGCTTTGGTCACCTTACACAAGAGATAGGATTCACAAGTTGCAAATGATTCATAATCAAATGGATCAATGCATCCATTTCTTTGCAACTTGATGATTATGTTCTCACTAATATGACTGAGCCTACAATGCCAGAGGTATGCATGATTCACACCTTTATCTTTAATTTTAGGATACCCATTTACAAGACACACATCATATGCAATATCAAGTAAATATAAACTATTGAGTATATATCCTGAAGCAAACAATTTGTCTCCAAGATAAGTAGAACAAATATTATTCTCTAGTCTCAATGAATACCCATCTCTATCTAAACAAGAAATAGAAATGATGTTTCTTATAATAGTAGGAACATAGTAACAATTTCTAAGTTCCAATGTGTCTCATAAAGATAACTTGAGCTTTGTTGTCCCCACAGCCAATGCAGCAACCTTTGCTCCATTTCCAAGTCTCAAGTCCACGTCTCCATGGTTCAACCTTCTCTTGTCAGCATTTGCAAGTCATGGAAGATATGAGAAACACATCAAGTATCTAATACCCAAGATGTTGATTCTATATAAGACAAGTTAGGGTCAATTATGCGAATACCTTTAGCTTCATCAAGCTTTTATTTTGCCTCTTCTGCAAGATAAATCTTGCAATTTCTTTTCTAGTGTCCTTAATTTGTGGCAGTGGAAACATTGACCTTTATCATTAGCTTTTGTCTTGTCCTTTTGAGCAGCCTGTTTAGTCTTCATTATAGTGACCCAGAATTTAAGATAATTATTAATTGAAAAAATAAAAATTCCTTGAATGAAATAAGGACAAATTTCAACTAATCATATTAAGCCATATATATATTAGAAATTTTGTAATTTAGTAATTGGCCAACTAAAATACTTGTGCAATAATAAGATGGGCTAATTAAAATCTTAATGGGCCTAAAAGGTGTGGAATAATCTCTAAACTTCGGAGTTCTTAAAAAACCCTAATTCTACGTTGATTAAACAAGTTAAAACTGAATCAAATGGGTCTTAAATCGTAATTAAATCGGACCCAACAGGCTTTATGTTGTTCCCAATATAAACCCTGGCTCAATTAGAGTTTTGGTTGAGGTTGTCAGTGCCAATTTTAGCTAGGTTTCTTGGTTTTCGAAGGAAGTTTCATCTCTTCATTTTTGGAAACGTAGAAGGGCATGCTGCGTACCTTGGAAAGAAGAGAGAAATTATGGTCAA
This sequence comes from Amorphophallus konjac, assembly GCA_022559845.1. Taxonomy (NCBI): domain Eukaryota; kingdom Viridiplantae; phylum Streptophyta; class Magnoliopsida; order Alismatales; family Araceae; genus Amorphophallus; species Amorphophallus konjac. The sequence goes on from CM040118.1 coordinate 217,458,177, forward strand.
AGGAGGGCCGCTAAAACATGATCGCGCTTGATGAAGGGATGCAGGAAACTCCGTGTATTACACCTAGTCGCCTTCCAGCCAGCTAGAGAGTGAGGGCCTCACGTCATACTCTTGCCTTCCTGTGAAACAAAGCACCCACAAGAGATAAAACCCATTAGAATTGCAAGTGTAACATCAGTCCCAAATGTAGAAATGGACACGAAGAAAAGGGTGATAATGCACCGGGGGAGGCTTTTTAACCCCTGTAAAAGGGATAAACAAATAGGTGTGTGTATTGTGTATGAATGAAGAGTGAAAGAATGATATAAAATGCAGTAGAACAGTAGGTAAAAGAGTGATGAAAACATGCATGCGTGCAAAAATATGCAGAAAGCAGTACAGAATAGAGCAAAAAAATGGAGTAGAAAAGAAAAGAAAGAACTGAAATAAATGGAACTCAGAACAAAGGAGAGGACTTTAAGGACTTCCTTGGATGGCCGGGGGTCGAAGTGGTGAGTTGGCGGTGTGGCATGCCTTCGCCCCAAGTCAAAAAATGCCCCCTCTCACGCCTAAAGGAGTAGGAGGCTTTTTATAGACTTTTGAAACCCTAGTTTAGAATTTGAGGATAAACACTCGAAAATTGAGTTCTAATTGATAAAACATGTGAGATAATAGTGGGATAAAGCCCCAAGGATGGCTAGGAGTCGACCTAGCATACTATCCTCGGTGAAAATGGGGCGAACGAGGACTCCAAGGCGCCCTCGGTCGGAGAAAAATGAGCCCAGAGCAAGCAAGACTCTGCACCCAGAACGCAGTCAGTCGTACGACCGCTATCTGCAGAATGCGATCAAGGGAGAACCGCGACCTGACCATAGCGGAGAAGGCTCAAAGGATGGAGTTGACGCACGAGCCGTGGGGTCGACACACGTAGGAAAGAGGGAGGTCACGATCTTGGGATGACCACTGCCTCATGGTAGCGGTCATTACCAAACTGCTACCAGAGGGGTTAGCAAACCACTGTCTGATAATGCGACAATCGAGGAAAGATAATGTAATACCCTAGATCCTTCGGATCAGAATTTGAGAGCTTTCGGAGCACTTTTGAGTCCCAAATTGTGTTTTACGATCCACTTAGGTTTTTCCCCTTTATAGCTTGTGAAACCCTATGGAGAGTGAACCGTTGAGTTTTGAGACTCCGGGACGCTACAGGTGTATTGTGCTCTTTCTGAAAATCACATAGACTATTTTTCGGTATTTTTTTGATTTTATAGAATTTCAGGCCAAAAATCAGATTTCAGAAATATTCGATATTTCTATTTTTCTTTTCTTCTTACCCCCCTCACCCCCCTCTCTCCTCACCGTGCTCTCACTCTCTCCCTCCGTTCTCTCTCCTCTCTTCTCCTCTCCCCCAGACACGTGACCGTGACGGAGGTGGACGAGGCTGGGACATTGTGGAGACAACCAAGAGCTTGATGGCGTGAGAATTAGGGCATGGCGTTGGCGCGATCCCGAGTGTGGATTCGAAGCCGACGTAGGTTCGTGTGATGGTGTTCGGCGTGGATTTGGCCGTTTCGGCGCGTGAGATCTTCGGTGGAGGTAGGGGGATGGATACTCTACCTGTTTCCTGCCTTCCCTCGTGATTTCGAGCCGATAGGCGTGAGTATGAGCGGGTTTTCCTACTTTGGGGTAAAAAAACATGTTTTTGGGGTGTTATGAAAAATCGCTGTTCCAGGTGATGGTATCTAGTTTAAATGGTATCAATTGAACCCCAAGAATGTTGGGATTCAATTCTTGTTCGTTTGACAGCATTTGATTGTGATTTGGGGCTGGTATGATGTCGGATGCCCACGTGAGTCGTTTTGGGTTGATTTGTGAAAATCGCCCGTTTCTTGCTATTTTCTAGTTTTCGGGATCCCTTCTGGCTTGTGGAAGGTTGATATGGGGTCTATGTATGTTTCCTCGTCATTTGGGAATGATTGGGGTGTGGAAAGATTGGGTTTTGAGAGGTCTTACGATTTTTGAATTGGAGGCTGAACGCGGTTACACAGAAACCGCATTCGACTCTCGGCCTTGGCAGCGGTTAGTTTTGAACCGCGGCCACTTTTCAGGCTTTGTCTATCATGTGGTATGGCGGTGGGAGAACGTAGTTAGCGTTCAACCGCGTTTGACGGCCGTGGTTAGCTTAAAACCGTGTTTGCCGATCTTCGTCTCCACTTGCTTGGTTTTCCTTCTAGAAACGGTTTGTGGCGTACCGCGGCTAGGATACCCGCGGTTAACGCTTAACTGCATTAGGATGACTGTGGTTATCTTAGAACCGAGGATGTCTTTGCGTCGACCCCGCTTGGTGAAGCGTCGACTCTATCTTCCTCTTCTATCTTTCTGTGTTTTCAGTTCATGGGCTAGTAGCGGTTTGCCCGGAACCGCGCCCATGGAGCGGCAGTTTGTTGGAACCGCAGCTGTGTTTGTTTTGTGAGCGCGGCTTGTTGACAACCGCGGCCTTGATTACCGCGGCTAGCTCGCAACCGCAGCTACCTGTCTGGGTGTTTCTTCGTCGGTTTGGCCTCCAGTTATCTTGGCTTGACCCCTTGGTTAGCCCATTGTTCCATGGATGTCTTGGACGTCCTATGAGGGCTGTGACCGTGTTATAGGGTGTCCAGGAGTGCCATTGTACTGAGCGGTGTTCTGTATTGTTTCAACAGTCATTATGGTTTCTAATCAACCCGATTGTGACCCAGTGATTGACACGTGACCTCGTTAGTGTCTCAGCTATCGCGTGTGGATCGAGACCTAGTTTTGGACGCTTGTAGGTATTATGCTACCTCAGTTTGTGTGTCCATGTGATTTGAGGGCTTTTGTGATCCCTCATGTTCCCTGTTTCGTGTTATATGGAATTGTGAGTCCGATGAACGGCTCAGAGGCCGAGGACTTTTCATTTATGGTGTGGATCCAACTATTATGTGCCACTTCCTTAATATGTTTTATCATGATTTGGCTTAGGGACTAGGCTGGTTAATGGCTTGTTGCCTTGTTGTGCGACGGTCTTGACCCGAGTCGTGTGACTCAAGGATCGTTAGGTTAGCAGGTCTAGTTATCTGTCCCTAGTCTAGTAGCTGTATGCTACTTTGTGTTCCGTGGTACTTGTGACAGGTATGTGTTAGCCTGTATGTACTTCGGTGTTCCTGTTTGAGAGTCTATGTGTCTTGTGAGCCTCCACTAGTCGTAGTCTGATGACAATTTCGTGTGTCTGCCCACCCAGGAGTGGCGATAGGGCGAGTTCCTGATATAGACGGTTTGTAGGCTGGTTGTCGTGGGCCCCTTTGTCTAGCCATTAGAGTCCGACAGGATGGGAAAAACCAGCTAGTGGCCTGGCTCAAGACATTGAGCTTGTGTGTGCACACGTGGTCAGGGGCGTTGGACCAGCGTCGACGGGCGTGGCCCTGACTAGTCACTCATTACTATTTTTCCTTGGTTCTTGTTCGGTGTCTCAATTACCACATTCAAGGTGAGTGGGAGACACTTGAGGCATAGTGTAAGACGTTAGTGGACGCATCTAGCTTTTCTTCTAGTGAGGAGGTACTTCTGTCACATGACACATGATTCATGTGACTCTTGTTGTTCTCGTGAACCGTGAGCCTTTGGGATTCTCTTGATACGCGGTTTTGTGTCCTTTCGACACTATGGTCTAGGGTGTCGGAATAGAATTACCGTGGTCCTTCCCGTAGACAGTGTAGGGTGTACGACGGCAGAGTCATGACTGTACCTTTGGCCGTATAGGTCTTTTGTGGGGCCTTTGTCTATTTCCGTAGGCCTTCACGATTGAGTCTCGTGGTTTATCGATGGATCGGCAACTGCCGACTTTGTGAGGTTGAGATTCACCTTTCTGTTGCCGTTCAGAGTAGCTCAGAGGGGCAAGGTTCTATAGGCTGCCGTGTTTCAGTTTAGTATGGCTTTCCTTTTTACTTTTTCTATTGTTCCTACTCCTACTCCTGCTTTTGTTGTTGCACTGCTGTTACTGCATTTGTTTCGTGGTGGGGATCCGTGGGACCCCTACTGAGCCAGTCAGACGAGGCTCACCCCTGACTTTTCAGGTATAACTGCTCTTCCTCGTGCTTCGGAGGTGCAGTGCGGTGGTTCTTAGTTGCCAGCTTTGCCAGTGTCGGGTTTCCCCCGACTTGAGAGTACGTTTCTCCTTCCTATTGTACTATACTTTAGTTTGACTGGACTCTGCTAGCCGTGTATCTTTAATTATATAATTGAAAATGTAATTTTATTTCTTCTAATTTACTAATCCTGATCATAGTAATTAATTATTTACTCCTTTATCTGGAAGTTCAATGTACTTCACCCATACCTTTCTATCCCTTCAGAGCTTTACAACTCTTGGGAGACCTCTCAGGATCCAAGTGGTATCTGGTTTACCTGATATCCAGAGTCTAGGTCGTCACAGTTGGTATCAGAGCGAGTGGTGTGAAAGTACATGGGAATTTGAGATATTGCAGTGATCAGAGTCCATAAGGTCCATTACAGTCGGTAGCTGGCATAGGTTTTGTGTTTCATTACTGCTTTGCTTCTCGCATGTGAGCTTGTGCGCCCTATGTTGGCGTTGCCTAGGTGGTTTTGCTCTCGTCAGGATGTGATGGAGAGTTCCTTCTTTCGTCATGGTGTTGGTCTTGGTTGTGCTGCGCTGGGCAGAGTTTGCCGGCAAGTGTGAATCTATGGTGTGGCGTTCGAGAGTTTCATGGCGTGGTCAAGTGGCTGATGGAAATTGTAGTGGCTGTTCATGTTCTCCGGAGGAGATTAATGTTTCTTTGGCTATCCCAACTTGAGGTTTAGTTAGCCCCTGAGGTGTTAAGGCTGTGTGTTGGATTTTTGGGCTTGTGATCAGCTTGGGAGGAGTTCCCTATGAGTCTGAGTTTGGAATTGTGTGGACCAAGGTCTGGTCAGTTGGTTTTGTTGTACTCTCCTAAGAGGGTAGAGTTGGCGTGGAACTCGAATCAGATGTAATGTCTGAGTGAGGACTGACTTGATTGTGTTTGTGGTCCAGTGCTGTCATTGGCGTTCTACGTGCCAGATTTGTTTATCGTTATGGCACGGGAGTCGATGAGTTGGAGTAGTCAGCTGAGGTGATTGTCTTCCTTGTAAGAGTTGATGCTTGTCTTGTCTGCCGAGTATGTGTTTTTATCGGTGGCTGTGTCGTGGCATGGGACGTGTCTCCTTGTTTTATGAGACGATAGCGATGATGCCCTGTTTGGAGGTGCCAGACTTGTGTTCCTTTATGTGCCATGCTCGTTCTGTGGATCGATATGCCTTGAGATCTGGGGCGTGTGCCTGTGATTGTAGTCTAGCAGTGTCCCTCTGAATCGTGTTTTTGAGAATCATGTTATCTTGTTTTGTGTGTTTAATGTTTGGCTGGAGCTTGGAGAGCGTTGCCAGCTATTTGGGTTGTTCTTCCCTGTTCCCTGTTGACTCCTGAAATTTTGAGGATGAAATTTCTTAAAGGAGGGGACGATGTAATACCCTGGATCCTTTGGATCAAAATCTGAGAGCTTTCAGATCGCTTTCGTGGGTCCCGAATTATGTTTTACGATCCACTCGGGGTTTTTCCCTTTATAGCTTGCAGAACCCCGTGGAGAGTGAACGGTTAAGTTTTAAGACTCCAGGATGCTACAGGTGCATTATGCTCTTTCCGAGGATAGTAGAGACTATTTTTCCATATTTTTTTGATTTTATAGAATTTTGGGACAAAAATAGGATTTCAAAAATATTCGATATTTCTATTTTTATTTTCTTCTTAACCCCCTCACCCCCCTCTCTGCTCACCGTGCTCTCACTCTCTCCCTCTGTTCTCTCTCCTCTCTTCTCCTCTCCCGCGGGCGGGCGACCATGGCAGAGGTGGACAAGGCTGGGACGTTGTGGAGACGATGATGGAGACATCATCCATAATTCCCTTTGGCTAGGGTCTTCTTCACACTCCGGCATCGTTTGAGTTCGGGCCTCTCTCTATAAAGGCCCACTTATCCTTTTTATGCTATTTACTTGAGTCATTTGATGTAATTTTCAGTTTATTTGAGTCATGTCCCTAGATCTTGCATTTATTTTCCTAAGTATTGAGTGTCATTAGATTGTGTAATGTGCTATTGGGCCCAATTCTTCGGGCTTGGCCCATGAGGCCCCCTACCCCTTCGGTTATTTGTTATTGAGTCTTTTGCCAGGGACTTATTGTAAAATATGGGTTTCCTATATATAGGGCCCCATTTCCTTCATTTGGAGGTAATGAATGATTCAATACAAAATAATTCCATTTGAGTACTCAAACTTAGTTCTAGTGGAGTGAATCCTATAGTTGGGTGCGAAGCCCTAGGGGAGTGATTCCCCACCCCACCTCTCTCTCTTTCTCTCTCTTCCCCAAGGAGGGGTTCGCCCCATTCCTCTCTCCTCCTCCTCCCAACCACCTCCAACCCCCACCTACCTCCATTAAGGCCCCTCCACTTCCCCACACCCCATTTACTTCCTCCCCTAGTTCCTAGGTAGAGTCTTCCCCATTCCAACACCATCTCCCCCATTCCAACCAAATCTTCCCCATTCCAACACAATCACCCCTCTTCCCCACACCATCTCCCATCTTCCAAGGCCATTTCAAATTTGAAATCCCTTCCCTCCAAGCCTTGGCCGCCCCTCCCACTATCCCCTTTAGCCTAGGTCGCCCCCCACCTCCCTCCATTATTCATCCCCCTTTGCAATCCCCATTCCCTATTACTCAGCTGAAACCTGCGGCCTCCCCCTCTTCCTCCATCTCCCCTCCACCATTAGACCCCCTCCACACCTCCCACAACCCCCCTCTCACCCTTCATCCACCTCCCCTTCACCACATACCCCATTCTCCTTCTTCTTTCTAGGTATTGGAAGTTGTCCCTTGGTTGCTGCTTGCAGTCCAGAAGTTGCAGGTGAACCAGCAACTTGCAGCGGCCACCACGACCTCCTCCGGATGAGTTCAAAGACCCAAGAGCCACCGTTGGAAGCGTCTACCAGTCTCCTTTCCAACAGAAGTGGTTTCGTCATTATCCGAGCTGTGTGCTTTTCGGATGCTCCGTTCTCCCACGACTGCTCAGAACTGCCTCTGCTGAAGCCCTGAACCTAAGTAGAAGCTCTGCCACGCCTCACCCTGGAGGAATCAGTTCTAAAGCTCTTCTACAAAGTTCTTCATCGCTCTGTCAACTTTCAGAATCAAGAAGCGGGACTCTGTTCAGCATCCAGTAGCAGAAGTTATCAATTTTCTCCCTCTACTGTACGGATCGGCTTCCCCACAGTCTACACCGACCAGTCATCCTTGTTCAGAGCCTCCAGGTCTTCTCCGGCATCTTTTTGCATCCCCGTCAGTTTTGCTGTGAAGAGGACTCATCCACGATTCCACCAACTCCAACGGTGCTTGATTCTGAGGTCGGGAGCAGCCAGGGCGCTCTCTGCAATCTGCTGTTAGAAGTCTGCAACTGCAGGTCCGAGAATCTGAAGCTCTGTTCAAGCCCTCACCCCGACCAGCAGAGGCCCCAGAAGAAATTACAGAAATTCTGAGGCATTCCCTTCCCAGCTACGAAGAGTTCCCCACTGGTCTTGTCCTCGGAGAAATTCCTGATCAAGTTCTACACTTCAACACCATCTGTTAGTCCCCTATTACAGAGGGCAGTCAGATTTGGCACCACTACTTCTATATCGCTTTAGCCCTAGTTTTCCCCACCCCGCTTGGCCGGCTGAAGGCCCCTCCCTGTGCGGAGGTAGTTTTGATTGTAATCCATTAACCCCCACCCCAAGATCCCCCGCCTGCGAGAGGTGTAGTGTTGTACTCATTTGGGCAGGTCAAGCTACACCGGCGCGGCGTGTGGGGATCCACCCGCCTCCCCGCTCGCCCTCGTCTCCGACCGGGACCGGTTTTTTCAAACCGGTCGAGTAAGTGCTCTAAACCCTTTCTCATTGTGCTTATCTTTCAATATTAGTTCATAATTCCGCTGGTTATGCGAGTGAGAGCCCGATCCTCAAGCCCCGTTGTCTTGAGTGATCACCGTGGGAGAAGTGCAACCGGTGCCTTTGGCACTTTGTCGGCCCCCTTGAATTGGGCCTCCACACCCCTTGGGAATCCCATCTTGGCCTTGCTGGCCCTCTACCAGCAAGGGCCCAACCCCTCAACCTCACCTTGGCATTGCCAAGTTACCCCGGGCTTGGGTGAGTGTCGATAGAGCAGTGGCCCAATTCGGCCCATTTGAATGCGATTGTGCTTGCTTGCATTAGGTCCGAGGTTATGTCACATCAATTGGTATCAGAGCAAGTCTTTGACTTGTCTCTATCAAGTCTAAGTCTTAGGACCATTGCATTGTGTGTCCAACATCTTTGGCCCCTTGTCTTGCATGTCCACCCGTAGTGGTGCTAGTTACCGACCCGATCCTTCATCTTCAAATCCACCCATGGATCCCCATCCTCAACTCAATCAAGATGCTCTTAGGGAGGAACCTCAAGGCCAAATGAATAGGGTAGATGCTGCCCTTACCAACATTCTTGCCCAACTTGAGTCCCTTACCACTCGAATTGCTCAACTTGAAGAGCATGAGCTCCACCCAAGGAACAATGAACCTAGAGTCCATCTTCCACATGTTGAGCCTCCTAGGGAAGACCCTCATCCAAGGAATAATGAGCCAAGAGTTCAACCACCACATGGTGAGTTGCATAGGAATGAGTTCCACCCAAGGAACAATGACCCAAGAGTCCACCCTCCACATATTGAGCCTCATAGGGATGAGTTCCATCCTAGGAACCATGGACCAAGAGCCTATCATCCACATGCTGAAATTTATAGGGAGGACTTGGATCATGACCCTTACCATGACCATGAGAGACCCCGACACCATCCCATTCATGAAAGGCGTCCACGGGACGACCCGGATGACCCTCTCTTAAGGATGATTAAGGTAGAGGCCCCAAACTTTGATGGTTCCCATGAACCAAGTGTCTACTTAGAGTGGGAAACCGCCATGGACCAATACTTTGAATGGTACCCTATGTCCGACCAAAGGAGGGTAAGGTTGGCCAAAATGCATCTCATCAAGTTAGCCAAAACTTATTGGTTAAACCAAGAGGGTCTAAGAAGGATTAGGCGGGGAGAGCCTATTGATACTTGGGAGGGTATGAAGAACCAACTTAGGAACAAATACCTTCCCCAATCCTACCATCAAATGCTCTTAGATGAATGTCAAAGCCTTACCCAAGAAGGAAAGACCGTGGTTGAATACATTGAGAAGTTTGACTCCTATCTTTTGAAGTGTGGAGTTCATGAGGACCCGACCGTTACCTTGTCTCGCTTTAGGAATGGGCTTCAAAGTCACATCAAAAGAGAGCTTTTCATGCGAGATGTTGATAACCTTGAGATAGCTTATCAAATAGCTAGGGATGTAGAAAGATTCTCTAGGATCCCTCGATTTGCTACTCCCCGACCGATCGATCCCAAAAACATGGGACCACGGCCCATTCCGGCCACTCCCATGAAAGCCCATAATCCAAGTGGGAACACCCCATTAAGGCCTTACAACCCTCCTCCCACCATCACTCCAAACAAACCCACCCCTAGTCACCCCCTCCCACGGAGGGAAGACATTCCCAAAGGCCCAAATGTAGGACCTACTTCGGGTAGCGGGCATCAACAATGCTTTAGGTGTCAAGGGTTTGGCCACTTTGCGGGGCAATGTCCATCCAAGGGATTATCTAGCTTGCTTATTGAGGAAGAAGCTCCCCCACCCCAAAAAGAACTTGAGAGTGTTGTTGAGGATCATGAAGCCTCCCTAGATTGGGAAGAAGAGTATGAGGCCCAATACCTAGAGTCGGGTCTATACCACACCACTCCATCTACCAACTCCCATCTAGGAGTGATTAGGTGCACCCTCACCAAACCCCAAGAAGAGGATTGGCGCCGAACTTCAATCTTTCACACCTTTGTCAAGATAGGGAGCCATGTAAGAAAAGTAATCTTGGATAGTGGGAGTTGTGTCAATGCCGTATCCCCCGATACCGTTAAGCTTCTTGGGCTTACTATCACTCCCCACCCAAATCCCTATCGGGTCTCATGGATCAACAACAACTCCATCCCGGTCGACACTCAATGTCTTGTGCCCCTCACCTTCTCTTCATACCATGGCCAAATATGGTGTGACATCATACCCATGGAAGTAGGTAGCATCATACTAGGAAGACCTTGGCTTTATGATGTAGATGCCACCATCTTGGGTAGGAGCAACAAATGCACCTTTGAACATGACGGTAAGACTATCCATCTTAACCCCTCCCCACCTCGTCCCATGACCAAGAGGGACACTCCCCCTCAAGAACAACACCCCACCACCATACAAGTCTCGGGGAACTCCACCCCTCCAACCCCATCCCTCACCCAAACTCCCAAACAAAGTGGGACCTCAGGGTTGGCCAAGGGTCTTCGTCTCATCACTTGGAAAGAACTTGAAGAGGAGATAGTTCAAGGAGCACCACTATGTGCGGTGGTCATTTGCCTAGGAGAACCCACTTCCACCAATCCACATCCCATAGAAATCCAACAACTCCTAGAAGAATTCCATGATGTGTTCCCAACGGAGCTCCCGGACCAACTCCCTCCCATGCGGGATGTGCAACATGCGATTGATCTAGTCCCGGGGGCCACTCTCCCAAACCTTCCTCATTATCGCCTCAATCCCACGGAACATGCTGAACTTCGGAGGCAAATAGAGGAACTCATTAGGAAGGGCTTCATTCGCATTAGCAAAAGCCCATGTGCCGTACCGGCCCTTCTCACTCCTAAGAAGGATGGGTCATGGAGAATGTGTGTGGATAGTCGGGCCATTAACAAAATCACCGTCAAGTATAGGTTTCCCATCCCTAGGCTTGATGACATGCTTGATATGTTAGCCAGAGTCACCATTTTCTCCAAAATTGACCTTAAGAGTGGCTATCACCAAGTTAGGATAAGGCCCGGGGATGAGTGGAAAACGGCTTTCAAAACCAAAGATGGTCTCTTTGAATGGTTAGTCATGCCTTTTGGGCTTTCAAATGCCCCAAGTACTTTCATGCGTCTTATGACGGAAGTCCTTAGGCCATTCATTGGGATCTTTCTAGTGGTCTACTTTGATGATATCCTCATCTATAGTCAATCCCAAGAGGCCCACCTTGACCACCTTAGGCAAGTTTGTACCATCCTTCGACAAGAGATCCTATTTGCCAACTTAGGAAAGTGCCACTTCATGACCACCTCCCTCACCTTCCTTGGATTTGTGGTGTCCACCAAAGGCGTCTCCATGGACCCCGACAAGGTCCAAGCTATTATTGATTGGCCGGAACCTCACACCCTTCATGAGGTCTGAAGTTTCTATGGATTGGCAACATTCTATAGGAGGTTTATTCGTGGATTTAGCACTATCACTAGTCCAATCACCGATTGTCTCAAGAAGGGGACTTTTGTATGGACCAAATCAGCCTCTAAAGCCTTCCAAGAACTTAAGAAGAAGTTGACCCAAGCCCCAGTCCTATGCCTTCCCGATTTCTCTAAAGTCTTTGAAGTCACATGTGATGCATCCGGGATAGGGATAGGAGGGATTCTTAGTCAAGAGGGACACCCAGTAGCCTTCTTTAGTGAGAAGCTTTGTGATGCTAGGACAAGATACTCCACTTATGACAAGGAGTTCTATGCCGTGGTTCAGTCCCTCCAACATTGGAGGCACTACTTGTTGCCCAAGGAGTTTGTCATCTTTTCTGACCATGACGCCCTCAAATACCTCAACTCCCAACAAAAGCTAAATGCTCGACATGCCCGATGGGTTGAGTTCATCCAATCCTACACTTTTATCATCAAACACAAGGCCGGGAGTGAGAATCGAGCGGCGGATGCCCTTAGTAGGAAAGTTTCCTTGCTATCCACTATCCAAGTGGAAGTGATCGGATTTGATAGGATCAAGGATGAGTACCCTAGCTGCCCTGACTTTGGGCACATCTATACCACCTTGACCACCCCTTCTAGCAAGGAACATGAGGGATTTGTCTTAGAGGATGGGTTCCTCTTCAAGGGACCCAAGCTTTGCATTCCACGGACCTCACTCCGAGATTTCTTGGTTTGGGAATTACATGCGGGAGGGTTAGCTGGTCATTTTGGAGTCCACAAAACCATTGCCCTAGTTGAGGGTCAGTTTTATTGGCCTAGTCTCAAGAGAGATGTAGGCAAGGTTGTGGGTCAATGTTGAACATGTGCCTCGGCCAAACAAGTGAAACAAAACACCGGCATATATACCCCACTCCCCATCCCCGACCGACCATGGCAAGACTTAAGCATGGACTTTGTGCTAGGATTACCCAAGACTCAAAGAAGGAATGACTCCATCTATGTGGTGGTTGATAGATTTTTCAAAATGGCCCATTTCATCCCATGCTCCAAAACCTCCGATGCCTCCCATGTGGCCCGATTGTTCTTTGATGAGGTTGTCCGTCTCCACGGGCTACCTAAGTCCATAGTCTCCGATAGGGATGTCAAATTCACTAGCTACTTTTGGAAAACTCTTTGGCACATGATGGGTACCCTCCTCAAATTCTCCACTGCCTACCACCCGCAAACAGATGGCCAAACCAAAGTTGTCAATCGGAGTCTAGGGAACCTTCTTAGGTGTCTTGTTAAGGATCGCCTCAGAAATTGGGATCTCATCTTACCCCAGGCTGAATTTGCATATAACAACTCCATCAATAAGTCCATAGGGATGAGTCCATTTGAAGCCGTGCATGGACACAAACCAAGAAAGCCTTCCGATCTCATTCCCCTTCCCCAGCATGCTAGAGTGTCCATTTCAGCTGAGTCTTTTGCACAACATATTAGAGAATTGCATGAAGAAATTCGTAAGCACATCAGCAAAAAGAATGAGGCTTATAAAAGGTTGGCCGACTCTCATCGGCGTCACCAAGAATTCCATGTGGATGACTTTGTGATGGTAAGGATGGAGAGGCTCTCCCCGGGAGCAAACTCTAAACAAAGGCCACGTGGGGCTGGTCCCTTCCAGGTCTTGAGGCGCATTGGTGCAAATGCCTAAGAGTTAGATCTCCCTGAGGAGTATGGAATAAGTCCCACATTCAATGTCGCCGACCTAGTGCCATATAAGGGACCCACGGTGGTACCTAGTGAGGAGATTGAGCCTACTTCTTCCATTGAGAGAGCACCCACCTGTGAGGAGAGGCCACCAACCAAAAGAGCCCAGCGTGAACAAATTGAACAAATATTGGATGTACAAGTCACTACCACTCGGAGCAAGGTATATGAGTGCTATCTCGTCAGGTGGAAGGATCGGCCTCCTTCGGAGGATTCTTGGGTGAGTCGGGAGGATCTCCAGCGATTGGATCCGGACCTCCTCGAGCAGTACCACAGCCGGATGGACCCCTACTCGACGGAGTCGAGCTCTTCACAGCCCAGGGGATTTGATGGAGACATCATCCACAAATCCCTTTGGCTAGGGTCTTCTTCACACTCCGGCATCGTTTGAGTTCGGGCCTCTCTCTATAAAGGCCCACTTATCCTTTTTATGCTATTTACTTGAGTCATTTGATGTAATTTTCAGTTTATTTGAGTCATGTCCCTAGGTCTTGCATTTATTTTTCTAAGTATTGAGTGTCATTAGATTGTGTAATGTGCTATTGGGCCCAATTCTTCGGGCTTGGCCCATGAGCCCCCCTACCCCTTCGGTTATTTGTTATTGAGTCTTTTGCCATGGACTTATTGTAAAATGTGGGTTTCCTATATATAGGGCCCCATTTCCTTCATTTGAGGTAATGAATGATTCAATACAAAATAATTCCATTTGAGTACTCAAACTTAGTTCTAGTGGAGTGAATCCTATAGTTGGGTGAGAAGCCCTAGGGGAGTGATTCCCCACCCCACCTCTCTCTCTTTCTCTCTCTTCCCCAAGGAGGGGTTCACCCCATTCCTCTCTCCTCCTCCTCCCAACCACCTCCAACCCCCACCTACCTCCATTAAGGCCCCTCCACTTCCCCACACCCCATTTACTTCCGCCCCTAGTTCCTAGGTAGAGTCTTCCCCATTCCAACACCATCTCCCCCATTCCAACCAAATCTTCCCCATTCCAACACAATCACCCCTCTTCCCCACACCATCTCCCATCTTCCAAGGCCATTTCAAATTTGAAATCCCTTCCCTCCAAGCCTTGGCCGCCCCTCCCACTATCCCCTTTAGCCTAGGTCGCCCCCCACCTCCCTCCATTATTCATCCCCCTTTGTAATCCCCATTCCCCATTACTCAGCTGAAACCTGCGGCCTCCCCCTCTTCCTCCATCTCCCCTCCACCATTAGACCCCCTCCACACCTCCCACAACCCCCCTCTCACCCTTCATCCACCTCCCCTTCACCACATACCCCATTCTCCTTCTTCTTTCTAGGTATTGGAAGTTGTCCCTTGGTTGCTGCTTGCAGTCCAGAAGTTGCAGGTGAACCAGCAACTTGCAGCGGCCGCCACGACCTCCTCCGGACGAGTTCAAAGACCCAAGAGCCACCGTTGGAAGCGTCTACCAGTCTCCTTTCCAACAGAAGTGGTTTTGTCATTATCCGAGCTGTGTGCTTTTCGGATGCTCCGTTCTCCCACGACTGCTCAGAACTGCCTCTGCTGAAGCCCTGAACCTGAGTAGAAGCTCTGCCACGCCTCACCCTGGAGGAATCAGTTCTAAAGCTCTTCTACAAAGTTCTTCATCGCTCTGTCAACTTTCAGAATCAAGAAGCGGGACTCTGTTCAGCATCCAGTAGCAGAAGTTATCAATTTTCTCCCTCTACTGTACGGATCGGCTTCCCCACAGTCTACACCGACCAGTCATCCTTGTTCAGAGCCTCCAGGTCTTCTCCGGCATCTTTTTGCATCCCCGTCAGTTTTGCTGTGAAGAGGACTCATCCACGATTCCACCAACTCCAACGGTGCTTGATTCCGAGGTTGGGAGCAGCCGGGGCGCTCTCTGCAATCTGCTGTTAGAAGTCTGCAACTGCAGGTCCGAGAATCTGAAGCTCTGTTCAAGCCCTCACCCCGACCAGCAGAGGCCCCAGAAGAAATTACAGAAATTCTGAGGCATTCCCTTCCCAGCTACGAAGAGTTCCCCACTAGTCTCGTCCTCGGCGAAATTCCTGATCAAGTTCTGCAGCTTCAACACCATCTGTTAGTCCCCTATTACAGAGGGCAGTCAGATTTGGCACCACTACTTCTATATCGCTTTAGCCCTAGTTTTCCCCACCCCGCTTGGCCGGCTGAAGTCCCCTCCCTGTGCGGAGGTAGTTTTGATTGTAATCCATTAACCCCCACCCCAAGATCCCCCTCCTGCGAGAGGTGTAGTGTTGTGCTCATTTGGGCTGGTCAAGCTACGCCGGCGCGGCGTGTGGGGATCCACCCGCCTCCCCGCTCGCCCTCGTCTCCGACCAGGACCGGTTTCTTCAAACCGGTCGAGTAAGTGCTCTAAACCCTTGCTCATTGTGCTTATCTTTCAATATTAGTTTACAATTCCACTGGTTATGTGAGTGAGAGCCCGATCCTCAAGCCCCGTTGTCTTGAGTGATCATCGTGGGAGAAGTGCAACCGGTGCCTTTGGCACTTTGTCGGCCCCCTTGAATTGGGCCTCCACACCCCTTGGGAATCCCATCTTGGCCTTGCTGGCCCTCTACCAGCAAGGGCCCAACCCCTCATCCTCACCTTGGCATTGCCAAGTTACCCCGGGCTTGGATGAGTGTCGATAGAGCGGTGGCCCAATTCGGCCCATTTGAATGCGATTGTGCTTGCTTGCATTAGGTCCGAGGTTGTGTCACATCAGACGACCAGGAGCGTGATGGCATGAGAATAGAGGCGTGGCATTGGCGTGATCCAGAGCGTGGATTCGAAGCCCACGTGGGTTCGTGTGATGGTTTTCGACGTAGATTTGGCCGTCTCGGCGCGTGAGATCTTCGGTGGAGGTAGGGGGATGGATACTCTACATGTTTCCTGCCTTCTCTCGCAATTTCGAGCTGATAGGCATGAGTATGAGCGGGTTTTCCTGCTTTGTGGTAAAAAGCATATTTTTGGGGTGTGATGCAAAATCACCATTCTAGGTGATGGTTTCTAGTTTAAATAGTATCAATTGAACCCTTAGAATGTCGGGATTCGATTCCCGTTCGTTTGACTGCATTTGGTTGTGATTTGGGGCCGGTGAGGCTGGATGCTCACGTGAGTCATTTTGGGTTGATTTGTGGAAATCGTCAGTTTCTTGCTATTTTGTGGTTTTCTGGATCCCTTTCGGCTTGTGGAAGGTTGATATGGGATCTATGTTGTTGACACCCGTTTTATGCCGATAAGTTGAGTCGTTCCTGTTACTCCCTTTTGTTGATGCCTCGAGTTTCCCATCACCCGTTGGGGCTATTTTCAGGCATGCTTTGGGCCAGTTTTATGGGTTGCCTCCCTCCTTGGTTAGGTCCAAGTTGATTCAGGGCTTAACGGGCCTTGGTTTTGGTTGATTGGGCTTTTATATAAGTTTCAAGCGCCCATGTACACGTACGGTTCATCCCGGGCCGCTCAATCCATGTGCGGTTGACTGTGGACCGTCCATTTATTTTAAAATATTTTGGTTAATTTTTTGAATTTCCGCCGACAAGCATTTATGCGGTCCTATTCTGGCCGTTCAACTTGATGGACGGACGGGTTGTGACCGCCCATCTCTCAGAGTCCTGCGCTTAAGGGTTTTCTCAGATAATTATCCAATTAATCTATTTATCACCGACAAGGCTAGAACGGTTTGTCCTTGGCCGCTCAACGTTTGAATGGTCTCATCTGAGCCGTTCATCTATGAGAGTCCAACGACGAAGGCTTCGGTCAGTTCGATGGATAATTTGAAGTATTTAAGATTTATTTTGAATTTCCACTGACACGGTTGGATGGTCAGGACATGACCGCACATCCAGTTCAGCGGTCTATCGTAAGACCATTTATCCCTTCGATTGCTTATCCCTTTTATCCGTGGTTAAACCCCTCAACTTTGTCCTCAGTTTTCTCCGTGGATTCTCAACCAAATCGGATGAGATTTGATCCAAACGAAAGCTGAGGATATTATCTTCACTTTATCTTTTAATATCTCAGATTAATATCCACTGGAAACCCTAATTTTGAGCTGGGACTTTAAGTGTTCTATAAATAGACCCTAAAGGCCGGGTGCAAAATTGGGAGATTTCTGGGCGACGGTGAAGCCCTGCCGCATTCTTGAGCGACCTAGCACCAAGGAGGGAGGCTTTCCACGTCCATGCAAGCCTCCGGTTCAGGGAGTAGTCTAGTTTTTTGAGTCTTTTGTGTTTGATAGTTTTATCCACTTTTTGATTACATGCATTACTTTCATTACTTTCTCCCCATATTTCTCTTCATCTTCATTGGCATGCACACACCCACCTACGTTTTTTGACATCCTAGGGGTTTAAAATCCCCCAGGTATTCCCCTTTCCACTTATTTATGTTCATTTCACATTATTTTGGCATTTACTACACCATTCAGTTCTAATCTAGGTTTTCTCTTTATGTTTTTACGTCGTTTTACAGGTCAGCAATCCCTAGCACGAGGCCCATCCCCTCTGGCCGGCTAGAGAGGGTGGAGGTTGGACCCCTTTGCAACTTCTGGCTTGGTGGTCTTGAGCGATTCTCTACAGTCTGTTCAAGGAGACGTGCAGTGCTACGTGGACCGTCCTTCTTCTTCCTGCGGTCGTTCCAGAGCCATTCAACTGCCAGGAGCGCTTCATCCCGCATCTTCTGCAGCGTCCTTAGGCGGTCTATCGTAAGACCGTGCATGCCTTAGGTGGTTCTCCCTGAACCGTTCATCTTCCCAGCGTTGTAGGCCAGGCGAGTGTCTCTCCCTCTTTCCAAGGCACGGCGTGTTCATCACGTTCGGCGCTTTGGTGGCGATCACAGTTCTTTACTCTCTTCTGTTCTCCTTCTACTGTCCTATTTTATTTTACATATCGATTCATTAGAAGGAGAGTAGGGATCTTTCAAGCTGATACTGAAGAGGAAGAAAGAGAGTAGAACAAAACATATCAACATATGTATGTTTCCCCATTGTTTGGGAACGATTTAGGCGTGGAAAGGTCAAGTTTTGTGAGGTCTTACAGTTTTCGGACCGGAGGCTGAACGCGGTTACATAGAAACCGCGTTCGACTCTCGGCCTTGGCAGCGGTTAGTTTTGAACCGCGGCCACTTTTTAGGCTTTGTCGGTCATGTGGTATGGCGGTGGGAGAACGCGGTTAGCATTCAACCGTGTTTGATGGCCGCGGTTAGCTTAAAACTGTGTTTGCCAGTCTTTGTCTCCACCTGCTTGGTTTTCCTTCTAGAAACGGTTTATGGCATACCACGGCTAGGATGCCCGTGGTTAACGCTTAATCGCGTCGGGATGACCACAGTTACCTTGCAACTGTGGCTGTCTTTGCATCAACTCGGCTTCGTGAAGCGTCGACTCTGTCTGCCTCTACTCTCTTTCTGTGTTTTCCGTTCATGGGCTAGTAGTGGTTTGCCCGGCACCGCGCCCATGGAGCAACGGATTGTTGGAACCGCGGCTAGTCCTTAACCGCAGCTGTGTTTGTCTTGTGAGCACGGCTTGTTGAGAACCGCGGCCCTAATGACCGCGGCTAGCTCGCAACCGCGGCTACCTGTCTGGCTGTTTCTTCATCGATTTGGCCTCCAGTTATCTTGGCTTGACCCCTTGGTTAGCCCATTGTTCCGTAGATGTCTTGGACATCCTATGAGGGCTGTGACCGTGTTATAGGGTGTCCGGGAGTGCCATTGTACCGAGCTGTGTTCCGTGTTGTTTCAACAGTCATTATGGTTTCTGGTCAACCCGGTTGTGACCCAGTGGTTGACACGTGACCTCATGAGTGTCGCAGCTATCCAGTGCAGATCAAGACCTAGTTTTAGATGCTTGTAGGTACTATGCTACCTCAGTTTGTGTGTCCATATGGTTTGAGGGCTTTGGTGATCCCTCATCTTCTGTGTTTCGTGTTATATGGAATTGTGAGTCCGATGAACGGCTCAGAGGCCGAGGACTTTTCATTTATGGTGTGGATCCGACTGTTATGTGCCGCTTCCTTAATATGTTTTATCGTGATTTGGATTAGGGACTAGGCTGATTAATGGCTTGTTGCCTTGTTGTGCGATGGTCTTGACCCGAGTCGTGTGACTCAAGGATCGTTAGGTTAGCAGGTCTAGTTATCTGTCCTGAGTCTGGTAGCTGTATGCTACTTTGTGTTCCGTGGTACTTATGACGGGTATGTGTTAGCCTGTATGTACTTCGGTGTTCCTGTTTGAAAGTCTATGTGTCTAGTGAGCCTCCACTAGTCGTAGTCTGACGACACTTTCGTGTGTCTGCCCACCCAAGAGTGGCGACGGGGCGAGTTCCCGATAGAGACGGTTTGTAGGCTGGTTGTCGTGGGCCCCTTTGTCTAGCCATTAGAGTCCGATGGGATGGGAAAAACCAGCTAGTGGCCTGGCTCAAGACATTGAGCTTGTGTGTGCACACGTGGTCAGGGGCGTTGGACCAGTGCCGACGGGCGTGACCCTGACTAGTCACTCGTTACTATTTTTCCTTGGTCCTTGTTCGATGTCTCAGTTACCGCGTTTGAGGCGAGTGGGAGACACTGGAGGCACAGTGTAAGACGTCAGTGGACGCATCTGGCTTTTATTCTAGTGAGGAGGTACTTCTGTCACATGACACATAATTCTTGTGGCTCTTGTGGTTCTCGTGAACCGTGAGCCTTTGTGATTCTCTTGATACGTGGTTTTGTGTCCTTTCGACACTATGGTCTAGGGTGTCGGTAGAGAATTACCATGGTCCTACCCGTAGATAGTGTAGGGTGCACG
Source organism: Amorphophallus konjac (assembly GCA_022559845.1). Lineage (NCBI taxonomy): Eukaryota > Viridiplantae > Streptophyta > Magnoliopsida > Alismatales > Araceae > Amorphophallus > Amorphophallus konjac. The sequence continues at coordinate 217,478,065 of CM040118.1, forward strand.
ACGGCGGAGTCGTGATTGTACCTTTGGCCGTATAGGTCTTTTATGGGGCCTTTGTCTGTTTCCGTAGGCCTTCACGATTGAGTCTCGTGGTTTATCGATGGATTGGCAACTCCTGACTTGGTGAGATTGGGATTCGTGAAGGGGACGTCACCTCCATGCCCATGTTCACAGCTCGTCTCCTCGCCCCGATTGCATCCGGCATGGTCTAGTCATTTAATTTTGAGTCCCATGTAATTTTTATTTGAGTCATTTGATGTATTTTCCCTTTTATTTGAGTCATTTTCCTAGGTCTTGTGTTCATTTCCCTAAGTTTGAGTGTCATTAGGTTGTCTAGTTAGCTATTGGGCCCAATTCATTGGGCTTGGACCAAGGGCTCTCCCCTACCCCCTCGGTTATTTGTCATTGAGTCAATTGTCAGGGACTTTTGTAGAAATGTGGGTTTCCTATATATAGGACCCCATTCCCCCCCATTTCAACTTAATGAATCAATCAATGAAAAAATTGCCCTTTTGTGAGTTCGATCTTTATTTTTATGGTGGAGTGAATCCATTAGTGAGGTGAGAAGCCTTAGGGAGATAATCCCACCCATCCCTCTCTTAATCTCTCTCTTTCACTCCACTTTCTCTCTCCTCCACACCCAATTTCGAAAATTTTCTCTCTCCTCCCTTCCCAACCACCACTCTCCCACCTACCCCCATTAAAGGCCACTCCCCTTCCCCACACATCCCATTACTCCACCCCCTAGTCCCAAGGGAGCATCCCCAATCACTAAGCCACCCTCCAACCACCTCATCCCTTTCCCAAGCACCCTTCCCTCTCCCCCATGCAACCCTCCACTTCCCTAGGCCATTTGAATTCAAAAATCCCCTTCCCTCCACAGCCCTAGGGCGCCCAAGACCTCTCCCCTTTGGTTAGGGGTGGCCCCCTCTCATCCTCTCCATCTTCCCTTGTTCCCCTCCACCACCCCCACCTTCTACCATCTAGAGTAAGAGGACCTGCAGAAGACCTAAAGCTTGCAGCAGCGACCCCGACCTCCTCCGGATGTTCCTAGAAGCCCAAGAGCCATCGTTGGAGGCGTCTACCTGTCTTCTTCGCAACGGCAGTAGTCTCGTCCCCATCGGAGCTCGGTGCTGCCCAGGAAGCCCATTCTTCCACGACTACGCAGATCTGCCCCGTCAGAGGTTCTGAGCCAGAGAAAAAGATTCACCACGACGAACCCAGGAGGAATCAGACCACAAGCTCTTCTACAAAGTTCTTTCCCTTCCTGTCTATTTTCAGAATCAAGAAGCGGAACTCCATTCGGCATCCTGTAGCAGGCATTATCAATTTTCTCCCTCAGCTTCGCAGTCCTGTTACCCACAGTCTGCACCGACCTGTCAACAGTGTTCAGAGTTCCCTAGTCCTCTCCGACATCATTTGGCCTCCCCATCAGTTTTTCTGCGAAGAGAACTCATCCACGGTTCCAACGACTCTGACGGTGCTCGATTCCGAGTTCGGGAGCTGTCGGGGCATCCTCTGCAACCTGCTGCTGGAAACCAGGAGCTAGCTCTGCAGAGATCCTGATTTGGAGAGAAAGCTTCACCACGACAAACCCCGGAGGAATCAGGCCACGAGCTATTCTGAAAAGTTCTTCCTCTCCCTGTCTACTTTCAGAACCAAGAAACAGAACTCCATTCGGCATCTTGCAGCAGAAGTTACCAATTTTATTCCTCAGGCGTTCGACTCTGCTTCCCACTGTCTGCATTGACCACTCCTCACTTTTCTGAGTCCTATGATCTTCACCGGCATCTTTTGGCATCCTCGTTTGTTCTGCTGTAAAGAGGACTCACCCACGGTTCCAACGGTTCCAACGGCGACTGATTCGGAGTTCGGGAACGGTCGGGGCAGCCACGTATTCCTGCTGTTGATAATCTGTTGCAGACAATCCGAGAATCAGCAACCCTGTTCGTGCTCCCGTCCAGGCCGGCAGCAACCCCTGAAGAAATTGGAAAAATTCAGAGGCACTCCTGTTCCAGAGACGAAGAGATCCCCACTAGTCTCAACCTCAGCAAAATTCCTGAACAAGTTCTACAGCTGTAACACCGGCTATCTATCCTTATCCGCAAATAGCAGGTAGATTCGGTGTCATCACTTATTCCTCACTCTTTGCTTTGATTTCCCCTCCCCGCTTGGCCGGCTGAAGGCCCCTCCCTGCGTGGAGGTAGTATTGATTGTAATATCATTAACCCCCACCCCAAGGTCCCCCCCTCCTGTGAGAGGTGTAGTGTTGTAATAGCTTAAACAGGTCAAGCTATCCCGGTACGGCGTGTGGGGAACCCACGCTTCCCCGCTCGCCCTCGTCTCTGAGCGGGACCGGTTTCTTCAAACCGGTCGAGTGAGTGCTCCAAAACATTGCTCTAATTCATGCTTGTTCTTTCAGTATTAGTTCATAAACTCCGCTGGCTATGACGAGAGCCCGATCCTTAAGCTCATTGCTATAAGTGATCATCGTGGGAAGAGAGTGGAACCCGTGCCCTTTGGCACTTCGTCGGACCCTTGATTTGGGCAGCCATACCCTTGGGGAATCAAACCTTGGCCTTGCTGGCCCTCTACCAGCAAGGGCCCAGCCCACACAACCTCCCCTTGGCATTGCCAAGTTACCCCCGGGTCTTAGTGAGCATCGGGTGAGCGGTTGCCATTATCGGTCGTTTTGAATGCTTAATTGTGCTTGCTTGTTGAGTCCTAGGTTGTGTCATATCAATTCACCTTTTTGTTGCCGTTCGGAGTAGCTTAGAGGGCCGAGGTTCTATCGATTGCCGTGTTTCAATTTAGTATGGCTTTCCTCTTTACTTTTACTATTCTTCCTACTCCTGCTCCTGCTTTAGTTGTTGCACTACTGTTACTGCGTTTGTTTCATGGTGGGGATCCGTGGGACCCCTACTGAGCCTGTCAGATGAGGCTCACCCTTGACTTTTCAGGTATAGCTGCTCTTCCTCGTGCTTCGGAGGTGCAATGCGGTGGTTCTTAGTTGCCAGCTTTGCTAGTGTCGAGTTTCCCCCGACTTGAGAGTACGTTTCTCTTTCCTGTTGTACTGTACTTTAGCTTGACAGGACTCTGCTAGCTCTGTAGCTTTAATCATTTAATTGAAAATGTAATTTTATTTTGCTAATTTAGCAATCCTGATCATAGTAATTAATTGTTTAATGCTTTATCTGGAAGTTCAATGTACTTCACCAATACCTTTCTATCCTTTCGGAGCTTTACAACTCTTGGGAGGCCTCTCAAGATCTAAGTGGTATCGGGTTTACCTGGTATCCGGAGTCTGGGTCGTCACAGATAACCTCCAAGGCTTAATGGGCTCGAAAATGGTAAAAAATGGGCTCGAAATACACCCAAGGAAGATCCGAAACAATGGGTAATTCGGGACATCATGGAAATGAATAAGAGAAAGAACTCAACTTGCAGGCTAAAAATGGGTGTCAACAATCACATTTTGAGAAGTTATTGGTCATGTAAAGCATGATTTTTTTTGCTTACTATGACGAGCCTTAATAGGAAATAAGTTTTGGAATACTACTGAAGGGGCGTGATCTCGCGGTGGTCCTGAGCTGGGAGGATGATCACCAGATAGTGAACTGCAGAGAAAGGGAAACGGATCAGGGGGCCCAGGGATGGTTCCCTGGGGAAAACCCTCCGATGCTTAAGTCAGTAGAGCAATGGTGGAAGATATTGAGGGAGGTAGAAAGAGATGCATGAGATTCCCTAACACCATGATGGTGAAGTGGTTCCTGCTCAGGGAGTGTTAGGCCTGTATCAGCCTTACCTGTTGCCGGAGAGAGTCCTTGGTTTATATAGCGAGCTCCCCTAAAGAGTCCCATAAGCTGAGGAGGTTTAGGCGGGAGTTACGTCCTCATCATTGGATCGTTACGTCTTCATCGTGGGCTCTTCATGACCTTGGGAGATCGTGGCACCCTTATCCCGCTGAACTCCTGTTCATAAAGGACTGTCAACGGCTGCATGGATAAGCATTCGTCAGTTGATCCAAGCATGAGAAGTGCCAGCCCTGTCCGGGCGATGGGCGTAGCTCGGATGCAGTCAGATCGGAGTGGGCGCGGAGCGCCTGCCCTTATCTCGGTGGGGAGTTGGCTCAGGCGTGGGTCTTCCTCCGTTCTGTCGTTCCGGCCTTCCGAGCCTAAGGGCCGCCGAGGAAGGATGGGACCCGAGTAATCTTTATTGGGCTTTTCTGCCGAAGTGGGCCCTAGAGGGCTGTCACTTGAATGAGCTGAGCCTCGTTCGGTCCTCATGGGCCTGGTTTGGCTGCTCTTGATTGGGCTACAGAAATCCCCCTCTCCACTTGTCCCCCTCCTACTCCCGAGCTTTAGTAAGCTCGGTCGAGTAGCTGTTTGGGGTTTCGGACCAGCGTGGCTCAGGTGGGTGGAAATCTGGCGGTGTTTAGGAAGCCACGTGTCGTGGTCACCTGTGCCCGTGTTAATGATGATCCTAACGGATTTGAACTGAAGGGGCCCCCTTTCCTCGGAGGTCGGAACGACGCGCCGCCTCCCGCGTGGGTTTATAGGCGTTGGGCGCTTGTTGTCATTCCAGGCTCCCTCCGTTTCTTAGGGTTTTGGCTCTCCTTCGTTCTCATTTTTGGGGCTCTTCGATGCGCCGTGAGGACACGATGGAGGAGCAGAGGCTTGCGGCGGCATTCGAGGAGTTGGCGGCGATAACCACGGAGGCCGTCCAACAGCTTCCTCCTCCCCCGAAATCTTCAGGGTCTCGGGACCGTCTTCCCACAGAGTCTTCTTCTGACTCCATGGCGGGCCAGCGCCCAAATGTTGAGGAGGGGAAGGACGAGCCAGTGGCGAGGGTGCCAGTCCCCAACTGCAGCGAACTGGGGGAGGCAGATGTGAGGAGGCTAGAGCACCAGTATCGCCTGCCCCACAAATGCAGTTTTGCCGCTGCTGCTCTATACGATACGAGCCTGGACTCTCGTATAGGCCACATCTGTATGTTTCTTCTATCGTGGAAGGGTGGCTTCCGTCTACCCTTCGAACCTTTCGTCCTGTAGCTTCTTAATTTTTTTCGGTTGGCGCCCATTCAGTTGGTAGCCAACTCTTATCTCCTCCTTTCCGCCTTTCGTATTCTCTACCGTCATTGCGGAGTCCCTCCTTCCATGGACCTCTTCCACTTTTTCTTTGAGTTGAAAGCACATCCTTCGGCGGGGAAGGGCTTCTATTTCATCCAGGCGAGGTAAAATCGGAGTTGTATTTCTTTGGCGGCGAAGGATTCTTCGCATAAGGGGTGGAAGACCCAATTCTTCTGGGTGCGGATTTGCTCAGTGGAGGAAACCTGGAGGTGCCCGATAATCCCCAATTTCCACCCTAACGTCCCTCACAGACAGGACGAGTTCCCTCCTTATGTGGAGGAGTATGCTGCCATTTTGCTGAAGCACCGCCAGTCCACCGAAGAGCTGGTGATGCCGGAGAATATCGAGCGGTGTCTTCTTACGCGGCTGCATCCGTCGGGCTCAGGTGCCACAACTTAGATCCTCCTTTCGGATGTGGGGGTCATCTTTGCTGAATATGTCTTCTTCTTTGTGCAGACACCAGGTGGGAGCCTCTGAAGGAGACCGATGACTCGGCTGCCGACGAACCGACTGCTCCCGCGGGGCGCTCCCGAACCAAAGATAAGGGCAAGGGAGTGGCCCAGGGTAAATCCTCCAGACCGCATGGACCCAAGCGCAAGGACCCTGTGGAGGGTATGATCCGGGCCGTTGCGAGGGCCAGAAAGCGGGCCAAGAAGGCCGGGGTCGTACCCACGGTCGAAGGTGACCCTACCGCGGCTCACCCCTCCACCGGGCACAGTGGGGCCGACCCTACCGGGCGGGCTCTCCCACCAGCCGAGCCAGAGGGGGCCGAGGAGGTCGAGGCTGCCCCTACGGGCAGTGGTGATGCGGGCTTGGTTCCTTCTTTGGCTGAGACCGAGGGGGCTCCTGCAACCGGCAGCGGGGCCGACCCGGCTCTCCCCTCAGCCGGAGCCGAGGGGGTCGTGGCCGAAGTTGGGGGTGCTGTGACTGCGGCCGGGGCTGGCGCTTTGGGCGGTGGCGCAGGTGGCGAGCCGATCCAGGTTGAGGGGCCGCAAGCAAATCAGGCTGAGGCGCAAGGGGCGACAGAGGCTGGGGCTCGATCCGAGCCACACGGTGGGGCATCGGGCGATAGGGGGTTCTCTGTTCCGGTGGCCTTAGAGAGGCTCAGTATCTCGAGCCCCCTGCACCAGGTATGCCGCGGTATAGCCGTGAAGGTGAGGGGAGGAGGTAGGCAGCACTCCCCTTCTACGGCTCTCGCCAGGGTTATAGAGGGCGGTCTGGCCCTGGCCCAGATGGGGGCTGCTCTGGCGGAAGCGTATGCTCGGTCAGAATGGGAGCGAGTGAACCTGGCCTGGACCCTTGGTGGGTCGGACAGGAGGTTGGCTTGACTCACCGAGGAGCGTGATGGGCTTCGACGGGAGCTCTCCTCAATTAAGGGGCTGATGCGGTCGAGCCAGGTGGAGACCCGGGCCCTAACCGAGCAGCTAGCCAAGGCTCGTGAATCGCTCGAGAGGAAGAACAAGCTTCTCGAGGAGGAGCGCCTCGTGCGTGCTGAGCTGGAGGGCCAGTGGGAGACCGAGCGGCTGAGCTGGTAGACCGAGCGGAGGAAGCCGAGCACCTTCGGTGGGAGGCCGAGGCCGATCGGGCCGAGGCGGAGAAGCAGATGGCCGCGGCCGAGGAGCAGACTGCTGAGGCTGAGCGGAGGTTAGCCGAGGCGGAGCGAAGGGAGGCCGAGCTCGCTGGTAGGGTGGGATCGGCCGGGGTGGAGGTTCTTGAGCAGTACAAGAGCTCAGAGGCCTACCGGGTCGACCTTAAGAAGGCTGCCCTTCCCTACTACGAGTTAGTGCTTCGCCGAGGCATCCATAAGGGGTTCAAGCAGGGCTACGACCGGGCGGTATCTTATGCCGGGGAACTGGATTCTGGGATGGAATTCCGATCCGGACAGTGCTACGACTCGAATCTGTCGTCCTCGGGCTCCTCTGTCTCGGCACCGGACGAATAGGATCATGAGGGGTCTTCGCCCGAGGGATCGCCAACTCCGGATGCCTCGGGAGGGCGCGCAACCAAGGCAATTCCCACGCCGGTGGGGTCAGTGCCAGGGTCGGCCATCACTGAGCATTCTGGGGGCGGACTGTCGAGCCTTCCACTTCCGAGCATCAGGGTGGGCCGGAGGGCTGATGTTCCCGCTTCGCTTCCTTTCTTTGTATACCTTTTTCATTTTGGAAGGAGAAAAATTCCTTCTTTTTGTGTTGAGATAAATAAGGCAGTGGTATTGTGATGAAGACTTATCTGTTCCATACTGCCGTTGCCGTATTCTGTTCAGCGTATCTGCGATTGTTGGAAAGAGCTGATATTTTCTGTGTGAATCTCGCACGATGGTTGGGTGGGCGTCTGCCAGGGTGTCTTCCCGTTTTCCCACGCTTTAAATGCCTGGCCGCTTCGTGTGTCCCGCTGGGGCGGAAGACGAGAAGTTTGAGGTGACCGTTTGTAGGGAGAAATCCTTCTAGCGTGTTTTCGAGGGGGGAGATCATTTAAGGCAAGTAGCCTCCCTTTGCCTATAAAAAGGACTGAAGGGGGTCCCTTCCTCTCCACTGCTTAGGGTTTTCCCTGACAGTCTTTCCTCATTCCTTCTTCACGTTGCGTTGTACCGTGGTATTCGGAGCATGGAGGAAGCTCCAGATGAGGAGGACGCCGACGACGGGGGGCAAGGAGTTCCTACTGCTCCGGACTTGAAAAGGAGTCGACGACCGGCAGACAGACTTGAAAAGGGGCCGACGCGCGGAGGCACGCCATTTTCCCTTTATCAGTTCTGGTGACGCTTGCAGGGGGGCGAGATGGAGGACGGATGGGGGGATCAGACATCCCTGTTGCCCATCCCTTCCTGCTCACCTCACGGATGGGAGGAGGAAACCAACTAAGCTCCATCCCTTCCGGGCCTTCCCCTGCCTCCTCAACCAGCTCTGCTGGTTTCTTTTTCTTTCTGGCAGCCTCTTTTTCCCTCTTCTGCTCTGCTCCTCCTTTCTTTCACTCTTCAGAGGGTGCCTGCACTCTCTTTCTTCCAAAGAGTTGGCAATTTGGCGGGGAAGATGCTTTCATATGCATTCCCTCTCCCCCTTCTCTTTCAAGTTCAACTTGGAAGGTAGCCTTCTCTTTCTTAATCCCTTTGTCACCTTTGTCTCGAGTTGCCCGAGCCAACGGGGTCAACTATCCTTTATCTGAGCTAGTTTCCGCACTAGGCAGAGTCAGTGGCTGGACGCAGGAAGGTCATCCGAGTCAGCGGAGCGATGGGCTCATACGACGGCGCTAGATGGATCATTTGCTTTTTTTATTTTGACATGTAATCTATTGGCTTCGGCCTTCATGATGTACAAACAGGTTGTTTGAATAAAAAGAAAGGAGCCTTTTGTCTTATCTCATGTCGTTTGCACGATACTTAGTACTCAGAAGTAGAACTTGCGTAATGTAGTTGGATTCCAGGTCTGAGGGACGGGCTCTCCTTCCATCGTGGACAGACGGTATGCTCCTTTTCAGAGCGTCTCGACCACTCGGTAGGGGCCTTCCCAGTTAGGGGATAGCTTTCCCGCCGCCTCAAGTGGTCGAGAGGCCTCCGCTTTCCTGAGGATGAAATCTCCTGGCTGGAAGTGTCTGTCTCGGACATTGGTGTTGTAGTATCGAGTGAGGCGGCGTTGGTACTCCATTGCTCCGATGCTGGCGATCTCCCGGATTTCATCTGCTAAGTCGAGGTTTTCGAGCAGTTTTTGGTCGTTTGCCTCGGACGAGAAGCGGATGACTCTGAGGGAGGGGTTGCCGATCTCCAATGGGATCACGGTCTCGGCGCCATACACTAGTTGAAAAGGACTCGCGCCGGTTGCCATTCTGGGAGTCGTTCTATGCGACCAAAGTACGTTCGGCAATTCCTCGAGCCAGCTGCCCTTGGCTTTGCCGAGCCTAGTCTTGGTGCCTTTCAAGATATCCTTGTTGGCATTTTTGACCAGGCCGTTAGCCTGAGGGTGGGCGACCGAAGTGAAGTGATTGCGAATATTGAGGTCGACGCATCTGTCTCGGAAGTACCGAGAATCAAATTGTTGACCATTATCGCTCACTATCACCCGGGGGATGCCGTAGCGACAGATGATCGACTTCCAGATGAAATTCCAGACGATTGTCTCGGTGATCCCTGTAGTGGCTTCGGCCTCGATCCACTTAGTAAAGTAGTCGATGGCGACGATGATGAACTTCTTCTGGGCCTGGGCCGTGGGGAATGGCCCGAGGATGTTGATTCCCCAGCGAGCGAAAGGATAAGGCTCGGCTAGGGTGATAAGCTCTGTTGCTGGCTGATGAACCAAGTGGTCGAATCGCTGGCAACGGTCACGACATTGTGTGTAGGTCGAGCAGTCACGCTGTAGGGTGGGCCACCAGTAACCTCACCGTAGCAAGATCCTAGCGAGTGACCTTCCCCCCAAATGCGCTCCGTATAGATCTTCGTGAACTTCTTCGATCGCTCGGTTGGCTTTGTCGGTACCGAGGCACTTCAAAAGAGGGCCAGAGAAGGATCTCCGGTAAAGTGCGCCATCCAGGGTGACGAATCACAGAGCTTGGTATTTCAACCTTCGGGCTTCCCGAGGGTCGGAATGCTCCTCGGAGTCTTGGAGCCACGACAGGTAGGGGGTACGCCAGTCGCCTGGGCAGGCTGAGCCAACAGCTAGGAGCTCCGAATCAATGCTCGGGCGCTCTAGCTCTTCGAGAAGGACCGATCGAGTACCCTCGAGGTCAAGAGAGGAGGCCAGTCGAGAGAGGGCGTCCGCTCGGGAGTTTTCCTCCCGAGCTATCCGGACTACCTCAAAACTCTCAAACTGTTATGCCACAGTCTTGACCAGTTCGAGGTATTTGATCATCGGTGCCTCCCGAGCTTCATAATCGCCGTTGACCTGGCTAGCGACTTGTTGGGAGTCGGTGTGAATCTTGACTCGCTTAGCTCCTAACCGCCGGGCCATGCGGGCTCCCGATATGAGGGCCTTGTACTCGGAAGCATTGTTGGATGCTTGGAAGTTGAACTTTAAGGCGTACTGTAGCTCTACCCCTTCGGGGGACTTCAGGAGGATGTCGGCACCGCTCTCGGCTGAATTGGAAGATCCGTCAACGAACAGTTCCCAAGTTGGCCCGGGTGCGGATAGAGATCTCTCTTCAGTCGGGATGGAGCTCTCGGCGATGAAGTCGGCGAGCGCCTAGCCTTTGATAGCCGAGCAAGGCTGATACGATATATCGTAGGCCCCGAGCATGATGGCCCACTTGACGAGGCATCCCGAGGCTTAGGGGTGAGCGAGGATCTTCTTCAATGGTTCGCCGGTCAGCACGGTGATGGAGTGCCCTTGGAAATAGGGTCGGAGGTGCTTGGCCGAGGTAACCAATGCTAGCACGAGTTTCTCGGTTGCTGGGTACCTTCTCTCAGCCTTGTTGAGCACCTTGCTTGTGTAGTAGACCGGTCTCTCGATTCCCAAGTCATTTTTGACAAGGACCGAGCTAACTGTGGATGGAGTTGTCGAGAGATAGAGATACAAGGCTTCCCCCGGGACGGGCTTGGAAAGCACTGGGGGCGAAGCCAGGGCTCGGCGAATGCTCTTTGGCATTCCTCGTCCCATGCGAATGTAGTAGATGCCATTTTGGGCCCCCTCAGTAATTTGAAGAAGCGTAGGCATCGTTCAGCCGCGCGGGACAGGAATCTGCTGAGCGCAGCAACGTGCCCGGTAAGGCGTTGAACGTCTTTGATGCAGGTGGGAGGGCGCATGTCCAGGATGGCCTGGACCTTGTCGGGGTTGGCCTCAATCCCACGCTGAGTGACCAAGAAGCCCAAGAATTTTCCGGACTTTACTTCGAAGGCGCACTTGGCAGGGTTGAGCTTCATGTTGTACTTCAGGAGGGTGTTGAAAGTTTCTGCTAGGTCGGCGAAGTGGTCCTCGACCTTGGGGGTCTTCACAAGCATGTCCTCGATATAGGCCTTGACATTCCGACTGAGCTGTCCCTCGAACATATGGTTGACTACCCTTTAGTACGTGGCTCCGGCATTCTTCAACCCGAAAGGCATCAGGGTGTAGCAGTGATAAAGGTGGTCTTCTCGATGTCTTCGAGGTGCATTCTGATCTGGTGGTAACCTGAGTAGGCATCCAGGAAGCTGAGTATCTCATTACCCGAGGTTGAATCAACCAGTTGGTCGATGCTCGGTAAGGGATAGCAATCCTTTGGAGTAGCCTTGTTCAAGTCGGTGAAGTCCACGCACATCCGCCACTTTCTCGAAGCTTTCGGCACCAGGACGACGTTAGCTAGCCACGTCGGGTACAGGACCGGCCTAAAAAGGCCAGTCTTCCGCCCCGTGGTGACCTGCTCCTTGATAATCGTATGCTTCTCTGGCGCATGCTTCCTTCTGCGTTGCTGCACGGGCTTCATGGTTGGGTCGAGGTTCAGCTTATGCACCACCGTCTCTTCCGGTATCCCGGGGAGTTGATCATCAGACCATGCAAAGACCCGAATGTATGCGGAAAGGAACTCTTTGTATTGCTGTTGAACCTCAGATGCTAGGTCGGCTCCAATCTTTACTCCTAGGGTCGGGTCGTCATTTAGGAAAACCGCTAGCAATTCGCTTCCAGGTTTGGCTGTTGCGGATTTTTCCTCAACTTCCCGGAGGCCCTTATTTTTCCCGTCCGGCCTTGTGGCTTCAACCAAGATATTGTAGCACCTTCGGGCCATTGCCTGGTTACCTCGGACTTCCCCCAATCCATTTTTGGTGGGGAACTTCATCTTTTGTTGATAGGTAGAAGGCACCACTTTCGTTCGGCTAAGGATTCCTCGACCGAAGATTACGTTGTATGCTATCATACCTTTGATCAATATGAAGTCCACCATGACCATAATGGTCTTGGGTGGGGTGCCAAGAGTAACCGGCAGGCTTAGGGCTCCCTCGGGATAGGTGGCATGGCCATTGAACCCGCACAGGGGGGTCTGGATCGGGCGGAGTTTAGACGGATCATCCCCCATCTTAAGGAAACACTCTTAGAATAATACATCAGGGGCACTTCCATTATCAACCAGAATCCTGTCTACGTTACAATGGTTTATTGTGGTTGATATCACTAGGGCGTCGTCATGCGGGGTGCTCAGCCCCTCCAGGTCTTGGTCGGAGAAGACTATGACCTGGGGCTCGCTCGGCGGGGCCCTGGGAGGCTCGATGGCTCGGCTCGCCCGCTCAGCATGACGCTTCCTTCCTCGACCACTATCTCCTCCTGATGCAACTCCTCTGGTGATGACGTTGATGTGGACCCCTCGGGGGGCATTGTCGATCTCCTCTAGGGCGCCTCGGTCTTCCTGGTGCCCGGCCACGAACTGGGAGAGGTGCCCCTGACGAATGAGACGCTCGATCTTGTCCTGGAGCTGGTGGCAGTCGCCGGTATGATGCCCGTGGTCGCTGTGGAACAGGCAATGCTTGTTGCGACTACGGTTCTTCGACTTTATTGGCTCGGGTTGGCGGAGAAGGCCCGAGCCTTTGATGTCTTCATAAATTTTGTACACTGGAGCAGTTAGGGGAGTGTACCGCTCGTACTTTCGCGACGGTTCCTTGTGTTCCCCGTCTCGGTTCCGCCTTTTTCCTTGGCCCGAGCTTGGCTCGGGTGCCCGCTTCTTGTCCCCCTCCCGACCCGAGACGGTTGCGTCTCGGCATGCACTAAGCACTTCTTCGCACTCGGCGTAGCGTAATGTTAGAGTCACTAGTGCAGCAAGGGTCGAGGGAGGGTGGAGGACAAGCTCGCGGCGGAGGTTCTCATCGCGGGTGCCCCCGGTCAGAGCGGTTATGGCTGAGGTGATGTCCAGGCAGGGGATCCTCAGGGCTTCCGATTTGAATCGAAAGATGTAGGCCCGAAGTTTCTCCCCTTGCGCCTGTTTGAGGGCCAAAAGCCCCGCTATCGACCTTGGGGGGCCGCTACCGACGAAACTCTCCTTGAATACTCGCCCGAACTGCTTGAAGTCTCGGATGGATCCGGGGGTGAGGGCCCGAAACCAAGCTTGGGCACCTTGGACCAGGGTGGTCGCAAAGGCTCGGCACTTGATGGCGTCGGATGCTCTGTGAAGGGTCATCAGAGCGTCGAAGCTGTCAAAGTGGTCGGCCGGGTCACCCTGGCCGTCGTAGGGCTTGAAGGTCGGGATAGAGGTTCAGGGAGATACCTCTACCTTCAAGATATGGTCTAAGAATGAGGATATCTCCTCATCCTCTGGTGGAGAGGTCTTTTGCAGGGCTCGCAGGGCGCGCTCCTGCTCTGTGAAGTGCCTCTCGAATTCTCATAGTCGGAGGGATAGCTCCGGCTGCCGCTGCGCCGTAGGGCTGAGGGGGCGTGAAGGCAGGCTATCTTGGCGCTCCCTGGGGACTTTGGTCTCCGGGAGGGGACGGTGTGCCCCATGCCTGCCCCGCTTCGGCGTGGAGGATGCCTCTTGCTCCGGAGGGGGGGGCTTGCGAGGGTCCTCCTACTTTGTTGCGGATGGGCTGCTGTCCTCGGAGGGTGAAGCGGCCTCCGGTGGTGTGCTGGGACACGTTCTCACAGGGAGGGCTCTCCTGAGGGGCGCGTGACCTTCCATCCTTGGCCGCCTGGGTCCTCATGAGTTCCACGAGGATGTCCAGTTTCGCATTGAGGGCTTGGAAGGCGTCGGCACCGCCGTTGAGCGGCAGCCCTATCGTCGTGGGAGGAGGGGGCAGCAGCCCGGCCGCAGGCGGAGGGGGCGGTCCGTCGGCCGGAGTGCTGGCACCAGAGGGGGGGTTTTGGGAGGCTTGTGAGGGGCCTTCCCCCGCCGCCACCGTGGCCTTTCCCCTGTCGCCGGCGGACCTCCTCCCTGTGCTTCTTCTCACCATACTGGCTCTTTGGTCATTTTCCACAGACGGTGTCGCCGGCGGACCTCCTCCCTGTGCTTCTTCTCACCATACTGGCTCTTTGGTCATTTTCCACAGACGGTGCCAGATGAAGGGGCGTGATCTCACACTGGTCCTGAGCTGGGTGGATGATCACCGGATAGTGAACTGCAGAGAAAGGGAAACGAATCAGGGGGCCCAGGGATGGTTCTCGGGGGAAAACCCTCCGATGCTTAAGTCAGTAGAGCAATGGTGGAAGATATTGAGGGAGGTAGAAAGAGTTGCGCGAGATTTCCCAACACCAAGATGGTGAAGTGGTTCCTGCTCAGGGAGTGTTAGCGTTGTGTATGTGATTTTGATGATTACAAAATGACTTTGTTGCTTGGCCTTGTGCATCATGTGAGATTGCTTTGTATTCAATGAGAAAGATTTTATGGAAAACATGCTTGGATAAATGTCTATTGAGCATCATGTTATTCATGCGTACTTCGGTAATGCTGAGTGATTGATTGAGATGCAAATACAATTGTTTGCCCCCAAGGTAATGATGTGTTGTTTGATGAGTTTGAATGATGGTTCCTTGTCCTTCTGATCATATGGCTTAAATGCTTTGAAATGGTTTGTGGGAGAATTGGGTTGAAGTTGGGATCTTCAGATTCGTTGGTTTAATATTAACTTGCTTCTAAATTCCCAGAGAGTGCAGGTTAATATTTCCTACATTGTGATGGATTCAAGGTAAGAATTTATATTGGAATCCATGGTGATACTCTTCAAATCTTGAGTTGGAAAATTGGGTTCTCTAGTGCTTTGATACAGATCTTTCATGGGGATTCTCATATGCCTCATGCTAATGATTTCGTAATCATATTTCATGTCATTTGGGTCTCGGTCTCAAAACTAGCTTCATATGTTAATGCATGACCCATATATTTTGATCTTGATCTAACCTCTTGCTTTATCATATTTTTCAGGATGAAAAATCATGGTTGATCTTCATGGGATTTTGGTAACATTTAATCAATTATTTCTCATTGATTAGATGGAGGTTTTAGCTCTTTTTCAGACCCAAACAAGAAGGGGTCGACCCATCGTGTAAGACCCCGAATTATTTTATTAGATTTAATATATTTATTTAGCTCTTGTTAATTAAGAATTTGCATTTTTATGGATTTAATAATTGAATTTCGGATTTATTAATATTTAATTCCTTAGAAATAGAATACTGATATTTTCGACCACCTTATAAAAATCCAGAAAAATAGTAAACAGGTTAAGGTCGATGTAGATTGCAATTTTGTCTTCTGGCTTTAGGTCATTAAAAATCCGTGGTGAGATCTATTTAGAGATTAAGCCCTTAATTACACACTTTTTGACCCAAACCTAACCTTGGATTAAAACACGAAATTAGGGCTTGATACTCGACCAAATGAGCTCAAACCAGAGCCAGATGAACGGTGAGGATCTGAGGATCAAAAGCCCCCAGTAAATTTAGCGAAACCCTAACCCTAGGCGGCGCTCTCGGCCGAGTTTGCTCAAGTCAACAATCACGGCGCCGTTTCTAACACGTCTCTTCCACGGCCGAATACTCGCAGCACAGAACTCTCCAGAAGGCCTATGAGCTATACATAGAAAGCTCTATGAGTCCTCTTTCTTTTGGTTGCTGTGGTGTCGGCAGAGGATCCGGATCTGGGGAGAATTCCGGCGATCTTTGTAGGTGTGTCGGCAGGCCGTCGACTTCCATCTTCCTCCCTTGTTTCTTCAATTAAGGTAGGCATTCTTAACCAAAACTCGATCATGAGTATAGGAAATTGATCCTCTCGACGAGATCTATCCATTGGGACTGAAAGCCCCAATTGTTATCAGGTGTGTAGAGAGCAGTCGAGGCTTTTCTGAAGGGTATTCTAGTTCGTTCTTCGTATCTAGCACGTTTTTCAATCTCCGATTGAGGTAGGTGTAACAGACCAAACTTAAATTAACTTATATGATATGATAAGCATGATGTTAGCTTTCATTTAACGTAGAAAGCCCTAAGTTTCATGAAGCATGTGTAGAGAATTTCTGTTTATAGTAACAGCATGTTTTAGACCTAGTTTGATGTGTTCATCCGAAGTGATTTATGATTTCGAAGTATTGATCTTGATTCACATGAACCATATCTTATATGGTTGGATTCACCATCGAAGTAGCTTTCATTTGAGCCAAGAAGCCCCAAATTCCATTCTTTATGTAGAGAGAATTTAACGTTTTAGTCACAGCATGTCAGAATTAGGGTTTCTTGTGTTCTTGCCTTAATAGATCTCGATTCCAGTAATTGATCATGAAATTGACCTTGTAGATAGGTGGAGTTTTGTATTAGCTTTCCATTGATACCAAAATCCCCTTATTTGGAGTCCAATTGCATTAGTTATGATCATTTTAGTGTAACCCTATCCAAACCCTAGTTCCCGGCGTTCACCGGACGCGGCAGGGATGACCGGAGACGACCCAGATATGGGCGGTCTTACGATAGACCGTCCAACTCCAGCCCACCTTTTGACCAATTTTGACCCTAGCATGCCCCTAGTTGAACGGTTTTTCAGGAACCACTCATCCCAGGATGAACGGTTCGTCAGGAACCACATATCTGGATGAAAGGTCCAGACTGGACCACATATACATAAACGGCCCTGCTCTGGCCGCACAACCCAGGGATGGGCGGCCCTCCCAGGACCGCCCAACCCCTTGGGCGGCCCAGACAGAGCCGCCCAACCCCTTGGGCGGCCCAGGCAGAGCCGCCCAACCTTGGGCGGCCCAGGGAGAGCCGCCCAACTCCCTGAGGCCTGTTTGAAGCCCGTTCGCCCCCTGTTCAGCCCAGTAGATGTACGGCCCTTTAGCAACCGTTTATCTACCCAGTATGTGACTTAGTAATTATTATGATGCATCCATTTTAGTGTCATAATGACAATTTATAATTAGAAACCCATGGACGGCCCCTGAGGAACCGTCCATCTCCCTGTGTCACAGAGTGACCCCTGTTCGGCCCCGGATTGCCCAGTAAGTTGTACGGTCCATATAGAACCGTTTATCCCCACAGAGAGTGACTTAATTTATTTTCTAGTGCATTAATTTGCATGTCATTAAGGGTAATTAGTGAAATAGAAACCCATTTAATAACTGTTTAAATATGCAACTAAATTTCTGATTATTGCTTGTCATTCGTGCCTATGCGACTTACGCGAACTCGTTATCATCTTAAATTATTTTCTTGGCATCTTGGATTAATATATAACCTCATCCCTGTTAAATTAGCTTGGCATTAGGATTAATATGACTGTTAACTTGCTGTTTACTGCTGTACTATAGTAGAACATCATGTTTAACTTTCCCACTTCACGCGAAGCCGATTGGCCGCTTAGCATACTAGTTTCGGTTCTACCCCGGAAACTCTATCCGGCGGTCTTACCGTCATCTTGGAACATCATTATAATCATGATTAGAATCTGTTTAACACCAGCATACCTTGTTTCATGAGTTTAAACCGCTGGGTTAAGTCTTGGATCAAATCGGACGACCCGAGGCATGCGCGGTTAGTATTGGACCGCATAACCTCTTCGGCGGCCCGTTCATGACCGCATATCTTTATACGGCCCAGTATGGACCGTATATCTCGTTCTTGGGCCTTAATGTCTTCTGGACATGAGCGGCCCATATTGCACCGTTCTTACCTTAGGGCGGCCTACTGTCAGCCGTTCTTTTCTTGACTTCACGGGCTGAGTTTCAGTCCAGTTCCTGTACGTACGGTTCTGTATGAACCGTATATATCCATGGAGCGGCTCTGTTACGACCGCACATCTCTTGGAGATGAGTTTCACCGTGTTTGTACTCTTGAATCCAAGGACAAGGTTAGTCCTTTAAATCTGAACTTATGACAGAAATTCCTCTGATTAATTGGCCATTAAAATTGATTGAATGTCTGGACGGATGGGACGTTGGGCCCAGTAAATCAATGCCATCGCATCATAAGGGCCCGGTCTGGTCCTGGGGAGAGCGCCTGAAAGTTAGTGAGCCCATGGGATGTTAATGACAAGGTGGGGCATTGCACCGAAGTACTTGCCTGAGTGTTGGCGTCTATGACAAAAGTATCTTGTTACTTGTTACTTGATCATACTTGGTTAATGTTTAAATCACTTGCTTGTTGGCCAATTCCTTATTACTATACCATTGTTATATCTCTTGTTATATCTCCTGTTGTAAATTCTTGTATTTGTTATCCTTGATAATCATTATCAATTGTATATTTCTTGACCTTGCAAGATCTCGTTATTACCGTTGTTTATTGCATTATCGTTTGTAGCATGATATTTTGAAAATATAATTAAACTGTTAATCACTTATACATGTCTGTTATTTCCTACTGAGCGTCAGCTCACACCCCGTTGTTTCCCCCTTTCCAGGCTTCTCAGGTGATGCGCTTACCGACGGGGAAGGGCAGGAGTGATGTCTTGAGTGTATCAGTTCTAGTGTGTTAGCGGTGTGCTTATTGTTAGTTGTGTTTGGAGATCATTTAGTTTCAGTTTGTTGTTGAGTCTTAGTGGTTGTTATTCCATGTTGTATTAAGTTGCCTTTGAGATTACTGTATCAGTTTGGTTGTTAATGATCATTTAGTATTTCCTTTCCATAGCACTTGTGTATTTAGATTAGTTCTCTCTCTTTCCTGCTTGCCTCTGACTGTACGTCCCGATATTTCCGCCTTGTTCGGGGCGTGACACATCAGGTCGACCCTCTAAAGTTCTGTTCAAAACAAAACTATTTTTGAACTCTGTTGAAAGGGGTCGACCCTGGGGTCGACCCCTGTAACCCAGAACCAAATGTGGTTCTGTTTGGGTTTTGGAAACACGAGGGTCGACCCTGGGGTCGACCCCTGTAACCCAGAACCAAATATTAGTTCTGTTTGGCTTCTGTTTGCACGAGGGTCGACCCTGGGGTCCACCCTTTCTGATTCGACCTCCAGCTGTGATTTTTGACCGCCGTTTTCTTGCTCCTAAAGTCTTCCAATCCGAGTCTAACTTCCACAAATCACTCTATGACTTGTGGATCTTGTCCCAGGGCTATCTCTTGACCGTCCAAACATTTATATACATCTCTTGGGTTGCAAACCCTAAGGAACAAGAAGCTAGATCTGAAATTTGGGTGTTTTCTAACCCTTGTGAGTGTAGGTCGAAGGTAGCAGCTCCATGGCTTCTTCCACGTTGTTCTAAGCTTGTATGTGAAGGGAAGAAGGAGGTTTCAAGTGTCCAAGTAACCATCTACTGGAAGCTGCGTGGAAAAACTAGATACAAGCCCTGTGCATGCAAGAATCGATCATCTTCTTTCAAGAACGTTCTTCATCCTGCAGAGAAGCTTAAGCCTATTCGATGAAACAAAAAGGGGGAGCTCTATCCACTGAAAAATCCATTTGCTTTTAGTTCTCCAGCTGCTCTTAGTTCTGTTCTAGATATTTTCTCTAAACATTATCTCCTTGAACTTGGCATCATGTGTCTTCTATCCATTCTCTCTTACAATATATATACATGAGCTGTGATTTTTGTGATACAACATTTCTAATACTCATATATTCTTTCGTATAGGTGAAGAAGAGGGGGATCTCTAAACCATTCATTTTCATATTCTTGTTAGAGATTAGCTTAAAGTTTGGGTTTATTATTCCGTCTATCTATTCTTTCAGGTGAAGAAGAAAATGGAAGAAGGAAAAGAGGAATGCCTTGAGGAGAGGAAGAATATGATGTCTAAATCATGATCATCCGTCAAGAGCCAAGGAGAATCAGATTTTGTTGAAGAAGGGGGAGCCTTTTACTTGATGCAACTTTCCTATTTTCATCTATATAATTTGTGTGGAGGGTCTTAGCATATATTTGTCATTGCTTCATAAACATTTGAGAGAATACTTTGTGTGGGTTATCGGAGAAAGGGGTCTCCGAGTGTGTGTGTTGTCATATGTGAGTTGATTTGTGTGGAGTATATCCGCATGTGTGGTTGGGAGTTTTCTCCCGTGTGGTTGTGTAGGCATTTCCCTACGTGTGTGTGGATGGAGTTGTGTCTCTGTGTGAAGTATTCAGTTCGGGGTGTGTTCCCCAACGGTGTGTGTGTGTGTATGTGTGTGCGTACTGCTGTTGTAGCAGTTTGGGGCAAGGCCTCGTGTGTGGTTTGCTGCGAAAGCAGCGTGTGTGTTGTTGGGGTTCGTCCCCGTGTTGCTACTTTTGTAGCGTGTAGTAAAGCCTCACCGGTTTGGTGAGGGGTGGACGTAGGGAGCCCGTCGTGGTCCCGAACCACCTTAAAAATCCTCGTGTCTTGTGGTTTGATTCTTGTGATTGTGTGTTCTCTATCCTATCTGTTTATGCAATCGTGTGAGCTCGGTGAGATTGAGTGAATCTAGTTTGAACCTGTTTAGATTAAATTACTCAATCTTGTATATTCCGCTGTGTGCTAGCTGTATTTTTAATTGGACATAGTTTTAGTAAAAGGATCTATTAACCCCCCCTCTAGATCCGTGTTCCTGCACTACGGGACCCAACAGTTAGGCCTGTATCAGCCTTACCTGCTACCGGAGGGAGTCCTTGGTTTATATAGCGAGCTCCCCCGAAGAGTCCCATAAGCTGAGGAGTTTTAGGCGGGAGTTACTTCCTCATCATGGGATCGTTACGTCTTCATCGTGGGCTCTTCATGACCTTGGGAGATCGTGGTACCCTTATCCCACTGAACTCCTGCTCATAAAGGACTGTCAACGGCTGCATGGATAAGCATTCGTCAGTTGATCCAAGCATGAGAAGTGCCAGCCCTGTCCGGGTGATGGGCGTAGCTCGGATGCAGTCAGATTGGAGTGGGCGCGGAGCGCCTGCCCTTATCTCGGTGGGGGGATGGCTCGGGCGTGGGTCTTCCTCCGTTCTGTCGTTCGGGCCGTCCGAGCCTAAGGGCCGCCGAGGAAGGATGGGATCCCGAGTAATCTTTATTGGGCTTTTCTGCCGAAGTGGGCCCTAGAGGGCTGTCACTCGGATGAGTTGAGCCTCGTTC
The DNA here is from genome assembly GCA_022559845.1 of Amorphophallus konjac. Taxonomy (NCBI): domain Eukaryota; kingdom Viridiplantae; phylum Streptophyta; class Magnoliopsida; order Alismatales; family Araceae; genus Amorphophallus; species Amorphophallus konjac. The sequence continues at coordinate 217,499,061 of CM040118.1, forward strand.
GGTCCTGATGGGCCTAGTTTGGCTGCTCTTGATTGGGCTACAGAAACCCCCCTCTCCAACTACTATTAACAATAAATCAACTCTGAACATGTTTTAAATCTGTAATAAGCTTCTCATATAATGACCTAACTTTTGTTCCGATTGACCTATCTTAAATCTTATGAATCTCTCAGGCATTGAACTTGCCTCTTGATATTCTTCTTCTGGGAATGATCCCTATATGTTAAATGAAAGCACTAAATGGTTAATGAAATTATTATCCTCTTGATATCCTTGTTCCATTATTTGATTGGATTCATGATTGCTACATCACGAGTAATTATTGCTTTGTTTGAAGGTTATGTCACGCTGGTGGTATTAACCCACCGCATTACTATTTTTCGATTGACTTATTACACCTAATTCTTGGTGAAGTTAAAACCCTCTGCCGGATATTCCTTTCATCAGATTAGAACTTCTTCATCAAGGCCTCCGTAAGTCTCCCTGAGCCTTGGATTCGCACAAGGACATTGAGCTGGTTGTATCAGAAAAATCCTGAAAACCATTGAAATCACATCTTATTGGCCTACGAAGTGATTCAATCGGCCTTTGGACCCAAGAATGAAATTCTGTTTGGGTTCTATTCTTTCTATCCTAAACGCGACTTGCCCAGAAACTGCGTTCAAGCCTCTATTTCGTGACAACGGTTGACCATGAGACCGTGTTCACTTGACCCCATCTTTCTCTGATTGTGGCTGTCACCTGGACTACGTTCCTGATTGCGGTGCACCCCTTGACCGCGTTCCTCTGGAGAGCTGTGTCTTGCTACTGCCTACACTGTCTATCCAGATCATCTTCCTCTTAATGCGGCCCTTTTGACCAACCGCGTTTTGGTTTGAACATGGCATTGTTCATGACCGCATTATGCTAGGTTCTGCGAAGTGTCTTGGTTCGATTGACTATGCTTTATGAAAGTTTTCAGGTTCGAGACTAATGATTTTATCACGTTCTAGCCTGATTGTTAACATGAATATTGCTCTCATATTACTTGGAAATTGATATCTTACTGCTATTCTTGGACTCTATTGATATTTCATATCAAATCCTTTATATAAAATCATACTACTTCTGGAACATAACTCTTTGACTTCACTTGGCCATATCTATAAATATAAAAATTATTAAGGGCTGTGGGTCCACTGATAACCAATGCCAGGTTGGATAGAAGTTCATTCTGTAATCCATGGATAAAAAAATTCTGGGTGTGGCATTGCACCAATTCTGTAATACACTAATTCTGCATTATATCAATTCTGCTCTGTGTTGTATTAATCTTGTTCTGCATTACATCCTACTCTGCGTTACATTCTTTCTACTTTGTATACTTTACAGAAATTATGTTCTGTGCACATTGATTATATTCTGCATACTTTCTTGACTTGATATTTGGTTTTTTTGGAACCTCAAGGCTTTCATGGCCAATTCCATAGTTATGTTCACTTTCATACAATGTTATCTTATTTATTAATTTTGTATTGATCCATTTTTTGTATCAAGATACCCTTGTATATTCAACTGCAACGTGCATCATGTAGCCTTGTTTATACACTATTAATTGGTTACTTACTTAGATTCTGCCTGGTGATAGAGATGTAATTCTTACTGAGCGTTTTCGCTCACCCAGTTTCTCTTAACATTTTTCAGGTAATAATGAAGAAGATATTCAATTGGGCGGGGAAGGGCAAGAGTGATGAGTGCCACTAGAGATTTAGAAGATCTGTGTCTGTGTCTTTTTACTTTATTAAGTCTAGATAGGTTAAAGTCATGTATTGCGTCTTCTTTTCTTTCCTTTTGAACAAATGCAAGTGGAACTAAGAGACTTGTAATATTGATATTTTAATATTAACGAATTATATTTTGTCAATTTCTAGCCTTATTATGTCTTTTGTGGTTTGCTCTATTTTGTCATGACTGTTCGCTGCCACATTCCAAGTAGTTTCCGCTGCTACCGGTTCGGGACGTGACAAAAGTGATATCAGAGCCTAGGTTTTGTTGAAACCCTAGGTTTTGAGTATAGGTTGCCATAAGTGTTAGGTTATATACCTGCGTTTTCCCCTTATTGTTACCCCGTAAGATTGGGTAGAGCCTTGGCTTAATTGCTAAAATTGGATTAAAAGTGTTTAGTGAGGATAGCTTGATAATCCTTATAAAATTATTTTGTTGGAGCTAGATAGCCAGCGAGATGGTGGCTGAGCGAGCGCAATGGCGGGAGATGCAAAAGACTGTCCTGGGTTTGACTCAAGCTTTGCAGTAGGTAGCACAAGGGGTAGCAAATCATGGTATTGGGGAGTTGAATCATAATTTTCAGAGTCTTTATCCCCCTAGATTTAATGGATCCCTTGATCCCGATGAAGCGGAGCATTAGACCAAGGGCCTAGAGAGGATATTTAGGGTATTGCAATGTGTGGACCAAGATAAGGTCCTTTTAGCAACATTCCAATTGGAGAAGGATGCGAGGGCTTGGTGGGAGTCCGTGGAAGCTACTTTGCCAAGCGATCAAGTAACTTGGGCAGAATTCTTAGAGTATTTCAATGATAAGTATTTTCGGAAAGAGTTCGTGAAAGAAAGGTAGGGAAATTTGCCTCCCTTAAGCAAAGGAGAATGACTGTAGCAGAATATGAGGCCCAAATCTCAAGGTTATCTAGATATGCGTCTCATCTAATTTTTATTGAGAAAATGAAGGTGAAAAGATATATTAATGGATTAAGGCTTCAATTTATAACTCATTTGGCACCGTTGGATATTCAAACGTATGTCGAGATGGTCAACAAAGTGCAACTCTTAGAAGATGCGATGGAATTGTCTGAGAAGGTCAAGGCAAGAATAGAGAAGAAAAAATCAACAGGAAGATCTGAAAATGGAAATAAGAGACTGAATGATGGCAATGGAGTTCCGAATGGCAAGAAGCCTAAGGAGAAGAAGTGCAAGTATTGTGGGAATGATAGCCATCGATATAAGAAATGCCAAGGGAAGATTGGTGCGTACTTTCTTTGTGGAAGCATGGAGCATAAGGTCGCAAATTGCCCGCTTCCCACGGATCAACCACGGCAGGCGAAGGATAATAATGAAGTACAACGTCAGGGAAGGTTGCAAGCTTTGAGAAGGTCCAAGCCTACTGAGGATAGAATAGCAAGAGGTACCCCTTAACCTTAAATTAGTTATTTTCCGTCCTATAGATCTTAGATTATTGCTAGCATGATTGTGTGATTGATTTGATATTATTTGGGAAATAGGTTAGGCACCCCACTATTGTTTTTGGAAATGAATGTCATATGAATTTGGAGGACCAAATTCTTTTAAGTGGGGGATGATGCAGTGACTCAAGATTTAAGATAATTATTAATTGAGAAAATAAAATTTCCTTCAATGAAATAAGGACAAATTTCATACAACCATATTGAGCCATATATATATTTAAAATTTTGTAATTTAGTAATGGGCCAACTAAAATACTTGTGCAATAATGAAATGGGCTAATTAAAATCTTAATGGGCCTAAAAGGTGTGGAATAATCTCTAAACTTTGGAGTTCTTAAAAAACCCTTATTCTAAGTGGATTAAACAAGCTAAAACTCAATCAAATGGGTCTTAAATCATAATTAAATCGGACCCAATAGGGTTTAGGTTGTTCCCTATAGAAACCCTTGCTCAATTAGGGTTTAGTTGAGGTTAGCAGTGCCAATTTTAGCTAGGTTTCTTGGGTTTCGAAGGAAGTTTCATCTCTTCATTTTTGGGGCATTTTAGGACTCTTAGGTGACTTAATCCTATAAATAGGACCCCATACCCCTCTAGCAAACCCTAGTTCGTGCGTGGGGCTTGGGGGCGTGGAGAGGATCGTGTTAGGAGGAATCGAGAGGTTCTAGGGGCATTCGTAGGCAATCGTCATTCTTCTTCCTCTTCTTCCTTTAGGCGACTCAAGGTAGGTGATCTCTCAGGCTAAACACCAAATAAATTAATCAAACATGTTCATCTACATGTCTATTTTGTTTCTACATTATTTCCCCTAATTTTTAGAAGCTATATTGCATGAATTTCAAGGTTTATAGAACATATATCGCCGTTTAGGGTTTCGATCGTCGGAAACAGCTTTCTGTCTAAGGTCACGGTGGCCACAGGGATTGCCTTCTTAACGCGGTGCCCCGACAGGCCATGACTACAATAGTTTTATTTCTCATCATTAATTTTTCTCCAGATCGTGGTGCTCTATCCGGCCACGTTCTTGAAGAATGCGAACCCCATACAGACCACGTTCTGATATGTTACTAGTCACGTAAAGCGTGATTTTTCTTGGTTACTATGACGAACCTTGATGGGAAATAAGTTTTGGAATAATACTATTAACATTAAATCAACTCTGAACATGTTTTAAATCTGTAATAAGTTGTTCCTATAATGACCTGACTTTTGTTCAGATTGACCTCTCTTAAATCTTATGAATCTCTCATGCATTGAACATGCCTCTTGATATTCTTCTTCTAGGAATGATTCCTACATGTTAAATGAAAATAGTAAATGGTTAATGAAATTATTGTCTTATTGATATCCTTGTTCCATTATTTGAATGGATTCATGATTGCGACATCACGAGTAATTATTGCATTGTCTGAAGGTTATGTCACTTTGGTGGTATTGACCTACCACATTACTATTTTTTGATTGACTTATTACACCTAATTCTTGGTGAAGTTAGAACCCTATGTCGGATATTCTTTCGTCAGACTAGAACTTCTTCATCAAGGCCTCCGTAAGTCTCCGCGAGCCTTGGATTCCCACAAGGACACTGAGCTGGTTGTATCAGAAAAACCCTAAAAACTATTGGAATCACGTCTTACTGGCCTACGAAGTGATTCAACCAACCTTTGGACCCAAGAACGAAATTCTATTTGGGTTCTATTCTTTTTGTCCTGAACACGGCTTGCCTAGAAACTGCATTCAAGCCTTTATTTTGTGACAGTGGTTGACCATGAGACCGTGTTCACTTGACTCCATCTCTCTCTGATCGCGGCTGTCACCTGGACCGCGTTCTTGATCACGGTGCACCCCTTGACCGCGTTCCTCTGGAGACCTGTGTCTCGCTACTACTTGGACCGTCTATCCGGATCGTCTTCCTCTTAATGCGGCCCTTTGACCAACTGCATTTTGGTTTGAACGTGGCACTATTGATGACCGCGTTATGTTAGGTTCTGCGAGGTGTCTTGGTTCGATTGACTATGCTTTATGAAAGTTTTCAGGTTCCAGACTAATGATTTTATCGCGTTCTGGCCTAATTGTTAACATGAATGTTGCTCTCAATGTACTTGGAAATTGATATCTTACTGCTATTCTTGGACTCCATTGATATTTTCATAGCAAATCCTTTGTATAAAATCATACTACTTCTGGAACATAACTCTTTGACTTCACTTGGCCATATATGCAAATATAAAAATTATTAAGGGTTGTGGGTCCGCTGATAAACAATGCCAAATTGGATAGAAGTCCATTCTGTAATCCATGGATAAAAAAATTCTGGGTGTGACATTGCACCAATTCTATAATACACTAATTCTGCATTATATCAATTCTGCTCTACGTTGTATTAATTCTGTTCTGTATTACATCCTGCTCTGCGTTACATTCTTTCTACTTTGTATACTTTACATAAAATTTGTTCTGTGCACATTGATTATATTCTACATACTTGCTTTACTTGATATTTGGTATTTTTGGAACCTTAAGACTTTCATGGCCAATTCCATAGTTATGTTCACTTTCATACAATGTTGTCTTATTTATTGACTCTGTATTGATCCATATCTTGTATCAAGATACTCTTGTATATCCATGAATTGTTAATGATCGTTAATTTTGTTTGAATGAGGGTATTTGAGGATTTAATTTTAGTCTCATTCATAGAATATATATAGGTGCTGTATAAATATATTTCAATATTGAGTATCATATATATTCTCATACAAAAATTTGTACCTAGTAGCACATACCACATATATCATATATATGCAAATATAAAACATGGATGATCATGGACTTCTAATTCTAGTGTGGCATTGCCGGAGCTAAACGACAATCCACGTCCTATGAAAAATACATCAAGCCTTACATCACATGCACTTGTTCAAGACTTCTTTTCCAAAGAGCCCTCCCAAGTGGTCCACTCTTCTCAGGAGATCTGCTTCTAAATAATATCATAATACAATTGAATGAGGCACACAAATTCTAAATTAAGCTAATTATAATCTAATTCTAACATTTAATATATTATCATGTATTTAACATAAATTTAAAACACTTTTAAATATTGTTAGGCATGATAATCTAGGTGTATTAGCATTAGGGTTTGATTAATAATCATTAACAATTTAAAAATAATTAATCAAACACCTGAAGCCTAATACATTTTAAAACCCCTTTTGGCCAAATGGGCCTTCTTATGGCCGGCCCGCCAAGGGGAGAGAGAGGGTGGTGCGGGACGGGCACACGCATGGGGAACTACTCACCCGACCAGCACGATGACAACGATTGCAGATGTAAACCTCTGTGTACAACCTTATGGCACTACGCTTCACACAGGGAGGGGATCGTGGGGATGGGAATAATTAAAACAAAACTACCCTCACGCAGGAGGGGGGAGCACGGGGAGGGGAAATAGGCCCGTCTGCCTGGTGTCTGTCCTGGTACGTCGCAACCAGGGATCCGATGATGAAGCCGCCTACTTCCACGTGCTGAGGATGAAGTGAAGAAGAACTCCATAGAAATGGGGGACCGTGCGAGGTTGCTGGAGGTCGTGGTGGGGCAGACGGGGTCTGACTATCAACTATGCCCCCGACTGTGTAGGGTTGCGTAGTCGCGGGAGAAAAGGCGGAACGTTGGTCTCTGGTGGCCGAATGACGTCCCGCTTCGAGTAAGACATAGGGGACACGCCATGTAGTTCCCCGGGGCGGGGCAGTGTCGTCGGAGCCGGGACGTGGTGATGGCGGGGAATGATGCAGACTCCCTGCCAGTCGCACAGGACAGGGTTGCAGGGCCAGAATTGCAGCGAACAGGCAGAACGGAGGCCGCAACGATGCTGGATGATGATGAAACTTGGTGGAGATGGTTTTGGGCATCCAACTGACTCACCAGTCAAACGGGAAGGCCAGGTGATGGCCGGATTCCCAGTGGCGACGTCGGGAGACCGGACTGGTCGTAGGTGACCCTGCGGAGATAGAACTCCACACTTGCAGACTTCTAGCGGGGCTCGGATCGTCGGGAGGGCATTTGGTCGAGTCCTTCGGTGTAGATGGCGAGGAAGAAGTCCCCTAACTCCTGGGGCCGTGCCGCTGTCACTCAGAGTCGCTTGAGAGGTGGGGGGGGATGAACTCCCTCCGCTAGTTGCAGATAGTAGGTAGGGGTCCTGCAGACTGCTACCCGATGATGTAGTGAGGACGGGGTGGTTTCGGGGTGCGACGAGGAAGATGGCCACAACCCAAGGATCCCTTGGGAGGCCGAGGATGGCCCTGGGTCGCCGACAAAGTGCTCCCATGCGTCGAGGTGGCGGCAAGGGCTCTGTCCACGTTCGTGCGCAAGTGTTGATATGTAGAGGGGATTCTGCAACTCGGATAGATGCCGGTGGTAGAGACGGGTGGCGGGGGGTGGAGGGGAGGTTTTTTGGGAAGGGGAGGATGTGGAAAAGAGGGGAAGGATGGGCTGGAGGGGGCCTGGGACGTGGGGGATGGGCTGGGGGCACACTAGGATTGTGGGGGGTTGTTGGAGTGCGTGGCCTAGAGAGCAGGGAGTTGGGCGGTGGGGTGCGGCTGCTAGCTGGGAAAGGGGAGAGGATTTAGGAGATTTTCCTTGATGGGGGCTGAGTTGGCCTGGGATTAGGATAGAATTTTGAATTATTGAGGCGGGAGAGAGAGAAATTAGATAGGTTTTTGAATTTTTGTTGGAGAAGGAAAAGGATGAGGAGGAAAGAGGAAAGGTGGCTGCGCTAGGTTCCAAGAAAGGGGGAGAGAAAATGGGAAGGGGAAGATATTCTAGGAGAGATGGGCTGATGTGGCAAGGGGATTGGGGAGTGGCGAGAGAGGAGGAGAGAGAGGGTGAACTTGGAGAGAGAGAGAGGGAAAGAAGATATTCTAGGAGAGATGGACTGATGTGGCAAGGGGATTGGGGAGTGGAGAGAGGGGGCTGTGACCAGGGATGAGGAGAGAGAGGAGGAGAGAGAGAGGGCGAACTTGGAGAGAGAGAGAGAGGGAGAGAAGAGTACGCAAGTGAGAGAGGGAGGGGGAACCAAGAGGTTTCTCAATTGACTTAATTTCTTCAACTTTTCATTCTACTAAAATGAGGCCCTTGGTCCTCTATTTATAGGGATGGCCAGGGGTTACAAAAGACCAAAATTACCCCTAGAAAATGGAAAAAGACCTCGCTATCCCGGGGGTAACACTAAGCTACTTATGACCCTTAACTAGACCCATAAGCTAATCTGGCCTTTTGGGCCCAATTAGTTGACCCACTAAGAATTAAAGACCAACTAAAATGAGAATTACACAATAATAAAAAGAGAAAAAATCATAGAGTTGTCGGGGCCAGTCCAATGGGCCGTGGAGCGGGGGTAATCCCTCCACCAAAGAGGTTGGTCTACTAAAACCCACATTGACATCCCCGTCATACCCCCCCGGTTGGAAAAGATTCGACCTCAAATGTTAAAGTCGGGAAATATGATTGAGATGGTCGTCAGAGGATATGGGGATGATGGCGGATGATCGAAGCGAGAAGGATCTTTGGGTGTTACTTCTCGTATGTCATGTAGAACTCGTCCCACACAACGTCTGCCTGGGGCAGCTCCAAAAGTCGGGGAAGATCGGTGGGCGTGGGTGGTGGAGTCATTTGAGTCACCACGTTGGGGATGGGTGCTTCTTGTTCTTGGGAGGCCGAATCTTGCTCGGTGTGGGTCAGGGCGGGTTCCGTGGAGTCTTGTAGCAATGCCCACTCGAGCTCCTCTTTCTCGTATTGGGCGATCAACTCTGCATCCAACTCGTAGGCCTCCATTGGCAACGGCTCCTCTTCCGTAGATGACTCAACCACAAAGACTTCATGCGCCATTGGAGGAGGGGGTAACATGTTGTGGAATGTGTAGGCCCCCGGTAGATGCAGAGGATGCCCTCGGCAAGCCCGCCGCTCCGAGTCGATGGTTGCATTCCTCTCGTTCAGCCAAGGCCTCCCAAGGAATATTCGAGGATCGGCTAGTGCGCCAATTTGGCACCATGCACCATCGAAGTAGGGAAATCGGTCGATCCATGTTTTGAATTCCACAAGAACATGATCTCCCTCACATATAATCTGACCGATGTTGGTTAGGGCATCGACGATGTCCTAGGAGATCCAATTCTCGGGTTCCATCTCATGGATGGATAGCACGGTGATGGCGCCATTTGGTAGGATTGTTGTAGAGATCACTGGATGGGAACTCATATTGTCTTGTCCAGGACCCAACTTGTAGGAACAAGCGGGGAACTTGCTCTGATACCAATTTGGTGCGGGACGGGCACACGCATGGGGAACTGTTCACCCGTCCAGCACGTTGGTAGAGGCTGCAGATGTAAACCTCTGTGTACAACCTTATGGCACTACGCTCCATGTAGGGAGGAGATCATGGGGACGGGAATACTTAAAACAAAACTACCCTCACGCAGGAGGGGGGAGCACGGGAGGGGAAATGGGCATGTCTTCCCGGTGTCTATCCTGTAGGATAGAGCTGTGCTACCTTCACTGGTACGTTGCAACCAGCCCTATCTGATGGCAGAATGAGGTCCCGCTTCAAGGAGGAGATAGGGGACACGACACTGTAGTTCCCAGGGGTGGGGCAGTGTCATTGGAGTCGGGATGTGGTGATGGCGGGGAATGATGCAGACTCCCTGCCAGTCGCACAGAACATGGTTGCAGGGCCAGAACTGTAGCGAACCGGCAGAACGGAGGGCACAACGATGTTGGATGATGACTAAACTTGGTGGAGATGGTTCTGGGCATCCAGGTGACTCACCGGTCGAACGGGAGGGCCAGGTGATGGCCAGAGTGCTGGTGGCGACGCCGGGAGTCCGGACTGGTCGCAGGTGACCCTGTGGAGATAGAACTCCACATGTGCAGACTTCTGGCGGGGCTCGGCTCGTCGGGATGGCGTTTGGTCGTGTCCTTTGGTGTAGATGGAGAGGAAAAAGTCCCCAAAGTCCTAGGGGTGTGCTACTGTCACTCAGAGTCGCTGAGAGGTGGGAGGGACGAACTCCCTCTGCTGGTCGCAGGCCACAGGTAGGGTTCCTGCAGACTGCTATCCGATGATATAGCGAGGATGGGGTGGTTTCGGGGTGAGATGGAGAAGATGGCCATGACCCAAGGGACCCTTGGGAGGCCGGTGATGTCCCTGGGTTACCATCAAAGTGCTCCCTTCGTCGGGGTGGCGGCAAGGGCTCTATCCATGTCCGTGAGCAGGTGTTGATCTGTAGAGAGGATTCTACAACTCGGGTAGACGCCGGTGGTAGAGATGGGTGGCAGAGGGTGGAGGGGAGGTTTTCTGGGAAGGGGAGGACGTGGGAGAGATGGGAAGGATGGGCTGGAGGGGGCCTGGGACGTGGGGGATGGGCTGGAGGGGGCTTGGGACGTGGGGGATGGGTAGGGGGCGAACTAGGGTTGTTGGGGGCTGTTGGACGGCGTGACCTAGAGAGCAGGGAGTTGGGAGGTGGGGTGCGGCTACTAGTTGGGAAAGGGGAGAGGCATTTGGAGATTTTCCTTGATGGGGGCTGAGTTGGCAGGGGATTAGGATAGAATTTTTAATTATTGAGGGGGGGAGGGAGAGAAATTAGGGGAGGTTTTTGAAATTTGGTTGGAGAAGGAAAGGGATGAGGTGGAAAGCGGAGAGGTGGCTGCACTAGGTTCCAAGAAAGGGGGAGAGAAAATGGGAAGGGGGAGATATTCTAGGAGAGATGAGATGATGTGGCAAGGGGATTGTGAAGAGGAGAGAGAGGGATACGACCAGGGATGAGGGGAGAGGGGAGGAGAGAGAGAGTGGGCGAACTTGGAGACACAGAGAGGGAGAGAAGATATTCTAGGAGAGATGGACTGATGTGGCAAGGGGATTGGGTAGTGGAGAGAGAGGGCTGCGACCAGGGCTGGGGAGAGAGAGAGTGGGTGAAGTTGGAGAGAGAGAGAGGGAGAGAAGAGTGCGCAAGTGAGAGAGGGAGGGGGAGCCAAGAGGTTTCTCAATTGACTCAATTTCTTCAACTTTTCATTCTACTAAAATGCGGCCGTTGGTCCCCTATTTATAGCGAAGGCCAGGGGTTACAAAAGACCAAAATTATAGATGCGGGATGGGATGTGACTCGATGCCAATTTGAATGCGAAGCTTGGACTCTAGGCAAACTCACGACTCGTCCCTAGTGAGGGAAGCGTGTGGATATGCGCAGTTGAGAAACTGGCAATAAGTCAAGGGTATTTGGCTCTTCCGTGCTCGGATTGAATCACGGGACGGGTCTCGCACTCACACTCGCAGCGGTGATTAAAATTGAACGAGCGAATTTCCTATCACTCTAGCAGTGGCATATGAATATATACGAGGAAAGCAAATGCCAAGGTGTGGAGCGGACACGATACCTCCACGCTCCGGGCGTGGGGAAGACGAACCCGGCCAAGACTTGTACTCCTGGTACAGTAATTAAACAATAGTTACAGTAATGAATTTTATGCCCACTCCACGCAGGGAGGTAAAGGGCTACAGTGGAACCCGGGAGTAGCGAACTCGTGTTGACAGGCGACACGTCCTTGAAGCGCTCGGGACGGCGGCAGATTACTGGTTCGGTCCGGTTCTGCTCGGGTCCACAGGATAGCAAGCGGGTCTGGCTACTGGGACGGCAGCATCCGGGCCTCTCCTTGCTGCGGCGGCTGGCTGGGACGCTACTGGGGAGTTGCTGGTCGATCTTCGGGAGCGGCGGTCGTTGGTTCGGAGCCGAGGATTTATGGGAGAATTAACCTTGGACTACTCTTACTGGCCTGTTCACCGAACAGGTTTGCGGGCCTCCACGAAAACAAATGTTACGCCCAGATCCGGAGGCGGATCGAGGCGAGATTGGCGCTGTTGGATAGAGGAGTCAAAGGGATACAACATAAATTAATTTCACAACCATCCAGCAAATGTATTGGAAATGAAAACCACTGTGGCACTGTTGCTTTTCTGGCTTGGAAATCCAGATCTGGCAGGACAGAATGGGATCTGCCTGAAAATGAATTTTAACCGACAAAAAAAATGGTAGATGTAGGACTTGAGAATTTTATGGGTGATGGGGTGGGAAGTGAGGTTCACGCATGAATTTTTTGGGATTTTTCTGACGTGGTTTGAGCGGTGGGAAAAATAAACTAACAGACTACTATCCCGCAGATCTGTTGATTGGCAGACTGTCTGGGGTGGAACTAAACGACTGGGAAAAATAGCAAACATAGGCTGATTTGCCTGAAACTTTTTGTGGAGAGTGGAAACAACGTGGGAAACTTACCCTCCAATTTTGAGCTCGATCAGATCTTTTGATTGGGAGATAAAAATCGGGCTTCAAGCTTCTGTCTAGAGGTGGATAAAACTCTAACGATGTGGCGGTGGCGGTGCGACGGCGACTCGATGGCGGCGGCGGTGGCGGTGCTGAGCTTCTCACTCAGAGAGGGAATGATAAGGAGGCCTCACACTTCAAGAAATTTGTAGCAATCCAGCTGCAAGGGGTTGGGAGAGAGAGAGAGGGCTGCGCCCTTGGGTTTCTCCAAGAGAAAACTCACTTTTTCTTTTCATTAATTGTATGGAAAATAAGAAATACAAGGCTTTTATATGAAATAAAAACCCTAGGAAAAAGACCACTAGTACCCTCAGATCTAGGGTTAGGGAGGGGTAATTATAAGATTGGAAATTCTTCTCCCATGCGGTCAAAATAACACATAATAAAAAAACTAAAAGGGTGGAAAAAGGGGGGAGGGGCGCCCATGGCAAGTGGGCATGCTTGACTTCTCTTGGTCCAACTTTGAAAGGTCTTGGTCTAAGCCCACCTTGGACTTTGAACCAGCCCGACATGGGCCCTAGAGCCTAGGTGGACTAATGGGAAAGAAGGTGGGGGTCCCGCCGGGCCAACATGCCCTTTTTGCAAAGAAACCCACCAATTCCTAAGGACTAACCCAATGGCTTATAATGCCTTACAATTGCAAACCAAATTTACTCAAGGATATAAATGTAAATAAAAAAAGTTACAGGTCTTGCTTAGATGTCCCCATCAATTCTCCCCGGGTGGGAGAAACTCGACCCCGTCCAGTATGGGGTGCGGTTGCGCATGTTTCGCTCATGCGGATCTGTCGGATGTGGACCATGCTCTCCACCGTACCAGGTAGTGTGAGTATGCTCCACTCCTAGTAATTATCACATGCTCATCCCGTATATGTTCTTTATGCACACGCTGTTGTAGGAATGAGGCTAGTGGTGGACACTCCGGGGTGGGGTCACTCTTAAAGGGGAGGAGATGGCTCGAAGACTCACTAGGAATCATCGTTGTGTCCCTGTGGGTGACTAGATCCAAGACATTGAGGTAAGGCTGATCCCAAATTCCGGCAAGTCTACAACGTACGCATGAGATCCGACTTACCTCACACTCGAAAGGGACTGACACTTGTGAGCTTGAATTAGACCGACTCGTATGCAGACTCTCACAGACTCTACGAAACAAAGACTCACACATGACCCTAGGCCATACATGACCCTAGGAAAACTTAGACACTCATAGTAATACTATGATTCGACAATGAAGAGACACGAACACGAGGGACATACTAAGGAAGACTCGGTAAGGATGACGGACACTGTCTACGTACACTAAGTGTAAAGAAAGACTGACCCGCAACTTGATGCCATGAGTCTCAACCCTCGTCAACCGTCTCCGGTTCGAGAAGACTCGTCCTCGGGTATGGAAGTGCGGGAGGATCAGGAGGCGAATGACGGGAAGGTAATCCGGACGTGTTGTGTGAAGCATGACAAAAAAGGAAGTCCGGATATTGTCTCTCGTACGCATGGCAGAAATCCAACCATATTGTGTCAACATAGGGCGTTGACAACGGTACGATAGTCACAAGCGGATGCACTACCGTAGGAGAGACGAGTAATAGTGGGACGGCTGACTGCATGGGGTCGACGGATGGCACATCCACCGAGGACAAAGTGGGTGGGACAAACAGCTCCGGGATAGCCGGTGGGATTGGGGTGTTTAACATAGTGGGGTTGTTGGCTGGCGCGTCACCCTGGCACACTAGGCACTCTATGGGATCGCTCTCTAACCCCACAACCTCAATGTGGTACTCCTCGGCCAACTCTTGGTCAGCCTCATACCTTACTAGAGTAAGCCCGGGTGGGGCATCCTCCAAATGTGTGTCCTCTAAGATAGGTGAACGTGAAGGACACTGGTCGGGGAAGTGGCTACTCTCACTATGGGTGGCCAGAGGGGCGGGCTGGGTAGCGAGGGCCTGAGGGGCCGGAATAGCCCTAGGGATCTCGTGGCGGGGGATTCTTCCCACACTCTCTAACTTTCTAACCGGACCTTGGACAGATCGGTCGAAAGCCTCGGCACGGTCCTCCATGGCCTTGAAACAGCCCACCAAGCATTCGGTATGCTCCCTACGAGTTTGGTTGGACCTATCCGTGCACCCCATGAGTAGAGCGAACAAGTCATTCAGAGATCGGCATCCCTGGGTGGCACCTCGGGGCTCACCCATAGTGTCAGGGTGATGGTACTGGGTACCCATGGGGAATTGGGGGAAGTTTGGGTGGGTTGGACATGCAGACACTCGGGACAAGACAACTGACTCCCTAATGGACTAGACACGACCCTAAAACAATAATGCAAAGTTGGAATGCAGACTCGACTACAAACCTAGACTCAACCAGTATCCGGTACGGGGCAGAGGTTTGATCCGAAGACCGCACTCACGCAAGTGTGCAACCTTTCCAATAGGCGTAATCTATCGTTCCAAAAACACCTTTTGATATACCAAGTATAGGAGTGAAATGCAACCTAAGACTTAAACCAAGCAATGATGGACTACCCTAGACTGAAACTTGGCTCTGATACCAATTTGATGCGGGACGGGATGTGACTCGATGTCAATTTGAATGCGAACCTTGGACTCTAGGCAAACTCGCGACTCGTCCCTAGCGAGGGAATCGTGCGGATGTGCGCGGTTGAGAAACCGACAATGAGTCAATGGTATTTGGCGCTTCCGTGCTCGGATTGAATCACTGGATGGATCTCACACTCACTCTCGCAGCGGTGATTAAAATTGAACGTGCTAATTTACTATCACTCTAGCAGCAGCATATAAATATATACGAGGAAAGCAAATGCCAAGGTGGGGAGCGGACACGATACCTCCATGCTCTGGGCGTGGGGAAGACGACCCCGGCCAAGACTCGTACTCCCGGTACAGTAATTAAACAATAGTTACAGTAGTGAATTTTATGCCCACTTCACGTAGGGAGGTAAAGGGCTACATTGGGACCTGAGAGTAGCGAACTCAGGTTGACGGGCGGCACGTCCGTGAAGTGCTCGGGACGACGGCGGATTGCCGGTTCGGTTCTACTCGGGCCCACAGGATAGCAAGCGGGTCCGATTGCTGGGACGATAGTGTCCAGGCATCTCCTTGCTACGATGGCTGGCTGGGACGCTGCTGGGGGGTTGCTGGTCGATCCCCGGGAGCGGCGGTCGCTGGTTTCGAGCCGAGGATTTATGGGAGAATTAACCTTGGACTGCTCTTGCTGGCTTGTTCACGGAACAGGTTTGCATGCCTCCACAAAAACAATTGTTGTGCCCAGATCCAGAGGCGGATCGGGGCAAGATCGGTGCCGTTGGACAGAGAACGCAAAGGTCTAGAACATAAATTAATTTCACAACCATCCAGCAATCGGATTGGAAATGAAAACCATTGTGGCACCGTTACTTTTCTGGCTTGGAAACCCAGATCTGGCAGGATAGAATGGGATCTGCCTGAAAACGAATTTTGGCCGATAGGAAAATGGTAGATCTAGGACTTAGGAATTTTAGAGGTGATGGGGTGGGAAGTGAGGATCAGTCATGAATTTTTTGGGATTTTTCTGACGTGGTTTGAGGGGTGGGAAAAATAAACTAACATACTACTATCTCGCAGATCTGTTGATTGGTAGACTGTCTGGGGTGGAACTAAATGACTAGGAAAAATAGCAAACGTAGGCTGATTGGCCTGAAACATTTTATGGAGAGTGGGAACAACGTGGGGAACTCACCCTCTAATTTTGAGCTCGATCAGATCTCCTGATTGGGAGATAAAAATCGGGATTCAAGCTTCTGTCAAGAGGTGGACAGAACTCCGACGATGTGGCGGTGGTGGTGCGACGGCAGCTCGATGGTTGCGGCGGTGGCGATGCTGAGCTTCTCACTCAGAGAGGGGATGATAAGGAGGCCTCACACATCAAGAAATTCATAGCAATCCAACTGCAAGGGGTTGGGAGAGAGAGGGAGGGCTGCGCCCTTGGGTTTCTCCAAGAGAAAACTCACCTTTTCTTTTCATTAATTGTATGGAAAATAAGAAATACAAGGCTTTTTTATGAAATGAAAACCCTAGGAAAAAGACCACTAGTACCCTCAGATCTAGGGTTAGGGAGGGGTACTTATGGGATAGAAAATTCTTCTCCCATGTGGTCAAAATAACACATAATAAAAAAAACTAAAAGGGTGGAAAAATGGGGGGTGCCCATGGCAAGTGGGCATGCTTGACTTCTCTTGGTCCAACTTTGAAAGGTCTTGGTCTAAGCCCACCTTGGACTTTGAACCAACCCCACATGGGCCCTAGAGCCTAGGTGGACTAATGGGAAAGAAGGTGGGGGTCCTGCCGTGCCAACATGGCCTTTTTACAAAGAAACCCACCAATTCCTAAGGACTAACCCAATGGCTTATAATGCCTTACAATTGCAAATCCAATTTACTCAAGGATATAAATGCAAATAAAAAAAGTTAGTGGCCTTACTTAGATCTCCCCATCCATTACCTCTAGAAAATGGAAAAAGACCTCGCTATCCCCGGGGTAACACTAAGCTACTTATGACCCTTAACTAGACCCATAAGCTAATCTGGCCTTTTGGGCCCAATTAGCTGACCCACTGATAATTAAAGACCAACTAAAAGGAGAATTACACCATAATAAAAAGAGAAAAATCGTAGAGTTGTCGGGGCCGATCCAATGGGCAGTGGAGCGGGGACAATCCCTCTGCCAAAGAGGTTGGTCCACTAAATCCCCACCTTGGCGTCCCCGTCAGAGGGGTGGTCCACGGATCTTGATCTGGGCCTGGTTCCAGGCCGGATCTCCCAGGATCTATAACCCGAAAGAGACCCATGATCTTCATCCCCTCCACCCGATAGGAAGCTTTGGTTGGCAACTAGGGTTCCAAACCCTAACCACACTGCTGTGCCCGTGGAGAGGAGGGCATTGCTGCTAACCAGTCGGCCACCCACGAGGCTGCCGGATAACAGGTCAACACCTGTTGCCAGCACTGGAGAAGATGTAGTGCTATTTTTTTCTTTTTTTGTTTTATGTAAAATCCGGTGATCTCCCCCGCAATCTCTCTCAAAGCCAGCTGCACTGCCTACTCGAAGGAGGGAGCGACGGCTCGGCCACCTCCATGGCCATAGATGAGGCACATGGAGTTGTGGGTGGTGTCTTGGACCACTGTGCAGTCGACCAGGGCTCCGACGAAGCTACCTGCATGCAAGGAAAGCTCGGCAGTGCAATGGTGTCCCCGGCCTAATTACCCAATGCTGGAGTCCCCAACCACCACTGATCGCCCTCCCCAATGATCATGCCTCTTTCCTCGATGATTTGATCCCCATCTCCATGAAGATCGACCCCATCACATGGGGTTCGCCATAGCCACGAAAAATCGAGGCAGAGCGATGATAATAGGAAATAACATAGTTAATCTCGATTTCAATTAGGCTAGCAACCTAGATCTGATACCACTATAAGGAATCACACCAAAGCACACTGGAAACAATCGATTCCTCATGATATCGGTGCTGGGATTGAAATCGAAATGAAAAAAACTAGAATGGGAAGAGTAATTCTTCACCTTTACGGGGTTGCGAATCTCCCGTGCGGATTGATGGGACATGAATCTCGCAGATGCACGATCTCAAGAAGTATCCACACAAGCACTCAAATAAGACAAGCTTCTCTCTGAGATCTCCACGCACCAACCAGATCTCAATTGGACCATGCAGGAGAAAGGGGAGAGAGAGGGAAGGGGTGCCCTAGAGGGAGAGAGAGAGAGAGAGAGAGAAAGAGAGAGGGCGGCTAGGGCAGAGCCTGTTGCTTGGCCCAAGGTTTTGCCCCATCGTAATTATTTATAGACATCTGGCATTTTTCATAAAAAACCAGATACTTTCTATAAATTACATCTCACCTCACCTGAACAGTACTCTTATATGTGTGACCCTCTAGGCCTAAATATCAATTCAATTTTCAGGCTCACTAAGCAAAGAATCATCCTAGTACTTAGTCAAATTAATTAATTATATATATCATCGCATGATACATAATTAATGTAATTTAACTTATGAAAAATCATCTAATGATTATTCCAATGGACCTTTAGACCATGAACAACACCAAGCACTATCTCATGATCCCAGAAGATATATGGGGAACTAATCCCACTAGGACCTGTCTCTCTACATATACCACACAGCTATTGTCCTTTACTCATCCAATACCCCAACAATACAAGGGTATAGTTATTCTATCAAACCCTTTCAGTATTGGCTAGATGGAACCAAGTACTCATGATTATCATAACTGGAAAACTCCTTTTCTAGTTAGCACCTATCCAAGTATTTCTAAGTATGGTTCTGTAGGGCATTCACTCTCTTGTTATATACCAAGAGTGAGTGATTCCGTATTGTTCACTCAATTGCCTTTGCAAGTGTTCCACTATGTCTGAATAACTAACTGTACATGACCTAATGGCTAAGATCCATGAGTTAGTAATCAAGACACAACAGTCCTCATGCAAGACATCCTTGATGACTCAGGTTTAAGGACCAACTATGCTACTGCAACATATGAATGTCCTGGTATTGACAATATTATTATTATTATTATTATTATTATTATTATTATTATTGTCACCAAACTTCATGATAAATACTCATGAATTATGAGTAGGATTGATCTTTCCAAGACACAGAGTCAAAGTAAAAGTCAATACAACACTAAATTCAAGCCAAATCAAAGCACATCATGTGTGAACAATAAAAAAAATCTACAAGGGAGTATTTTATAGCGCCAATTCAATCCATTTGGACCGAAGTAGGGCGCTTACGGCAACCATCTGGTAAGGGTGGGGCCTGTCAGCGAGCCCACCTGGTTAACGTGAGGGCGGCCAGGGCCCTCACCCTGACCAAATCCCAATTCCCAGTGTCCCTGTACTCCACCAGCTCCCAACACCCTTCTCCGATCAAGGTGAGGGCACCTAGCACCCCCACCCTGACCAAAACTCACCCCCATTGCTCCACGCTCCACCAGCTACCAGCAACCTATTTCGGCCAAGGTGAGGGCGTCCAACCCCCTCACCTTGACCACAAATGACTTCCTAGTGCACCGGTAACCAAGGCTCTAATCTGGTCCAGTGAGGGTGCCCAACGTCCCCACCCTGACTAAAACGGCCCTCCCAGCACCTGTGCTCCTTCGACCACCAACGCCCTCATCTCCGGTTTAGTTGAGGCTGCCCAGTGCCTCCACCCTGACCAAAATGAGCCTTCGACCGTTCATCCTGATAGAGTAAGGTGCCCAGCTCCCTCACCCTGACCAGACTCAATCCTTTAGTGCCATTGGTTTCTTGACAAAGTTAGGGCGGCCAATGCCTCCACCGTGATGAGATTTGGCTTGCCAGCGCCCTGATGAGAGCGGATGTTCGTCGTTAAAAATACCGCGCACACAATTTCAAAATAAATACTGCACTCACTCACAAATAAAATCTTAGATTAAGCGTAATGTGATGAGAATGGGTCGATCCCACGAGGAGGAAGATCCTTTTTTTATGTTAGAAAAACTTGTATTTTTAGAACCAAAGTTTGAGTGCGTGTTGTAAAATGAAGAAATGAAAATCACTTGAAATAAATTCTAACTAAGAATATTGGAGGATTGAAGAAGAGAAAAGTGAAAGAGATAGAGAGATTGAGAGAAAGACAGACAATTGCACAAAATGAAACTTGTATTGCTAGGAATTGAAATTACAACGTCTATGAAAATGAAAGTTACAACTAATGATAACTAAGAACAAAAAGAGAAGAACTAGAGCCAAGAGATCATGATAAATGCCGTCATCTCCTCTTTGCCGAGTCTTTGAGTGGATCACCCTGCTTTGAAGGAGAACGTCATGGGAAGAAGTGGATGAAGAATGCCGTCGTCCACGCCACAAGCCTTGGAACCTCGCCCGCCTTGATGTGCACGCCGCCGTAAAAAGGGAGATTGTGGAGAGATCTAGGACAGAAATAGAGAGGAGATTGAGTAGAAAGGTGAAGGTAAGAAAAAGAACAAGAAAGGCAATCTATCTATGTGAATGGAGAATAAGAAGAAGCGAGAAGGCGAAGGAGAGAGAGAGAGTTTTAAAATAGTAAAATAGAAATACTAAAAACAGAGCAAGAATAAAATTGAAATAACTTTGAAAGCAAGAAGAATTAGAGGATGACAAAGAAGAAGTAGTTGAAGAGGATGAAGGGAGGAAGAACTTTTGTAAAAGGACCAGAGGCAGAAAAGCCGTGTAAGAGGGAGAAAATGTGACAAGAACATAGGGGCGTGGGTACGAGATGAACAGTAAAACGTAAAAAATTGAACTTTAAAAACTAGAAGATAACTTGAAAAGGAAGTAGAATTAACTAAAGATGATGAATAAAAAATTGTAGAGCGTTTAAAAATAAAGAACTTTCATGAAAAGAGGAACAGAAAGGGAAGAAAAAGGGCAGCCTAGGGTTAAAGAAAAATTCTTAGCTAAAGAAAAGAAGAAGAAGTCTCTCTTCTCTAATTTTGTGGGCTATTTATAGGAGAATTGGATCACACGGAGGGTGGAGATTCAATGAGATGGAGATGGGAGGCTGGGATTAGAGGATATTAGGGTTAGATGATGGGTAGAAGAGAGAGGGCCGCCCCCTTCCCTTTGGGTTTGGGGCACCCCTAGGCTTGGTTTGGCTGGGTTTCCTAATTGGGAGAGATCTCCTCCCTATTTCTTCTCCTAGAATTTCTCTCCAAGATAATTCTATAAAAATCCTTTCTTTATCTCCTTTCACACCAAAAAAAGGAAGACGACTACTCCTTTGACTTGGTCAAGGAGAGAGGGGCACCCTAGGGCTTCCTTGCCCTGGTCTTATGACGCTTTTGCCCTTGGCCCTTCTAGCAAATGCCGAGAGTGTCCTGCACACACAATATTTGAATTAAATCCATAGAGATTATTGTTTTATGCATGCAAATATCAAATGCTCTCAATTATGCATTAAGAAATTAATGCTCATGGCCCTCAACTCCTTTTTATTGGATGATTAATCACAAATTAAGTTAATTTGCGTGAAAGGCCCACTTAATGTGAAGTTGAGTTTAGCTGTAAAATATGCATAATTAATCAATTATGTGCACATGAAATGGTGTATTTGGAATGATTTATCATACTAAAATAGGTACTCATCACACCCCCCAACTTATTCATTGCTAGCCACTTAGCTATGCAATTAGATTAAAATTTAGGACCAACAAGAGTTTACAAAGCTCATACCTTCATATCCAGATCCTCCTTCATAGGACCAACCAAATATTAGGAATCAGGAAGCATTAATGCACACTAGCCTTAGATTTAGAAATTTAGCTACATGACTAAGAATACAACCCGAAGTTCAATAGCACTTGTGCACGTGCATTACTAAATTCACAGCATATACAATTGCATCCCTCATTTGCCATTCTAGATAAGTATCCTTCAACTCTGCACCTCCCAGATCCGAGCATTGAGTAGAGTAGCTTTTTGTCTACCTTTTTCTTTTTTTTATACACACATGATACTGCACAACCCTTCACTGTTTGACGCAAATCTCAACTCTTGCCTTAGGAGAAGCAGGCCCGGTTACTAGGATTAGGGACATTTTTCATGGTGTTTATTTTCTTTTCAACAATGTGCTTTTGCACTTATTTGCTTGATAGAACTTGGCAGAAAGCTTTTCAAAAATATCCCTTCCTCAAGAAGTGAAGAGTATCAGACACCACTCCAAAATAACAGACGGCTTGTCCTGCTTGTTTCATTAGCGTGCAAAGTGATTTTTTCCTTTTTCTTTTCTCAAGTGCTAATGAACTTTAAAGAGATTCTTAAATCTATTTTCCATGGCTAGATTTAAATTTTCCATCATCCTTCTCCCTAGTCTTTTCTATTCCAGAATCACTTTCAATTCACGCATGAATCATGAAACTCAATTGGGGATTTCATTTTTTCACTCTTATGCGGACAGCAGAATAGAATGATATGCAGGACATCTTGATAGGTTGTACTAAATGTAGCATGAAAATTTTCTCCCCCCCAACTTGAATGACATTGTCCTCAATGGCATAGTGAACCAATAGATTAATAGAACAATGTAGCAATAATTAATATTGCTGAGAAGAAAGGGTACAAATTGATATTCGAGGCGAGTTTCCCCTTTGTGATAATGGTGATAGCGTCATCTCCTCGGCTCTGTCCTACTTGTTGCATCTCTGTAGTTTTGATGATGACTAACACTATGAATCAAATTATTTTTTATGATAATCATCTTGATGCTCCTAAATGAATGATAAAGATCCTGAATTGTCTAAATATTATCAGGATCTAATGTTGTTGTCTTGCATGCACATCTATGGATCAAATGCTTTCTCATCATGCTTTTCTGTTTTGATGCTCCTCTATCATGTACACCCATGAGCTCATACTTACTTGTCTTGATTATATGGGTTCTGTACATTTAGTGCGTTGACGCACTTGGCTGGCTGCGTAGACGCAATAGTGCGTCTTTCGCTTGATGTTTTGTCCACTGCGTCGACGCTGCACGATGGAAGCGTTGACGCATTGGCTTAGTGCCAAGGGCTTGAGCGTCTCGCCTATGAAGCTGAGTCGACACTGTCACCTGAAGCGTCGACGCATTGGCTTGGTGCCAAGGGCTTGAGCGTCTCGCCTATGAAGCTGAGTCGACGCTGTCACCTGAAGCGTTGACGCATTAGCTTGTTACCAAGATATTGTGCGTCTCACCCAAGGAGCTGAGGCGACGCTACACAATGGAAGCGTCGATGCCTTGAGTTTTTGACCAAAGGTTCTTTTGATCAACCACCCAGTAGAAGCGTCAACGCTGCCAACTGATGCGTTGACGCATTAGTGTGTTTTGTCAAGGCACCTGTTCTCCTTATATCTATTGCGTTAACGCCTTGGCTTTAGTGCGTTGACGCGTTCTTCTGTCCTTTGATAAGTCCCGTGCAATCTGTGTGAACAATTTATGACTTGAATATTTCTGAGATTGACTGAATGTTCTCTGAAACCTTACAGGGACTTAAAGACAAATTGGAACTTTATTCCAATCATGTGAGCACGTGATCCGAGGGAATAATCGTCTAACACGTGGCTCGGTTCATCTGGAAGCATGTCTTCGCGCTTGTCTCCCAAACCCTCACTCTCTCGTGAGGTTGGATATATATATGAAGGTTTCTGCTCCTGAAAAGCTGCCGAAGCCACAAGGAAAAGGGTGAGGCCAGAGCGAGAGGAAGGAGAGGAGGAACCATCCTGATCCATTCGTTGAGCCTACCTGGAAGAGAGAGAGTGTTGAAGGAGAGGATGGTTTTCTGCTATGTTTTGTCTATGCTTCTTTAAGAAGCTACATTGTTTCTCCGTTCGATTGTCTTCGATATTTCTTTATGTTTTCAGTTGTTTGTTCTTAAATTCCGATACTCTGTTTTATCATTCCCTCTAGGTGTAGAGGAAGTGAGGTGGATCCTCTGGGTTGCATTGTGATTCCCTCTGAATCAGATCAGAGGAAGGGAGGTGGTCTCCGGGGTTGCTGTGTTCAGATAGTGAGGAGGCTATCTGGGTTGTTCCCTCCGGCTGTGGAGGAAGAGAGACAGCGTCTCTGAATTGCAGTGAGGGTGAGTCACTGCTGGGTTCCCTCTTGTCTAAGAGGAAGGGAGAGTTATCTCCGAGTCAGGCCTTGGGGTGTGGGACCTGGGTGCAAGCTGTGTGTTCAGCTTCTGTAGGGATTTCGATCCCCAAGCTGTGGATCAGCGCAGACTGAGTCTGCGGTTCTTTCTTGTGAAAGGAAGCCTCACTCGGCCTTGAGTGAGGGATGGACGTAAGTCTGCAGGTTGCAGACTGAACCATCTAAATCTCCTGTTCTCCGTGGTATGGTTGTGCGCATCTATCTTCCTTATGATTATGTCTGGCTTCATTAAGTAAATGTGAATGTTGATGATTGAAATCTTGGTTTGACTGCTCGCTAGGTGGTTGTGCATATGTGCTGATGAAATTTTGAGTCATTTATGTTCTGCGCTCGTGAATTACGTTATATTGGTTAAGGGTCCTGCCTCGACTCAGTCAAATATTTTTTAAATGGTGATCTATTCATCCCCTCCCCTTCTAGCTCACCGTCCTCCTGTTTAACAGTTGGTATCAGAGCAGGTTTACCCGAGATGTGGTCCAACGACCAGGGTAATCCTGGAACTAGTGGTCCTCGCAGCTACATAGCTGAAGGACAGTCAATCTCCCGTCCCCCATATTTTGATGGCTCTAATTATTTCTTTTGGAAAAACAGGATGGAAGTTTTCATCCGATCTCAGAGCCACAAGCTGTGGAGAGTCATTACAACTGGACCTTATGATTTACCTCCGAATGAGGAGATGTGGTCTGAAGAACAAGTTAAATTATCCGGACTGAACTGGTCTGCGCTCAACATCATCCAGTGTGCAGTTCACCCTGAAGAATATGCCCAAATTTCGGCGTGTAAGACAGCTAAGAAGATGTGGGATGAACTAGCGCTGATTTACGAGGGTACCTCTCAGGTCAGAGCTACCAAGGTAAACTACCTAACCTCTGAGTATGAATTATTTAAGATGAAGTCAGAGGAGAGCATGACTGATATGTACGCTAGGCTGTCACTGATCACAAACAGCCTCAAGGGGTTTGGAAAGGAAATATCTGAAGGGGATATAGTTAGGAAGATCTTTAGAACTTTGACTCCAGCGTGGCACACAAAGGCCACTGTGATAGAGGAATCGAAGGATTTAACAACCATGACTGTCACTGAACTCATAGGGTCTCTTATGACCTATGAGATGAATCTCAAGAAAACAGGAGAAGGAAGTGACAGAAAGGGCAAGAATGTTGCTCTTAAAGTTGAACGACATAGCAGCAGCAGCAGCAGCAGCAGCAGCAGCAGTGGAGACTCTGATGAAATTCCAGACCTTGACAGGAGTGAAAAAGCTCTGCTCACACGACAGTTTAGGAAATTTCTGAAACTGAAGGGAAAGTCATATGGGAGAAGAAGAAATTACTCATCAGGTAAATATCCAAACAATGGCAATGACAAGGATAGGAATGCTACAAGTATGATGTGTTATCATTGTAGGAACCTTAGGCACATGAAGCAAAATTGCCCTGAGCTTCAGAAGAAGACACTGGATTACCATAAGAAAGGCTCCAAAGTGTACAAGAAAAAGCCAAAAGCTATGGTATGCACTTGGAGCGATGAAGAAGAAGACTCAGAGACTAACTCCTCAGGAAAGGAGACTGAAGGAGTATGTCTGATGGCCGACGAGGAAAATGAGGTAATCAATCCCTTTGTGACTTACTCTATTGATGACTAGGAAGATAAGTATGGTGAACTGCTAGATATGTACAATGCCTTAGCTAAAGAACATAGAGTCACCAAACGCAAACTCAATGTGGTTAATGAAGAACAAGAACTCATCAAGACAGAAAATTCCAAACTGATAGCTGAATTAGATCAAATGGAAAATGTGAGAAATGAGAACAATCTTGTTAAAAAGGAGCTTGAAAAACTAAGAAAACAGCTTGATGAAACCAATCAACATACTGAAGAAAACCTGAGACATAATGACTTACTCAGGGAAGGGTATGAAGCTGTTAAAAGGGTCAATGATGAATTGCTGGAAAACAATATATGTCTGCAGAAGGAGTTGGAAGATAAGAAGAAAACCCTTGAGAGGTTTGTTTTGGGAGAGAGTAATTTGAATGCTTTGTTAGGCACCAAAGTAAACTTTAACAGAGAGGGGTTGGGTTTCAACCCAAGTAAGAAGGAAGCATTTGGGGTAAAAACCACTACTTTCTGCACTGAGAAAAGAAAAGAGAAACTGGACATTCCATCCAATTCCAAAACTACTGAACAATAGAAGAACATCCATAGACAACAGGGTGATTTTGGAAAAAATATCTTCAAGAAATTCAACAAGCCCACGCACCAGAAGCAAGGTGTTTGTCAATTCAACAACTATGACTCTAATAAAAGAATGGGCTATTATAAAAGAAACATGGGAACGTCTAACTACACACAGAATACTGACAATAAAATGCCTTCATCTAGACAGGTTAAAAATTATGGTCTGGCTGGGACCCAAACCTTTATCAACAGAGACTGGACACACCTTGAGAAACAAATGAAATGCACATTAATAACAAAACTGTCAACTCTCAGCACAGGAAGAAAAAGGGGTTAAAACAGATCTGGATTCCCAAGACTGTACTTAATGAATTGAACGGTATTTTTGGACCCAATTTACCTTGGGTTCCAAAGCACACAACTTAAATTGTTATTGTGCAGGTGAGCCTAGCAGCCGAGAACAACAAGTGGTATCTCGACAGTGGCTGCTCAAGGCACATGACAGGGGATCAAAGAAAGTTCAGCAAGCTTGAATTGAAAGCAGGAGGGTCAGTTAAATTTGGAGGTAAAAACAAAGGCCAAATCATTGGGACCGGAACCATCGGTAAGAAAACCTCCAACTCTGTTGAGAAAGTCTTGTTGGTTGAAGGTCTGCAACACAATTTATTGAGTATTAGTCAGTTGTGTGACAAGGGTCACAAGGTTCTTTTTGATGAGCATGCTTGCAAAATTTTAGAACCAAACTCCGATAAAATAAAGTTCATTGCAAATAGAGTCAATAATGTCTATATTGTGGATCTTGATGCTGAGTCTGAGTCTAATCTGTGTCTCACTGCTGATTCAGAGAATAACATGTTTGACTGGCATAGGCGACTAGGCCATGCTAGCTTTAACACCTTGCATAAATTAGCTAAATTTGATTTAGTTAGAGGCATGCCTCGCTTAAAGTTCAAATCAGTTTCGAAGATTTGCGAGGCCTATACTCTAGGCAAGCAAACTCGAGCTTCTTTTAAAATTAGGTCTGAGAGCTTGTCAACTAAGATCATGGAACACTTGCACATGGATCTCTTTGGTCCTACCAGAACCCAGAGTCTAAATGGTAAGAGATTTGGTTTTGTCATTGTCGATGACTACTCTAGATTTGCATGGCTGTTTTTCTTGGCAAATAAGAATGATGCTTTTCAAAAATTTGAACATTTTTTCAATAAGCAAAAACATATAGGGCACAAGATCACTGTTATCCAATCAGATCATGGAGGAGAGTTTGAGAACTCCTCATTCTCTAGCTTCTGTGATAAGGAGGGACTGACTCACAAATTTTCTTCTCCCAGGACCCCAGAGCAGAATGGAATTATGGAGAGAAGGAATCGATCAATAGTGGAAATGGCAAGAACACTACTAATGGAGAGTCAGCTACCTAAGAGCTTTTGGGCAGAAGCGGCAAACACAGCCTACTATATACTTAATAGAGCTTTGGTAAGACCCATACATAAGAAAACACCATATGAACTCCTGAAAGGTAAGAGGCCTAATGTCTCATATTTCAAAATGCTTTATTCATAATAACCACAAAAGAGACTTAGATAAATTTGATGCTAGAAGTATTCCAGGAATATTCCTAGGATACTCTGAAACATCTAGGGCCTTCAAGGTCTTTAATAAAACTGATAGGAATGTAGAGGAAACCCCTCATGTTATTTTTGATGAAACAAAAATCTCTAGCAGTCTAAATGATGATAACAGGTCTACAGGTCATGATGGAGAGTTCCTGAATCAAATGCAAGAGGAGGAAGTACAACCGGCTGAAGAACCCACTTATCTGAACCCAGTAAGTACAGCCGAACAAGGTGAGTCCTCAACAAATGTCAGAGTTTTAAAAGACCACCCTGTAACCAATATTATTGGTAGTCTTAATGATCCCCCTAGGACAAGATCTCATTTCAGAAATGTTCAGAATCAGGACTTAATTGCTTTAGTTTCTCAAATTGAGCCTAAGACCATTGAAGAAGCCTTAAGTGATGAGAATTGGGTAACTGCCATGTGTGAAGAACTAGGGCAATTTGATAGAAACAATGTCTGGGAACTTGTACCTAGACCTGAAAATTTCAATATAATAGGAACAAAATGGGTTTTTAAGAACAAACTGAATGAAGAAGGTGTCATCTCTAGGAAAAAAGCTAGACTTGTAGCTAAATGCTACAGTCAGGAGTATGGAGTGGACTTTGATGAATCCTTTGCTCCAGTAGGTAGAATGGAGGCCATCAGAATTCTATTAGCATTTGCTTGTTCAAACAACATAAAACATCAACAAATGGATGTGAAGAGTGCTTTCTTGAATGGAATTCTAAAAGAAGAAGTTTATGTTGAACAACCTCCTGGTTTTCAGTTTTCGACTAAACCTGATCAAGTTTTCAGGTTAAACAAAGCTCTGTATGGATTAAAGCAGGCTCCTCGGGCCTGGTATGAAAGGCTGACTTGTTTCTTACTGAATAAAGGATATAACAGAGGTAAAGTTGACCAAATCTTATTCACTAAGAATTCAAGACAAGATCTCATCATAGTTCAGGTATATGTGGACGACATCATCTTTGGATCAACAAATCCTGAACTGTGTAAAGAATTTTCACAACTTATGTCAGCTGAATTTGAGATGAGCTTAGTTGGGGAACTGACTTATTTCCTTGGCTTGCAGATAAATCAAATGACAGATGGCTGTTTCTTCCACCAAACCAAGTACACGTTGGATATCCTAAAAAGGTTTGGGATGACTAACCTGAAGCAAATTTGCACCCCAATGAGCACAAGCATGACCCTTAATGCAGATGAGTCAGGTAACCAAGTGGATGAAAAACTCTACAGAGGTATGATCAGATCCCTCTTGTACTTAACTGCCTCTAGGCCAGACATACAATTCAGTGTTGGCTTATGTGCAAGATATCAGTCTAGGCCTACTGAACTACATTTGTCTGCTGTTGGAATCTTCTCCATCTTTTCTCATCAGTCCAGCGTCAACATCTCTCTTTCTCCTTGTTTTGATGATGTCAAAGGGGGAGAAGGTTGAGAAGTCAGAAAGGGGATAGGTTGAACGGGGGAGTAAAGAGGTGTTTTTTTAGCCAGCTAATGGAAGGAAGGTTTTGGAATTTTTTTTTTATATAAAAAATGATGAGTACTGTGAGTTCAGGCCTATTCAGGCCTTGAGAGGTCACCATTGCTGCCTTTATTGAGAATGTTTTAAGTTGGTATTTCTCCTTTCACTAAATTTGACTCATGGTGTTGCCATCATCAAAAAGGGGGAGATTATTGCATCTCTGTAGTTTTGATGATGACTAACACTATGAATCAAATTATTTTTTATGATAATCATCTTGATGCTCCTAAATGAATGATAAAGATCCCGAATTGTCTAAATATTCTCAGGATCTAATGTTGTTGTCTTGCATGCACATCTATGGATCAAATGCTTTTTCATCATGCTTTTCTATTTTGATGCTCCTCTATCATGTACACCCATGAGCTCATACTTACTTGTCTTGATTATATGGGTTCTGTACATTTAGTGCGTTGACGCACTTGGCTGGCTGCGTAGACGCAATAGTGCGTCTTTCGCTTGCTGTTTTGTCCACTGCGTCGACGCTGCACGATGGAAGCGTTGACGCATTGGCTTAGTGCCAAGGGCTTGAGCGTCTCGCCTATGAAGCTGAGTCGACGCTGTCACCTGAAGCGTTGACGCATTGGCTTGGTGCCAAGGGCTTGAGCGTCTCGCCTATGAAGCTGAGTCGACACTGTCACCTGAAGCGTTGACGCATTGGCTTGTTACCAAGATATTGTGCGTCTCGCCCAAGGAGCTGAGGCGACGCTACATAATGGAAGCGTCGACGCCTTGAGTTTTTGACCAAAGGTTCTTTTGATCAACCACCCAGCATAAGCGTCAACACTGCCAACTGATGCGTTGACGCATTAGTGTGTTTTGTCAAGGCACCTGTTCTCCTTATATTTGCGTTAACGCCTTGGCTTTAGTGCGTTGACGCGTTCTTCTGTCCTTTGATAAGTCCCGTGCAATCTGTGTGAATAATTTATGACTTGAATATTTCTGAGATTGACTGAATGTTCTCTGAAACCTTACAGGGACTTAAAGACAAATTGGAACTTTATTCCAATCATGTGAGCACGTGATCCGAGGGAATAATCGTCTAACACGTGGCTCGGTTCATCTGGAAGCATGTCTTCGCGCGTGTCTCCCAAACCCTCACTCTCTCGTGAGGTTGGATATATATATGAAGGTTTCTGCTCCTGAAAAGCTGCCGAAGCCACAAGGAAAAGGGTGAGGCCAGAGCGAGAGGAAGGAGAGGAGGAACCATCCTGATCCATTCGTTGAGTGTACCTGGAAGAGAGAGAGTGTTGAAGGAGAGGATGGTTTTCTGCTATGTTTTGTCTATGCTTCTTTAAGAAGCTACATTGTTTCTCCGTTCGATTGTCTTCGATATTTCTTTATGTTTTCAGTTGTTTGTTCTTAAATTCCGATACTCTGTTTTATCGTTCCCTCTAGGTGTAGAGTAAGAGAGGTGGATCCTCTGGGTTACATTATGATTCCCTCTGAACCAGATCAGAGGAAGGGAGGTGGTCTCCGGGGTTGCTATGTTCAGATAGTGAGGAGGCTATCTGGGTTGTTCCCTCCGGCTGTGGAGGAAGAGAGACAGTGTCTCTGAATTACAGTGAGGGTGAGTCACTGCTGGGTTCCCTCTTGTCTAAGAGGAAGGGAGAGTTATCTCCGGGTCAGGTCTTGGGGTGTGAGACCTGGGTGCAAGTTGTGTGTTCAGCTTCTGTAGGGATTTCGATCCCCAAGCTGTGGATCAGCGTGTTGTTGGCAGACTGAGTCTGCGGTTCTTTCTTGTGAAAGGAAGCCTCACTCGGCCTTGAGTGAGGGATGGACGTAAGTCTGTTGGTTGCAGACTGAACCATCTAAATCTCCTGTTCTCCGTGGTATGGTTGTGCGCATCTATCTTCCTTATGATTATGTCTGGCTTCATTAAGTAAATGTGAATGTTGATGATTGAAATCTTGGTCTGACTACTCGCTAGGTGGTTGTGCATATGTGCTGATGAAATTTTGAGTCATTTATGTTCTGCGCTCGTGAATTACGTTATATTGGTTAAGGGTCCTGCCTCGACTCAGTCAAATATTTTTTAAACGGTGATCTATTCATCCCCTCCCCTTCTAGCTCACCGTCCTCCTGTTTAACACTACTCACTGAAAAATATACTAAAACAAAACATCAAATAAAAAAAACATTGGGTTGCCTCCCAGAAGCGCTAAGTTTTTCATCTTCAGCCAGATGTATGAAAGGTCAAAAACTTTATTCCGGATCACACAAGGCAATAGATTCTTTTGGCAACAACTGTTCATTTTCCAAGTAAGGTTTTAATCTTTGACCATTAACTGTAAATGTTTGACCGTTTGGAGGATTTAAGATTTTAATGGCTCCATGGTCAAATGCCTTGACAACAATGAATGGTCCATCCCATCTGGACTTCAATTTACCTGGAAATAATCGTAGCCTTGAATTAAAAAGCCAGACTTTTTGATTTGGTTCAAAATTCTTTCTGTGAATGTGCTTATCGTGAAAAGCCTTAGTCTTAGCTTTATAGATTTTAGAATTTTGATAGGCCTCACTGCCCAATTCTTCCAGTTCATTTAATTGTAGAGCTCTTTGGGACCCAGCTTGAATGAGATCATAGTTGACTTGTTTGATGGCCCAATATGCTCTATGTTCTAACTCTACAGGTAAGTGGCAGGATTTTCCATAGATAAGACGATAAGGTGACATACCAATGGGAGTTTTAAATGCAGTCCTATAGGCTCGCAATGTATCATCTAGTTTATCATACCAGTCTTTTCTATCAGGCTGAACAGTCTTATGCAAGATGTTCTTTATCTCCCTATTGGATACCTCTACCTGACCACTAGTTTGGGGATGATAGGGGGTGGCAGGCTTATTGGTGATGGCATATTTGCGAAGTAGAGCTAGAAACTGAGAATGCATGAAATGAGAGCCACCATCACTTAGGATAGCCCTAGGACAACGAAATCTAGAGAAAATATTTTTATTCACAATCTTATGATCATTGGTCCTCGTGACTATAGCTTCAATCCATTTTAAGACATAGTCAACCACCACCAAGATATATTCATTCCCAAAAGATGGTGGAAACGGGCCCATGAAATCTATACCCCAAACATCAAAAATTTCTACAACCAGAATGGGATTCAGCAGCATCATATCTCTTTTTCAATTATTACCCAAAGCTTGGCACCTTGAACATGTTTTAGCAAACTAATAAGCATCCTTAGACAACGTGGGCCAGTAGAATCCGCTTTGTAACACCATAGCGGCAGTTTTCTTTCCCGAAAAGTGGCCTCCGCAGGCCAGAGTGTGACAAAAGTGTAAGACTGATTGTTGCTCCTCCTCGAGGACACATCTCTGGATAATGTGATCAGGACCCATGTGAAACAGCTCGGGGTCCTCCCATAAATAATGTTTAATTTTTGAAAAGAAGTGGTCCTTCTCTTGCTTAGTCCACCCTCCCGGAATTTGACCGACAGCCAGGTAATTGACAATATGAGCATACCAGGTAGTTAAGGTATGAGAGACATCAAGATGTTCATCAAGGAAGGAATCAGACATGGGAGCACTTTCTGGAATCACAATCCTAGACAGATAGTCAGCAATAACATTCTTTAACCCCTTTTTGTCTCTGATTTCTAAATCAAATTCCCGAAGCAATAGAATGTAGCGAATGAGACGGGGTTTAGCATCCTTCTTGGAAAGCAGATACTTTAAAGCTGAGAGATCGGAATAGATAATGATCTTAGCCCCCAAAAGATATGATCGAAATTTTTCCATGGCAAAAAAAATAGCCAATAACTCCTTCTCCGTGGTGGTATAGTTCATCTGAGCATCGTCGAGGGTGCTACTCGCATAGTAAATCACCACGGGTTTCTTATCAACTCTCAGTCCTAAAACAACTCCGATAGCATAATCAGAAGCATTGCATATGATTTCGAAGGGCAACGACCAATCTGGAGATTACAGAATCGAGGCTTGAGTAAGGGCTACCTTCAAACAGTGGAAAGCCTCTAGACAAGAATCATCTAACTGAAACGGAGTGTCTTTTGCCAACAGCTGAGTGAGAGGACGGGCAATGGCAGAGAAGTTTTGAATGAATCTTCTATAAAAGACAGTGTGGTCAAGAAAAGATCAAATTTGTTTGACAGAAGTAGGGGGAGGAAGATTGGAAATTAAATCGACCTTGGCTTTGTCTACTTCTATCCCCTTTTCAAAAATAAAGTGGCCTAGCACTATTCCTTCTATAACCATGAAATGGCTTTTCTCCTAGCTCAGCACTAGATTAGGCTCGATATTTGCATCTTTTTAGCACCTTTTCTAAATTCTCCAAACATAAATCAAATGAATCATCAAATATTGAGAAGTCATCCATGAAGATCTCTAGAAATTTGCCCACCATTTCAAAAAACATTACCATCATACATCATTGAAATGTAGCTGGGGCATTACAAAGCTTGAATGGTATTAATCTAAATGTGAACGTGCCATAAGGACACGTGAAGGTAGTTTTCTCTTGATCATCTGGGTAGATAGCAACCTGATGATACCCAGAATATTCGTCCAAAAAGCAGAAATACTTTTGCCCAGCCAATCTTTCCAAAATTTGATCGACAAAGGGAGAGGGAAATGATCTTTCTTTGTCATCGCATTTAATTTTCTATAATCAATACCGACTCTCCACCTCGTCTATAGTCTCGTGGGCACCTCTTCTCCTTTCTCATTTTTAATCGCTGTCAGTCCTGGTTTCTTTGGGACTACCTATGTCGGACTGACCGACTTACTATCCGATATGGGATAAATAATCCCAACATCCAGCCACTTCACCACTTCTTTCTTCACCACCTCTTTCATGTTTGGATTTAAACGACGCTACATCTCTCTGCTTGATTTTGCATTATCCTCCAAATAAATGTGGTGCGTACAAACATCTGGACTAATTCCTTTTAAGTCTGTCACTGACCAACCTATTGCCCCTCTATGCTCCTTAAGGACATCTAAGAGTTTGGATTCTTGAGCTGAGGTGAGATTGGAGGCAATGATAACATGAAGAGTGTGATCATAGCCCAAATATGCGTATTTTAGGGAGTCCGGGAGAGGCTTGAGTTCCAGAGCAAGAGGATGTTCTAGAGATGGGAGCACAGGTTCAGATTGTAATGCTGGAAGTGGCTCTACCCTAGAATAGGGTGCAGAAGAGAGAGGAGAATCCTAAAGCATGCTACCCTCTTCTAAGGTGTCCTTAATGTCATCCAGACTTTCATCAATCAAATCCTCAAATTTATCAACCATATTGCATTCCTCATTCTGGTCCGGGTACTGGGATGCCTTGAAAACATTCAACGACACTTTCTTACCTCCAAATGAAATGTCCATCATTCTTGTGGCGCAGTTAATGTTGGCCTTAGTTGTAGCCAAAAATGGACATCCCAAAATGATTTGTGTGTGCTTAAGTTTCTGGGATGAGGCCATATCCAGAATTAGAAAATCCGCAAGAAAATAACATTCATGAACTTTAACAATAACATCCTCCAGAAGACCCCTTGGAGTTTTCACTGATCGATCCACCAATTGAAGGATTATTGATGTCGATTTTAGTTCCCCCAGATGAAACTGCTCATAAATAAAGGTGGGCAACAAATTCACACTTGCTCCTAAATCCAGTATTGCTCTATCAAAAGTAACTCCACCTATATCACAGGAAATCAATGGAGCTCCGAGATCCTTCCATTTTTTTGGTAGATGATTCATAACAACAGCACTCACGTCCTCAGACAAGTGGATCTTCTGAGTTAATGCCTTTCGTTCCCTTTTTGGTGTACACAACTCTTTGAGAAATTTTGCAAATGCCGGCACATGCTTGATAGCATCCAAAAGTGGTATGTTAATGTTCACTTGCTAAAATAATTCCATAAGCTCTTCTTGTTGAACCGGTAATTTCTTGTGAGCTTTTGACCTTAATGCATCAGGACAAGGAACCTTTGGTGTGCATTCTTGGGGTCTTTCATCAACTTTATCTTTTCCTTTATCAAGCTACTTCCTCTGCCCCTCATCTTTTGGCTTCTCCTTTCCTTTAATGATCATTGGCTCCTCCTCTTCACTATCACTTCCATCCTGGGCCCCTTGGCCCGAATTACTACCAACCCCCCTAACCGTATAAGGATCATTTAAAACCTTCCCGCTCCTAAGAGTGGAGATTGCCTTAGCATTTTCAAATTGTTGTCGTGTAGGAGGGGGAATCTGAGGAGGGTTTGGCTGAGGGAGAAGAGGAGCTCTTTGAGGGAAGCCAAGAGGTTGATTCTTGGGGTTAGCCATTAGTTGGCTAGGAAGCTGACCAACCTCTCTTCTCATACTATTTGTGGCTAATTGTCCTATTTGACCTTCCAACTTATAAATGGATTAGTGCTGAGAAAGAATAAGTTGGTGGAGTTGGTCAAATTTTTCATCGAAGTTGGGCTGAGGAGGAGGAGGTTGGAAAGGTACTTGAGCTTGATTAAAACGGTTAGAAGGACACTGATGATACTGGCCCTGAAATGACTGAGCTGGATGATATGGGGCCTGAGAATGTTAAAATGGAGGTTGAGATTGTTGATGTTCTTGAAAGGGTGCATAAGAAAAGTTTTGTTGAGACTGAACTGGAACTTGGAAGGGTTGTCTTTGAATTGGTTGATCTGAGGATTTAGACGAAGGGGATGGTCCTTGCTGGTTTCTCCAAGAAACATTTGGGTGATTTCTCTAGCCTGGATTGTAAGCGTTAGAATAGGGATCGTAGGCAAGCTTGGAGACACCCTGAGCAGCGAAAATCTGTTCTTGGATGAACAGAGGGAGTTGAGCCGCTGTACGGCAATCAGAAATAGTGTGATGTGGGCTTGAGCAAAGGACACAAACTTCTTAGGATTAGAATCTGAGAATAGTTGAGGGTGAGAAGTAGATGGGAAAGAGGGCTCCTGCCTATTTATTGCTAACAGCTGGTCTAGCTTTTGAGCCACTTGATCTACTTTCTCCATCTTCTGAGCCAGCATGTCCATTTTATTCAGCTTCTGAGTAAGGGCATTAATATCCATCCTATTCTCAAACTCTCCTTGATTTTTCACGTCATAAAGACCTACCCTTTTTGGCAGTCCAACCATTCTTTCATATGACGATAGTGAGGCATGGCTAATAAAATTCTCACTTAACATTTCAAAAAGATCGTATGCCTCATCTTCGCTCTTGCTCATAAACGCCCCTCCACAAGAAGCACCCACCATTTCTCTATAATTATCAGTTAATCCCTCATAAAACGCCTGAACTATTTGCCATCTTGACAATCCATGGTGTGGGCATTTCCTCAATAAATCATTCAATCTATCCCATGCCTCATGGATCTGTTCCCCAGGATTTTGAGTGAATCCAGTAATAGCTCTCCTCATTGTATTGGTTCGCCCAATGGGATAGAATTTCTTCAAAAAAGTTTTCTGCATTTCCGCCCATGTTTCAATTGATCTACCCAAGGATCCTAACCAATATTTAGCTTTGTCCTTGAGAGAGAATTGAAAGAGAGTTAATCTGAGAGCATCATCAGAGAAGTTCTGGATTTTGACAGTAGAACAGATTTGGAGAAACTCGTCAAGATACTTATATGGATCTTCATTTTTATTGTCATAGAAGGATGGCAACATCTGAATGGTGATGGATTTAATCTCATATTAAATTGCTTGGTTTTGGGGTGCTTGCACATAGAAGGATGGTTGATATTGATTTGGCATGAAATAATCCTTCACCTGCTTGGGAGCTTCTTGTTGATTATGGTCCGCCATGAGGTTAGGTTGATGATTGTTTGTAGGATGCACTAACCTCTCAATTTCACATATAGGTCCTATCAAGGTTGGATGTAGGGATCTCCTACCGTGCACGCAATGTAATAGGACCCAAAGAAAGTGAGTTGTTTTTGTATATTTTGTATATTTTTATTTTTTTTGGCAATGTAATCAATAAATCAACAACTATATGAATAATGCATGCAAAATGATAGTTTTTTTCACAAAGGAAGTCAAAACCCACTAATAAGTTGGTGCACCAGCTAGGTAAGAGACGGGATAGTGGGAGGTTCCCCTTATTTTCACAAGGTCCTAATTAGTGAATCACTTGTCCTCTTAGGCGTGAGCCACGTACCCTCTAGCCTAGACACTGATTTTCCAAAATAATAATTTGTCCCAAAACTCCCCCTTTTTATTTTTAACTTCTAAGGGCAATCTAACTCCGGGGTACTTCTTGGTATAACCTGTCTGACGTCTATGAGGGAATCCACGGGTGCGGAGACTTATGGAGGTCTTGAAAAAGGAGATTCCGATCCAATGAGATGGAGTACTCAATTGGAGAGTCCTTCCAATTCCAAGAGGGGTGTGCCTAATTGCCCTTAAGAAGAGAGAAAGAGAAGAAGGGAAGAGTTTTTTTTTGAATGAGTTGCAAATAGATGAATCAACAACTAGATGGATGAATGCATGAACATGATGTAACTAGCATGATGACAAAAGGAACAAAAAAAAATTCAGGTTTTTTTTGGCTTTCTGATTTTTTTTTTGAAATTTTGCAGGAATTTTCTGATTTTTTTGAAAGAATGAGAACTATAAATACAACTAAACAAAGGAACTAGCAACTAAAAACACTAAATAGAATGTAAATATACTAAAAAAATAAGATCTAAAACTAATTTTGTTTCAGATGTTTGATTTTCTGATTTTTTGGAAATTTTTTAGGAATTTTTCTGATGTTTTTTGTAATTTTCAAGACAAAATTTTTACCTTCAGATCTGGACCTGTAGCGACGTTTCTTTTTTCTGGATTTTCCTGATTATTAGATTTCTGCACCTCGGCGCCTACATTCTACCTTCTGTGATAGATTTTCTTACAGATCTTTTTGCTGGATTTTCTAATTTCTACTTCCTTTGGTGACAGAATACAACTCTTTCAGCGACGCTTCCTGCAACACTTGGTTTTCAGAGATTTTTAGGTCCGAATTTTTACTCTTTTTTCTGCAAAATAAAATGAGTTAATATTCACATATACACATGAAACACAAGAAATTCCAACCAAAAAGAAATCTATCCTCCCCGGCAACGGTGCCAAAATTGATGCGAGCGGATGCTCGTCGTTAAGAATACCGCGCACACAATTTCAAAATAAATACCGCACTCACTCACAAATAAAATCTTAGATTAAGCGTAATGTGATGAGAACGGGTCGATCCCACGAGGAGGAAGATCCTTTTATTAAGTTGGAAAAACTTGTATTTTTAGAACCAAAGTTTGAGTGCGTGTTGTAAAATGAAGAAAATGAAAATCACTTGAAATACATTCTAACTAAGAATATTGGAGGATTGAAGAAGAGAAAATTGGAAGAGATAGAGAGAGAGAGAAAGAAAGACAATTGCACAAAATGAAACTTGTATTGCTAGGAATTGAAATTACAACGTTATTGAAAATGAAAGCTACAATTAATGAGAAACTAAGAACAAAAAGAGAAGAACTAGAGCCAAGAGATCATGATGAACACCGCCGTCTCCTCCGTGCCGAGCCTTTGAGTGGATCACCCCGCTTTGAAGGAGAACGTCACAGGAAGAAGTGGATGAAGAACGCCGTCGTCCACGCCACGAGCCTTGGAACGTTGCCTGCTTGATGTGCACGCCCCCGTGAAAAGGGAGATTGTGGAGAGATCTAGGAGAGGAGATTGGGTAGAAGGGTGAAGGTAAGAAAAACAACAAGAAAGGCTATCTATCTATGTGAATGGAGAAGAAGAAGAAGGGAGAAGGAAGAGAAGTGAGATAGAGAGAGTTTTAAAATAGTAAAATAGAAATACTAGAAACAGAGTAAGAATAAAATTGAAATAACTTTGAAAGCAAGAAGAATTAGAGGATGACGAAGAAGAAGAAGTTGAAGAGGATGAAGAGAGGAATAACTTTTGTAAAAGGAGTAGAGGAATAAAAGTAGTGGAAGAGGGAGAAAATGTGAGAAGAATAGAGGGACGCGAGTACGATACACAGTAAAATGTAAAAAAATGAAACTTTGAAAATTAGAAGATAACATGAAAATGAAGCAGAGTTAACTAAAGACGACGAAGAAGATATTGTAGAGCTTTTAAAAATGAAGAACTTTCTTGAAAAGAGCAAGACAAAAAGCGGAACAGAAAGGGAAGAAAAAGGGTGTCCTAGGGTTAAAGAAAAATTCTTAGCTAAAGAAAAGAAGAAGAAGTCCCTCTTCTCCAATTTTGTGAGCTATTTATAGGAGAATTGGATCACACGGAGGGTGAAGATTCAATGAGATGGAGATGGAGGGCTGGGATTAGAGGAAATTAGGGTTGGATGATGGGGAGAAGAGAGAGGGCCGCCCCCTTCCCTTAGGGTTTGGGGCGCCCCTGGGCTTGGTTTGGCTGAGTTTCCTAATTGGGAGAGATCTCCTCCCTATTTCTTCTCCTTCAATTTCTCTTCAAGATAATTCTATAAAAATCTTTTCTTTATCTCCTTTCACACCAAAAAAAGGAAGACGGCTGCTCCTTTGACTTGGTCAAGGAGGGAGGGGCGCCCTAGGGCTTCTTTGCCCTGGTCTTGTAACGCTTTTGCCCCTTGCCCTTCTAGCAAATGCCGAGAGTATCCTGGACACACAATATTTGAATTATATCCATAGAAATTATTATTTTATGGATACAAATCTCAAATGCTCTCAATTATGTCATAAGAAATTAATGCTCACGTCCCTCAAGTCCTTTTTATTGGATGATTAACCACAAATTAAGTTAATTTGGGTGAAAGGCCCACTTAATGTGAAGTTGAGTTTAGCTGTAAAATATGCATAATTGATCAATTATGTGCACATGAAATGGTGTGTTTGGAATGATTTATCATAGTGAAATGGGTACTCATCACGTCCCTACCTGGACCGAATGAGGGTTGGGAGCACCACAATTGGACCAACTGACCCCTCTCAGTGCCCTCACCCTCACTTGTTCTCCTTCTCCTCTTCTATGGTCTATAAATGTGAGGGGAAGCCCAACACACAGAATACATAGCCAGAGGAGGAACGTACGAGCAAGTGACAACACACGAAAGGACTTGGTATTTCTTGACGTTTCTCTTCTTAGCTAAAGTTGAGTTATTGGGCTAGGGTTGATTGAAGTTGCTGATTGCCCTTCTCACAGGTTTGTTATAGTTCTTAATCAGTGGGAGTCTCAGTCCCTGAAAGGCATTGCCAATATGTTCACAAACACTCTCAATTGACTCTCCAGTTATTTGAAACTCAGTTTCTTTACATGCTCTCAATTCCCCTGATTGACCTGGTTGCCTACGTCAAACCAGCTGTCCAAATTTTCTCAATCACTCCAGTTCCCAACTGCTTCAATATATCCAACTGTCCCAGTTTAACCAGCTGCCCCAGTTTATCCAACTGTCCCAGTTTAATCAGCTACGCCAGTTTATCCAGCTATCCTAGTTTACCCAGCTATCCCTGTTTATTCAGTTGTCCCAGTCTATCCAGTTGCCCTAGTCTATCCAGCTACTCCCAATTTATTAGTTGCTCCAGTTTACCCAATTGTCCTAGTTTATATAACTGTCTCAGTTTGTCTAACTATTCCAGTAGACCTAACTATCCTAGTTAACCTAGCACCCAGTCATGCCTTGGGACATACTTCCCCCTAATGTCTATTCTATTCCAGTCATCCCAATCCCTGGCATGTATTCAGTTCTGCTCCAGGTCAGTTATGATCTGGATACGCCTCTTGCTCCAGCCACCAGTTTTGATCCGGATCAGTTACATCCCGACTGTCCCTCTTAAAGTTATAGCCGTGCCACCTCCCCTCTGCATGTCTTGGCCAAGGCATGGAGTTGCGCCCTGACATAGGGGTCTATTTGCTGTTCCAGCATGCCGTCGCCCGAGCACCACCAATGCTGGCACATTAACATTCTAAGGGATGCCCAATCGCTCGATTCTGGTGGAACTTGGATCCCTGCACAGTCAATTGAACACTAGTAGTGTTGCATTCGGGGCTAACGCTTCCCAGCACATAGTTCCCTACTTGGGACATCATCATGTAAACAGTTGAGTTCTTTATGATGCAATGACCCCGGGACTAGCATTTGTGATGGAATTGTCCTACAGCTTGCACGTAATGCAGAACTTTCACTGTACTCATGTTACGCCTTTCACGGCCTATATCAATGAAATGTGGATAATTAGGTTCATTGTATTCCCACTTTCATGATATCGATGTGTCATGCTCCCACTCCGATAATGATTCCTCCTCTCTCTTTACTTCATGGCTTTCTATGCTTATCTTTTACAGTGGAATGAACCAAGGTGTTTAGATTCAATCTGATGTAAATAAACACTGATCGCTTGCGGTCGGTGGGGATGATGTCCTGTACCTGAACTCCTAGTCCCCTGACATGTTCACACTTGTGGAACTCTCATGACTCTGACTATTAGATGCGTACCTCATCATCGGTTTCATGTTCCCTTGTGTGTTCTCGGTATCCTCCTCTTATATTCGATTCTCTTAACCATATAACATCCTAGGGAAGAGTGAAAGGGATGGGAAAATTCTAAAACCCAAAAAACAAAAATTGTGCATGCCTGGTGAGACGTCTCTTGCCTTACTAAAACCCACCAGTGGGGGTGTTAGCATCATTCTAAGCTATGATGTATTACTCCTTTCTTATATGAGAGGTAGAGGAGGGTCCCTGGGTGCTTCTGCTTGAGCGTCCACAGAGCTGATTCAAGCTTCACCAGTCCAGGCTCCTCTAGTCTAGTTCTCGCAACATAGACTCTAGCTTCTAGTCATCAATGGTGGCTGTCACTTACGGTCTGTTGGTCATTGCTGCATATGCCTGTTGACATGCTAAAAATAACGCTAATCTATTTTTGTTATTTCTTATCTTTCAGGAATGAAGAGAAGAAAAGAAGAAAAAAAGAAAAAAATAATGGCAGGAATAGAATAAAAGATGGGACCAATGAAAAAGAAGAAAAGAGAAGATGCTCGACTACAAGGGACAGCTGTAAAAGCGAGACCCGAGAATTTAAAAGAATATTTAGAATCATCCCCGAAGAAGCAAGCAGAAGCCTCGGACAATAAGGACAAGCCAATTAATTGGCCAACTATTTTAATGAGTAAAAGATAGGCCAAAACATTTAAAGAATCCAAAATGTGCTGAAGATACTCAAATTTGGGCCAAAGTCAACAAAATGGGCCAAGAATAAAAGAAGGGGACCCTGACCCGGCAGCCAGGCGATCCGGCGGCTAGGAGACCTCCGCCTGGTGCCACAGGATGGCCAGTCCGCCGACTATCGTCGCATCATTATGCCCGCCGGCTCCTTATATGAAGGCCTTCATCTTCGATGCCAAGAGAATGAGAGAAAAAAGGACGGAAAAAAGACAGAAGCAACAAAAAAAAGAAAGCAACCAACAACGAAAGAGAGAAGAGAAAGCAGAGAGAAGAAGAGAGATCACGGAAAGAGCAGATAGAGAAAAAAGATTGGAAGGTTCCACTACTGTAGAGGAGGTGGGTCACTGTTGGAAAAATGCCCATTCCAGGCTATAGCTTCCCTTTTCCCCCTTCCGTTTTCCTTTATCTGCAATAGTTTGTAATTTCTCTGTTAAAATTCTATTATCATGTATTGTTCTCCCAAGAAATTAATGAGTGAATGGAAGCTATTTGGCTCACTGATTGCCCTATTTGCACCTCTCTCTCTCCTTCTCTAATTTGACAATGACCATAGTACCATCTGAACCCAGCAAAGTGCCCTATGGGGCTACATACGATTTTCATCAATTGTATTTTTCCTCTCTTCTCAATAATTTCCCTATAATTTACACCCCACTGGCTGCAAGGGGCGCATTAGTACCCAGATGTGGCCCCTGAACATCCTTAGGAAAGGGACATATAAACTGAATTGTTGATTTGTTTCCTTTCTTCTATGCATACCTCCGATCCGGCGGTTTTAATGCCATTTGAATTTTTGTATTGTGCTTCTGAGTTTACCAGGCTTTGGCTATCACTGATTTCCTCAATTGGGAGCCAGGGACTTGCGAATCCCTGGCATGGTCCCTGGTCATCCCTGGATGAGTGAGGAACAAACGCCTTATGTTTCCCCTATTTCTATCTGAGACCGAGCTGTGTCTTAGCCGCCATCTTATCGAGCTTCTCTTAGCCCAAGCAACATTTTAGACCTTTTCTGGATCCCAATAATACTCTCTTGGCCCCGTGGAGCACACTAACCCAATCAGGCTCACCTCCTGCACTGGCCTTTAGACTCCCCTAGCTTCCGTTCATTCACAAATCCTCCTCCGACGGGGTAGTTATCTTCCATCCTGATCTGGCGCGTGTGACCTTTTTTCCCATTCTTGGCCACCGGATCCCCACCATTCCCTCATTTCTATTTCTGCCACCGCATCAAGAGGATCACCCCACTTCTGGCCGCCGATTCTACCACCCTTGTCTGGCCGCCGATCACCTTATGTGGCTGGCCGCCGGATCATATGGGCGCACCCCCCTCCTCTGCTGGCCGCCGGATCAAGAGGAATACCCCCCTCCTATACAGGTTGTCGGATCAAGCATACCCCCTGTTGAGTTATGGTTTTGATTATTGTTGTGATTGCTAAGTTATGGTTTTGAGGATAACTAAACTGAATGTGTGATTAAGTGATGGTAACTAAACTTGTGGTTGATTGCTCATGCTCCTGTTATCTATGTATGGCTGAGATGTCAAATGACAACGGTTACAT
Organism: Amorphophallus konjac; assembly: GCA_022559845.1. Lineage (NCBI taxonomy): Eukaryota > Viridiplantae > Streptophyta > Magnoliopsida > Alismatales > Araceae > Amorphophallus > Amorphophallus konjac. The sequence continues at coordinate 217,543,426 of CM040118.1, forward strand.
GGTCTTGATCCTTAGTTTGCATATGCTGGTTTTACAAGAGGCAAGAGGTTTCATAACCTCTTTAATGTGAACAAGCATGGTATTAACCCTGACTATCTTGCTTGTAGGACTAAACTCATGGCAGTCACCTGGTGAACCATACGTGTGGATACTCACCCTGCTCCTCTACAATCTAAAACAGGTGGTATATGTCATGTACTGTCAAAGAACCATTGGTGAGACTCTTACATTGTTTCAGCATCGATCTCACCATGTGTATCTCATATACCTCTCCTTAATACACCTCATTCATGCATATTAAACATGAAACCCTTCTGGCCATTGTGCGCCCTCGCCTGTGGATCAACCTGCGCAGTCAGGTCACGGGGATCGACTTGCCGGTTCAGGTCACGGGGGTCAAGGGGGCAGCGCCCCTTGCGGGGGTTTCCGGTTCTGCCCTCGGAACAAAATTTAGAATTGCTCAAATGGTTTAGACGCTTCAAATGCATAAACCAAGTGAATCCAATCCCAAAATGCATGGATTTGATATGGACATGAAGCCCTTGAATTATGGACATGTTTCTTTGAGCTAACACTTCAATTTTGCAGGTATAGGTCTTTCCGGTCGACCTACTCGCCTTGGCCGGTCGACCAGAATTGCCAGAGCCTAAAAATTCCAGATTCTGCAGGTAGCGGTCGACCGTCCCTAGGCGTCCGGTCGATCGGTTTTCCCAGCAACCAAAACTTTGAAACCTGTAAAATTCCGATCGACCGCCCCATGACCGCCGGTCGACCGCCAGCCTCGAACTGCCCATTTTGTTGACTTTTTGTCACTTCGAGGAAAGCCCTTCCTCTTGATATTGTTTAATCCCAAAGCCACCAAACCCTCCAGATTTAGTGGATCTGGTCTGGGGATTGTGCATAGACCTTCCAAGGGTTATAAAACCTCTCCTTGAGGTCATAAACCCTAAGAGACTTCAAGAGTAGAAATCAACAAAGAGAGAGAGATCAAGGTGGCTCAAGGAAGAGGTGAATCACTGTAGCCGTGAATAGTGATCCGTGGGCAAAGCTTCATCCATAGCTGAGGGTTCAAGATCCATTTCGAAGCCTTCATCCTCCCAAGAACTAAAGAAGCAAGAAATCAACAAGGAGAGATCGAGAGGAAAGCTATCAAATGAAGATTGCTGCAATGTTCGTGAACAACATTGCTTTCAACAAGTTCATCATCCGATCGAAGCCGTTCTAGCATCAACTGAAGCCATTCAAGCATCTTCTCAAGCCAAGGAGTTCCAATCAAGCAATGGTCTCAAGAAAAGCTTAAGAGAAGGCTGTCCAAGTGAAAGAAGAAAGAAGTACTATAGCAGTGAACAGTACTCCGTGCAAGAAGATCTACATCAAATACAAGGCCATTCAAGCTGAGTCTTAAGCCATTCAAGTAAAGAAGGAATCAACGCAAACATCCGGAGCATACACTCAGGGGGAGCCTAAATCAGGAGCATTCTAAACTGTGCCTTATTGTGTTTCAAGTTTATATTCGTGTTTTGTATAAACTGCAAACTTGTGTGTGTGTGGATCGTTGTTGGATCCGTGGTCGTGTGTGTGCGTGTCGTTTTTGATTCGTGTGTGCGTGGGTCTTTTTAGATCTGCGTGTGTGTGTGGTTTTATCTAGATCTTAGTGTTTGTGTTTGTGGAGTGCTGCACTTGTCGCAGCGTGTGTGTGTCTTGTTGATCCGCTTGTTGGATCGTGTTGGAGACCTCGTCTCCGTGTATGTGTGTATGTTGGGGTGCGTCCCCGTGTGTGTGGGCAGGCGTCGTCCTGCGTGTGTGTTTGGAGCGTCGTCTCGGTTTGGGGTTTTATCCAGAGTGAAGCCTGGCCGAGTTTGGTGAGGGGTGGACGTAGGATTGCCGTTGTTGCATCCGAACCACCTTAAAATCGCTATGCATTGTGGTTTGGGTTGTGCATGTGTGTGGTTTGATTGTTTTATTTCGTTACATGCTTGTGTGGGAACGGAGAGTTTGAGAGAATCTGTTTAACCACTTTCACCCTCCTAATTAGTGTTTATCATATATTTGAAAAAGCCAAAAGTTTCCTTAAAATTTGTAAACACCCAATTCACCCCCCTCTTGGGTGTCATTGATCGCGGGACTTCACCCCCCTCCTATACTAGCCGGCAGATAACATGGGGAGCATCCCCCCTCTAATGGCCGCCGGTTCACATGGGGTCAAATTCCCCTTCTACTGGCCATCATATCACATGGGTTGTGACGCCCCAACTCGTAAACCCGGTCCAGTCGTAAAGACTCACGTCGGATCCCGATCAAAACGTCATAGTGGGACAACCCAAATGGTACATTTACGGTAGAGAATTCCACATAAACATTGTGATATCATTATAGCGGAAATGAAATTACTCAATCAGTCAGCTTATAGTGAAAAGACTTCATCCACATAGATCGAAATAAAGATTAACAATTTAAAAAGTCATTCATTACATGACCAAATTTCACACACATTTTTTTTCTAACATAACTACCTAAGATAATGACTCGTAGTAAATCCAAACCACGGTCAGAACACCACGAGATCACTTCTCGTTTTCTTCTACCGCTTCTCCTGAAAATGTTCAACAGGGTGAGTCTACGAATAAACCCAGTAAGAGACTAAGCATAGTCCCCAGTCATAGCATGGGTAAACATATCCAAAGTGATTTACGGTATTTCATTTTATAAATCATTCTTAGACAAAATTTCAAATAGATAACCTGAGGTTAACACATTATAACCCAATTTCAAATTTACGATCATAAGTCATGCTATTAACATTTTACACATAAAGCATGTACATTAAACATTTATTCTATCAATGAGAATTTAACATTTGCAAACATTAACATATAATATAATTTGACTCTTTTATCAATAGAATGATTAGTAATAGTAGTTTCAGTATCGATTCAATGAACTATAACAGTAGTTTCAATATCAATTCAGTATAGTAACAGTCGTTTCAATATCGATTCAGTGAACAATTGTAGTTCCAATATCAATTCAGTGAGCAGTAATAGTCATTTTAATAATGACTCAATGAACAGTAGCAGCAATTTCAATATCAATTCAGTGAGCAGTAATAGTCATTTTAATAATGACTCAGTGAACAGTAGCAGTAGTTTCAATATCAATTTAATAAGCAGTAACAGTGGTTTCAATTTCAGTTCAATGAGTAGTAACAGTGATAAATAGCCAAGACACAGTGCCCAAACCACCACTAGAAGGACAGTCAGTCGGTACTCGATCACCTAGGTAAAAATAGTGATGCGTCTTGGTTACTGCGCATAATTGGGAGAAGTCCTCTCCACATTAACCAGTTGTACTTATCCACCTCTAGGATTTCAATCCCCGTTACCCTCGGAGCCAGTACAGTGTGAACCTCCCCATAGGGCCATTTCTATGGCTTGGTTCCAGTCTCCCCCTCTGGTGGCAGTGTCCATTTGGCAGTAATAACAGTACGGTAACTATAAATATGACTTATATGAAGTAGACACATGCCACTCAAAAATCCAGGCTGTGAACACTAAGTATAAAATATGCCAGTACTGAAAATCCTTTTTTTCTTTCTGAAATTCTCAACTTATCTAAACATAAAGGCATATATATATATATATATATATATATATATATATATATATCAAAAATTTCTAATTCTGTTTACAAAGATCAGAATACATTGAAATTTCATGGAATCAATATATTTACAGAGAAGATCAAAACAGAAAATTATCATAATTTTTCAGACAGTATTTATAATTTTTATAGGATTATTTATATTCCATTTATACATCAAAAAATTTTAATTCCGTTCTTCAAACTCAGAATACATTGTAATTTCATGAAACTAATACATTTAGAGGAAGGATCAGAACGGAAATTTTCCATCATTTTTCAGACAGTAATTATAATTTTTTCAGAATTACTTATACTCCAACATGCATCATAAATCAACTAAATTTAGATACTAAATTCAGAAGACACTTAAACATTTACTAAAGATTACATTTTTATGTAACAGTACACAGAAAAGGTTTCATAATTTTTCATGAAGGAATTCAAATATTTACATAATCATTTTGGTTCTCTTATGCATGTAAAATTAACTAAATTTAATGATAATATTATAAAAATCACAATAATTTTTTTCAACCATCATTCATAATAGAAATATCATTTTTGAAACTTTTCATTATTTTTCATGTAGGAATTCAATTTTTACTAGAATTATTTAAATTCTCCTATATATGGAAAATTATCTAAATATATCCACAATGATCATAAAATTACTCCAAATTTACAGCACATTACTTAAAATAGTAGTAACATATTTAATAAATTTCACTATTTTTCATTCATTATTTCTAGTTTCTAAACTTTCATATCAAATTCTAAAATTTACAACAATAGCTTTAAAATAGAAAAAATTATGCAAGTCAAGATTCTGTAATCAGAATAATATGAAATTTTAATAAAGTAGTTATAACATGTATTTAATTCTTTTGATAAAGTTTCAAAATTTTTCATAAAGTATTTATGTTTATCTCATAATTTATACTTCTAATAACTTATTGAAAATTCTTTAAGTTCACTTACAGACATCTATAATTGTTAGTATTTTAAGAATACATCTCACACAACATAATAACTATACTATGAAATTGTAAGATTTTTATGAACAGTATATATAATTTCTATATAATTATTTATTTTCCTATCATGTATTAAAAATCGATTAACAGAAATGTCATGGTCTAAAAATAATGAAACATTTTCTACTTGTGAATCGCACAGTAAGGTGCATTCCTACAGTTTATGGTGATTTTATATCACCCCTTTGGACTTTTAGTATAGTTAAACACCTTTAATATAATATTCAAATAATTATAAACGTGAACATATTTTTAATTAGACATTGAAATTTTTACAGAGTACTTATAATATCAGATCCCATGATTCTGGAATTTTTTTAAATTTATCATGCACCGTTGCTAATTATAGTGTATTGATCACACTATTTTACCCTTAATCACTTACCTTAACACTAATGATTTCATGATAATTCGACTAGATGTGATCACACATGGTGAAATACAGATCTCTAGATTTAATTATCCCCATAAACACCCCTTAAATCATTCTAAATATGCAAATCATGCTAATCAAGAGGATTAAATACTAAATCTCTTACCTTAATGATGCTTAAACACCTCCTTAATAACCCCTGCACCATCTCCTTCAGCACTTCACGTAGCCAGCCTCTAAGAGAAGTAAATGAAGCCCTCTACCTAGCTATTTATAGGGGATTTCTTCTAATCCATCTTAATCATTGATTTAAATCAATGGTGGAGATTAAATCTTTATTTTAACATTATTTAATTGAGATATGACTTTCAAATATTCTCACCAACCACTAAGCCTCCTTCTTTGACTACCCCATATTTTTCTTTTTTTATATACATAAGACATGTGGGGATTTGACTAATAGAAGGAAGGTGGTTTAAACTAATGAAAAAGTATAACAAAACAACAAAATAATAATAATAAATAAACTTTTTTTTACAGCTACAAGCGGCCGGTGGAGGGGGCGGGACGGCGCTCGCGCGCCTCCCGCGGGCCCCCTCCCGCCCGCGCGCGCGTGAGTGCATGGGCGGCCGGCCCTCTTTTTTTTTTAAGTTATATATATATATTTACTTTTTGACCCTTCTTTTTTTATTTTACATTTATCCTTTTATTATTTTTTCTTTAACAATTAGCCCACTTCTTTTTTGTTTGTTTTATTTCTTTCTCTTAACCATTAAATATCTTTCTTTTCTTTCTTTCTTTTTTTTTACCATGACTATAATTTATATAATAAGACTAATCATTTATATATTTAGGCATAATCATTTTTTTAAACAAATAAAATACTGTAAATTTGTAGGGCATCACACCCTCTCCCCCTAAAAGATAACTTTGTCCTCGAAGTTTGGGGTTAGATCACATACCAAACAATCTTGGTACTTATTCTTCATCATTTTCTTTGGTTCCCACGTAGCCTCCTCATGCGAGAAGTTCCTCCATAGTGCCTTCTGTGAGGTCCTCTGCCTACTCAGCATCCTCTCTAGCTAATGCAAACACCCGAGCTGGCGCTCGAGGTCTCCCTGTGGGTCCCGCTACTGTTGGTGTCGCTACTACTGGAGCTGCTACTGCTGATACTCGACGAGCTGCTATAGGCTGCATCATCTTCGGGCAATCTCGGATCATGTGGCCCTTCTCGCCACAACGAAGACACCTGCCGGTGGCGATCCAGCATACTTCCCCGCCATGTCGCTTGCCGCAGTATTTACATTTCGATTTATCATTGTCTCTTACTGGTGGTGTGATCTTCCCTGTCACGAACGATCGCGACAGATTCTTCATCACTCTTTTACCTTTGTCATTTAGAGGAAATGGTGCCGATGGTCTCTTTGTTGAATTCCTCTTCTCCTCTTGATATAATTCCATGTCGCTCTCTTGACGACATGCCGCGCCAAGAGCCGCCTCTATAGTAGCAAGATCCAGTGCAACTAGGCGGGTCCGAAGTGACGGTCATAGTCCCGCCACAAATTTATTCACCTTCCTCCTTTCATCTGTAGCAATGTGTGGTGCATATTTTGATACTTCCGTGAACTTGGCCTCATACTCGAGCACGGTCATCGACCCTTGAGTTAGGGTCAGAAAGTCTTGCTCTAGCTTGTCTTGTACATGCTCCGGTATGTACTTTACCGTGAATAGCTCCTGAATTCCTTCCAAGTAATTTCATGCTCTAGCCTGTCTGGTTGATTCCTTAGCACAGACGCCCACCAAACGTCTGCTCTCTCCTTTAGCATGTACGCCGCCATACTTATTTTATCCTCATTTGTACACTAGATGACCCAGAAGATCTTTTCTATCTCACGGAGCCAGTTTTCAGCCATGATTGGCTGACTCTCCCCCTTAAAAGAGGGTGGCACCATCCGCTGAAATCTCTCCATCATAGTCACCACTCTGGAAACCTGCTCCTGGGGTGATGTTGCCTGAGTTTGGAGTTGGACTTGAAGTGTCGCCTGAGTCTGAGCCTGGGTCTGCATAGCCTAAACCAGACCTTGCATGAACATCCCATAATCCACCAAAGGTGGTGGGGGCGGAGACGGGGGTCCTCCTCAGCATCGTCATTCGGAACTACACGACGACCTCCTCCCGCCATGGTCTAATAATACCATTATACGGTTAAGTTTTTGTCATAACAACCCACTAGTTCAAGACTTTTATGAATGTGGATTAAGCTGATGGCTGTATATGTAAATTCGCAACCGTGGGCTCTGATACCATTCTCTATGACGCCTCGACTCGTAAACCCAGTCCAGTCGTAAAGACTCACGTAGGATTCCGATCGAAACGTCACAGTGAGACAACCCAAATGGTACATTTACGGTAGAGAATTCCACATAAACATTGAGATATCATTGCAGTGGAAATGAAATTACTCAATGAGTCAGTTTACAGTCAAAAGACTTCATCCACATGGATCGAAATAAAGATTAACAATTCAACAAGTCATTTATTACATGACCAAATTTCACACACATTTTTTTTCTAACATAACTACCTAAGATAATGACTCGTAGTAAATCCAAACAACAGTCAGAACACCGCGAGATCACTTCTCGCTTTCTTCTACCGCTTCTCTTGAAAATGTTCAACGGGGTGAGTTTACGAATAGACCCAGTAAGAGACTAAGCATAGTCCCCAGTCATAGCATGGGTAAACATATCCAAAGTGATTTACGGTATTTCATTTTATAAATCATTCTTAGGCATAATTTCAAATAGATAACCTGAGATTAACACATTATCACCCACTTTCAAATTTACGATCATAAGTCATGCTATTAACATTTTACACATAAAGCATGTACATTAAAAATGTATTCTATCAATGACAATTCAACATTTGTAAATATTAACATATAATATAATTTGACTCTTTTATCAATAGAATGATTCCAGTACAAGACGGAGTAAAGTCTCACGCATAGTGAAAGGATCCAGACAGACCTAATCTGCCCTTTTCCAATTCACCATTTGATATACTGGAGATTCATTAATAGTAAACATTTACAATGTAATAACAGTAGTAAGCAATAACACTAGTTTCAATATAAGTTCAATGAGCAGTAATAGTAGTTTCAGTATCGATTGAATGAACAGTAAGAGTAGTTTCAATATCAATTCAGTATAGTAACAGTCGTTTCAATATCGATTCAGTGAATAGTAGCAGTTCCAATATCAATTCAGTGAGCAGTAATAGTCATTTTAATAATGACTCAGTGAATAGTAGCAGTAGTTTCAATATCAATTCAATAAGGAATAACAGTAGTTTCAATTTCAGTTCAATGAGTAGTAATAGTGGTAAATAGCTAAGACACAGTGCCCAAACCACCACTAGAAGGACAGTCAGTCGGTACACGATCACCTAGGTAAAAATAGTGATGAGTCTTGGTGATTGCACAGAACCGGGAGAAGTCATGTCCACCTTAACCAGTGGTACTTGTCCACCTCCAAGATTTTAATCCCCGTTACCCTCGGGGCCAGTACAGTGTGAACCTCCCCATATGGGCATTTCTATGGTTTGGTTCTAGTCTCCCCCTATGGTGGCAGTGTCCATTTGGCAGTATTAACAGTACGGTAACTATAAATATGACTTATATGAAATGGACACATGCCACTCCGAAATTCAAGCTATGAACACTAAGTATAAAATATGCTAGTACTGAAAATCCTTTTTTTTTATTTCTGAAATTCTCAACTTATCTAAATATAAGGGCATATATATATATATCAAAAATTTCTAATTCTGTTTACAGAGATCAGAATACATTGAAATTTCATGGAATCAATACATTTACAGAGAGGATCAAAATAGAAAATTATCATAATTTTTCAGACAGTATTTATAATTTTTACATGATTATTTATATTCCATTTATACATCAAAAATTTCTAATTCTATTCTTCGAACTCAGAATACATTGTAATTTCAGGAAACTAACACATTTACAAGAAGGATCAGAATAGAAATTTTCCATCATTTTTCAGACAGTAATTATAATTTTTCTAGAATTACTTATACTCCAACATACATCATAAATTAACTAAATTTAGCCACTAAATTCAGAAGACCCTTACACTTTTACTGAAAATTACATTTGTATGTAACTCTACATAGAAAAGGTTTCATGATTTTTCATGAAGGAATGCAAATATTTAAATAATCATTTAAGTTCTCCCATGCATGTAAAATTAACTAAATTTAATGACAGTATTATAAAAATCACAATATTTTTTTTCAACAATCATTCATAATTGAAATACATTTTTGAAACTTTTCATTATTTTTCATGCAGGAATTCAATTTTTTCCAGAATTATTATATTCTCCTATACATGAAAAATTAACTAAATATATCCACAATGATCATAAAATTACTCAAAATTTATAGCACGTTACTTAAAATAGTAGTAACATATTTAATAAATGTCACGATTTTTCATTCATTATTTCTAATTTCTGAAATTTCATATCAGATTCTATAATTTATAACAATAGCTTTAAAATAGAGAAAATTATACAAGCCAAGATTCTGTGATCAGAATAATATGAAATTTTAATAAAGTAGTTATAACATGTACTTAATTCTGTTGATAAAGTTTCAAATTTTTCATAAAGTATCTCTATTTATCTCATAATTTATACTTTTAATAACTTATTGAAAATTTCGTAAGTTCACTTACAGACATCAATAATTATTGGTATTTTAAGAATACATCACACACAACATAATAACTATACTGTGAAATCGTAAGATTTTTACGAATAGTGCATATAATTTCTATATAATTATTCATTTTCCTATCATGTATTAAAAATTGATTAACATAAATGTCGTGGTCTAAAAATAATAAAACTTTTTCTACATGTGAATCTCACAGTAAGGTGCATTCCTACAATTTATGGTAATTTTATATCACCCCTTTAGACTTTTAGTATAGTTAAACACATTTAAGATAATATTCAAATAATTATAAACGTGAACATATTTTGAATCAGGCAGTGAAATTTTTACAGAGGACTTATAATATCAGATCTCATGATTCTGGAATTTTCTAAATTTATCATGCACCGCAGCTAATTATAGTGTATTAATCACACTATTTTACCCTTAATCACTTATCTTAAAACTAATGATTTCATGATAATTTGACTAGATGTGATCACACATGGTGAAATATAGATCTCTGAATTTAATTATCTTTATAGATGATAATGAACACACCTTAAATCATTCTAAATATGCTAATCATGCTAATCAAGAGGATTAAATACTAAATCCCTTACCTTAATGACGCTTAAACACCTCCTTAATAACCCCTGCACCCTCTCCTTCAGCACTTCACGTAGCCAGTCTCCAAGAGGAGTAAATGAAGCCCTCTACCTAGCTTTTTATAGGGGATTTCTTCTAATCTATCTTAGCCATTGATTTAAATCAATGGTGGAGATTAAATCTTTATTTTAACATTATTTAATTGAGATATGACTTTCAAATATTCTCACCAACCACTAAGCCTCCTTCTTTGACTACCCCATATTTTTATTTTTTTTATACATAAGACAGGTGGGGATTTGACTAATAGAAGGAAGGTGGTTTAAACTAATGAAAAAGCATAACAAAACAACAAAATAATAATAATAAACAAACATTTTTTTAAAGCCGCAAGCGGCCAGTTGAGGGGGCAGGACGGCGCCCGCGCGCCTCCCGCGGGCCCCCGCCCGCCGGCGCGCACGCGCGCGTCCGCATTCGTGGGCGGCCGGCCCTCTTTTTTTGTAAGTTTTATATATATATTTTTTACTTTTTGACCTTCTTTTTTATTTTACATTTGTCCTTTTATTATTTTTTTCTTTAACAATTAGCCCACTTCTTTTTTTTGGTTGTTTTATTTCTTTCTCTTAACCATTAAATTGATGAACATATCCGAGTGATTTTGATGATAACAAAACTCAGGACATTTCTCTCCCATGTATCTTATTTTCAAGAGAAGCTTCATGCTTTAAACCATCAAATTTCACCCCATGTCAAATGTGTGTTAATGAATCCTTCCATGTGTTTATTCGAGTATAAACCAACTTGTACTTAACTGTAACACAAGCCCATTTCAATCATCGAACAAATGGATAGCTTCAAGTAAGCTAACACTTGACTTTTGCAGGATTGGAGATTGGCGGTCGACCTGTGGACCCTTGGCGGTTGACCTAAAATAACAGAACTGAAATCTGGGAATCTGTGAACCTGGCGGTTGACCGCCAGGAGCTAGCGGTCGACCTATTTTCCCAGCAGCCAAATGGCTACAGGACGGCCAATGGCGGTCGACCGCTGGTATCTGTAGGTCGACCGCCAGCCTCGAGCTGCCAACAAATGTTGACTTTTTTGTCACTTCGAGAAATGGCTCTCCTCTTGGTATTGTTTAATCCCTAAGCAACCAAACTTTCCAGAAATTGTAGATCTGGTCTGGGGGAGTCCTTGGACCATTCAAGAACCTATAAAACTTATACAAGAGGGTTTGGAAAACCCTAATGCCAAGAGTGGATCAAGGAGGCTACCAAAGGTGAGAAGGAGGAAGCTTGCACTGTAGACGTGAACAGTGTTCTGAGAAGATTTCTTCATCCTTCTTCCTCCTTTCTAGAGTGAAGATCAAGCTATATCTGAAGAAGATCAAGCCTGGATCAAGTCGACCTCAAGCTGCATCCAAAGAATCCTTCTGTTAGCGCAGCAAGAGTGATATAGATGGGGGGATGAATAGATCACTCCCAATTTACAAAACTTAGGCAAGAAAATAAATCTACCGCTTATGCCCCTTCTAAACTAGCACACAAAGAATTGCAAATGCAGATACCACTCAAGATCGAATAAGAGAATGATGATGAAGAGCTGAGCAAACAAATAGTCGAAGTGACAAACAGATAGAGAGCGCTGATAAAGACCGCAAACCACAGAGAAGACAACCGGTTTTTTTAGGTGGTTCGACTGTAGTCAGCAATCTACATCCACCCCTTACTCCAACTAGAGTGAGGATTCCACTAGCCACTGCTAGAGCATAGCAGACTCAGTCTGCGAACAACTTGCTGCCAAACAGCTTGAAAACCCAAGGGAGACAAATCCCTCAACCAAGTTCTGCCACCCGCAGAGCTTGAAACCTGTTCTAGCACCCAGCACGAACAGAATCGGAGAGTGCCTCTCCCTTCCTCCACACACCGGAGGGAACCTGCTAATGACAACCCATCACTAGCAACCCTAGAGATCATCGATCTCTCTTCCTCTGCAACCCAGAGGGAAACCGGAGTTAGACTCCCTTCCTCCACATACCGGAGGGGAACAGATCAGAATTAGACGAAGAACACATAAAGAAAATCAGAAAAGAAACTAAAGACTGATCGAGAAACCATTCGATACTGAGAGTTAATACAAATGTAGCTTCCTGGGAAGCAATTTCAAAAACCAGATACTGCAAACTCTCTTTCTCTCTTCACTGCTATCTCTCTTTTTCTTTCTCTTCACTGTTGGATCGAGCTCTCTGTAATTCTGCCTTTTCTTTCTTGGCTCTGATCTCCCTTCATCGGTGGGCGAAGGTTTCTATTTATAGCGGCAGCAGGTGGATAGGGCACAGCATGCGTGTGCTTCCCACGCTCGATCCAGAACCTTCCTGCCACGTGTCCTCATTGGGTTGGTTCCTCTTGTCTTGGATCACGTGCAGCCCATTTATTTGGGAATATTCTTCCTCGTACCTGTAAGGAGATAAAAACCATTAACACGCTGTATGGCCACTAAAACTAAAGCTGCATGAGGTATATGATAACAACACGACGTGACTACTACACGAGATAAGAAAAGAACGACACGAGATACAATGGACAAGACTGACACAATCAAGGAAGGTGACACGAGGTCAGATCAGGATAGCACGAGGTGAGAAGAAAATATCACGGAGTGAAACAATAGAAGAACACGCGATTTAGAAGAAACCTGGACGAGGTTAGAACGAAACAACATGAACTAACAAACGGCAACAAAAGACGACACGAAGTGAAACAACACTTGAAAACATAAGAAAAACAACTCGAGCACAAAAAAGCTCGAATGAACGACTCGAAGACGAGGCGACACGGGCTGACCACGACACGAAGACAAATAACAGAAACCGTCACGAGTTGAAGACAACACGAAAATGAAAACAAAAACCGACACGAGTTGAAAACAACACGAAGATGAAAACAGAAACCGACACGAGTTGAAAACAACACGAAGACGAAACACAGGAATTGACACGGAGTGTGGTCAAGGCGAGAAGGACATGAAGTCTAAAGAGAAAAACAGCACGAAGATAGAAGAGTGACACGGCTATCACGACACGTGATGAAGCAGTGACACTAAGAAAGAGAACGACTCGAGGAACAACAGTAAGTGACACGAAATTAAACAAGCAGACATAAAAGATGACACGAGATGAGCAACTAAAGGACAGAGAGAAATGACACGAGGTTCACAGAGAAGCGACTCGGAGTTCGTCAGAACTATTCGAGCTGCTTCAGTAACACGACACGAAGACAGAGGGAGACACGACACGAAGTTAAACAACCGAGACTAGGACTCGAAGACATAGATGACAAGGATAGAACAACACGAAGTATTACCTCATACAAGTTTTCCTGTCAAGCATGGAAATCAACACGAAGTGTTGTAAGCTCAGACGACACGAAATCTTTTCATGTTAGTGAGGGGAAACAACACGAAGTGTGGCTCAAGTGGCACGAAAACAACTCCCAAGATTAACTGAAGTGGCTCGAGGATTTACATTAACACAGAGAAACATTTTTGTTCACAAAGGTTCATAGTGTTGAAACCATCAAGACATTATGACTCAGGCAACACTAAAATTCATTTGGTCAAATTGCTCAATTGAACAGGACATTCCCTTACTGTGTAATCCATTCACTTACATGATGAAACATGAGATTATCTTGAGATAAAGAAATGATTTATAGTGTGAGACATCATCAAAATCATAGGGACACAACAATCTCCCCCTTTTTGATGATGACAACACTATGAATAAGGCAATATCAAGTTTTATCAAGATTTAACATGAAATCAATATCAGCTTCAACAACAGATTAAATTCAAGGCATGCTCATGCAAATGAATTAAACATTCCCTACAACACATAAACATATCAGCATGAAGCAACATGACTCCCCCAAAGCTCAAGACAAAACCAAGACTCACTGATATTGCAGAACATTGCAGAACTTCTCACTAAAATTGTAGACATTGCAAACTTCTCTCGCCCTTTGACATCAGCAAAAAAAATACAGAATGTGTGACAGTGTTGGAAACATGAGGACTCAGGGCAGTAACTGCATAGTGCAGAAAGTCACGAGTAGGTCTTAAGAGAATAAGTGAGTTTCTAATCTCAAGATAAGATTTTTTAGATTTCAGTACACAATAGAGAAGTGGAATGATAGACAAGTTTATCATCATACATAGTGGATGATTTTGAGCAGGATGTGACAAGTATGACCAAAAATAGCTGATCATTCAACTATTCCACTAGACAGCAAGAGACTAAATCAGAGAGGTGTTCTCAAGGTATTGAGGACAAGCAATCCATTAGTTGCATAACAACAAGGAATTTTTGTTGGAGATGATATTCAAGAAGATCAATGAGTAAGTTGGTAGTTCACTTCCTTTGACATTAGGGAGACACCTTGATCAGAGGCCTGAATCCCCAGTTACTCAGAGTGAGTACCTCATTACTTCCTTCCCCTTTTTTTTTATTAAGGAACAGAGTTAGTAACTGTGGCTTTTGACATGAGGAAACACATTGATTAGAGACCAGAGTCCCCAGTTACTCACCAGCAAGCCACCATTGCTCTGTCATGACTTTTCATGTATTTTAAGCATTTGACACCTCATGACTTGGGAGAAATATTCATTTCATTAATGAAGCTCCCAGTTTCTCAGTGATCAAAACAGAACATGTTTGTTCAGTTAAGCCCTTGAGTTAAAGAGATAGAATGATTGAAGACAATACCAAAAAGGACTTTTCTGGAATTGAGTCTTGAAGTCTAGATTTCAAGTTGATTGGGTCAGATATCAAGACATACATGTTTTTTTGGCCTGAACCATAATCAATGACAATGTAGGAAGATATACTTTATGCAATTAGTCCAGATCTCTGAAAGAGTACCAAAGGAAAGATTCTGACCTGGAGATTAGAGTCACTGACTTATAGACTTAAGAGATAAGTGACACTCTACTTTTTGAGAGAACCACACTAAATCAGTCATGCAAGACCAGCAAAGGTACACATGTGGACAGCCCTTTTGAATCTGTCAAAGAACTTCTCTTCTCACATTACGACTCAGCTCCCCCTAAGATATAGCATTCCTCAATAAAACATTTCAGCAAAATCTCAAGACTTTCTTTTATTTAGAGCATTCCTGAAAGCTAACCAGTAAGCATTCTGAACTCCCCCTTAAACCAGCATGTAAGAAGGCTAAACAACAGATAGACAAAACTCCCCCTCACAACAGGAACATGCTCCAAAATTAAGACACTTTGTATAAGCCTAATTCTCTTCTCAATGTAGTGAATTTTTCATTATCCAGAGGTTTTGTGAAAATATCAGCAATCTGATTATCTGTCCCTACATGAATCAGTTCAAAATTATTCTTAGACACCTCATCTCTTATAAAATGATGTCTTATCTCTATGTGTTTGGTTCGAGAATGCAAAACATGATTTTTAGCAAGATTGATGGCACTTGTATTATCACAGTAAATAGGTGTACACCCCAGGTCTACTTGGTAGTCCTGAAGCTGGTGTTTAATCCATATAACTTGTGTTCCACAACTCCCTGCAGCCACATATTCAGCTTCTGCAGTGGAGAGGGCCACAGAATGTTGTTTCTTGGAGCCCCAAGATACTAAACACCTACCCAAGAATTCACAATGGCCACTTGTGCTTTTCCTATCTAGTTTACAGCCTACATAGTCATCATCTGTGTATGCTACTAGATTCAATGTGCGAGATGCAGGAAACCACAAACCAAGAGAGTGACTAGCTGACAAATATCTGAAGATTCTTTTAACTGCAGCTAAGTGTAGTTCAGTGGGTCTAGACTGATACCTTGCACACATTCCTACACTGAATTGTATATCAGGTCTAGAGGCTGTCAAGTAAAGAAGTGATCCAATCATACCTCTATAAAGTTTGGCATTTACTTCTTTACCTGTCTCATCTGCATCCAATGATGTATTGGTGCCCATGGGTGTAGTAATGTGCTTTAAGTTTTCCATGCCAAACCTTTTGAACAGTTCCATTGTGTATTTGGTTTGGTTGATGAAGCACCCATCTTCTAGCTGTTGTACCTGCAATCCAAGAAAATATTTTAGTTCTCCAACCAAGCTCATTTCAAATTCAGCAGACATCATGGTAGAAAATTCATCACATAGTTCATGCCTAGTTGATCCAAATACAATGTCATCTACATATACCTGAACTATGATGAGATCTTTATTCATGCCCTTGGTAAATAAAGTCTGATCAACTTTACCTCTTTTGTAGCCCTTGCTGATCAGAAATTCAGATAATCTTTCATACCAAGCTCTTGGAGCCTGCTTTAGACCATACAAGGCTTTGTTTAACCTGAAAACTTAGTTAGGTTGAGGAGAAAATTGAAATCCAGGAGGTTGTTCAACAAAAACTTCTTCTTTAATAACTCCATTTAAAAAAGTACTTTTAACATCCATTTGTTGGAGTTTAATGTTCTTTGAGCATGCAAAGGCAAGCAACAATCTTATAGCTTCCATCATAGCAACTGGTGCATAGGATTCATCAAAGTCTACACCGAATTCCTGACAGTAGCCTTTGGCTACTAGTCTGGCCTTATTCCTCGAGATGATTCCATCTTCATTCATCTTATTTTTGAACACCCACTTGGTTCCTATAATATTTATACCATCTGGTCTTGGGACAAGCTCCCAGACATTATTCCTTTCAAACTGACCTAATTCCTCACTCATAGCATTGACCCAAGCTTGATCAGCTAAGGCCTCTTCTACTAATTTGGGTTCAATTTGTGAGACCAAAGTAATTAAGTCATCATTATTCACATTTCTAAAATGAGACCTCGTCCGAAGAGGTTCTTCAGGATTGCCTATGACATTATCTAAAGGATGGTCTTTAAGGAATCTAATATTTGTTGAAGACTCACCTGTTTCTCTTGGACCTTCCTGATTTGGGGAATTTGTTTCTTCATTCTGCTGAGTCTTCTCTTCTTCTTGTTGGTTTTCCAAAAAATCTCCACCATGATTGGAGTCCCTATCAAGATTTTCAACATTAGAAACATCTTTCTTTTCACTAAAAAGAATGTGTGGAGATTCTTCCACTTTCTGATCTGATACATTAAATACCCTATATGCCCTTGACACTTCAGAGTAACCCAAGAATATTCCAGGTGAACTCTTGGCTTCAAACTTGTCTAAGTCTTTCTTATCATTGTTATGAATAAAGCATTTTGCTCCAAAAATTCTGAAATGAAACAAGTTTGGTTTCTTACCTTTTAGAAGCTCATAGGGTGTTTTCTTGTGTATGGGTCTTACCATGGCCCTGTTGATTATGTAGGTTGCTGTATTGGCCGCTTCTGCCCAAAACCTTCTAGGTAACTTACTTTCAATCAACATGGTTCGGGCCATTTCCACCACTGTTCTATTTCTTCTCTCCACAATCCCATTCTGTTCAGGTGTCCTGGGAGAGGAAAAACTTGTGAGTTAGTCCTTCTTTGTCACAAAGATCAGTAAACATGGAATTTTCAAACTCACCTCCATGGTCAGATTGAATAGAACTAACCTTGTACTTCCCTTCTTGTTTGACCTTATTGAAAAATAGATTAAATTTTTGAAATGCATCACTCTTATTTGCTAAGAAAAATATCCATGAATATCTGGAGAAGTCATCTATGATGACATAGCCAAACCTGTTACCATTAAGACTCTGAGTTCTAGTTGGACCGAAAAGATCCATATGAAGAAGTTCCATTGGTCTAGAAGACAATGGCTCAGATCTTAATTTGAAAGAATTTCTGGTCTGTTTGCCTAGAGCACAGGCGTCACATGCTTTTGATATAGAGTTGAATTTAATTCTAGGCATGCCTCTAACTAAATCATGCTTGACCAATTTATTTAAAGTTGAAAAGCTAGCATGACCTAGACGTCTATGCCATTCAAAGGCATCATTTTCAGAATTGGCAGATAAGCAAATAGTGGATTTAGATTTCTCATCTAAGTCTACAATGTAGACATTATTAATCCTGTTGGCTACAAATTTAACCATGTCAGAATTTGTTTCAAGGATTTTACATGAACTAACATCAAATACAACCCTGTGACCCCTGTCACATAATTGGCTAATGCTAATCAGGTTGTGTTGTAGCCCTTCCACAAGTAATACTTTTTCAATGGAATTTGTGGAAGACTTACCTACTGTGCCAACTCCAATAATTTTACCTTTGTTCTTTCCTCCAAACTTGACCAGACCTCCTGGCTTCATCTCTATCTTGCTGAACTTGGATCGGTCTCCTGTCATATGCCTGGAGCAGCCACTGTCGAGGTACCACTTGTTGTCTTCAGCTGCCAGGCCGACCTACACAAGTATATCAAGCAGAGTGATTTGGAACCCAAGATGAGTTGGGTCCAAGGACATTGTTTAAATCTCTGATCAAGTGTTTAGGTATCCAGATTTGTTTCAGCATGGTTTTCTCTGGCACCTTCCTTTCTGGTTTATTAAAGTTCAATCCAGCTGAACTGGAGAAGTGAGTTCTATTCCTTTCATTGGTCTTCCTATTCCTAGGAAATTTCCTGTAGGCTTGTTGATTGGCATATCTTTGACCATGAAAGTTATTCCTCCAGTAGGTCTTGTTTAGACCCATCTGATTGTTATAATTCTAGCTCTTATTCTGATTTATTTTCTTGGTCCAGCTACCATTTGTGTTCTGGTGAATGGACTTAATGTTATTCTTCATAAAGTTTATTCCAATCTTAAATGGTTGTCTAGTACTGGTTTTTGTGTTTTCTTTAGGACTTTGAGTTTCCTTAGAGCTGTTTGAGCTGGATGGTGTGTCCAGCTTTTCTTTTCCCTTCTCTGGACAGAAGGTGATGGTCTTGAATTGCAAGGGTCTCTTGTTGGTTGGGTCATAGCCTAGACCTTCCTTATTGAAATTGACCCTAGTCCCTAGTATAGCATCTAGGCTAGTCTTTCCTTGGATAAACTTTTCTAAGACTTTCTGTTTGTCTTCCAGCTCCTTTTGAAAAAACTCAGAATTCTTTAGGAGTTCAGCATTTACTTTCTTCACAGCTTCATATTTCTCTGAATTCATTCTGATTTCACTCATGTTTTCTTAAATTTTAGTTTTGAATTCATTGAGCTATTTTTGACTTTCCTGAATTTCTCCCTTAAGCTTATCATTCTCTTTCCTTTGTGAGGTCATTTCTTCTAGTTGTTCTTTTAGCTTTGCATTTTCCTCACAGACCAGAGTTTGTTCTTCAATATTTGTGTTAAATTTTCTTTTCAGAACTCTGTGCTCTTTGCTAAGTGAATTAAATTTATCTAGCAAGTCACCATAAGCATCCTCCCAGTCATCAATTGAGAAATTTTCAAAAACGTTTATTACCTCCTCTTCACTGTTTGCCATAAGGCAAATTCCATCTTCGTATTCTTCTGAGGAAGCTTCTTCTGGGTCTTCTTCTTCCTCGCTCCATGTGCAGACCATTGCCTGTGGCTTCTTCTTCTTCTGCACATTTATGTTTTTCTTCTGAAAATAGGGACCTTTCTTCTGGAGTTCTAGGCATTCGCCTTTCATGTATCCCTGTTTGTTACAATTAAAACAAGTCAGTTTCTTAGGATTTCTATCCCTATAATTGGTAAACTCAGCATTCTTGTTAAAAGAGTGTGGGTTCTTCTTCCTAAAGGTCTTTCCCTTTGTCCTCAGAAACTTTCTGAACTGACGAGTGAGCATAGCCTACTCCTCCTGGTCGAGATCTGATAAACCTTCAAGCTCGAACTCAGACTCGGGGGTACTGCTGCTGCTCCCACTGTTACTACCCTTGTTGCGGGAAGCTCTTAGAGCTACATTTTTACCCTTCCTCTCACTTCCTTCTCCACCTCCTTAGAAGTTCATCTCATAGGTCATCAGGGATCCTATGCGTTCATTCACAGTTAAGACAGTCAAATCTTTTGACTCCTCAATCACAATGGCCTTAGTGTGCCATGCCGGGGATAAAGATCTAAGAATTTTCCTGACTATATCTGCCTCAGCAAGATCCTTCCCTAGCCCTTTAAGAGTGTTAGTGATCAAGGATAACCTGGCATACATTTCGGTTATATTCTCATCTGCATTCATCTTAAACATTTCATACTTAGAAGTGTAGAGGTTTACCTTCGAGGCTTTCACTTGAGCTGTACCTTCATAGATCAATTGCAGCTCATCCCACATTCGCTTGGCAGTTCTGTATGCAGATATACGAGCATATTCCTCTGGATGAACAGCACACTGGATTATGTTCAGCGCCGTCCAGTTGAGTGACGAGAGCTTCACATGATCATCTGTCCAAGCATCCTCGTTTGGTGGCAGCTCATATGGCCCCACCGTGATTACTCTTCACAATTTATGACTCTGAGCTCTGATGAACACTTCCATCCTGTTCTTCCAAAACAGATAGTTACTACCATCAAAATAAGGAGGGCGACTAATGGATTGACCTTCGGCCATGAAGGTTCTAGGACCACCACCATTTCCTTGACCGTTCATCCACATGACGTAAACCTGCTCTGATACCAAATGTTAGCGCAGCAAGAGTGATATAGAAGGGGGGGATGAATAGATCACTCCCAATTTGCAAAACTTAGGCAAGAAAATAAATCTACCACTTATGCCCCTTCTAAACTAGCACACAAAGAATTACAAATGCAGATACCACTCAAGATCGAATAAGAGAATGATGATGAAGAGCTGAGCAAACAAATAGTCGAAGTGACAAACAGATAGAGAGCGCTGATAAAGACCGCAAACCACAGAGAAGACAACCGGTTTTTTTAGGTGGTTCGACTGTAGTCAGCAATCTACATCCACCCCTCACTCCAACTAGAGTGAGGATTCCACTAGCCACTGCTAGAGCATAGCAGACTCAGTCTGCGAACAACTTGCTGCCAAACAGCTTGAAAACCCAAGGGAGACAAATCCCTCAACCAAGTTCTGCCACCCGCAGAGCTTGAAACCTGTTCTAGCACCCAGCACGAACAGAACCGGAGAGTGCCTCTCCCTTCCTCCACACACCGGAGGGAACCTGCTAATGACAACCCGTCACTAGCAACCCCAGAGATCAGCGATCTCTCTTCCTCTGCAACCTAGAGGGAAACCGGAGTTAGACTCCCTTCCTCCACATACTGGAGGGGAATAGATCAGAATTAGACGAAGAACACATAAAGAAAATCAGAAAAGAAACTAAAGACTGATCGAGAAACCATTCGATACTGAGAGTTAATACAAATGTAGCTTCCTGGGAAGCAATTTCAAAAACCAGATACTGCAAACTCTCTTTCTCTCTTCACTGCAATCTCTCTTTTTCTTTCTCTTCACTGTTGGATCGAGCTCTCTATAATTCTGCCTTTTCTTTCTTGGCTCTGATCTCCCTTCATCGATGGGCGAAGGTTTCTATTTATAGCGGAAGCAGGTGGATAGGGCACAGCATGCGTGTGCTTCCCACGCTCGATCCAGAACCTTCCTGCCACGTGTCCTCATTGGGTTGGTTCCTCTTATCTTGGATCACGTGCAGCCCATTTATTTGGGAATATTCTTCCTCGTACCTGTAAGGAGATAAAAACCATTAACACGCTGTATGACTACTAAAACTAAAGCTGCATGAGGTATATGATAACAACACGACGTGACTACTACACGAGATAAGAAAAGAACGACACGAGATACAATGGACAAGACTGACACAATCAAGGAAGGTGACACGAGGTCAGATCAGGATAGCACGAGGTGAGAAGAAAATATCACGGAGTGAAACAATAGAGGAACACGCGATTTAGAAGAAACCTGGACGAGGTTAGAACGAAACAACATGAACTAACAAACGGCAACAAAAGATGACACGAAGTGAAACAACACTTGAAAACATAAGAAAAACAACTCGAGCACAAAAAAGCTAGAATGAATGACTCGAAGACGAGGCGACACGGGCTGACCACGACACGAAGACAAATAACAGAAACCGTCACGAGTTGAAGACAACACGAAGATGAAAACAGAAACCGACACGAGTTGAAAACAACACGAAGATGAAAACAGAAACCGACACGAGTTGAAAACAACACGAAGATGAAACACAGGAATTGACACGGAGTGTGGTCAAGGCGAGAAGGACACGAAGTCTAAAGAGAAAAATAGCACGAAGATAGAAGAGTGACACGGCTATCATGACACGTGATGAAGCAGTGACACTAAGAAAGAGAACGACTCGAGGAACAACAGTAAGTGACACGAAATTAAACAAGCAGACATAAAAGATGACACGAGATGAGCAACTAAAGGACCGAGAGAAACGACACGAGGTTCACAGAGAAGCGACTCGGAGTTCGTCAGAACTATTCGAGCTGCTTCAGTAACACGACACGAAGATAGAGGGAGACACGACACGAAGTTAAACAACCGAGACTAGGACTCGAAGACATAGATGACAAGGATAGAACAACATGAAGTATTATCTCATACAAGTTTTCCTGTCAAGCATGGAAATCAACACGAAGTGTTGTAAGCTCAGACGACACGAAATCTTTTCGTGTTAGTGAGGGGAAACAACACGAAGTGTGGCTCAAGTGGCACGAAAACAACTCCCAAGATTAACTGAAGTGGCTCGAGGATTTACATTAACACAGAGAAACATTTTTGTTCACAAAGGTTCATAGTGTTGAAACCATCAAGACATTATGACTCAGGCAACACTAAAATTCAATTGGTCAAATTGCTCAATTGAATAGGACATTCCCTTACTGTGTAATCCATTCACTTACGTGATGAAACATGAGATTATCTTGAGACAAAGAAATGATTTATAGTGTGAGACATCATCAAAATCATAGGGACACAACACCTTCATCAACTAAGGGGGAGCTTTAATCAATCTCTTGTTCTTGTGTTCTTTCAATTTCACATCCTTCTTAGCTTCAAGTGTGTTTTGATTGTAATCTTTAATCTTCTGTGTGTGTGTGAGGATCTTCACAGATCCGTGTGTGTGTGTGTGCAGTCAAGGTTTATTGCTTTTGTGTGTGTGTGGTTGATCTTGTAACACTCTACAAGATAGTGTGTGGTTCCTCACTGTCGGTGAGGGGTGGACGTAGGTTGCCATTGTGGCATCCGAACCACCTTAAATTTGCTGTCTCCTCGTGGTTTGCGCCTTATCTTCTTTCCCCCTTCTATGATTACTTGTGGATCTAGTCTTTCTGCTTCTTTTAGATCTTGTGTGTTAATCATCTTCTCTTAAATCCTTCGGCATATCAAAAGCTGGATTCGGACCGACAAGGTCATTCTTGCCAAAAAGATAACAGTTTGCGTGAGTAAATCTACGGATCTATTAACTCCGCCGGGTACCAAGGGCTTATGCAGTGGTTGTTTTTGAGAGATATAGTCTGTTTTGCTTGCGGCCCTCTTGTGTCCTCTCGAAATCGTTATCTTGGTTTTATTTTACAAAAATTTGTTATGTAATGCCCTGGATCCTTGGTAGGTCTTGCTAGATCTTCATTGGGTGTTTCGCATTGGTTTCGTTGAGTTTCGGTTCACTTTTGTGGCTTCCGAGTTTAGTTTGACGAGCCGTGCGGGTTTTTCTCACGTACTAGTTACGGGACCCTACGGTGAGTTTGTTTGTCAATTCTCGAACTCGTGGATGCTACAGCGACGATGTACTATTCGAGCTGGTCGTTTCGGCTATTTTTGCGTATTTTTATGAATCTGTGCATTTTCGGCGCATTTTCGGAATTTTCAGAAATTAGGAAAATTTCCTAATTTCTTTTCTTTTTCTTTCCTTTTCCTCTCTCCTCCTTCTCATTCGCCGCCGCCGTCTCTCTCTCTTCCGTTCTCTCTCGTTTCGCATCCTCGGCTCCGGTTGTAGACGGGGTTCCTAGAGGCGCGTGTTGGGGACGTGATGGAGCTGGCTAGGTGCGCGATGGGGCGAGGATCGGATCGATTCTGGCGTGATCCCGTTCGGTGGATTCAAAGCCGGTGAAATCGGTTCGCGAGTCATTTTCGGCGTGGTTTAGTCCCTTCGGGGCACGGTTTCTTCGGTGGAGGTAGGGTGACGGTTCCCCACTTCTTCCTCACCGTTTTCCCTGTCATTGCACGTCGTTCGGCAAGGAAACGGTCGAGTTTGGGCTTGTTTTGCCTAAACATTGATTTTCGTAGTTTGTAGGGTTTGCCAAAAAATGGCGACCGTTTGCGGTGTAGTTAGTTTTAAACTGACCGCAGGGATGTTAGGATCCCATCCACGTTAATTTCATGTTCATTGGTGTTCATTCGAGGCCGGTAGAAGTCCGGGAACCTCGGTGACCCATTTTGGGTCGATTTGATGAAATCGCCGAGATCTTGTGTTTTTGAGCTTGCATGTGGGGTTTGTAGCACCCTAGTGTTGTTTTTCAACGTTTGGGTTTGTTTCCCCTGCGCTTCGGTGTGTATGGGGCGTGGAACGGGCCGATTTGGCCATTCCTATGTTTTCCTGCCGTGACCGATGTAGCAGTCGTTTCAGAGGCTGTTACTTGGCTCTAACGGCCCTACGATAGACCGCCACTTCGTTTGGCGTTCTTGAGTTTTTTTGGCTTCTGGGTATGTGACGGCCCTGGAGTGGCGCGTCACTCCCATGTAACGCGCCTGAGCCTGTGCGTTACATTCGCTTTGTCGTTTTGTTTTGGGGTTGAGTCGGTTAGTCTAACGCGCTTGACCCAGCGCGTTAGATGGATGTAACGCGCCCTGCCGTGGCCGTTACATTCCGTTTGACCGACGTTGACCATTGGAGGCGGTGCCTCTGACGGTGGTGCCCCTATGCGTTGGGTGAGTGTAACGCGCCTGCCCCTGGCCGTTACACTTTATTTTGGCCGAGTTGGGTGGCTGTGGGCCGTGCTGTTTGTAACGGCCCAGCCCCTGTGCGTTAGGCCCTTGTGACACGTCCTCTTTGGACCGTTACATGTTGTTTTGGCTGACTTGGGTTGCTGCACCGTTGGGTGTAACGGTCGAACCCCTGTGCGTCGGGCTTTTGTAACGGGCCTTGAGCTGGCCGTTACATGCCTCTCCGCCTCCGTTTTCTGTTTCGAGCTTGTGTGTAACGCGCTTTGTCCTGTGCGTTAGGTGATTGTAACGCGCCTGCCATAGCGTGTTACATTCGCTGTGTTTGTGTTTTGATCGATGTTGGCTCTGACGGCCCCAGTATGGCGCGTCAGGTCTGTGTGACGCGGCTGGTGTAGCGTGTTACATGTCTTTACATTTTTCGAGGTTGGTTAGGGCGGTGTGTGTGACGGCCATTCTCCCGACCGTCGCTTGGAGTGTAACGGCCTTGGTCTAGACCGTCATATGCTTGTAACGGTCTAGGGGTGGCGCGTTACATGCCTTGTGCTTCGATTTCTGTTCCTTCGATTTCTGCTTGTCTTGGCTTGGCCTTGTAGTCTGCCCGCTGTCCCGTGGATGTCTCTCGACGTCCTATGAGGGCTAGGACTACGATGTAAGGTAGCAAGGAGTCTTCTTGCTTGAGGTAGGATTTTCTATCCTACCTTTGCTTGTGTTTTAGTTTGGTTCCGATCAACCCAGGGTGACCCAGGGGTTGACAGGTGACCTTGCGTGTGGGTGTCTTGGCAGTTCTGTCCAGTCCGAGACACTGGTTCTGGATGCCTCGAGGTGTCGCTTTACCTCGGTTGATGTGTCCAGTTGTGTCTGAGGGTTTTTGGTGTTCCCTCAGGTCTCCGTGTGTTGTTTTCTGCGGAGCGTAGTTTTTTTGGCTTAGGATTAGACTGATTGGCAGCTTGTTCCGCTGTCTGTGATGATCTTGCCTTTGAGTCGTTCGACTCGGGATCGTTACGTGGTAGGTCTAGTTGCCTGGTCCTGAGTCTGTTGGCAGCGGTGGTACTGCCAGTGGTGCTTGGTGGTACGTGCGACAGGGCTTTCCTTAGACTATCTGTACTCTAGCACTTGCGTTTTGGAGTCTATGCCTCATGAACCTCCACTAGTCGTAGCCTCTGACGTAGGCTTTTCTTCGTACGTCACCCACCGGGAGTGGTGGACGGGCAGTTCCCGTTACACGGTTTTTAAGCTAGTTCCGTGGGCCCCGGCCAGTGGTAGCATCCTACCGAGGGGAATACTAGCTAGAGGCCTGGCCTAGGTACGGGTCAGTGTGTGCACACGTAGTCAGGGACTGGGGACTTGCGTCGATGGGCGTAGCCCTGACTAGTTACTTGCAGTTGTGGTGCTGCGGTCTTGTGTTTGTGAGGTGCCGTTTTTCCTTGGAGCGTCGTTGTTCCGTGGACCTGGTTCTTGGTGTGTCTAGTCTCCCCTGTGTTGCACACGGTCGGGTAGACATGACACTTGTGGCGCAGTGTAAGACGTCAGTGGACGCATCTGGCTGTTCTTATAGTGTGAGGGTACTCCTATCACTTGACCAGCGACTCTTGCGTTTCTCGGAGCCGGTGTTCTCCTTTTCGTGTCGGCTAGTCTTGGCCTTGTCCAAGATTTGCTACCCTGGCTGTGTGGTCTGTTCTTGGCTGTGTTCAAGATGAGCCTGGGGTTGCGTGCACGATGTTCCAATCGTGTAGGCCGTCGTGATTGTTTTAGCCATCTTTATAGGTCTCCGTCTTAGACCTGGTGTCGGGTTGGCAGATCGGTAACTTCTGAGTTTGTTAGATCAGAGTCGCCCTTCTGTTGTTGTTTGGAGTAGTTTGGGGTGCCGAGGTTAGTTCGGCCGCCACTTGTCTGGCGTGGGTTCTTCCCCTTTCTTACTTGTTCCCTACTCCTACCTCCCGTCTGTTTACTACTGCCTGTAGCGTAGCTTTACAGCTTTTTAGTGTAGCCTTTCCTGCTTTGCTGCACTTGCTGTTTCTGTTGTTGCTTCCGTTGCACTGTGTGTTTTCCAGTGAGGATCCGCGTGACCCCTACTGAGTTTCTTTTTAGAGATTCACCCCTACTTTTCAGGTGGGTTTCACCGTCTGCCTCTGCTATTCCTGGTGGAGCGCGTTGTTGTAGCTGCCAGCTGTACCTGTGTCGGGCTTCCCCCGACTTCTGTGTACGTTCTTTTCTGTCAGACTGTACTTGTTGTCTTTCCTTTGGACTAGACTCTGGTGTATAATTGTAAAATTTGAATTATTAATGAAAATGTAATTTTATTTCTGCTACTTTAGCAAACCGTTCTAATGAAATTTAATTTCTTGCTGTTATATCTGTCAGTTCAATGTACTACACGACAGTCCTTTTTCCCTTCGGCGCTTTCCCGCGCTTGGGAGGCCTCGCGGGTCCCATGGGGTACCACGTGTATCCGGTAGTCCTACCGGGTATATCTGGTATCCGGAATCCGGGTCGCTACAGAGTGGTATCAGAGCATTGTTGTGTGAAGTACAAGGGAATCTCAGATGTACAGTTTCCAGAGTCGTGAAGGTCCAGTACAGTCTCTTGCTGGCTTAGGTGTTGCGATGGTTTATCGCGTTGTTTTCTATGTGTGGTCTTGTGCGTGCTCGGTTGGCACTGTGCGAGATGGTTTTGCTCTCGTCTAGATGTGACGAGGTGCTTCGTTCGATTTTAGTGTTGATCTCGATCGTGTTGCACTTGGCAGTGTTTATCGGATGGCATGAACCTGCAGTGCATTGTTCGAGCTGTTTCTGTGTTTTGCTCAGGTGGCCTATGACTTTTAGTGTTGGTGTGATGGCCATGCACGTTCTTACGTTGCTTTGGTTGTCCCAGCTTGAGTCTGTTCAGCTCCTGAAGTGCCGTTGTTTTCGTTATTTTGGTCATCGTGTTGCCTCGATTGAGAAGTTGCTCGAGCGAACCTAGGATTCTCTTCCCCTGGTAAGCTTCTATTGTCGAGCTCGTTGCTTCTCATCCCTCTTTGGTGAAGTTTTCTCGAGGTGAGCCTTGGAATTGCTGTCTTGGTGATGCCTTTGTCCTGTGTCTGCTTAAGTGTGGACAGTCTTGTTTTGAGCCTGATCTACTCTTTGCTGTACGGTTGCTTAGCTTTGGACTCCATGATGGTGTTAAGAGCTGCCGCGTACCGTAGTTGTCGTGCCGTGTCCAGCGGTCGATGTATTGTGAAGGCTCATTTATCATTTTCGGGACGTGAAGGTAAGCTGAGATTGATGCTTTCCTTGTGCTTTGTGCTGAAGCTGGTGCTCTTCTCCTGTTGCACTTAGGCTCCTTGTGATCGGTTGTTCACGGGATCGGTACTCGTGGCGTGTTAATTGCGATCTTTGTTGATTGCAATGGCACCTGGTATGTGCTGAGGTGCGACTACCGAGGTTATTCTGTTGCCGTGTGCATTGTGTGTTGTAAGAGTACGCATCGGTAGTGTGTGGGCTGGCTACCCATGGGTTTAGAATCGTGTTTTTGAGTTTTTGGCCGGTCGAGAGAATTGTTCTTTCGCGTGGTGACTTTGTCTTGGATTCCTGTGCCTTGACATTGTTGTTGCCGTACCGTGTTGTGTCGGTTGCCCGTTTGCTGTTGGCATCGGCATTCACGAGTGTTGGGGAATTTGTCGGCATTCCTACTGATTGAGTACCCTCTACTCTGCATGTCTTTTCTTGGGTGTTGTGCTCTCGAGGCGTGTTTGTAGTCCTTGAGGTGCGTTCTCCGAGATTGTTATCGTTTCTCGTTGTTGTGGGTCTCTCCTTCGTAAGCAGTCTGATGCGTGACCCGTTCCCGTGTGGTCGTGTGCTCAGCTGTTTCTGTGCCTTGATGTGACCCTGCTTGCAGTTGTGTTCCTTGGTTCTATGTTCAAAATGGAACCGGAATCCTGCAGGTGCTGCCATTGTTGTTTTGGCGCTGTTTCTCTATGATTTTGTGTCTCTGTTTGGACCTAGACGTGTCGGTTAGCTTGCTGTACTCTTCTTCCCTGGAGTTAGCTTGCGACTAGATCAGATGTAATATCTGAGTGAGGACTGACTTGTTTGTGCATGTGGTCCAGTGGTGTTTTTGTCATTGGCGTCCTGTGTGCCAGGTTTTCCCTATTACCTTTGGCACTGGAGCCGATGATGTGGTTGAGCTGTTAGCTGTGAGGACTGTGTCTCCTTGTGTAAGCTGCCCCTTGCCGTGTTGTTGTCGTGTTTCTCGATTTCGATTGCCTGTTGTTGTGGCAGTCGTGTCTCCTGTCCTGTGAGACGTAAACGATGTTGCCTTGTTTCGGAGGTGTCGGACTTGTGTTCACTTGGGTGTCGTGCTCGATCCAGAGCGTGTACTCGTGATGGTGGTCTGACATTGTTCCTCTGAGCTGTGTTTCTCGAGATTTGTGTCATTTCTGTGATTGTGTTGCTGGGTTGTTCTCCCTTGCTTCTCCTTTGTTAGTCCTTAATTTCGAGGGCAAAATTTCTTAAAGGAGGGGAGGATGTAATGCCCTGAATCCTTGGTAGGTCTTGCTGGATCTTCATTGGGTCTTTCGGATTGGTTTTGTTGAGTTTCGGTTCGCTTTTGTGGCTTCCGAGTTGAGTTTGACGAGCCATGGGGGTTTTTCTCACGTACTAGTTACGAAACCCTACGATGAGTTTGTTTGTCAATTCTCGAACTCGTGGATGCTACAGCGACGATGTACTCTTCGAGCCGGTCGTTTTGGCTATTTTTGCGTATTTTTCTAAATTTATGCATTTTCGGCGCATTTTTGGAATTTTTAGAAATTAGGAAAATTTCCTAATTTCTTTTCTTTTTCTTTCCTTTTCCTCTCTCCTCCTTCTCATTCGCCGCCGTCGTCTCTCTCTCTCTCTTCCGTTCTCTCTCGTTTCGCCTCCTCGGCTCCGACTACAGACGGGGTGCCTAGAGGCGCGTGTTGGGGACATGATGGAGCTGGCTAGGTGCGCGATGGGGCGAGGATCGGATCGATTCTGGCGCGATCTCGTTCGGTGGATTCAAAGACGGTGAAATCGGTTCGTGAGTGGTTTTCGGTGTGGTTTAATCCCTTCGGGGCACGGTTTCTTCGGTGGAGGTAGGGTGACGGTTCCCCACTTCTTCCTCTCTGTTTTCCCTGCCATTGCACATCGTTCGGTAAGGAAACGGTCGAGTTTGGGTTTGTTTTGCCTAAACGTTGATTTTCGTGGTTTGTAGGGTTTGCCGGAAAACGGCGACCGTTTGCGGTGTAGTTAGTTTAAAACTGACCGCAGGGATGTTGGGATCCCATCCACGTTAAATTCGTGTTCATTGGTGTTCATTCGAGGCCGGTAGAAGTTCGGGAACCTCGGTGACCCATTTTGGGTCGATTTGATGAAATCGCCCGGATCTTGTGTATTTGAGCTTGCATGTGGGGTTTGTAGCACCCTAGTGTTGTTTTTCAACGTTTAGGTTTGTTTCCCCTGCGCTTCGGCGTGTATGGGGCGTGGAACGGGCCGATTTGGCCATTCCTATGTTTTCCCGCCGTGACCGATGTAGCGGTCGTTTCAGTGGCCGTTACTTGGCTCTGACGGCCCTACGATAGACCGCCACTTCGTTTGGTGTTCTTGAGTTTTTTTGGCTTCTGGGTATGTGACGGCCCTGGAGTGGCGCGTCACACCCATGTAACGCGCCTGAGCCTGTGCGTTACATTCGCTTTGTCGTTTTGTTTTGGGGTTGAGTCGGTTAGTCTAACGCGCTTGACCCAGCGTGTTAGATGGATGTAACGCGCCCTGCCTTGGCCGTTACATTCCGTTTGACCGACGTTGACCATTGGAGGCGGTGCCTCTAACAGTGGTGCCCCTATGCGTTGGGTGAGTGTAACGCGCCTGCCCCTGGCCGTTACACTTTGTTTTGGCCGAGTTGGGTGGCTGTGGGCCATGCTGTTTGTAACGGCCCAGCCCCTGTGCGTTAGGCCTTTGTGACGCGTCCTCTTTGGACTGTTACATGTTGTTTTGGCTGACTTGGGTTGCTGCGCCGTTGGGTGTAACGGTCGGACCCCTGTGCGTCGGGCTTTTGTAACGTGCCTTGAGCTGGCCGTTACATGCCTCTCAGCCTCCATTTTCTGTTTCGAGCTTGTGTGTAACGCGCTTTGTCCTGCGCGTTAGGTGATTGTAACGCGGCTGCCATAGCGCGTTACATTCGCTGTGTTTGTGTTTTGATCGATGTTGGCTCTGACGGCCCCGATATGGCGCGTCAGGTCTGTGTGACGCGGCTGGTGCTGCGCGTTACATGTCTTTACGTTTTTCGAGGTTGGTTAGGGCGGTGTGTGTGACGGCCGTTCTCCCGACCGTCGCTTGGAGTGTAACGGCCTAGGTCTAGACCGTCATATGCTTGTAACGGTCTAGGGGTGGCGCGTTACATGCCTTGTGCTCCGATTTCCGTTCCTTCGGTTTCTGCTTGTCTTGGCTTGGCCTTGTGGTCTGCCCGCTATCCCGTGGATGTCTCTCGACGTCCTATGAGGGCTAGGACTATGTTGTAAGGTAGCCAGGAGTCTTCTTGCTTGAGGTAGGATTTTCTATCCTACCTTTGCTTGTGTTTTGGTCTGGTTCCGGTCAACCCGGGGTGACCCAGGGGTTGACATGTGACCTTGCGTGTGGGTGTCTTGGCGGTTCTGTCCAATCCGCGACACTGGTTCTGGATGCCTCGAGGTGTCGCTTTACCTCGGTTGGTGTGTCCAATTGTGTCTGAGGGTTTTTGGTGTTCCCTCAGGTCTATGTGTGTTGTTTTCTACAGAGCATGGTTTTTCTGGCTTAGGATTAGACCGATTGGCAGCTTGTTCCGCTGTGTGTGACGATCTTTCCTTTGAGTCGTTCGACTCAGGATCGTTACGTGGTAGGTCTAGTTGCCTGGTCCTGAGTCTGTTGGCAGCGGTGGTACTGCCAGTGGTGCTTGGTGGTACGTGCGACAGGGCTTTCCTTAGACTGTCTGTACTCTAGCACTTGTGTTTTGGAGTCTGTGCCTCGTGAACCTCCACTAGTCGTAGCCTGTAACGTAGGCTTTTCTTAGTACGTCACCCACCGGGAGTGGTGGACGGGCAGTTCCCGTTACACGGTTTTTAAGCTAGTTCCGTGGGCCCCGGCCAGCGGTAGCATCCTACCGAGGGGAATACTAGCTAGAGGCCTGGGCTAGGTATGGGTCAGTGTGTGCACACGTGGTCAGGGACTGGGGACTTGTGTCGACGGGCGTAGCCCTGACTAGTTACTTGCAGTTGTGGTGCTGCGGTCTTGTGTCCGTGAGGTGCCGTTTTTCCTTGGAGCATCGTTGTTCCTTGGACCTGGTTCTTGGTGTGTCTAGTCTCCCCCGTGCTACACACGGTCGAGTAGACATGACAGTTGTGGCGCAGTGTAAGACGTTAGTGGACGCATCTGGCTGTTCTTCTAGTGTGAGGGTACTCCTATCACTTGACCAGCGACTCTTGCGTTTCTCGGAGCTGGTGTTCTCCTTTTCGTGTCGGCTAGTCTTGGCCTTGTCCAAGATTTGCTACCCTGGCTGTGTGATCTGTTCTTGGCTGTGTTCAAGATGAGCCTGGGGTTGCGTGCATGATGTTCCAATCGTGTAGGCCGTCGTGATTGTTTTAGCCGTCTTTGCAGGTCTCCGTCTTAGACCTGGTGTCGGGTTGGCAGATCGGTAACTTCTGACTTTGTTGGATCAGGGTCGCCCTTCTGTTGTTGTTTGGAGTAGTTTGGGGTGCCGAGGTTAGTTCAGCCGCCACTTTTCTGGCGTGGGTTCTTCCCCTTTCTTGCTTGTTCCCTACTCCTACCTCCCGTCTGTTTACTACTGCCTGTAGCGTAGCTTTACAGCTTTTTAGTGTAGCCTTTCCTACTTTGCTGCACTTGCTGTTTCTGTTGTTGCTTCGGTTGCACTATGCGTTTTCCAGTGGGGATCCGCGTGACCCCTACTGAGTTTCTGTTTAGAGACTCGCCCCTGCTTTTCAGGTGGGTTTCGCCGTCTGCCTCTTCTGTTCCTGGTGGAGCGCGTTGTTGTAGCTGCCAGCTGTACCTGTGTCGGGCTTCCCCCGACTTCTGTGTGCGTTCTTTTCTGTCAGACTGTACTTGTTATCTTTCCTTTGCACTAGACTCTAGTGTATAATTGTAAAATTTGAATTATTAATGAAAATGTAATTTTATTTCTGCTACTTTAGCAAACCGTTCTAATGAAATTTAATTGCTTGCTGTTATATCTGTCAGTTCAATGTACTACACGACAGTCCTTTTTCCCTTCGGTGCTTTCCCGCGCTTGGGAGGCCTCGCGGGTCCCATGCGGTACCACGTGTATCTGGTAGTCCTACCGGGTATATCTGGTATCCGGAATCCGGGTCGCTACATGTTATCACCCAATTCACCCCCCCTCTTGGGTGTCATTTAACCTCTGGAATTCAATTGGTATCAGAGCTAAGGCTCTTCTCCTTCAGATCTAGCGATCTAGAGTAAGATCCGGTTAAATGGCAAACAAGGGTATGATGCCCGAGGGCCACTCCATCAACCATCCTCCCTACTTTGACGGTTCAAACTACTCGTACTAGAAAAATAGAATGCATGTCTTTCTAAGAGCTCAAGAGTACGAAGTTTGGAGAGTTGTGGACAAGGGTCCTCATAAACTAGGGGATGATGAAGATAAATGGACACCTGAGGAAATCAAGAAATGCACCGCTAATTATAATGCCATGAATATGATGCAATGTGCTATACACCCTAATGAATTCTCTCGTGTCTCTACATGCAGCTCGGCCAAGGAAATGTGGGACAAGCTGCGACTCATATATGAGGGAACTTCACAAGTCAAGGAGACTAAGGCAAATCTCCTAGTCACTGACTATGAGCTTTTTAAGATGAAACCTGAAGAAACCATCTCCGAAATATTTGCAAGGCTAACAGAGATCACGAATGGTCTCAAGAGTCTCGGGAAAGAGTACTCAAATTCTGACCTTGTAAGGAAAGTGTTAAGGTCCCTATCGTTAGCTTGGCACACAAAGGCCACGGTAATTGAAGACTCAAAGAACCTATCTACTCTCACCTTGGATGAACTCATAGGGTCACTCATGACCTATGAGATAAATATTAAGAGGACAGTTGATGAAGATATCAAAAAGAAGAAGGTCATTGGACTGAAAGCTCATCACTCCAATGATGAATTTCAAGAAAGTGAATCAAGTGACGGAAGTAATGAAGAGGAAGAATTGGCAATGATAACTCACCAAGTGAGAAGATTTCTAAAGAAGAAGAGAAACTTTCAGTGAAACTTTAGGAAAGGGGCCAAGAAAGCCCACACATACCAAAGGCGAGTCAAGCAAGCCAAGTAGCATCATATGCTACGAATGCAAGAAGCCCAGGCACATGAGAGGTGAATGTCTGGATCTGAAAAAGAAATTCAAGAAGGATAATTTCAAGAAACCCAAAGCCATGGTCGCCATATGGAGCGACGATGAAGATGAACCATCTGATGAAGAGATTCAAAAACTTGTGGAAAGCTTGTGCCTCATGGCACATGAGGATGAATCTACGGAGGTAAACTCTGACCCTGATTTCATTTCTAATGAACAATGGGAATCTAAATATGAAAAATTGTACACAAAATACAAGAAGATCAGATCTGAAAACAAAATTCTCAAACAGAAATTTGATGACTTATCACATGAAGATATCTTTGTCAAATTTGAAAAATTGGAACAAGAATGGTTGAGGCCACAGAAGAAAGAGAAAGCTTATTACAAACAATTTCAGACTGTAATAAAGCCAAAGAAGAACTATCTTGCAAAGTAATTGAAGTGGAGAAAGCATGTGAGAAAATGAAAATTGAAGAACAAATTCTGAAATTCACAAACTCAGAACTTGAAAAGGAAACTGTGAGCTTGGAAAAAGAAGTGGATGATCTTCAGTCCACGTTATCTAAGTTTGTTAAGGGCAAGCAAAACCTAAATAATTTGTTGGGAACGAAAGTCAATTTTCAAAGAGAAGGCCTCGGATACACTCCCCAAAACAAAAAACCTTTTGAGCATAAGATCACCACATCCCTTGTCCATGAGAAAAGTCAAAACCATGCGTCATCTTCCAAGCATGAACTCAAGCATTTTCAACCCAAATCATGACAGTTTCCAGGAAACTTTGCACCTGTCAATTGCTATCATTGTGGTAGATTTGGGCATGCTATTGTAAGTTGTTGGTTCAAACAAAACCCACCAAGAGATCGTGCTTTCTGGACCAAGAGGAGATATACCATGAACTGGACTAACTCCAACGGACCCAAACTAGCTTGGGTACCAAAAACAATTGCATGAGAATTTTTCTTCTTGCAGATATGTCTTGAAGCCAGGGGGAGCAAATGATATCTAGACAGCGGTTGCTCAAGGCATATGACAGGGGACAAGAAGGTGTTCTCCAAGCTGCAAGAAAAGGAAGGAGGCTTAGTTGCTTTTGGCGGGAAGGACAAAGGTAAAATAATCGGAGTTGGAGACATAGGTAAGAATTCTGAGACTCTGATTGAAAATGTCCTTCTAGTGAAAGGTTTGAATCATAATTTGTTGAGCATAAGTCAATTATGTGATAAGGGTTTTAAGATTGTTTTTGATGTGACTCACTGTTTTGTCATGTGCAAAAATTCAAATGAAATCAAATTCATTGGTAAAAGGAGCAATAATGTGTACACCATTGATCTTGATGATGTTTCAGTTGATAATGTGTGTTTGGTTGCTAACAACCATGAGAATGCATGGCTATGGCACCGCAGACTAGGTCATGCTAGTTTTGGAGTGATCTCTAAGTTATCTAGACATGACTTGGTGATAGGTCTGCCCAAATTGAAATTTGAAAGCGATAATATCTGTGAAGCTTGCACGAAAGGCAAGCAAACACGAATCTCATTCAAAAACAAAAATATTGTTTCATCTGCTAGGCCATTGGAAATGTTGCATCTTGATCTTTTTGGACCTACTAGAACATCTAGCCTAGGAGGAAAATCCTATGGCTTTGTGATTGTTGATGATTTCTCCAGATTCACATGGGTGCTATTTTTAGCTAATAAAAGTGATGCCGTGACGGAGTTTCAAGTGTTTTACAGAAAAATTCAGAATGAAAAGGGTTACCTCATCACCACAATTCAGAGTGATCATGGTGGTGAATTTGAAAATCATGAATTCAGCATGTTCTGTGAAGAGCAGGGGTACACACATAATTTTTTATCACCGAGGACGCCCCAGCAGAATGGAGTAGTAGAGAGAAAGAATAGAACATTGATAGATATGGCCCGGACCATGCTCAGTGAGAATTCCCTACCCAAGTATTTTTGGGCTGAAGCGGTAAGTACAGCATGCTACATCATCAACAGGGCAATGGTAAGGCCCATTCTGAAGAAAACTCCATATGAGCTCTATAAGGGTAAGAAGCCAAACATCTCTTATCTTAAACCCTTTGGATACCCTTGCTATATCTTGAACAATGGTAAGTCCAATCTGGGTAAGTTTGATGAGAAGAGTGATAAAAGAATCTTTCTAGGTTATGCACTCAATTCTAGAGCTTACCGATTATTCAATAAAAGGACTTTAGTTGTTGAAGAAAGTCCTCATGTTATTATTGATGAATCCAAGTCAAAACTCACAAATCAAATTTCTTCCATCTTGGATGCAGATGAAGACCCTAAGAACTCATCAAATGTTAAATCCAAGGATGAGCCATTGAAGGCAACCTCAAGCAAAAATGAGGAAGATGAGGATCCTACAATTGAGACACTGCAAGAACCACAAGTGCAGCATCCTGATCTGCCCAGCTCCTCCACATTTCTAAAGGATCATCCAACTGCGAACATCATAGGTAATTTGGAGGATGGGGTGAAAACTAGGTCCTCTCTAAGGCAGGTTGAACAGGAGGACCTGATGGCCTTACTTTCACAAGTAGAGCCCAAGGACATTCATGAAGCTCTTCAAGATGAATCCTGGATTCAGGCAATGCATGAAGAGCTGCATCAGTTTGAAAGAAACGCGGTGTGGACTCTCGTGCCGCGTCCTAAGAACCATCCTAACATTGGAACTCATTGGGTTTTCAGAAACGAGCTAAATGATGCGGGATTGATTGTGAGGAATAAGCCTCAGCTTGTGGCCAAGGGGTACAGCCAGGAGATGGGAATTGATTTTGATGAGTCCTTTGCACCGGTTGCTAGACTTGAAGCAGTCCGGATCTTACTGTCCTACGTGTGCTCTTTGAACTTTAAACTATTTCAAATGGATGTTAAATCTGCATTTCTTAACGGCTATATCAAGGAGGATGTCTTTGTAGAGCAGCCGCTAGGCTTTGAAGATTCCAAACATCCACGACATGTGTACAAGCTCCAAAAGGCCTTGTACAGACTAAAACAAGCACCAAGGGCATGGTATGAACGGCTTACTTCTTTTTTGGCTGACAATGGGTTCAAGAGAGGTAAGGTTGATCAAACACTTTTCACAAGGAAATCAGGTAAGGACATTTTAGTGGTTCAAGTGTATGTGGATGACATTATTTTTGCAGCTTCTGATAATGCCTTATGCGAGGAATTTGCAAAGACTATGCAAGGAGAATTCGAGATGAGCTTAATGGGGGAGCTGAATTTCTTTCTTGGATTGTAGGTGAAAACAAACTTCAGAAGGAATTTTCATCAATCAAGCCAAGTATACTAAGGAATTGCTGAAGAAATACGGGATGGCGGAAGCAAAACCCATATCAACTCCCATGGCCACCACCACAAAGCTGGATAAAGATGAAAATGGTAAAACAGTAGATTCTACACTGTTTCGAGGTATGATCGGATCACTACTGTACCTTACAACGTGCCGCCCTGACATTCAATTCAGTGTATGTCTCTGTGCCCGTTTCCAGTCATGCCCTAAAGAATCTCACTTATCAACTGTTAAACGGATTTTTAGATATCTAATTGGCACAATTGACTTTGGTTTGTGGTTTCCCATCGGTAGTTCTTTTGAGTTAATTGCTTATACCGATGCGGATTATGCCGGATGCATTGTAGATCGTAAGAGTACAAGTGGGTACTGTCAGTTTCTTGGCGGGTGCCTTGTTTCATGGGCCTCTAAGAAACAACATTCAGTAGCTCTCTCAACGGCCGAGGCTGAATATGTAGCCACCGGAAGTTGTGGAGCCCAAGTACTTTGGATCAAAAATCAATTGCTTGATTTGAATGTTGAAGTGGATTGTGTGCCCATCTTATGTGATAATACGAGTGCAATTAGTCTATCTAAAAACCCTATTCAACACTCCAGAACCAAACACATTGACATTCGGCATCATTTTCTGAGAGATCATGTAGGTAAAGGGGTTTTTGAGTTCAAGTTCATTGACACACTTAATCAACT
The DNA here is from genome assembly GCA_022559845.1 of Amorphophallus konjac. Classification (NCBI taxonomy): domain Eukaryota; kingdom Viridiplantae; phylum Streptophyta; class Magnoliopsida; order Alismatales; family Araceae; genus Amorphophallus; species Amorphophallus konjac. The sequence goes on from CM040118.1 coordinate 217,582,047, forward strand.
GGCTGACATATTCACAAAACCCCAAAATCAGGATCAATTCAATAAGATTAGAAGAGAACTTGGCATGTGCAAGGGTGAGGGCATATGTACTTAGGTCTGCACTAGGTTATTCCTTCTTCGTTGGGTAGATTATGTGAGATGCATGCATTGTGTGTGGTTCATTTCTATTGTGTATGACTATACCTAGCATGTTGACGCGGAACGGGACTAAAAAGGACTGGACCTACTATGAAGACCAAGTGCGGCCAGCACTCACACGTGACAAGGCAAGCCGAGTGAACGACTTCCGTACTATTCCTCCGGGGAGAGGCGTCTCTCAACAAGAAACCCAAGTCCACGGCCGTCCCTATGAGGGAAGCGAGTGGATCAAAGCGGCAAAGGAGCCGACGCGCAACTATAGGAGTCCAGTCCGAGCTCGGTGCTCGACTGGGGCCACGGAATGGGAATACTCTCGCTCACGATCTCGCGGTGTTTAATGCTAGCTAGGATCCCTACTCTGTCACGCGGCATGCAATAATCACATACTAGTAAAGCAGAATGCCGAAGGGGGAGCGTCGCACGTACCTCCACGCCTAGGCGTGGGGAAGGAACCCCGGCCGAGACCGACAACCCCGATACACACAATGAAAGAAAAGTACAAGCCAGCAATGGTGCCCACTCCTCGCAGGGAGATAACAGGCTACAACAACTCCATTCGGGGTGGCCGATACACGGGCTGACGGGCGGCACTCGGTGGAGGGGTTGATCGCGAGGAAGGCCCGGACGCCGACCGGCAGAATCGCAGCAACGCGCGACTCGGCGAAAAGGGCTCTCACGGTCCGCTCCGGGGTCCGATTGGGGTGCCGTCAGCGACGACGCGCAGTTAGGTCGCAGGAGGAAGCCTCGGACAAAGGGCGCCCTCAGATTCCGATCGTGAAAGCCGTGGCCGCACCTGCAAGTGGGGACAAGAAAGCTGCCTCCAGAACCGCGCTGTCGAGCGGGGAAAATGGTAACTCGCTGTTCTGGAAGGCGAACGAGGCTCCGCTTGAGGGAGGATGCTGGGGATGCAGAGCAGCAGGTCCGGACCAAAGGGCTCGACCAGATCTGGTCGAGGTTGGACGCCGTGAACTCGGGAAGTCGCCGGGTCTTCTGGCGCCGGGTGGACTGGACAGATCCGCGCGACCTCACGGGAACGGACGCCACGAACAGCTCGGGCGTCGGAAGGAGACGAGGTTGGCGGCGTTGGAAAGAGGACGACGAGAGGTACCAACCCTGAAGAAATCAGCTCCAAACTCGGCGTCGTGCGTCCTGTGGGATTTTCGCAAGGAGGAGGTTGGATCTGGGCGCGCAGAGATGGAGGCTCCTGCGCTAGCTCACGAGGAAATCCGCCACGGGTGGTGCCGACCTCGGATCGAGGCGAAACCAAGGCCCACGCGTCTCTGACTTGTAGACGTATCCACAGAAAAAGGAGGGGGGCTCAGATTCGATCAGCACCGGACAGGGTCGCCGCTGCAACTCGGGGCTGAATCTAGAACTCACGAATTGAACCGGAGACGACGTAGAAGAGGGAGGGAACCTCGGCGTCGCACCGAGGGGGTGGGGCGTCGCACCCCGGGGTTGCTCCCGTCGCAGGAGCTGTGGAGGAGGAGAGGGTCGCCCTCTCCAAGAGGTGGATGCGCAAAAGGCTCCTCAAGAAATTGTTTGATTGTTCATTAATTTGAAAAAGAGGAAAATACAAGGGTTATATACCCGGGGGGGGAAACTAGGGTTTCAACCTAGCCACATGGGGGGTGGGGGCGCAAATGGGAGGAGGGGTGGGCCCCAACTCCCTCCATTCAAGGGGGGTTGCGACCAGCCCTCCCTCCAATCAAGGAGGGTGCGCTCAAGTGAGGCAAGGGGGGGAGAGTGGAAAGGGGAAAGGGGGGGGGGGCGCCCAAAAAGGAAGGCGGCTGCTACCTCCTCCACTTGGAGGAGGTGGGATGCGCCCAAAACCCTAACCCTAGGGGTGGGTGCGCAAATCCCCACATGGGCCAAGGAGGAGTGGAGCACAAGATGGCCCACTAACCCTTTGCCCTCTAAATAAGCCTACAAAGCATAAAAAAATGTCCAATTGGCCTACAAGGGCCCACAACTAGAAAGCAGTGTCCACGCAGGGACTAATCCAAGGCCCAACATGGCCTAAAGCATGAAAAAATAAATAGGGATAACTCTGCTAATCTGCTAGATGATCGCCGAGCCAAAGGGATGCCGGCATGCTCCGTGTGCTCCGTCGAGTGATGCGGCGTGTGTCCTCACCAATTCTCCCCGGGTGGGAAGAGCTCGACCCTGTCGAGTAAGGGTCACGGTCGCTCAAGTAACGCTCCAGCAGGTCCGGGTCGATCCGCTCCAGCTCTCCACGTGTGATCCAGGTGTCGTCTGTCGCAGGGCGCCCTCTCCAACGCTCTAGAAAGTGTTGGTAGGCTCCGCTCCTGGTCGTGGTCACCTGCTCATCCAGTATGTAATCTACATGCTCGCGTGTCTGTAATGGGGCTGGAGGAGGTGGACGCTCAGAAGGTGTAATGCTCTCAACAGGAGGGGTAGGCCCAAAAAGCTCACTGGGAATCACCGCGGGATCCCGATATGCCACCAGATCTGAGACATTGAACGTCGAGCTGATCCCATAGTCGTCTGGCAGCTCAATCTCATACGCATTCGACCCTATTCGCTTCAGAACTCGGAAGGGTCCTGCACCGCGGTCCTGGAGTTTCTTCACGGCCCCCGAAGGGAACCGTTCAGGTCTAACCCTGATCATGACGTACTCTCCCACTTGGAACTCACGGGTGCGTCGATTCGCGTCAGCTAGTTCCTTATAACGTGCGTTGCTGGCCTCGAGGGGGTGATGATGATGTAGACTCCGAACTAGCTGTGTTGACTCATACCTATGTGAATGCAGTGGTGGTCCTGGACATCCAAACACAGACCTAGCATGCCTATGACTCCTACATGATTGGACAACACGGGGAGGATCAGGACATCCAAAGTTGTATCTATCATGCATGGGTGTCCTACGGAATGTGGTAGACTCATGGGGACTAAATTGCCCAAACTCACTCATGACATTCCCTATATGAGACAAACCCCTATATGATGGTGGACATGCAGAAACATGGAGAAGAGACATGTGTCCCTGGCCTCCTAAGCTCGGGCATCTGGATGCCGGTAAGGTGAGGTGTTGACTAGAAGGCCTAGGTGGTGTATGATAGTGGACCTCCTTGACAAGGTGGGGAAAAGAATATGGGTCAAGAGGCTCACTAGGGAGGGGATCGAAAGGGTCAAAGAAATGATGACCCCTCCCGACAGGTCCCTTTACTATACTTGCCCATGTGCGACATTCGCCCAGGTGCAGATAATCACCTTCAGGCACTCTCATGTATGGGGCAAGATGCTCATGAGGAAGGCAAGGAAGGCTAGGTTCCTCCCTCGGGACCGTGAAACCATAAGCGGGGACAAAATCAACCTCCACGGGTATGGGAAATAATAAAAGGACCTCGGATGTGATATGTCCTATGGTGTAGACCGAGGTAATAGACCCCAAAGCAGGGAGTGTAAAGCTATGACTATAGGGTTGGTCAGACCCTAAGGTCAACATATAAGTCAACTCCCATTGATAATCTAAACTCCTAAGGAAGTCCTTCACATTTTCAAGACAGCAGAAGGACCGAAAAGTGGTGTGAAAGGAGTTAAGGGGTATTATTGGGAGGGCTGGTCCCATGGGTGTATAGCAAGGAATGGAGACATCTAGAAGTGGACCCTCCCTTAGCCAGCTAGCTAAAGACTCACCAATGACCAGTTCACCCTCGGAAGGTAAGAATGTCTCTATATGAGGGTCTAAGGGTGAAGCCTCTCTCTCGGGAGTGGAAACGGAGTCCTCTATGATGTGGAGGGGATCACTCCCTAACTCCTCAACCTCAGTTAGGTACTCCTCAATCAACTCCTGTTCAGCCTCGTAACTCACTGGAACAAACCCAGGTGATGACATGGAGGTGGTCGGCGTAACGCCGTCATGGAAGACAAACTCACCGGGAAGGTGAGATGGGTGTAAGGTGCAGGTCCTCCTATCCAGGTCGATGGTCGCACTTCTTTCCTCCAACCAAGTTCGCCCTAAAATGATGCATGGACCAGCAAGTGTGCTGATCTTGCACCAAGCGCCATCGAAATATTTAACGAGGCCAAACCACCGTTGAAACTCGATAAAAGCTAAACCATCACGGAGAACAATCTCCCCAGTCTTAGAGAGTGACTCAATAATGTCTTGTGAGACACAGTTAGACGACACCCTACTGATGAAGTCGATCTCCGTATGCATCCCATTAGGTAGGATGGCAGTGGACATGACAGGGCGCTGGAATGACTCGGTCATCGGTATAGGGATCGGGTCTCCCGACGACTGAGTGGTAGGGGCGACACTTAGGGGTCGTACCATAAGAGCATCGAATCGGGCCAATAGGGATGACTAATCTGTCATGTGGGCTCGAGGAACCACCATGGGGTTGGCGCGGAGCTGGACATGCAAGACTCAACGAGACAAGGACAAAACTCTAACTAGACACAAACCTAACATTACAATGCAATGGTGGGTTACCTAGATGAACTAAGAGACTCAATGCAACCTAGATAACTCTAAGGCCTCAATTGCACCCTAGACAACCTAAAGACTCGAATGACCTAAGACCCCAATTTGTTAGAACAAACTGGTTCCCTAGGCTCTGATACCAAATTTGATGCGGGACAATATGCTCTGATACCAAATTTGATGCGGGACAATATGCTCTGATACCAAATTTGACGCGGAACGGGACTAAAAAGGACTGGACCTACTATGAAGACCAAGTGCGGCCAGCACTCACACGTGACAAGGCAAGCCGAGTGAACGACTTCCGTACTATTCCTCCGGGGAGAGGCGTCTCTCAACAAGAAACCCAAGTCCACGGCCGTCCCTATGAGGGAAGCGAGTGGATCAAAGCGGCAAAGGAGCCGACGCGCAACTATAGGAGTCCAGTCCGAGCTCGGTGCTCGACTGGGGCCACGGAATGGGAATACTCTCGCTCATGATCTCGCGGTGTTTAATGCTAGCTAGGATCCCTACTCTCTCACGCGGCATGCAATAATCACATACTAGTAAAGCAGAATGCCGAAGGGGGAGCGTCGCACGTACCTCCACGCCTAGGCGTGGGGAAGGAACCCCGGCCGAGACCGACAACCCCGATACACACAATGAAAGAAAAGTACAAGCCAGCAATGGTGCCCACTCCTCGCAGGGAGATAACAGGCTACAACAACTCCATTCGGGGTGGCCGATACACGGGCCGACAGGCAGCACTCGGTGGAGGGGTTGATCGCGAGGAAGGCCCGGACGCCGACCGGCAGAATCGCAGCAACGCGCGACTCGGCGAAAAGGGCTCTCACGGTCCGCTCCGGGGTCCGATTGGGGTGCCGTCAGCGACGACGCGCAGTTAGGTCGCAGGAGGAAGCCTCGGCCAAAGGGCGCCCTCAGATTCCGATCGTGGAAGCCGTGGCCGCACCTGCAAGTGGGGACAAGAAAGCTGCCTCCAGAACCGCGCTGTCGAGCGGGGAAAATGGTAACTCGCTGTTCTGGAAGGCGAACGAGGCTCCGCTTGAGGGAGGATGCTGGGGACGCAGAGCAGCAGGTCCGGACCAAAGGGCTCGACCAGATCTGGTCGAGGTTGGACGCCGTGAACTCGGGAAGTCGCCGGGTCTTCTGGCGTCGGGTGGACTGGACAGATCCGCGCGACCTCACGGGAACGGACGCCACGAACAGCTCGGGCGTCGGAAGGAGACGAGGTTGGCGGCGTTGGAAATAGGACGACGAGAGGTACCAACCCTGAAGAAATCAGCTCCAAACTCGGCGTCGTGCATCCTGTGGGATTTTCGCAAGGAGGAGGTTGGATCTGGGCGCGCAGAGATGGAGGCTCCTGCGCTAGCTCACGAGGAAATCCGCCACGGGTGGTGCCGACCTCGGATCGAGGCGAAACCAAGGCCCACGCGTCGCTGACTTGTAGACGTATCCACAGAAAAAGGAGGGGGGCTCAGATTCGATCAGCACCGGACAGGGTCACCGCTGCAACTCGGGGCTGAATCTGGAACTCACGAATTGAACCGGAGACGACGTAGAAGAGGGAGGGAACCTCGGCGTCGCACCGAGGGGATGGGGCGTCGCACCCCGGGGTTGCTCCCATCGCAGGAGCTGTGGAGGAGGAGAGGGTCGCCCTCTCCAAGAGGTGGATGCGCAAAAGGCTCCTCAAGAAATTGTTTGATTGTTCATTAATTTGAAAAAGAGGAAAATACAAGGGTTATATACCCGGGGGGGGAAAACTAGGGTTTCAACCTAGCCACATGGGGGGTGGGGGCGCAAATGGGAGGAGGGGTGGGCCCCAACTCCCTCCATTCAAGGGGGGTTGCGACCAGCCCTCCCTCCAATCAAGGAGGGTGCGCTCAAGTGAGGCAAGGGGGGGAGAGTGGAAAGGGGAAAGGGGGGGGGGGCGCCCAAAAAGGAAGGCGGCTGCTACCTCCTCCACTTGGAGGAGGTGGGATGCACCCAAAACCCTAACCCTAGGGGTGGGTGCGCAAATCCCCACATGGGCCAAGGAGGAGTGGAGCACAAGATGGCCCACTAACCCTTTGCCCTCTAAATAAGCCTACAAAGCATAAAAAAATGTCCAATTGGCCTACAAGGGCCCACAACTAGAAAGCAGTGTCCACGCAGGGACTAATCCAAGGCCCAACATGGCCTAAAGCATGAAAAAATAAATAGGGATAACTCTGCTAATCTGCTAGATGATCGCCGAGCCAAAGGGATGCCGGCATGCTCCGTGTGCTCCGTCGAGTGATGCGGCGTGTGTCCTCACCACATGTGTGCCTGTACTTATATTTATATACACTTCTTCCTTGACATTTTCCTAAAACAGAATATTCCTTGATAAATAAATGTGGACTAGTGATCTAGTGCTCTTAGCAGTCTCCATTCAAGGGTTTCCATAGTCGACTCCTGCTTGATATCTTTTGTGGCTTAGCAATAGAAAAGAAAAAGATTTAGAAACAAATAAAAAAAAAGAAAAGGAAAAGGAAGAAAAAGAAAAAAAAGGGGATCTATGAAAATGGGGGAGTCCACAGGGTCATGGAGCCCACTTCCATCTCCGGTGGCCGCTGGTTACACACCTTTTCTCTCGGGGTGAATAATGGGGTTTCCCTGCCCCAGCGGTCGACCGCTGGCTTCGTGCCGGTCGACCGCCAGCGGCGAACCGGCCCGGTTCAACCGCGTCCGAACCCTATTTTAAGGGGGTTTCCCCCCCTTTTTCCATTCTATCACTCTCCCTTCTCTCTCCCTTACTCCTCCTCCACCCTAGCACATCTCTCTCCCACCTTTCCAGCCTTAAAAACCCCACACCTTTTCTACCCGAGCATGATCCGGTCGATTGGTTTCCATTTCAGACCGCCTCCTCGCCGGCGTTCGTGCACTCGTGCCAACATTCCTTGAGTTCCAGAGTGTGGAGACGGTGTTCTTAGTTCTTCCCGGTGTCTCCCTCTCCATCCCAAGGTAGAGGTTTTACCTCTCAAGAGGATACTCTCTTCAGCGAGTTTCTTAGTCTAAAATGGCACCTAGAAGGAGTGCTCGGCGTCTTCTCCAAGGGGAACCTAGTGCTCGGAGGCGTGAAGCTCTGGCCGCACCTCCACCACAAGTTCCCGCACGCAGGTTACCTCCAAGGTCTATCATCGACCCTCGTCTTGTCGATTTGCAAGAGATGAATGAAATCCTGCCCGACATTTATACAATTTTTTCAATGCAACCGGGGTGGATTGACTTTGTCACTAGATACAACCGGTTTTATCCCTATCTGGTACAACAGTTCTATGGAAATTTGGTTGACAGAGATGGAAGATTATACACCATGGTTAAGGGCATTGAGATCCGAATTAATTCATAATTATTCAATCGTGCCCTGGGAGTCTCTTCACATGGTGCAGACATGAATTTTGGGCATGGTGAGGTTGAGGCAAGTTTCATTGCCATGACGAGTTGTGATTTTGTGCATGGTGTGAGTGACCTCATTGAGCTCAATGCCAACCACTTTCCCGCCTTGCAACGGGTTCTGCATCATATGTTTGCTACACTTATTTATCCCAAGAATGGCAGCCGAGATGAAGTGACGGAAGTGCACCGATTCCTGTTCTATCATGTTATGAATGGTGACTTAATTAATATGGGTTGGCTCATGACTCAACTGATAAGTCGATGCCGGACACATTTACGGTGGTCCCTGCCTTATGCTTCTCAACTCACTGGAGTGTTCACTTCTATTGGGGTCCCATTGGAGGATGAGCAGTTTGTTCTGGTACGCCATGATGACATTTATAATGAGCATAAGCTTTTCTCAGATATGGGATATTACCGTGCAGCAGATGGCACAATTCGTCGTGATGTCCCAGTTTATGGGGAAGAGAATGTTAGTGAAGACGAACAAGAACCGGACCCACAGCAAGATAACCACAATGCACCTGCACCAGTCCAGCCTGAATATGTGCCTCCTCCCGCGGCTCTCCCTCCTCCACCGCAGTACTTTCATGGGGAGTCTTCCACTCAGGGTGCTGGGCATTCCACTCGGGGGGACTATGAGGCTCTTGACAGGCGTCTTTTAGGCATGGAAACTCGGCTTGACTCCTCCCTTGGGCGCTTGGATACTTTTATGGATACCATGACTGGACGAATGGACACCTTCACTCATGATCTGGATGATATCTCTATCCACATGGCCACTCTCTTTGCCAGCCATGAAGATAACCGTGAGGCCTTTTGCCTCACCAACCATACCCTTCTTTCCATCCGTAACTAGCTCCATCATTATGACGATCTTCTCCACGGCCTTGAGGATCATCTTCCTCCTGCTCCTGCTCCTGCTCCTGCTGGTTCCCCCCATGGTGATGGTCCACCGGATGGTGTTCATGGCGAGGAAGCTGAGGATCACCCTATTGTGTAGCTGTTCTTGGGTCTCTAGTGTTACTTTTGTCCACTTTTTGTATCCCATGCCTCTCCTTTTTGCTGATGTCAAAGGGGGAGAAGTAGGCTATTAGGCTCATATATATATGCTATGTGTGTGTGTGTGCCTGCTTGCATGCATGTTTGTCGTTTGCATTTTAGGTTGAGCACGTTGTATTGCATTTGGTTATTTGGTTATATTGCATTAGTGGTTTGCATTTAGTGGTTGCATTCCCTCTTTCACCTTTTGCATTCCGTGTACCCTGTATGGATCTATTGAGAATGAATGGAAGAATGCACTCCTTGAATTCATAAGATTGGCTCTCTCCTATCTCACTTCCTGTCAATATGGAAAATAAGTATTGAATGGCTGGTATGGATTTGTTGACGTGCTTGTGTTGGAAGTGAAATGCTGCGTTGATATGGACGTGTTGAACGCCTTCACATCGTGAGTTCAAATGTTTCAACTTGATGGATTTCAACTGAATTTCAAATGTGATTGTCGACGCTTCTAAAACTCTTTCAAAGGCACTTTGGTGAAAATGCAAATCTAATGCCCAGTTTTTGTCATCATCAAAAAGGGGGAGATTGTTGAACATATCCGAGTGATTTTGATGATAACAAAACCCAGGACATTTCTCTCCCATGTATCTTGTTTTTAAGAGAAGCTTCATGTTTTAAACCATCAAATTTCACCCCATGTCAAATGTGTGTTAATGAATCCTTCCATGTGTTTATTCAAGTATAAACCAACTTGTACTTAACTGTAACACAAGCCCATTTCAATCATCGAACAAATGGATAGCTTCAAGTGAGCTAACACTTGACTTTTGTAGCATTGGAGATTGGCGGTCGACTTGTGGACCCTTGGCGGTTGACCTAAAATAATAGAACTGAAATCTGGGAATGTGTGAACCTGGTGGTCGACCGCCAGGAGCTAGCGGTCGACCTATTTTCCCAGCAGCCAAATGGCTACAGGACGGCCAATGGCGGTAGACCGCTGGGATCTGTAGGTCGACCGCCAGCCTCGAGCTGCCAACAAATGTTGACTTTTTTGTCACTTCGAGAAATGGCTCTCCTCTTGGTATTGTTTAATCCCTAAGCAAGCAAACTTTCCAGAAATTGTGGATCTGGTCTAGGGGAGTCCTTGGACCATTCAAGAACCTATAAAACTTATACAAGAGGGTTTGGAAAACCCTAATGCCAAGAGTGGATCAAGGAGGCTACCAAAGGTGAGAAGGAGGAAGCTTGCACTGTAGACGTGAACAGTGTTCTGAGAAGATTTCTTCATCATTCTTCCTCCTTTCTAGAGTGAAGATCAAGCTACATCTGAAGAAGATCAAGCTTGGATCAAGTCGACCTCAAGCTGCATCCAAAGAATCCTTCATCAACTAAGGGGGAGCTTTAATCAATCTCGTGTTCTTGTGTTCTTTCAATTTCACATCCTTCTCAACTTCAAGTGTGTTTTGATTGTAATCTTGAATCTTCTGTGTGTGTGTGAGGATCTTCACAGATCCGTGTGTGTGTGTGTGCAGTCAAGGTTGATTGCTTTTGTGTGTGTGTGGTTGATCTTGTAACACTCTACAAGATAGTGTGTGGTTCCTCACTGTCGGTGAGGGGTGGACGTAGGTTGCCATTGTGGCATCCGAACCACCTTAAATTTGCTGTCTCCTCGTGGTTTGCGCCTTATCTTCTTTCCCCCTTCTGTGATTACTTGTGGATCTAGTCTTTCTGCTTCTTTTAGATCTTGTGTGTTAATCATCTTCTCTTAAATCCTTCGGTATATCAAAAGTTGGATTCAGACCGTCATGGTCATTCTTGCCGAAAAGATAACAGTTTGCGTGAGTAAATCTACGGATCTATTAACTCCGCCGAGTACCAAGGGTTTATGCAGTGGTTATTTTTGAGAGATATAGTCTGTTTTGCTTGCGGCCCTCTTGTGTCCTCTCGAAATCGTTATCTTGGTTTTATTTTACAAAAATTTGTTATCACCCAATTCACCCCCCTCTTGGGTGTCATTTAACCTCGGGACTTCGTAAATATCTTTCTTTTCTTTCTTTGTTTTTTTACCATGACTACAATTTGTATAATAAGACTAATCATTTATATAGTTAGGCATAATCATTTTTTTAAACAAATAAAATACAGTAAATTTGTAGGGCATCACATGGGTATTCCATCTCCTTGCTAGCCGCCGAACCACATTGGTTCAAGCCCCGTTGTGTGACCGCCAGACCATATGGGATCAAGTCCCTCATGCATGGCCGCTGGTTCACATGGGGTTAAATTCCCCTTTTGCTGGCCGCCGGATCATGTGGCTATCCCCTCTCCTTGCTGGCCCCCGGATTACATGGTCCTCCTGCCTTCCTTGCTGGCCTCCGGATCATAGTTTCATTATGACTTTCCGACTGATTTTTGATTTACATTCTAGATAGCCCCAATGCAGATAGGGGTTTGCTGAAATCTCGCAGTATGACCCTTGGTCAATAGTAGGGGTACAAATAAATATGTTATGGCTTTTCGATCACTCTCCGAGTGAATAATAAACCACCTCATTGGTGAATAGTGCCCCGACCCCTCTAGACCCACTGATCCAAGGTTATACCTATGCTCCTTGGAGCCTCTACGTATATGCCATGGTGGCACATGGGCAAGTATAGTCAGCGAATGTGGTCGATGACCCTTGGGTGATACGGGTCTCCCGATTGATGAGTCCTCGGGGATTCGCCACCCGCTATAGGGTCCGGGCTGTCATTCTGGCATGTCCGTCTTTTACGAAGTCCGTCTTAGCCTACTGTGAACGGGTCTCTTATACATCTCCCCCAACATGTTCCGGGGTAGGGGGAGATGCTGCTGAAATTCTCTTGGGAATCCGTGATTTAATTCCGCATTATGTTTCCTCGGCTTTCTGCTTGATTTTCATCCCTTATGAACGGCCTCACGGCTACCCATGCCGAATTATGAGAGCAGTGTACCCAACAAGGGAAATAAATCAATAATAAGTGCCACCTCCCGGCATACATCGTCCCGGCGATACACGAGTCCGCCCCGAATGCGGTCATGCTAGGTCCACCTCGTAGACCCATATGCGTGCATCACATTGCTAAACGCGGTCTCATAATACAAGGCAGCCACTGATCGACAACCCTACAAGTGATCACGACTACCTAGAGGGCTAGCCCTCGGGTTCTCCACTCATCATAGAGTACGAGATTACCGTTTGGCATTACCGTCATTCGAGAGATCGTCTCAACACTTCATGGACGAGTTCCTTATACTTTCCCCGACACGCTTCGGGACGGGGGAGGTGCTGCCGTAATCTTCCCTGAATATGTCAAATAAACACGTAAATAAATAGTTAAATAAAGTAATGATAATATGTTTTCAATCAACCCGTACTGAGTCAAAAAATTGATTTCTACGTGTGATTTTAATAAAGAAATAAACTCATATATGCTCATTTGCTTGTATTCAATCGCATAAATGCATGCTTGCATCTCCCGATTCTCTGGTATATAAAATAGTGATTAGAGGAAGGTCGGATTAAGTCCGGCGGGAAACTTTCACTACGCGTGAGTATAAAACTCCGCCTCGTACCATGAACCGGCTAAATAGAATACATTTCACTGTCCTGTGTCCTTACATGTGCGACTATATCTCGCTCCTACTATATAAAATGAGTACTTCTTTCATGTATTCCTTCAGCCCCAAGGGCTCTTCTCTCTTGGCGATTAATCAAAGGTTGTCCTTCTTTTAGAAGGGCGTAATTAATGCCATAGCCTTTATGGTATGGCAGACTTAGGGTTCCGACATGATCACCCACTATTGTCTGATTAGTCAGACGGTGTGCACAATAAATCCTCACTCCGTGACTGCCACGCCCCACGCTTAAATAAAACCCCTAATAAAGAAATAAAATAAATATAAATAAATAAATAAAAAATATATTCCCACAAGCTTGGCACGCCCGGTGGGACTCAGTCGCCCTTCATCTATTCGCCAAGGTAGAAGGCCCCGTGGCCTTCCAAAGAATACTGATTGTTTGCTCACTCTATTTTTTCAGGAAATACAATGGCAAGTGGACTAGCAGGACTTACCTTTGGCCTGCAAGTGGTCACTGCTCATGCGGAGCATGGGTACTTGGCGGTACCCTCTATGTTTGGGACTCTGCCACCAGTGGTGGGGTTCCATAATTTCCTAGGCGTTGCCTTCGTCGTCCTGCTCTAGGTCGAGAAGGAGGAAGCTAACAAGACTATCACGGCCAAGGCCGTGACTCTTCCAAGGGCGAGTCTTCCCCGAAGGGCTGCCCCACATCACTGCATGGTCACATGCTTCGTCCACCATGTGGACCACCTAGCTGTCCCCACCAGCGACAAGGCGTCCGGGGGGAAGAAGAAAAAGAATCAAAAGAGAAGAAGAAGTGCTGCTACTCCCCGAGGCCAGTTCTCGGCCTCCAGGAAATCTGTTATGATCGGTGACATTTGGGTGTACCTGAACGGCCTCAATGCTGAAGTCCTATCAGATTGCATCATCCCGACAGTTCCCACATGCAATGCTTTCCAAGAACTAGCAAGCTGGAAGGCGAATTTGGACAAAGACAGCCGGGGGAAGCTGGCCCCCAAGCCACCAAAATTTAAACAAGTGTGGGTCCCCAAAAGGATCCGGAGTCCAGCTCCGACCCCGCAGAATGCAAATGTGACTGCTAAAGACCCCAGGAGAGAAGGCAAAAGAGCTTCACTGAAGGAAGAAGAGGTCGTGCCAGTGGCCCCTCTACCTACTCCCAAGGCTTGCGCCAGGCAGGCCAATGTCTTTCGACGTTTGAGATGATCGAATGAGGCTGCCAGATTGTCACGGCTCTGGTGCGTGTCGTCAACTCAAGACCAACTGTTGTCCCCTGCCCTCTCTCCAGGGCGCAGTCAAGAAGAAATGACCAAAGTGGTCAAGGACTACTTCCACGGCTTAGGGAGTTCCTCCCTAGGTCAATAAAGACTGCTCCGCGCTAGCGGGGTCGAAGAAAAATAAGAAGAAGGAAAAGAAAGAAGAAGGATGGCGTCATTCATGGACGTTAATAAATATGAAGATGGCTTGGAAGCCAAATACTTCAAAGTCCCCCTGCAGCGGGAAGAAAAGAAAAGAATATCAGTATTTGAAAGGTTGATGTTCCCCGGTCAAGCCAAGAGGGGAGTCTGGAGGCAGGGAAAAAGAATGCAAGTCTTCACCTACAACATGGCATGGGTGACCAGCGAATGTGGGGTCCTACCCGAAGAACCATAAGAATTGGCCAAACTAGCCGGAAGTCCCGGGCCAATAACAAGAGGCAAAGCTGTAGAAGAAATGCTCAAAGCAGCCGAAGGAAAGCAAGTTATCACCACGTTAGCTGCCAACGTGGTGACTACCGAAGAAGAAAAGGTTCCTTCGCCAGCCTCGTCCGAAGGAGTCTCGGGCAAAGTGTTGGAGAGCGCCCCCGCTGCGGCAGCACTAGACCCAGCTGTCTTGATAATACTACAGAGATATCGATAAGAGATTGAATCTCTGAAAAGGCAGCTGAATGAAAAAATCGAACAAGTTTATGTTCCCTAGCAGTAGAATATGCATGCCGAATCATCCCGAGGAGCTCTTGGCCCGGCCGATGCTGCACCAGTAGCTACCTCTCAACCATCAGGCCACAACAAGGCCTCTTTCTAGCCGCACTTCCTGCAGCCACCACTAGAGCAACCGACACTTCCTCAAATGCAACAATTACCACCAATGACACCGTTGGCACTTCGTGTCGCGGCACCACTACTGTTACGTAGCAGCCTGCACATTTGCATCCAAAACCGGTGGACCCGGCCATGATGAATAAACTAATGGTAGAACAAATGATTGAAATGAAGCTAGCTGAAAGTGTTGACGGTGATATCGACACTTTTGATGTGTACAAGGTGCCATATCCACCGCAATATGCTGCAAAGACGCTTCCGCCTGGCATCAATAAATCACCCAAGTTTGAAAAGTTTACTGGGTATGGCTCTCCCAAGGAGCATATTGCTTACTATATGACAAATATGGGCGATCTGGCAGCAGATGAAGCCTACCAACTAAAATTCTTTGGGTCCTCGCTGATAGGCCTAGCTTTCGAATGGTATTCAAACCTGTCGGCCGGCTCTATTAGCAAAAGGGAAGCTATGCAACAGAAGTTCCGGGAACTGTTCCATGTTGCTGAAAGGGAGGTCACTGTGGCCGAGCTGTATACCTCCAGGCAGAGAAATGACGAGACAGCCCTGGAGTATATCAAAAGATGGCGGAATCTCAGCATGAGATGCAGGCGGCCGCCACATCAAGAAGATGCAGTGCAAATCTACAAACAAAATCTAAGGCGGGAGATCCTCAGAAAGATGATCAGGATTGAAATCAGGTCTTTCGACCGGCTAACAAATGTGGTGGCAGAGATTGAAGCTTTAATCTCTAGCTCCCCTTCTGCTCTTGCCACTGCAAGCCAAAAAGCCCGACCTGCTGACAAATGGCCAGCACCCAAGAAAGTCCACATAATTGACTTCAAGGCGTTTAACCAACAAAAAGAAAAGGATAATGGGGTTGCCAACCCTCTTCTTGCTAAGCTAGCTGAGCAACAAGAAGGCCCTTCCTTGCGAGCCAAAATGAAAAAACTTTACTCTTTCCCCAAGGATAGGACTAGGGTCCTCTTCGAATGGGCTATCAAATACAAGAAGGTCACCTTGCCGGAACCGAAGAGACTGGAGGATGCCAGAAAGAAAGATAATCCCCGCTTCTGCCCATATCACTAGATGCTTGGGCACCCTATTGAAGACTGCTACGTCTTCAAAGATGCTATTGAAAAGCTAATCAAGAAAGGGGAGCTACAAACGGGCGACTACAAGGTTGATCCTCCACGCCCTCATGAATTGTCATCTATGGAAAGAGCAGTCAATATGGTATCCTTATACCAGCAAGTACCCGAAGAGGTAGCTGAAGCTCGCATAGAGCGCCCCCATTAATATGCCCCACTGGAGCACTTCAGACCATGGAAGCTGAAAAGAAATTAGAAGTATTGAGTGCACCAGACAACTCGTTGCGGGGGCAGATGTCGGCCGCAGAAGGGAAAGAAAAAAACAAACTGAAGGTCAAGAGGGGGAGCATCATCCTCTCCTGTAAAACACTATCAGCCTCTCCCAGTGCAAGCCAAGCTGCTGAAGAAGAAGACAAAGAGATATGCTTTGCACCGGTGAGGGCTGGTCAAGCTAAAGTGTCTACCTCTCACCATAAGTCCTAGGAAAAGTTGGGGCACCCTCCTTTTAGGATTTAGGTGCTAGCTGATAAGCGCAGGGTTGAGATCTAGAGGGGGGGTGAATGGATCCCCTTTAGAAAATCTAGCAGAATTAGAATTCATACCAAAATAAAATCATATGAACTCTTTAATTGCGAGATAGAAGAGCATGTTGTGTCCTTGTGGTTTTGAAGTTTTGATGATGACAAATATTATGTCTCATTATATATATATTCTTGATGATATAATCTAGATGCATTTATTATTGATCTCATCATCTTTATAGCTATATGAAAATCTGTCAGAACAGGTTTTAAGAATGACTCAAAGTCATGAAGAGAAAGACAGTCACTATTGTCAAGATGGAATGACAAAAAGTCAACGCCACTGTTCAAAAAGGTGACAATAGGTCAACACATGTTAATCACTGCATTGAAGTATACAGGTCAGTGAATATGCCCTCTGTTCTATCAGGTAAGGACAGTGCACATTCATCTTTCATTCATGTATTTGTCAAGAGTAAGGTCGGTGCATGTTGAGAAAGGTCGATGCACATGTTCATTCTTATGCATATAGGTCGGTGCACATGTTCATCTCATTGCATGTAGGTCGGTGCACATGTTCATTTCATTGCATGAAGGTCGGTGCACATGTCCCTTTCATTGCATGAACGTCGATTCACATTTGCCTTGTGCATACATAAGGTCGGTGCACATGTTCATTACACTTGCATGAAGGTTGGTGCACATCTGCCTTGATCAGTTCTCAGGTCGGTGCACATTCTCTATCTTGCATTGTCAGGTCTGTGCACATTTGCACGATAGCATGAAAGGTATGTGCACATTTTACAACATGCTGAATACGGTCAGTGCACATATAAAGGTTATGCACAACAAGGACTATGCATGTTTTGCATATAGCACAACAAGGTCTGTGCATGTTTTGCATATAGCACAACAAGGTTTGTGCACATATGTTAGCGAGAGCATGCTAGGTCTATGCACATGCCACAACATGTTGAATGAGGTCGGTGCACATATAGAGGTTATGCACTATAAAGTCTGTGCATGTTTACATATAGCACTATTAGGTCTGAGCATATGTGCTAGCTTGCACTCTTAGGTCTGAGCATATGTGCTATCATGCACTATTAGGTCTGAGCACATGTACAAGTTTGCATAGTAAGGTCGGTGCATGTTTTCACTAACTGCATAACAGGTCGGTGCATAACAGGTCGGTGCATCTTCTCAACAGTAGCATATCAAGTCCGAGCACATGCATAAAAGGCCTAGTTAAAGTCGGAGCACATGTTGCATCAGGTCTAAGCACATAAAGTATTATGCATTAATGTTCATGATCTTCTGTGACTTATCATATGATCATTCAATTTTCATGGTTCTATTATATCATGATCATCCTTATAAACCATGCATAATAAGCATCTCTCTGAATTACTTATGATAATAAGGTGTTTGATTAAATGCTTTTTATCTTGTTAATAGGGACTTAAGACTAAAAGGTCTGAAGCAATAGGATCGAACACCTGAAGGGATGGAGATAGTCACATGGCTCAAGTTTCTATCTCACAGGCACATGATCCATAGCGAAGTCAGGACTGGAGATTCTACCACGTGGACAGCTTATCCTCAGCATCTGACACGTGGATTCCCAGCAGCGCACTCCAGTTGGAATCTTTGGGCGAGAAACGTGTTTCCCACACACCCAAAAGCTTGAGCTCATGGGACCCAAGCCTGAAGCTCTATAAAAGCTTCTCCTGTGATCAGATTTAAATATACACAGAGGAGAGAATAGAAGCATATATATTGAAAGAAAAGAGAGTGAGCTCGAGAGAAGAATCTAGAGAGCAGCAGAGAAGAATAGAGAGATCGAGATATTGAGAAAGAGATCAGAGAGAGAGTCATAAAGCAGTGAAGAGAAAGAGTGAAGATCTGAGAGTTAGAATAACAGAGTATCAAAATTTTAGAAAGAATCTGAGAGAAAGGAGAGTGTGAGTTAGAGAGAGAAAAGAGATCGTGATATAGTGAGGAAGAGAGAGCTCGAGAGAAGAGATTGAGAAGCAATCGAAGCAATTTTTGAAGATCTATTCTACTGGCCGTTGGCTCAGATCCAATCCAGACTTGTACCTGCGAGAGCTACATTTCTGCGTTTCATTTACAGCTTTCTGGTGCTTTGTTTCATCATTGTTTTCATACTTTCTTTTATTTAAACTTCAAGCTGTGTGTCAGCAGAGCAAGCTGTAATGCTCAGCGGGCGAGGTATGTACCTCGGACAGCAAGCTGTGATGCTCAGCGGGCGAGGTATGTACCTCAGACAGCAAGCTGTGATGCTCAGTGGATTAGCAAGATGTGATGCTCAGCGGTCACAAGCTGTGATGCTCAGCTGTAAGCAAGATGTGATGCTCAGCGGTTCAAGCTGTTAGGCAGCAGGAAGCCTCACTCTGATTTGAGTGGGGGATGGACGTAGGTCTGCGAGCTGCACACTGAACCATTTAAAACTCTCTATGCAGTGGTTTGTCTTGCATTTTACTCCATATCATCTATCACCCTTCGCTGGATGTTTTAGCATGGTTAATTGAGTGATATATATTCTGTTGAGTGAGTTTGCGTAGAGTGCTCAAAATCCTAGTCTGTCTGTGTGGAAGCTTAGTACTTGATATCGTGTCTGATAGAACTATGAGTTAGTATGAGGTAGTCATTTTGCTCTTGCTAGTTGATCATTTTCTATTTGTTACTGGAGAGCGTTTAATTTGATTAAGCCATCGGAGAGTCTAATTCTGCAACATTGTCTAGTTATAGTTTTTAATTGGACAGTTTTAAAGGTGAGACCCATTCACCCCCCTCTGAATCATGTTTGCACCATCTCACAGACTCAACAATTTGTATCAGAGCGGGTCCTTGATTGATCAGATCCAATGATCTGCAGAGGATCCTACTGGTTTTAGGTGCATCTTTGATTGTGCTGACCTTATTGTCCGAACTGTGGTTGAATTGCATCCATGGCTCTTCCACCGTTTTTCAATGGTTATAGTTTTGATTCTTGGCTTAGTAGCATCCGCAGGTATGTTAGATCTATTGATCCTGATCTATTGAAATTACTTTCACATGGTCCATATAGATTACCTAATGATAAGTCTAAATGGACTGATAATCATAGATATAAACATGCTGATAATCTTAGAGCTTTAATCATGATAAGAACTGCAGTTGATACTAATGTTTTTTCATCTATTTCAAACTGTAGTACAGTTAAAAGCATTCTGGATGAACTGACTCGTATCTACAAAGAGCAGGTAGAACAATGCTTGATGGCAAATGGCAGCGAATCAAGTAGCAATCAAAGTGAAGAAGAGGACGATGAACTGGTAAATCCATTCGACAACTTTTCTCCAGATGATTGACATGAAGCATATGCTGATTTGTTAGAAGCATATGAAAAATTAAGAAAACAACATAAAAAGTTGAAAAAGAAAATTGATCAGAACAGTACCAACTCATCTTGTGAAAATTTCTTGAATATGAAACAATCGTATGATGCTTGTCTATCTGATGTTCATTTGAATAAGAAACAAATCTGCTTGTTGAAAAATAAAAATCAAGAATTTGCAGACAAGATTTCAGAACTAGAAGAAAAACTAAGCTAATTTAATGATGATCAGATTTGTATCAAAAATCATGTTCAGAATGAAAAATTATTGAAAGATCTTGATTATGCTAACTTGGAATTGAATAAGCTAAAGTCTGAAAATGAAACTTACATAAAGCAGATTGAAGATAATGAAGAAAAAATCAAAAGACTTCAGGAAGAAAATAGTTTAAGGTCTAAAAAATTAGAGGCCATTAAAATTGTTAATGTGGATCTACAGAAAAATCTTGAAAAGGCTGAAACTAAATAGAAACAAGAAGTTATTTCTACCGATCGGACATTATTTGATGAGTTAGTTCAAAATGACAAACTCAATAAGGAAATCGGAAGATTAAAACTTGAAAATGAAAAACTAAAAAATTTGAATACAACTATTTCAGAGAGATTGCTTGTTTTAGAAAAAGGAAAGGTAGTTGATAATAATGAAAATGAGAAGCAACAAAATCTAGAAAAAAATTAAAAATCTAAAAATTGTTAATAAAATGCTGAATAAGAAAGTAGCTAATTGTGAGGAGGAAATGGCTAGCTATGATCGTTGCATTTCAACCCTTCAGTGTGAGAATAATGAGTTGAATGGTTTCTTGTTTAAGTCTGTTGAAGGGATAGGTTGCAATTCTGGAATTCAGGAGATTATCAGGAATCAGCTACACACAACTTTTGTGCATAGTTCAAATATTGCTAGCACATCATCTACCTCAGTAAAACAGCATGTTAATCAGAAAATTCAAAAATAGAATAAAAAGGTGAAAAATCAGAAAACACTGAAAAAGATTGACAAATTGCATGCAAATAATTCTCAGGCTAAGAAATTCTCTACTGTTAAAAGAAATAACATTGAATGTTTTTACTGTGGGAAATCTGGCCATATGATGAATGACTGTTTTATAAAGAAGAAGGATGATGTGAATTTTAGTAGAATTCATGCTAGGAATTCTCATACTAAGAAACCTTCTTCTATTAAAAAGAAAAGAATTCAATATTTTTACTATCATAAGATAGGTCATCTCATGCATGAGTGTAGACTAAATGAACAAGATGACCTGAATGTAAGTGCTATTCATGATAGAAACTTTTATGCTCAAAAAAGATCTAATCTTCAGAAGAAAGATATTAAATATTTTAAGTGTGGTAGATCTGGACACATTGCTGCACATTGTTGGCAGGTTCAGGGAAAGAAATTCAATTCTAAATCTGTTGAATTACTTGCAAACAGAAATGATTTTGGCAGAACTAAATTTATCTTTAACAAAAAATCTCGTGTGCTTTGAATGTGGGAAACCTGGCCACAAAGCCTTTGACTGTTGGCTGGCCAATGGTAAGAAAAATGCTAGAGTAGACAACAAGAAATTCCATGTTCTAGCTCATAGCAAAAATGTGAAATCTGTTGTGCATCGCCATTACTGTGGAAAGATTGGACATGTCATGAAAGAATGTTGGCATGTTAACAAAAATAAGAATTTCATTGTCAATAAACAAAAAATGAAAATTCCCATGGATAAGAAAAATCTTCAGTTTTCCATCTCATGTCATTATTGTGGACAATATGGGCATTCTATGCATAATTGTTCTGTTATGAAATCTGATGATCTTCTAACTAAGAAAATGTGGAAAGCACTCTCTAGAGGTGCCACTAATTTTTTAGGACCCAAGAATTCTTGGGTACCTAAATTTGCAAAATATGAAGTTATTTTGCAGGTGTGCCTTGGAACTGAGAAATAAAAGGGGTAAATAAACCAAGGCACCTGAATATGGTAAAAACCCCATTTCTGTTCTCAACAGGTCTGTTCATTTGAATTCTTCAGAAAAATTTTTTATAGCTGCATTTCATGCTAAATCTGATTAGTTAAAATTTTCATGCATACATATATTTATTTGCTTTGACATTTGCATTGCTCTAACTGAGTTTCTTCATTCATATATTGAGTTGTTTGTGCACATATTTACTGAATACATGTTGAATTCATTTCTCATCTACATGCATATATGTTTTGACATTGAATTGTTTCTCAAGTGGTTGCATGTTGTGAGGGAGATGAAACAAATTTAAATGCATGGAATTTCATGTCTGCATACATTTTCACATATGCATATCCAATTGAATTGTCTTGCATATTCTGAAACTGTTATGCATATTCATGCATGACTTCATGCTATATTAAATGGTTTAACACTAAAGGGCAGATTAAGTCTGTCTGGAAGTTCTAACCATGTGTGAGATGGTCTTTAGATCAAGTTCTCCACCTAGTACCATGAGTCAAATGTGCACATGGAGAAATTTAGAAATTCATGAGCATAGTCAAATAATTCCCAACAAAGTCTGCATATAGGTGCATATATGTGAATTGTATATGTCAATTGCAATTGTGTAAATGTGTGTATATGTCCTAATGCACATTTTAAACATTCACTGAAGATCTGTTGCATACATTTTTCATCTACATACACATGTGCTTGACATATTGTCATCAAAAGATGAGATGCACATAGGACTACTTTTGCATTGCATTATTTTGCATGACCATCATAGTATATCAAATGGTAAGTTACTAAAGGATAGATGCAATCTGTCTGGAAGTCTTTACTATGTGTGAGGTGGTCCTTTGGACATAAGTACTCCGCCTAGTACCATGGGTCAAATTGCACATAGGGTAGTCTAGATGATCATGATCATGAATCATAAAACCCTATGCTTAACTTTCATTTCATATGTTTCATAAAGTCAGGGGGAGTTAATCAGGGTAATTCTTGTATCACATACATATGTGGTTAGATTAATCCCCTGCATGGTTTTCATGTCATATATAATGGTTCAATGCATTTAGATAGGGAGAGGTCATAAGTGCTCATCATTCATGCTAACAATTTGTATCATAATGCCTGACCACTGTTTGCATTCACATATGTCATTTTAACAATTGGTATCATGCATACACTCAGGGGGAGCATATGTAGTCTTCTGAAAATGGATGGCTGGATATTCATCTTTTAATCCACTCTCTGCCTATTTCGGTCGAACAAAATGCTAACTTCGGTCAACCGATGCTCCCATCTTCATCTTGAGCTCATCCCTTTCATGAATCTGAATTTGATTGTATTCTGTTCCTGCATTTACTAAGGGAGAGCTAGATATTTTAGAGTCAATCTGTCTGATGGTCTTCTAGATTTCTCTACCTTTCTCTGAGTTCATCTCTATCTTTATACACTATCAGCTATTTTCTATGATTCACATTATTTGCTGATATCTATGATTGATTTTTCTGACACTACATTCTTTAGCTGGTCTGATTGAGATTACTTCACATCTGCTGAAATTTGAACATATCTGATCTCAGATTAATGTTTTCAACTTGATCTCATCCTTGATGAATAGCCTTTGTTGCACATCTCTTTGAAAATCTCTGTGACCTTGGTTTTGATAATTGGCTACTCTTAAACTTCTTTGTCTTGATCTATTTGTAATTTGGGAAGATTTCAATTTGTATACCTTGATTATAAATCTGAAAACCAGTTCATTAAGGAATCTTCTATTATACAGGTTTAAGAATGTCTAAAAGATCAAATTGGTTTAAGTCTAATGTATTCATTGAGTTTGGCTATGAATATCTTGAAAATATCTAAGTCAATCTTAATAAACCTCAACCAGATGCTTCTTGTTATATCTTGCAAAATCTTCTGAATTCTGAAAACTTTGAAATCATGACTTTCTTTGGTTGAGATACATGTAGTAAGTATTACTTTTAAACATCTGATCTTTCTGAATATGTCAAAAGGGTTAATAGTTGTCAGAGCAATGACTTTGGTCACTGAGAAATCATGTCCAAAGGACTATGTCATGAAGTGCCATAGTTAACTCTGCTAAAAAATTGATTAAAAATTAGGCAGAGCAATGACTTGTACACTGAGAAATACATCTCACTCGTCAAAGAAATGAGTTGAGGTATATCATGAGATGTCAATACTAACTCTGTGAATCATGACTGTTAGTCACATTAAATGCTTAGGGATAATGGCGTCTAAACAACATATATCATCTAGTTACAAAGTGTGTACTGAACAAGATTGCTCTTAAAATTTGTCAGCATAAATTTTTTTTAAACAAATGAAATATCTGAAAATCGTTGCAAAAGAGAACTTGCTATAACCATATATAGAATCAAATGATATCATGATTGTTTAACTTCAAAACAAATTTTTTTTTGTAACTCCTAAAGGAGTCAAGGTACTTTAATCAAGTAAGATGAAGGAAGGTTAAACAAGACCGTTAATATGAGGGCTTGGTTTATTTTTATTAAAAGTTGATTTCAGATATGAGTACAGAACTTTATTCGCAAACTGTGTTTACATCATATTTAAACCATGTAGTTCAATAAAGTTCATTCATAAGCCCTTATAATGGAAGACTATGAAAAACATCTCTATATTTAGATTTATGAAGTTGGTAGCCTATTGAAAATCTTTTTTTAATTACATAATTTCTATTTAAAGTTCATTTGGAATTCTTGTGCTCAATTTTCAGTTTCTGATGAAATTCCTTCTTTAGAATGCTCTTGTCATCTACCCGTCTCTGCTCAATGTCTTTGATGAAAGTCATTATAACCTAAACTCATCCTTGATTGTACATGTGGCTTTGCTCATACTGATGAATGTTTCAATCTGAATGTCTGATGACCTACTTCCATTTCAATTCCTCTGTATAGCCAATGGTGGAGAATAGATTGTCCAATCTGAATGTCTGCTTCAATTTGAATGTCCCTGTGATTTGCTGATCATTTGTTTCACTCCTTCTGCTCTGTCAAAAGGGAGAGTATTTGTTCAGGGGGAGTATAGTTGACAGCGAATCATTTTACATAATAGTACAAAGGGGGAGATCTTTTTGTCAACATCCTTTTATAACATATATTTCCTTTCAACAATTTAATGTTCCTTCCTTTTTGATGTTGTCAAAGGGGGAGAATTTTGTGAGTCATTGGTTTGGTTATTCTGTCATTCTGATACATGCTGCTGCATTCTGACAGATGATGCATTAGTAATTCCCATTTGATGTTGCGTACTGTGTCACATGATGCTTTATATTTTTAATTCTAACAGAGCTATTCTATGTTTCTTGTTCATGCATATTTCATACTGGCTTGATCATCATGCTGAATTTATTGCAATGACTCATAATATTACCATCATCAAAAAGGGGGAGATTGTTGTGTCCCTGTGGTTTTAAAGTTTTGATGATGACAAATAGTATGTATCATTATATATATATTCTTGATGATATAATCTAGATACATTTATTATTGATCTCATCATCTTTATAGCAGTATGAAAATATGTCAGAACAGGTTTTAAGAATGACTCAAAGTCATGAAGAGAAAGACAGTCACTATTGTCAAGATAGAATGACAAAAAGTCAACGCCACTGTTCAAAAAGGTGACAATAGGTCAACGCATGTTAATCATTGCATTGAAGTATACAGGTCAGTGAATATGCCCTCTGTTCTATCAGGTAAGGACAGTGCACATTCATCTTTCATTCATGTATTTGTCAAGATTAAGGTCGGTGCATGTTGAGAAAGGTCGATGCACATGTTCATTCTTATGCATATAGGTCGGTGCACATGTTCATCTCATTGCATGTAGGTCGGTGCACATGTTCATTTCATTGCATGAAGGTCGGTGAACATGTCCCTTTCATTGCATGAACGTCGATTCACATTTGCCTTGTGCATACATAAGGTCGGTGCACATGTTCATTACACTTGCATAAAGGTCGGTGCACATTTGCCTTGGTTAGTTCTCATGTCGGTGCACATTCTCTATCTTGCATTATCAGGTCTGTGCACATTTGCACGATAGCATGAAAGGTCTGTGCACATTTTACAACATGCTGAATAAGGTCAGTGCACATATAAAGGTTATGCACAACAAGGTCTGTGCATGTTTTGCATATAGCACAACAAGGTCTATGCATGTTTTGCATATAGCACAACAAGGTTTGTGCACATATGTTAGCGAGAGCATGCTAGGTCTATGCACATGCCACAACATGTTGAATGAGGTCGGTGCACATATAGAGGTTATGCACTATAAAGTCTGTGCATGTTTACATATAGCACTATTAGGTCTGAGCATATGTGCTAGCTTGCACACTTAGATCTGAGCATATGTGCTATCATGCACTATTAGGTCTGAGCACATGTACAAGTTTGCATAGTCAGGTCGGTGCATGTCTTCACTAACTGCATAACAGGTAGGTGCATAACAGGTCGGTGCATCTTCTCAACAGTAGCATATCAAGTCCGAGCACATGCATAAAAGGCCTAGTTAAAGTCGGAGCACATGTTGCATCAGGTCTAAGCACATGAAGTATTATGCATTAATGTTCATGATCTTCTGTGACTTATCACATGATCATTCGATTTTCATGGTTCTATTATATCATGATCATCCTTATAAACCATGCATAATAAACATCACTCTAAATTACTTATGACAATGAGGTGTTTGATTAAATGCTTTTTATCTTGTTAATAGGGACTTAAGACTAAAAGGTCTAAAGTAACAAGATCGAACACCTGAAGGGCTGGAGATAGTCACGTGGCTCAAGTTTCTATCTCACAGGCATGTGATCCAAAGCAAAGTCAGGATTGGAGATTCTGCCATGTGTGTAGCTTATCCTCAGCCTCTGGCACATGGATTCCTAGCAGCGCACTCCAGTTGGAATCTTTGGGTGGGAAACGTGTTTCCCACACGCCCAAAAGCGTGAGCTCATATGACCCAAGCCTGAAGCTCTATAAAAGCTTCTCCTGCGATCGAATTCAAATATACACAGAGGAGAGAAGAGAAGCAGATAGATTAGAAGAAAAGAGAGTGAGCTCGAGAGAAGAATCTAGAGAGCAGCAGAGAAGAATAGAGAGCTCGAGATATTGAGAAAGAGATTAAAGAGAGAGTCATAAAGCAGCAAAGAGAAAGTGGGAAGATCTGAGAGTTAGAATAACAGAGTATCGAAAATTTAGAAGGAATTTGAGAGAAAGGAGAGTGTGAGTCAGAGAGAGAAATGAGATCATGAGATAGTGAGGAAGAGAGAGCTCGAGAGAAGAGATTGAGAAGCAATCGAAGCAGTGTTTGAAGATATATTCTACTGGCCTTTGGATCAGATCCAAGCCAGACTTGCTTATGTGAGAGCTGCATTTCTACGTTTCATTTACAGCTTTCTGGTGCTGTGTTTCATCATTGTTTTCATACTTTCTTTTATTGAAACTTCAAGCTGTGTGTCAGCAGAGAAAGCTGTAATGCTCAACGGGCGAGGTATGTACCTCGGATAACAAGCTATTATGCTCAGCAGATTATCAAGCTGTGATGCTCAGCGGTCAGCAAGCTGTGATGCTCAACTGTAAGAAAGCTGTGATGCTCAGTGGTTCAAGCTGTTAGGCAGCAAGAAGCCTCACTCTGATTTGAGTGGAGGATGGACGTAGGTCGACGGGTAGCATACTGAACCATTTAAAACTCTCTGTGCAGTGGTTTGACTTGCGTTTTACTCCATATCCTCTATCACCCTTCGTTGGATGTTTTAGCATGGTTAATTGAGCAATATATGTTCTGCTGAGTGAGTTTGCGAAGAGTGCTCAAAATCTCAATCTGTCTGTGTGCATGCTTAGTACTTGATATCGTGTCTGACACAACTAAGAGTTAGTATGAGCTAGTATTTTTACTCTTGCTAATTTATCATTTTCTATTTGTTATTGGAGAGCGTTTAATTTGATTAAGCCATCTGAGAGTCTAATTCCGCAACATTGTCTACTTATAGTTTTTAATTGGACATTTTTAAAGGGGAGATTCATTCACCCCCCCCCCCCCCGAATCCGGTTTGCACCATCTCATAGACTCAACAGAGCATAACACATTTACCATAGTACTTCCTCAAACAGAAGTAATGATGGACACTTAGATGTTAGACTGATACTAAGCAGATTTCATAACCATGAATTGAAACAATAGATCTCACACACATGCAGCCTGATACTCTACTAAGCACGCGGACAACACTTCGTAGCTGTGTAGGATATGGACTGAAAACACACAGAAGAACTTTAAATAGTAAATGCTCAGATAGCCTGCGAAGGGGGATAGAAGATATGGCTTTGGACAGTCATACAAACCACAGTGCACAGAGATTTTAGACGGTTCGGTCTGCTACTACAGACCTACGTCCATCCCCCTCTCAAACCTGAGTGAGGCATCTACTGACTCACAGCTTGAACTGCTGAGCATCACAGCTTGCTTACACCACTGAGCAACACAGCTTGCTATCCGCTGAGCCTTACAGCTTAGCTAACCCAAGGAATCAATCCTTGCAGTTGAGCCTCACAGCTTGCTGTCCGAGGAACCAATCCTCGCCGCTGCCTCACAGCTTGAAGATAAATCCAAAAGAAAATAAGGAAACAAAAGAACAATAGAAAAGAAACGAACAAAGCAAATGTAGCTCGATGAGCACAGTGGTCTGGATTTGATCCAAAGACCACAGATCTGAAATATCTCCGGAAGCAAATGTAGCTCGATGAGCACAGTGGTCTGGATTTGATCCAAAGACCACAGATCTGAAATAGCTCTGGCTGCACACTCTTTCACTGCTTTGATACTTCACTTTTCATCTTCTTCCCCTCACGATCTCCTTCTCTGAACTCTCTCTTCTTTTTCTCAATTCTTTTCTTCTACTCACTCGATGTCTCTCTTCTCTTCACCGCAGCTCTCTTTCTTTACTTCTTCTCCTCGCAACACTCCTCTCTTGGCAGCCTTCTGCAATAGCTCCCTTCTTTTTTACTCACTTCCCTGTCGCAGCTTCTTTTCCCTTATTATAGAACAGGGTATCGAAAAGATGAGAAGGACTGTGAATTAATTTCAGCCACGTGGAATTTGGATATTCCCCAATCATTGGGCTCTCTGGAGTTCTGCCATGCGGGCATGTCTTTTCGCGCCAAAGAAATCATACGTCATGATAATACCAGAATTGCATATGAGGAGGTTAAATAATCACGTGCCTTGAAAATGTTTCATTGGGTTCACATGCCACTTTGTTACTGATTACATGGTTGAACTCCCTTTTCGGATCTGGACTTAAGTAAAGGGATTCAGACCTTCTGACTTAGTGCATCGAGGCAATGTTCTGATGCTCTAACCTTCTTCTATTACACCGACCTTGGATGGTGACTATGAAGAGCACGATGACATGATCATCATATATGCATCGACCTGATTAAACTTTACCACCATATGTGCTCCGACCTGATAATGCAAGGCTTCTACTACTTTGACCTTGTGCATTGTAATATGCACCGACCTGTCCTTAGAGTGCTCATACCTTTTTAGATAAAGATTTGTTCTTCTACATCGACCTGCCTCTTGAGTGCACCGACCTGCTCTTTCAACAGGTGCACAAGGTGCACCGACCTTAAGAGGATAACCATTAATGCTCCGACCTTATGTTGCTATCGCTGACTCACAAGCATCGACCACCTGTGATATGCATCGACCTTATGAAGTAACTTCTAGCATATAGTTCTAGGTGACATTGACCTATGCATAATGTGCATCGACCTGCCTGATCAAGGAATGCTGATGTGCATCAACCTGTTGGTCTTGAAACGTTGATGTACATCGATTTGAGTGAAATTACCAACACTACTGCACCGACCTTCTCATGGATATAGCACTTGAGTATCTTGATATGTCGATGCATATGAGTGTTGCTTTGACTTGTCAGCCTTCTTCAACAATTGCTACATCGACCTGATCCTTATGAAGTCTACCTGTCTCACAGCAGGACTCATTCTGCATCAACCTTATCTGGTAGTAGTCACATTGTTGCATCGACATGTCCGCATGAAACTCTTCCACTACATCAGATGCATTGAGGCAGAACTTAGCTGCATCGACCTGATACCCTTGCTCATTCAGAGTATGTCATCTTGCTCTTTCAGCTTCACTGATTTCTTCATGACTTTGACTTAGCCTTTTGCCTTATTCTCAGAGCCTGTTCTGTGGAGAATTCAACACACATCTTCTACATATAATAAGATCATATTAAGAGCAGTTATATCAGCAAAAGTGTAATGTATCACATCCATCAATGCAACATCAACAGTGTTTGGCATCATTAAACCATATTAATATCATGACATCATCAAAACCACAAAAATACAGCATTAACACATATGACATCATGCTTAGATGAGTCATAGTGTTTGGCATAATCAAAACCATAGGGATAGAACAATCTCCCTCTTTTTGATGATGGCAACACTATGAACACTGTGAATATTATGAGTCATAAAATAACAAACAAACAGACTCAAATCAACAAGAGACAAACAAACAAACTTAAATCAACAAGGGACTCAAATCTGCCTCATACACACACATGTTCATATTCTCCCCCTTTGACTTCATAAAAAAAGTAATAGTTTGATAAAATCAGTGGAGGTAAATGCAAAACATGCGTTGATATGATTGAGATAAAACTATTCTCCCCCTTTCCAAATGAACCGAAACTCTTAGACAATGCAAATCATGCAACCCTACTCCCCCTGAAGATGAGAGGTGATTTCCCTTAGGACTAATCCGACAGAGGGTAATTGAAGTGAGGATAGGGGTAAGACAGTGAGTATCAGGTATGACAATCAAGTTTAAGTAGAACATGCTGACTAATTAGATGTCGATGAAGCAATCTCCCCCTTTGACAGTACAGAGGGATTGGAATGGAAGTAAATCATCAGACATACAGAGTTAAACATACACAAGTTCAATGATAGGGTCAACAAAATCATAGGAACAGTCATAAATGAGTTCAAGTCATGACAGATTACATCAAGAATAGTGAGCATAATCTAATATTGAATTGAATTGCTGTGAAGTAGAAGGAGATGACATTAGTAATTTCAATTCAATAGTTTCAGTAAAGATAGAAACTGAACACAGGAGTTTTGGCTAAAATTCCAAATGATTAGATAAACCAAGAAGGTTTTCAATGAGATACCAATTTCATAAATCTAAGAATAAAAATGTTTTAGAGTCTTCCATTATAAGAGCTTATGAATGAATCTTTATCGAAAAGCATGGTTTAAATATGATGTATACAGAGTTTGTCAATAAAGTTTTGTACTCATATCTGAAATCAGATTTTAATAAAAATGAACCACACTTTCATGTTAACATCTAGTTTAACCTCCCTCCATCTTAAACATTCAATTTCAATGACTCCTTTAAGAATTACAGAAAGTAGTATTGAGGTTAAACAACCATGAATACTTTTGATTTTGTTCCTAAGGTTCAACGGTTTTCTTTTTCAACTACCAATCTCAAATTTCTTCTACTGTTCAACATCAATTTTCACATCAAAATTCAGGAGCAATTGAGTTTAGTACACACCTTGTAGCTAGAGGATACACGTTGTTTAGACGCCAGTATCCTTAAGCACTAGGAATGACTAACTGTCATGCTTCATATTGAACAGAGATAACAATAGAATGGCTTTTGACATGAGGCACAACACGTCTTAGATGAAGTGACCCAGTTGCTCACCACACCATGTCATTACTCTGCCATACTTTTCTCAGATTTTGCAATGATTTTCAGCAGAGATAACTATGGTACCTCATGACATAGTCTAATTTTAGACATGGTTTCTCAGTAGCCATTATCATTGCTCTGACATAAATTTACCCTTAGAAACTTTTCATATCTTTCAGATGTTTAAAAATGATACTCACTATATGTATTTCAACCAAAGAAAGTCATGATTTCAACATTTTCAGATTTCAGAAGATTTCACATGACTCAACATAGAGCAGATGGTTAAAGTTTATTAAAGTTGACTCAGATATTTTCAAGATATTCATAACTAAACTCAATGAATACATTAAACTTAAACCAATTTGATCTTTTTAGACATTCATAATCCTATATAACAGAAGATTCCTAGATAAAATATTTTTCAGATTTATGATCAAGGTACATGGATTGAAATCTTCCCAGATTACAGGTGGATCAAAAAAAATTCATAAGAACCCAGTATATCAATAGAAACAACAACAGGAACATGCACCATGTGTGAGAAACTTGATGTTCAGACATGTGACAGAGGTGGCCAATAGTGCATCAGGTTGATAGGAATTCAAGAGATACAGCAATTGAAGCCTAATCAGGTAGCAGATGTGACACACTTTCAGGTGACTTAAAGAACAGCAAGCTCCCCCTCAGCAAATGGAAGAGCAACTCACAATGGATTCTATAGCCATGAGTAGAATGAGCTCAATCAATTTTAAAACAGATAGAAATAGCTAGGTCAACCTGGTCGAACAGTCAGTTGACCTGTTGGAGTGAATTGAATTTTACTTCAGAGATTTCAAATATTGGTGGAGTAGAATGGATTTCACTTAAATTTGCAACACAAGACACCAACCAATAAGATTACTATAAAGAGAGCAGCTCATACTAAAGATGGGAGCATCAGTTGACCGAAATGAGTTATTTGGTCGACCGAAATAGACAGTAATGGAATAAGAGACATAGCGCAGATGTCAGTCATGCAATTTCAAGAACTTGATTTATGCTCCCCCTGAATGTATGCATGAATCAGAAAATAGGATATATCTAAATAATAAAATAAAATGATATGCATGAATGCAGACAATGATCAAAAATTATTGTGCATATGAACAACCTAATGCACATAATCAAACTCTAGAATGCATGAGCTCCCCCTATGTATGTGCATGCATGTTGAAGCAATCTTTTGACATTTTTGTTGATGATGATATGCAATTGAGTTAGGCAATATCATGCACATGAGCAACCTATAAAATACAGGGACTCCCGTTTTTTGAATGCACCACAAACATCAAATATGACATGAAAGTGGGGAGTTGTTTGATCTTAAACACATATGCATATGCATGAAACACAAAATTGCCTTCACTGACTTCCCCTGTCTATGTGCATTGTATGACTGAACTCTGAATGCAGCATATGCAATGAAAACTATGCATGGAGTTTAATGACTTCTGCTCATGAACAATTAGACTGCTATATGTGCAATTTTGACCTGTGGTACCAGGCAGAGGACTTGGTCTAAAGACCACCTCACACATTGTAAGAACTTCAAGACAGATCGCATCTTCCCTTCAGTAACTCACCATTTATATACCATAGAGGTCATGCAGAACAATGTAATGTAAATGCAGTCCTATGTGCATCTCAATTTTTGATGACAGTCTATCAAGCACATATGTATGCAGATGAAAAATGTATGCAATTCATTCTCAATCTTTTATATACATGATACTTATAAACACAACAATGCAAATATCAAATGCAAGTGTAAATATATATGCACGAGAATTTTAACTAATAGATCAAGCATGATATTCAGCTATCTGAAACAGATTATTGAAAACTCACATGATCAAACGAGTAAAAAATAGATATGGGGTTTTACTATACTCAGGTGCCTTGGCTTATTAACCACCTTTATTACTCAACCCCAAGGCAATCCTACAAACACAGAACCTCATTTTGCATATTGAGATATCCAAGAATTCTTGGGTCCTCCATGGTCAGTAACTCCTCTGTCAGAAGTTCTCCAAGATTTTAGGGCATTAATATCATCAAATTTCAACAGGTAACAATTAAACATCGAATGGCCATGAAAACCACAATAATGACAACAACCTGGATTCTTCATAGATTTCTGTTAGGTATGTTTTCTGAGATTCTGTAAATAACGAGGTTTGTTATCATTTTTGTCATGAACATTTCTTTTCTGCCAACAGTCCTTAACTGTATGGCCATACTTCCCACAATTAAAACATGAAACAAAATTTCTCCTACCGACAGCCATTCAGCATTCAAAGATTTTGTGGCCATGCTTTCCATAATTGAAACACTTCATATGCTGGCCTCTTGAAACAGATTCATTTTCCTTAAAAATATGATAGTTTGTAGGGAATTTAGCATGATTTGACTGTGAATTTTTCTTACCACTTGCAAACCAGCATTGAGCAATAGTATGCCCTACTTTATCATAGCAAAAGCAATGAATTATTCTTTTCTGAACATTAAGATTACTAACATGACTCCTCTTAGCATGCATTCTATTTTGTTCATCTTTTTGCAAGATAGAACAACTATTCATCATATGGTCAGATTTCCCACAGTAGAAACATGCAATACTCTTTCTCTGAGCAGTAGGGAATTTCCTAGCCTGAGAATTTCTATCATGCATTCTATCATCCTTCTACATGATAAAATAGTTATGCATAAGATGTCCATACTTACCACAATAAAAGTAGTTAGCATCAGTTTGTTTCAAAGCATTGGATTTCACATAAAAGTTCTTAGAGTGCATGTCATTGAACTTTATTTTCTGTGGTTGTTGAAGATTATTTTTGATTTTTCATTTTCTTTTTGAATTTTAGTTGCAGCAAATTATTTTGAGGATTGACTAAAGGTACCAGCCACTTCTGAGCTTCGTACAAAGGTGGTGTATAGCTGGTTCCTAATAGCCTTCTTATTTCCAGAAATATAGCCTATCCCCTTTCTTTGAGCATTCACATCATCTTCCAATATTTCTTTGCCTTTAATAAGTTTAGACAATGAAATATTCAAATCATGAATTTTATTTTGGAGTGAGGAGATGTGCAAATTTGAATTAGCCAGTTCTTCCTCACATTTAGCTACTTTATCATTCAACATGGCATTGATGATTTTATAACTTTCAATTTCTTGCATCAATGCATTTTCTCTTTCAAGTTAATTATCAGATAAACATTTTCCTTTTTCCAAGGTGAGTGGCCTTTTAGACATAGCAGAGTTCAACTGCTTTAATTCTTCATTTTCTTTTATCAAATTTAAAATCTTAGCCAAATGTTCCCGACCTTCATCACTCAAGGAAGCAATCAGCTCCTTATTTATTTCCTCATTAATCAAACAAGCATCAACTGATTGTTTCAATTTCAAACAATTTTTGCATGAAGAGTTTGAATTATTTTGTTCAATTTTCTTTTTTCTTTTTTCTTTTTAGATTTTGTTTTCTTAAATCTGTCAGACAGTTCTTCATACATGCCCAACAATTCATCGAAAGAAACTTTTTCAGATCTGGAGCTTGCCTGAGATGAAGAATCATCATTTAGATCACTTTTGTTTGCCATCAGACATTCTTGTTCCTCCTTTTTCTTATGGATGGCTACGCATCTATCCCATATATCCTAGGCAGTGTTGCAAGTAGAGAAACATGGAAGTATATTATTATCAATAGCAGATTTCATTAACAGAAAATCTCTTGAGTTATCAACATCTTTAGATCTATGATCCTTAGTCCATTTAGATTTTTCTTTAGGCAGTTTGTGTAGACCATGTGAAATTATCTTACACAAATCAGGATCAATTGATCTAACATACTTACGCATGCTGCTGAACTAGGAAGTGAAATTAGAACCATTGAACACCGGTGGAAGATACATTTAAACAATTCATAAACAACTCAAAGGAATAGATTAAGAGTGATAATAAAAAAAATGCACCTACAAATAGCGGGATCCTCTGCAGATCGTTGGATCTGATGAATTAGAACATGCTCTGATACCAATTGTTAGGATTTAGGTGCTAGCTGATAAGCGCACGGTTGAGATCCAGAGGGGGGGGTGAATGGATCCCCTTTAAAAAATTTAGTGGAATTAGAATTTAGACCAAAATAAAATCAGATGAACTCCTTAATTGTGAGATAGAAGAGCATAACACATTTACCAAAGTACTTCCTCAAACATAAGTAACGATGGACACTTTGATGTTAGACTGATACTAGGCAGATTTCATAACCATGAACTGAAACAATAGATCTCACACACATCCAGCCTGATACTCTACTAAGCACGTGGACAGCACTTCGCAGCTGTGTAGGATATGGACTGAAAACACACAGAAGAACATCAGATAGTAAATGCTCAGACAGCCTGCGAAGGGGGATATAAGATATGGGTTTGGACAGTCACACAAACCACAGTGCATAGAGATTTTAGATGGTTCGGTCTGCTACCATAAACCTACGTCCATCCCCCAATCAAACCTAAGTGAGGCTTCTACTGATTCACAGCTTGAACCGGTGAGCATCACAGCTTGCTTACACCGCTGAGCAACACAGCTTACTATCCGCTGAGCCTTATAGCTTTGCTAACCCAAGAAATCAATCCTTGTAGCTGAGCCTCATAGCTTGTTGTCCGTGGAACCAATCTTCGCCGTTGCCTCACAGCTTGAAGATAAATCCAGAAGTAAACAAGGAAACAAAAGAACAATAGAAAAGAAACAAACAAAGTAAATGTAGCTCGATGAGCATAGTGGTCTAGATTTTATCCAAAGACCACAGATCTGAAATAGCTCTGAAAGCAAATGTAGCTCGATGAGCACAATAGTCTAGATTTGATCCAAATACCACAGATCTGAAATAGCTCTGGCTGCACACTCTTTCATTGCTTGGATACTTCACTTTTCTTCTTCTTCCTCTCACGATCTCCTTCTCTGAACTCTCTCTTCCTTTTCTCAATTCTTTTCTTCTACTCACTCGATGTCTCTCTTCTCTTCACCATAGCTCTCTTTATTTACTTCTTCTCCTCGCAACACTCCTCTCTTGGTATCCTTCTACAAAAGCTCCCTTCGTTTTCACTCAGTTCGCAATCACAACCTCTTTCCCCTTTTTATAGAACATGGTATCGAAAAGATGAAAAGGACTGTGAATTAATTTCAGCCACGTGGAATTTGGATATTCCCCAATCATTGGGCTCTCTGGAGTTCTGCCACGTGGGCATGTCTTTTCGCGCCAAAGAAATCTCACGTAATGATAATACCAGAATTGCATATGAGGAGGTTGAATAATTACGTGACTTGAAAATGCTTCACTGGGTTCACATGCCACTGTGTTACTGATTGCAGGGTTGAACTCCCTATTCAGAGCTGGACTTAAGTAAAGGGATTCAGACCTTCTGACTTAGTGCATCGAGGCAATGTTCTGATGCTCTGACCTTCTTCTGTTGCACCGACATTGGTTGGTGACTATGACGACCACGATGACATGATCATCATATATGCATCGACCTGATTAAACTTTACCACCATATGTGCTCCGACCTGATATTGCAGGGCTTCTACTGCTTTGACCTTGTGCATTGTAATATGCATCGACCTATCCTTAGAGTGCTCAGACCTTTTTAGATAAAGATTTGTTCTTCTGCATCGACCTGCCTCTTGAGTGCACCGACCTGCTCTTTCAACAGATGCACAAGGTTCACCGACCTTGAGAGTGATAACCATTATTGCATCGACCTTATGTTGCTATCACTGACTCACAAGCATCGACCACGTATGGCACGCATTGACCTTAATGAAGCAACTTCTAGCATATAGTTCTAGGTGACATCGACCTATGCATAATGTGCATCGACCTGCCTGATCAAGGAATGCTGATGTGCATCGACCTGTTGGTCTTGAAACGTTGATGTACATCGACTTGAGTGAAATTACCAACACTACTGCACCGCCCTTCTCATGGATATAGCACTTGAGTATCTTGATATGTCGAGGCATATGAGTGTTGCTTTGACTTGTCAGCCTTCTTCAACAATTGCTGCATCGACCTGATCCTTATGAAGTCTACATGTCTCATAGCAGGACTCATTCCGCATCGACCTTATCTGGCAGTAGTCGTACTACTGCATCGACCTGTCAGCATGAAGCTATTCAGTTGCATTAGATGCATTGAGGCAGAACCTAGCTGCATCGACCTGATACCCTTGCTCATTCAGAGTATGTCATCTTGCTCTGTTAGCTTCACTGATTTCTTCATGACTTTGACTTAACCTTTTTCCTTATTCTCAGAGTCTGTTCTGTGGAGAATTCAACACACATCTTCTACATATAATAAGATCATCTTAGGAGCAATTATATTAGCAAAAATGCAATGTATCACATCCATCAATGCAACATCAATAGTGTTTGGCATCATTAAATCATATTAATATCATGACATCATCAAAACCATAAAAATGCAGCATCAACACATATGACATCATGCTTAGATGAGTCATAGTGTTTGGCATCATCAAAACCATAGGGATACAACACCTCCACCGCCTGTTGAAGAAGTGTACTTTCAAACTCCTCCTCCACGTAAGGGCATGGGGGAAAGAATGTCAACCTCTGAGGGATGGGATGCTTTCGGCGATGATAATAAGATGCCACTGGTCCCACCCAAAACCAAGACGGAAGGCAGCACTCCTGGCTCTTCCCAACTTGACCCTGCTGTGGTGGCGGAGCTATACCAAAAACTACATTAAATTGAAGGGTTAAGAAGAAAATAAGTAGAATGGGTTTATACCTAGCTATACCCGGGCAGGCTGGACCCTCATCTGAGATTCTACAGGGTGGTACTGAGTCACTTGAAGGCTCACTGTAGCTGGATATGCCCCAAATAACACATGATCGTGAAGGGAGCAACTTCCCTCGGTAGCTAAATCACGCGGCTTCCACATACACTTCAGCTTTCCAGGCACATCAGGGGGTAACTTCTACACCTCAGGCGATGCCCCTAATAAATCCGCTTCTACAACCAGCAGCCTTCTACCCTAGTCTGACGACTCTAGTAGTAATAGGCAAGCTAGGGGTGGAACAAGCAACTGAAATAAAAACTTTTGAGGAAGAAGTCACCAAGGCGGAATTATATATGATCAAACAAAAAGATGATGTGTCCGCATCAGACCACATTCAATGTTGGAAACATTTCAGTGCAAGATGTAAACATCCACCGAGCCACAAGGGTGCTGTCCAGATATGCAAGCGGAATCTGAAGAAAGAAATCCTACTGAGGGTAATTGGTATCAAAGTCAAGTCCTTCGATCAATTAAACAATATTACAGCTAACATTGAAGCCTTTCTGGCAAAGTACTGCCCGACTGTAACTACCACAATTTAGAAGAATAGGCCAGCTAAAGAGTGGTCGGCGCAAAAAAAAATAAACATTTTTGATTTTCAAGCCTTCGAGCGGCAAATGAAGAAATCAAAAGAGGCGGCTGGCCCTTCTTCTACCAAGCCCGCTGAGCAAAAATCCTCACTAAGGGGAAGAATGAAAAGACCATACTCCGTTCCAAAGGACAAGATGCAATATCTATTCGAGTGGGCCTACAAATATAACAAGGTCGTCCTCCCAAAGCTCAAAAGACCAAATGATATCAAAAGAAAAGATGATCCTCGATCCTGTCCCTATCATCAAAAGAGGGGGCATCTCATCGAGGACTGCTATGTATTTAAAGACATCATGGAGGACCTGATCCAAAATGGTGAGTTGTAGATAGGTGAATATAGGGTGGACCCACCTCGCCCTCACCAAATGCCTGTCCTTAAGACGGTGGCCAACACGGCCTCGCTGTATCGGCTAGAGCAGCACATCATCTGAAGTGCATTTCGAGCTCGCTCAATTGTGTCAAGAAATCGAACAAAATAATGAAAGATGCCAAGCA
This sequence comes from Amorphophallus konjac, assembly GCA_022559845.1. NCBI lineage: Eukaryota > Viridiplantae > Streptophyta > Magnoliopsida > Alismatales > Araceae > Amorphophallus > Amorphophallus konjac. Next base: position 217,621,531 of record CM040118.1, read on the forward strand.
AAATGCAAATGGTGCTCCGTTCTTGGGGCAAATATTGAGAACAAGAGAAATAATAAGCCCAAAGATAAAAAGAAAAGATACTGCTCTACTGTTCAATACGCTGTCAGCTTCAGTTAAGTCGATCAATTTAAGAATGGAGGTTACCAATGTCGGGGCTGACCGCAAAATGATGAAGATATGGAGGACAATCTATGACAAGTGTTCTCTTCAAATTAAAAGACCCAGCGCAATGCAACCGTCGCTCTGCATGCTCCAACATATGATGAAGAATGTTTAACTCTCTCTAAGGGGGGATGTACTCCCGCCCTCTACAATCCCGTCACAGGTCACTTCACTTGACATGGGGTAATTGAATAAACAATTGTCAAACATGGCTAGTTCATCCGAGAGAAACTCAACTGCATACTCCCTTCCCGGGGTCAATAGAAAAGCTATATACGCTTGACAGGGGGCAGGAATAAAAAGATATTCAGCTGCAATCAAACTTTGAAGTGCCTCTGAGCACAGCAAGATTTTATTCCTCGCTTGAAGGCTACCAATATAAAAAAAAGAAAAGAAAAGAAGGAAGAAAACAAAAAAAAATTGCTTCTATTATCCCCGCCCAGTGAGCTGGAAATAAAGAAACGAAGATGGTGGAGTCCGGTGACAAGATACCCTCGTTACTCTCTACATGACTTTTCGCAAAGAAAGCAAGCTATCCAATGCAATGTGATGGGAATCAACGTCGGGCACTAACATTTTATTTTTGCATTTGTATCCTTTTGTTTGCATTTATATCCTTGGGTTAATTGGTTTGCAATTGTATGGCAATTATAAGCCAATATGTTAGTCCTTGGGAATCTTTGGGTTTCTTTGCAAAAAGCCAGTAGGTCTAGTAGGGTCCCCCACCCTCTTCTCCATTGGTCCACCTAGGATCATGGGCCCTATGAGCTGGTCCTTGGTCCATGGGAGGACTTGGACCAAGGAGACAAAAAAAGAAGAAAATTCAAAATGTGTACCCCCTTTTCAAAGGGGCGCCCCCCTTTTATAGTATTTAATTCCTGTTATAATTTTTTGTTAATTGTCATTTCATCACATGGGATGATTAATATCGTATCCCCCATTTTCCCCTCTCTAACCCTAGATCTAGGGATAGTTTAGGTCTTTTATCTATTTCTATATAAGCTTGTATTTCCACATTTCATAGAATTAATGCAAAGAAAATCAAGAATTGTTCTTTGCGCCTTGGCACCCCTCTCTCCTCTCTCCCCCTTGTAGCAGAGATTGCTGCCAATTCTTGGGTGTGAAGCATTAAATATTGGAGTGAATCCAATCACTACCTCTTTCCTGGAGTGTGAAGCTCCGCCACCGCCACCATCGGAGCCGCCAACGAGCCGCCACAAGCCACCCTCCACCCTGCTGCGCTGAACCACAAAATCCAGAATAGCAACCTAAAGAACAGATTTTTGAGTCCTCTTTCCAACAGTGCCAATCGCGTCTTGATCTGACACCGTATTTGGGCGCACTGGCCGTTCTCGTGGACGCGTGCATTTCTTCTCCGAGGCAGGCCTACAAAAGGGGGTCACCAGATAATTCCAACAAAAATACGCCGGGGTAGCTTCAGTGATCGCCACTCCCAGGGGTCGACCAGGGACCCTCCGCCACCGTCTCAGTGCACCGCCACCTTCAGAAGATCCCAGGAGGTCGACGTCCCTTTGGACGTCCGTGTTCGCTGTCCTGCTTGCCAACAACTCGCCGAACCAGAGCCGCTACCCACCGCTGCCCGGAACTCGCCGCCTTGCTGCCTGTTAACCCAAATTCGGTGATCCCTGCATGTTTGTGTAGCTCTTTACCTCCCTGCGTGGAGTGGGTAATAAATTTCACTTCTGTAATATTTAGCTAATTACAGTACCGGGAGTACGAAGCTTGGTCGGTAACGCCTTCCCCATGCCCGGTAGCGTGGAGGTATTGTTTCCACTCCTCACTCAACATTTTTGCTTATTTCGTATATAATTCTATATGTCGCCGCATGAGTGTGTTAGAATTCTAGCTCGATTAATTTAGTCACCGCTGCGAGCGAGTGAGTGGAATCGTGCCGTGACTCGATCCGAGCATGCGGAAAAGCCAATATCTGAGACTCATTATCGATTTCTCAACCACGCAGATCCACGCATTTCCCTCGCTTAGGGACGTCCGTGAGCTAGAGTCCCAGGTTCGCATCCCGTACGACATCAAATTGGTATTAGAGCAAGTCGAGTCTAGGGTAGTCGGTCCAAGGTGTCACATTGCATTCCGATACTCGGTATATCAAAAGGTGTTCCCGGAATGATAGGTTATGTAATGCCCTAGATCTTGTTGGATCTTTGTTGGATCTTTCGGACCTCTTTCGGATTGGTTTCGTTGAGTTTTGGTTCACTTTGGTGGCTTCCGAGTTGAGTTTGACGAGCCGTGTGGGTTTTTCTCACGTACTAGTTACGGAACCCTACGGTGAGTTTGTTTGTCAATTCTCGAGCTCGTGGATGCTGCAGCGACGATGTACTCGTCGAGCCGGTCGTTTCGGCTATTTTTGCGTATTTTTCTGAATTTGTGCATTTTCGGCGCATTTTCGGAATTTTCGGAAATTAGGAAAATTTCCTAATTTCTTTTCCTTTTTCTTTTCTCTTTCTCTCTCTCCTTCTCATTCGCGCGACCGTCTCTCTCTCTCCCGTTCTCTCTCGTTCTCTCCCCTTTCCGGCTCCGGCTGCAGACGGAGGCGTAGGTGGGCGAGGCGGTGAAGCCGTGGAGCTGGTTGGATGCGCGATGGAGCGAGGATCGGATTGATTCTGGCGCGATCCCGATCGGTGGATTCAAAGCCGGTGAAATTGATTCGTGAGTGGTTTTCGGCGTGGTTTAGTCCTTTCGGGGCGCGGTTTCTTCGGTGGAGGTAGGGTGACGGATCCTTGCTTCTTCATCTTCGTTTTCCCTGCCATTGCACGGCGTTCGGCTAGGAAACGAGCGTGTTTGGGCTTGTTTTGCCTAAACCGTGATTTTCGTGGTTTTTAGGGTCGGCCGGTAAACGGTGACCGTTTGCGGTTCAGTTAGTTTCTAAATGACCGCAGGGATGTTAGAATCCCATCCACGTTGGTTTTGTGCGATTTGGTGTTCATTCGAGGCCGGTAGAAGCCTGGGAACCTCGGTGACCCATTTAGGGTTGATTTGGTAAAATCGCCCGAATCTTGCGTCTTTGATGTTGCATGTGGGGTTTGGAGCCCCTTGGTGTTGTCTTTTGTCGTTGCGGTGTGTTTCCCCTGCGTTTCGGCGTGAATGGGGCGTGGAATGGGCCGATCCGGCCATTCCCTTGTTTTTCCGCCGTAACCGAAGTAGCGGTCTAGCCAGCGACCGTCACTTTCTTTTGACGGCCCTACGATGGACCGTTATTTGGTTTGAGGGTTTATTAGCCCTTTTGTTTCTGGGTAAGCGACGGCCCTAGCTTGGAGCGTCGTTCCCGTGTAACGCGCCGGTGCCTAGCCGTTACTGTGCTTTCACCGTTTTTCCTTGGCGTTAAGTCAGCTGATGTAACGCGCTTGACCCAGTGCGTTAGATGGAAATAACGCGCCTTGCCCTAGCCGTTACTTTCCGTTGACTGACTTTGACCTGTTGAGGCGGTTCCTCCGACGGATGTGTTCCCATCCGTTGTTTTGAGTATAACGTGCCTGCCCCTGGCCGTTATATTCTGCGTGGACGAGGTTGGGTGGCTGTCCCGTTGGAAGCGACGGTGGAGCCCCTGTGCGTCGTTAGAGAGTAACGCGCTCACCCCTGTCCGTCGTTTGCTGTGGTGTTGGGTTGAGGGTGGCTATGCCGTTGTGAGTAACGGATAGGCCCCCGTGCGTCGTTTGGTTCTGACGGCCCTCCCCTACCGCGCTGTTTCGTGAGTGACGCGCCTGGCTTAGCGCGTTGCTTCGTTTTGGGTTTGGGTGGCTATGCCGTTGGGGGTAACGGTGGAGCCCCTGTGCACCATTTGCTTGTAACGCCCCTGGTCCCGTGCGTTACTTGGCTTTTGTGTGCTTTGTAGGTTGTTAGGGTGGTGTGTGTGCCGGCCTGTGTCCGTCCGTCGTTTGGGAAATAACGCCCCTGAGCTAGACCGTCACTTGCTAATAACGGTCTAGGGCCTGTGCGTTACTTCCTTTGTGCCTTGGTTTTCCGCCCGATGATTCTGTGTGTCTTGGCTTGTCCTTATGGTCTGCCCGTTGTCCTGTGGATGTCTCCTGACGTCCTATGAGGGTTAAGACTACGTTGTGAGATAGCCAGGAGTCTTCTTACTTGTGGTAGGATTCTTGATCCTACTCTTGTATGCTTTTATTGTTTGGTTTCGGTCAACCCGGTGTGACCCAGTGGTTGACATGTGACCTTGTTTGTGCGTGTCTTGGCGATTTTGACCTGTCCAAGACACTGCTTCTGGATGCTTCGAGGTGTTGTTCTACCTCGGTTTGCGTGTCCAGCTGTGCTGAGGGTTCTTGATGTTTCCCTCAGGTCTCCGTGTATTGTTTTCTGCGGAGCGTGGTTTCTCTGGCTTAGGATTAGACCGATTGGTGGCTTGTTCCGCTGTTTGTGACGATCTTGCCTTGAGTCGTTCGACTCAGGATCGTTACATAGGAGGACTAGTTTCTTGTCCTGAGTTGTCGGCAGTGGCGATGCTGCCATTTGGTGCCTCGAAGTACGTGTTGAGGGGCGTGGTCGCCCGTTTGTACTTCAGCACTTGTGTTTGAGCTTCTGTGTCGTGTGAAGCCTCCACTTGTTGTTGCCTAAGGTCTGTTGAGTGCCGACCCGCTAGCGGATGGCGGAGGGTTATTCCCGGTGAGCGGTTTGTAGTTAGTTCCGCGGGCTCCTAGTCAACGGTAGCGTCCTACCGAGGGAGAATACTAGCTAGAGGACCTGGCTTAGACTATAGCCAGTGTGTGCACACGTGGTCAGGGACGGAGGACTTACGTCGACGGGCGTGACCCTGACTAGTTACTTGTTTGTTGTTCCTGTTTGGTTCAGCTTGTGTCTCTGTCTCTACTGTTGTTATAGCAGTGTTGTAGGCGAGACGCTTGAGGTGCGGCGTAAGACGTCAGTGGACGCAGCTGGCTTTTTAAGGGGGTGCTTCCGTCACGTGACGCTTAGCTCTCCCGTTTTCTTACGCGTTGTGACCTTTGCGAGTTGTCCGTTCGTGGCTGTGCTCGAGGTCAGTGTTCTTCCATCTGCACGATGTTCTGATCGTGCGTGGGGCTTTGTGCATGACGTTCTCTGTCGTGTTTTGTCTGTTTCCCGGTGTCGGCGTTCGCCTTCGCCTTTGTTTGGGGCTGGTTGACAGGCTGGTGTACCCTTCTGTGTGTGTTTAGGGTCATCCACCTGTTGCCTTTTTGTTTGGAGTAGTTTGGGATGCCGAGGTTAGTTTGGTAGCCGCTTGTTTGGTGCGGGTTCTCACCCTCTCCTGTGCGTTCCCTACTCCTATTTCCCGTCTGTTCCTTTACAGCTTTGTAGTGTAGCTTTTCCTGCTTTGCTACACCTGCTGTTCTTGCTGCTTTGTTGTTGCTTCCGTTGCCTTTGCTTTGTGCGCTGTCCACTGGGGATCCGCGTGACCCCTACTGAGTTTCTGTTGTGGCTCACCCCTGCTGCTTTTCAGGTGGGTTTCGCCGTCTGCCTCTGCTGTTCTTGGTGGAGCGCTCTCTTGCTGTTGTAGCTGCCAGCCGTACCTGCGTCGGGCTTCTCCCGACTTCTGTGTACGTTTCTTTCTGTCGTACTGTACTGTGCTAGACTTGTTGTCTCTCCTTTGGGCTGGACTCTGTGTATAATTGTAATTGTTGAAATTTTAATGAAAAGGTAATTTTATTTCTGCTATTTTAGCAATCCAATCTAATGAAATTGCTTTCTGTTATATCTCTGTGGCTTCAATGTACTCTACACATGCCTTTTATCCCTTCGGCGCTTTCCCGCGCTTGGGAGGCCTCGCGGGTCCCTCATGGTATCACGTGTATTCGGTATTTATACCGGGTGCACCGGGTATCCAGAATCCGGGTCATTACAGATGGTATCAGAGCAGTGTTCTGAGATGTTCGGAGTTTTTCTTTTCCGAGCTATCAGAGCGTTGTTGTGTGAAGTACATGGGAATCCGAGATATACAGTTTCCAGAGTCCTTAGGCCCAGTACAGTCTCTTGCTGGCGTAGGTGTTGCGATGGTTTATCGCAGTGCTTCTCGCGTGTGGTCTTGTACGTGCTTGGTTGGCACTGTACGAGATGGTTTTTGCTCTCGTCTGGATGTGACGATGTGCTTCGTTCGTTTTGAAGTTGGTCTCGATCGTGTTGCGCTTGGCAGTGTTTGTCGGTTGGCATGAACCTGCAGTGCATTGTTCGAGCTGTTTTCTGTATTTTGCTCAGGTGGCTTGTGACTTTTTAGCGTTGGTGTGATGGCCATGCACGTTCTTACGTTGCTTTGGTTATCCAGGCTTGAGTCTGCTTAGCTTCTGATGCATTGTTGTTTTCGTTGTTTCGGTTGTCGTGTTGCCTCGATTGAGAAGTTGCTCGAGCGAACCTAGGATTTTCCCTTCCTGGTGAGCTGTTATTGTAGAGCTTGTTGCTTCTCGTCCCTTCTTGGTGAAGTTTTTTCGAGGTTAGCCTTGGAATTGTTGTCTTAGTGCTGCCTTGTCCTATGTCTGCTTAAGCGTAGACAGCTCTGTGTTGAGCCTGATCTGCTCCTTGTTGTACGGTTGCTTGGCTTTGGACTCCGTAATGGTGTTAAGAGCTGTTGTGCACCGTAGTTGTCGTGCTGTGTCTAACGGCCGATGCGTTGTGAAGGCTCATTTGTTGTTTTAGGACGTGAAGGTAAGCTGAGACTGATGCTTTCCTTGTGCTTTGTGCTGAAGCTGGTGCTCTTTTCTTATTGCACTTAGGCTCTTTGTGTTAGGTTATTCGCTGGATTGGTGCTCGTGGCGTGTGAATTGCGATCTTGTTGATTGCGATGGCGCTGGTGTGTGCTGAGATGCGATTTCCGATATTGTTCTGTTGCCTGTGCACGTTGTTGAGAGTACAGCTGTTGTGTGTGGGTTGGCTACCCACTTGTCGAGAGGTTCTTTATTTCTCGATGTGACTCCGTCTTGGCTTCTCGTGCCTTGATGTCGTCAGTTGCCGTGCCTTTGTTTGTGGTTTTTCTTGTGTTGGCATTGGCAATTGTGTGAGTGTTGGGGAATTGGTTGGCATTCCTTGCTGATTAAGTACCCTTTGCTCTGCTTTTTCCTTCTTGGGTGTTGTGCTCTTGAGGCGTGTTGCTAGTCCTTAGTTGCGTTCTCCGAGATTGTTGTCGTTTCTTGTTGTTGTGGGTCTTCTCTTGGTGAGTAGTTTGATGCGTGACCTGACTTTAGTGGTCGTGTGCTCAGCTGTTCTTGTGCCTTGTTGTGACCCTGCTTGCAGACGTGTTTCTTGGCACTGCGTGTTGTGCGGAGCCAAAATTCTGCAGGTGCTGCCGTTGTGTTGCTTTGGCGCTGTTTCTTTATGATTTTGCGTTCTCGTCTTGGACCATTGTCTTGTTAGTTAGCTTTGCTGTGCTCCCTTTTCCTTAGTGGAGTTAGCTTGCGACTTGATCAGATGTGATATCTGAGTGAGTGCTGACGTGATGGTGTTTGTGGTCCAGTGGTGTTGTTGTCGTTGGTGTCCTGTGTGCCAGGTGTCCCCTGTTGCCTTTGGCACTGGAGCCGATGATGTGGTCGAGCTGTCAGCTGTGAGGACTGTGTCTCCTTGTGTAAGCTGCTGCTTGCCGTGTTGTTGTTGTGTTTTCGGTGTTGGTTCTCGATTGTTGTGGCTGTCGTGTCTCCTGCTCTGTGAGACGTAAACGACGTTGCCCTTGCTTCGGAGGTGTCAGATGTGTTCACTTTGGTGCCGTACTCGTGCTGTAGACTTGCTGTCTTGGAAGCTAGAGTGTGTACCTGTAATTGTGGTCTGACGCTGTTCCTCTGAGCTGTATTTTTTCGAGATTTGTGTTGTTGGGTTGTTCTTCCCTGCTTCTCCTTTGTTAGTCCTTAATTTCGAGGGCGAAATTTCTTAAAGGAGGGGAGGATGTAATGCCCTGGATCTTGTTGGATCTTTGTTGGATCTTTCGGACCTCTTTCGGATTGGTTTCGTTGAGTTTCGGTTCGCTTTGGTGGCTTCCGAGTTGAGTTTGATGAGCCGTGTGGGTTTTTCTCACGTACTAGTTACGGAACCCTACGGTGAGTTTGTTTGTCAATTCTCGAGCTCGTGGATGCTGCAGCGACGATGTACTCGTCGAGCCGGTCGTTTCGGCTATTTTTGTGTATTTTTCTGAATTTGTGCATTTTCGGCGCATTTTCGGAATTTTCAGAAATTAGGAAAATTTCCTAATTTCTTTTCCTTTTTCTTTTCTCTTTCTCTCTCTCCTTCTCATTCGCGCGACCGTCTCTCTCTCTCCCGTTCTCTCTCGTTCTCTCCCCTTTCCGGCTCCGGCTGCAGACGGAGGCGTAGGTGGGCGAGGCGGTGAAGCCGTGGAGCTGGTTGGATGCGCGATGGAGCGAGGATCGGATTGATTCTGGCGCGATCCCGATCGGTGGATTCAAAGCCGGTGAAATTGATTCGCGAGTGGTTTTCGGCGTGGTTTAGTCCTTTCGGGGCGCGGTTTCTTCGGTGGAGGTAGGGTGACGGATCCTTGCTTCTTCATCTTCGTTTTCCCTGCCATTGCACGGCGTTCGGCTAGGAAACGAGCGTGTTTGGGCTTGTTTTGCCTAAACCGTGATTTTCGTGGTTTTTAGGGTCGGCCGGTAAACGGTGACCGTTTGCGGTTCAGTTAGTTTCTAAATGACCGCAGGGATGTTAGAATCCCATCCACGTTGGTTTCGTGCGATTTGGTGTTCATTTGAGGCCGGTAGAAGCCCGGGAACCTCGGTGACCCATTTAGGGTTGATTTGGTAAAATCGCCCGAATCTTGCGTCTTTGATGTTGCATGTGGGGTTTGGAGCCCCTTGGTGTTATCTTTTGTCGTTGTGGTGTGTTTCCCCTGCGTTTCGGCGTGAATGGGGCGTGGAATGGGCCGATCCGGCCTTTCCCTTATTTTTCCGCCGTAACCGAAGTAGCGGTCTAGCCAGCGACCGTCACTTTCTTTTGACGGCCCTACGATGGACCGTTATTTGGTTTGAGGGTTTATTAGCCCTTTTGTTTCTGGGTAAGCGACGGCCCTAGCTTGGAGCGTCGTTCCCGTGTAACGCGCCGGTGCCTGGCCGTTCCTGTGCTTTCACCGTTTTTCCTTGGGGTTAAGTCAGCTGATCTAACGCGCTTGACCCAGCGCGTTAGATGGAAATAACGCGCCTTGCCCTGGCCGTTACTTTCCGTTGACTGACTTTGACCTGTTGAGGCGGTTCCTCCAACGGATGTGTTCCCATCCGTTATTTTGAGTATAACGTGTCTGCCCCTGGCCGTTATATTCTGTGTGGACGAGGTTGGGTGGCTGTCCCGTTGGAAGCGACGGTGGAGCCCCTGTGCGTCGTTAGAGAGTAACGCGCTCACCCCTGTCCGTCGTTTGCTGTGGTGTTGGGTTGAGGGTGGCTATGCCGTTGTGAGTAACGGATAGGCCCCCGTGCGTCGTTTGGTTCTGACGGCCCTCCCCTGCCGCGCTGTTTCGTGAGTGACGCGCCTGGCTTAGCGCGTTGCTTCGTTTTGGGTTTGGGTGGCTATGCCGTTGGGGGTAACGGTGGAGCCCCTGTGCGCCGTTTGCTTGTAACGCCCCTGGTCCCTTGCGTTACTTGGCTTTTGTGTGCTTTGTAGGTTGTTAGGGTGGTGTGTGTGACGGCCTGTGTCCGTCCGTCGTTTGGGAAATAACGCCCCTGAGCTAGACCGTCACTTGCTAATAACGGTCTAGGGCCTGTGCGTTACTTCCTTTGTGCCTTGGTTTTCCGCCCGATGATTCTGTGTGTCTTGGCTTATCCTTATGGTCTGCCCGTTGTCCTGTGGATGTCTCCTGACGTCCTATGAGGGTTAAGACTACGTTGTGAGGTAGCCAGGAGTCTTCTTACTTGTGGTAGGATTCTTGATCCTACTCTTGTATGCTTTTGTTGTTTGGTTTCGGTCAACCCGGTGTGACCCAGTGGTTGACATGTGACCTTGTTTGTGCGTGTCTTGGCGGTTCTGTCCTGTCCAAGACACTGCTTCTAGATGCTTCGAGGTGTTGTTCTACCTCGGTTTGCATGTCCAACTGTGCTGAGGGTTCTTGATGTTTCCCTCAGGTCTCCGTGTGTTGTTTTCTGCGGAGCGCAGTTTCTCTGGCTTAGGATTAGACCGATTGGCGGCTTGTTCCGCTGTTTGTGACGATCTTGCCTTGAGTCGTTCGACTCAGGATCGTTACATAGGAGGTCTAGTTGCTTGTCCTGAGTTGTCGGCAGTGGCGATGCTGCCATTTGGTGCCTCGAAGTACGTGTTGAGGGGCGTGGTCGCCCGTTTGTACTTCGGCACTTGTGTTTGAGCTTCTGTGTCGTGTGAAGCCTCCACTTGTTGTTGCCTAAGGTCTGTTGAGTGCCGACCCGCTAGCGGATGGCGGAGGGTTATTCCCGGTGAGCGGTTTGTAGTTAGTTCCGCGGGCTCCTAGTCAACGGTAGCGTCCTACCGAGGGAGAATACTAGCTAGAGGACCTGGCTTAGACTATAGCCAGTGTGTGCACACGTGGTCAAGGACGGAGGACTTACGTCGACGGGCGTGACCCTGACTAGTTACTTGTTTGTTGTTCCTGTTTGGTTCAGCTTGTGTCTCTGTCTCTGCTGTTGTTACAGCAGTGCTGTAGGCGAGACGCTTGAGGTGCGGCGTAAGACGTCAGTGGACGCAGCTAGCTTTTTAAGGGGGTGCTTCCGTCACGTGACGCGTAGCTCTCGCGTTTTCTTACGCGTTGTGACCTTTGCGAGTTGTCCGTTCATGGCTGTGCTCGAGGTCAGTGTTCTGCCGTCTGCACGATGTTCTGATCGTGCGTGGGGCTTTGTGCACGACGTTCTCTGTCGTGTTTTGTCTGTTTCCCGGTGTTGGCGTTCACCTTCGCCTTTGTTTGGGGCTGGTTGACAAGCTGGTGTACCCTTCTGTGTGAGTTTAGGGTCATCCACATGTTGCCTTTTTGTTTGGAGTAGTTTGGGATGCCGAGGTTAGTTCGGTAGCCGCTTGTTTGGTGCGGGTTCTCACCCTCTCCTGTGCGTTCCCTACTCCTATTTCCCGTCTGTTCCTTTACAGCTTTGTAGTGTAGCTTTTCCTGCTTTGCTACACCTGCTGTTCTTGCTGCTTTGTTGTTGCTTCCGTTGCCTTCGCTTTTTGCGCTGTCCAGTGGGGATCCGCGTGACCCCTACTGAGTTTCTGTTGAGGCTCACCCCTGCTGCTTTTCAGGTGGGTTTCGCCGTCTGCCTCTGCTGTTCTTGGTGGAGCGCTCTCTTGCTGTTGTAGCTGCCAGCCGTACCTGCGTCGGGCTTCTCCCGACTTCTATGTACGTTTCTTTCTGTCGTACTGTACTGTGCTAGACTTGTTGTCTCTCCTTTGGGCTGGACTCTGTGTATAATTGTAATTGTTGAAATTTTAATGAAAAGGTAATTTTATTTCTACTATTTTAGCAATCCAATCTAATGAAATTGCTTTCTGTTATATCTCTGTGGCTTCAATGTACTCTACACATGCCTTTTATCCCTTCGGTGCTTTCCCGCGCTTGGGAGGCCTCGCGGGTCCCTCATGGTATCACGTGTATTCGGTATTTATACCGGGTGCACCGGGTATCCGGAATCCGGGTCGTTACAGGTTATGGCTATCGGGAAGGTAGCACACTTGCGTGAGTGTGATCTTCGGATCAAACCTCTGCCACGTACCGGATACTAGTTGAGTCTAGGTTTGTAGTCGAGTCTGCATTCCAATTTTGCATTTTTGTTTAGGGTCGTGTCTAGTGTCTTGTCACCAAGTGTCAGAATGGCCATCCTATAGCTCCCTGTGTCCCATGGATCCCCAAAAGCCCACATCATATGAATGGTTGCGACACACCCAAGGATGGGGAACCCAACCCTTCCACCTCCGTAGGCCCGAAGCCTCGGACTTCTATGGCTCCAAAGTCCCGAGCGACTACCTAAAGTGGGAAGCCGCTATGGACAACTACTTTGAGTGTTACATTATGTCCGATGCCATGGAAGTTGATTTTGCCACAAAGCGTATTTTTCACAAAGCTGCCAAAAAATGGAGAGACATAGAATGCTTGAGGGAAATTAGGAGGCAATGGCCTATAGAGTCATGGCGTGAGATGAAGGGTGAGCTTAGAAGGGTCTACCTACCCCGCCCAGTCACCTCCAACCGACCCCACCCAATCACCTCCAACCAAGTGGGTAATAGTCGGAGGCAAAGAGCCCCACACGTAGATGTGCCTAGACCCAAGATTAGGCCAATTGAATATGAGAAAACCCATCATGATGCCCCTAGTCCAAACTATACCTTAGATGACCTATTGCAAATGTTTATAGATCGGATGGATAGGAGGGATAGGATGTGGGCATGACTCCTACCCGAGCCTAAGGAGGTCGTAGCCGGTAGTCTGAACCCGGTGCCATCTACGGAGTCCCCAGGTCCTCTCCTCATCAGAGGGAGATGTTTCACGCCAATAAGGGCCACCCCAAGGACCTCTTCCCCTCAGGGAGGACATTCCTTCCCCACCCATGAGAGCTCCATTGCAACCACCCTCACATTCTGATCTTCATTTGGAGTCGCCTCAGCCAGAGCCACCCATGCTTCTATCGAGGATGTTAATCATCGACGAGCCACTTCTTAGTTAGCTCAAAAATGCTTGGTCCCTAGACAGTTTTGCTACCCATCCATGGACCCTACACTACCATTAGTGCCGGTCAACTCATTCCATACCACATTCCGGTCTTGTCACCATGTTGATACATTGTATGACCTTATTAAGGGATTAGATTGGCAATGGAAGTTGACGAACATGTTGGCCCCAGGCTTCGACCAACTCCATAGTCGTAGCTTCACACATCCGGCATTGGTGTCTATTACCTCTGTGTGCACCGTGGGTCATGTCACCACGGAGATCCTTTTGCTCCTCCCCATTCTTGATGAGCCTAATTTCATTACACTTATCCCGAGGGAGGAACGATATTTTCTACATATGACCGTCGTCCCACCTACCACAATGAATGAAGGTGATCATTTACACCTTCAAGAGTCTCAAACTTGGGACCGTGTCATGAGGGAACCCATCTCAAGGGGTCACGGTTTCTTTGATCCCTTTGACCCCTTCCCTAGTGAACCCCTTGACCCACCACATCTACTCCACCTCTTCGAGGGAGTCCACTATCACACCCCTTCCCTACGGGCCGGGCCCTCTACACCCATCAAGCCCATTCACTGGCGAGATATACATACTTATAGTGGTGATGAGAAAGGTGCATTCAACTCTCCTGGCCCACCCAAACCTCCCAAACCTTCCCAGTCCAATAGGAAGTCCTTGCATGCATGGTACATTTTAAGGAGGCTAGGAGTCCCCCATTCCGCCAACCACCGGTTGCCTCGAGTGTATGCATGGCACACATTCGGATGTCCTAGTCCACCATTGCATATGTATGGGTCGGTCTAACAGTAAGTTTGTTTAGGGTCTTATGTGAGTCTGTGTCTTTGTTTATTTGTTTAGAGTCTGTACATGCATGTGTCGAGCATATTAGGAGTTGCATAGTCAGTCTTTTGCAAGCTCACGATGTTAGTCCCTTTTCAAGTGTGAGGCAAGTCGGGTCTAATGCGTACGTTGTAGACATGCCGGAATTTGGGATCAGCTCATTCCTCAATGTCTCGGATCTAGTCACATAAAGGGACCCAACGGTGATTCCTAGTGAGTCTTTGAGCCGTCTCCTTCCTTTGAGAGTGACCCCACCCCGGAGTGTCCACCACTAGCCTCAGTCCCACAGCAGCATGTGCATATCAAATATATACGGGATAAGCAGGTGATCATTACTTGGAGTGGAGCGTACTCCGCACTGCCTGGTACGGTGATAGATCCGCAGGAGCCACACGAGCAGCTGCACCCCATACTCGACGGGGTCGAGTTCTTCCCACCAGGTGAGAATTGATGGGAATCAACACCGGGCAGTAACAGTTTATTTTTGTATTTGTATCCTTTTGTTTGCATTTATATCCTTGGGTTAATTGGTTTACAATTGTATGGCAATTATAAGCCAATATGTTAGTCCTTAGGAATCTTTGGGGTTCTTTGCAAAAAGCCAATAGGTCCAGCAAGGTCCCCCACCCTCTTTCCCATTGGTCCACCTAGGATCATGGGCCCTATGGTCTGGTCTTTGGTCCATGGGAGGACTTGGACCAAGGGGACAAAAAAAAGAAGAAAATTCAAAATTGTGTACCCCCTTTTCAAAGGGGCGCCCCCTTTTATAGTATTTAATTCATGTTGTAATTTTTTTATTAATGGTCATTTGACCACATGGGAGATTAATATCGTATCCCCCATTTACCCCTCCCTAACTCTAGATCTAGAGATAGTTTAGGTCTTTTATCTATTTCTATATAAGCTTGTATTTCTACATTTCATGGAATTAATGCAAAGAAAATCAAGAATTATTCTTGGAGCCTTGGGCGCCCCTCTCTCCTCTCTCCCCCTTGCAGCAGAGATTGCTGCCAATTCTTGGGTGTGAAGCCCTAAATATTGGAGTGAATCCAATCTCTACCTCTTCCCTGGAGTGTGAAGCTCTGCCACCGCCGCCGCCGCCGCCATCGGAGCCGCCAATGAGCCGCCACAAGCCACCCACCACCCTACTATACTGAACCATGATGTAAGGCCCCATAATTTTTATAAATTATTTTTGGTATATTTAATACTTTTTTTAGGAATTTTAAAGACCCAAAATGGATTAATAAATAAATATTGGATTAAATAAATCATTATAAGGCCCAATTTATGTTAAGTAATTAATCTAGCTTTGATAATTGAAACCCAATAGGTTAAAGGACCAAGCCCATTAAGTTTGGCCCATATTCTAGAAGGTTATTTAGCCTATTTACATATTTTAAGGATAAATACCATTTTTATGGATAATTAACAAAAGAGTTTGATTTATGTTGAACTCTGTGCACGTTGGATGTAACGGTTTATCGTGCGACCGCCACAGCCACGTAACGCACCTAGACTGATGCGTTACACCCTGTCAGTTCCGTGAATGGAAGAACAAGTAGAAAGATTGGAACTTTGGGATCCTATCTACAAGAGACCTAATTGGGAGAGCTTGTAAGGTTACTATGGACTCTTAGGGATCAGGTTCTAACAAATTAAGGACTCTAGAATCGATTTAAATCTCAAACCCTAGCCAAAACCCTATAAATAGGACCTAGTTCTGAACTGAGCGACCCTTACTTTTGCTCGCGTGGAATCAAGGTAAAGAGTCACAATTTCGGGTAAGCTCTTTAAAATATTTTATTTATAATACATTAGACTAATAGCTCTCCAAATTTCATGCTAGGAGATCAACCAAACAAGGAGATTAAAGCTTCCAAAGTGGCTGGTTCGACATTAGCAACCCAGGAAACTGAATGCAAGACCTCTGAAGATCAAGAGATTAGGACATCTAAACGAGGTAATTAGAGTTCAATCCTTTAGAACTTTTTGTTAACCTTAGTTTCATCTTCGTACCCTCAAAAGTTCACATCCTTAAGTCAAGCGGCTGAGGAGCTAGAGCAGCGTGAAGTTGCTGGAAACTCACTAGAAAGGGAGAACTAGGGTACGTCTTTCAGACTCAAATTAGAAGTTTAAAGCCCAGTTAAGTGGTAGTTTATCTCATGATTGGTAAAAACATCTTGTTAGGGATAAAAGTCCTCTGATTGTGTTTGATTTCATGCATTATAAACTATGAATTTCATGTTTTAGTCGGTTCATGCATACCTACATATCCTTAGCCCCAATCAAAGATCAAAGATATTATCTTGTCAATTCACTACAACCCATGCATCTAGATGACCTTTACTTCATTTTGTCATGATTGGGGTAGTTAAATCTTTTCAAAATATGACATGGTTTCAAATCACAGTCTTTTAATTTCTTTATACTGTTAGCAGGGACTCTGACGCATCATACTTAGACCGTCACAAACTGTAACAGCCTTACTATAAGCCGTCACACCTTCTTTGGTGTTTGAAGTTCTCTATTATCTCTGACGCACCATCAATGGAGCGTTACATTACTGTAATGGCCTCACGATAAACCGTCACAGTCACTGTGACGCACCCTTTCTAGACCGTCGAGGTAACTGTAGACAGAATGGGAAACTAGTTAATTTAACTTATAAATAAGCCTAGTGGAGAGGGGGATTTCTACAGCCCACTCAAAGAGCAGCCCAACAATACCCAACAGGGTCCAACGAGGCAAGCTCACCTGAGTGACAGCCCACAGGGCCCACTTAGGAAAGAAAAGCCCAATTAACAAACACTCAAGGAACCAACTCTCCCCGGCGGCCCCTAGGCTCGGAGGGCCCGAGTAATGGTCAGGTCACAAGGAGGGTCCGGCCCAAGCCGTTTCCCCGCCCGGGAGAGACAGGCATTCGCCGACCTATCCGACCCCTCTTTCGCCGAGCTATGCTCATCGCCCGGACAGGGCTGGCGTTTCGGAAGCTCGGCCAGACCGGATATTATCCTTTCGTGCTGCCGTTAAGAGTCCCCAACGGACAGGGGAATCAAGAAGTCGCCGGACTTCGAGGCGATAACGTTCCCACGATAAGGCCATGAAAGCCCACGTTGAGGACGTAACTCCCGCCGGAAACCCCTCAGCTTGCAGGACTCCTGAAGGTGACGTACTATTTAAACCAGGGATACCCTCCGGTGGAAGGTAAGGGCCATTACGGCACTCATACACCCAAACCCCTGAGCACAATCCGCTTCACCCCTCTGGTGGAGAGGAATCTCGCGCACTAGTTTTTCTCCTCCCCATTATTGCTTCCACCACCGCTCTACTGACTTAACCATCGGAGGGTTTTTCCCCAGGGAAACCCCCTGGGCCCTCTGATACGTTTCCCTGTCTTGCAGTTCATCTTCTGGTGATCCACAGCCCGCTCAGGACACAGCGCGAGATTTCGCCTCTTCATCTGGCCCGACGGTTAGGGGTCGAGCGAGTCAGGATCCACACCGACTCTGAGCTGGTCGCAGGTCAGGTCAACGGTGAGTATGAAGCTCGGGAGGCACCCATGATCAAATACCTTCAGCTGGTCCGGAGCCTGGCCCAACAGTTCGAGGAATTTGGGGTAGTCCGGATAGCTCGGGAGCAAAACTCTCGGGCGGACACCCTCTCTCGATTGGCCTCCTCCCTAGACCCGGAAGGTACACGATCGGTCCTCCTAGAAGAGCTAGAGCGCCCGAGGATCGACACGGAGCTCCTCGCTGTTGACTCGGCCACTCCAAGTGACTGGCGCTCCCCCTACCTGTCCTGGCTACAGGACTCCCAAGAGCCCTCCGACCCTCGGGAAGCCCGCCGAATGAAGTATCAAGCTCGGCGCTTCGTCATCCTCGAAAACACTCTCTACCAAAGATCGTTCTCCGGTCCCCTCCTGAAGTGCCTCGGTCCCGACGAAGCAAGCCGAGCCATCGAAGAGATTCACCAAGGCCTGTGCGGAGCGCATGCAGGAGGTCGGCCGCTAGCCAGGATCCTACTACGGCAGGGGTACTGGTGGCCCACCCTGCAGCGCGACTGCACGGCTCACGCACGGCAGTGCGATCGTTGCCAGCGGTTCGACCATTTGGTCCATCAGCCAGCTACGGAACTTTTCACCCGAGCCGAGCCTTACCCTTTCGCTCGGTGGGGAATCGATATCCTTGGGCCATTCCCGACGGCCCAGTCCCAGAAGAAGTTCATCATCGTCGCCATCAACTACTTCACCAAGTGGATCGAGGCCGAGGCTACGGCAAGGATCACCGAGACAGTCGTTTGGGGCTTTGTTTGGAAATCGATCATTTGTCGCTTTGGCATCCCCCGAGTGATAGTAAGCGATAACGGTCGGCAATTCGACTCTCGGTATTTCTGAGACAGATGCGCCGACCTAAATATCCGCAACCAGTTCACTTCGGTCGCCCACCCTCAGGCCAACGGGCTGGTTGAAAATGCCAACAAGACTATCTTAAAAGGCATAAAAACCAGACTCGGCAAGGCTAAGGGTAGCTGGCTCGAGGAATTGCCTAGCGTACCATGGTCGCACCGAACGACCCCCAGGACGGCAACCGGTGAAAGCCCTTTTCAGTTCGTATATGGCACCGAAGCCGTCGTTCCATTAGAGATCGCCAATCCGTCTCTCCGAGTGATCAGCTTCTCACCCGAGGCAAACGGGCAAAAGTTGCTCGAGAACCTCGACTTGGCAGACGAACTCCGAGAGATCGCGAACGTCCGAGCAACGGAGTACCAGCGCCGCCTCACTCGATACTACAACGCCAAGGTCTGAGACAGACGTTTCCAACCGGGGGACTTCATCCTCAGGAAGGCCGAAGCCTCTCGACCACTGGAGGCGGTGGGCAAGCTATCCCCCAACTGGGAAGGCCCCTACCGAGTGATCGAGACGCTCGGGAAAGGTGCGTACAGGCTAGCTACAATGGAAGGGGAACCCATTCCCCGGACATGGAATGCTACCACACTACGCAGATTCTATTTCTAAAGTTGTATAGCAAGATTGAATGAAATAAAATTCCCTCTCCATTCATTCAAACAATTGTTGGTACATCAGATAGGCAAATGCCAGTACATCACATAGCAAAAAGTAAAAATCCGTCTAACACCGCTTCAAGAGGCCATCGCTCGGTTGACTCGGTCTTGATCTCCTGGCGTCCAGCCACTGACTCTGCCTCATGTGGAAACTGGCTCGGACAAGAGGTGGTCGAGCCAGTTGGCTCGGGTGGCCCGTGACAAAGGTGACAGAGGGACTGTAGAAGGAAGGCCACCTTTAAACGTTGAGGAAGGCTACCTCCCAAGTTGGCAACAATCAGGAAAAAGGAGCGCCGTGAAGGCCTCCCCTCTTCCAATCTGCCAACTCCTTGGAAGGAAGGAGAGAGCAAGCAGCCCCCGAAGAGTGAAAGAAATGAAGAACAGAAGAGGGAAAAAGAGGCTGCTGGGAGAGGTTAGGAGGGAACTTGAGTCGCCTCCTCCCCTCACACGGAGGGGAGTGGCGGCAGGCACCCCTAATGCCCCCATCCACCCTCCGCCTCGGCTTCCACCCGGAAGCCTCGCCGGAGCTAAGAAGAGGCAAACGGCGTGCTTCCACACGCCGAAGCCCTCCCCAGATCCGCGCGGCGACCGTCGGACCCGTCTCGTGCACGCGCGGCGACCGTGAGATCCGTTCAACATTCCAGGACAGCGGGAGCCCGCTGCTCCCCGTCGTCAGCAGCGTCACCCTCCGCGGGACCCTCCATGCTTAGATTGCAGCGGCGTAACGCAGAGTGAAGAAGAAGGAGTAAGGACAGATCGTCGGCGAGAATCCTTAGCGTTAAGGAGGAAGGAGCGCCCTTCGGTCTCTCTTATAGGCCAAGGGAGGCCTCACGCCTTAAATGACCCCCCCCCCTTTAAAACACGCCAAGGGATCCCCCTGAATGGTCACCTCCAACTCCTCGATCCCCGCCCTAGCGGGATTCACGAAGCGGCCTGGCATTCAAAGCGTGAAGGAACGAAAGGACGCCCCGTCAGAAGTCTACCAAATCAGCATGCGAAAACCGCGCAGAACATATCGGCACCTCCCAACTACTCCAGATACGCCAACCAAATCACGGCAAAGATGGTACTCAAACAGAGTAAGTCGTTCATTATTACACAAAAAGGAAACTCTCTAAAAAGAGGAAAGAGAGACAAAAAGGGAAAGAGGCGAAACAAGGCAAAATACATCAGGTCTCGGGCCCACTTTGACGCTCGAGAATGGCGAAAGGGGACGCGTCATCCCCGGCACCTTCGGTGACGACCAGCTCGGACACTGACCTCGCCTGTGTGAGAACTGTCTCGGTCGTGAGCCCTCCCGAAACGCCTGGAGCCGGTGACCCCGATGGAGGCGACCCCTCCGAATCTTCCCTGATCGACGATGAGGAGCTAGAAACCGACTCATCCGAGTCATAACGCTGGCCAAAGGGGAACTTGATCTCGGAGTTCTGCTCGTCGGCGTAGTTTATCACCCGGCGATAGCCCTGCTTGAACCCCTTTCGAGCGCCCCGACGAAGTGCTACCTCGTAATAGGGTAGGGCGGCTTCCACCAGGTCGGCCGAGAAAGCATCCGAGCTCCTATAGCGCTCGATCACCTCCGCCTCAATCTGCCCCGCCCTTCCGACGAGCTCGACCCAAGCCCGCTCTGCCTCGGCCGCACGCTCCTCCGCCCGGGCCCGGTCCACCTCAGCCTCAGAGCGGAGACGCTCCGCCACCTTCGCCCGATCTAGCAGCTCGGCGCATTCGAGCTCCCAGCGATTGTCTAGCTCGAGGCGACGCAGACGCTCCTCCTCCAGGGATCGGCTTGTCCTCTCAAGAGACTCTCGGGTCTTGGCGAGCTGTTCGGTCAGCACCCCGGCTTCCAGTCGGCTCGCCCGCGCCACCTCCCGGAACGCGGAAAACTCCTGCCGGAGCCCCTCATGCTCCCCCTTGAGTCGGGCTAGTTTCCTCTCGCATCCCCCAAGGGCCCAGGTGAGGTTCGACCACTCCGCCTCCGTCCGGGCATGCGCCTCCGACATCAAAGCCGCTGACCGAGCTATGACCAGGCCACCCTCCATCAGAACATCAAGGATCCCGGGGGGGTATGGCGCCTTTCTCCCCCCTTCGTCCTTGCTGCGATCGACAGGCAGACCCGATACAGGTCGCCCGTAATACCGAGCCTTTCCAAGGGCTCCGGCAGAGGGAACCACTCCGCCCTAAGCACCCCGCCAGAAGGCTCTGCTCGAGCGACGGAGCTGACCGCCTCGCGCACCACGGTCGGTTGGGGTTCCGACGCCTCCCCGGGTGAACCCCCAACCTCGACCGGTGCCACGGGATCGACTGCACCGGGAACTTCAAGCACTTGGGGCTGCAACGCCCTCGCGGGCGAACCCCCAGCCCTGCCTGTCTCGGCCCACACCTCGCCGATCGAGACATCACCGACTCCGACTGATCCCCCGGTCTCAGCGTCAACTACTTCAACATCGGCCCCTCTACCCCCGTAGGGGGGAGAGCCAACCCATCGCCGCCCTCTGAAGGGCCCCCGGCCTCCTCGGCCCCCTCTCGCCTGGCAGGTGGGGGAGTTGGCCCCGAGGGGTTGGCCCCATCTTGCCCCCGAGAGGGGAGCGCCGCCGAGCCGGAGTCACCCCCGGCGGTAGTAGGAAGACCTGCCTTCTTGGCTCGCTTCCTGGCCTTCGCGACCTCCCGCAACTTTCCCGCCGTGGGATCCTTGCGCTTCGTACCAGTTGGTCGTGAAGATCCCTCGGGGGCCACCCCCTTGCCCTTATCTCGGGCTTGGGCGCGACCCGCAGAAGCATCTCGTTCGTCGGCCGCGGAGTCATCTCCCAGATCAATGACCTCAACAGCTTCCTCCAGAGGTTCCCGCCTCACGTCTGCAACAAAGGAAGAAGACCCAGTCAGGAGAAAGAAAGTAACTACCACCCCAGGAGAAGAACCTCGAGAGCGGTACCTATCGACGTCAACCGCGTAAGAAAACACCGCTCGATGTTCTCCAGCGTCACCAGCTCCTCGGTCGACTGGCAGTTGTCCAGCAGACGAGCGGCCTGCCGCTCCACGTGGGGAGGGAACTCCTCCTAGCGAGGGGGAAGATTCAGATGAAAATTGGGCGAGACCAGACATCTCCAAGACTCGTCCGTCGCCTCCGCCTTCACCCAGAAGAATTGGGTCTTCCACCCCTTGTGCGAGGAGTCCTTCGCTGCGAGTGAGATGCAACTCCTATTCCTCCTCGCCTGGATAAAGTAGAAGCACTTCCCCGCCAACGGGTGCGCTTTCAACTCGAAAAAATAGTGAAAGAGGTCCAAGGAAGGAAAAATGCCGTGCTGACGACAGAGAATCCGAAAGGCGGAAAGAAGGAGATACGAGTTGGCCACCAACTGAATAGGCGCCAACTGGAAAAACTCCAGAAGCTTAAGTACAAAAGGCTCGAAGGGAAGGAGGAACCCACTCTTCCAAGCCAGAAGAAAAGTGCAAATGTGCCCCGTACGACTGTCCAGACTCGTCTCATACGGGGCGGCGGCAGTAAAGCTGTACCTGAGAGGCAAGCGAAAACGATGCTCCAGCTTCCTCACCTCGGCTTCCCCCAACTCACTGTAATTGGGGACGGGCTCCCACCTCACCTGCTCGATTTCCAAAGGCAGATCCGCCATCGAGCTGGAAGATGATCCCTCACACGAGCTTGAAGACTCTGGGGGGGAAGGAAGTTGCCGGACCACCTCCGCGGTTATCCTCGCCAACTCCTCAAACGCCGCCGCAAGACTTTGCGTCTCCACTATGCTCTCACGGCGCATCAAGGAGCCCCAGAAGCGAAGAAACTAAGGAAAGCCCAAAACCCTGAGAAGCCTAGAATGACGAACAGCGCCCAACGCCTATAAAACCCTGGAGGAAGGCGGCAGGTCATTCCGTGTTCGAGAAAAGGGGGGCCCCTTCTTTTCAAATCCGTCAGGATCATCATTACGGGCCCAGGCGACCACTACACGTGGCTCCATGACACCAACAGAATTCCACCCACCTGAGCCACGCCGGTCCAAAGCCTCAAAAACTACTCGACCGAGCCTCCATGGCTCGGGAGTAGGAGGGGGACAAGTGGAGAGGGGGATTTCTGCAGCCCACTCAAAGAGCAGCCCAACAAGACCCAACAGGGTCCAACGAGGCAAGCTCACCTGAGTGACAGCCCACAGGGCCCACTTAGGAAAGAAAAGCCCAATTAACAAACACTCGAGGAACCAACTCTCCCCGGCGGCCCCTAGGCTCGGCGGGCCCGAGTAATGGTCAGGTCACAAGGAGGGTCCGGCCCAAGCCGTTTCCCCGCCCGGGAGAGACAGGCATTCACCGACCTATCCGACCCCTCTTTCGCCAAGCTATGCTCATCGCCCGGACAGGGCTGGCATTTCGGAAGCTCGGCCAGACCGGATATTATCCGTTCGTGCTGCCGTTAAGAGTCCCCAACAGACAAGGGAATCAAGAAGCCGCCGGACTTCAAGGCGATAACGTTCCCACGATAAGGCCATGAAAGCCCACGTTGAGGATGTAACTCCCGCCGGAAACCCCTCAGCTTGCAGGACTCCTGAAGGCAGCGTACTATTTAAACCAGGGATACCCTCCGGTGGAAGGTAAGGGCCATTACGGCACTCATACACCCAAACTCCTGAGCACAATCCGCTTCACCCCTCTGGTGGAGAGGAATCTCGCGCACTAATTTTTCTCCTCCCCATTATTGCTTCCACCACAGCTCTACTGACTTAACCATCGGAGGGTTTTTCCCCAGGGAAATCCCCTGGGCCCTCTGATACGTTTCCCTGTCTTGCAGTTCATCTTCTGGTGATCCACAGCTCGCTCAGGACACAGCGTGAGATTTCGCCTCTTCACCTAGTTATCTAAGTTTTGACCTGATTTCATGTAGCACCCCGTATAAAATATATATATATATTTATTAATAATATTTCCCAAATAAAAAAATATATTATATAAACTCTAGAGGAAGCTTAAGTAAGAAGTTGGAACACGAAGTTATCATATGTAAAGATTATTCACTTAACAAGTGGCTTTTTAGTGTAGTTGGTTAAGTAACTTGCCTTTCAACCCAGTGACCAGGGTCTACATCCTAGCATCCACCATTTACCTTTTGTGCCAATTAATTATACATTATAGGCTAGCAACGTACATACTTGGTAAATAGGCTAGCAATAGCAATGTAGAGATTTTGTTGCGGGCTACAACAACGTATAGACTTTGAGCCACCGCAGTAACCGCAGCAATGTATAGACTTGAGCTGCAGCAATGTATAGACTTTGCACAAATGACCAATGTATAGACTTGAGCTGCAATGTATAGACTTTGAGAGGATGTACAAACTTTGTGATGGAAGCCAATGTATAGACTTTGAGAGGGAGAGGATGTACAGTCTTGTTAAGTCCTTGTATAGACTTTAAGAGATATACAAACTTGTGAAGCCAATGTATGTACATACTTGTGAAGCTAATGTATATACTTTGAGAGATATACAGACTTGTGAAGCTAATGTATAGACTTTGAGAGGATGTACAGACTTTGTGATGGAAGCCAATGTATAGACTTTGAGAGGGAGAGGATGTACAGATAGACTTTGAGAGGGAGAGGATGTACAGACTTTGTGAAGCCAATGTATAGACTTTGAGGATGTACATACTTTGAAAGTGTACACATTGAAGAGGGATCATGTATGAATGTGGGAGACAGACTTTACGATCTGGGCCATGGATTGGCTGTCCAAACATTATCCCTTATCTCTCTAGCCTGTACAAGCTGTAAAGCCCCATTATTCCAGATCTTGCCCCCCTATCCGGTCATACCAGACCCTATAACATACCCTTTGCTACCCCCATTCTAGGTTAGCTAAGGTTGGGGAAAAGCTCTACAGGGATTACACAGTCACCTAGAAGGGTTCTGCTACTGCTAGAGATCTTCCAACAAGGTAGGTGTTCTCTACTTTTAACTAAACTAGTAGCTAATCTAGGATGATTAGTGTAGGTATTTAGTCTTAGGCTCATTTCCATGCGATATTTAGTATTTATAAAGCATGTGTTAGCTTAAATCTAGGACGATTAGCATGTATTAGCTTCATACCTAAGATAATTAACATGTATTAGCCTTATACCCAGAATAATTAGCAAGTATTAACAAGTATTAGCAAGTATTAGTCTCACACCTAGAATAATTAGCATATGTTGGCTTAAATCTAGGATGATTAGCATGTATTAGCGTCGTACCTAAGATAATTAGCATGTACTAGCCTTATACCCAAGATGATTAGCATTGATTAGCATGTATTAGCTTCAATCTAGGGTAGTTGGCATGTATTAGCTTCATATCCATACGATATTTCCGTGTAACGCAAGTTTTATCGTGTTTTTACGTAACCTATTAGTTTAGCTATTAACTAACCTGTTAACATACCTAATTAACATGTTAGTTGATCTACTAACTAATTAGCATACCTAATTAATCTATTAGGTAGCCTATCCAGAAACCTTGTCTCCATTTAGTTCCTTTAAAAATGAAAACTAGTATGATACGTCATGTTAAAAATCTGATATTTAAGCAACTAAAGCATGAAACGAGTGCATGAATAAAGATCTATAATCCTTACAGTTTTCTCTATCTATCTATGTCATCAGTTTTACCTAAATCAACTTAAATCAAAGGGCGTCCCTGACCCGGACGCTATTCACTGAACAGCAACTGTAGAACAGACGCTCATTTTAAATAGGAAATGGGCAAACTGCCCCTCTGTGAAGGACCCCCCCTTGGGCACCTATAAAAAAAAAA
Source organism: Amorphophallus konjac (assembly GCA_022559845.1). Lineage (NCBI taxonomy): Eukaryota > Viridiplantae > Streptophyta > Magnoliopsida > Alismatales > Araceae > Amorphophallus > Amorphophallus konjac. Next base: position 217,646,996 of record CM040118.1, read on the forward strand.
AGTTTTCATGGCAGCCCCTAGGGTGCCTTCTAATAGAAGGTGGCAGACCCAAGGGCACCTTCTTCTAAGAGATGGCAGCCCCATGGGCGCCTTCTAACGGCATGATGTTAAACTAATCGTCCAGTTAACCCTAGCTTAATCAAAGATTAATACCTTAAGCCATTTTGAGCAGATATGAACTGCAGGGTCGACCCAGCCTGTTCACCGCGTTGATGCGATGAACTGCAGAGTCGACCCAGCCTGTTCACAGGGTCGACCCAGCCTGTTCACCGCGTTGACGCGATGAACTGCAGAGTCGACCCAGCCTGTTCATAGGGTCGACCCAGCCTGTTCACCGCGTTGACGCGATGAACTGCAGAGTTGACGCGATGAACTGCAGAGTCGACCCAGCCTGTTCACAGGGTCGACCCAACCTGTTCACCGCGTTGACGCGATGAACTGCAGAGTCGACCTAGCCTGTTCACAGGGTCGACTCAGCCTATTCACCACGTTGACGCGATGAACTGCTGAGTCGACACAGCTGGCTCATTGCGTTAACGTGATCGTTAGGCTTTCACTTTTTCCATCTCCACTGATAGATGGCAGCCTGAGAGGTGACATTTAACTCCTGACAGGGTCCTCTAAACCCTATATAGTTCCCAGGAAGGGCATCCCACAGTGAGGGTGTCGTTTCTAAAATTTTCAGGTGGCCCATAAGGCACCTCTCTTATCTAATTTTTTTCCGTGTATCAAATGTTACTGGTTTCCACTCCTAGTTCATCCCTACACATCAATGCGCCCTTGGATTCCATTCCATAATTCCACCTTATATATAATACTGGTCAAACCTTGAAATTCCATATTGGCTCTAAATGAGAGTGGATGTCAACAAACATGATTAATGCTGTGCATATACGGCCCGGTCTGGTCCTGGGAGGAGCACCCGAAGGTACTTGTGCCCATGGGAGTTTATTGACCACGGTGTTTGGCATTGCACCTGAGTACTTGCTTGCTAGGCTTTAGACATTCCACTCATTCTCGTGACATTACTTGATCGATTTGACTTGAGACCCGCAGAAGGGTAAAGTTTTTGCTTGAATGAACTTGATAAATAGCCAATTCCAGTTTTTTATGCTTGAATTTATATTACTTTCTATTACTTGCTTGACATGAGTTCTTACTCTCTTGGAAAGATTTTGTTAATTCCAGTTATTACTTGCTTGAATCTCTTGCTATTGCTGCATTGAAGTTGGAATCCTTATACTCTCACTTATTATTCCTTCACTGCTCTTATCGATTTTTACAATCCTTGATATCTACTCATCTACATGCATAGCTTTAATGACATTAATTGAACTTGTAAACCACTTAAAGCATGTTAAATCTTGAGATGTAATTCCTACTAAGCGATTCGCTCATCTAGTTATTTTCTAATATTTTCAGGTAATTTGGATGTCAACCAACACTCGGAAGGGAATGAGACTGAGTGATGAGTGTTAGAGTGAAGTTATCAAGTTGTCATGTCCTTTGTGTTATTGTATTAGTTCACTTATGTCAGTTGTATCAATTCATCTATGTCATTTGTATTAGTCAACTTGATTAGAACTGCTTAAGATTTGAAGCCTAGTCGTTGGACTCTGGGAACATATGTATTTGTCTTTTGATTAGTTGTGACAATTGTCAGCTCGTACTATTTGTATTAATTTCGAGTTAAATCTTAGTTATTTGCGCACTCTGATATTTACATGATTGACACGATCTATATAGACGTGTCATGCCTCCGGGTAATCTTCCGCGCTCGGGACGTGACAGTCTTCGTGGTATCAGAGCCTAGGTTTTCAAACCTAGGGAACTAAAAAAAATAAACGGTTAAAAATTGAAATCTAAGTAAAAACTTAAGTCCAAGGATAGGTAAAACCCAAGTTCAAGGATAGATATAACTTACCCAGTGAGATGGATAGAGCCATGGGTTAAGTTCTACAATGACTTTCGACCTTACAAGTAAATCCGATCTTTATCATACTTAACTCTTTTGTAGGATCATGGCTGCGGAAAGAGCACAATGGCGTGAGATGCAGCGCACCGTGCAAGGCGTCACACAGGCACTACAGCAAGTGGCCCAAGGCGGAGCAAATCATGGAGCGGGAGATCTCCACCGAAGTTTCCGTAACATGAACCCACCGAGGTTCACGGGTTCGTCCGACCCCGAGGATGTCGAGAATTGGCTAAAGGAGATGGAACAAATCTTCCGTGTGATGCAATGCGCGGATGAAGAGAAGGTTTTACTTGCCGTATTCTAACTAGAGCGGGATGCTCGATGCTGGTGGGAATCCATAGAAGCAACACTGCCAGAATACCATGTCACATGGGATGAATTCACGGAGCATTTCAACAACAAGTACTTCTCCGATCATATCCAGGAAAAGAAAGCCGCGGAATTCGCCGTTCTAAAACAACGGGGCTTGAAAGTGGCTGAGTATGAGGCCCAATTCTCCAGATTATCTAGGTATGCACCCCACTTGGTGTGTACGGAAAAGATGAAGGCGAGAAGATTCCTCAACGGGCTTTGGCCCCATTATATCACACAACTTGCCCCGATGGACATCCAAGTCTATTCGGAGATGGTTCGGCATGCTCAACTACTGGAAGACGCCACCGAATTATCTGAGAGAATCCGAGGAAGAGACAAGAAGGAACCCGTCACAAGCCCGGGAAAATTCAAACAATCCTTCAATAAGAAGTGATTCTTCATGGGAGGGAAGCCCTCTAAGGCGAAGAAATTCCAGAAGAATGACAGGCCATTCTCCACCACCACACCATCAAAGGAGATTTGCAAGTATTGTGATAAAGCTGGTCATAAGACCGAGGAATGCTGGAGAAAGTTAGGAGCTTGTCTTCGATGTGGGAGCCGAGAGCATCGAATCCCAGACTGCCCACTGATGAAGGAACAAGACACCAAAGATGAGAAGCGTCCGGTAAAGAAACAAGGCCGTCTGCAAGCTCTCCAAGAGACGGAACCCACTAAAGGTGGAATTGTGGAAGGTACTCTCACTATTTGTTCAAAAACTGCTCAAGTTTTATTCGATATCGGAGCAACTCATTCATTCGTTTCCAAGAACTTTGCTGCTTCATTTTCTAAGAAACATGAACTGTTAGATTTGGTCATATCTACACCTCTTGGGAATGAGTATGATATCACTTATCACTATCCAAACTGTGAAGTGATGATTAAGGGAAATAATTTACCTGCTGACCTGAGATGCCTAGATATAAAGGGTTATGATGTCATACTAGGTGCCGACTGGCTATCCACATACCAAGCAACTGTAGATTTCCGGCATGGCAAGGTAACTTTCGTAGATTTCCCAGAGTTAGTTTACAATAGCCCTCGGAGTAAATCACTTCTTATATCAGCACTCCGAGCTAGTAAACTTATGAATAAGGGATGCATAGCTTTCATAGCATTCGTGACTGCCACGGAAGTCGAGAAGGTTAAACTTGAAGACATCCATGTAGTTCGGGATTTTCCCGATGTTTTTCCAGAAGATTAACCGGCTTACCCCCGGAAAGGGAAGTGTCGTTCACAATCGACCTTGTCTCTGGTGCTGGTCCTATTTCCAGGGCACCATATAGAATGTCCCCTGCTGAGCTGAAGGAACTAAAAGAGCAGCTAATGGAGTTATTGAACAAGGGTTTCATCAGGCCGAGTACTTCCCCATGGGGAGCACCCGTGCTATTCGTCAAAAAGAAGGACATATCGATGAGATTATGCATAGATTATCGGCAGCTAAATCACCTTACAATCAAGAACAAGTATCCACTGCCAAGGATTGATGAGCTATTCGATCAACTATCTGGAGCTTTATATTTCTCCAAGATTGATCTTCATTCTGGTTACCACCAATTGAAGATCAAAGAAGAAGACATTCATAAAACTGCATTCCGAAGCAGGTATGGGCATTACGAATTTACTGCTATGCCTTTCGGACTAACAAATGCCCCCGCAGCTTTTATGCAGTTAATGAACATCATATTCAGGCCCTATTTAGACCAATTTATTGTAGTCTTTATTGATGATATTCTGATCCATTCAAAGACCGAAGAGAATCATGAAGAACACCTCAAGAAGGCATTGCAGATATTAAGGGGAAACAAGCTATATGCCAAATTCAGCAAATGCAAGTTTTGTCTCGAGGAAGTATCCTTCTTAGGCCATATCATTTCAAAGAACGGAATTGATGTTGACCCATCAAAGGTCGAAGCCGTGAAGAACTGGGAACGACCTACAAATGTAACTGAGATTCGGAGCTTCTTGGGTCTAGTTGGTTACTACCGGCGTTTTATAAAGGACTTCTCCAAAATTATTATTCCCTTAACCAGGTTAACCCGCAAGGAAGTGCCTTATGAGTGGAAGGAAGACTGTGAAAAGAGTTTACAAACTTTGAAGGATCTCTTGACCACTGCTCCAGTCTTATCATTACCAATGGAAGGAGAAAAATACGAGGTATATACCGATGCTTCTAGTATTGGCCTCGGATGTGTATTGATGTAGAATAGGAGAGTCATTGCATACTCGTCCCGATAAATGAAGAAACATGAAGAGAACTACCCAGTTCACGACTTAGAACTGGCCACAGTAGTATTCGCTTTAAAGATCTGGAGGCACTATCTCTACGGAGAATAATTCACTGTGTACTCCGATCATAAAAGCCTCAAGTACTTATTCTCCCAAAAGGAGCTGAACATGCGGCAAAGGCGTTGGCTCGAGTATCTCAAGGATTTCAACTTCACTATACAGTACCATCCTGGTAAGGGTAATTCCATAGCTGATGCCCTTAGTCGAAAGCCGAGAATAATATTGGTCAACAGTATGATACAAGAATGGAAATTGCTGGAGAAATTCTCTGAGCGTGATATCAACACAGATGAGAAGAACATGTGTATTATTCTATCTCATATGAGCCTACATCCAGATTTGCTACCTGAAATCAAGAAGTTACAAGAAGAGGATCCCTCGCTAGTGGAGATAAAGAGCAAGCTGGACGAGAGACTGGATTTCAAGCTGGCACCTGATGGTAGATTACTATTTCATGAACGGACATGTGTGCCCGACTGTCCCAAATTGAAGAAGAAGATTCTTGAAGAAGCTCATAGATCGAGGTACACAATCCACCCTGGAGCCACTAAGATGTACCAAGACTTGAAAAGAACTTTCTGGTGGCCTAACATGAAAAGGGAGGTAGCAGACTGTTGTGCCCCTTAGGCACAAGCATGTGCTATGTTGATTTGATGATAGCAATGCTGTCTTGTTTTGATGATTGCAACACAGTGAGTGCATTATGATATTATGTGTTCTTTATGATGATGGCATGTTGATTTGAACGCTGTGAGTGTGTCTCAAGTCTGCAGCGTCAACGATGTGAGTGTGTCTCAAGTCTACAGCGTCAACGCTGTGAGCGTGTCTCAAGTCTGCAGCGTCAACGCTGTGAGTGTGTACACAACATTCTCAACTCTGCAGCGTCAACTCTATAAGTCTATACATTGCTGCTTTGCATTGGACTTGAAGTCCATACATTGACAAGCCTGTACAATGGCTACAGCATGCTCGCATAAGTCTATACACTGCATTGATGTGTTTCTGTGCACATTGCATTTTGCTGTTTGCATTAGTGCATTCATCACTTCTATCAGCATAGTCTGGACTGAAGTGGGTCGACACCCCTTCTTGATGGGTCAACCCCCCGAGAGAGCATGTCTATACACTGTGTCCAGAACATCTTCAACTCTGTACATTGCATTCATTCATGCTTTGGAGTCTGCACATTCATGTGCACAGTTCATGGACCAAGTCTAGACATTGTTGCATTACTTTCACTGCATTGCATTGGCTAAAGTGTGTACAGAGCTGCTTGCATCGTTCATAACGTCCATGCATTCACTGAAGCTTGCTTAGCTGAAGTGTGTACATTGCACTGCATGACTTGAAGTCTGTACATCGCATGTGTGCTTCAAGCTAAGTCTATACAGGCTAAGTCTGTCGGTCTTGTGACTTATGCATTCATCAAGTCTATACGCTGGAAGACGAAGTCTATATAGCGTCTCACGTTACAGCCAGCAAGTCTGTATAGTGAGCGTTTCATTGGTGAAGTCTGTACACTCACCAGTTGAACTTCATAAGTCCATACATTGGACTGTGCACTTGTGCATCACATTAATGTCTATACATTGTGCATCGTCTCAATTTGCGTCTCATGCCAAGTCTGTACATCACTGTAGCTGCATCGTCTTGGTCATCGTCTCACTCGAGTAAGTCTGTACATCATTGGCCAAGTCTGTACAGTGCATCCTGCGTCTTATTTAGCGTCTCTATTTGTGTCTTACTGTTGAAGTCTGTACATCGTTTCACTGTTAAAGTCTATACAGACTTCAGCGTCTCATGCAGCGTCTCTGTTGAAGTCAAAGTATGTACAGCCCTTTCGCTTGGCAAGTCTATACATTGACCTCAGCTTTCAAAGTCTGTACAGCCTTTCATGTGAAAGTCCATACATCGCCCTTGGAGTCCAAAGTCTATACATTGTGTTTGGACTAAGTCAGTACAGCCATTTACATAGTGAAGTCTACACATTCATTTGCATCGCATGAAGTCCATACAGTGGGTAAAGTTTGTACACTGTCCATGTTTCATACAGCGTCAACTCAGTGTTTCATGTAGCGTCAACTCTGCAAGTGTGTACATTGCATCTCACATCTCTGTGAAGTCTATACATTGCTGATCGAGCGTAAGTCCATACATTCCAACCTTTTCCTACATTCGCTGCTTTAGCTTCACTCCAAGTTTATACATTGGACTGCCAGTCTTTACCTACGTTCAGAGCCTCAAGTCTATACAGTGGTAAAGTCTGCACATTGTGCTTTGAAGCTCAAAGTCTGTACATTGGCTTCACATCTTCAAGTCTGTACATTGGCTTCGCATCTACAAGTCTGTACATTGGTTCAGATTTTTCAAGTCTATACACTGGCTTATTCTTCAAGTATATACAGCCTGTCTTCACGATCTAAGTCTATACATCGTTCCTCAAAGGCTAAGTGTATACATTGTCTATATTGCATTACATGCTTTATATCAAAGTCTGTACAGCATGCCTTGTTGTTCACAGCCTTCAAAGTCACAGTGTATGGCGTCAACGCAGTGCATTGGCATGTAGTGAAGCGTCAACGCATTGCATTGTGCATGCCCTGGCAAAGTGTATACATTGCTGATTGCATTGTAAAGTCCATACATTGAAGTCTATGCGTTGGCCTTGAACTAAAGTCTATACAGAGTTCTATAATTAAACTGATAATGATACTCTGTCTGACAGAGAATCTTCGTGGAGGCTAATGAAGGGCACGTGATCCGAGGATAAGGAGAGTGCCCAGATGAGGACACGTGTACTGACAGCCTGTTGGATGCTGCCACGTGGTCCGAATTCTTAGGGCGGGAACTGTGGAAGCCACACGCGCCCTGGCTGCTGCTGCTGCTGCCGCTATATATACAAGCCTCCGTCCATAGATAAAGGCTGATCGGAGGAGACAGATCGAAGCCTGTGAGTTGAACCAGAAGAGCAGAAGCAAAGAGCCCTTCGATCCAGCAGAAGAGAAGAAGAAAAGAGTGAAGAAAAGAAAGAGAGACAGAGAGCAGAGAAGAAAGAAGTAAAAGAGAAAGAGAGAGTGAGATCGTAAGAAGAAGAGTGTGAGAGAGGTTGTCTGAAGATCAGTCTTCACTGGACCGTGGATCAAATCCAGGCCAGTCAGCTCTTTGAGAGCCATATTGTGCTTTATGTTTACAGCTTTCCGATTGCTGTTCATCCTGTCTTTTATTTCCTTTTTATACTTTCCTTCAAGCTGTTAGTCAGCGGGGTTTGCAGAGGTGCTGCCTTTGGACGGGTAAGCTGTAATCCCCAGCGGTTTGCAGTGGTAGATTCCATTGGACAGCAAGCTGTGTTGCTCAGTGGGCGACGAGGATTCCTCGGACGGCAAGCTGTGTTGCCTAGCGGTTGTAGGCAAGCTGTGATACCCAGCGGTTCAAGCTGTGAGTCAGCAGTAAGCCACACTCGGGTTGAGTGTGGGGTGGATGTAGGTCTGGAGGACCGAACCACCTAAAAACTCCTATTGCATCGTGGTTTGATTTGTTTATTTGTGCTTCCGCTAGATGAATGCATAGGGGAGCTCCATGTGTTTGCTAACTGGTCGAATAGAAGAGGCAATTAGTTTTCTTAGAGTGTTTTAATTTGTCAAGAGAGCGAAATTTTATATTGGGTGAAAGTTTTTATAGGCCATATTCATTCACCCCCCCTTCTGAATACTTGCACCAAACCCAACACTTGGTATCAGAGCAGGTCTCTGATCTATCAGATCTAACAATCTGCAGAGGATCCTGCTAGATTTTTGGTGCATTTCAGAGTGGGTCTTTTGGTATCGTGATCTTTTTCACCAGTTTAGTTCTTTACTTTGATCATCTGGTTTAGTGCATTTCTGTCTGGTGCATTTCAGAGTGTGCTTTCTGTGTTCGTTCTTTAGTTTCACCGACTTAGTGCCTTGTCTTGTTCATCTGGTCTCGGTGCTTCAGTTTCTCTGTGCTTTCAGATTATTTGCAATGGAACCAATCGTGCTGAAGGCTGGCTCCAGCAAAGCAAACAGATCCAGCCACAGTGGATCATTAAGCGAGAAAAGTAGCTTCTCGCGGTCTGAAATTGATGGAGACATTGAAAGGGTGACCAATGAATTCATGAAATTTCTGAGAAAAAGAGAAGGAAAGCTTGGTCAAGGCAGAAAGCAAATAAGGTATAATTCTAATCCTGCCAAGATTGTTGACACTAATGTCTACTACAAATGTAGGAAGGCTGGCCATACGAAGGCTGACTGTCCAGAACTATCGAAACTCAAAGGGAACACCTCGGACATTGATGAAGAAGGAGAAAAGTCCATATGCTTAATGGACAACCGGGGAAGTGATGATGTGGAAACCTCATCTCAGGTAAGCTCCGGATCAGAGGGAGTCTCTTTTGATGAATTGATAGTGATGTATGAAAATCTGTTTAAAGTGTCCAAAAATTTAAAATCTGAAAATAAAAAATTGAGAAAAGAAGTGAACAAGTTGAAATCTGAGAATGAAGATCTTAGAAACAAACTCATCAGTGAAGACAATTCTTGTAAAGCTTGTGCTATCTTGGAAGAAATGATAAATGAGTTTGATTTTAATCACAATTTGCAAAAGGAACAAATCAAATCTTTAAAAGAAGAAAATGTCTACTTGAAAGATCAAAATAAAAAGTTAATGGGTCTGAATACTGTTTTCTCTGAAAGATGGTTGACCATTGAAAAAGGAAAGGTTGTTGAAAATGACACTGAACAAAGATTGAAACAGGAAATTAACACCCTCAAAAGTCTAAATGATGCTCTGCATCAACAAGTTATTTCCTGTGAAACTGAGATTGCAGGTTTTGAAGCTAACACTGCTGATTTCAATTCCAAAATTGAAGATCTAAAAAACTCCCTGTCAAAATTTGTTAAAGGAAAATAACAACTTACATTTGTAAAAAATTCAGACTATGCTAGTACTTCAAAATGTATTTCATCTAAGAAATCTCAGAACAATAAGCACAGGGCTGAACAAAAGAAAAAGGAAAATTGCTGTGAAAAATCTTCTCACAAAATTCAGTTTAAAAAGAAAAAGAATGTGCAGTGTTTTTATTGCAATAAGATAGGTCATATGATGGATGAGTGTAAGCTGTTTGAATTAGATGACCTAGCTGCTACTACTGCACAGAAAATTCTTGCTAGAAATCATGTTTTCAAAGAAAAGAATTCTGTATGTTTTGAATGTGGGAGGCATGGCCATACAGTCAAGGACTGTTGGCATGCCCAAGTAAGTCATGTTAATAACAAAGTCTTTAAATTCTCTGCAAAACGACCTGTGAACTTTTCATGCTTTAATTGTGGTAAATCAGGTCACAAATTTGCTGAATGCTGGATGAAGAAGAATAAGAAACAGAATGTCCATGTAAACAACAGAAAAACTCATGCTCAATCTCATAGGTCTCATGCTTCTTTTGATAAGCATCATAGGACCAGACAATCTATTGTTTCATGTCATTATTGTGGAAATTTTGGACATTATGTCTGATTGTTTTTTAATGGAATTTGATGATAATGCTGCAAAAAGAATGTTTAGAACACCTGATAGGGGTAGTGCAGGACCCAAGACTACTTGGGTCCCTGCAAGATCATATTGATTGATATGTTGCAGGTGTGCCTTAGTGAGAGAAATAAAATGGGTAATTTAGCCAAGGCACTCAAAAAGGAAGCCCCAGAATTCTACATCTCAAGTCAGTTCTGAACTTTATTTTAAATTTCATCATCTGAAAATGATGTTTGTCTGTTTTAACTTCATCATCTGAAATTGTTGTTTTTTACTTGATTGATTTGTGATGATCTCTTCTTATCTAGCTGATCAGTTTGTATTCCTGACTCAGCTACTGAGTGTTAATTCTGCATATCTAATGCTCTTCTCTTGCCAATTGCTGAACTGAATCTAATTTTTTTTTTAATCGATGCATGTGTTTTGTGTCAATGCATTGCATGCTTGTTATTAAATACATAACTTGCTGATTGTGAATGGTTCAGTTAGTACATACAGTCAATGCATGTGTCTAATGTATGCATACATCATTTGCATGACTGCCAATGAAATTGTTCAATGCATGTAGGACTGCTTTATGTTGCATTGTCTTGCATAACCTTGGTATATCAAATGGTATGTTACTAAAAGGCAGGGAAATCTGCCCGGAGGTTCTTACCATGTGTGAGATGGTCTTTGAGACCAGGCTCTCCGCCTAGTACCATGGGTCTAGTCTGCATGTAGAATAGTGTGTTGCATAGCATAATCCTTGCATCATGGTGTCAGGGGGAGCTGTGAGTTTAGTTAAATTCTTGAATCCTATTTACTCCTCATTGTCCCCATTCAATTGACTCATATCTTTTGACATCAGATGCCATTGGACCATATTGCCAATTGCAATCTTTTCCCTATCATTTTATATGAACAACAGTTCTGTATCTGGTTTAGTACATTGAGTTGTGATTATTTCAATTGTTCTTCTATAAGAATCACTCTTACAAATTGAAAAGAACCAAAGGTTTAACCTTTATAAATTGGAGAGTTAAGTGTCTGCACTTCAGAATTTGAGATAAAAGAAAACTTTTATAGCTCTTAATCTTTGTCTCATGGCTAAAATAGAAAAAGGTTTTTTGTAATGCCTAAATGTGTTGAACTAGAAATGTCTCGAACAAGTGAATAAGAGTATGTAATGATTTTTAAAACAATCATTCTAAAAGAAATAAGGGCAGCAGTAAATAAGATCACAAATGTAAAGAACTAAACATTGTGACAGAGCAATGGCTGATTGCACTGAGAAACTGTGAACTCCTCCAAAGAAGCAGGAAAATTCACATGTCATGAAGTGCTTCAAGCTAACTCTGTTCATAGGGTCAAATCTATAGGGGGAGTCCTCACTAAGTAACTGAGGGTACTGGCCTCTAATCAAGGTGTATCCTTAATGTCAAAAGTGAAGACTATTCCTTGTAGGTCTTGATCTGAAGTAGATCTTGTAGTTTATGCCTAGTAACTGGGGGTACCTGCCTCTGATCAAGGTGTACACCAAATGTCAACAGCATAAATGCCACAAGTCTACTCACTTAGTTCAGGTTCAGAAAAATTGAAAAATGAAATTCAAACTGCTGTAACCCTTTGAAAATCAAAAGTCAATGAGTGAAAATTATTTTTCTCAATACATATTCAAGTTGCCTTTCTTGAAATTCCATGTTTAATCACAAAAGGGTATTATTTCTAACTTATCTATTAATACCATGTGCCTTAGATTCATTGCTATAAATGGAGTCTAAAACTATTTTTCAGAGGTCAGGTGTTTTACTCTAGATTTATCACTGTTAAACCTGATTTTTTGTCAAAATTGTATGTTGTTGATTCTTATACTTTAACAGTTGTTTATAATCATGCTCTTTTTTGAACCTATGCTTATGCTGTTGTCAAATGACCCTCCTACCTTATCTACCTTTGAATTATCTGTCCATATTCCTTCTCAAAGGGGGAGCAATTATTTAGGGGGAGAACCAGTTCACGGAGAGTCATACCTTCAGGGGGAGTTTATTGCACTATGGTCATTTACATGCATAATGCACTTTGTACTCTTGTTTATACTATTTTTTCTCTTTTTTATTATGTCAAAGGGGGAGAAAATTTTGTGTGTGACTCACTGTCACAGTGTGTTGCCATCATCAAAAAGGGGGAGAATGTTGTGCCCCTTAGGCACAAGCATGTGCTATGTTGATTTGATGATAGCAATGCTGTCTTGTTTTGATGATTGCAACACAGTGAGTGCATTATGATATTATGTGTTCTTTATGATGATGGCATGTTGATTTGAACGTTGTGAGTGTGTCTCAACTCTGTAGCGTCAACGCTGTGAGCGTGTCTCAACTCTGTAGCGTCAACGTTGTGAGCGTGTCTCAAGTCTACAGTGTCAACGCTGTGAGTGTGTACACAGCATTCTCAAGTCTGCAACGTCAAATCTATAAGTCTATACATTGCTGCTTTGCATTGGACTTAAAGTCCATACATTGACAAGCCTGTACAATGGCTACAGCATGCTCGCATAAGTCTATACACTACATTGATGTGTTTCTGTGCACATTGCATTTTCCTGTTTGCATTAGTGCATTCATCACTTCTATCAGCATAGTCTGGACTGAAGTGGGTCGACACCCCTTCTTGATGGGTCGACCCCCCGAGAGAGCATGTCTATACACTGTGTCCAGAACATCTTCAACTCTGTACATTGCATTCATTCATGCTTTGGAGTCTGCACATTCATGTGCACAGTTCATGGACCAAGTCTAGACATTGTTGCATTGCTTTCACTGCATTGCATTGGCTAAAGTGTGTACAAAGCTGCTTGCATCGTTCATAACGTCCATGCATTCACTGAAGCTTGCTTAGCTGAAGTGTGTACATTGCACTGCATGACTTGAAGTCTGTACATCGCATGTGTGCTTCATGCTAAGTCTATACAGGCTAAGTCTGTCGGTCTTGTGACTTATGCATTCATCAAGTCTATACGCTGGAAGACGAAGTCTATACAACGTCTCACGTTGCAACCAGCAAGTCTGTACAGTGAGCGTTTCATTGGTGAAGTATGTACACTCACCAGTTGAACTTCATAAGTCCATACATTGGACTGTGCACTTGTGCATCACATTAATGTCTATACATTGTGCATCGTCTCAATTTGCGTCTCATGCCAAGTCTGTACATCACTGTAGCTGCATCGTCTTGGTCATCGTCTCACTCGAGTAAGTCTGTACATCATTGGCCAAGTCTGTACAGTGCATCCTGCGTCTTATTTAGCATCTCTATTTTTGTCTTACTGTTGAAGTCTGTACATCGTTTCACTGTTAAAGTCTATACAGACTTCAGCATCTCATGCAGCGTCTCTGTTGAAGTCAAAGTATGTACAGCCCTTTCGCTTGGCAAGTCTATACATTGACCTCAGCTTTCAAAGTCTGTACAGCCTTTCATGTGAAAGTCCATACATCGCCCTTGGAGTCCAAAGTCTATACATCGTGTTTGGACTAAGTCTGTACAGCCATTTACATAGTGAAGTCTACACATTCATTTGCATCGCATGAAGTCCATACAGTGGGTAAAGTCTGTACACTGTCCATGTTTCATACAGCGTCAACTCAGTGTTTCATGTAGCGTCAACTCTGCAAGTGTGTACACTGTAGCTCACATCTCTGTGAAGTCTATACATTGCTGATCGAGCGTAAGTCCATACATTCCAACCTTTTTCTACGTTCACTACTTTAGCTTCACTCCAAGTCTATAAATTGGACTGCCAATCTTTACCTACGTTCAGAGCCTCAAGTCTATACAGTGGTAAAGTCTGCACATTGTGCTTTGAAGCTCAAAGTCTGTACATTGGATTCACATCTTCAAGTCTGTACATTGGCTTCGCATCTACAAGTCTGTACATTGGTTCAGATTTTTCAAGTCTATACACTGGCTTATTCTTCAAGTATATATAGCCTGTCTTCACGATCTAAGTCTATACATCGTTCCTCAAAGGCTAAGTGTATACATTGTCTATATTGCATTGCATGCTTTATATCAAAGTCTGTACAGCATGCCTTATTGTTCACAGCCTTCAAAGTCACAGTGTATGGCGTCAACGCAGTGCATTGGCATGTAGTGAAGCATCAACGCATTGCATTATGCATGCCCTGGCAAAGTGTATACATTGCTGATTGCATTGTAAAGTCCATACATTAAAGTCTATGCGTTGGCCTTGAACTAAAGTCTATACAGAGTTCTATAATTAAACTGATAACGATACTCTATCTGACAGGGAATCTTCTTGGAGGCTAATGAAGGGCACGTGATCCGAGGATAAGGAGAGTGCCCAGATGAGGACACGTGTACTGACAGCCTGCTGGATGCTGCCACGTGGTCCGAATTCTTAGGGCGGGAACTGTGGAAGCCACACGCGCCCTGGCTGCTGCTGCTGCTGCTGCTGCCGCTATATATACAAGCCTTCGTCCACAGATGAAGGCTGATCGGAGGAGACAGATCGAAGCCTGTGAGTTGAACCAGAAGAGTAGAAGCAAAGAGCCCTTCGATCCAGCAGAAGAGAAGAAGAAAAGAGTGAAGAAAAGAAAGAGAGACGGAGAGCAGAGAAGAAAGAAGTAAAAGAGAAAGAGAGAGTGAGATCGTAAGAAGAAGAGTGTGAGAGAGGTTGTCTGAAGATCAGTCTTCACTGGACCGTGGCTCAAATCCAGGCTAGTCAGCTCTTTGAGAGCCATATTGTGATTTATGTTTACAGCTTTTCGATTGCTGTTCATCTCGTCTTTTATTTCCTTTTTATACTTTCCTTTAAGCTGTTAGTCAGCGGGGTTTGCAGAGGTGCTGCCTCTGGACGGGTAAGCTGTAATCCCCAGCGGTTTGCAGTGGTGGATTCCACTGGACAGCAAGCTGTGTTGCTCAGCGGGCGAGGAGGATTCCTCGGACGGCAAGCTGTGTTGCCCAGCGGTTGTAGGCAAGCTGTGATGCCCAGCGGTTCAAGCTGTGAGTCAACAGTAAGCCACACTTGGGTTGAGTGTGGGGTGGATGTTGGTCTGGAGGACCGAACCACCTAAAAACTCCTATTGCATCGTGGTTTGATTTGTTCATTTGTGCTTCCGCTAGTTGAATGCATAGGGGCGCTCCATGTGTTTGCTAACTGGTCGAACAGAAGAGTCAATTAGTTTTCTTAGAGTGTTTTAATTTGTCAAGAGAGCGAAATTTTATATTGGGTGAAAGTTTTTATAGGCCATATTCATTCACCCCCCCCTTCTGAATATTTGCACCGAACCTAACACTTGGTATCAGAGCAGGTCTCTGATCTATCAGATCTAACAATCTGCAGAGGATCCTGCTAGATTTTTGGTGCATTTCAGAGTGGGTCTTTTGGTATCGTGATCTGTTTCACCAGTTTAGTTCTTTACTTTGATCATCTGGTTTAGTGCATTTCTATCTGGTGCATTTCAGAGTGTGCTTTCTGTGTTCGTTGTTTAGTTTCACCGACTTAGTGCATTGTCTTGTTCATCTGGTCTCGGTGCTTCAGTTTCTCTGTGCTTTCAGATTATTTACAATGGAACCAATCGTGCTGAAGGCTGGCTCCAGCAAAGTAAACAGATCCAGCCACAGTGGATCATTAAGCGAGAAAAGTAGCCTCTCGCGGTCTGAAATTGATGGAGACATTGAAAGGGTGACCAATGAATTCAGGAAATTTCTGAGAAAAAGAGAAGGAAAGCTTGGTGAAGGCAGAAAGTAAATAAGGTATAATTCTAATCCTGCCAAGATTGTTGACACTAATGTCTGCTACAAATGTAGGAAGGCTGGCCATACGAAGGCTGACTGTCCAGAACTATCGAAACTCAAAGGGAACACCTCGGACATTGATGAAGAAGGAGAAAAGTCCATATGCTTAATGGCCAACCGGGGAAGTGATGATGAGGAAACCTCATCTCAGGTAAGCTCCGGATCAGAGGGAGTCTCTTCTGATGAATTGATAGTGATGTATGAAAATATGTTTAAAGTGTCCAAAAATTTAAAATCTGAAAATAAAAAATTGAGAAAAGAAGTGAACAAGTTGAAATCTGAGAATGAAGATCTTAGAAACAAACTCATCAGTGAAGACAATTCTTGTAAAACTTGTGCTATCTTGGAAGAAATGATAAATGAGTTTGATTCTGATCACAATTTGTAAAAGGAACAAATCAAATCTCTAAAAGAAGAAAATGTCTACTTGAAAGATCAAAATAAAAAGTTAATGGGTCTGAATACTGTTTTCTCTGAAAGATGGTTGACCATTGAAAAGGGAAAGGTTGTTGAAAAGGACACTGAATAAAGATTGAAACAAGAAATTAACACCCTCAAAAGTCTAAATGATGCTTTGCATCAACAAGTTATTTCCTGTGAAACTGAGATTGCAGGTTTTGAAGCTAACACTGCTGATTTGAATTCCAAAATTGAAGATCTAAAAAACTCCCTGTCAAAATTTGTTAAAGGAAAATAACAACTTACATTTGTGAAAAATTCAGACTATGCTAGTATTTCAAAATGTATTTCATCTAAGAAATCTCAAAACAATAAGCATAGGGCTGAACAAAAGAAAAAGGAAAATTGCTGTGAAAAATCTTCTCACAAAATTCAGTTTAAAAAGAAAAAGAATGGATGTGGGAAGATATTGGCATGGTCTTTATCATGGGTTTGCCCAAGTCTAGGGGCAGATATGATGGAATTTGGGTAATTATCGACCGGTTGACTAAATTGGCCCATTTCTTACCCATCAAAAGTCGATGGTCAGTCGACGTACTTGCTGCCCTGTATATTAAGGAGATGGTTAGATTGCATGGAGTTCCCGTCTCGATCATATCTGACTGAGACCCACGCTTCACCTCTCATTTTTGGAAGGGTCTACAACACTCTCTGGGGATGAAACTTAATTTCAGCACTGCTTTCCATCCCAGACAGATGGTCAGACTGAAAGGACAAATCAGGTTGTTGAAGATATGTTAAGGGCATGTATTATAGATTTCGACGGAAGCTAGCATGACCACTTACCCCTAGTCGAATTTGCCTACAATAATAGTTATCAAGCCAGTATCCAGATGGCACCTTACGAGGCACTTTATGGCAAAAGTTGTCGATCTCCAATATGCTGGGATGAAGTCGGTGAAAGACAACTTCTAGGCCCAGATATGGTTAGAGATTCAACTGAAAAGATACACCTTATCAGAGAGAGACTCAAGGTAGCTCAGTGCAGGCAAAAATCTTATGCTGATAATAGAAGGAGAGATTTGAAATTTCAAGTAGGTGACCATGTATTTCTCAAGGTATCTCCTGGCCGAGGTATTAGAAGATTCAGTGTTAAGGGCAAGCTTACACCAAGGTTTATCGGTCCATTTGAAGTATTGGAAAGAGTGGGCGAGGTGGCTTACCGTATTGCTTTACCTCATCAACTCTCAGAAGTGCACAATGTATTTCATATTTCTATGCTGAAGAAATATGTGCACGACCCCTCCCATGTCATTAACCATAGTGTTATAGCGGTACAGAAGGACCTTACCTACGAGCAGAAGCCACTGAAGATCCTTGACCGAGAAGTCCGAGCTCTAAGAAACAAGACGATCCCTATGGTGAAAATCCAATGGAATCAATGTTCAGAACAAGAAGCTACCTGGGAAGCTGAAGAATTTATGAAAAGAAGGTTTCCCGAGTTATTCTAATTGTAAGAACTTTACACCTTCCATATTTCTGTATAATGTAATTGAATTTGGAGACCAAATTCTTTTAAGTGGGGGAGGGTGTAGCACCTCGTATAATATATATATATATATATATATATATTAATAATATTTCCCAAATAAAAAAAAATATATTAGATAAACTCTAGAGGAAGCTTAAGTAAGAAGTTGGAACACGAAGTTATCATATGTAAAGATTATTCACTTAACAAGTGACTTTTTAGTGTAGTTGGTTAAGTAACTTGCCTTTCAACCCAGTGACTAGGGTTCACATCCTAGAATCCACCATTTACCTTTTGTGCCAATTAATTATACATTATAGGCTAGCAACGTACATACTTGGTAAATAGGCTAGCAATAGCAATGTAGAGATTTTGTTGCAGGCTACAACAACGTATAGACTTTGAGCCACCGCAGTAACCGCAGCAATGTATAGACTTGAGCTGCAGCAATGTATAGACTTTGCACAAATGACCAATGTATAGACTTGAGCTGCAATGTATAGACTTTGAGAGGATGTACAAACTTTGTGATGGAAGCCAATGTATAGACTTTGAGAGGGAGAGGATGTACAGTCTTGTTAAGTCCTTGTATAGACTTTGAGAGATATACAGACTTGTGAAGCCAATGTATGTACAGACTTGTGAAGCCAATGTATAGACTTTGAGAGATATACAGACTTGTGAAGCTAATGTATAGACTTTGAGAGGATGTACAGACTTTGTGATGGAAGCCAATGTATAGACTTTGAGAGGGAGAGGATGTACAGATAGACTTTGAGAGGGAGAGGATGTACAGACTTTGTGAAGCCAATGTATAGACTTTGAGGATGTACATACTTTGAAAGTGTACACATTGAAGAGGGATCATGTATGAATGTGGGAGACAGACTTTACGATCTGGGCCATGGATTGACTGTCCAAACATTATCCCTTATCTCTCTAGCCTGTACAAGCTGTAAAGCCCCATTATTCCAGATCTTGCCCCCCTATCCGGTCATACCAGACCCTATAACATACCCTTTGCTACCCCCATTCTAGGTTAGCTAAGGTTGGGGAAAAGCTCTACAGGGATTACACAGTCACCTAGAAGGGTTCTGCTACTGCTAGAGATCTTCCAACAAGGTAGGTGTTCTCAACTTTTAACTAAACTAGTAGCTAATCTAGGATGATTAGTGTAGGCATTTAGTCTTAGGCTCATTTCTATGCGATATTTAGTATTTATAAAGCATGTGTTAGCTTAAATCTAGGACGATTAGCATGTATTAGCTTCATACCTAAGATAATTAACATGTATTAGCCTTATACCCAGAATAATTAGCAAGTATTAACAAGTATTAGCAAGTATTAGTCTCACACCAAGAATAATTAGCATATGTTGGCTTAAATCTAGGATGATTAGCATGTATTAGCGTCGTACCTAAGATAATTAGCATGTACTAGCCTTATACCCAAGATGATTAGCATTGATTAGCATGTATTAGCTTCAATCTAGGGTAGTTGGCATGTATTAGCTTCATATCCATACGATATTTCCGTGTAACGCAAGTTTTATCGTGTTTTTACGTAACCTATTAGTTTAGCTATTAACTAACCTGTTAACATACCTAATTAACATGTTAGTTGATCTACTAACTAATTAGCGTACCTAATTAATATGTTAGGTAGCCTATCCAGAAACCTTGTCTCCATTTAGTTCCTTTAAAAATGAAAACTAGTATGATACGTCATGTTAAAAATCTGATATTTAAGCAACTAAAGCATGAAACGAGTGCATGAATAAAGATCTATAATCCTTACAGTTTTCTCTATCTATCCATGTCATCGGTTTTACCTAAGTCAACTTAAATCAAAGGGCGTCCCTGACCCGGACGCTATTCACTGAACAACGGCTGTAGAATAGACGCTCATTTTAAATAGGAAATGGGCAAACTGCCCCTCTGTGAAGGGCCCCCCCTTGGGCACCTAAAAAAAAAAAAATTTCATGGCAGTTCCTAGGGTGCCTTCTAATAGAAGGTGGTAGACCCAAGGGCGCCTTCTTCTAAGAGATGGCAGCCCCATGGGCGCCTTCTAACGGCATGATGTTAAACTAATCGTCCAGTTAACCCTAGCTTAATCAAAGATTAATACCTTAAGCCATTTTGAGCAGATATGAACTGCAGGGTCCACCCAGCCTGTTCACCGTGTTGACGCGATGAACTGCAAAGTCGACCCTGCCTGTTCACAGGGTCGACCCAGCCTGTTCACCGCGTTGACGCGATGAACTACAGAGTCGACCCAGCCTGTTCACAGGGTCGACCCAGCCTGTTCACCGCGTTGACGCGATGAATTGCAGAGTTGACGTGATGAACTGCAGAGTCGACCCAGCCTGTTCACATGGTCGGCCTAGCCTGTTCACCGCGTTGACGCGATGAACTACAGAGTCGACCCAGCCTGTTCACAGGGTCGACTCAGCCTATTCACCACATTGACGTGATGAACTGCTGAGTCGACACAGCTGGCTCATTGCGTTAACATGATCGTTAGGCTTTCACTTTTTCCATCTCCACTGATAGATGGCAGCTTGAGAGGTGACATTTAACTCCTGACAGGGTCCTCTAAACCCTATATAGTTCCCAGGAAGGGCATCCCACAGTGAGGGTGTCGTTTCTAAAATTTTCAGGTGGCCCATAAGGCACCTCTTTTATCTAGTTTTTTTCCGTGTATCAAACGTTACTGGTTTCCACTCCTAGTTCATCCCTACACATCAATGCGCCATTGGATTCTATTCCATAATTCCACCTTATATATCATACTGGTCAAACCTTGAAATTCCATATTGGCTATAAATGAGAGTGGATGTCAACAAACATGATTAATGCTGTGCATATAGGGCTCGGTCTGGTCCTGGGAGGAGCACCCGAAGGTACTTGTGCCCATGGGAGTTTATTGACCACAGTGTTTGGCATTGCACCTGAGTACTTGCTTGCTAGGCTTTAGACATTCCACTCATTCTCATGATATTACTTGATTGATTTGACTTGAGACCCGCAGAAGGGTAAAGTTTTTGCTTGAATAAAATTGATAAATAGTCAATTCCAATTTTTCATGTTTGAATTTATATTACTTTCTATTACTTGCTTGACATGAGTTCTTACCATCTTGGAAAGATTTTGTTAATTCCAGTTATTACTTGCTTGAATCTCTTGCTATTGCTGCATTGAAGTTGGAATCCTTATACTCTCACTTGTTATTCCTTCACTGCTCTTGTCGATCTTTACAATCCTTGATATCTACTCATCTACATGCATAGTTTTACTGACATTAATTGAACTTGTAAACCACTTAAAGCATATTAAATCTTGAGATGTAATTCCTACTAAGCGATTCGCTCATCTAGTTGTTTTCTAATATTTTCAGGTAATTTGGATGTCAACCAACACTCGGAAGGGAATGAGACTGAGTGATGAGTGTTAGAGTGAAGTTATCAAATTGTCATGTCCTTTGTGTTATTGTATTAGTTCACTTATGTCAGTTGTATCAATTCATCTATGTCATTTGTATTAGTCAACTTGATTAGAACTGCTTAAGATTTGAAGCCTAGTCGTTGGACTCTGGGAACATATGTATTTGTCTTTTGATTAGTTGTGACAATTCTCAGCTCGTACTATTTGTATTAATTTTGAGTTAAATCTTAGTTATTTGCGAACTCTGATATTTACATGATTGACACGATCTATATAGACGTGTCACGCCTCCGGGTAATCTTCCGCGCTCGGGACGTGACATTTCATGACTTTAAGTTTATTTACTGGTTCATGATAGAAATTGCATAATTTAGGTATCTTAAGTTATTTTAAGTTATGTTAATTTCATGTGCCAAAATTCTATAGTTTATATCTAAATCATGATTTTCCAAAGATGTATTGACGGAGTTTTATCATGATTTCCTATTGTTACACATCTTCTCTATCAATAGAGTCATTTTCTTTAAGTACATGGCATATATTCTGGTATATGGCCATTAGTTCACAGTTTGCACTATAGGAACACTATCTTGAACATGAGGACCTCTCTATTGGATATTCCTTCCAATGGACTAGGAAATCTTGTTGCAAGGCCTCCGTAATTCTCTGCGAGCCTGGGATTCTCACTAGGACGTCGAGTTGGTTGTACCATTAAAACTCAATTGATTAGAAAGCACTATCGATATTTTCTGGTTCTAGCAATGTAACGGACCTATATTGGACCGCCAGGCCCATATAACGGCCCAATATCTGACCGTCACACGTTCCTGAGTCTCTTCTACCGTTCTGGATTCAAACCAATGTAACGGCCCAATACTGGAGCGTCACATTAGTGTAACGGCCCAGTCTTTGACTGTCACAATGTTTGAGTATGTTAACCCAAGATTTTGACCAAGGGTTGATATTCTAAAGTTCCTAGATAGATTATTGATGGTCTAGGACTTGTCATATTGTCCAAAGAAACTTAATTTAAATTATGAAAGTTAAGGAATATACCGTTATGCTGTCGATTTGTTTCCATAAGCATAACATTATCTTAATTCATTCTTGATCTCTCATATTCTTAATAGAAGCATTCGTTCTTTGATAATTGTTGTCATGAGCTTATTGATTGAACTCATTACATTCTTGGCCATACTTTATTGTTACACTGATGGAAGTAGCTTGATTTATACGTGAAGATGCAGGTCGAGCACTGATTGTGTTCAAGGGCTCTATGCTAGTCCCCTCGGCTGATTGCCAGAAACATACTATTATAAATCATGGGGTATGATGCTACTGACGTCGCATTACGCTGGGAGTACTTTCTTTATAAATAAGTGTAATCAATGAGCACTCGTGAAAATCTCATGAATTGCTACATGATTGACGTTCTCGTGCGTAACCTTTATGGTTATGAAAGTGAAAAGTGAAAGTGCATTCTCGTTACATTCTTGTTCATGAAAGGCCATGATACATTCTTGTTCATACTTGTTACATTCTTGTTAGTTCATACTTGCTCTCATTCTATCTTAAACGATCCTCTTTGTTACTATGGTTATTCGTATGATTTATCGCATTCGTATGATTTTACCTTATTCTTTAGAGCTAAAATGTCAATCACTTTAATAGTGCTAATCATGTTGATACGAAGATACCTACTGGGCAAGTGTGCTCATTACCTATTCCCAATCTTTTTTAGAAAATGAAAGTGATACAAATTTGGATTCGGGTTATACAAGTAGCGGGTCCGAGAGCGAATGAAAGTATTGTTAAAGAATGAGCGAAGACTTAGGAAGTTTACATTATTTAGATCGAGTCTATGTAATTTCTTATTTCTTGAGTCTAGCATGATGGAAGTTGAATTAGTGATTGTATTCGAATATTGGATTTGATTATTAATGAAAGTTGAAGTTGAGTAAATATTGTGTGATTGTATTCTTATGTGTGATTGCCTTGTACTCTGATAATTCTTGCTTGCAAGAGGCTTACCATGCCGGCTGTTCGCGTTCCTCGAGCGAGTCTTCTACTGTAATAAAGGCTCGGGACGTGACAGTTAAGTTGGTATCAGAGCCTAAGTCTCAGGACTTAAGGAAAAGAGTCATAGGATAAGTCCAAGGTTTAAGGACCCATACCTATGAACTAAGGAAGAAATTTCCATACCCATGTGAGAATTGGGTAGATCCCGGGATGAGATAGTTATATAAAAATTATCTTAGGATAAATCTTCCCGATTGTAAATAACTAAAATGTCCATGATTCTCAGGTACCTTGATTCTCAATGGCTCATCGTATAAACTGGGACGAGATGCAGCAAACTGTTCTGGGACTTACTCAAGCCCTACAAATAGTGGCCCAAGCCGGTGGAAGGGCTGGCGTGGGTAACTTGCACGGCAATTTCTGAAGTTTAAATCCTCAACGATTCTCTAGATTTCTTAACCCGGATGAAGCGGAAAATTGGATCGACAAAATGAATCGAATATTCAATGTCATGGAATGCACCGACCAGGAGAAGGTTCAACTTGCCACGTTCCAACTCAACAAGGATGCTCGTACATGGTGGAAATCCATTCCAACGCCACCTGCAGACGCACCTCATACATGGGAGGGTTTTCTTACCCTATTCCGTGCCAAGTACTTTTCCAAGCATGTAAAGGAGACAAAGGCTATGGAATTTGCCTCCTTAAAACAAGGCGCAATGTCTGTGGCAGAATATGAATTACAATTCTGTCGACTGGCACCTTATGCTCCTCACTTGGTAAGGACAAATTTATTGAAAGCCAATTGATTTATGGATGGTTTAAGGACCAGATTTATCCAACAACTTGGAACCCAGAATATCCGCACCTATACCGAGATGGTACAAAGAGCGCATCTATGTGAAAGAACCATGGAGAAGGTGGAGAGGCTCCGAGGAGAGAGGTCAAGCAGAAAACATGATAGGCAAGAAGAGAAAGAAGTGGATGAGGATGAAGATCGTCACATTACGAGGTTCCGTAATGGGAAGGGTAATGGAAAAATAAATGGAAATGGAAAGAACGAGAAAATTAAAGAAGAGAAGGAGCAAGCCGTGGCACCTTGCTCATTTTGTGAAAAATTTGGGCACTCGGCAGAAGAATGTTGGAAACGTCTCGACGCTTGTCTCAAATGTGGAAGCCAGGAACATCGCTTGCCCCTATGTCCTTTTATCAAATGACAATCATGAAGGGATAACAACGGACGCAGTAAGCGAGGTCGATTAAATGACATTCTAGACGAGGGAGGTGAGATGATAAAAGGTACTCTCTTAACCCATTCGCCTTACGTTCATTCTTAATACATTAAAATACGTACACTCTCCATAAAAAACTCATATATTGAATTTGGGGACCAAATTCTCTTAAGTGGGGGAGGGTGTAAGGCCCCAGAATTTTTATAAATTATTTTTGGTATATTTAATTATTTTTTAGGAATTTTAAAGACCCAAAATGGATTAATAAATAAATATTGGATTAAATAAATCATTATAAGGCCCAATTTATGTTAAGTAATTAATCTAGCTTTGATAATTGAAACCCAATAGGTTAAACGACCAAGCCTATTAAGTTGGCCCATATTCTAGAATGTTATTTAGCTTATTTACGTATTTTAAGGATAAATACCATTTGTATGGATAATAATATGGATAATTAACAAAAGAGTTTGATTTATGTTGAACTCTGTGCACGTTGGATGTAACGGTCTATCGTGCAACCGCCACAGCCACGTAACGCACCTAGACTGATGGGTTACACCCTGTCAGTTCCGGGAATGGAAGAACGAGTAGAAAGATTAAAACTTTGGGATCCTATCTACAAGAGACCTAATTGGGAGAGCTTGTAAGGTTACTAGGGACTCTTAGGGATCAGGTTCTGATAAATTAAGGACTCTAGAATCGATCTAAATCTCAAACCCTAGTCAAAACCCTATAAATAGGACCTAGTTCTGAACTGAGCGACCCTTACTTTTGCTCGCGTGGAATCAAGGTAAAGAGTCACAATTTCGGGTAAGCTCTTTAGAATATTTTGTTTATAATACATTAGACTAATAGCTCTCTAAATTTCACGCTAGGAGATCAACCAAACAAGGAGATTGAAGCTTCCAAAGTGGCTGGTTCGACCTTAGCAACCCAGGAAATTGAACGCAAGACCCCTGAAGATCAAGAGATTAGGACGTCTAAACGAGGTAATTAGACTTCAATCCTTTAAAAAATTTTGTTCACCTTAGTTTAATCTTCGTACCCTCAAATGTTCACATCCTTAGGTCAAGAGGCTGAGGAGCTAGAGCAGCGTGAAGTTGCTAGAAAATCACTGGAAAGGGAGAACTAGGGCACATCTTTCAGACTCAAATTAGAAGTTTAAAGCCCAGTTAAGCGGTAGGTTATCTCATGATTGGAAAAAATATCTTGTTAGGGATAAAAGCCCTCTGATTTTGATTGATTTCATGCATTATAGACTATGAATTTTATGTTTTAGTGGGTTCATGCATACTTACATATCCTTAGCCCTAATCAAAGATCAAAGATATTATCTTGTCAATTCACTGCAACCCATACATCTAGATGACCTTTACTTCGTTTTGTCATGATTGGGGTAGTTAAATCTTTTCAAAACATGACATGGTTTCAAATCACAGTCTTTTAATTTCATTATACTGTTAGCAGGGACTCTGACGCATCATACTTAGACCGTCACAAACTGTAACGGCCTTACTATAAGCCGTCACACCTTCTTTGGTGTTTGAAGTTCTCTGTTATCTCTGACGCACCATCAATGGAGCATTACATTACTGTAACGGCCTCACGATAAACCGTCACAGTCACTGTGACGCACCCTTTCTAGACCGTCAGGGTAACTTTAGACAGAATGGGAAACTAGTTAATTTAACTTATAAATAAGCCTAGTTATCTAAGTTTTGACCTGATTTCATGACTTTAAGTTTATTTACTAGTTCATGATAGAAATTGCATAATTTAGGTATCTTAAGTTATGTTAATTTCATGTGTCAAAATTCTATAGTTTTGTATCTAAATCATGATTTTCCAAAGATGTATTGACAGAGTTTTATCATGATTTCCTGTTGTTACACATCTTATCTATCAATAGAGTCATTTTCTTTAAGTACATGGCATATATTCCGGTATATGGCCATTAGTTCACACTTTGCACTATAGGAACACTATATTGAACATGAGGACCTCTCTATTGGATATTCCTTTCAATGGACTAGGAAATCTTATTGCAAGGCCTCCGTAATTCTCTACGAGCCTGGTACTCCCACTAGGACGCCGAGTTGGTTGTACCATTAAAACCCAATTGATTAGAAAACACTATCGATGTTTTCTGGTTCTAGCAATGTAACGGACCTATATTGGACCGTCAGGCCCATATAACGGCCCAATATCTGACCCTCACATGTTCCTGAGTCTCTTCTAACGTTCTGGTTTCAAACTAATGTAACGGCCCAATACTGGAGTGTCACATTAGTGTAACGGCCCAGTCTTTGACCATCACAATGCTTGAGTATGTTAACTCAAGATTTTGACCAAGGGTTGATATTCTAAAGTTCCTAGATGCATTATTGATGGTCTAGGACTTGTCATATTGTCCAAAGAAACTTAATTTAAATTATGAAAGTTAAGAATATACCGTTATGCTGTCGATTTGTTTCCACAAGCATAACATTGTCTTAATTCATTCTTGATCTCTCATATTCTTAATAGAAGCATTCATTCTTTAATAATTATTGTCATGAGCTTATTGATTAAACTTATTACATTCTTGGCCATACTTTATTGTTACAATGATGGAAGTAGCTTGATTTGTACGTGAAGATGCAGTTCGAGCACTGATTGTGTTCAAGGGCTCTATGCTAGTCCCCTCGACTGATTGCCAGAAACATACTATTATAAACCATGGGGTATGATGCTACTGACGTCGTATTGCGCTGGGAGTACTTTATTTATAAATAAGTGAAATCCATGAGCACTCATGAAAATCTAGTGAATTGCTACATGATTGATGTTCTCGTGCCTAACCTTTATGGTTATGCAAGTGAAAAGTGAAAGTGCATTCTCGTTACATTCTTGTTTATCAAAGGCCATGCTACATTCTTATTCATACTTGTTACATTCTTGCTACTTCATACTTGCTCTCATTCTATCTTAAATGATCCTCTTTGTTACTATGATTATTCACATGATTTATCGCATTCACATAATTTTACCTTATTCTTTAGAGCTAAAATGTTAATCACTTTAATAGTGCTAATCATGTTGATGCGAAGATACCTACTGGGTAAGTGTGCTCATTACCTATTCCCAATCTTTTTCAAGAAATGAAAGTGATACAAATTCAGATTCGGGTTATACAAATAGCGGGTCCGAGAGCGAATGAAAGTATTGTTAAAGAATGAGCGAAGACTTAGGAAGTTTACATTGTTTAGATCGAGTCTATGTAATTTCTTATTTCTTGAGTCTAGTATGATGGAAGTTCAATTAGTGGTTGTATTCGAATATTGGATTTGATTATTAATGAAAGTTGAAGTTGAGTAAATATTGTGTGATTACATTCTTATGTGTGATTGCCATGCACTCTGATCGTTCTTTCTTGCAAGAGGCTTACCATGCCGACTGTTCACGTTCCTCGAGCGAGTCTTTCGCTGTAATAAAGGCTCGGGGCGTGACACATGAAATCCAGAACAGCAGCCTAAAGAATATATTTTTGAGTCCTCTTTCCAACGGTGCCAACCGCGTCTCGATCCGACACCGGATGTGGGCGTACCAGCCGTTCTCTTGGAAGCGCGCATTTCTGCTCCGAGATAGGCCTGCAAAAGGGGGTCACCGGATAATTCCAACAAAAATATGCCGGGGTAAAGCTTCAGTGACCGCCACTCCTGGAGGTTGACCAGGGACCCTTCGCCACCGTTCTAGTGCACCGCCGCCTTTAGAAGATCCCAGGAGGTTGACGTCCCTTTGGATGTTTGTGTTCGCTGTCCTGTCGGCCAGTAACTCGCCGAACCGGAGCCGCTACCCGCCGCCGCCTGGAACCCACCGCCTTGCTGCCCGTCAACCCAAATTCAGTGCTCCTGGCATGTTTGTGTAGCCCTTTATCTCCCTGCATGGAGTGGGCAATAAATTTCACTTCTGTAATATTTGGCTAATTACTGTACCGGGAGTACGAAGCTTGGCCGGGAACGTCTTCCCCACGCCCGGTAGCGTGGAGGTATTATTTCCGCTCCTCACTTGGCATTTTTGCTTATTTTGTATATAATTCTATATGCCGCTGCATGAGTGTGTTAGAATTCTAGCTCGATCAATTTAGTCACCGCTGCGAGCGAGTGAGTGGAACCGTCCCGTGACTCGATCCGAGCACGCAGACAAACTGATAACGGAGACTCATTGCCGGTTTCTCAACCGCGCAGATCCACACGTTTCGCTTAGGGACATCCGTGAGTTAGTGTCTGAGGTTCGCGTCCCGTCCCGCATCACAATGAGGTTCGCGTCCCATCCCGCATCGTGAGGAAAAAGGTGCCTGCCCCCTTCATTAAAAAATGATTGTGATAAGTGGAATGTGAATCTAGGAAGCCAGGAATCCCTACTAAAACAAATGTGGAAACTCGCACGAAATGGTGAAGCAAGCTCCACAATAAAATCACAAAAAGGGAATGCAGATCCAAGAAGATGGGAATCCCCACTGAAGCGAATGAGGAAACTTGTGCGGAATGGTGAAGCAAACTCTACCATAAAATCATAATAAGGGATAAATCTTAGTAGTCGGGAACCCCCATTAAGACACATGAGGAGACTCGCGTCGAACGGTAAAATCCCAAATTTAGAATAAACAAGGGGGCTGTGTGAAGCTACCAAAAGTCAAAAACACCATATGTATGTGTAAGCACAAGAGTAATCCTCTAGTGTTACTTAGAACATCTGCATATCCCTATCTTTAGGATTCGCTACTCACATACCAGCACTATCACACCACAGAGAAATATTCTTGGGTGTAGATTGTGATTTATGCTATGCACACATTCTATGTAGGGCCCTCTTAAAGAATGCACATCACCCTTAGTTGTGCTTCGTGAGCCGCACTCTGTCCATGATTCATGGGAGCTATTCTTATCCTATCCCCGATAGAGGGGAGCTATCCTATACGTCTATCTTATGACTGATGTTGATAAATGCCTGCAAGTTTGCATGAATGAAAATGAAGAATAAAAAGACACATATAACATTTTTAGATGGGCTACACCCGCAGGCCTCACACACCCGTCCCTCATTCGCGCCACCTACGTGTGTGGGCCATTTGTTGACACGCTAAAAATAACGCTAAACTATTTTTGTTATTTCTTATCTTTCAAGAATGAAGAGAAGAAAATAAGAAAACAATGGCGGGAATAGAATAAAAGATGGGACTAAAGAAAAAGAAGAAAAGAGAAGATGCTCAACTACAAGGGACAGTTGCAAAAGCGAGACCCGAGAATTTAAAAGAATATTCAGAATCATCCCCGAAGAAGTAGTCAGAAGCCCCGGACAATAAGGACAAGCCAATTAATTGGCCAACTATTTTAATGAGGAAGAGATGTGCCAAAACATTTAAAGAATCAAAAATGGGCCGAAGATACTCAAATTTGGGCCAAAGTCCACAAAATGGGCCAAGAATAAAAGAAAGGGACCCTAACTCGGCGGCCGGGCGATCTGATGGCCAGGAGACCTCCGCCTAGTGCCGTCGGATGGCCCTTCTGCCTACTGCCGCCACATCAGCTGTAGAAACCATGGTAAATTAAAGGTATAAAATCCTGAATGGATTAAAAGATTAAACCAATAATAATATCCCAACTCATATATATACTTAAAACATATAATAAATAGGTCATAAGAGAATAACGCCTCCTGGCAGGTCGTCATTTAATTGAAGACTGTTCAAGCAAGCGCTAATTCAATAATTGATGCCCCCTTGACAGGCGTCATATAAATAAATTGAAGACTGTGTACAGAGGCGTCATTTTAAAATAACGCCCCAACCTTAGGCGTCATTTCCAAACTAACCCGTTAGTGTTTGGTTCGAACAAGGATGTTATCTGGGTAAATTTTGTTTAAGGAAAGGGATCAATACGTGGGTATATCAGTTTAAGTAGGATTCTACATAGGAAATCCTAGTTCTAATCAAACTCATCAGACCCATTAGGATTCCTTCTCCTATAAATACCACCCCCCTCCATCGAACCCCCTGTTGACACTATTATTCAAGGACGTCCTGCTGCTACTCAAGTCCTTCTTCATCTTCTTCCTCTTCCTCTTGCTGTCAATACGGTGAAAAGGGGGGGGGGGAGCCATCATCTGCTTCTCTATTTTTATGGACAAAAGGGGCTGCTGCGTTGCTGCTCTTGCCGTCTCCTTCCTGCTGAGAACGTGGAAGAATCATATTCTTCTTACTGTTTCCTATTGCGTTGCTGTTCTTCTGCTAGAGGAAGCAAGCTGTTATCGTGGTGAAGCTGCTGTTATTATTCTACTACGAAGTCCTCTGTTAAAAATAGAGTATCGGTTCTTCATCATCTGTCAAACAAAATCATCAACCAAGGTAGGTTTTCTCAAGACTTAGCAAAACCCTGTAATTCCTAGGTTAAATACACGCACATAGGTCTGTAGGAGTTACAGATTTCATTTTTGGATTGAGTTTTCTCTGTTTACTACATAAATAGAAATAACGACCCAAGCTAGGGTGTTATTTAATTCAACGACCGTGCAAACAGTCATCTTTTATTTAGATAGTTAATAATTATACAATGTTCAAAATTTAATAACGATGAAACCTTACATGTAAACTAACGCATGATCATACTAGAAAATTCCTGCTATTTTTCTCTATTTGTCTATGTCCCTAGTTTTCTGATTGGTAATACTCCAAAATCCATGTGTCTATGATTGTACCTGCCCGGTGCAAATCAGATGACAAATAAATAACGACCCCATCTAGGTCATCAATTGAATGAACGCCCCTGTAAATAGGCGCCAATTTAGTGATAAACTATGAATTATCGAGATATGTATATTTTCCTGGATATTGGAATTAACGACATAGACCCTGCCATCATTTTGATATATGACGCCCCTAACTAAGGCGTTGTTTACTAAATTGAAGACTTGGGATAAGTCGCCATTTATATAATATCTAGAAATTGAAAATATTTACAAATTTTAATATCAACAATAATCTGATTGTAACGACTGAGTGAACAGTCGTTAATTATTGAACTGACGACCCAGACAAGGGCACCATTTCATGAAATGAAGACATGACCTAAGGCGTCAATTCCTGATCTTCGTGGTTTTCTGTAACCTACAGTCAGTTGGTTATTTGTTAGGCACTATATTCCATTCTGTGAGTATAGTCCCATGTTTCACGTTGTTTTATCAATTACCCACTATTTCTCGGTGATAGATGAACTCTCTGCGGGACACTCCGTTCCTTCGGATTGGTGATTTTATCATAGAGACCTCCGTAAGACTCCGCTAGCCTTGGATTCCCTCAAGATAGCCGAGCTGGTTGTACCATTAAAACCCATGTCACCACTTGATTGCCATGTCACTCTAGAGAAACATGGTAAACCGGCCCTCATGACATCCATATAGCAATCATGATGTCATGAGAATATCCTTAAGATTTAATGGAATGGGAAACCATGCCATTAGTGTTCTATAAATTATGTGCCATATTTGTGGACCTCAATTCTATCTAGCTTATCATGTCCAAAAATGAGCGACCATCTCTGTATAAGCGCTTATTCTTAATGTCACCCAGTTAGGGTGTCGATTCCACCTAGTTTTAATGCGAATCATGGTTATACCGTTACTATCGTAGTACGTCCTTACACATCACATTCAATCCTTGAGATTCCATTCCCCAAGATCTACCTTAAAGTTCCTACAAGCGTATTCCTTTGAAATTCTATATTGGCTATAACTATAGTGGATGTCAAAAATACATGATCAATGCCGGCGCATATAGGGCCCGATCTGGTCCTGGGAGGAGCACCCGAAAGTACTAGTGCACATGGGAGTTGTAATGATCACGGTATGACATTGTATCGAAGTGCATTACTAGCTTGATTAGACATTCCACAGTTCTCGTACTTGACTTGACATGACATTACTTGCATGACCCGGAAAGGGTATTATTTACCTGCTTGAAATAATAGCCAATTCTTGACATGACATGATCACATGACATGAGTTCTTGAACAGACTTGCTAGTTCACTCATTCTCTCTTGTTATACGTTCTCTATTTTCATTTTATGCGAGCATGCATAGCTTATTGCATTTCATGTAACATGCAATTTACTTGAAGCAAGCTAGCTCTTGAGATATAATTCCTACTGAGCGGTCGCTCACATAGTGTTTTTCCCTTATTTTTCAGGTAAGTCCGAGGACGAAACTCTTTCGGATGGGGAAAGTCAAGAGTGATGAGATTAGAGCTACTCCAACTATCCAAGCGTTGTCTAGTCTTGACTTTTCTACATTCTTGAGTCAATCATTATACTTTTTCATTTTATTGAGTCTTAGCACTTTCATTAAGAGGATTGTAATAGAAGTACTTTGAAGGTTTTGATGAAATAAAGTATTGGGTTATCTTTACTCTTGCGCGCTCTGTCTTTGTTTCGAATACACTAACGCTCTGATTGACATGATCGATATAAACTCGTCACGCGTCTCCGGGCTCCTTCCGCGCTCGAGGCGTGACAGTTTTTGTGGTATCAGAGCCTATGATATTCAATTCCTAGGAAACCCAAGTCTAAGGATAGGTTTAAACCTTTAACCGGTGAGATTGGGTAGAACCATGGGTTAAAGTGACTAAGGTATTCAAACTCTTAGTCAAGTCTCATATTAATTAGTTATTTAAAATCCTTGTAGGACAATGGCGGCCGAACGTTCTCAGTGGCGTAACACGCAACATACTATTCAAGGCATGACGCATGCACTTCAACAGGTGGCACAAGGAGGTGCACACAGTGGAGCAGGAAATCTCCACCAATGCTTCAAGAACATGAACCCTCCTAAGTTCATGGGATCCACTGATCCGGATGATGCCGAGCACTGAATCCGAGAGACTGAATGTATCTTTAGAGTTATGCAATGCACGGACCAAGAGAAGGTCTTATTAGCCACATTTCAACTGGAGAGAGACGCTCGATGCTGGTGGGAGTCAGTAGAAGCCACCTTAGAGCAAGGCCAAATTACTTGGGAAGAATTTGTGGAATATTTCAACAATAAGTATTTCTCCGACCGAGTCCAGGAGAAGAAAGCTGCCGAGTTTGCCGCACTTAAGCAACGATCGTTGTCGGTAGCTGAGTATGAGGCACAATTCTCTAGGTTATCCTGGTATGCTAAACATCTAGTCAGTACTGAGAAGATGAAAGCTAGGAGATTTCTTAATGGGCTCAGGCCCCAATATATCACACAACTGGCGCCGATGGACATACAAGTCTATTCGGAGATGGTACGACGAGCCCAGTTATTAGAAGATGCCACATAACTATCTGATAGGATTCGTGGGAAAGATAAGAAGGAACATGTCACTAGTTTTGATTTCTTTAAACCCAATTTCAACAAGAAGAGGCCAAGTAATGGAGGAAATCCCTCCCAAGAGCAAAAGTTCAAGAAGACCAAACCTTTCTCCATCACCACCACACCTTCCAAAGTGATATGTAAACATTGTGACAAGGCCGGACATAAGGTAGATGAGTGTTGGAGGAAACATGGAGCTTGTCTCCGCTGTGGGAGCCGTGATCATCGGATTCCCGACTGCCCGTTGCTCAATGATCAAGTCGGTGATGGAAAATGCCTGGTGACGAAGAATGCACATCTCCAAGCTATTAAGGAGGCATATCAAGATGAGGGTGGACTAGTGGAAGGTACACTGCAAGTTTGTTCCAAGTCTGCACATGTCTTGTTTGATACTGGTGCATCACATTCTTTTGTCTTCAAGAAGTTTGCTGACCCGCTACCTATGGAACCAGAGTGGATAAAATTAGTTATCTCAACTCCTCTTGTAAACGAGGCCGATATTGCTCACCATTACCAAAATTGTGAAGTCTTGGTTAAAGGAAGAAACCTCCCTATCAACCTCATATGCTTAGATATGAAGGACTATGATATCATATTAGGAGCAGATTGGTTATCCAGGTACCAGGCAACTGTTGATTGCCATAACAGCAAGGTTACTTTCAAGGAACTCCCAGAACTGGTCTATACTAGCCCTAAGAGTCGGAGCAAGTCACCTTTTATTTCGGGCCTCCGAGCTAGCAAGCTAATAAGGAAAGGATGTATATCTTTCCTTGCTTTTGTCACCATTAAGGAAACTAAGGAGACTAAGCTAGAAGACATCCCTGTTGTGCAAGAGTTTCCGGACGTGTTTGTGGAAGATTTGCCTGGGCTACCCCCACAAACAGAAGTGGCCTTCACCATCGACTTGGTCCCTGGTGCTAGTCCAGTTTCTAAGGCACCATATAGGATGTCCCCTACCGAACTCAAGGAGTTAAAAGAATAATTGATGGGGCTTCTTAAGAAAGGATTTATTAGGCCGAGTACTTCCCCATGGGGAGCACCTGTGTTATTTGTAAAGAAGAAGGATTGATCCATGAGGTTATGTGTCACGCCCTGAACCGATAGCAGGGGGAAGCGATGCTCGGAACGTGGCAGTTAATAGTCATGATAACAAGAGAGGAAAATAAACAACCACAATTAAACACAAGGAGGCCATACACACACGTATTGAAAATACGAGCTCTTATTAATATTTAAAAGTATAATTTTGACCCACTCTTATAATATAGGATTCAAATTAAAGGAGGAAATAACAAAAAGAAATAACCAGACTCACGACACTAGCTAGACTCAAGTAGGTAAAAAGACAGACTCCAAACTTTAGGTTCCGAGTTCACTCGATCACACTGATCCGATTCCCATTTGCAACGTACCGTTACTGCATTACCTAAAAAGGATTGGAAGTAGGGGTGAGCAAGAAGCTCAGTAGGAATTATACTCTATCATCAGGCATAGTTTAAGTGATTAACAAGTAAATTACATTTTTCATATGCCATGCTAAACAAAGGAAATAAAAGACGATGCAATAAAACAGCGTAATACAAAGATTTTGCATGGTCAAGAAATATAACGATGACAAGAGATAACAAGATAACAAGTACAAGAATTTACAACAGGAGATAGTAATAGGGAATTGGCCAACAAGCAAGTATTTTAACCATCATTTCAAGCATGATCAAGTAACAAGAGTAACAAGAGTTTTTCTTCATGTCATAGACGTAACAAGCTAGTCATGCACTTGGTGCAATACCTCACCATGTCATTAACATCCTATGGGCTCACTAACTTTCGGGAGCTCTCCCCAGGACCAGACCGGGCCCCTACGGTGCGTTGGCATCGATTTATTGGATACAAGATCCCACGATTGTCTAGACATTCAGTCAAGTTAAATGGACAATTAATCAGAGGAATTTCTGTCACAAGCATGAGATTTAAGGACTAACTTGTCCTTGGATTCACTAAAACAAAAACTCGGTTATACGGTCACTTTGGGCCGCATTTCAAGAATTGGACCAAAACTTAGTCCACGAGGTCAACAAAGAACGGCTGACAGTGTACCGTTCAGATGTGTAAGCAATCCATTCTACTGGGGTAATAATGACTATTCAGCAACTTAACAATCAATTTAATCCTAATTACCAAGTTAATATACCAAAGATTATCTATTATCATTTGCATTAAGACAATTTGCCAACAAGCGGATTCAAGATGATAAGGTAAAGAACAAGCTCGCACAGGAGTGAAATAGCATGCATTAACAGAAATTTAGTTGCACGATTAACCACTAATTATGTGGGTTTCTATTTAACCATTGTATGCGTTGAAATGGAGATGATAAACGGCATGTTTTTACACTATGGTTGAATGCAAGGACCAATGTAAATTGAAATCATAAGGTTACATGTATGGGTCAATGGTTCCTCAAAAATGTAGTTTTCAATTGGACTAGGTTGAATGGGTTGATCCCATAATGATCCGGATCGATCCTCGGGTCGAAAAATGACAAAAACAAGTTCACTGGTGTATGTGTCGACCCCTGGGGTCGACCCCTGCAAAAACAGGGTCTGCCAGTTGAATGGGTCGACCCCCACAAATCCTGCGGCATGGGTCGACCGTCAGGCTGGCCAGGGCTGCTACAAGATGGGTCGACCCCTGCAAGCCCAGAAACGGCCGTAGCCTCCGGAAAAGACAAGAACTCATCCATTTGGGGTCTAAATGGGTTGGAATCTTAACCACATGCTCTAGGGTTCTTAATATACATACTAGGGTCATAAAACAAGAGTTTTGAAACACGAATTTCAACAGAAATCAATTGAATCACAACCTATCTATGATGAACACATGAAAATCTAGTTCTTGACATGCTTCTACTAAATCTTATGGTTCTCTCAATATATATAACGAAATTTGGGGCTTTCTATATCGAAAGAATGCTACTTCGATGCTGCTTCCATCCATGTATGATATGCTATATTGGGATCAAGATATGCAACTCAAAATCAGCCCGAAATCATGCTTTGACTCATAAGAACACTGCATAAATCAAGCCTAGACATGCTCTTACTTCGATCCAAAATTCTCTAAACATGCTCAATGAAATTTAGGGCTTCTCATGCCAAATGAAAGCTATTTCGATGCTGATCTTTTTGATATATTACTTGCAGTTTGAGCCTGAGAGAACCTACCTCAATCAAAGAAGAAAGGAGGAAGAAAGGAGGAAGAACGAACACCGACACGTCGCCACTAAACTCCCGAGATATCTCTAGATCTAAAACCTCTGCAAACACCACAGCAAACAAATGAAAATAGACATGTAGAGTTTTATTTTGATAGCTCATAGAGCTTCTGGAGACTTCGGAGCTGGCAGAAATCGACCACTCAAGGTGGTGTTGGAAAACGGCGCCGCCAAGGTTGACCAACAAAACTCGGCCGCCACCATGTGCTCGGGTTAGGTTTTGGTTCGATTGATAGAGGGCTATTGATCCTTAGATCGTGGCCTTTCTTTTACCTCTGATTTGAGCTCATTTGGTTGAGTATTAAGCTCTAATTTGATGTTTTAAGATGAGGTTAACAATGAACACGAATTTTGGTTAGGTAGGTGTGAAAATTAGACTTAACCCACTGATTAGGCCTAGTTAATGATTTTATTAGGCTTAGTCGTAGAAGAAAAAATTGTTAAACGAAATAGATTATCAAAGAATATGATTTTTATGGATTTTTATAAAATAGTCGAAATGTGATTTATTCTATTTATTAAAGAATTAATCTAATTAATTTTGAATAAATTCCCATTAATTAAAATAAATACAAATAATTTCTAATAAATTCAAATAAGTTCTAATTAAATTTATAAAGTAATTTGGGGTCATTAGGTTGAGTATTAAGCTCTAATTTCACGTTTTAAGTTAAGGTTAGATAAGTGTGCACTTTTAGGCTTCATCCACTAATTAGACCTCATTACATATTTTTATTGGGTCGAACACATAAGACAAAGTTGTTACATAAATCATTCTTTACCATTTTACCATTTTTCCAGATTTTTATAAGGTAGTCGGAATTTCACTAGTTCTATTTACTAAGGAATTAAATATTAAATTCCAAAATTCATTTATCTCAATTAAAAATTCAATTATTTCAATTAAATTTCAGATTTTTTAAAACCGGGGTATTACATCCTCCCCCACTTAAAGGAATTTGGTCCCCAAATTCACCGGGTATTATCAATTATGTGAATATTTGAACTAAGATGATCTTATTTATCAAAATAACATGTTAATTATACAATTAATGACGAAAGAAATTAGCTATTATTTATCAAAATAACATGTTAATTATACAATTAATGATGAAAGAAATTAGCTATAGCTAGGGATAAAAGAGAACGATACCATATATAATTCTTCATCCGATAGAAGTTGGTTCCGATTCTTCTTGTAGTTTTGCTTGTGGAAGTAACTTAGGATAGTTAGCCATTTTATGATCCTGATCTCCGCAATGCAGACACGCTCCACTCCTTCGCCAGCACTCCTTCGCGAGATGACCAAGTTTGTGACAGTATAAACATTTCTTTTACGTAATATTGCTCTTCTTTTTCTTATTACGTCGGGTTTCCTTACGACGGACTCGCCAGACTCTAGCGGAACCGAATCTTAGCTTACCCATGGAACCACTCGGTTTCATTTTAAGAATGGCTTAGAGACCTGCAAGATAGTTATATGGTTAACCCTTTTTTTTTCATTACCCCTTACGCGTAACACAACGCAATCTTGCATATATTTTATTACTTAACCCAAGATATTACCCAATCTCACCAGGTGACAAGGGATGACACGGGTCTTAAGACTTAGGGTAACCTATACTCTTGGACAAAATCTAAGGACTCAGGCAAGGAGGCTCTGATACCACCTCTGTCACGCCCCGAACCGACAGCAGCGGGAAGCGATGCTCGGAACGTGGCAGTTAACAGTCATAATAACAAGAGCGGAAGATAAACAACCACAATTAAACATAAGGAGGCCATACACACACGTATTGAAAATATGAGCTCTTATTAATATTTAAAAGTATAATTTTGACCCACTCTTACAATATAGGATTCAAATTAAAAGAGGAAATAACAAAAAGAAATAACCAGACTCACGACACTAGCTAGACTCAAGAAGGTAAAAAAATAGACTCCAAACTCTAGGTTCCGAGTTCACTCGATCACACTGATCCGATTCCCATTTGCAACGTACCGTTACCACATTACCTGAAAAGGTTAGGAAGTAGGGGTGAGCAAGAAGCTCAGTAGGAATTATACTCTATCATCAGGCATAGTTTAAGTGATTAACAAGTAAATTACATTTTTCATATGCCATGCTAAATAAAGGAAATAAAAAATGATGCAATAAAACAGCGTAATGCAAAGATTTTGCAGGGTCAAGAAATATAACGATGACAAGAGATAACAAGATAACAAGTACAAGAATTTACAACAGGAGATAGTAATAGGGAATTGGCCAACAAGCAAGTATTTTAAACATCATTTCAAGCATGATCAAGTAACAAGAGTAACAAGAGATTTTCTTCATGTCATAGACGTAACAAGCTAGTCATGCACTCGGTGCAATGCCTCTCCATGTCATTAACATCCCATGGGCTCACTAACTTTCGGACGCTCTCCCCAAGACGAGACCGGGCCCCTACGGTGCGTTGGCATCGATTTATTGGATACAAGATCCCACGATTATCTAGACATTCAGTCAAGTTAAATGGCCAATTAATCAGAGGAATTTCTGTCACAAGCATGAGATTTAGGGACTAACTTGTCCTTGGATTCACTAAAACAAAAACTCGGTTGTACGGTCACTTTGGGCCGCATTTCAAGAATTGGACCAAAACTTAGTCCACGAGATCAACAAAGAACGGCTGACAGTGTACCGTTCAGATGTGTAAGCAATCCATTCTACTGGGGTAATAATGACTATTCAGCAACTTAACAATCAATTTAATCCTAATTACCAAGTTAATATACCAAAGATTATCTATTATCATTTGCATTAAGACAATTTGCCAACAAGCTGATTCAAGATGATAAGGTAAAGAACAAGCTCGCACAGGAGTGAAATAGCATGCATTAACAGAAATTTAGTTGCACGATTAACCACTAATTATATGGGTTTCTATTTAACCATTGTATGCATTGAAATGGCGATGATAAACGGCATGTTTTTACACTATGGTTGAATGCAAGGACCAATGTAAATTGAAATCATAAGGTTACATGTATGGGTCAATGGTTCCTCAAAAATGTAGTTTTCAATTGGACTAGGTTGAATGGGTCGATCCCCTAATGATCCGGATCGATCCTCGGGTCGAAAAATGACAAAAACAAGTTCACTGGTGTATGGGTCGACCCCTGGGGTCGACCCCTGCAAAAATAGGGTCTGCCAGTTGAATGGGTCGACCCCTAGGGTCGACCCCCACAAATCCTACGGCATGGGTCGACCCCATGGGTCGGGCTGGCCAGGGCTGCTACAAGATGGGTCGACCCCTGCAAGCCCAGAAACGACCGTAGCCTCCGGAAAACACAAGAACTCATCCATTTGGGGTCTAAATGGGTTGGAATCTTAACCACATGCTCTAGGGTTCTTAATATACATACTAGGGTCATAAAACAAGAGTTTTGAAACACGAATTTCAACAGAAATCAATTGAATCACAACCTATTTATGATGAACACATGAAAACCTTATTCTTGACATGCTTCTACTACATCATATGGTTCTCTCAATATATACAACGAAATTTGGGGCTTCCTATATCAAAAGAAAGCTACTTCGATGCTGATTCCATCCATGTATGATATGCTATATGGGGATCACGATATGCAACTCAAAATCAGCCCAAAATCATGCTTTGACTCATAAGAACACTGCATAAATCAAGCCTAGACATGCTCTTACTTCGATCCAAAATTCTCTAAACATGCTCAATGAAATTTGGGGCCTCTTATGCCAAATGAAAGCTACTTTGATGCTAATAATTTTGATATATTATTTGCAGTTTGAGCCTGAGAGAACCTACCTCAATCAAAGAAGAAAGGAGGAAGAAAGGAGGAAGAACGAACACCGACACGTCGCCACTAAACTCCCGAGATCTCTCTAGATCTGAAACCTCTACGAACACCACACCTACCAAATGAAAATAGACATGTAGAGTTTTATTTTGATAGCTCATAGAGCTTCTGGAGACTTCGGAGCTGGGAGAAATCGACCACGCAAGGTGGTGTTGGAAAACGGTGCCGCCAAGGTTGACTTCAACAAAACTCGGTCGCCACCATGTGCTAGGGTTTGGTTTTGGTTCGATTGATAGAGGGCTATTGATCCTTAGATCGTGGCCTTTCTTTTGCCTCTGATTTGAGCTCATTTGGTTGAGTATTAAACTCTAATTTGATGTTTTAAGATGATGTTAACAATGAACACGAATTTGGGTTAGGTAGGTGTGAAAATTGGACTTAACCCACTGATTAGGCCTAGTTAATGATTTTATTAGGCTTAGTCGTAGAAGATAAAATTGTTAAACGAAATGGATTACACAAGAATATGCTTTTTATGGATTTTTATAAAATAGTCGAAATGTGACTTATTATATTTATTAAAGAATTAATCCAATTAATTTTGAATAAATTCCCATTAATTCAAATAAATACAAATAATTTCTAATAAATTCAAATAAGTTCTAATTAAATTTATAAAGTAATTTGGGGTCATTAGGTTGAGTATTAAGCTCTAATTTCACGTTTTAAGTTAATGTTAGATAAGTGTGCACTTTTAGGCTTAATCCACTAATTAGACCTCATTACGGATTTTTATTGGGTCGAACACAGAAGACAAAGTTGTTACATAAATCATTCTTTACCATTTTACCATTTTTCCAGATTTTTATAAGGTAGTCAAAATTTCACTAGTACTATTTACTACGGAATTAAATATTAAATTCCGAAATTCATTTATCCAATTAAAAATTCAATTATTTCAATTAAATTTCAGATTTTTTAAAACCGGGGTATTACATTATGCATCGACTATCGACAGTTGAATCATCTCACTATCAAGAACAAGTATCCACTGCCGAGAGTCGATGAGTTATTTGATCAAATATCTGGATCCAAGTATTTCTCGAAGATTGATCTCAGGTCAGGATATCACCAACTGAATCAAGGATGAGGATATTCATAATACCGCGTTCAGGAGCAGGTATGGGCACTACGAATTTGTTGTTATGCCTTTTGGACTAACAAATGCCCCTGCAGCCTTTATATAGTTGATGAATAGTATATTCAGGCCTCATTTAGATCAATTCATAGTGGTTTTCATTGATAATATATTGATCTATTCAAAGACCAAGGAAGAACATGAGGAGCATTTGAGGATTGCATTACAGATATTGAGGACAAATCAGTTATATGCAAAGCTCAGTAAATGTGAGTTCTGGATGGAAGAAGTGTCTTTCTTAAGACATGTCATATCAAAGGACGGATTATCCGTAGATCCGTCGAAGGTTGAAGCTGTAAAGAATTGGGAAAGACCGACCAATGCTAGCGAGATCCATAGTTTCTTGGGTCTTGCGGGCTATTATTAGTGATTCATCAAGGATTTCTCCAAGATTGCCATACCACTCACTAGACTAACACGCAAGGAGATCCGTTATGAATGGAGTGAGGAATGTGAAAGAAGCTTCCAAGCCCTCAAGGATCACCTAACTACTGCCCCGGTTTTAGCTTTACCAATTGAAGGCGAGAAATTCGAGGTATACACCGATGCATCTGGCATTGGCCTCGGATGTGTCTTAATGTAACAAGGGGGAGTCATAGCTTACTCATCTCGACAGCTAAAGAAGCATGAAGATAACTACCCAGTACATGATCTAGAATTGGCTGCGGTAGTGTTTGCATTGAAGATCTGGAGACATTACTTATACGGAGTACATTTCACTGTATACTCCGATCACAAGAGTCTCATGTATCTCTTTTCTCAAAAGGAATTGAATATGAGACAGATACGTTGGCTGGAATATCTCAAGGACTTTAACTTCACTATACAATATCATCCTGGAAAGGGTAATTCTGTAGCCGATGCCCTCAGTCGAAAGCCGAGAGCACTATTAGCCAAGTGTATGATTCATGAGTGGAAGTTGCTAGAACAATTCTCTCTACTTGACATAAGCATGTACCGGGAGAACAAGTGTGTTACACTATCCCATATGAGCATAAAGCCAGATCTACTCTCAGAGATACAAGGACTGCAAGATAATGACCCGTTATTAGTGGAAATCAAGGGCAAGATAGAAGAGCAATATGATTTCAAATTAGCATCAGATGGATGGATGTTATTCAGAGATAGAACTTGCATCCCAGATTGTCCAAAGCTAAAGAAGAAGATCTTAGATGAAGCTCACAGATCAAGGTACACGATTCATCCAAGAGCTACCAAAATGTACCAAGATTTGAAAAGGACCTTTTGGTGGCCCAACATGAAAAGAGAAGTAGCAGACTTCGTATCTCGCTGTCTCACATGCCAACAAGTTAAGGTGGAACACTAAAAGTCTGCCGGTAAGCTACATCCTCTTGATATTCCCAAGTGAAAGTGGGAGGATATCGGTATGGACTTCATTATGGGTCTGTCTAAATCTAGAGGAGGACATGATGGAATATGGGTTATCATAGACCGATTAACCAAGTCGACACACTTCTTGCCAATCAAGAGCTGATGGTCAATTGACGTCCTTGCTGCATTATACATTAAGGAGATAGTCAGGTTACATGGAGTACCTGTCTCAATCGTGTCTGACCGAGACCCTCGTTTTACTTCTCACTTTTGGAAGGGTCTACAACATTCGTTGGGGATGAGACTTAACTTTAGTATATTTTTTCATCCTCAAACAGATGGTCAGACTGAGAGAATGAATCATGTGGTAGAAGATATGCTCATAGCTTGCATCATCGATTTTGGTGGAAGCTGGCATGATCACTTGCCATTAGTTGAGTTTGCATACAACAACAGCTACCAGGCAAGTATACAAATGTCACCTTTCGAAGCCTTGTACGGAAGAAGTTGCCGATCACCCTTGTGCTAGGATGAAGTTGGCGAGAATTAACTATTAGGACCAGACATGGTAAGGGATACCACCGAAAAGATTCAGTTGATTAGAGAGAGACTTCAAGTGGCTCAATCTAAACAGAAGGCTTATGCTGATACAAGAAGAAGAGATCTTGAATTCAATGTCGGAGATCATGTATTTCACAAGATATCACCTGGACGTAGAATAAGGAGATTTGGTGTTAAGGGCAAGCTTACACCAAGGTTTATCGGACCTTTTGAGGTACTAGAAAGAGTGGGCGAGGTTGCTTACCGCATCACTTTGCCTCCTCAATTGTCCGATGTTCATAATATTTTCCACATATCCATGCTGAAGAAGTATGTGCGCTATCTGTCACATATCATCGATCATGGAGACCTGGTGATTCAAAAGAATCTCACATATGAACAAAAACCTATGAAGATCCTCGATCGTGAAGTTCGTACTCTAAGGAACAAAACAATTCCTATGCTAAAGGTGCAATGGAGTAAGTGCTCAAAGCACAAAGCCACATGGGAGACCGAGGAGTCCATAAGGAAGCGATTCTCGGATTTATTCTAAAGGTATGTGTCCTGCACCCTCCGTAAATATGTGCGATTGAATTTGTGGACCAAATTCTTCTAAGTGGGGGAGGGTGTAGCAACCCTGGTAAATTAAAGGTATAAAATCCTAAATGGATTAAAAGATTAAACGAATAATAATAGCCCAA
This sequence comes from Amorphophallus konjac, assembly GCA_022559845.1. Lineage (NCBI taxonomy): Eukaryota > Viridiplantae > Streptophyta > Magnoliopsida > Alismatales > Araceae > Amorphophallus > Amorphophallus konjac. The sequence goes on from CM040118.1 coordinate 217,691,817, forward strand.
CTCATATATATACTTAAAACATATAACAAATAGGTCATAAGAGAATAACGCTTCCTGGCAGGTCATCATTTAATTGAAGACTGTTCAAGCTGGCGCTAATTCAATAATTGACGCCCCCTTGACAGGCGTCATATAAATAAATTGAAGACTGTGTATAGAGGCGTCATTTTAAAATAACGCCCCAACCTTAGGCGTCATTTCCAAACTAACCCATTAGTGTTTGGTTCGAACAAGGATGTTATCTGGGTAAGTTTTGTTTAAGGAAAGGGATCAATACGTGGGTATCTCAGTTTAAGTAGAATTCTACATAGGAAATCCTAGTTCTAATCAAACTCCTCAAATCCATTAGGATTCCTTCTCCTATAAATACGACCCCCTCCATCGAACCCCCTGTTGACACTATTATTCAAGGACGTCCTGCTACTACTCAAGTCCTTCTTCGTCTTCTTCCTCTTCCTCTTGTTGCCGATACAGTGAAAAGGGGGGAGCCATCTTCTGCTTCTCTATTTTTGTGGACAAAAGGGGCTGCTGCGTTGCTACTCTTGCCGTCTCTTTCCTACTGAGAACGTGGAAGAATCATATTCTTCTTCCTGTTTCCTACTGCGTTGCTGTTCTTCTGCTAGAGGAAGCAAGCTGTTATCGTTGTGAAGCTGCTGTTATTATTCTACTACCAAGTCCTCTGTTAAAAATAGAGTATCGGTTCTTCATCATCTGTCAAACAAAATCATCAACCAAGGTAGGTTTTCTCAAGACTTAGCAAAACCCTGTAATTCCTAGGTTAAAAACATGAACATAGGTATGTAGGAGTTACAGATTTCGTTTCTGGATTGAGTTTTCTTTGTTTAATGCATTAATGGAAATAACGACCCAAGCTAGGGCATTATTTAATTCAACGACCGTGCAAAAAATCATCTTTTATTTAGATAGTTAATAATTATACAATGTTCAAAATTTAATAACAATGAACCCTTACATGTAAACTAATGCATGATCATAGTAGAAAATTCCTGCTATTTTTCACTATCTGTCTATGTCCCTCGTTTTGTGATTGGTAATACTCCAAAATCCATGTGTCTATGATTGTACCTGCCCGGTGCAAATCGGATGACAAATAAATAACGACCCCATCTAGGTCGTCAATTGAATGAACGCCCTTGTAAACGGGCGCCAATTTAGTGATAAACTGTGAATTATAGAGATATATATATATTCCTGGATATTAGAATTAACGACATAGACCCTGCCATCATTTTGATATATGACGCCCCTGACTAGGGCATTGTTTACTAAATTGAAGACTTGGGATAAGTCGCCATTTATATAATATCTGGAAATTAAAAATATTTACAAATTTTAATATCAACAATAATCTGATTGTAACGACTGAGTGAACAGTCGTTAATTATTGAACTGACGACCCGGACAAGGGCGCCATTTTATGAAATGAAGACATGACCTAAGGCGTCAATTCCTGATTTTCATGGTTTTCTGTAACCTACAATCAGTTGGTTATTTATTAGGCACTATATTCCATTCCGTGAGTATAGTCCCATGTTTCACGTTATTTTATCGATTACCCACTATTTCTTGGTGATAGATGAACTCTCCGCGGGACACTCCGTTCCTTCGGATTGGTGATTTTATCATAGAGACCTCCGTAAGACTCCGCTAACCTTGGATTCCCTCAATGCAGCCGAGCTGGTTGTACCATTAAAACCCATGTCACCACTTGATTGCCATGTCACTCTAGAGAAATATGGTAAACCGGCCCTCATGACATCCATATAGCAATCATGATGTCATGAGAATATCCTTAAGATTTAATGGAATGGGAAACCATGCCATTAGTGTTCTATGAATTATGTGCCATACTTGTGGACCTCAATTCTATCTAGCTTATCATGTCCAAGCATGAGCGACCATCTCTGTATGAGCGCTTATTCTTAATGGCACCTAGTTAGGGAGCCGATTCCACGTAGTTTTAATGTGAATCATGGTTATACCATTACTATCGTAGTACGTCCTTACACATCATGTTCAATCCTTGAGATTCCATTCCACAAGATCTACCTTAAAGTTCATACAAGTGTATTCCTTTGAAATTCTATATTGGCTATAACTATAGTGGATGTCAAAAATACATGATCAATGCCGGTGCATATAGGGCCCGATCTGGTCCTAGGAGGAGCACCCGAAAGTACTAGTGCCCATGGGAGTTGTAATGATCACGGTATGGCATTGTACCGAAGTGCATGACTTGCTTGATTAGACATTCCACAGTTCTCGTACTTGGCTTGACATGACATGACTTGCATGACCCGGAAAGGGTATTATTTACCTGCTTGAAATAATAGTCAATTCTTGACATGACATGAGTTCTTGAACAGATTTGCTAGTTCACTCATTCTCTCTTGTCATATGTTCTCTATTGTCATCTTATGCGAGCATGCATAGCTTATTGCATTTCATGTAACATGTAATTTACTTGAAGCAAGCTAGCTCTTGAGATATAATTCCTATTGAGCGTTCACTCACATAGTATTTTTCCCTTATTTTTCAGGTAAGTCCGAGGACGAAACTCTTTCGGATGGGGAAAGTCAAGAGTGATGAGATTAGAGCTACTCCAGCTATCCAAGCGTGGTCTAGTCTTGACTTTTCTACATTCATGAGTCAATCATTGTACTTTTTCATTTTGTTGAGTCTTAGCACTTTCATTAAGAGGATTGTAATAGAAGTACTTTGAAGGTTTTGATGAAATAAAGGATTGGGTTATCTTTACTCTTGTGTGCTCTGTCTTTGTGTCGAATACACTAACACTCTGATTGACATGATCAATATAAACTCGTCACGCGTCTCCGGGTTCCTTCCGCGGTCGGGGCGTGACATCAACACACCATCCTGCTCCTTATATCAAGGCTGTAACACCCGATAATTTTGAAGGCTAAATAGGAACCCAATATTTATGATATTTAAAGAAAAAGATGGCTTACACTTGATGATAATTAATTTTTCTCCTATAAATAGATGAAAATGTTGAATAAATAAGAATTTGGGTATATTATTATTAGGATAAACAAATGACTAGTTAATTTCCCTTTTGAATAAACATGAACATTTTCCTAGGATCGAACCTACCTTTGATACCCAAGACAATAATTAATAAAGTAAATAAAGTGACGAAAATTATGAGAAATGAAATCCCTATATGAAGTACTACGTTAAGCAAACTCTCAATTGATTAAGACCCTAGTATATATATCATGATCCACCTACCATATAAGCTTAGTAAAATCTATAGAGATAATGGGTCCAACCTAAATTAATAAACATAAAAACCCATATATATATATATATATGTGTGTGTGTGTGTGTGTGTGTGTGTGTGTGTGTGTTTATTTATGGACCTGATGTACATAAGTTTAGCCTAAAGACTAATGGGCTTAACGTTAAAGGCCTTTAGGATATGCGTATGAGACATAACGAGCTTTGAGAAAAATGGATTATAGGTATATTAACACAAATAAGGGCTCTTAAATCTCAACCCACGAACTGGATCTTCACCCAAATGTAGATATATAGATATATTTTCCTCTTCCATTAATACATTTTATAGAAACCTAAAATGAAATAAATGCATGATATTCAATGGCTCACACCCACACATATGGAGATACTCATTTACTAATTAAATATATATATATAAAGCCTTAGCCCAAATAATCCAATGGGCCTTACGTATGGGAGGGCAAAACTCATATGCATAAACATATGTAAAGCCCAAATTAATGTAATAAATGGGCCAAAAGTCATTAGGTTATAAACACATATAAAAACCCATTATATGCCACCCTTACAAGTCAACCCAATCCCACGTAACAAACAACCCACGTATATGCTACCCAAACCCACGTGAGCCTTCTTACAAGGCCAACCCAGCCCAAAACCTGGACTTGCGCAAACCGACCCCTGTGCATGCATGGTGTTAGCTTTAGGGTTTTAGAACCATATATGGCCAGCGGCCGTAAATAGGGAAAGGTAGGAGTAACGTCGGGAAGGTTTTAAGCCCTACCAATCTTGAGCTTGGAACCCTCTAGAAAACCCCCACCTCTATATAACCATTCCCCGTCGAACGTGCATGCTCTTTGCTGCCGCATTCTCTTGTTCCTCCTACATCCCCCGCTGCCACCGGCGACGTGAAGAAGCTGCAGTACGCGACTCCATCCTACTGAGGCTGCAACGTGGGGTCTTCTTCCCCTCCATCATCTTCCTCCTACTGCGTCTTCTTTCTTTGCTGCTTCCTTGCATCGCTGCCGTGAGAAGAAGCTTCAACTTCTTCTTTCGTTTACTGCTACGGGTGCATGAAGATTGGAAGGGATTGCCTCTTCCTTCTAGTAGATCCTCCTGCAAGCTTCCCCCTAGTGTGCCTGCTAGTGAAGGTTCTTCAGCTGCTGTGGTTATTACCATTGCAGTGTTGCTGCTCTTATGTCTTTTCTTTCCGTTCGTTGTTCTTTGCCAACCAAAGGTAGGTCTTCTCAAGTTTCGTAGCCCAAACAAAAATTAATTTATCATTGTAGGTGTTCTCTCTTCAAGCCAAATATTATAATTAGATTAAACCTCACATGATATTTCTGCATGATTTTTACTACATGATTTCTTTCGTGTTTTGGTTTAATACTATAGAAGTGAGTTATGGAGTTTTCACCTTAATAAATTGTACGTGGGTATCGGAGTCTCCTTTGGCCATGAAAATTTATGGGCGTACTAGTGGGATGGAGATCGAGATAGTGAGAGTGGTTGCACCATTTTTCGTGCCTCCTATCTCAAGATCCCCCATCTCTCAACGAAAAATTATTTTGAACGTCCGGTTAGGTAGAGTTTTTCGAGCTCGTCATTTCGATATATAGAACGCGTGATTCCGACACGTGTACATCAAGAACGGGAGGATCAAAGAATGGACACAAATTGTTAATGATGACAATTTGATTGTCGTCAATTTCTTTCGATGACCGTAGGAAAAGGCAGGAAAAGGTGTCAAATCTTATATATATATATATATATATATATATATATACATATATATAACTTGTAACTAGACCTTCGAAAATCTATATCTATTGAACTATGCAATATAAAATTATAAAAAATATATTTTTGGAATCCTTGAATTTTTCTCCTAATTATCATATATTCTATTTTTCTAAATTATTTTATATAAATAAATATGTCTTTTAATATATGTTTTTGAAATTATTCAATTAAATAGATATAAATGTGAATTCTTATTAAATAAATTAAGTTAAAAATCATAAAATTAATGTCTCTCTATGTAGACGCTAATTAATAAATGACATCACTCATGGGCATTAATTAATATAAGTTTATTTAATTATAGTTAATTATAGAATTGGATAGACATAAATTCTATAATTAACGCATTCATGTTCTCACCATTTTCTCCTGATTTTGACCCATACCGCGGGTCTTCTGGCACTGTCATCTCACTTCCATAGATGGAGTCCCTGTTTCATGATTGGTTCACGTTATACACTTCAACTCTCGACGACATACGAGCTCTCCGTTGGACATTCCGTTCCTTCGGACTAGCAGGTTAGTCATTGGGACCTCCGTAAGTCTCCTCGTAGCCTTGGATTCCCTCAAGGCCGACTGAGCTGGTTGTACCTTAAACACCTTGTACCCATTTTAATGCCACATCACTCTGGAGAAACGTGATAACCCGGCCCTTTCATGGTGCTATTCTTGGCCCAGGAGAGAATTCTCTTAGCCAGTGGAATGAGTGATCATTCCACTAGGCGATATATTGAATTAGGTATCCTATGGTTAGGTACCAATTCTTTAACTTACTTTCGTGTCCATTGAATTGGTGACTATCTTGTGAGTCATCTATTCAAGTTATTCATGGCGACCTATCTAGGTGCCAATTCCACCCAGTTTTTCGACATGTCATGGTTTCTATGCTTTCACGTGGATTTTATTGCAAGTCTGTCCTTACTCAAGGGCCTTGTCCTTGAATTCCATAAAATCTTATCTTATCATCCTATTAAAGCTTGTTCTTGAAACTCCTTATTGGCTATGAACTATCGTGGATGTCTAGATCTATCTTTAATGCTGTACATTTAGGGCCCGATCTGGTCCTAGGAGGAGCACCCGAAAGTACTAGTGCCCATGGGAGTTATATTGATCACGGTGTCTAGCATTGCACCGAAGTGCATGACTAGTTTGATCTTTCACATTCCACACACACCCTCTCTCACTTTCGTGATATTACTTGCGTGCGTAACTTGACTTGCGTGACTCGACTAGCGTGGCCCAGAATGGGCAAGTACTTGCGTGAAATAGCCAATATTCTATAAATCTCTCTTGGATATCTCTTGCTCGAAAGTTTTTACATGAAATTGTCAAAATCTTACTAGTTTTGTTTCACTTGCTCGGCTATTTCTACAAGCATAGCCTTACTTGCATTTACATGCAAAAATGTAATTACTTAAACCAATTGCTTGTTCTTGAGATATAATTCCTACTGAGCGTTTGCTCACCCAGTTTTATTCCAACATTTTTCAGGTAATCAGGTGGCTAGAGAGACCGAGACTCACATGGGAGGGACAAGTGTGCAAGCGAGCTTCGAAAACTAGTGAACATGTGTCTTTTATCTTTCTTGAGTCTAGCATGGTGTCTCTTATTTAGGTATCTTGTCTAAGTCTGTTAGAGCATCATTTTCTTTTCTTTCATTGTGATGTGGTTGAGTCTTCAAGTTTTGAAATTTAAATTGTAAGAGACTTATATTAGAAATAAAATTTTATTATTTCCCTAAATTATTCGGTCTTATGCGACTGCTCTTGATTATTCACGGCTGTTTAACTGCCACGTTCCGAGCAAATGACACGTTCCGCTGCTATCGGTTCGGGGCGTGACAAAGGCCTTCGTCTTCGAAGCCAAGAGAATGAGTGAAATAAAGGATAGAAAAAAAACAGAAGCAACAAAAAAAAAGAAAGCAACCAACAACGAAAGAGAGAAGAGAAAGCAGAGAGAAGAATAGAGATCCTGGAAAGAGCATATAGAGAAAAAAGATTGGAAGGTTCCACTACTGCAGAGGAGGTGGGTCACCGTCGAAAAAAGGCCCATTCTGGGCTACAGTAGCCCTTTTCCCCCTTCCATTTTCCTTTTATCTACCATAGTTTGTAATTTCTCTGTTGAAATTCTATTATCATGTATTGCTCTCCAAAGAAATTAATGAGTGAATGGAAGCTATTTGGCTCACTGATTTCCATGTTTGCACCTCTCTCTCCCGTTCTCTAATTTCACGATGACCAGGGTACCATCTGAACCGAGCAAAGTGCACTACGAGGCTACATATGATTTTCATCAATTGTGTTTTTCCTCTCTTCTCAATAATTTCCCTGTAATTTACATCCTACTGGCCGCCAGGGGTTCATCAGTACCCAGATGTGGCCCCTGAGCGTCCCTATGAAAGGGACATATAGACCGAATTGTTGATTTGTTTTCTTTCTTCTATGCATACCTCCGACCCGACGGTTTGAATGCCATTTGAATTTCTATATTGTGCTTCCGAGTTTACCGGGCTTTGGCTAGCACTGATTTCCTCAATTGGGAGCCAAGGACTTGCGAATCCCCGACATGGTCCCTGGTCATCCCTGGATGAGTGAGGAACATACGCCTTACGTTTCCCCTATTTTTGTCCGAGACTGAGCTATGTCTTATCTGCCGTCTTACCGAGCTTCTCCTAGCCCAAGCAACATTTTAGACCTTTTCTGGATCCCCATAATACTCTCCTGGCCCCGTGGAGCACACTAACCAAATCAGGATCACCTCTTGCACTGGCATTTAGCCTCCCCTAGCTTCCGTTCATTCACAAATCCCCATCCGGCGGGGTGGTTATCTTCCATCCTAATCCGGCGCGTGTGACCCTTTTTCCCATTCTTGGCCGCCGGATCCCCTTCATTCCCTCATTTCTATTTCTATCGCCGTATCAAGAGGATAACCCCACTTCTTGCCGCCGGTACAACCACCCTTGTATGGCCGCTGGATCACCTTTTGTGGCTGGCCATCGGATCACATGGGCGCACCCCCCTCCTCTGCCGGTGGCCGGATCAAGATGAATACCCCCCTCTTATACTGGCCGCTGGATCAAGATGCATACCCCCCCTCCTATACTAGCCGTCGGATCACATGGGGTGCATCCCCCCTATGATGGCCACCGGTTCACATGGCGTCAAATTCCCCTTCTACTGGCCGCTGGATCACATGGCTATTCCCTCTCCCCGCTGACCGTCGAACCACATGGGGTCAAGCCCCCTTGTATGACCATCGGACCATATGGGATCAAGTCCCCCATTCAAGGCCGCCGATTCACATAGGGTTAAATTCCCCTTTTGCTGGCCACTGGATCATGTGGCTATCCCCTCTCCTTGCTGGCCCCCGGATTACATGGTCCTCCCCCCTTCCTTGCTGGCCTCTGGATCATAGTTTCATTATGACTTTCCGACTAATTTTGATTTACATTCTGGATAGCCCCAATGCAGACAGGGGTTTGCTGAAATCTCGTACCATGACCCTTGGTCAACAGTAGGAGTACAAATAGTTATGTTATGGCTTTTCGATCACTCTCCGAGTGAATAATAAACCACCTCATCGGTGAACAGTGCCCCGACCCCTCTAGACCCACCGATCCACGGTTATACCTGTGCTCCCGGGAGCCTCTACGTATATGCCGTGGTGGCACACGGGCCAATATAGTCAGCAAATGTGGTCGATCACCCTTGGGTGATATGGGTCTCCCGATAGACGAGTCCTCGGGGATTCACCACCCGCTATAGGGTCCGGGCTATCATTCTGGCATCCCCGTCTTTTACGGAGTCTGTCTCAGCCTACTATGGACGGGTCTCTTATACATCTCCCCCAACATGTTCCAGGCTAGGGGGAGATGCTGCTGAAACTCTCTTGGGAATCCATGATTTAATTCCAATTATGTTTCCTTGGCTTTCCGCTCAGTTTTCATCCCTTATGGTGGTAACGGCCTCACGGCTACCCATGCCAAATTATGATAGCGGAGTACCCAACAAGAGAAATAAATCAATAATAAGCGCCACCTCCTGGCATACATCATCCCGGTGATATACGAGTCCACCCCGAACGTGGACATGCCAGGTCCCCCTCATGGACCCATATGCATGCATCGCAATGCTAAACGCGGTCTCATAATAAAAGGCAGCCACTGATCGACAGCCCTATGAGTGATCGTGACTACCTAGAGGGCTAGCCCTTGGGTTATCCACTCATCATAGGGTATGGGATTACCGTTTGGCATAACTGTCATTCGGGAGATCGTCTCGACACTTCGTGGATGAGTTCCTTATACCTTCCCCGACACGCTTCGGGACGGGGGAGGTGCTGCCGAAATCTTCCATGAATATGTCAAATAAACATGTAAATAAATAGTTAAATAAAGTAATGATAATATGTTTTCAATCAACCCACACTGTGTTAAAAAAATGATTTCTACGTTCGATTTTAATAAAGAAATAAACTTCTATATGATCATTTGCTTGTATTCAATCGCATAAATGCATGCTTGCACCTCCCGATTCTCTGGTATATAAAATAGTGATTAGCGGAAGGTCGGATTAAGTCCAGCTAGAAACTTTCACTACGCGTGAGTATAAAACTCCTCCTCGTACCAAGAACCGGATAAATAGAATAAATATCACGGTCCTGTGTGCTTGTATGTACAATTATATCCTGCTCATGCTTTATAAAATGTGTATTTCTTTCATGTATTCCTTCATCCCTGAGGGCTATTATATCTTGGTGATTAATCAAGGGTTGTCCTTCTTTCGGCAGGGTGTAATTAACGCCATATCCTTTATGGTATGGCGGACTTAGTGTCCCGACATGATCACCCACTATTGTCTGATTAGTCAGATGGTGCACACAATAAATTGTCACTCTGTGACTGACATGCCCCATGCTTAAATAAAACCCCTAATAAACAAATAAAATAAAATAAATATAAATAAATAAACAAAAAATGTATTCCCACAACGCCCAATATGGCTACCTCACAACGCCGATCGCGTTTGGCAACTTTGCTCTGGTTGTGAGTTCGACGTAGTTCTTGGGTGTGGTTACTGTGGCAGTAGCGTGCCCAACTACAGTCGTGACTCAAGCAGCCACTCAATTCCTAGATACTCTAGTCTCAACCTACTCCAGCTCCAAATCACGGGTCCCAGTTCCTCTAGTCACTACCACTAGCTTTTCACCTCGAGCGTCGAAGGCCACCCCAGCAACCTCTAAGGCCGGCTTTAAGCCCCACACCTTAGATATATCAACAACTCATACGCATACCAAGGTGCGTGCCCCAGTCTCAGCAAGTTCGAGCCCCAAGATGGGTATTTTACCCTGGGCGCCTATAGTCATAACTTTCGCCACAGGCGATTAAATATCAAATTTTCTCTATGCATCATGTAGGTGTTGAGACATCCTCGGGCTCCATAGAAGAAATGACACGGCGATCGTAGACACAGGGCTGCCACATCCCCAGTCGCCTCCAACTCCAGCATGACTATGCTAGTTGGAGATCTTAGAATCTGGCTCGATGGTGGAGAGCCGATTATTCCACGGGACCAACATGTTCCTACTGTTGGGACCTCTAATTGCTCCAAACTCCTGCAGTGTACGCGGGAGGATGAAGCAAGATTTAAAGGCTTGACACTTCGGCACCACAATGATAGCGGCCTCGCTAGGCCTCATCTAGTGCTCCTAGGCTTAGATGAGGGAGTGATTATGAGCAAGAGCGATAGCCCTGCTTCAAGCGGATGTGGGTTACCAAAGAGGAAGCTCAAGCAGTCTAAAGAGCATGAGCCGAGACATCGCTCCAGTCACCCAGGCAACACCAAGTTCAGGACCCACGGGCGCACTCATCTAATCAACCAGATCTCGTCCAATCGGCGGAGGCCTCTCGCCCTAATAGAAAGAGGCAGAAGGGATCATGTTGCCAGTCCGACAAACAATCCACTTCGGATTAATCCCATAGTGGTCTAAGACATGCGCCCGATGCTCCAGTAAGGCAAATCTCTATCTTTGACAGGCTGGGGGCACCTATGCCACTTTGCCCTAACAAGCCTCCCAAGAAAAAAAAGAATGGTGCGGCTCATTAATGATGTCGTGCGAGTATTCGCCTGTTATGCTACCGGCCAGCAACCGGAGGGTCTACCAGATGACCTGAATCAAACATTGGCACATTGGAGGTGATCCCGGCCACAAGCGTAGGCCTCCGTACTGACAGGTGATGGAGGTGCATCTTCTTCAGACCCACATAGCCATCCTTGAGCAGAAGAAGCATATGTAAAAGGTCACAATGCCCCTGCACATGAGGGATAGTCTGTTAACCTCGGGGCTGATGGTGAAGGTCAGGGAACCACAATTGAGGCCATGTTAAAGGAGAACCAGTAGTTGAACGCTCTCCTACAAGAATTGCTATAGGAGCTTGACCTCCAATTACACAGCACACTCTGCCCTCGACTGAGGGACAAGTTCCTTCGGGTAGACCCAGTGGTGCCAACGTCTCAACTTCAGCCACGCAGGCTCTGGCAATAGTGGGACTCAATGCATCCCTAGTAGAGGCTAATCCCCAATCGACCGATGCGCCAGTATCGAAGAGTCTTATGGCATAGCATTAGATGATTGAGTGGATTGTTGAAGCCATGTTCGCTAAGTATGGTGAAGGGGTCGCCCCCATGGACCTCTGTAATGTGCCGTATCTGCTACATCATCAGTTTAGGAAACTTCCTCTAGAATATACGAAAGCCCCGAAGCTGCAAAAATACAACCGGCAAGGATCTCCTCATGAACATCTATCCTATTATGTAATGGTCGTGGGTGAGTTGGTGCTAGATGAGTCTTATCTCCTCTGATATTTAGCCACTTTTCTTATAGGAACCGTCTTCCAATGGTATTCCCTCTTAAAGCCCAATTCAATAGTAGATTAGGCTGACTTGCAAAAGAAATTCCTTAATAATTTACAGATAGCCGAGAGGAAGATATCATTAGCCGAGCTATGTTCTCTTCGATAGAAGAAAAGGGAAAATGCTCTTGACTTCATTAAGTGATGGCAAGAACTCAGTATGAGATGTACTCATCCTCCAATGCAAGAAGATGCCATCACCATTTGTCGAAGAGGCTTGACGGCTGAAGTCAGTGAGAAACTTCTCGGCACTAATATTAAGGATTTTGACCAGCTCAACTCTGTCGTGGCCGAGATCGAGATGTTCTTCACCGACAATCCTGGCTATATCCCTTCCAAGGAGAAACAGGTATGCGAGCGTCAACCGGCCAAATAAGTAAACATTTTTGAATTTTCCCACATTTTTGAAAATGTCAAGGAGACCGGCTCGAGTGGTTCTGCCAAGAAGTCAGAGAATAAACCCTTTACTTCCTCGTTCCACGAGCAGATGGGAACACCATTCTCCTTCAAAAAGGACCATACAAGAAAGCTTTTCGAGCTTTGCTCCGCATAAGGTCCAATTGAACTACCAGAACCCAAGAGGCCAAGAGATGCTTCAAAGGCTGGCGAGCCAAATTTTTGTCCATACTATTGCATGCTAGGTCATCCCATTGAAGATTGTTACGTCTTCAAAACACAGGTGAAAAAGTTGATTTAGGACGGCCTCGTTGCGGTAAATGTTGAATAGCAAGGCAGATCTAGAAGGGGGGTTGAATAGATCAGCCCCTCTAGTAGACCAATTTAAAAAATAAGACTCACAAATGAATCTAGCAGACAGAGATACTTCGTTGCTTGAAGAACAAGCTAGCAATAGACAGATAGAACCAACCGTCAAACACTTGAAGTGCAAAATAAGGTGATGCTGAACAAAGGTGTATCTAATACAGCATGCAGATATCGTTACAAGCAGGTAAACAAATTGACTCAAGGAAACTAAAATAGACTGGTACGGGGCGGAGGGTTGGCACAAAGACCTCCTCTCGCAAGGTGTAGCTTGCTAGATAGGTCTAACCTATCGTTCCAACAGCACCTTTTTATATACCAAAAGAGCTATTGGGAAATGGAGGTAGAAGATAAGGATGTCAAACCACAAGTGAACAAAAGTTTTTAAGGTGGTTCAGTTGCTACCCAACAACCTATGTCCACCCCTCACCTGATCAGGGTGAGGATCCCTTGCACAAGAAACTACAGAGAACACTCTGCTACAAAATGCTGATTACACAGCTTAGGTCCGGAGGAACATACTCCTCCCTCAATCTGAAGAGATCAGACTGAAAAATGTGTACAACACGGACCTGTACACCACCCTAATATTGCTACCAGCAAGATCAGAAGCTGTTCTTGACAGCAAACGAGGAAACTTTCCTCACACTTTGGTTCACAGAGCAAAACGTGATCAGTTTGAACTGGTCACACCTCTGACTAGTGCAACAATGCACGATCAAAATAACTACTAGAATGATTTCAGAAGACACAGAACAAATGAAAAATAACAAAGAACTAAAACAAAAACAAGAAACTACATAATGTAGCTCTGAATACAATTCAAGTGCCTTTTTAGAACACTCAAATAGGAGCTTCTTCTTCTCTACTGGACAACACTCAGATCTCTCCTCTTCTTCTTCTCTCTCTTTTTTCTTTTTTCTGGATTCGAAGTGGCTCTCCTTTCTTCTCTGGTAAGCTCTCACTTCTTCGAAGGCCTCTTCTCTCTTCCACTTGTTTCAGTCTCCCCCTGCCCGCTAGAAATTTTGGGCAAATTCGTATATAGGAGCTTCTAGATGAAAATTCAAACTGAGTTGAAGAATTTCTTGAATCCTATTGGCCCACGTGTCAGATGAGAATATTCCCACCTAGAAATCTTCTAGACTCTGAGGCACGTTCCTTGGATCAAGTGCCAATCATTTGAGTGATCACGTGACTTGCTTTCTTGGCGCCTGCCTGCGCGACTTTAAAATTTTTTTTATGTTCATTGTCTTCAATAGATGCGTCTACTCCATGATAGGCTTGTGTCGACTCATCATTTCTCATAGCTAAGAAGCTTGATCTGATCCTCATGATTGCGTCGACCCCATATTGGTGTAGCGTCGACACAGTGTTGTATTTGGCATGAATTAGACTAAGGCAGCTTGATTGAGTCGACTCCATAAGCATTTGCATCGACTCCGTCATCTAAGCACTTGAGACTTTAGCTGAAGGGTTCGTGTTTCAGCGTCGACTCAATCCATTTGATGCGTCGACTCCATGACCACACCTGAGGTCAGACAGAACTCCTGAAAATAGGAGTCGACTCTAAGTGTCGACCCTTTGTTGAACTTGAGCGAGATTCTGCTGAAGTGCAGTTGCCGCATCGACTCTGCTTCATTCTTGCGTTGACTCAGTGTCTTGAATTTTTCTCTGAATTGTGTCAGACTTCATCTGCTACGTCAACACATTAGAATATAGTGTCGACTCCATCACTCAAAACTTATTCTTGATTTGTACTGTACCGTCGACGCAATAAGGGCATTACATCGACTCCATCTTGGAATTTGGAAGATTTTCCTTCTGCAACGTCGACTCAAAACTTTCACTACATTGACTCATCAACCCTGATTTATTAATCATCATCCAACTGACTTGCCTAATAATTAGAGAAACATATTTAACATTAGAAGTCTCAATAAAATATCAACAAGATTTGAAAGTCATTAAGGAAAATACATAGTTGACCATTATCAAAACCTGGGACACAACATTGTCCCCCTCTTTGATGATGACAACTATGAGTCATTATGCATTTTATTCAAAGCAGCACAAGCAACACCAGTGCAATCACCTAAAATGAAAATGAGACACAATAGAGACACAGCAAACAATTCAACTCAGCAAACATTTCAACTCAATTCACACTAAGGTAGTTGCAACATAACTCAATTCACACTAAGGTAGCTGCAACATGACTCATAACACCTTCTCCCCCTTTGTCATCATCAAAAGAAAGAAAAAAGTGAAGAGGAATATGAATAGAGTAGGTAGCTGAGATGCAGAGCCTATCAGAATGCAAGAATTGAGTCTGAGACTTGTGAAGTGAAGTTTTACCTGATTCATACATTATTTTTGAAAACTAAACTGAATGGTAGAATCTTCTGTCATAGCACAACATATGAAACAGTCTTGTCGAATGTTTGAATTGGTCTAAGACTGATAAGCGTTAAGCTTACCATGACCGGACTCAATGATAACTTTATACAGATTTAACAAACCCAAATCAGTTTTTACAAGCTGAGTACCTGAAATTCCCACTCCCCCTTACTTGATATTTCCATTGGTTGCTTTTGGGAAATACGTTAACTAGTATGTAGATAAAACATGGTATTATATATCTGATCTTTTCCCTTGCAAATTCTTTGACCCTTTTTTTAATAAAATCCTTTCTTTTTTTATTCTGTAAGAGCATTCAAGTTCAGTGCACATTTTTCAGCATCAGGATACACGTTGTTTCGACGCCAGTATCCCTAGTTACTCAAGGTGACTGACTATCTTGCTTCATTTTGAATAGAGATAGCATGTTACTTCATGACATTGTTCATCATATTTCATTAATAAGTGACCAATATTTCTCAATATTTCCATGTCATTGCTCAGCCTCACAATTCTTCAAAATATTCAACAGAGTTAACAGTGGCAATTCATGACTCAGTCCGTCTTACTTCAAAGGTAAGAGGACATGGTTTCTCAGTGATCCAATGTCATTGCTTTGACATAAGTAACCCTTTTTTGGGGAAATTATAGATAGAAGCCAATATTTAATAGCAATACTTAGATCAAGGTATGCCCCAAAGCAGTATGTGTACTTTAATCTTTCAAGTTCAAGGAAGACTTTCAGAATACAGATTTGTATAGACTTGATTTAGTTTTATTAAAGATGTATATAGTTACCTTTAAACCGTCATGAACAAGCTCCAAGGATTATCAATCTTAAACCCTCAAGTCACCGAAGGCAATCACAGTGCTTTATGAGAGAAGAAACTATATCAGTTTTAAGTGGATCAAATGATTTAAGATCAGATAAAAATCTCTCCCTGAATCCAGGCTCGTTATTCAAGAGATTAGACATAAGATACTCAAGAAATTTCAAATAAAGAGAGAGGATGAGATAGAAGTATGTGAAGAATCAATTCAACAGTGATTGAAGTGTGTGAAGGATGTCAGTGACAAGTGATTGATGTTAGATTTTGAAGACCAAAAAGAGATTGCAGTGGTGACACCGAAGAGATTATTGAAACAACCATGAAGTGACTCTGACTGATTTACTGTACTGACTCCCCCTGTCGAAGATGAATTGTAGACCTGAGATTGAAGTTATAACTGACTCCCCCTTACATACTCAGTCTATAGACCTATAACACCCTTGGAACTTGGCGGAGAACTTTGATACGAAGATCATCTCACGCTTAGTGAGAGCTTCCAGACAGGCCTAACCTGTCCTTCTTTAGATCACCATTTAATATACCACAGGATAGTTATTCATATGCAGTAAAACTCAATAAGACAATCACAGACTATGAGACTAGACCCCCCTTACTAATTGTACTGACAGACCAAACCAAATAAATTGATTTAAGCAAATGAGTTTTCAAGAAGGTTTCAATAGTCGCAACTCTCTTCTCAAGGTAGAGAATTTCTCATGATTCAAAGGTTTGGTGAAAATGTCTACAATTTGATTTGATGTGCCTACATGATGCAATTCAAAGTTTTTCTTAGTAACTTCATATCTTAAGAAGTGGTGTCAAATTTCAATATGCTTGGTTCTTGAGTGCTGGATAGGGTGTTTTTAGAGGTTTATTACACTAATATTATCACACTAAATAGGTGTACATTCAAGGTCTACATTGTAGTCTTGGAGTTGGTGTTTTATCTGTTGGAAGCACAACTAGATCTAGAGGGGGGGTGAATAGATCCAACAATGAAATTTTCCCCGATTTAAAAATCTGCCCCACTTAATACAAGAAACCAAAACCCAGATCTATTCAGATTTGAAAACATAATAACATACTCGAATTAAACTTCTCAAATAATAATTCAGCTTACTGGTACTAGATGGAGGTTTAAGTCCAAAGACTCTCCTCAGGCAAAGTGTGCTATGCACACCTTTGATATACCAGAAAGAGAATCAATAGAATGTTCTTAACAGAACCAATGCTGATGTGACACGCCCTTGGACTTTAATAAGCAAGCACAATTCACAATGATAACAGAACGAAATCGGCAGCCGATCACTCGACACTCACCCAAACCCGGGGTAACTTGGAAATGCCAAGTGGAGGATGTGAGGGATGGGCCCTTGCTGGTAGAGGGCCAGCAAGGCCAAAGTTTTTTCCCAAGGGTATGGATGCCCAATTCAATGGAGGCGACGTTGTGCCGAGGGCACCGGTTACACTCTTCCCCATAGTGGTCACTCGAAGCAACGGAGCTTGAGGGACCGAGCACTCACTCTCACGGCCAGCGGAGCTATGAGCTAATATTGAAAGGACAAGCACTAAGCGAAGCAAGGTTAGAACAGTTACTTGACCGGCTTGAAGAAACCCGTCCCGCTCGGAGACGTGGGCGAGCGGGGAAGCGTGGTTCCCCACACGCTGCGCCGGAGTAGCTTGACCTTGTTTTAAAAATTTACAACACTAATCCCCATGCAAGGGGGTGGAACAAGGGGAGGGGGAGTCACTCATACATTCAAACACTACCTCCCGCAGGGAGGGGCTTTAAGCCGGCCAGACGGGGATGGGAAAAATTGAAATGGATGCCGAACGGATGGACGACGCCGGTTCTGCCTGCTCTCTGGAACAGGGGACAGACAGTTTAAGATGATGCTACTGCGGCCACTCCCGAATTTTGTTGTAGATGAGACCAGTGGGAAAATCTTTGGGGTTGGATTAGGTTGACATCCAATTTTTTATGGAATTTCCAGGTTGACGGTGTGGGTCAGGGAAGGGCTGCGAACAGGGACCCTGAGTTCTGGTCTGGACTGCAACGGTACCACAACAGCTTAAAGGAGAGGCCGCCACGAGCGCTTCCGATCTCTGATTCAAGTGTGGCCAGAGTCGTTGGAATCGTTGTTGAGTCCTCTTCGAGGCGAGAATTGCGGGAACAATAGATGATGTCGGAGCAGATTGGGAGAACCCGAACAATGGACAGAGGTCGGTTCAGTCCCAATGGGGATAAAACTGCGCACCTAGGGGAGAAAAATGAGAAAACACAGCTCCGGACGCCGAATGGGGTTCCGCTTCTTGATACTGGAAGTAGACTCGGTGTAGAAACTCTCAGCCAAGGCCCACCCTCAGGGCTTCAAGAAATTGGCTGTGGGAGCCTCTGCAACTGGGTTTAGGTTGACTGTCAGGAAGCAGATGTGCAGTCTTGGGAGATCGACTCCCCCGGGCAGCCACAAACTCAGAACGGGACGAGACCACCACCGTCGCGAAGAAGATAGAGAGACGCTTCCAACGGTATCACTTGACCCTCCAGATACACTTGGACGAAGTCGGGGTTGCCTCTGCAAGCTGCTGATCCTCTGCAAATCCTCAGCTGCGAACATAACATTCGTTGTAGCTCCAAGTAGACTTATGATGGGATAGTGATGGTGCTAAATGGTGAAGGGAGGTGGTGGAATGGTGGGAGGGGATGTGGGGGAGGTATGGAATGAGAGCTATGGTGAAGCTAGAAGGGTTTTGGGGAGGGGAGGGGCAGGGAGTTTGCTGGTTCACTGCACTAGGTGGAGGTGGGAAGGGGAGGTGGAGGAAGAACAAGGGGATGGAGGGGGAGAGTGGGGGGCGACCTGATCTGAAGGCTCTTGGTTGGGGGAGGTCTAGGGTATGGAAAGGGGGAGGGAGGAGTGGAGGGAAAGATTAAAACTCACTTTGGGGGCTGGGAGATTGTGTGGGGAAGAGAAGAGATTGTGTTGGGAAGTGGTAGGGGGTGGTTGGTGGTTGGAGGGTGGAGTGGGGATAGGTGGAGTCTCTCTTGGGGGTGGGGTGGAGTAAAGAGGAGGGTGTGGGGAGTTGGAGTGGACTTAATGGAGGGGGAAGGAGAAAGAAAGTAGTTGGGAAGGTGAGGAGAGAGAGAAGGGGGCGAACCCAATAGACAGAGAGAGAGAGAGAGGGGGAATTGAAGTGGGTTTCTCACCCTAGGCTTCACACCTTCTCACATGGAATCTCTCCACTAAGATTTGAATTTTGAACTCTTAAAATGGCAATTTTCATTAACTTGAAATGGGGGAAATGGGGTCCTATATATAGGCAACCCACATTTTACAAAAAGTCCCTGACTCAAGCAACAATGACAAATAACCAAGGGGTAGGGGCCGCCCTTGGGCCTAGCCCAATGAATTGGGCCCAATAACAAACTAATCAACCTAATGACACTCAAACTTAGGGAAATAAGGAAAAGACCTAGAAACATGACTCAAATAAAAGGGAAAATACATCAAATGACTCAAATAGAAAGCTCAAAATAGATAATGGAGCCCACATGGAATGATGCCCGAGCTCAAACAACTCTGGAGTGTGAAGATGACCCGAGCCAGAGGGAATCATGGGTGAAGCCTCCATCAAATCCCCTAGGCTGCGAAGAGCTCGACTCCGTCGAGTAGGGGTCCATCCTGCTGTGATACTGCTCGAGAAGGTCGGGATCCAGCTGCTGTAGGTCTTCCCGACTCACCCACGAATCTTCCGGAGGAGGCCGATCCTTCCACCTGACGAGATAGCGCTCATATACCTTTCTCCTGGTGGTAGTGACCTGTTCATCCAATATTCGCTCAACTTGCTCACGCTGGGCTCTCTTGGCTGGTGGACTCTTCTCACGGGTGGGTGCTCTCTCAATGGGGGGAATGAGCTCAATATCCTCACTGGGTACCACCGTGGGACCCTTATATGGCACTAGGTCGGCCACATTGAATGTGGGGCTCACTCCATATTCCTTGGGGAGATCTAACTCATAGGCATTAGTGCTAATGCACCTCAGAACCTGGAAGGGACCAGCCCCACGAGGCCTCAATTTCAAGATGGCTCCTGGGGAGAGCCTCTCCGTTCTTACCATCACAAAGTCACCCACGTGAAATTCTTGGTGACGTCGATGAGAGTCGGCCTGCCTTTTATAAGTCTCATTCTTCATGCTAATGTGCTTACAGATTTCTTCATGCAATTCTCTAATGTGTTGGGCGAATGACTCAGCTGAAATAGACACTCTAGCATGATGGGGAAAGGGAATGAGATCTGAAGGTTTCCTTGGCTTGTACCCATGCACAGCTTCAAACGGACTCATCCCTATGGACTTTTTGATAGAGTTGTTATATGAAAATTCAGCCTGAGGTAGAATGAGATCCCAATTCCCTGGACGATCCTCAAAAAGACACCTAAGGAGGTTCCCTAGACTCCGATTGACAACTTCAGTTTGGCCATCAGTTTGAGGGTGGTAGGCTGTGGAGAATTTGATGAGGGTACCCATCAAGTGTCAAAGAGTCTTCCAAAAGTAGCTAGTGAACTTGACATCCCTATCGAAGACTATGGTCTTGGGTAGGCCATGGAGGCGAACAACCTCACCAAAGAACAATCGGGCCACATGGGAGGCATCAGAGGTTTTGGAGCATGGTATAAAGTGGGCCATCTTAGAGAATCGGTCAACTACCACAAAGATCGAGTCATGTTTCCTTTGAGTCCTGGGTAGGCCGAACACAAAGTCCATGCTTAAGTCTTGCCATGGGCGGTCGGGGATGGGGAGAGGGGTATGAAGGCCGGTGTTTTGCTTTACCTGTTTGGCCGAAGCACATGTGCGGCATTGACCCACTATCTTGGCCACGTCTCTCTTGAGACTTGGCCAAAAGAATTTACCCTCAACTAGATCAATGGTCTTATGAACCCCAAAATGGCTAGCTAGCCCCCCTACATGTAACTCCCAAACCAAGAAATCACGGAGTGAGGTCCGTGGTATGCAAATCTTTGGTCCTTTGAAGAGGAACCCATCCTCCAAGATGAAACCCCCAAGTTCTTTTCTAGAATGGGTGGTCAATGTGGTATAGATGTGTCCAATGTTGGGGCAGCCAGGGTACTCATCCTTGAGCCTCTCAAATCCGGTAACCTCCACTTGGATAGTGGACAACAAAGAGACCCTCCTACTAAGAGCATCAGCCGCTCGGTTCTCACTTCTCGCCTTGTGTTTGATGACAAAGGTGTAGGATTGGATGTACTCAACCCAACGGGCATGTCGGGCATTCAATTTTTGTTGGGATTTGAGGTATTTGAGGGCCTTATGATCGGAAAATATGACAAATTCTTTGGGCAACAAATAGTGCCTCCAATGTCGGAGGCACTGAACCATGGCATAGAACTCTTTATCATAAGTAGAGTACCATGTCCTAGTATCACATAGCTTCTCACTGAAGAAGGCCACGTGGTGACCCACTTGACTAAGGATTCCTCCTATTCCTATCCCGGATGCATCACATGTGACTTCAAAGACCTTAGAGAAATCGGGTAGGCATAGGACTGGGGCTTGGGACATCTTCTCTTTAAGCTCTTGGAAGGCTTTGAAGGCTTGTTTGGTCCATACAAAAGTCCCCTTTTTGAGGCAATCGGTGATAGGGGCAGTGATGGTGCTAAATCCCCGAATAAACCTCCTATAGAATGTGGCAAACCCATGGAAACTTCCGACCTCATGTAGAGTGTGGGGTTCCGGCCAATCTAGAATAGCTTGGACCTTCTCGGTGATGGGGACATCACCTCCCATGCCCACGTTCACAGCTCGTCTCCTCACCCCGGTTGCATCCGGCATGGTCTAGTTATCTAATTTTGAGTCCTATGTAATTTTTATATGAGTCATTTGATGTATTTTCCCTTTTATTTGAGTTATGTCCTAGGTCTTTGCTAAGTTTGTGTGTCATTAGGCTCATTAAATTGTTTAGAATGGTTATTGGGCCCAATTCTTTGGGCTAGGCCAAGGGGTGCCCCTACCCCCTTGGTCTTTGGTCATTGTAGTAAGAGTCAGGGACTTTTGTAGAAATGTGGGTTGCCTATATATAGGACCCCATTTCCTCCATTTGAGTTAATGAATGAATGAATAGAAAATTGCCTTTGAGAGTTCAAATACTTAGTCTTAGTGGAGTGAATCCAATTGGGTGAGAAACCCTAGGGGAGATAATCCCCACCCACCTCCTCTCTCTCTCTATTTCTCTCTCTCTCTCCCTCACTAGTGGGGTTCACCCCCCTCTCTCTCTCCTCCCCTCCCATCCACCACCCTCCCACCTACCCCCATTAAAGGCCACTCCCCTTCCCCACACATCCCATTACTCCACCCCCTAGTCCCAAGAGAGCATCCCCAATCACTAAGCCACCCTCCAACCCCCAACTACCCCTCCCACTTTCCCAAGCACCCTTCCCACTACCCCAAGCACCCCTCCACCTCCCTAGGCCATTTGAATTCAAATTTCCCCTTCCCTCTATAGCTTTGGCCGCCCCTCTCCCCTCCCCTTTGGTTAGGGTCGCCCCCCTCTCATCCCCTCCATCTTCCCTTGTTCACCTCCATCACCCCACCCTCTACCATCTAGAGTTAGAGAACCTGCAGAAGACCTGAAGCTTGCAGTAGCGACCCCGACCTCCTCCGAACGTTCCTTGAAGCCCAAGAGCCATCGTTGGAAGCATCTCTCCGTCCTCTTCGCAATGGCGGTGGTCCTGTTCCGTTCTGAGTTCGTGATCGCCCAGGGGAGACATTCTTCCCCGATTGTGCAAAGCCTCCCTGGCAGGAGTTCAGAGCCGGAGTGGAAGCTCGATTGCGACGATCCTGTTGGGAATCTGATCGAGAGTTCTTCTTTAAAAGTCTTCTACTCTGAGTTTTCTTTCATCCTCAGAAAGTAGAGCTCAGTTTCGCGTCCGGATCTGGAAGTTATCAATTTTATCCCCCGAGTGTGCGGTTCTACCTCCACTCAGTCTGCACCGACCCCTCCGCAGTGTTCTAAGCCTACCGGTCTGCTTCGATAACATTTGGCATCCCCGTCAATCTCGTGTCGAAGAAGACTCACAGACGGTTCCGAAGACTCTTGCGGCGCCTCATTCTGAGTCCGGGAGCGCTGGTGGCAACAACGTCTTCCTGCTGTTGAGATCCTGAAGCTGTCAGAACTGAAGATCTACCTCCCTGTTCAAGGCTCTGCTCCGGCCAACAGCGACCTCCCTGTTGACACCCATTTTTAGCTTGCAAGTTGAGTCATTTCTCTTATTCATCATTTTAATGTCCCGAATTACCCATTATTTTGGACCCTTCCTTGGATGGATTTCGAGTCCATTTCATTATTCCATTCTATTTGAGCCTTGGAGATCATTATTTCATGGAGCCCTGGAGACTATCTTGTCACCTTCCGGCCTTCAAAGTCAACTTACGGCCCATTTAGGCCGGCTTCCCTCAAGCATTCAGCCCCCTTTCGCTGCGCAATTTTAAAAACTTTCCTTTTTCACCCCCTTCCTTTCCTCTTTTCAAAATGTGTCCTTCACAAAAGTTGTTCATCTTTCAAATCCCTACAATTCCTTCTTCTACGTCATTGGCCAGTTCTGCACCTATTTCAAGTTATTTACGTTTTTCCGGCAGACTGCACTATTCACCTATGTCTCGGTATTTTCTCTCTCTGTTCTAGCCCCATTTTCTCTCTCTTCTAATCATTTTCTCATCTTACTTTCTTCATGAAAGTTGTTCATTTTTAAGTTATCTACAATTTCTTTGTTTACCATTTTTTCTAATTCTACACCGTTTTCAAGATACGCTTCAATTTCTAAAGTCGCGCGAGCCTGGCAGCTAAACAGTCAACAGTTGACCGTTCCTTGAGTTGAACGGTCACAAGTTGACCGTCCAACAGTAAAATGGTCAACAGTTGACCGCCCATGAACAGTAACTTTTTTAATTTTTTAAATTTTATTTTATTTTTATTATTTTTAAAATGTCATAAAACGGTCTTCTTAAGACCGCCTGACTCGAAAAACGGTCCGTGGATGACCGTTTATCTCTTTTTTGTGCGAAAAGTCCCCCAGTCGCCCCCAGGACTGGACGGTCTACAGCTAGACCGCCCAATGCAATGAACGGTCTATCGTGCGACCGTCCATCTACCAGAGAGTCCAAAAAGTCCTGAACTCCATCTTCTTCGCCGCCGGATTCTAAGGCCGAAATCTGTGCAACGGGGCCTCCTTGTTAGGGCTCTATCTTCTAGAATACTCTACTAAATTGAGCCCCGTTTGTTACTGTGTCTTCCCCTTTGTATTATCTTGAATTTGGTATATGGAGCACGATTTTTAATTGACCGGATCTCCTGGAATCTTGGCCGCAAGTTAGGGATTTACTCATTTCGTGCAACCAAAAATCCATGCAGATTAGGTTCCGGAGCCTTCTTCCAAGAGCCATAACTTCCACAATCTTCAACCAAAAAGAGTCCCGTTTGTTCCTACCTCTTATCCTATCCATTATCTCGAGATTGATCCATAGATCTCGATATTTGGTGGACTCTATCCTCTGAAATCGCAGCAGAAAGTTAAGGTTTTCACCCTTTTTCTATATAAACCTGCCCAGTTCGCCTGCGCGACGGGGGGCTCTTCTTGAACTTGGGGCGAAGCCATGCCAAATCGTCATCTCAAACCTTCGACCCCAGGCTATTGAGGGAAGTATAGGCTTCATTTTGATACCTTATTTGCTGGATTTCATCTTCGTTTACCCTCCTAACTTCGCCCATACTTTTTGCAAATCATCACGAGTTCTTAAACCTGTGCGACGGGGCACCCTTCGTCGGCTTGGGGCAGAGTCATCCGGCATCCTCTTCGTCCTCCATTGGTCTCATCTTGAAGAGGGGAGTATCTTCTTCGTTTTTCATCTCTCCGGGCTCTCTTTCTTCATACCTAGGATTAGTTCTCTCCCTCTACTTTTCACAAATCATCACAGTTTTACACTTAGTTTTTTTTGCGCTGTTTCGGCACGTTCATGCATTTTTCTCCATTTTACACAACGGTTTTTTCTCTGTTCTCTCCATCAAATTCTATGATTTCAAATCCTATGCATGCACAACACTCCCACCTTGCTTTTTCACCCACTCATAGGGGTTAAAAACCCTCCCCCGGTGCGTTCTCCCCCTTTCTTTCATGCTACTTCATCATTTTAGGACATATGCTACACATGTTTCTAATGGGTTTTCTCTTATGTTTGTGGCTTTATTTTGCAGAAGACTATTGATAGAACGTGAGGCCCTTGCTTTCTAGCCGGCTAGGAAGTGAGGAGGTGCACCCACATCGGCTCCCCGCATCCCATTTGAAGCGCGATCACACGTTGTAGCGGCTTCCCGTTAGGCCGCGTCTTCCTCCATATTTTCCAAGGTACACGGCGCCATCTTCATCCTTTCTTCATCATTTTGGTGCTGTAAGTCCTTGGTGGTGATCATGGTTAGTTCTCTATTCATTGTCACCCCTTTCCATTTCATGCACTTTCACGCTTATATGCATGGTGATATTGTTTAGCTCGGGGCGGGGTAGATTACATTTACATCCTACAGTTTTTTGACGATCACGGTGGGACACCTAGTGCCCATCACGTTATATTTTTAGTCTCTTGCATGTTGGGTTGGTGTTCATGCATGTTTGGATAGTCTTCTCCATGTTTCTCTATCATTTTGTCCATTTTTGGGTCTGTCAGGGTTGCACAGTCTATCGTAGGGCCGCCTAACACGTTAAACGGCCTCTCTAGGACCGCCCAAACCCTCTGGGGTGATAAACGGTCCTCCCTGGACCGTCCAACACTTGGGCGGTCATCCAGTAGACCGCTCAAAGGGTATAAACGGTCATCCAGGGACCTTTTAACTGTTCTGGCCTGGCAGGATTTCTATTCACAGGGGCCTTATTCATTTGAGCATAACTTTGTCTCCCGATGTCGGATTGAGCTTATTCTTGTTGCATTGTGTTGTCCTTTGTATTGTCTTTCCATCCATAGGTCATTTACATCATTTAGACATCATTTGCATATTTAAAAGTTGCCTCTTGTTTTGCATTTTGTGCATCTAGTCTTAGGCAGATTTGGGATAGATTCACAGGGGCCTTGTTCATTCGGGCATAACTTTATCTCCCGATGTCGGATTGAGCTGATTTTTGTTGCATTGTGCTGTCCTTTGTATTATCTTTCCATACATATAGAGTTTGCATCATTTAAACATCATTTGCATATTTAAAAGGTGCCTCTATTTTTGCATTTTTGCATCTAGTTTGTAGGCAGATTCAGGACAGATTCACATGGCCATTTTGTTTGCTAATTTAAATTGCCTTCCAAGGCCTATTTTGGCTATTTTTTGATTCCATTGCATAGTCTTTTGTATTATCTTCACATCCATATATTATTTGCATGCATTGGACTTCATTTGCCTACTTAAATATTGCCTTCATTTTTACATTTTATGCATAAAACTCACTTGTAGGTCCAGGGGCAAACACAAAGGTACGTTTTCCTTTGATGATTGTTCTTACCTTTTAGTGCCTAGTTGTCCCTATTTTAGGTCTTGCATCATTGTTATTCATATTATTTTACATTTTTCATATATTTTTGTAATGTTAGCATGATTTCATGATTGTCTTGATTTGCTAGACTTAGGCTAGAAATTGCATGCACCCCGGTGCACATAGGATCATGCATATTGGCATATTGTAGTTGCATTCCCCCTCGGTAAGTGATCCTCTCGCTCCCATATTCCTTGGGCTCGACTAGGTGATCTTATCCGGGACCTCCGTAAGTCCCCGCGAGCCGTGGATTCCCACACGGACACTGGGCCGGTTGTATCTTTCCACCCCTCAGGCTTGCATTTGCATACGTTGTGAAGGAATTAACCTTAGTCAAACCAAAGTTTGGACCTTATTCCCTATAGGACACCTATATTGAGGGAATTAATCTCAATTCAAATCATTAAAAGGCCCACCCAAAACTTTGACAATAAAATACTTCCCATCATATTAACTTGTTTGACTTGGGTGAAATCCTTCATATTGTTTGTGTTGTGTGGGCTTGTCCAAGCCCACTTGTGTTATTTTGTGTTGCATTCCCCATCATCCATATAGGTCTTGTTGTTAGGCCCATTTAGGGTAGTCCATTCTGTGTGTCCATTTGTCTAGTCTCATTGTCCTAGGTTTCTTTTCCTTTTTCTTTGCATTATTGAGTCAGCCCCCCTCCTTTGAGCCCTTACTTCCCTCATTGGATTTCCCTGATTTTCCTGTATAAAGTCTAAATTTGCTCTCATGGAGCGTCATTTTTCTCCTGTATATTACCCTTCTTCCTCCTCGTCTTCTTATCCCCGCGTGGATTCCTCTTCCCATGCGGGCCCATCTCCTTATTCCTCCATTGGACCCTATTCTTCTAACGGGCCTTCTTGTCCCGCCCGTGCTACTGTTGGCCCAATCAATTCTCATTCCCACCTTCGTAATTCTTCCAGTCCCATGTATTCCTCAATTCTTGGAGCGGGCTTTCCTTCTTCTCAGGCCGGATCCCCTTATCCGGCCCATCAACATTATCCTGGTGTAAATTCATCATCTCTTGCTCAAGCTGGCCCATATCCTTCTCGGACTCTTCCTACCAGGAGATGATCGCTCAGGCCCAACGCCAACTTGATGAATTACAACGGCAAATCAGTCCTCAAACTTCTTTGGATATCCCATTTGCATTCCGAGGTCTTCAGCTTCCCCCACGTCAACAGATTCCGGCTTATCATCGCTATGGTGGAGTCGGTGACCCCTACGTGCATTTGAAGGAGTTCTTATATGAGTCGGCCCAGTTCCAGCA
This sequence comes from Amorphophallus konjac, assembly GCA_022559845.1. NCBI lineage: Eukaryota > Viridiplantae > Streptophyta > Magnoliopsida > Alismatales > Araceae > Amorphophallus > Amorphophallus konjac. The sequence continues at coordinate 217,719,658 of CM040118.1, forward strand.
TGATCAACGCTTGATGGGCTATTTGTTTGGCCTATCTTTAGAGGGTCCGGCCAAGGATTGGTTCTTCACGTTACCGCAAGAGCAGATGATGAATTTTCAAGCCGTTCAAGCAAGATTCATTCAGCAGTACCAGGATCAGGTTGGGCCCAGACATTCTTTGGTTGATCTGGCCCAAGAGAAGATGACGCCCGACGAGGAATTCTCCACGTTTGCCGACCGCTGGCATCACCTAGCCGCGCAAGTTCCGGGGCATATTCCGGAGGGCGAGCAGATCAAGATGGTTATTTCTAACGCAATGCCCGAGCTCAGATGTATCTTAGCCCTGAACAATATCACATCCTGGCAAGAGCTTTACAATCGAGCCCGCTTCATTAGCCAACAACTCCTAGTTTCCTTTGACCATGAGTCTCCTCCACCGTCACCTTCTACATACACTTTCCCTCCACCCTTCACCGTAAATCAGCCCTCCACCTTATATCCCTCCACGAGTCGGCCATCCACTCTCACACACCCCTATACCTCCATGTGCTCCACCGCATACCAACCATCCACGAGTCGGCCCTCCGCTATTTTATCTCCTCACACCCCTCCACCTCCGGTCAAGGAAACACCACACCGCGAGTGGGTAGATGCCATCCATTACAATCCCACTCCCCCCACGCCGCCACATCATTCCAGCCCTCCGCCTTCGCCTACGCAATCCCCCTTACCTACGCAACCTCCGCTACCATCCCCACTACCTTCTCACACCCCTCGGCATCCGCCTTGCCAGAAGCGGGCTTCTCAATCTCCATTGCCGGAATCACTTACAGACATTTTCAGGGCTTTGATGGCCACCCATGCATTGCAGCTCCCTCCAGTTGTGCCTTGCCGACCCACAGTCGGGAATTTGCTCCAGTTCTGTGAATTCCACCGTCAGCAGGGGCATTTGATTGAGGACTGTCCCGAGTTCCGGGAGTTTATTTACAGCTTGGAAGACAAGAGGATGATTGATTGGGCTGTCATACGCCAAGTTATTTTGGATCTCAGCAGCAAGCAGCAGCAGCAGCAAGCCGTGCCACCTAGGCAACCGCCCCCACTTCAAGACCAGGGGCACCCTGGTGTTTCTTTAGTTAATAAGATACCTGCTCCGTTACCTACTTCTTCCTCCATCCCATCTCCTCCACAACCTTTACCTACCCCAGCCTCCGCTTGGGCAACCTCTCTTTCACCCTCCGTTTCCACCACCACACCTATCCCCAACGCCTCTCGACGAGTCGTGAAGATACGTCGAAGAGCGCCACCACCTGCCTCTTCCCCCACTATGCCACTACCTTCCTCTCCTCCTTCTTCCCCACCCTTACTTTCACCTCCATCCCCTTCACCTTCACCGTCTTCATCAACCACATCACTCCCTTTGCCACCCTCATCACCTTTGCCATCGCCGCCACCACTTCCTTCACTCCCCCTTTCGCCATCATCCTCTGAGCCCGAGCAGGCCGAGCCCAAACCCACACCTCCACTTTTGCCTTTACCTCCACCCATGCCCGTCATCATCATTATTCCCCCATCACTTGCACCATCGCCACCCGTGCCCTTCAAACCTCCTCCTTCTAACCTTCCTCTACCACTTCCCACTTCGCAGAGCAGGTACACGCTACCTTTGGTGCCCCTTGGGTCTGGTCCCCAGGGAGATAATGAGCCGAGCCAGGTTTCGATTGTGCATTTCAAGATTCAAGTTGTCATTTACCTGGTCCCTGGCTATTTTCGGGATAATGAGCCTGTATTTTCAGAAATGGTTGCAAAGAAGAGTTCACTCGCACTAGTGCCAGTTTCTTCACGAGCGAGGCTGATGGCAATCTCATCGCTCGCCGGGGGATTCACTATCGATGCTGTTATTTCTCCTCGCTCGATTGATGTTCAGTTCACTGGCCGAGAGGGGTTCTCTACTCGGATTATGCTAACCCATACGGCCGCCCAGAGCCTGATGGATTCCCTATTCAAGGGGCAATTGGCTGCATCTTCTACACTTTCCAAGGACATTCTGCACTTGCTGTGCAACCTCCCTCAATTTATTAGCATGCCGGCCACGTCAACGCCGCGTATTGATCTCTCTCAGCTTTGTTCTGCTCTTCTAGTACGGGAGTTATGCTTCGAGCCTGATTGTCGAGTGGAGTTGCCGAACCTCTATGTTCTAGTGTCAAGAGTCAAAACTCCGTGACTTCATGATACTCATTCAGTTGAGAAGCTGTTTGCCCAAGAATGTCTGCATCTTGTTAGCACTGGGGGTCTAGGGGCAGCCGCCCCAATGAAGCTGCATATTCATGACCGGGCCAGGCCATCTGCTAGGTGGGCCCGCAATTTGAGAAGACATTACAGATTGAGGATCCCGGGAAGCCGAGCCCGCGCCAGGCGGCGTTGTTTCAAGAAGATTGCGGCTAAGAAGAGGCGGCGACGTAAGTTCAAGGGCCGTCAGTTGTGCACTCAGGGGTCCACTGCCTCATCTCCTTCCTCCATCCATTCGTCTTTTCTGTTGCTCAGTTCTTATCTGTGGGTGGTGTACCTTCCACCACCTGACCATATTTCCACCATCTTTTCCTATCCTCACCATTCTAGGCCTCGGCCTATGTCTTCCTCTTCCCCTGAATCAGGGGCATCTTCTAGTTTTTCTTCCCGGACATGTCTGGATTTCACTGCTCGTCTCTTTCCCCCGACCTTGTTAGGAATCCCTTGCGCTCGTTCCCCGACTTTGTCGGGTGATTTTTCTGATCCTTCCCTGATTTTGTCGGGTGGTTTCCATTTCTTTTCCCCGACCTTCTCGGGTGTTCATACATTCTCTTCCCCGCCTCTGTCGGGTGATCGCTATTCCTCTTCTCCGACCACGTCGGATGATCATTATCCTTCTTTCTTGTCTTCACAGTTATCTTTTCGACGTCTTTCTGTTCCTTCTGTCTCACCCTTTCAAGGTCATTACCCTTTTTCTTGTTGTTTTCGAGGCTTTAGCCCGCCTTGATCTTAGTTAATCACTGGTTATTCTGTATTCAGTTCCTTGTTATCAGGGCCTCAGTGCCTTAACGAGGGAGTTCTAGCCCTCGTCTCTCTTCCTTTTTATCCCTTCTTCGTCCAGTATGATGTCTGTCACTCCTCTATATCGAGGAATCCAATCCTTTGCTCTCCTTTCATCATTTATCCTGGCAAGCAAGGAAAATGAAGCTCGCAGTCCTCAAAGCTCGATGGTCAAGATCACTCCACGGATCTGCAAAGGTATTTTTTATTTTGTGCAAGAAAATGTTATCATCGCTATTATCTCTACTACTCCTGCACATGCTTATAACGTTGGTTCCTCAACACGATTGAGTGGCTTTAGGAGTCTTTGTTTAATTAGATCTTAACTTTGTGTCAAATAAAAGGTTAGCTTCTGCAGCATCCTTAGGCTGGTGATAACTCCGCGCTGGGAATTTAGTTTCTTTCCCTGATTGTTGAGGGTGACCTTTTGTATGAGTTTTTCACACACTACACGGCAAGCCGTAGCCGATCTCTCTGAGGCGCACCGTTGCTGCTTTGGTCATACTTTGGATATGCATAAATGTCTTTTCTCTTCTCTGCTCGGCCAAGTGCAGGGGAAAGAGATGGATGGATAAGATGACCAACCTAGGCACTCCCCAATACGAGAGAGGTCTCAAATAGGGGCAGTCTTGACCCTCAAAAGTGAGCTTTCATACTATATCTGGCTAATAAGGGCTACCAGAATGAGAAAATGAATCAATGCAAAATTATGAATCAAAGGCATGGCAAGAGTGGCAGTACAGTTCCCCGCGGGACGTCATGAGCCCGGTGGCATGCGTGCCTAATAAATATGGGTCTAAAAATCAAAGACACAAAGCCCCGGCGCAACAGGTTATCTCTTTGAGGGGTAGTGCCCTGGAAGGAATTCGAGCCTTGATATCTCCCATCCTGCACGAAGCTTGTCTCCAATTTATCTTCTGCTTCTCCCTCTTAGGCTGGGTTGTATCCCGGGTATGGCCTTAGTAGGGGCACCGTTCTTTAGAAGCAGTTGGTTGTGGTAAGCCACCCTCACATGCACACCCTGCTTAAGGGAAGCCTTTAGTGAAAGGGGTAGGAACGTCGATCCCTGGCTAGTAGTTTGAGCCCGTCTTTAGGTGCTACGGATTGCTATGTCAAAATCTAAAAAAAAATCAAATATTACCAAAAGTCTAAAAAAAATCAAATATTTTAAAAAAATCTAAAAAAATAAATATTGTCAAAAATCCAAAAAAATCAAATACTTCAAAATTTCAAAAAAAAAAATCAAATATTTCAAAAACCTAAAAAATCAAATATTTTAAAAATCAAAAAAAGAAATACTGTTGAAAATCTAAAAAAATCAAAAACATTACTAAAATTCAAAAACTGTGTCTTTTTCATACATTTGCATTTGTTTTAAGGACAGATACGTAATCTGTTTGCTAAGTGTGCAGGTTGCAAGTACTCAGACGTTCCTTGCTATATCTTTGTGTTCTGCCTCCTGTCCACATCTTTGATCTGTTCTTTCCTTCTTCGATCCACTCTCTCGATCTGTTCTGAAGCTCATGTCCTTCTCAGTTTTTATTTGTAATGATCATATCTTTATGAGAGGGCTTTGCCTCACGATTATGAACCTAGCGGCTCTGCTTCATTCTGATCTTGGGTTTTGAATGAAGGGCGTATCTGTTTATGTCTTTTATCCCGCCGTATGCTTGTCACATGTTTATGTCCCACCGTGTTGTCCCACACATGTTGTTTTATCTCTCACGGAGTGTTGTTAATTGTCTTGCACATGTTGTTAGTCACCCCTTTATGTCCCATGTTCTTGTCCCAACCGTGTGTTGTCCCACCGCGTTGTTGTCTTGTCACACCGTGTTCATGCATGCATGTTGTTCGTTCATGCCATTGCATATGTGCTCGTGTGCCTTTGTTATGTTATGTTGCATTGTCTCCCATTTCATTTGACCGTTATGTTATGTCGTGTTGTTTGTCGTTCAGTTGATAGTTATGTTATTTTGTCTATGTTTACACTTGCTTGTTTATCATATTTGTCTTATATATGAAAAAATAAAAAAAAATCAAAAAATAAAAATCAAAAAAATGCCATTTCGCCTGCACAGGTAAGTCAGGTATGGCTCTCTATCCCTACTCATTGTTGCATTACTATAGGGTATCTATATTGTTATATTATCTCGAGAACCGGCTGGTCATTCATGTGTTCCAGGATTTGACGTTCCCCTCTAACAAAAATGATGATGATCTAGGTGCACATGTTTAATCATCGGATAGGCCGTTAGGTTGGGAAAATTAGGGAATGATGGTTCTATCACGCACGCCGTGGTTGCGGATAGTGTCTTGACCCTGATCGTTCTAATCTAGCAATACTATTCTCGAGTACTTTCTATTTTATGATTTCTTTGCATTCGTTTTGATGATTTCTTTATTTTAGCCCAGCATGCATCATGTCATATTTTGAGCATTAACGTCTCGTGATCCATTCAAGGTTTCTCCTCAATAATAGTTAGTTGCACTTCATGTCTCTTGGATAAGAGATCTTTATTCCACTCCGAATTTGAACGATTTCTCTGATCTTTTCGCTTGGTCTAGTTGGCCAGTGTGATTCCTGTCTGGATTTTATCTCAGTTATATTTCTCTTGCTTTTTACGTTGTGCTCCTTTCCGACCCCCTCATTGTCTGTGGATTGTGTCCCCGATGAGCCTGGTCGTGCTTCCTTTTTTTCCTATTAGTTTAGTTCTCCAGACATGTCTCATTCTTGTCATCCAGTCCTGGTGGTTAGTTCGGCGATTTCGGGAGAATTCCTGTCGCTTGTTAGTTAAAACGGGTGTCTTTTGCCTTGATGCCCGCTTATCAGTTCTCTCCGCTTCATCTCCGCTTCATCTCCATTTCATGTCGCTGTCGCTTTCGCTCCATCTCCTTCCATTTCACCTCCGCATCACTTTCGCTCATTCCCTTGCAAAGCAAACATCAAGGAGGGGCATCTGTTGACACCCATTTTTAGCTTGCAAGTTGAGTCATTTCTCTTATTCATCATTTTGATGCCCCGAATTACCCATTATTTTGGACCCTTCCTTGGATGGATTTCGAGTCCATTTCATTATTCCATTCTATTTGAGCCTTGGATATCATTATTTCATGGAGCCCTGGAGCCTATCTTGTCACCTTCCGGCCTTCAAAGTCAACTTACGGCCCATTTAGGCCGGCTTCCCTCAAGCATTCAGCCCCCTTTCGCTGCGCAGTTTTGAAAACTTTCCTTTTTCACCCCCTTCCTTTCCTCTTTTCAAAATGTGTCCTTCACAAAAGTTGTTCACCTTTCAAATCTCTACAACTCCTTCTTCTACGTCATTGGCCAGTTCTGCACCTATTTCAAATTATTTATGTTTTTCCGGCAGACTGCACTATTCACCTATGTCTCGGTATTTTCTCTCTCTGTTCTAGCCCCATTTTCTCTCTCTTCTAATCATTTTCTTATCTTACTTTCTTCATAAAAGTTGTTCATTTTTAAGTTATCTACAATTTCTTTGTTTACCACTTTTTTTAATTCTACACCGTTTTCAAGATACGCTTCAATTTCTAAAGTCGCGCGAGCTTGGCAGCTAAACGGTCAACAGTTGACCGTTCCTTGAGTTGAACGACCACAAGTTGACCGTCCAACAGTAAAACGGTCAACGGTTGACCGCCCATGAACAGTAATCTTTTTAATTTTTTTTATTTTTATTTTATTTTTATTATTTTTAAAATGTCATAAAACGGTCTTCTTAAGATCGCCTGACTCGAAAAACGGTCCGTGGATGACCGTTTATCTCTTTTTTGTGCGAAAAGTCCCTAGTCGCCCCCAGGACTGGACGGTCTACAGCTAGACCGCCCAATGCAATGAACGGTCTATCGTGTGACCGTCCATCTACCAGAGAGTCCAAAAAGTCCTGAGCTCCATCTTCTTCGCCGCCGGATTCTAAGGCCGAAACCTGTGCAACGGGGCCTCCTTGTTAGGGCTCTATCTTCTAGAATACTCTACTAAATTGAGCCCCGTTTGTTACTGTGTCTTCCCCTTTGTATTATCTTGAATTTGGTATATGGAGCATGATTTTTAATTGACCGGATCTCTGGAATCTTGGCCGCAAGTTAGGGATTTACTCATTTCGTGCAACCAAAAAACCATGCAGATTAGGTTCCGGAGCCTTCTTCCAAGAGCCATAACTTCCACAATCTTCAACCAAAAAGAGTCCCATTTGTTCCTACCTCTTATCCTATCCATTATCTCGAGATTGATCCATAGATCTCGATATTTGGTGGACTCTATCCTCTGAAATCGCAGCAGAAAGTTAAGGTTTTCACCCTTTTTCTATATAAACCTGCCCAGTTCGCCTGCGCGACGGGGGGCTCTTCTTGAACTTGGGGCGAAGCCATGCCAAATCGTCATCTCAAACCTTCGACCCTAGGCTATTGAGGGAAGTATAGGCTTCATTTTGATACCTTACTTGCTGGATTTCATCTTCGTTTACCCTCCTAACTTCGCCCATACTTTTTGCAAATCATCACGAGTTCTTGAACCTGTGCGACGGGGCACCCTTCGTCGGCTCGGGGCGGAGTCATCCGGCATCCTCTTCGTCCTCCATTGGTCTCATCTTGAAGAGGGGAGTATCTTCTTCATTTTTCATCTCTCCAGGCTCTCTTTCTTCATACCTAGGATTAGTTCTCTCCCTCTACTTTTCACAAATCATCACAGTTTTACACTTAGTTTTTTTTGCGCTGTTTCGGCACGTTCATGCATTTTTCTCCATTTTACACAACGGTTTTCTCTCTATTCTCTCCATCAAATTCTATGATTTCAAATCCTATGCATGCACAACACTCCCACCTTGCTTTTTCACCCACTCATAGGGGTTAAAAACCCTCCCCCGGTGCGTTCTCCCCCTTTCTTTCATGCTACTTCATCATTTTGGGACATATGCTACACATGTTTCTAATGGGTTTTCTCTTATGTTTGTGGCTTTGTTTTGCAGGAGACTATTGATAGAACGTGAGGCCCTTGCTTTCTAGCCTGCTAGGAAGTGAGGAGGTGCACCCACATCGGCTCCTCGCATCCCATTTCAAGCGCGATCACACGTTGTAGCGGCTTCCCGTTAGGCCGCGTCTTCCTCCATATTTTCCAAGGTACACGGCGCCATCTTCATCCTTTCTTCATCATTTTGGTGCTGTAAGTCCTTGGTGGCGATCACGGTTAGTTCTCTATTCATTGTCACCCCTTTCCATTTCATGCACTTTCACGCTTATATGAATGGTTATATTGTTTAGCTCGGGGCGGGGTAGATTACATTTACATCCTACACTCCCGAAACTCCGGAAAAATTTGGACGACTTCCCCATCCTCCTACAAAGAATTTCCAGGTGGTTTCGTCCCCAACAAAATTTGGGAGCAGTCACAGCAACTACTTCTTCGACCTTCTGTCAGCACTCACAGAAAGCGGGCAGAGCCGACATCGGTCTCCTTATTGGTTGCGAGTTCGGTTCCACCCCTCCCCGCTTGGCTGGCTGAAGGCCCCTCCCTGTGTGGAGGTAGTTTTAGATGTAATATTAGTTAACCCCCACCCTAAGATCCCCCTCATGCGAGAGGTGTAGTGTTGTAATCGTTTGAGCAGGTCAAGCTTCTCCGACGCGGCGTGTGGGGAACACTCGCCTCCCCGCTCGCCCTCGTCTCCGAGCGGGATCGGTTTCTTCAAACCGGTCGAGTAAGTGCTCAAACCTAGCTCCAATTTAGTGCTTATCATTCAATATTAGTTCATTGTTCCGCTGGCCATGAGAGTGAGAGCTCGATCCTCAAGCCCCGTTGCTTTGAGAGATCACCGTGGGGAAGAGTGGCCGGTGCCCACGGCACTTTTTCGGCCCCATTGAATTGGGCCTCCACACCTTTGGGGAACAAACTTTGGCCTTGCTGGCCCTCTACCAGCAAGGGCCCAACCCTCACATCCTCCACTTGGCATCGCCAAGTTACCCCGGGTCTTGGTGAGCATCGAGTGAGCGGTCGCCAATATCGGTCCGTTTGATTACAAATTGTGCTTGTTCATTTTTGGTCCAAGGGTGTGTCACATCAAATTGGTATCAGAGCAAGTTATTGACTTGTCTCTACAAGTCAAGTCCTAGGGCATGCTTGCATTGGAGTCATCATCAATCCGACCCTTGCATTGATCCCCCCGATCATCATGGCCACCTCCTACTTAGCCTACTCACCACCCATGGACTTCATCCTAGATAGGGATATTACCTTTGACGGATCACGTTCTAGTGACTATCTTAGGTGGGAGGCTACCATAGAAAAGTACTTTGAAAAGACTTGGGTATATGGATCCGCGAGAGTCCGAAAGGCCAAGGGACAGTTTCGGGGTCAAGCCAAGAGTAAGTGGGAACACATAGAGGGATTAAGAAGGGTTAGGAGGCAAGAGCCCATTTCCTCATGGGATGATATGAAGGTAGAACTTAGAAAGATCTACATCCCCAAACATTCCCACCCCTTCTACTCAAGCACCCCTAACCCGAGGAGCACTACCACTCCTCCATCCCCACCCGGCCAACTTGAGACCGACCTTTGGTCTCCACCCCCACCACCCCCAACAAATCACCTCTCAACCATCATAACTACACTTCGAAACCAAGTACTCTCCCTTAAGACCCAAATAAATCAAGCATCCACCTCTCCACCAAATCCCCTAAGGGTCCCCACACTCCAACCAAAACCCCCTTCCACAAACCTCACTATCCAAACTCAATTGGCCCCCACTTCCCCCCCTCCACAACTGGCCGATCCCAAGGGGAAGAGACCCCTAACCGACCCGGTTTCCCCAATAAGGACCACCACTCACCCTATTCTCACCATCTAAACCCAAGTGGACCCTGTGTCCATCCCTTCACCTAGACCCATGACGACCACAACCACCCAACCCACAATCCCTCACCAAACCCATACTCCACAATTCCCCTTGGTCCCCACCACTATCCCTCCATCATCCCCTAAAAAGGGTACACCCCCCCAATCAACCCAAACTGAACCAACCCACCTTCCACTTCCAACCCCAACCTAGGCCACCACTACTTCCACTCCCAACCCAAGTTCGACCTCACTCACCACCCCAGGTGCACCATGCCCCAACCATCATCACCTCATCTCCAAAAGACCTTCACATTCCCTTGAAAAAGGAGGTCACACCCACTCACATAGGAATAGTTGCTAGCCCAGACCCTCTCCCCGCCCATAAGGAAGCCCGAGTTCACACCAATGGTGAGGAAGAGCCTCAACCCTTCACCACTTCAAATAATCTGGATCTTCAAGGGCCACAAACCATCACAATAGGCACTATAATCATAGATGGGCCCCTAGCTAGATGGCTAAAGGAGAGACCAATTCACCCCATCATGTCCTATGTTTGCCCTCCCATAGAGCAAAACTTTCCCATTATACCCTTCTCATCCTATCACACCATAATCCAAACATCCTACCAAGTGGAAACCTTAGAGGACCTTCTCAAGGGCTTAGCATGGCAATTAGAGTTGACTGGCATGTTGACTCTCATGACCCAACAACCTAGGAGCCTAGACCTCCTACACCTATGTATTGGGTCCATCACCTCAATGTGCACCATGGGTTGCTACACGAGTGACCTCCTATTATTCCTCCCTATACCCGATGAGCCCGATGCTATCCACAAATTAGAGTTGCTTATCTCGGGTAGGACATCGAGCCCTCCACTCATGGCCGACCCACTCACAAAGAACTTCGTCCCAATTGTCTCATTAGAGGAGGATGACCTACCACCACTTGAGGATCTTGAGGACATAGGGCCCCTCCCCCTCGATAACCCTTTTTATGATCCCTTTGATCCCTTCCAATGGGGGTCAAAGAACCCATGGGACCCAACCACCTTATCCACCACCCACCTTTCCCTATCCCAACCCACCATGTTTGACCCAATCCACCCCATCCAAGACCCGGGTTACACCTTGGGAGCAATGACCTTGGGCCACATATCCCTAGGTAATAAGGCTGTGCCCCACCCCATGATGACCACCTTCTTAGATCTATTCGATCCTTTCCAATTGGAGTTCAAAGGTTGTCCCACACCTATACACATGGAAGTCACTTTTGGGAAAAGTATGCATGTGTCTAGGCTTTCCACACCCCTTGGCATGAACACTATGTTGGGTCCATTCATTCATATCACCCACATATCAAGTAGAAAGCATGAGTGGTCCAAATTCGGATGTAGCGGTCCACCTTCACTCATCATGAGTCGTAGGCATGATAGGAGTATTCATGGATGTCCGGGTCCCCCAGCATTTGTCACCCCCATGCATGACCGGATCACCTATGGATGCCCCGGTCCTCCCCATTCCATCAAAGTCTTCTTGGCGTCAAAGCATGATTGGTCTACTTTTGGTTGCCCAGGTCCACCCATCACCCCTAGAATGTCAACATTCACAAAATTGCATGAAAGCCTTTGCAAGCACATAAGCAAGGAAAATGAGATCTATAAGAGGCCGGCTGACTCCCTTCGGCGTCACCAAGAATTCCACGTGGGTGACTTTGTGATGGTGAGGAAGGAGAGGCTCTCCCCGGGAGTCATCTCCAAATTGAGGCTACGTGGGGCTGGTTCCTTCCAGGTCCTGAGGTGCATTGGCGCTAATGCCTATGAGTTAGATCTCCCTGAGGAGTGTGGAGTGAGTCCCACATTCAATGTAGCCGACCTAGTGCCATATAAGGGACCCACGGTGGTACCCAGTGAGGATATTGAGCTTCTTCCCTCCGTTGAGAGAGCACCCACCTGTGAGGAGAGACCACCAGCCAAGAGAGCCCAGCGTGAGCACATTGAACGAATATTGGATGAACAGGTCACTACCACCAGGAGCAAGGTATATGAGCACTATCTCGGTAGGTGGATGGATCGGTCTCGTTCGGAAGACTTGTGGGCCGTACCACTTCTACACCCTCCGAGGAGGGAAGGACACTTACTCGATGGAGTCGAGTTCTCCGCACCCCGGGAGTATGATGGGGACATCACCGCCCATGCCCACATTCACAGCTCGTCTCTTAGCCCCGGTTGCATCTGGCATGGTCTAGTTATCTAATTTTGAGTCCTATGTAATTTTTATTTGAGTCATTTGATGTATTTTCCCTTTTATTTGAGTTATGTCCCTAGGTCTTTGCTAAGTTCGTGTGTCATTAGGCTCATTAGATTGTTTAGAATGGTTATTGGGCCCAATTCTTTGGGCTAGGACCAGGGGCGCCCCTACCCCCTTGGTCTTTGGTCATTGTAGTAAGAGTCAGGGACTTTTGTAGAAATGTGGGTTGCCTATATATAGGACCCCATTTCCTCCATTTGAGTTAATGAATGAATGAATGGAAAATTGCCTTTGAGAGTTCAAATACTTAGTCTTAGTGGAGTGAATCCAATTGGGTGAGAAACCCTAGGGGAGAGAATCCCCACCCACCTCCTCTCTCTCTCTATTTCTCTCTCTCTCTCCCTCACTAGTGGGGTTCACCCCCCTCTCTCTCTCCTCCCCTCCCATCCACCACCCTCCCACCTACCCCCATTAAAGGCCACTCCCCTTCCCCACACATCCCATTACTCCACCCCCCTAGTCCCAAGAGAGCATCCCCAATCACTAAGCCACCCTCCAACCCCGAACTACCCCTCCCACTTACCCAAGCACCCTTCCCACTACCCCAAGCACCCCTCCACCTCCCTAGGCCATTTGAATTCAAATTCCCCCTTCCCTCCATAGCTTTGGCCGCCCCTCTCCCCTCCCCTTTGGTTAGGGTCGCCCCCCTCTCATCCCCTCCATCTTCCCTTGTTCACCTCCATCACCCCACCCTCTACCATCTAGAGTAAGAGAACCTGCAGAAGACCTAAAGCTTGCAGCAGCGACCCAGACCTCCTCCGGACGTTCCTAGAAGCCCAAGAGCCATCGTTGGAAGCGTCTCTCCGTCCTCTTCGCAACGGCGGTGGTCCAGTTCCGTTTTGAGTTCGTGATCGCCCAGGGGAGCCATTCTTCCCCGACTGCGTAAAGCCTCCCCGACAGGAGTTCAGTGCCGTAGTGGAAGCTCGACTGCAACGATCCTGTTGGGAATTGGATCGAGAGTTCTTCTTCAAAAGTCTTATACTCTGAGTTTTCTTTCATCCTCAAAAAGAAGATCTCAGTTTGGCGTCCGGATCTGGAAGTTATCAATTTTCTCCCCCGGGTGTGCGGTTCTTCCTCCACTCAGTCTGCACCGACCCCTCCTCAGTGTTTAGAGCCTACCGGTCTGCTCCAATAACATTTGTCATTCTCGTCAAGCTCGTGTCAAAAGGGACTCACAGACGGTTCCGACGACTCTGACGGCGCCTCATTCTGAGCAGGGAGCGCTGGTGGCAACAACTTCTTCCTGCTGTTGTGATTTTGAAGCTGTCAGAACTGAAGATCTACCTCCCTGTTCAAGGCTCTGGTCCGGCCAACAGCGACCTCCCGAAACTCCGGAAAAAGTTGGACGACTTCCCCATCCTCCTATGAAGAATTTCAAGGTGGTTTCGTCCCCAACAAAATTCGAGAGCAGTCACAGCAACTACTTCTTCGACCTTCTGTCAGCACTCACAGAAAGCGGGCAGAGCCGACATCGGTCTCCTTATTGGTTGCGAGTTCGGTTCCACCCCTCCCCACTTGGCCGACTGAAGGCCCCTCCCTATGAGGAGGTAGTTTTAGATGTAATATTAGTTAACCCCCACCCCAAGATCTCCCTCCTACGAGAGGTGTAGTGTTGTAATCGTTTGAGCAGGTCAAGCTTCTCCGACGCGTCGTGTGGGGAACACTCGCCTCCCCGCTCGCCCTCGTCTCCGAGCAGGACCAGTTTCTTCAAACCGGTCGAGTAAGTGCTCAAACCTAGCTCCAATTTAGTGCTTGTCATTCAATATTAGTTCATAGTTCCGCTGGCCGTGAGAGTGAGAGCTCGATCCTTAAGCCCCGTTGCTTTGAGAGATCACCGCGGGGAAGAGTGAAGCCGGTGCCCTCGGCACTTTGTCGGCCCCATTGAATTGGGCCTCCACACCTTTGGGGAACAAACTTTGGCCTTGCTGGCCCACTACTAGCAAGGGCCCAACCCTCACATCCTCCACTTGGCATCACCAAGTTACCCCGGGTCTTGGTGAGCATCGGGTGAGCGGTCGCCAATATCGGTCCGTTTGATTACAAATTATGCTTGTTCATTTTTGGCCTAAGGGTGTGTCACATCACTCGGGGTCCATGGAGACACCTTTGGTAGACACCACAAATCCTAGGAAGGTGATGGATGTGGTCAAGAAGTGACACTTGCCTAGGTTGGCAAATAGACTCTCTTGTCGAAGGACGGTGCAAACTTGCCTAAGGTGGTCAAGGTGGGCCTCTTGGGATTGACTATATATGAGGATGTCATCAAAGTAGACCACTAGAAAGATCCCAATGAAAGGCCTAAGGACCTCCGTCATGAGACGCATGAAAGTACTTAGGGCATTTGAGAGCCCGAAAGGCATGACCAACCATTCATACAAGCCATCCTTGGTCTTGAAGGTCATTTTCCATTCATCTCCGGGCCTAATCCTAACTTGGTGATAGCCACTCTTAAGGTCTATTTTGGAGAAAATAGTGGCTCCAGCTAGCATGTCAAGCATGTCATCAAGCCTAGGGATGGGGAACCTATACTTGATGGTGATCTTATTAATGGCCCGACTATCCACACATATCTGCCATGATCCATCCCTCTTAGGAGTGAGAAGGGCCGGTACGGCACATGGGTTTTTACTAATGCGGATGAAGCCCTTCCTAATGAGTTCCTCTATTTACCTCCGAAGTTCGGCATGTTCCGTGGGATTGAGGTGGTAATGAGGAAGGTTGGGAAGGGTGGCTCCCAGAACTAGATCAATTGCGTGTTGCACATCACGCATGGGAGGGAGTTGCTCCGGGAGCTCCTCCGAGAACACATCATGAAACTCCTCTAGGAGGTGCCGGACTTCTATGGGATGGGGGTTGGAGGGGGTGGGCTCTCCTAGACAAATGACTACCGCACATAGAGGTGTCCCTTGAGCTATCTCTTCCTCAAGCTCTCTTTTGGTGATGAGGTGAAGACCCTTGGTCATTCCCAAAGTCTTATCTTGTTTGGGGTTTTGGGAGAGAGGTTGGGTTGGTGGGGTGGAGTTCCCCATGACTTGAGATGTGGTGGAGTGTTGACCTTGAGGGGGTGGGCTTTTCTTAGGCAAGGGACGTGGTGGGGAGGGATTAAGATAGATGCTCTTTCCCTCATGCTCAAAGGTGCATGTGTTGGTCTTACCCAAAATAGTGGCATCCGCATCATAAAGCCACGATCTCCCTAGTAGGATGCTACCTACATCCATGGAGATAACATCACACCATATTTGGCCATGGTATGAAGAGAAGGTGAGGGGCACAAGACAGCGAGTGTTGACTGGGATGGAATTGTTGTTGATCTAAGAGACCCGGTATGGGCTAGGGTGGGGAGTAATGGTAAGTCCAAGGAGCTTAACGGTGTCGGGAGACACGGCATTGACACAACTTCAATTATCTAAGATCACTTTTCTCACATGGCCCCCTATCTTAACAAAGGTGTGGAAGATTGAAGTTCGTCGCCAGTCCTCCTCTTGGGGTTTGGTGAGGGTGCATCTAATCACTTCTAGATGAGAGTTGGTAGATGGAATGGTGTAGTCTATACCTGACTCATGGTATTGGGCCTCATACTCTTCTTCCCAATCTAGTAAGGCTTCATGGACCTCAACCACACTCTCAAGTTCCCCTTGGGGTGGGGGAGCTTCTTCCTCAATAAGTAAGCTAGACAACCATTTGGATGGGCATTGCCCTGCAAAGTGGCCAAACCTTTGGCACCTATAGCATTATTGACGGCCACTACCCGGGGTGGTCTCTCCTACACTTGGACCTTTGGAATTCTCTTCCCTCCGTGGGGGAAGTTGGCTATGAGTGGTATTGGTTGGTGTGATGGTGGGAGGGGGATTGTAGGGCCGTATTGGGGCATTTCCACTTGGACTAGGAGCCTTTATGGGGGGGGCGAGTTAGTTTGGGGTCCCATGCCTTTGGGATCGGCCGGCTGGAGAGGAGCAAACCTAGGGATCCTAGAGAATCTTTCAACATCCCGAGCTACTTGGTAGGCTTGCTCAAGGTTGGCAACATCTCTCATGAAAATCTCTCTCTTGATGTGGTTTTGGAGCCCATTCCTAAAGCGAGACAAGGTGACGGCCGTAGCTTCGTGTACTCCACACTTTAAAAGATATGTGTCAAATTTCTCAATGTATTCAACCACGGTCTTCCCCTCTTGGGTGAGGCTTTGCCACTCATCTAAGAGCATTTGGTGATAGGATGTGGGTAGGTACTTATTTCTAAGTTGATCCTTCATGCCTTGCCATGTGTCAATGGGCTCTTCTTGCCTAATCCTCATTAATCTCTCTTGATTTAGCCAATAGGTTTTGGCTAGTTTGGTGCGGTGAATTTTTTCCAATCTCACTTTCCGTTGGTCGGACATGGGGTACCAATCAAAGTATTGGTCCATGGCGGTCTCCCATTCTAAGTAGACACTTGGTTCATGGGAACCGTCAAAGTTTGGGGCTTCTACCTTGATCATCCTTAAGAGAGGGTCATCCGGGTCTTCCCGTGGGCGCCTTTCATTATATTGGTGGTGGCGGGGCCTCTCATGGTCATAGTAGGGGTCAACATTCAAATCGTCCCTATCAATTTCAGCATGTGGAGGGCGGGCTCTTAGTCCATTGTTCCTTGGGTGGAACTCATCCCTATTAATTTCAGCATGTGGAGGGTGGGCTCTTGGTCCATTGTTCCTTGGGTGGAACTCATGCTCTTCTAGCCGAGCAAGTCGGGTGGAAAGGGACTCTAGTTGGGCAAGGATGTTTGCAAGGGTAGCATCCTCCCGGTCCATTTGGCCTTGGGGTTCCTCCCTAGGTGCATCTTGATTGAGTTGGGGATTGGGATACATGGGGGGAACCGAAGATGATGGATCGGGTCGGTATATGACTCCACTACGGGTGGACATGCAAGGGAGGGGAATGACTTAATGGATGGACAACACAATGCAATGGTCCTAGGACTTAGACTTAGTAGAGACAAGTCTAAACATGCTCTGATACCAATTGATGTGACATGCCCTTTGACTTTAATAAGCAAGCATAATTCGCAATGATAATAGACCAAAATCGGCGACCGCTCACCCGACACTCACCCAAACCCGGGGTAACTTGGCGATGCCAAGTGGAGGATGTGAGGGATGGGCCCTTGCTGGTAGAGGGCCAGCAAGGTCAAGGCTTGTTCCCAAGGGTATGGAGGCCCAATTCAATGGAGCCGACGTTGTGTCGAGGGCACCGGTTACACTCTTCCCCACGGTGGTCACTCGAAGCAACGGAGCTTGAGGGACCGAGCACTCATTCTCACGGCCAGCGGAGCTATGAGCTAATATTGAAAGGACAAGCACTAAGAGAAGCAAGGTTAGAACACTTACTCGACCGGCTTGAAGAAACCGATCCCGCTCAGAGACGTGGGCGAGCGGGGAAGCGTGGTTCCCCACACGCTGCGCCGGAGTAGCTTAACCCTGTTTTAAAAATTTACAACACTACTCCCCATGCAAGGGGGTGAAACAAGGGGAGGGGGAGTCACTCATACATTCAAACACTACCTCCCACAGGGAGGGGCTTTAAGCCGGCCAGGCGGGGAGGGGAAAAACTGAAATGGAAGCCGAATGGATGGACGACGTCGGTTCTGCCTGCACTCTGGAACAAGGGATAGATAGTTGAAGATGACGCTGCTGCGGCCACTCCCAAATTTTGTTGTCGATGAGACCAGTGGGAAAATCTTCAGGGTTGGATCAGGTTGACATCCAATTTTTTATGGAATTTCCAGGTTGACGGTGCTGGCCGGGGAAGGGCTGCGAACAGGGACCCTGAGTTCTGGTCTGGACTGCTACGGTACCACAGCAGCTGAAAGGAGAGACCGCCACGAGCGCTTCCGATCTCTGATTCAAGTGTGGCTAGAGTCGTTGGAATCGTTGTTGAGTCTTCTTCGGGATGAGACCTGCGAGAATGCCAGATGATGTCGGACCAGATTGGGAGAACTCGAACAGTGGACAGGGGTCGCTTCAGTCCCAGAGGGGACAGAACTACACACCTGGGGGAGAAAAATGAGAAAACACAGCTCCGGACGCCGAACGGGGTCCCCATTCAGCTTCTTGATACTGGAAGTAGACTGGGTGTAGAAACTCTCAGCCAAGGCCCGCCTTCAGAGCTTCAAGAAGTTGTCCGTGGGAGCCTCTGCAACTGGCTTCAAGTTGATTGTCAGGAAGCAGATGCACAGTCTTGGGAGATCGACTCTCCCGGGCAGCCACGAACTAAGAACGGGACGAGACCACCACCGTCGCGAAGAAGTCAGGGAGACACTTCCAACGGTACCACTTGAGTCTCCAGAGACGCTCGGATGAAGTCGGGGTCACCTCTACAAGCTGCTGATCCTCTGTAAATCCTCAGCTGCGAACAGAACATTCGTTGTAGCTCCAAGTAGACTTATGATGGGATAGTGATGGTGATAAATGGTGAAGGGAGGTGGTGGAATGGTGGGAGGGGATGTGGGGGAGGTATGGAATGAGAGCTATGGTGGATCTAGAAGGGTTTTGGGGAGGGGAGGGGCAGGGAGGTTGTTGGTTCACTGCACTAGGTGGAGGTGGGAAGGGGAGGTGGAGGAAGAACAAGATGATGGAGGGGGAGAGTGGGGGGCAACCTGATCCGAAGGCTCTTGGTTGGGGGCGGTCTAGGGTATGGAAAGGGGGAGGAAGGAGTGGAGGGAAAGATTCAAACTCATCTTGGGGGCTAGGAGATTGTGTGGGGAAGAGAAGAGATTGTGTTGGGAAGTGGTAGGGGGTGGTTGGTGGTTGGAGGATGGAGTGGGGATAGGTGGAGTCTCTCTTGGGGGTGGGGTGGAGTAAAGAGGAGGGTGTGGGGAGTTGGAGTGGACTTAATGGAGGGGGAAGGAGAGAGAAAGTAGTTGGGAAGGTGAGGAGAGAGAGAAGGGGGTGAACCCCATAGAGAGAGAGAGAGAGAGAAAAGGGGGGGAATTGAAGTGGGTTTCTCACCCTAGGCTTCACACCTTCTCACATGGAATCTCTCCACTAAGATTTGAATTTTGAACTCTTAAAATGGCAATTTTCATTAACTTGAAATGGGGGAAATGGGGTCCTATATATAGGCAACCCACATTTTATAAAAAGTCCCTGACTTAAGAAACAATGATAAATAATCAAGGGGAGGGGGCGCCCTTGGGCCTAACCCAATGAATTGGGCCCAATAACAAACTAATCAATCTAATGGCACTCAAACTTAAAGAAATAAACAAAAGACCTAGGGACATGACTCAAATAAAAGGGAAATTACATCAAATGACTCAAATAGAAAGCTCAAAATGGATAATGGGGCCCACATGGAATGATGCCCGAGCTCAAACAACTCTAGAGTGTGAAGATGACCCGAGCCAGAGGGAATCGTGGGTGATGTCTCCATCAAGTGCATATGATGAAAGTGTGTACTGTAAATGATAGCAGTAACCTACTGAGGTTAGCAATTCACTCAACTCACAACCAATTTGTGAAGAGAGGTAGAAGGTAAGGAACATACACACAAACCACACCATTGGAGAGTCATTTTTATGGTGGTTCGATCTACTACCCATAGGCCTACGTCCACCCCCCACTCAACCAAGTGAGGATTCCACTGACACATAGCTTAATCCGCTGATCCACAGCTTCGAGGATCCAATCCCTTACAAACCGCTGATTCACAGCTTCAGCTGACTAACAACTTGACGAGGAACCAATCCTCCTGAGGAACAAATCCCATAGAAGGAAGAAAGCATGTATTTATAGAACTGAAAATTGGAATTTTTTGAATAGAATTATATTCAGATCTGATTCTCCATTGGTCCATCTATCCCATCATAATATTCTTCTTCAGGAGTCATCTGTAAACGTGCCAACAATCCTTGCATCACATGCCAATCATGAAGGTCGAAGACATATGATCCACCTAAGCGACTTACGTGAGCTTGGCTATTTTTATGTTTTGGCAATTTATTTGTCACCCTTAATATCCATTTGTCACCATTACCAGTCATTTGTCACCCTTATCACCCATTTGTCTGCCTTGCAAGTCATTTGTCACCGATGTCTTCTCTTTGTTAGCCCTGTCTATCTATTTGTCACCTGTAACACCTATTTGTCTCCCCTGTTGGCCATTTGTCAGCCTTGCAAGCCATTTGTCACCGCTGTTGGCCATTTGTCTGCCTTGCAAGCCATTTGTCACCGTTGTTGTCCATTTGTCACCCTTGTTCATCATTTATCAGCCTTGCAGGTTATTTATCACCGGTATCATCTATTTGTCACAGCTGCTGTCCATTTGTCACCCTTGTTCAATATTTTTCACCCTTGTGAGACAACTGTCAGTCTTGTGAGCTATATGTCATCCTTATGATCTATTTTTCACATTTGCTCGATATTTTTCACCCTTGTGAACCATTTGTCAGCCGTGCTGGCTTTTGCTGCACTGGTTTGGTTGCGTCGGCTCCACTTCAACATGGGGTCAACTCCTTCTTCACATTTCTTCATGAATTTCAGAAATCTGTTGAGCTTAGGAGATCTGTTGACATGTTTTGAGGATTTCATTAAATCTTCTAAGCTTGAGCTCATCTAAACTTGAATTCACATGCATATTAGCAGGCTTTGAAGGGATTCATGGCTCTTTCATCAATATGGTTCTTTAAGTTGACTTTAAGTCAACCTCTTCCTTGATTAAGCTTCTTCTTCAGCTAACTTCATAATTCTTTGAGCTTCTGAATTGGTCACCTGAACTATAACTTTTCAACCTATTCTTTTCAGCGTTTAAAGATATACCACCACACATATGTATTATGACAACATCAAAGTCATGACATCATCAAAAGCATAAAGACCCATAGATGAGTCATAGTTTGTCATCATCAAAACCATAGGGACACAACATTCTCCCCATTTTTGATGATGGTAACTATGAATCATTATGAACAATATTAACCAGATTGAGTTCAATAAATGCACACTCATACACTCATCAATAAATGCACACTCATACACTCACAGCAACATAACCATCTCCTTTGAATTAATGACTCATCAAACTCTTCTCCCCCTTTGACATCAGCAAAAAAAAATGAGTTTGATGCTCAGTTGAGAAAGTGGGGATGAGTAAGTTCAGACAAAGAGTGAATGGGATCACATCAAAACCAGCAGGGTCAAGTATGAGTTAGAAATGTTCAGAATCATGGGCACAGCAGTGGAATGCAAACAGTTTTGCTCAGAATATGAAATTGGGCAAGTGAAAATCTAAATAAGGAATTTCAATATGAATAGTAGCAGTCAAAGAGTCATAATTTTAGCAGAATAACAGTCAGATTAGAGAACAGCCAAGTTTCTATCATCAAGATTCTGTAATGACAGTTTCAGCAACAGTCACTGTCCAAGCAGAGTAAGTAAGGTGCCATTATTTATGGAGTTCAAGAAGACATTAGATCAGAAGAATCACAATCTAAAACATTATTCATTGGCCAAGCTTTCAATTTTTAGATTATTCTAGTTTAAGGTTTTCTATGGCACAACCCTTATTTTCTTTGTGCTTTAAGTGTAATAAATTTAGAGTTTATCAATTAAATTCTTTGAAGCATTTTACACTCAGATTTAATAGAAATAAACCAAGGCTACATATTTAAATCATGTTTGACCTCCCTTAACCCTACTCATTCAAAATCAATGACTCCCTTAGGAGTAACTAAAGACTGGTATCGAGATTAAACATATTTGACATTTCTAATTTAGTCGTTAGGGTTACAGCACTTTTTCTGACCTTTTTGGTCATATTTTTAGAATTTTATTTTGGCTCATAATTTTTTTTAAGAGCATTCAAGTATAGCTCACACCTTTTTACGTAAGGGTGCACGTTGATCAGACGCCAGCACCCCTAGTTACTCAGTGAGACTAACTATCTTGATTCAATTTGAGTAGAGATAGCAAAAGCACTTCATGACTTAGTCCACTTCATTTCTTTGATGAGGGGCTTAGTTTCTCAGTGAACCCTTAGCCATTGCTCTGCCTTGAGCATTGATTCACAATTTTTATCATGTGCTGCCCTTTGGAATTTTTTAGATCATTTTATGTTTAAGAACAATACTTAATCCAAGTTTCTCAACCAAGGTTGCCATAAACCTTAAATTTTTAGATTCTAGAAGATTGCATAGGACACAACATGTGGGAATGGGTTGAGACCTAAAAAGTTCTGAATACAACCCTTTTCAGGGAATTCATTTTTAAACTCGTGAATTTGTTAGGCTTAAACCAATAGTTTTATTCATGGGTAATCATATAGCCTTATGAGAGAAGATTCCTAATTATGATTTGCTCAAATTAATGAAGTGGTGAACAGATTGGAATTATTCTAAGCACAATGTAGTTCAATGTATTTTTAGCAAGATTCAACAATGAAGGCAGCTTTTCAAGAATGTTTATGCAGTGCAGTTTCAAAGAAAAGTGACCGATTAGTAGAAACCTCCCCCTGAGAAAATATAAGCCAAAAACCTTAGAGTGAGGCTCCCCCTCAGAAATTGCTGGGATTTTGAAAACTAAAATTTCATAGATGAAGTATTTCAGCAAATGCAATGAGTTTGAAATCAGAATTTTTCAGAGTTGAAACTTAAGAAGAAGAGTAATGTCAATCATCAAGTGTTTTTCAGAGAAGCTCCCACTTTAACAAATGCCAGAGATTGCATGATAGAATTTTCCAGGAGAGAGGAGTATAGATTTTCAAAATCAGAGTCTATAAAAAGAACTCCTTCAGCCAATGCAAGATTTGAAATCAGAAGTACCTGAATTAGCTTGTTCCAATTACAGATCCATATGAACATGAAGTGAGAGATGATAAGAGTACACTAGAGAGACAATACTGTTATGAAATTCTAGGGCAGACAGATGAAGTCAACTTGAGAAAGTCTGTAAGTCAACTTAATTCATAACAGAAAGTAGAGTGATGAGGGCATCACACCACATACCCTCTGGCTTGGCACTTCTCTCCCTCCCGGAGGTAGCTAGGGAGCAGCCCTTCTTCAGACGGAACATTGGTGCTTATCATCCTATTACATTTTCCTATTTTCTTGAGTCATTTTGATGTATTTGCCTATGTTTTGAGTCATGTTACTAGGTTATCATGTTATTTACTTATGTTTGTATGTAGGCTAGTGGGCTAATGGGGCTAGTAGGTCTTATTGGGCCATTTCTTTGGTCTGACCCATGGGCGCCCCTCTCCGCACCCCTTGGTCTTCCGTCATTTGTCCATTTCATGAGGACTTTTTGTAAATTGGGTTTTCCTATATATAGGACCCCAAACCCCCTCTTTTGAAGTAATGAAGTATTAAGCAAATTTGAGTCACTTAAGTGCATCTCTCCCTCTCTCTCTAACTCTCCCTCTCTCTTTCTTCAAGGGGCGAACCCCACTCCTCTCTCCTCCCCCTCCCCCTGCCACCTCAGCTGCCACCTCACCCCCCCTCCACCCTTTCATATTCCAAGGTCATAACTCCCTTCAATTCCCTCCACTTCCCAAGCAACCTTTCACCTTCGCTAGACAACCCTCCCTATTCCCCATACACCACTTCATTCTCCAAAGCAACCTTCCCTCTCCCCCAAGCAGCCTTTCCACTCCCCCACACCCTCATTCATATCCCCAAGGAGAAATCTACCCCACCCCCAAGGAACTTGCGCACCCTACCACCTCCATCCAGCCCCCTTGCCTTGGCCGACCCCTCCATCAACACCCAACCCAGCTGCGCCCCTCTCTCCCTCTCACCACCCATCTGACCTCTCTCTCCCCTACTCCACCCCCTCACACACACCCCTACCCCATCATCCTTCATCCCCACCCACTCACCATCATTAACCACCACTCCAATCAACCTAGTTCATCCCCTATCCACTTCACTCTGTTCAGTCTGCAGGTGGCAGAGACAAGATCGTTTTGCAGAAGCCGCCACGGAGTCAGCCGGAGACATATGAGGATGTACCATACCTTTCTGGAAAGGTCGTCCAGATAGCTTCACAGGCGAGGTGGAATCGTCCTGTTCCGAGTTCGGGGCCGTCCGGGAGAGCCATTCTCCCCCGACTGCGCCAGACTCCCTCCGCAGCTAGCCTGAGCCCGATTTGAAGCTGCACCACGACCAACGGCGGAGGATTCAGACCGAAGGCCCTTCATCAAAGTTCTTCCTCCATCTGTCCCTAACCAGGAGCAAGAAACAGAACCTCATTCGGCATCCGGGGGCCAGAGTTAAGAATTTTCTCCGTCAGTCGCGCGGGTCTGCCTCCTGCAGTCTGCAGCGACCAGTTTCCACTCGTCGGTGTCCCCCTGTCTACCCCGACCTCAGAAGGTGTTTCTGTCAGTTTTTCTGTGTAGATGCTTTGTCCACGGTTCCAGCGACTCTGACGGTTCATGATTCGGTTTCCAGGAGCGGCCGGGGCAACTTCTGCAAGTTGCAGACAGAAACAGGGAGCCACCCGCCCCAGAATCTGTTGCTCTACTCAGACCTCCACTGCAGCCATCAACGACGTCATAATAAATTGATATAAATCAGAGGCGTTTGAATTCCTGTTACGAGAAGATCCCCCCTGGGCTCGTCATCGGCAGAATTCCTGACCGAGATCTACAGGGACTACACCGACTGCCTATCAACGTCCACAGCCAGCGGTCCAATTCGGAAGCGGTCCCTCCTCGTGGGCTACTAAGCTTATCTCCCCCTCTCGCTTGGCCGGCTTACCGCCCCTCCCTGCGGGAGGTAGTGTTTGTTGTAACCCATCAATTCCCACCCCCGAGATCACCCTCCTGCGTGAGGTTTAGTGAGTGTACACTTAAACAGGTTCGAAGCTTCATCGGCGCAGTGTGCGGGGAACCCACACTTCCCCGCCCGCCCTCGTCTCCGACCGGGGTTGGTTTCCTCAAACCAACCAGGTGAGCCTCCTGCCCTTGCTTCCTTATACCTGTTTATTTAATATCCGCGAAACATATCGGCCGGTAGGAGAGCGAGTGCCCGATCCCGGTGCCACCTTTCAGTGTGGTCACCGTGGCCATAAGTGAGCGAGTGACCCTGTGCCCTTAAGGCATCCGGCCGCCCTTGTTTGTGGGCTTTCAAACCTTCGGGAGGGCTAACTAAAGTGGTGCTGGTCCTCTAATCAGTCAGGGGCTATCTCCATCACCTCGACTCGGCATCACCGGGTCACCACGGGAATCGTGTGCACACGGTGCGTTGGTAGCTTTAACATATTCTCGGTGCCTTGTAATTGTGATTGCGAATTAGGTCCAAGGAATCAAAGTCTCCGCTGCATTTTGTGTCACATCAATTTGGTATCAGAGCAAGTTCTAGACTTGTCTCTACTAAGTCTTGTCCTAGGGTAATTGCATTCATCACCCGATCATCATGCATACCCCTCGTTGGTCACATGGTCCGATTGACCCCCTCCACATGGACTACATTGTAGATGAGGACCTTCATTTTGATGGAACTAATCCTCATGCCTATCTTAGGTGGGAGAATACCATGGAAAGGGACTTTGAAAGTACTTGGGTATACGGATCCGAGAGAGTCCGCAGGGCCAAGGCACGACTTCGGGGTCTAGCTAAGAAAATGTGGGAACACAAAGAGAGATTCAGTAGGGTTTGGGGGCAAGAGCCCATTCACTCATGGGAAGAGATGAAGAGTGAGCTTAGGAAGATCTACGCTCCCCGACCGTCCCACTCCTACCGTGAGGACCATAACCCGAGGAGCACTCCCACTCCCCCTTTTCCTCCCAGTCAACCCAAGGCCTCCATTAGGACCCAAACCCCACCACCCAAAGGACCCCTAGATTCATTGGAAGAGGTAAGGGTTGAGATCAGGAAGATCTTCACTTCCCTTAGGGCCCAAACTCCACCACCCCAAATGACTCCTATCCCGATCACCACCACCATTCAAACCAAAGTGCCCCCCACCCTCACTCCACCTAGGCCCGTGACAGCCACCACTCCCCAACAAAAGGTTACTCACCCAAATCACCTTCCACTTCCAACTCCTATCTTACCAAAACCTAGCCCCCCGCTACTTCCACTCCTAACCCCAACCCAAGTCCGGCCTCACTCACCCCCTTGGGTACACCATACACCAACCGTTTTCATCTCGCCCTCAGTGGACCCACTCACCTCCTTGGTAGAAGAACCCATACCCGACCCAATAGTGGTGAACACTCCGGACCCAACCCCGCCATGGAAATCACCCATACCCAGGAAGAAGAAGACACTTCACATGGTGGACTTCACCTTACACCACCCTCCCTAGTAGGGGCCGAGCTCATCTTAGGAGAACCCCTATTACGTTGGCTAAAGGAGAACCCCTTTAGATATCTCATGGCCCATGTTTGCCCTCCCATGGAACGACACCTCCCCATAGTACCCTTCTCCACCTATCGCACTACCATCCAATCCTCATTGAACCAGGATTTGGATTTGGGTATATGGAGTCTTTCTCCTTCTGGACAGTGCACTGTTTCTTCATCCTACAATTCTATAGCCAACAGTCACTTACAGTCTAGCTTACCTTGGAGTCGGCTGTGGTCTAAATGGCTTCCTACTAAATTATCAGTGCACCTATGGAAGATATTACACAACTGTATTCCGACAGATGATAATATACAAAGAGTGAGAATTGTGCTTTGCTCCAAATGTTTCTGCTGCAGGAATCCGACAGTGGAAGACCTTAATCACCTTTTTTTGCACAGTGATTTAGCTGTTTCAATCTGGACTGATTTAGCTGCTGCAGGCTTACAACTTGAAGGAAGAATAGCCAGGGAATTCATCTTGAATTCCATCAGTCATGGTCAGCCAGGATCGGCACATGCACTTCTTAATCTAGCCTCCATTGGATATGGAATGTGGGAAATATGGAAAGCTAGGAACACCATTAAATATGATCAGAAACATGTCAACAAAACAAGCTTCATTTATTACATCATGTCTCAAATCAGGGTGACTTGTTCGGCTGCTGCCCTAAAGGAAACTAAAATTTGCAACCAGAAATGCTTGGATCATTTGGGAATCATTTACGAAGCAACTAGTAAACATCAAATTAGAATTGTCAGATGGGTTTGCCCTCCGTGGCCTTCTTTTAAATTGAATACTGATGGGGCCAATAAGCAGTCTGGAGATACTGGGGGAGGTGGAATAATCAGGGATTCTATAGGCAAGACTATCCTTGCCTTTTCTCATTACTATGGTCATTTGGTTAGTTTAATTGCAGAAGCCAGAGCTCTTCTTGATGGTATCAAGTATTTAAAGACAGTGTCTTCTACTCCAGCCTTCATTGAATGTGATTCTCTTACTCTTGTCAGGATAATCAAAAAGGAAGTAAACTGTCCTTGGTCCATTCTTAGCTATGTCAGAGAACTATGGAGTATCCTTTCTCAGCATGACTCTATATCGCATATTTTCAGAGAAGCCAACACTGCTGCAGATCTTCTTGCTTCTTTAGCTTGCACTACCAAATGTAATTCTTTTTATTCTTATAGTGAGCTCCCTTGCATTATAAAAGGTGCTGCTCGACTGGACTCACTAGGCTTGCCTAGTATTCGATTGATGTAACTCTTTATTTACCTATATTGGAATAAAATCGCCTCCTAGTGGTTGGATGGTGGAGTGGCTTTCTCCTTACCTCTGGTAAGGGGTGCACTCTCCCATCTACCCCTAGGTTAGGTTTTCAATTAAAAAAAAAGTGGAAACTCTAGGAGACCTCCTACAAGGCCTAGCATGGCAAGTGGAGTTGACGGCTATATTGAACCCTATGGTCGACCAACCAAGGGGCCTTGGTCTTCTACACCCATGTGTCGGGTCTATCAC
The DNA here is from genome assembly GCA_022559845.1 of Amorphophallus konjac. NCBI lineage: Eukaryota > Viridiplantae > Streptophyta > Magnoliopsida > Alismatales > Araceae > Amorphophallus > Amorphophallus konjac. The sequence goes on from CM040118.1 coordinate 217,747,677, forward strand.
TTCGGTTTGCACTATTGGTTGCTACATTAGCGACCTCCTTCTCTTTCTTCCCACACCCGATGAGCCCGAGGCCATCCTTAAATTGGAGCTCCTCATTTCAGGAAGAAAACCCAGCCATCCTCTCAAGGCTAACCCACCCACCAACAACTTTTGCCCAAAAATCTCAATAGAGGTGAATGACTCCTCACCACATGTGGACCTAGAGTTTCTAGGTAACCCATACCATGACCCATTCGATCCCTTCCTATACCCACCCACCTTACTCAACACCAACATTTTCCTACCACAACCTACCATGATGAGTCAAGACTACCTCTCCCAAGACCATGAGGACCAAGAGTTCCTCCCCCTAGATGACCCATTCCATGACCCCTTTGATCCCTCCCAATGGAAGCCAAAGAACCCATGGGACCTAGTCGCCTTACCCACCACCCACCTTTTCCTACCCTCACACACCACGTCAAACCTAACCCACCCATTCCAAAACCTAGCCCACACCATGAGAGCCATGACCAAGGGTGACATCCAGCTAGGAAATGAGGAATTAACCCATCCCAAGATGTCCACTTTCTGGGACCCCTTCGAACCCCATGAGTGGAGACCCCCAAACCAACCCCCACCCAAAGATGGGACCATCTTGATAGAAATACATATGTCACAACATTCTGCATCATGGGGTAAGGCTAGTCATGTCATTTGTGTCACATACACACTAGGTCCAGTGCACGACAGGATTACATTTGAACAAGCGGGTCCTCCCCCACTCTTCATCCATCTCATTCATGATAGGGCCACTTGTGGCTGCCCCGGACCACCTAAGTGCATCAAGGTCCACATGACTTCTAAGCATGATAGGTTTACATCTGGATGTCCAGGCCCCCCTAGGTCAATCCAAGTGAAGTCAAAACATGAAGAAAGCATTCATAGATGTCCCGGACCCCCGGCATCAAACACCCCTTTGCATGATAGTCTCATCTATGGATGTCCCGGTCCTCCTAGGTCCATCGAAGTCAATGTAGCGCCATTGCATGCTAGGTCCCCATTTGGTTGTCCAGGACCCCCATTATCCACTAGTGAATCAACATTCACAGAGTTGCCTGGAAACATTCGCAAAAACATCAACAAGAGCAACGAGATTTACAAGAAGTCTGCTGACTCCGACCGCCGCCACCAAGAATTCCAGATTGGTGATTTTGTGATGGTGAGAACTGAGAGGTTGTTCCCTGGGAATACTTCAAAGTTGAAGTCACGTGGAGCTGGCCCCTTCCAGGTGTTGGACCTCCCTGAAGAGTACGGAGTAAGCCCCACATTCAATGTGGTTGACCTGGTGCCCTACAAGGGCCCCACGGTGACACCCGGTGAGGAAATCTAGCCTACTCCCTCCTTTGAGAGCGCCCCCACACCCCAGAGAGCTCAACCCCATTTGAGAAATCGGCACGATGAAGTGGAGCAGATATTAGATGAACAGGTTACCATCACAAGGAGCAAGGCGTATGAGCGCTACCTGGTCAGGTGGAAGGGACGACCACCCTCGGACGATACCTGGGTGAGCCGGGAGGATCTCCAGCAGCTGTCCCCCGATCTCCTAGAGCAGTACCGCAGCAGGGAGGGCCTTTACTCGACAGAGTCGAGCTCTTCACCGCCCGGGAGAATTGATGAGGGCATCACACCACATACCCTCTGGCTTGGCACTTCTCTCCCTCCCGGAGGCAGCTAGGGAGCAGCCCTTCTTCAGACGGAACATTGGTGCCTACCATACTATTACATTTTCCTATTTTCTTGAGTCATTTTGATGTATTTGCCTATGTTTTGAGTCATGTTACTAGGTTATCATGTTATTTACTTATGTTTGTATGTAGGCTAGTGGGCTAATGGGGCTAGTAGGTCTTATTGGGCCATTTCTTTGGTCTGACCCATGGGCGCCCCTCTCCCCACCCCTTGGTCTTCCGTCATTTGTCCATTTCATGAGGACTTTTTGTAAATTGGGTTTTCCTATATATAGGACCCCAAACCCCCACTTTTGAAGTAATGAAGTATTAAGCAAATTTGAGTCACTTAAGTGCATCTCTCCCTCTCTCTCTAACTCTCCCTCTCTCTCTTTCTTCAAGGGGCGAACCCCACTCCTCTCTCCTCCCCTCCCTTGGGCGCAACAGCCCCTTCACCTCCCCCTCCCCCTGCCACTTCAGCTGCCACCTCACCCCCCCTCCACCCTTTCATATTCCAAGGCCATAACTCCCTTCAATTCCCTCCACTTCCCAAGCAACCTTTCACCTTCCCTAGACAACCCTCCCTATTCCCCATACACCACTTCATTCTCCAAAGCAACCTTCCCTCTCCCCCAAGCAGCCTTTCCTCTCCCCCACACCCTCATTCATATCCCCAAGGAGAAATCTACCCCACCCCCAAGGAACTTGCGCACCCCACCACCTCCATCTAGCCCCCTTGCCTTGGCCGACCCCTCCATCAACACCCAACCCAGCTGCGCCCCTCTCTCCCTCTCACCACCCATATGACCTCTCTCTCCCCTACTCCAGCCCCTCACACACACCCCTACCCCATCATCCTTCATCCCCACCCACTCACCATCATTAACCACCACTCCAATCAACCTAGTTCATCCCCTATCCACTTCACTCTGTTCAGTCTGCAGGTGGCAGAGACAAGATCGTTTTTCAGAAGCCGCCACGGAGTCAGCCGGAGACATCTGAGGATGTACCATACCTTTCTGGAAAGGTCGTCGAGATAGCTTCACAGGCGAGGTGGAATCGTCCTGTTCCGAGTTCGGGGCCGTCCGGGAGAGCCATTCTCCCCCGACTGCACCAGACTCCCTCCGCAGCTAGCCTGAGCCCGATTTGAAGCTGCACCACGACCAACGGCGGAGGATTAAAACCGAAGGTCCTTCATCAAAGTTCTTCCTCCATCTGTCCCCAACCAGGAGCAAGAAACAGAACCTCATTCGGCATCCAGGGGCCAGAGTTCCGAATTTTCTCCCTCAGTTGCGCGGGTCTGCCTCCTGCAGTCTGCAGCGACCCGTTTCCACTCGTCGGCGTTCCCCTGTCCACCCCGACCTCAGAAGGTGTTGCTGTCAGTTTTTCTGTGTAGAGGCTTTGTCCACAGTTCCAGAGAATATGACGGTTCGTGATTCGGTGTCCAGGAGCGGCCGGGGCAACTTCTGCAAGTTGTAGACAGAAACAGGGAGCCACCCCCCCCAGAATCTGTTGCTCTACTCAGACCTCCACTGCAGCCATCGACGACGTCAGAATAAATTGATATAAATCAGAGGCGCTTGGATTCCTGTTACGAGAAGATCCCCCCTGGGCTCGTCATCGGCAGAATTTCTGACCGAGATCTACAGGGACTACACCGACTGCCTATCAACGTCCATAGCCAGCAGTCCAATTCGGAAGCGGTCCCTCCTCGTGGGCTACTAAGCTTATCTCCCCCTCTCGCCTGGCCGGCTTACCACCCCTCCCTGCGGGAGGTAGTGTTTGTTGTAACCCATCAATTCCCACCCCCGAGATCACCCTCCTGCGTGAGGTGTAGTGAGTGTACACTTAAATAGTTTCGAAGCTTCATCGGCGCAGTGTGCAGGGAACCCACACTTCCCCGCCCGCCCTCGTCTCCGACCGGGGTTGGTTTCCTCAAACCAACCAGGTGAGCCTCCTGCCCTTGCCTCCTTATACCTGTTTATTTAATATCCGCGAAAATATCGGCCGGTAGGAGAGCGAGTGCCCGATCCCGGCGCCACCTTTCAGTGTGGTCACCGTGGCCATAAGTGAGCGAGTGACCCTGTGCCCTTAAGGCATCCGGCCGCCCTTGTTTGTGGGCTTTCAAACCTTCGGGAGGGCTAACTAAAGTGGTGCTGGTCCTCTAATCAGTCAGGGGCTATCTCCATCACCTCGACTCGGCATCACCGGGTCACCACGGGAATCGTGTGCGCACAGTGCGTTGGTAGCTTTAACATATTCTCGGCGCCTTGTAATTGTGATTGCGAATTAGGTCCAAGGAATCAAAGTCTCCGCTGCATTTTGTGTCACATCATAGAGTTTACATAACACTACAGGGAAGTCGACTTGAGTAATCTTTAAGTCGACTTGAATGTTTCTAGAAGCATTTTTCAAATCAGATTGACTCCAAATGGATGCATGGATTTTTTGAGTTTTATATCATCAATGGCATTCAATTAAATAATGCCAGGTTGGTACTGGCTCCCCTTAACTGAATGCAAGTTATGCATGAGAGAAATAGAAATCAATGCATGCAACACTTACTCCTCCTATCTCAATGTAATGTCAAACCAGTTATGGAAATCAAGCAAGGGGGTATGCTGACATAAGCTCATGAAGACCTGCAGACTTATATTCAAGGTAGACCCAAGCATATGATCACAAAATAATATGCATGTCCAAACATAAGCAAGTATTAAAATTTCATGCAGCAGGTTTTGAAACTTAAGGCAATTGTTCAACATGGGAGATGGACTTCAGATTTATGCATAATGCTTCATGACACGACAGATAGTATGCAGTATGCAGAGCAGATTTTTACTGACAAATCACAATTTTAACTTTCCTCAATTATTTCAATCTGGAGAACTCTATGTTAGTTGCAAACTCAATCCCATGGTACTTAGTGGAGTTAAATAACTCACACATAGTGAAGTTTTTCAGATAGACATGATCTGTCCTTCCATCAACACCATTTTATATACCTATGGGTTAGTTATACAACTAATCTAAGAGCAGTGAAACATCTGTTAAACTCAATTAAATCATGCAGTCTAGCTGACAGAATTAAAACATGAACTACAATAACCAAGATGAAAGCATTTAAGGGCTAAAAAATCTAATACTGAAAGAACGTAGTTTGGGGTTTTAGCAACTAGGGTGCCTTGCCTCTTTATTGAACCCCTTTTATTTCCTTGCTCCAAGGCACACCTGCAAGAACAAATTCTCATTTCCTATTCAAAGGGACCCAAGATCTCTTGGGTCTTGATGAGTTAGCATCACTTTTCAATAGTGTTGTCCATGAATTCAAGGCAAGCTGATCATCAGATTTCATAATAAAACAATCATCCATGACATGTCCTAAATCTCCACAATAATGACAGCAGGTAACAGCATTCACACTCTTCTTCACAATATACGCATTCTGCTTCTGTAGATGAACAAACATTCTGCCTTTTCTGTCATGGAAATTGTATTTCCATTTCAAGTGCCAACATTCCTTGACTGTATGGCCGGTACTTCTACACTCATGACAGTAAGGCCTCCTATTTGAGAACAATTTTGGCCTTCTTGGAACAGTGGGTTTTCTATAAGCCTTCCATTCATCATTTTTCAGAGCAAAACAATCATGCATTGCATGACCAGACTTTCCACAATAAACACACTCAATTGTCCTCTTCTGGATAGCATGATTTTTAACATGGCCCCTTCTATCATGCAGATGAGAATTTTGAAGTGTGCTTTTTTTCTATTTGAAAACATCTTTACATTTTTGAATTCATTTGTTTTCTTGTATGCTTTTAATTCATCTTGTTTCATGACATGGCAATCATGCATCATGTGACCGACTCTACCACAGTAATGACATGAGATTTTCTGTTTGGGTGCATGTGTGTGTGAATTAGAATTGTGTACAACATGCACAGGGGCAGTAGGAATGTTTTTGGACTTTTTCTCCAAGTTGCTACTCTTTTTCAGTTTTTCAGTTTGTTTAGCAAATTTCTAACTTGCAGCTTGTTTTGGATCCTTCTGGGTAGTGAACTGAAAAATTGGTGAGTTTGAGTTGCTGGTTGGCCCAGAGCTACACATGAATGCTGTGTAGAGCTTGTTTCAAAGCTCTTTTTATTCACTGGGTTGAAACCCAATCCCTCTCTTTGGAAGTTCACATTACTTCCAAGAAGCTTATCCAAGTTATCTTTTCCACTCACAAATTTTTCTAGGGAGTTATTTAAGTCAGAAATTTTAGATTCAAGGTTTGAAATATGAACCTCATAACTGGCTATTTCTTTCTCAAAAGAAGAAGCTTTCTCATTCAACATCTTATTGACAGTTTTAAAGCGTTCAATCTCTTTTTCCAGATTTTGCAAATTTATAGATTTATCTTCATCTACAACATATTTTCCTTTTTCAAGGGAAAGCAATCTATCAGACATGGCCGTGCTCAACTCATTGAGCTTTTCATTTTCTAGTTTCAATTTCTCAATTTCCTCAGCAAATTTTTCATTATTGGCCATTGAACTTACGTTTTCGTTTAGTTCCTCCTCTATCTGTTCAAGTTCTAATGTCCTCGCTAGCAGGTTTTCATTTTCTTCTTTTAAGGATGCAACTAGCTTTTCCTGCCATTCATGATCAGAATGGAGATTCTCATTCAATTCTTTCAAGAAAGAACAATCATTGCATGAGGAATTATTAGAGCAAGTATTTTCTGCTTCCTTTTTGAGTTTTTTGCTTTCAATCTTTACTTTCTTGTATTTCTCATACAATTCATAATACAATTCCATCAAAGAATCATAAGGAATTTCATCAGTTTCAGATTCAGAGTTTACCTTTTCATTTCCTTCGCTCAATTGGTCACTTGCATTGGCCATCATGCATCTTGGGTTCTCCTTTTGATAGGTGGCAATAATACTAGTCCAAATTTCTGGGGCAGACCTGCAAGATGAGATGGAAGGAAATACATTAACATCAACTGCATGTTGGGTTCGGTGCAAGTATTCAGAGGGGGGGGGTGAATGAATACAGCCTATAAAAATTTCACCCAATTAAAATCTAAAGCAATCAGAGATGCCGAATTAAAAAACTATTGCAGATATATATAGAGCGAACCTAAGCAAGTCTAAATAGTAGACTGAATCAATTCAACGAAGCTTGTGCCTTAAAGCATTCAGACAGAAAACCCAATTGAGGCGCCCTTTACATTCATCTAGCGAAATCAGATAAAAGAGATCAACCCACAGTCAAACATATAGTGTGCACAACAAATAGATGAACACTTGTAGAACATCAAACCAAAGCGCCCCTAAGCATTCATTTAGCGCCAACCACACAAGAATTCAAACCACTACACAATGGGTTTTAGGTGGTTCGGTCCAGCAGACCTACATCCACCCCACACTCAACCCCGAGTGTGGATTACTGCTGCGCAACACAGCTTGCGTCCGCTGGGCAATACAGCTTAGCCTACAATCGCTGGGCCTCACAGCTTGCCGTCCAGTGGAATCAACCACTGCAACCGCTGGGGATTACAGCTTACCCGTCCAGTGGAAACCTCCACTGCCCGCTGAGCAACACAGCTTGCTGTCTAGAGGAGTCATCCTCTGCAAACCGCTGACTAACGGCTTGAAAGAATGTGTAAAAGGGAAAATGAAAGACAAGGTAACAGCAGTCGGAAAGCTGTAAACGTAAAGCACAATGTGGCTCTTAAAGAGCTGACTGGCCTGGATTTGATCCACGGTCCAGTGAAGACAGATCTTCAAACAACCTCTCTCAGTCTCTTCTTATCACGATCACTTTCTTTTTCTTTCTTTCTCTCTGCACTTCTATTCTTCTTTCGCTAATCTCTCACTCTCTGCTCTTCTCTTCTCTCTCTTTTCTTTCCTCTCTTGTGCTGGATCGATAGCTTCTTTTCACACTGCCTTTTTCTCTGCCTCTCTTCTTCTTCTTCTCTCTTTCTTCTCTTCTGCTGGATCGTGGAAGCTCTCTCTTCTTTTTCTCTTTCTCTTCTCTCAGCTTCTGCTTTCTGCTTCGATCACGATCATCCTCCATTTGAAGACGAAGGCTCCATTATATACCAGCAGCAGCAGCAGCCAGGGTGCGTGTGACTTCCACAGTTTCCGCCCTACGAATTCGGACAACGTGACATCATCTAGCAGGCTGTCAGTACACGTGTCCTCATCTGGACACTGTTCTTATCCTCGGATCACGTGCCCAGCACCAGTACGCTCAGTAACTGGAGTTAGATGGCGTCAACCCACTTGCTCCAAGGAGTTGACGCAGCCTTCAGAGATCTTCAACCTACGAAACTCAAGTCTGCTGCGTTGACTCCATCAACTTGCTGTGTTGACACATCGGCATCGGCAGTCCAGTGATCAATGTATTTGGCGGATAGACATGCTGCGTTGACGCTGCTAGGCTAAAGCGTTGACGCAGTGGTGTGTTTCTACAACTAATAGTTCGGCTTGTTTGCATGCTGCGTGGACGCTAAGAACTCCAGCGTTAACCTTCTAAACTGTCTCCGAGCTAGATGCCTATCAGGCTCATTGGCTGCGTCGACGCTGTCTAGCAATGGCGTTGACGCATGGATACGTTCCAGTGAACAAATAGCCTAGCCTTTTTAACTGCTGCGTCGACGCTTCCAACCCGTGGCGTTGACGCATTGATGATCCAGTGATCAAGTCTTCAGCAGATGGGCGTGCTGCGTCGACGCTCTCAGCATGCTGCGTCCAGTGAGCAACCAACCCAACCTTTCTTAACTGTTACGTGGACGCTGCTCCACTGATGCGTTGACGCATCGAAAAATCTGACAAGGCCTCTGCTTCTTGAGTGGCTGAGTTGATGCAGCCTTTACGTAGAGTTGACGCTGTGAAGAGTATCCGTGGATGCATCTTCACTGGTGCGTGGACGCCTTAAGCTCTAGCGTCGACCCTGTTCCCTTCAACAACAAGAATGAAGTCATAAGGTCTAAGTATGTACATTGTATTGTATATACTTCGAAAGAAACAGTCCAATGTATATACTTCAAGAACTCTAGACAACGGACACTGTACAGACTTTAGATGCTTTGAACGCTTGAGCGATGTATAGACTCTAAATCGATAAGGCAGGCTGTACAGACTATAAGAAGGTTGAAGCACTGTGTAGACTTGATGAAGATTGAGGCCGTTGTACAGACATGGGGTTCAGCTGAGGATGTATGGACTTTGACGAAGTGAAGCAGTGTACAGACTTTGAATCAAACCGATGTATAGACTTGAAGGAGCATGGAGTGTATAGACTTGGTGAACTGACTCCAAAGTGCAGACTTGCAAAAGTGAGCTACATTGCCAATGTGTAGACTTCACGCTATACAGACTTTCCAAAGAGAACGTAATGCTGTACAGACTTGAGGCTTTGAACGTTGAAGGCACAAGACGATGTACAGACTCAGATTCTAGACCAGTGGCTGTACAGACTTAGAATGTGAAGACTGATGTACAGACTTCATTAATCAAAGCATGAATGAGACGCTTTACACACTTAGCCTAGGACAATGTATAGACTAAATCAAATGAAGAGCTTCCAGTGTATGGACTTAAGTTAAGTGCATTGGCTGTACAGACTTCAATTAGAAGATGCCCGGTGTACAGACTTCGAATGAAAACCAATGTGTAGACTTTGCCTTAGATGCTAAGTGAGACGCTCAATGTACACACTTCAAGTCCAGTGTATGGACATTACCTTAGACTCTAAATGAAACGGACTTTAGCCAATGCAATGTATAGGCTTGAATGAGAGTCCAGTGTATGGACATATTGCGAGCATGCTACAGCCATTGTACAGGCTTGTCAATGTATGGACTTTAAGTCAATGCAAAGCAGCAATGTATAGACTTTAGACTTCGCCATGCTTACACTAAGCGATGTACACACTTGCTGAAGCACTGTGTAGACTTATAGAGTTGACGCTGCAGACTTGAGAATGCTCACAGCGTTGACGCTGCAGACTTGAGACACACTCACACCGTTGACGCTGCATACTTGAGAATGCTCACAGCGTTGGCACTACATGACACACTAATGCAATCACCACAGACTGAATCAGATATAACACACTCAAGCATTCAACTCAACATGCCATCATCATAAAGAAAACATAATATCATAAAGCACTCACTGTGTTACAATCATCAAAACAAGACAGCATTGCTATCATCAAAACACATAGCACATGCTTGTGCCTAAGGGGCACATCATTCTCCCCCTTTTTGATGATGGCAACACACTGTGACAGTGAGTCACCAAAAATTTTCTCCCCCTTTGACATAATCAAAAAGAGAAAAACAGTATGAACATGAGTGCAACATGGCAGTATGCATGCAAACACCCTTAGAGCAACAAACTCCCCCTATCGGCATGCAATAGTAGCTATTCTCCCCTTAAAAGTAGATGACCCATAACTCCCCCTGAAGCACAAGAATGAACCCTGGTTATCCAATAACTCAAGCTAAATTCTGCCATTACAAAGAATCTAAATTCTGGTTACATGAGCAGAATGAAACAGAACCAGAGCTGATTGTGGAACAGGATGGAAGATTCCAACAGTGTGGATCAACTGAAAATATAAGATTAGCCAATACATCTCAATGAATCAATCAATAGCAAGATGTTGATCAGGCTATCTGGAAAGAATCTGAACATGAGGGATTTTAAAGCATCCATCATAACAATGAGTCTTAAGAAGATTTGACTCTTCTATCATAAGGGGTTATGAATTTGCAGCTTAACCAATCTGATTTAATTTTACTGTATACCAAATTTGTCAAATTAAACTCAATACTCATATCTGAATCCAAGTTTTAATAAAAGTGAACCAAATAGTCAGAAAACACTAAAAAACAATCATCTTTTATCTTACACATATGATCTCAATTGCACCTTTGAAAAATACACAGGTTAGTACTGAAGTTAAACACTTTTTCAAGAACATGAGTTGACAGCTTTTTCAAGATAATTTTATTTGAAGCACATTATATTTTTTCCTAAGCAATTTAAGTTGATCAACACCTTTTTACATGAGGCACAACAAGTCTTAGTTGAAGTGACCCAGTTACTCAGTGTGATAACTGTCATTGCCTCTCACTTTGAGAGCAGAGTTAGCAATATGAGTGTCTTTTTATATGAGAAGACACCTTTATCAGAGGCCAGACTCCCCAGCTACTCAACACAAATAAGCTATTGCTCTGACAGGTTTTGTTTCACTAAATTTTTATCAGAGATAACTATGGCACCTTATGACATGAGTTACTTTATTTCATTGATAAAGAACTAAATTTCTCAGTGACCGAGCCATTGCTCTGAATTCACAATTTTTCATTTAGTCAACATTTTTCAAATTAATGTTTAACAACAATACACACTATATGCATCTTAACCAAAGAAGCCCTGAATTCAAATTTTCAGATATCTGATGAGAGAGTCTAAGGTTTACATGACACATGTGGTTAAAGTTTATTAAACCTTATCATTCAGATATTTTCAATTCATTTAACTACAAATCTGAGAATACATTAATCTTATATCAGTCTGATTCAGTGATAATTCTTAAACCTATATGACAGAAATTTCTACAATGTTCTCAGACTGAATTGCATGACATGCAGCTTAAGTTCCTCAGATCAGAAAAATAAGTTTAGCTGACCAACAAATCAATAGTAGAGCCAATTCAGTCACACCAGCTGAGAAGAATGTGAAGGGTGAGTATAGGTTGGTGCAAGAGTAAATCAGCAATAGAGAAGAGCATCAAAAATCAACCAAGCAAAATAACAATTTCAGATAACAAACAGACACATCAGCATTTTCAGATGATGAAATTTAAAGCAAACTTCAGAACTGACCTGATAAGTTCAATCATGGGGTTTTCATCCTTGAGTGCCTTGATTAACCCCTCTTATTCATCAGCTTCCAAGGTACACCTGCAACATGTCAATCAATTTGATCCTTTAGGGATCCAAGCAGTCTTGGGTCCTGCACTACCCCTATTAGGTGTTCTAAACATTCTTTTTGGAGCATTATCATCAAATTCCATTAAAAAATAATCAGACATGGAATGTCCAAAATTTCCACAATAATAACATGAAACAACAGATTGTCCGGTCCTATGATGCTTCTCAATAGGAGCATGAGACCTATGACCATAAGCATTAAATGTTCTGTTATATGCATGAAATTTTGACTTACCATTACCTGCCCACCAGCATTCAGAAGCTCGGTGGCCAGGTTTTCCACATTCAAAGCATACATGTGTCTTTCCTTTAAAAACAGATTTATTTCTGCCAAGAGAATTTCTATTTGAAGGGAATTCAACAAATTTTGAGTTAAAATGATTTCCCTGAGCATACCAGCAGTCCTTGACTGCATGCCCATACTTACCACATTCAAAGCACCTTGGGTGCTTACCTCTTGAGCCAGTAAATCCCCATGAAGGCCTAAACCAACACTCAACAACTTTATGACCACATTTGTTACAATTGTAACAAATGATATGTTGGTTTGAAGAAGACATGTTTTTTTTGGGGTGGTGATGATTATTTGGAAATGTTTTATCATGCATCATATCATCACTTTTCATCACACTGCAGTCATCCATATAATGACCATGCCTACCACAGTAGTAGCAAGAGGCATCAGATTTCCTAGGAGCATGGTTTCTATCATATGAGTTCCTAGATGCATGTGAATGAGTATAGGAAGCATGAACAGTGTGTACACCATCAGACTCAACCGAGCTAGCAGATTTCTGTTCATGAGCAGGAATAGTCTTTACCTTCTTTATTTGACTCTTTCTTTTCAATTTCTGATTATCCTTAACAGGTTTTGTTTGTTTTTCTATTTTCTGGGCTTTGAACTGAAAAATGGATTTTGAAGGTGATTTCTGATTTTCATTTTGTTTTGGGGATTGCCTTGAAGTACCAACTACATTAGAGCCTTTCACAAAAGTAGCATATAGCTGGTTTTTAGAAATTTCCTTAACATCAGGGCTACAGCTTGTCCCCTTACTTAAATTGTCATCCTTCCTTTTCACAACAGTTTTTCCTTTTCTTTCATTCTTAGCAGAGTTGGATGCCAAATTTTCTAGACCCTGAATCTTATTCTCTAAAGATGTTATGTGAAGTTCATAACTGGCTATTTCCTGTTCACTGCAATTAACACATTCGCTTAGAACTTGGTTTGCAATTTTATACTTCTCAATTTCTTGTTCTAGACTGTTCAAAATTTTTGAATTTTCATCATAGACAGCTTTTCCTTTTTCTATAGTGAGAAGTCTTTCAGACAAGCCAGTGTTCAACCACTTCAGTTTTTCAACTTCAGCTTTTAATTCAGTGTTTTCTTCCTCAAGATCTTTATCCTGAATTTCATTATTAGCACATCTCTCTCTTCCAGACATGTGCTCCAATTTTTCAATCAGTTCATCTTCTCTTTCTTCTGCTTTAATTTTCTCAGCGAGCAGATTTTTGTGATCACCTTGAAGTGAGGCAATATGTTTATTTAGCCATTATTCTCACTAAAGAGATCTTCATTACGTTCTCTTAAAGCTGAGCATATTTTACAGTTTGATTTAGCAGAAGAGGACTGTGAAACCTCCTCATTGATTTCATTCATTCTGACCATAAGAGTTTTATTCTTCTTTTGAAGATCTTCATTCTCCAATTTCACTTTGTCCAATTCAGAATTAACTTCAGTGAGTTCCTGCATGCCTTTTAGATGCTTCTTTTTCTTATCATTCAACTGATTCTCAATTTCTGACATTTTATCCAACCATGTTTGTTTTTCAATTTTTAGAGAATCATTTTGTTTCTTAAGATTCTGAACATCTAGCATGCAAGAATCATAAGACTTTTTCATATTTGGATAGTTTTCACATGAATCTTTCAGATTTATTCTATCACATTTCTTTTTCAATTTTTTATTTTCAGATTTCAATTTCTTGGAAACTTCTAACAAGTTTTCATACATCTCTATCAATTCATCGAAAGAGTATCCTTCTGATTCAGAACTTACCTCGGATGAAGTTTCATCATCAGCATTTCTATGATCAGCCATTAAGCACTTGCTGTGATTCCAGATTAGCTTTAGTTTATCCAAAATGTCTTTGGCAGACCTGCAAGAAGAAATGCATTCAATTAGAGATCTGTCAATTTGTTCTTTTAATAAAACTACAGCTCTATTATTGACAGAGTCTTTTAGCTTATCCTTCTGGGTCCATTTAGATTTATCCTTCAACAGTTTGTATGGGCCGTGAGTCATTACCTTCCACAATTTTGGATCAGTAGACTTTACATACCGATGGAGGTTTTCGAACCAAGAGTCAAAGTTATCACCTCTGAATATCGGAGGATTCGCCATCGAATCAGATAACAACCAAATTCAAAGCACAAAACAATAGACAACAAAACCAGATAAGCAAGACACGGCACTAACTCAGTGAAGCTAAATACAGAACACAAGAGGCACACTTAGGAAATGCACCAAACAGAAATGCACTAAACCAGATGATCAACGTAAAGCACTAAGACAGTAAATCAAAACGATTCCAAATGACCCACTCTGAAGTGCACTAAACAGTTAGCAGGATCCTCTGCAGATTGTTAGATCTCATAGATCAGAGACCCGCTCTGATACCAATTGTTGGGTTCGGTGCAAGTATTCAGATGGGGGGGTGAATGAATACAGCCTATAAAAATTTCACCCAATTAAAATCTAAAGCAATCAGAGATGCGGAATTAAAAAACTATTGCAGATATATATAGAGCGAACCTAAGCAAGTCTAAACAATAGACTGAATCAATTCAACGGAGCTTGTGCCTTAAAGCATTCAGACAGAAAACCCAATTGAGGCGCCCTTTACATTCATCTAGCGAAATGAGATAAAAGAGATCAACCCACAGTCAAACATATAGTGTGCGTAGCAAATAGATGAACACTTATAGAACATCAAACCAAAGCGCCCCTAAGCATTCATCTAGCGCCAACCACACAAGAATTCAAACCACTACACAATGGGTTTTAGGTGGTTCGGTCCAGCAGACCTACATCCACCCCACACTCAACCCCGAGTGTGGATTACTGCTGCGCAACACAGCTTGCGTCCGCTGGGCAATACAGCTTAGCCTACAATCGCTGGGCCTCACAGCTTGCCATCCAGTGGAATCCACCACTGCAACCGCTGGGGATTACAGCTTACCCGTCCAGTGGAAACCTCCACTGCCCGCTGAGCAACACAGCTTGCTGTCCAGAGGAGTCCTCCTCTGCAAACCGCTGACTAACAGCTTGACAGAAAGTGTAAAAGGGAAAACGAAAGATAAGGTAACAGCAGTCGGAAAGCTGTAAACGTAAAGCACAATGTGGCTCTTAAAGAGCTGACTGGCCTGGATTTGATCCACGGTCCAGTGAAGACAGATCTTCAAACAACCTCTCTCAGTCTCTTCTTCTCACGATCTCTTTCTTTCTCTTTCTTTCTCTCTGCACTTCTCTTCTTCTTTCGCTAATCTCTCACTCTCTGCTCTTCTCTTTTCTCTCTTTTCTTTACTCTCTTGTGCTGGATCGACAGCTT
This sequence comes from Amorphophallus konjac, assembly GCA_022559845.1. Taxonomy (NCBI): domain Eukaryota; kingdom Viridiplantae; phylum Streptophyta; class Magnoliopsida; order Alismatales; family Araceae; genus Amorphophallus; species Amorphophallus konjac. The sequence continues at coordinate 217,762,991 of CM040118.1, forward strand.
CTTTTCACTCTGCCTTTTTCTCTGCCTCTCTTCTTCTTTCTCTCTCTTTCTTCTCTTCTGCTGGATCGTGGAAGCTCTCTCTTCTTTTTCCCTTTCTCTTCTCTCAGCTTCTGCTTTCTGCTTCGATCACGATCAGCCTCCATCTGAAGACGAAGGCTCCATTATATACCAGCAGCAGCAGCAGCCAGGGCGCGTGTGGCTTCCACAGTTCCCGCCCTAAGAATTCGGACCACGTGGCAGCATCCAGCAGGCTGTCAGTACACGTGTCCTCATCTGGACACTGTTCTTATCCTCGGATCACGTGCCCAGCACCAGTACGCTCAGCAACTGGAGTTAGATGGCGTCAACCCACTTGCTCCAAGGAGTTGACGCAGCCTTCAGAGATCTTCAACCTATGAAACTCAAGTCTGCTGCGTTGACTCCATCAGCTTGCTGTGTTGACTCCATCAGCTTGCTGCGTTGACGCATCGGCATCGGCAGTCCAGTGATCAATGTATTTGGCGGATAGACATGCTGCGTTGACGCTGCTAGGCTAAAGCGTTGACGCAGTGGTGTGTTTCTGCAACTAATAGTTCGGCTTGTTTGCATGATGCGTGGACGCTAAGAACTACAGCGTTAACCTTCTAAACTGTCTCCGAGCTAGATGCCTATCAGGCTCAATGGCTGCGTCGACGCTGTCTAGCAATGGCGTTGACACATGGATACGTTCGAGTGAACAAATAGCCTAGCATTTTTAACTGCTACGTCGACGCTTCCAACCCGTGGCGTTGACGCATTGATGATCCAGTGATCAAGTCTTCAGCAGATGGGCGTGCTGCGTCGACACTCTCAGCATGCTGCGTTGACGCATTGATGCGTTCCAGTGAGCAACCAACCCAACCTTTCTTAACTGTTACGTGGACGCTGCTCCACTGATGCGTTGACGCATCGAAAAATCTGACAAGGCCTCTGCTTCTTGAGTGGCTGAGTTGACGCAGCCTTTACGTAGAGTTGACGCTGTGAAGAGTATCCGTGGATGCATCTTCACTGGTGCGTGGACGCCTTAAGCTCTAGCGTCGACCCTGTTCCCTTCAACAACAAGAATGAAGTCATAAGGTCTAAGTATGTACATTGTATTGTATATACTTCGAAAGAAACAGTCCAATGTATATACTTCAAGAACTCTAGACAACGGACGCTATACAGACTTCAGATGCTTTGAATGCTTGAGCGATGTATAGACTCTGAATCGATAAGGCAGGCTGTACAGACTATAAGAAGGTTGAAGCACTGTGTAGACTTGATGAAGATTGAGGCCGTTGTACAGACATGGGGTTCAACTGAGGATGTATGGACTTTGACGAAGTGAAGCAGTGTACAGACTTTGAATCAAAGCGATGTATAGACTTGAAGAAGCATGGAGTGTATAGACTTGGTGAACTGACTCCAAAGTGCAGACTTGCAAACGCGAGCTACATTGCCAATGTGTAGACTTCACGCTGTACAGACTTTCCAAAGAGAACGTAATGCTGTACAGACTTGAGGCTTTGAACGTTGAAGGCACAAGACGATGTACAGACTCAGATTCTAGACCAGTGGCTGTAAAGACTTAGAATGTGAAGACTGATGTACAGACTTCATTAATCAAAGCATGAATGAGACGCTGTACACCCTTAGCCTAGGACAATGTATAGACTCAATCAAATGAAGAGCTTCCAGTGTATGGACTTAAGTTAAGTGCATTGGCTGTACAGACTTCAATTAGAAGATGCCCGGTGTACAGACTTCGAATGAAAACCAATGTGTAGACTTTGCCTTAGACGCTAAGTGAGACGCTCAATGTACACACTTCAAGTCCAGTGTATGGACATTGCCTTAGACTCTAAATGAAACAGACTTTAGCCAATGCAATGTATAGGCTTGAATGAGAGTCCAGTGTATAGACATATTGTGAGCATGCTGCAGCCATTGTACAGGCTTGTCAATGTATGGACTTTAAGTCCAATGCAAAGCAGCAATGTATAGACTTTAGACTTCGCCATGCTTACACTAAGCGATGTACACACTTGCTGAAGCACTGTGTAGACTTATAGAGTTGACGCTGTAGACTTGAGAATGCTCACAGCGTTGACGCAGCCGACTTGAGACACACTCACAGTGTTGACGCTGCATACTTGAGAATGCTCACATCGTTGGCGCTACATGACACACTCATGCAATCACCACAGACTGAATCAGATATAACACACTCAAGCATTCAACTCAACATGCCATCATCATAAAGAAAACATAATATCATAAAGCACTCACTGTGTTACAATCATCAAAACAAGACAGCATTGCTATCATCAAAACATATAGCACATGCTTGTGCCTAAGGGGCACAACACTGCATTCTTCATTATATTCAGAGCCCTGATGTTATCACGATTTTTAAATTCTTGATCCTCAGTCCATTTGGATTTCTCTTTGGGCAATTTATGTGGCCCATGAGAAATTAGAGTCCATAGGTTTGGATCAGCAATGTTAATAAACATGCACATTCTACCTAACCAAGTATAGAGGTTGGAACCATCAAACACTGGTAGAGAATCCATAAAAAAAAGGGATGATAAAAACAATGATGAGCGCACAAGGATCTTTTCTCGGCAGATCATAAGATCTGGTAATGTCAGAGACCCGCTCTGATACCAATTATTGTATGCGCAGCTAGATTTAGAGGGGGGGTGAGTAGATCTAACAATGAAATTATCCCTGATTTAAAAATCTATTCCACTTAATACAAGAATCCAGAACCCAAATCTGTCTAGATCTGAAAACACAATAACATACCCGAATTAAACTTAACAAATAATAATTCAGCTTGCTGGTACTAGACGGAGCTTTGAGTGCAAAGACTCTTCTCACGCAAAGTGTGCTATGCACACCTTTGATATACCAGAAAGAGAATCAACAGAATGTGCTTAACAGAACCAGTGCATATGATGGAAGTGTGTATTGTAAATAATAGCAGTAACCTATTAAGGTTGGTAATTCATTCAACCTACAACCAATTTGTGAAGAGAGGTAGAAGATAAGGAACATACACACAAATAACACCACTGGATAGTCATTTTTAAGGTGGTTCGGTCTGTTACCCGTAGGCCTACGTCCACCCCCCACTCAACCGAGTGAGGATTCCGCTGACACACAGCTTAATCCACTGATCCACAGCATCGAGGAATCCAATCCCTTACAAACCGCTGATTCACAGCTTCAGCGGACTAATAGCTTGACGAGGAACCAATCCTCATGAGGAACAAATCCTCTAACCGCTGATACATAGCTTAGACCGAGGAACCAATCGTCAGGAGGCACAAGCCTTTAACCGCTGATACATAGCTTAGACTGAGGAACCAATCCTCACGAGGCATCAGCCTCCGCTGACAGACAGCTTGACCCAAACTCTAAACAGAGTATCGGAAGTGACAAGGAAAAATAAAAAGGAAAATATAAAACAAGGAAAGAAGGACGAAAACAATATAGCTCCAAGGGAGCACACAGCTTGGGATTTTATCCAGAAGCCAAAAAAACATGATTAGATCTTCAATAGCTTCACTGCTACACTTAGATGCTTCTCTCATGAGCTGGTCTGCAACTTCAGAACTAGGCTATCAATGTCTCTCACATTCTCTTCTTCCTCTCTCAGATTCTCACTCAGATCTTCTTCGAACTGCTCTACTCAATCTTATCTGTTTTCTTTTCTCACAGCCCTTTGGCAGCTCCTGTTGCAGCAACTTTCTTCGAAGGAAGAAAGCATGTATTTATAGAACTGAAAATAGAAATTTTATGAATAGAATTATCTTCAGATTTAATTCTCCATTGGTCCATCTGTCCCAACATAATATTCTTCATAAGGAGTCATTTGTAAACGTGCCAACTATCCTTGGATCACGTGCCAATCATGAAGGTCGAAGACATATGATCCACCTAAGCGACTTACGTGAGCTTGGCTATTTTTATGTTTTGGCAATCTATTTGTCACCCTTAATATCCATTTGTCACCATTACCAGTCATTTGTCACCCTTATCACCCATTTGTCTGCCTTGCAAGCCATTTGTCACCGATGTCTTCTATTTGTCAGCCCTGTCTATCTATTTGTCACCGGTAACACCTATTTGTCTCTTCTGTTGGCCATTTGTCAGCCTTGCAAGCCATTTGTCACCGATGTTGGGCATTTGTCTGCCTTACAAGCCATTTGTCACCGCTGTTGGCCATTTGTCACCCTTGTTCATCATTTATCAGCCTTGCAGGTTATTTATCAACGGTATCATCTATTTGTCACCGCTGCTATCCATTTGTCACCCTTGTTCAATATTTTTCACCCTTGTGAGACATTTGTCAGTCTTGTGAGCTATATGTCATCCTTATGATCTATTTTTCACCCTTTCTCGATATTTTTCACCCTTGCGAACCATTTGTCTGCCGTGCTGGCTTCTGCTACACTGCTTTGGCTGCGTCGACTCCACTTCAACGTGGGGTCAACTCCTTCTTCACATTTCTTCATGAATTTCAAAATTCTGTTGAGCTTAGGAGATCTGCTGACATGTCTTGAGGATTTCATTAAATCTTCTGAGCTTGAGCTCTTCTAAACTTGAATTCACATGCATATCAACAAGCTTTGAAGGGCTTCATGACTCTTTCATCAATATGGTTCTTTAAGTCGACTGATGTCCTTCTTTAAGTCGACCTCTGCCTTAATTAAGCTTCTTCTTGAGCTAACTTCAGAATTCTTTGAGCTTCTGAATTGGTCACCTGAACTGTAACTTTTCAACTTGTTCTTTTCAGCATTTAAAGATATACCACTACACATGTGTATTATGATAACATCAAAGTCATGACATCATCAAAAGCATAAAAACTCATAGATGAGTCATAATTTGTAATCATCAAAACCATAGGGACACAACATTATTCATATGACTTGGGTTCCACAGCTCTCTGCAGCGGCGTATTCAGCCTCTGCAGTAGATAGGGCAACTGAATGTTGTTTTTTGGAGGCCCAAGAAACTAAACACCCACCTAAGAATTGACAATAACCACCAGTGCTATTCCTATCCAATTTAAAACCCACATAATCAACATCAGTGTATGAAATTAAACTTAAGTGACATGATGCAGGATACCACAAGCCTAAATTATGTGTACCATATATATATCTGAAATTTCTTTTTACGGCATCAAGATGACATTCCTTAGGTTTGGCCTGAAATCTAGTGCATAAGCATACAGTAAATTGTATGTCAGGTCTGGAGGCAGTAAGATAAAGTAAAGATCCGATCATAACTCGATAGACTTTTGGATCCAATAATTTACCTGACTCATCAGCATCCAAAGATGTATTTGTACCCATAGGTGTAGCCATGTGCTTTATCTTCTCCAAGCCAAATATTTTAAGAATTTCCAGTGTATACTTTGTCTGGCTAATTGTTGACATTTGAAAAATGCACAAGCAAAAGGTATCAAAGAAAAGCTTCAACCAAGTAGCCAGAGCCTTGAAGATCAATCAAGGATGCGGCTCCGATGTCGGGAAGTTCTGTAAACCAGTATAGGGAAAGGATCCGTCACTTACAATGCCCTATCCGGCTAAAGCCTTTCCAGCCAAGCTGTTGCCCAGCACAATTGTCATTTCAGACGGTCGACTTGATTAAAACTTTGTCAAACTCTGGGTAATTGTATGCCTACTGAAAAGGATCTTCGAAATATCTTGGAACTTATAAAATGGGATCCACATCACCTGCCATGCAGTCTGGATGAAGGGCATTAAAGGAATTACAAGAACAGATGTAATTGCTTGACAAATGGGTCATGAATATCTAGCTAGCAAAGGCATCTAGGGCTCAACCAATTAAAATTGGTTAGAAGCCCATATGCATATGAGGGGTGCCGAGTGGTTCGTGGGACAAAATGGGCCAAAGCCCAAATAGAGGAAACGCGCCGATCAACCCGATGCAAGGAGCGCCGAGGGTCAATCGCGTCGATGCTTCAAGGGTTCTACAACCCATTATAAAAGCCGAGGTTTGATGCAGAAAAGAGAACGATGGTGGAAGATCGAAAAGAGACAGCGTGCAAAAGAGAGAGAGAGCTTGAGAGAATTAAAAGAAAAGCCAGAGAAAGAAGGAAGCAGGAGCACTGTCGAAGATATTTCACTACCTCTTCTGTATTCTTCTACCCGTGGGGCATGCTGTGATTTGTGATCGGATGTAATAAACCCATATGCAATATTGAATAATGTTCGTATGTCTCTTCCTCTGCTATTCTTTTTGCGTCGCTGTGATTTGTTTGTCAATTTTTCTGACGGCCAGCATTTACTGTGCCAAACAGTGTCCGTGATGAACGATCTGTTTATGATGAGTATGTCTCATTATGTTCTACCACCTCTGCTTCCCTATATGAAACATGTTTTACACTATCGTCTCGATCACGCCGAGCTGCTGAGTTGTTTCTCTAACCTCATAATCACAATGGGAGCCCGAGACAGTCTATCTCGTGGCTGTTCATTCAAATTGTGAGGGATATTGCAATAATGTCGTATGATCTAATTTTAATGACAGATCAGCCTCCCGTGGACTTTTTGTGAATGAGCCTCTATTTTTCCCTTTCATGGTTTCCCAAGAATCATTTTCAGATCCCCAAACCCCAACAAAACATATCGCAGAACCCTGCTATTCACCCTCGGCGCCTGGCATTCCCTATCGGCCCGCCCATTTACAAACCCTTCACTCGGCATTCACTCCTTCGGCGCCTAAGAGTTCGGCCCGCGCTAAGCATGCAGCATCCCACCACGTCGGTGTTGGGGAGCGCCGACCATGCCATCCCACCGTGCCGACCCCATCCTTGCCGACCTCCTACTCCGGCCGATGCCTCTTAATCCGCCAATTCCTACTACATTTCAAACCCTTGCAACCCTTCAAGCCATTGAGACACTCAACCTCCTAGTAATCCCCAACGAACCCTAAGAGCCAAATCCAAGCCTACTGGGGAGAAATTATAGTTGTTCATTCAAATACACACGGGAGCTAAATTAACGGGGTTTTACCCCTACATTCTGCTGACCAACTGTGATGTTTCTGCCAACCCTACTAGCCCATGGAGTTCTCCCACTACATGTCCTCCAATGGTTCCTTAAAGGGGGGGGATATCAATAAACGCCGTGATGGTGGACATTGTCCCGTCTTATCTCGATCCTCTTGGATTTCGAGTTAGATATGCCCGTCTTTCTTTGGCATCCATGTCGGCACTCCGTGGATGGATATCCTATACTTCTCCGGGCATGATCTGAAATAAGGGGAGAAGCTGTCCAAATGAATTCCGATCTCTGCTATATCAAACCATTCACATTTCCAAACCCCCTGGGATCTAAAGAGGTCTGCCTCTGCATGTCCTCTATTGATTCCCTCCTTGGGAATAATAATATTAAAATGCTGTGGTGAGCGAATACTGACCCGGTTTAGTCCCACGTCGTGATCTTCGGGCCTTGATATGCTCCGATCTTTTGTGGATTCTATCCCGGCTCCACGTGGACAGTTTCCTATTCCCGCCTGGCATAGTCCAAGATAAGGGGATACGATGTCGAGTTTGTTCCGTGTACTTTTGCATAATGATGATTGATTACGTGAATGAAGCCAATGAATGAGCACGTAGTGTAGCAGTCAAATTAATGCCCCAGATTCTGGTTAACCCGTTCTTGCGCTCGTCTAGCTCTGTTAAGAATGATGTTTCAATATCTTGCAACCATTTGCATGATAATCAATACGAATCTAATGCCCGTTCCTATTCTTCGCCTCGTATTGGGAATCAGGCTAATAAGTCATAATAAACTACAAATCCCGTGATCATCTGCATGCATCGTCTACCCTGTAAATGAATGATCATACCTATCACATTGGTTTTGCCCGTGGGATTCTTCTACTTTGGGGATTAATCAAGGGTTGTCCTTCTTTAAGAGGGCGTAAATAACGGCATAGCCTTTATGGTATGACGGGCTTCCGGTCCAGACTCGAATCCCACAATCGACTAACCAAGTCAGATCGAGCGCATAATAAATTATCACTCCGGTGACTGGCACGCCTAATAAATAAATAAATAAGAAAAACAATAAAATAAAAAAAACAAATAAAATAAAATAAATAAAAAATGTGTTCCCACAAAGTTGGCACGCCCGGTGGGACAGAGTCTTCCTTCATCTTTTCGCCAAAGTAGGAGGCCTGGCGGCATCCCCCCGAAGTTCTGACTGTGTGCTGATCTTATTTGCAGGAATTCAAATGGAGACTGGACTAGTTTCTCTCAGGTTCGGCCAACAAGTCATCGACAACCATGTTCGTGATGGGTACCTGGCAGTGCCGACGGTGTTCGGGTCCATGCCACCGATGGTGGGCTTCCCGAACTGCTTGGGGCTTGCGTTCGCCGACTTGTTCTAGGTCAATGGTAAAGTTGAGAAGACTGCTGCGGTAGAAGCCGTGAATGTACCAGCGAAGAAGAAGTCACGGAAGACGGTTGCCTCATGCACCGTTATTCCATGCTATGTCCATCATATGGATAGGAGGACCACTATTCCTACTTCTGCTGGCAGGAGAAAGAAGAGTTACTGGAGAAATCGAACTACTGCAACCTGAGGACGTCTGTCGACTTCGGGGAAGTCCATGTTGGTCGGAGGAATGTGGGTGTACCTCAATGGTCGCCCGGCCGAGGCACTACCCGACCGCATCATTCTGGCGGTCCCTACTAACAACAAATTTCAAGTGCTGGACACCAGGAAGGCCAACGCAGAAAGAGAAGAGAAGAAGCGACTGGCTCTTATGCCAAGGAAGTTCAAACAAATATGGGTGCCCAAGAAAGTCCGGGGCCCAAAACCAGCCCCTAAGAGAAGGGAAGCTGCCACTGTGCGCCACAGAAGAAGGGGCAAGGAAGCTCAAATAGAAGAAGAAGAAGTGGAAGTGGTCACCCTAGTGGCTGCTCCACCCATGAGGAGAGCCTGCGCCAGGCAGGCAGATATATTTTGATATCCTCGGAAGATGTACCAAAATGCCCAAATGACAATGCTCGCTTACCAGCCGAAGACACAAGAGCAACTGATGCCTCAAGCTAATCGCCAGAGGCATAGTCTAGAAGAGATGGGCAGAGTAGTCCAAGATTATTTCCACTGCCTGGGGAGCTCATCCGTAGGGAAACAAAGATTGCTCGGCGCCATGGAAGCTGACGAAAAAGGAAAGAATGATGAAGAGGAACTCATGTCAAGGGTCTCATGCACAGATTCCAATGTGTTTTAAGATGGCCGAAGGGCCAAGTATTTGGAAGATACCCTACAATAGGAAGAGAAGGAAAGATGAGTATATGTATTCGATCGATTGACCCTCCCTGGTCACGCTCGAAGATGAGTTTGGAGGCGAAGGGGAAAATTGCAGATCTTTACCTGCAACATGACAGGAGTGGTTGGTGGGTACGCTGCTCTGCACGACCAATCTGAAGATGTAATTAGACTATCTCAAAGGCCCGGACCCATAACAAGGCGAGGCCAGGCAGCAAAAGAAAAACTTGCAACAATTGATGATTTACCGGAGATCACCACCTTGACTGCAAATGTGGTGACTTCGGAAGAAGAAAATGTGCCACTAATGATCCCGGCTGAAGGGACATCTAGTCAAATGACAGAAGAGATGTCTTTGGCTACGGCTCTAGATCCAACTATCTTAATGATGTTTAGAAGATACCAGCAAGAGATTAAGTCCCTCAAAAGGCAGCTGGATGAGAAGAATGAACAAACTCTTGTCTCCAAGCATGCTGAACCAGCGAAGGAGATCTCCAGCTCTGCGGAGGTTGTGAAACCTGCCGTCTCCCACCAAGCAAGTGACGGGAAGGATCCATGTCAGCGCTTCCCGCAACAGCTGACAGTGCAGCCTTCGGCATTCCAAGTGTAACCTTCTCCGTCAGGAGTGCAGTCGGGTTTACACGCAACTGTCATGACAACTCCCTTAACACAACAGCAAGCGCACTTCTACCCAGAGCATGTTGATCCTACTATAGTAAATAAGCTGATGGTCGAAAGGATGATAGAAATGAAGCTCTCCGAGAAGGCTGATGGTGATTTCGGAGCTTTTGATGTCTATCGGGTGTCGTACCCTCCACAATATGCTGCAAGGAGACTGTCCCCAGGCATCAGCAAGTAACCAAAGTTCTAGAAATTCAATGGGCAAGGCTTTCTGAAAGAACATATTGCTTATTATACAACAATCATGGGAGACTTGGCTGCTGATGAAGCTTATCTGCTAAAATTCTTTGGCTCATCCCTTACGGGGTTGGCCTTTGAATGGTATTCCTGCCTCCCAGCCGGGTCTGTAGCTGATTGGCCCGATATGCAGAGGAAGTTCCGAGAGAGGTTCCATGTCACAGAAAAGGGAAATTACAGTGGCAAAATTATACTCTACCAGACAGAGGCAGGATGAAACAGCCCTAGATTACATGAAGAGATGGAGGAACCTGGCCATGAGATGCAGGCAACCTCCGCATGAAGAGGATGCTATTCAAATATGCAGGCAAAACCATAGGAGGAAAGTGCTTGAAAAGATGATTGGAATAGATATCAGGACGTTCAGCCGTTTGAACAATGTGGTGGCAGAGGTTGAAACCTTCCTATCCAAACGTCCTGCAACCAACATTCCTACTGTTCAGAAAGGGAAAGCTGTTGAACAAGAATTAGTGCCAACTGAAGCAAACACTGTTGATTTCAGAACCTTTGATCAACAAACAGAAAAGGCCAAAGTAGCAGCTGCCCCTCCGCCAGCAGGGGCAATGGAAAAGAAAGAAGGTGTCTCTTTGAGGAACAAAATGAAGAAATTATACTCGTTTCCCAAAGAAAAGAGACGGACATTATTTGACTGGGAATATAAATACAACAAGATAACATTGCCTGAGCCAAAGAGACTCGCTGATACGACAAAGAAGGATGACCCCCTATTCTATCCATATCACCGGACAGTGGGACATGTCATTGAGGACTATTATGTCTTCAAGGATGTCATGGAAAGCATGATCAAGAAGGGTGAGTTACAAATGGGAGAACACCAAGTGGATCCTCCACGCCCCCATGAGCCCCCAGTGATGTGGCAAACTGTCAATATGATTTCCTTGTACCAGTAATTGCCTGAAGAGGCTGTTGAAGTTTGCACACAACATACATATGAAGTGTGCTTTCTTACTCCAATCAAGGAACAGGTGGGATGGCAGATAGTACCGGCCAAGACTAAAAGAAGGCCATCAGTCTCCGAAGCATTGTGTGCCTCTATTCGAGGTGTCACTCCTAAACAAACCCCGCATCCAGTAAACCCTGTATGGCACACTACGGAGTCACCACCGATCATCCGAATATTTACTCAATCAGAGGAAGCAAACTCCGCTGCCAGCTCATGAGAAGATAAGCCCCGAGGTAAAGCGTTTGCAGCAATACATTAACCAGCTCGATGAATATGAACAGCCCGAGCTGAAGCCGATATTGGTGAAAGACCATGTCCTCTAGAAACAACGAGAGGAATTAACCATCAAAGAGCAACCAGAAAAGGAGCAAGAAGAAGCTGGAGCTGACCTCTTCTGGCGGCACAAGCCGGCTGAGTCAACACGGCGGAAGAAGAATAAACCAAGAAACAAGAAGAAAACAGTCACAGTGCAGTGTAATACTCTATCAGCACTGTTCACCCTGCCAGGGGAAGAGGATGAAGGGGAGCCTTCTACTCTATCACTGGAAGCAAATCAAGCTAAGGCCTCAACCTCAATGCATGCTACCCGCTCTGGGAGAAAGTGGGGGCGTCTGCCTCCAGCTAACCACAATATTATCTTCAGGGGTGAGCAACCCTACCAGATACCAGAGCCAGAAGTCCGGGGCATTGAAATTCCTCCCCCGTCAGGCCTCTACGCAAAAGCTAAAGGGGGTGATGAAGCTCTGTCATTCATTGAATTCCTGTCCGTCCTCGAGGGCAAACAACCCACTCAGAATGCTATTACTGAAGACAAAAATCCCTGACAACCATCTGCCGCGATGCTCAAAAAGAAAGATAAAGCACGCATAGACCTTCCCTCAACACCAAAGATAACTTCCCCGACGAAGACTCCCCAACAGTCCCCTCATAAGAAAGAAGCAAGAGAAGGGCAAGGCATGCCGCAAGCACCCCATGAGCCTCCAAGACCTCACTGGGTGGAGGAGATGCGACTGTCCAACGTCTGAGTGGGCAGCCGAATTATGAAGATGCTGAAAAAGCTCCCCACAAGGTTTTCCATATGGGAAATTCTTTCCTTGAGCGAAGAAGCTTGCCAAGCTATTATTGATGCTCTGTAGTCCCCAGCTCAATATGAGGCACTCCTGACAGAGGTTAACTCTGGGCCAACTGATACATTCACAGAGGATGACATGTTAATTCCTGACCCCAATCATAACAGGCCTCTGTATATGAGGGGGTATCTCAACTGTTAGCCACTAAGTCGGATTCTGGTAGATCCGGGAGCTACTGTAAACATCCTGCCCTGTCGCATCTATCAAAAATACTATTTTGACCTGCACCTCACCAAAGTGAATGATATGAGGATCGCTGGCTTTAATCAGAAGTGCGAAACTCCGCTCGGAGTGGCAGAATTCAACCTTACATTGGGTGATTTCACCACCATAGTGCAGTTCTATGTCATAAATTCTAATACTACATACAAAGCCTTACTGGGACGGCCCTGGCTGCATAGATACCTGATAGTGCCCTCCACATTGTACCAGTGTATCAAGTACTACCACCATGGTAAAGAAGAAAAGGTGTTTGTAGACTTGCATCCCTTTGAAGTATACGAGTGTCACATGCTCGATGCACCGTTCTATACAGAGGTTTCCAAAGGAACAAAGAAGAAAGAAGTTCCTATAAACCAGAAGAAAGAAATGTCAAAATCAGATGACTGGTCCCCTCCACCACCTCCAGACTACATGGAACAATACGAGGTCTCCCATGTCTCTCAAACTGGGGACTTTCCTCGAGCCGCACCACCAACCATCTATCCTGGGGAAGCTGATGATGATATGAAGGAAAAGTTCACGCACATCAAAATCCCACAGGGGATATTCTAACCCATTCCTAGTTTGGAATGTCAGACGGTACAACCACTAAAGATTATGAAGGTCCCTCGTTTCTGCGAGCCTCCTGTAACATTCTACACCGGGGAGCCTACTGATGAAGATGATCAAGATTGTATGATCCCCAAAGAAGCAACAAACCGGATGGTGCAAATAGCGGGCCTGGATTACACCACACAACGGGTCTCATAGATGTTCACCAGGATGTAGATGCCTTCATTACAATCCACTGGCCAGAAGGAGGCATTCCAGAAGCTCTGGGACCCGCCCTGTAACAACAAAGAGTTGCTGAAAATCACCCATGACCCGGGGCTGGCTTACACCTTGCGAGAATATTATGAAGCAGAGGTGGATGTTATCTCTACCTTTTTCACCCATGAAGACCCTTTTGAGGTTGGTCGTGTTAAATACCCTCCAGGGGATGAAGGGATCCTATGTCACTCCACTATTGGTAGTGAACCCCTCAACAGTCAGCAAAATATAGAAGGATGAGAGGAAGCAACACTATACCAATGTTGGGAGGAGCTATTCCCAAAGGAGGACTTGTTCCAAGCTGAGGCCAAATTTTATGTGGAGCCACCTGATGAAGATCAGAGCTTTGATGAGGCAAAGGAGCGCCTGGAATTCGAACGCGTCCTAGAGGAAGTTCGAGCTATACAGCAACCGGCGGATCCAACAGAGGAACTTATGCCCGCAGACTCTCGGGAGGAAGAAATCTGTGCATCAGGATCACAAGAAAGTATGCCAAGACGGCAGTGCCAAGCCGAATAAAACCTGACAGAGAGCCCAGTGGCTCAATACTGCAGCGAAGAGAATAAAAGGGGGACCTCTCTGGTTTCAGGAGACCAATCTGAAGAAAACCAACAGGCCATGATTAACTTCAAAGGCTCGCTACCAACTTACATTTCACCTGAAGAGCTCAAAGTCTTTGAGGCTGAAGAAAATTACATCAATGGGGGCTTCGTCGACTTGTAGGAGGCTCCACCTGAAGTTGAAGATGGCGATCACGCCACCGTTGATGAATTAATAGAGGTGAACCTGGGAACCAAAGAGGAACCAAGACCGACCTTTCTCAGTGCCCTGCTGACACCAGAAGTGTAAGAACAGTATATACAGTTCTTAAAAGAGTTTAGGGATTGCTTTGCCTGGACATATGATGAAATGCCAGGGTTAAGTCCCGATGTGGCACATCATCTGTTAGCAATTGACCCAAAGGCGGAACTAGTAAAGTAGCCTCCCAGACTGATGCATCCTGAGCTGATTAATCAAATTAATAAAGAAGTCGACAAGCTCATTAATGTGAGGTTTGTCGAAGAAAATCAATATACAACATGGTTGGCAAACATAGTGCCCGTGAATAAGAAAAATGGGCAGATAAGAATATGTGTCGACTTTCGGGACCTCAACAAAGCATGCCCGAAAGATGATTTTCCTGTGCCAATCACCGAGGTGATGATAGACGCCACTACAGGCCATGAAGCTCTCTCATTTATGGACGGATCATCTGGATACAATCAAATTTGGATTGCTGAGCAAGACAGGATCCATACTGCATTCCACACTCCAAAAGGAATATTTCACTATAAAAGGATGCCGTTCGGCCTCAAGAATGCCGGCGCTACATATCAAAGAGCCATGACAAAGATGTTCGATGACCTACTCTTCAAAAAGGTAGAGTGCTACATTGATGACCTGGTGGTGAAAACCAACAGAAAGGAGGACCATCTGCAAGATTTAAGGGTGGTGTTTCAAAGGTTGCGCCAATATGAGCTAAAAATGATCCCCATGAAATGCGCCCTCGGTGTGTCCAGTAGGAAATTCCTTGGATTCGTTGTCCGACACTGAGGCATTGAGATTGATCCATCCAAGATTAAAGCCATTCAAGAGCTTCCTCCACCGAGAAATCTATCAGAACTGTGGTCCTTGCAAGGCCGACTGGTGTATATTCACCGATTTATTTCAAATATGTCGGGTCAATGTCCCCTTTTCACAAGCTCATGATGAAAGATGTGCCGTTCTTCTGGGACGACGAATGCCAAGCAGCTTTTGAGAAGTTGAAAGAATACCTGGAGACCCCTCCGGTGTTGGGAGTGTCGATCAAAGGAAGACCTCTAATTCTCTATATAGCAGCCACTCATTGCTCCCTGGGGGCAATGCTAGCTCAAGTGAATGAAGAGAGGAAAGAGCAATCCCTCTATTACCTCGGCAGAAGGCTAGTAAGGGCTGAAGGAAAATACAATTTTATAGAAAAGACTTGCCTGGCGCTGGTCTTCGTTGTCAAGCAACTCCAGCATTACATGCTGTCCCATGAAATCAAATTGATATCTAGAGCGGACCCGCTCAAGTACATATTATCCCAGTCAGCACTCAAAGGCCGACTCAGCAAATGGGTAGTGATCCTGATGGAATTTGATATTTCATATGTACCCCAGAGAGCTATAAAAGGTCAGGCCATAGCTGACTTTTTCATAGCACATCTTGCACCAGAAAATACTCCGTTAGGAACTGAACTTCTTGATGATGAAACACTAGAGGCATGCCAATCTCAGTCGGTGATATGGCAACTCTACTTTGATGGGGCATCAAGAACATAAACTACCTCAGCTGGACAAGTCAAAGTCTGAGCAGGAGCCGGTATTGTCCTGAAGTCACCGGAAGGGGAAATTATATACACTTCGTGCTCGATAAACAAGCCATGCACCAATAATGAAGCTGAGTATGAAGCTCTGATAATCGGTCTGCAAATCGCTCTCAGCATGGGAATTCAGATGCTCCAAGTGTTTGGCGACTCAATGCTGATAATAAAACAGATGCAAGGGGAGTTTGAGGTACGGAAGCCAGAGCTGAACCCTTACAATTAAAGGGCACTACGCCTTATGGTGAACTTCCACAATATTAAGTTCAATCATGTGGGCCGAGGGCATAATGCTTAAGCTGATGCTTTGGCAAAATTGGCCAGCTCGCTAGTAGTCCCACCAGATGAAACACTCAACATGGTTGTGATAAATTGACGATAGGTTCCCAGTATGCCTGAATCATGTCTAGAGGAATGTGAAGCTAACATAGCCGAAGAAACACAGGAGCCCGATTGGAGACATCATCTGACACAATGGTTCCTCCACCAATAGCTACCCAAAGGAAGAGAAGAAAGAATGAAGCTCCTTAGGACCAAAGATTCCTATGAATTCCGGAGCAGGACACTATTCCGAATCATGGCGGATGCCTGCAAGAAGATTCGGCTCCGCTGCCTATCCACAAAGGAGGCCTGGAAAGTGATGAAAGAAATACATGCCGGAACAGTCGGGGCACACCAAGCTGGACCAAAGATGAAGATTAAAATCAAGAAACAGGGCTATTACTTGCCTACCATCTTTAAAGATTGCTGTCAATTCATAAAATCATGTCAGAAATGCCAATAAGATGCTACTGTGCCCAAGAGGCCCCCTGTATCCCTACATCCAACAATTCCCAGCTGGCCTTTTGCTCAGTGGGGAACCGATGTGGTCGAACCTCTTCCAACTTCCTCAGCCGGACACAAGTATATCTTGGCTATAACAGATTACTTCTCCAGATGGGCAGAAGCTATAGCACTCAAAGAAATGACTGGTGAGCTAGTCGCCAGATTCATCAAGCAAAATGTTATCTTCCAGTTCGGTGTTCCGAACCGAATAATTTCTGACAATAGAAGCCACTTCAAGAATCAAAAAGTATATCGGCTCACCGAGAAGTATAAAATTGATTGGAGGACCTCCACGCCTTACAATCCGCAAGAAAATGGGTTGACTGAAGCATTTAACAAAACCCTATGCACGCTCCTTGCCAAGATCGTTAGTTCCCACAAAAGGGATTGGGGGGAGTAGATGTATGAAGCATTATGGGCATATCGTACTATCTACAAGACTCCTACGGGTTGCTCACCCTTCTCCTTAGTATATGGCTCCGAGGCTGTGGTCCCCGTGGAGCTAGAACTACCGTCACTTAAGGTTTCCATTCAATATGGTTCAGCCCGCGATGAGCAAACAAATGTTGAAAGAAGACTAGAAGAATTGGCTAAGCTGGAGGTAAAGCGCCTTCAGGCACAGAAGAATATCCAGATATATCAGGCTCGCATGGCAAATGCCTTCAACAAGCTTGTCAAAGGGCGAGAATTCATGAAAGGTGACCTAGTCATGGTCAAGAAGAAAGAGGTCATGTCTTCCAACCCAAAGGGCAAGCTTGCTGCTAATTGGTTGGGCCCATATGTGGTCCAAAGAGTCTACGAGGGCGGAGCCTACGTGGTCGTCAACCATCGAGGAGAAGTTCAGTTCCTGCCACTCAACGGGAAACATCTGAAGCTCTATCATGCCGTACCACTGCCCTTTGAGGGAGTGGCGAATGATTGAACAAACATGCTTAGAAAAAAGCTGATGATAATGGGAGTTCCGGAAAGAATGATGACAATGATAAGGATGGGTACTCCTTTGCCACTTACCGACATCAATCTAGACCTTCCGTCCGGATAGATGATGAAACCTCATTCTCTTTTGCATTGGTGTTTACCCCAAATAAACGATAACACTTATACATTTTCGGCGAACGGCTTTGGGCCTAAGCCGCTGCATGCTGACATCAATCTAGACCTTCTGTCTGAATAGATGATGAAACCTCATTCCCTTTGCGTTGGTGTTTACCCCACATCAGCGATAACACTTATACATTTTCGGCAAACGGCTTCGGGCCTAAGCCGCTACATGCTGACATAAATCCAGACCTTCCGTCAGGGTAGATGATGAAACCTCATTCTTCTTTTCGTTGGTGTTTACCCTACATCAACGATAACACTTATACTTTTTCGACGAATGGCTTCGGGCCTACGCCGCTGCATGCTGACATCAATCCAGACCTTCCGTCAGGGTAGATGATGAAACCTCATTCTCCTTTGTGTTGGTGTTTACCCTACATCAACGATAGGCACTTTGACATGTTTGGAAGGTGACATGCAAACTCAAAGGTTACATAAAAAAAAAGAAGAAAAAATGGAGCTTAAAATAGAGGTGCCCCGCCACGTGAAAACCCGAAAGGGCGCGTTGGCAAAAGTAAGAGGGGGCTGACCTGAGCAAAAACCTGAAAGGGCGCTTGGGTCAGTAATGTGGTTATTATGATATAAAATATACATATGTTCTCCAAACAATACATCCACCATATGTCCCACCGATGATGAAACTTTCTATCGATCATAAGGCATCATCGCCAGGATCGATGCTAAAACCTATCCGGAATAGACCTTCCATCTATTCTGATGAAACTTATCTATTTTTCTTGCATCGGCATACACCCAATGCTGATGATGGAACTTTCCGTCGATCATAAGGCATCATCGCCTTGATCGATGCTAAAACCTATCCGAAATAGACCTTCCGTCTATTCTGATGAAACTTATCCATTTTTCTTGCATCGGCATAAACCCAATGCTGATGATGAAACTTTTCATCGATCATAAGGCATCATCGCCTGGATCGATGCTAAAACCTATCCGGAATAGACCTTCCGTCTATTCTGATGAAACTTATCCGTTTTTCTTACATCGGCATAAACCCAATGCTGATGATGAAACTTTCCGTCGATCATAATGTATCATCGCCTAGATCGATGCTAAAACCTATCCGGAATAGACCTTCTATCTATTCTGATGAAACTTATCCATTTTTCTTGCATCGGCATAAACCCAATGTTGATGATGAAACTTTTCGTCGATCACAAGGCATCATCGCCTAGATCGATGTTAAAACCTATCCGAAATAGACCTTCCATCTATTCTGATGAAACTTATATATTTTCTTGCATCAGCATAAACCCAATGTTGATGATGAAACTTTCTGTTGATCATAAGGCATCAACGCTTGGATCGATGCTAAAACCTATCCCGAATAGACCTTCCATCTATTCTGATAAAACTTATCCATTTTCTTGCATCGGCATAAACCCAATGCTGATGATGAAACTTTCTGTCGATCATAAGGCATCATCGCCTGGATCGACGCTAAAACCTATCCGGAATAGACCTTCAGTCTATTCTAATGAAACTTATCCATTTTCTTGCTTCGGCATAAACCCAATGCTGATGACGAAACTATCCATTGATCATAAGGCATCATCGCCTGGATCGATGCTAAAACCTATCTGGAATAGACCTTCCTTCTATTCTAATGAAACTTATCCATTTTCCTTGCATCGACATAAACCCAATGCTGATGATGAAACTTTCCGTCCATCATAAGGCATCATCGTCTGGATCGATGCTAAAACCTATCCGGAATAGACCTTCGTCTATTCTGATGAAACTTATCCATTTTTCTTGCATCAGCATAAACCCAATGCTGATGATGAAACTTTTCATCGATCATAAGGCATCATCGCCTGGATCAATGCTAAAACCTATTTGGGATAGACCTTCCATCTATTCTGACGAAACTTATCCATTCCCTTGCGTCACCATAAACCTAATGCCGATGATGAAACTTCCATTGATCATATGGCACATTGCCTACATCGATGCCAAAAACCTATCCGTGATAGACCTTCAGTCTATTTCGATGAGACTTATGAACCCTTCATCCACATATCAGCAAACATTCCTACATTCGGCACCTTTGGCTGATGAAACATACACTTATGCTAATGATTCGGTTTGGAGACTCTCGAAATCTCGTCACGTGGTGGAGCAATCCCCCCATCCTTTCCCCGAAAGAGTGGACGTTCTCCTGTGCTACAGATACAGGTGTATTTTAATGAGAGTTATCAAATTACTGCAAACCATTACAAGATGAAGATATGGAGATGGGCACCCAAGACATTAAAGGGAAAATAATTTTTCATTGTAAAAAGGGGATGAATACAATCGGGGCCCTCGGAAGGGACGCATTACAAAGCAAGGAACGACTAAGGTCGCTGAAAGATGTCCTCAAAATCAAGGAGCCCAACATTCGGAGCCGCTCCTAATTCCTGAAGATGAGCTTCTTCTCCTTGGAGGCAAGCTGCTTCATCCTGTAGTGATGCCACCTGTCCCTCTAGTAGGGCAATCTCTTCAGGACTCTAAGACCGTACCGTCTCCACTAGTGGCAGTTCAACCTCAATAGCATTTATATGAATAAATCCACCTCCTAGCAGTGCATCCCAATGCACCTAGGAAAGGTTTTTGATAAAAAAAAAACCCCAATAGCATTCAATTCTGCCCGTAGCTCATCTATCCAGCTGCGCAAAAATTGGGCACGAGTAGATGAAGTTTTCAGCTGGGTTCGATGCCGTTGAAGATTAGAACTCAGCATCTCTAGCCCTGATCGATAGTCGGCTCTCTGTAATTTTAGGGCTACAAGTCTATCATTCACAGTACTCCCCAGAAAATCACGGCGATTCACAAATTTCAGCAATAACAGCACCCGCTGGGTCCATATCTCTAAGGGGCAGCCTAGTGCTTGTAAGCCAACTGTCAGGCGCTCGACCACCTCCTTCAATTGGAGATAAGTCAGTGTCGGTTGAGATTCCACTACCTGGTGCAACATCTCCGAATTATGCCCGCCAAAGCCATAATGATGTTTACTTCAATAATAGATGATGAGAGTGAATACAAAGAGAATGAAGATATCAAGCTATAAGTCAGCACAATGGGCAGGATCAATCCTGAAGAAATATACAAAGCACAAAATACATTGAAGGATACACCCGCAGGTCCCGTGCTGCTCATCTTTCGCTCACGCCACCTGCGGGTGGGGGGCATTTGTTGACATCTAAAAAATTCACAAGCAAAAGGTATCAAAGAAAAGCTTCAACCAAGCAGCCAGAGCCTTGAACATCAATCAAGGATGCGACTCTGATGTCATCTCTGGAAGTTCTATAAACCAAGATAGGGAAAGGTTCCGTCACTTACAACACCCTATCTGGCTAAAGCCTTTCCGGCCAAGCTGCTGCCCAGCACGACTGTCATTTCAGATGGTCGAGTTGATTAAAACTTTGTCATGCTCCGGGCAATTGTCCTCCTGCTGAAAAGGATCTTCGAAATATCCTGGAACTTATAAAATGGGATGCACATCACCTGTCATGCAGTGTTGATGCAGGGCATTAAAGGAATTACAAGAACAGATGTAATTGCTTGACAAATAGGTCATGAATATCTAGCTAGCAAAGGCATCTAGGGCTTAACCAATTAAAATTGGTTAGAAGCCCATATGCATATGAGGGGTGCCGAGTGGTTCGTGGGACAAAATGGGCCAAAGCCTAAATGGAGGAAACGCGCCGATCAACCCGATGCAAGGCGCACCGAGGGTCAGTCGCACCGATGCTTCAAGGGTTCTACAACCCATTATAAAAGCAGAGGTTCGTTGCAGGAAAAGAGAACGGCGGTGGAAGATCGAAAAGAGATAGCGTGCAAAAGAGAGAGAGAGCTTGAGAGAATTCAAAGAAGAGCCAGAGAAAGAAGGAAGCAGGAGCACGGTCGAAGATATTTCACTGCCTCTTCTATATTCTTCTACCCGTGGGGCATGCTGTGATTTGTGATCGGATGTAATAAACCCATATGCAATATTGAATAATGTTCGTATGTCTCTTCCTCTGCTATTCTTTTTGCGTCGCTGTGATTTGTCTGTCAATTTTCCCGATGGCCAACATTTGCTGTGCCGAACAGTGTCCGTGATGAATGATATGTTTACGATGAGTATGTCTCATTATGTTCTACCATCTGCTTCCCCATATGAAACGTGTTTTACACTGGCGTCTCGATCACGCCGAGCTGTTGAGTTGTTTCTCTAACCTCATAATCACAATGGGAGCCCGAGACATTCTATCTCATGGTTGTTCATTCAAATTGTGAGGGATATTGCAATAATATCGCCCGATCTAATTTTAATGACAAATCAGCCTTCTATGGACTTTTTGTGAATGAGCATCTATTTTTCTCTTTCATGGTTTCCCAAGAATCATTTTCAGAGCCCCAAACCCCAAAAAAACATCTCGCAGAACCCTGCTATTTGATATAGATCTAGAGGGGGGTGAATAGATCTACCCCAAATAAATTGCCAATTAAAAGAACTTAAAAATGAGGAAATGAAGTTCGAAGCAACTACCAGCAGTTTATAAGGCACTTAGTAAGCAAATAAGTATTCGTAGATCAACAATATAGTTCTGATTAAATTCAAACAAGAACATAATTGATCAGAACTATAGTAATTAGATGATTTCGCTAATCATCATCTTAGCGAGATTAAAAACCCATAAACCAAGTACTAGGCAGAGTTATGGATCGTAGATCTCTCACGTAAGAAGTGACGTTTCAAATTGATGTTGCCAAACCTTCCAGTCACAGCTTTTGATATACTAAGTCTAGTGGATCAAGTAACTCGATTTGATGATGATAGAAGAAGAAATCAAGAATTACTGTATTAGAAAATAATTCGGCCCTTAAGCATTCATCTACCCGAAGAACAAAATGAATAACCATCAACCACGAGGCAAAGTTTTTTTAGGTGGTTCGATCTCTATCCAGAGATCTACGTCCACCCCACACTTAACTAAGTGTGGCTTCACTGCAGAAACACAGCTTTAATCCGCTGATACATAGCTTTGGGGATCGAATCCCTACACACCGCTGATCCACAGCTTTAGGGAATGGAATCCCAGACTGCTGAGCCTCACAGCTTGCTCTTTGAGGGCACACCCTCGTCCGTTGATTCACAGCTTACAAAAATATAATGGAAAGAACAGAAACAAAGAAATAAACATGCAAAACACATAAAAGAT
Source organism: Amorphophallus konjac (assembly GCA_022559845.1). Taxonomy (NCBI): domain Eukaryota; kingdom Viridiplantae; phylum Streptophyta; class Magnoliopsida; order Alismatales; family Araceae; genus Amorphophallus; species Amorphophallus konjac. The sequence continues at coordinate 217,785,877 of CM040118.1, forward strand.
CTATAGCTCTCAATGAGCAATTCGACTCTGGATTTGATCCAGCAGTCGAAGACCAACCTCTCAAAATTCCAATGCTCTGATTCTCCTCCAGATTCACTCCAGCAACTCTCACAGATCTCCGTCAGCTCCACGAAGGCTCTCCTATCTTTAACTCTCTCTACTCTCTCAGCTCTTACTTCAATCTACTATTCTCCCTCTGGTCTTTTGTTCTCACGTCTCCTCTTCTATGCGACTAGCATCTATATATAGAGGCTTCCGAAAGATGGGCACGTGGAAACCACGTTTCCCGCCCAATAAATTTGAAAAGTAGCGCTCCTTTGGGGTCCACGCATCAGGGTGTGAGAGATTGCTGTCCATGTGCCCAATCATTGGTTCTTGGGATCTTGAGCCCCTCAGAATATTCCTGAAGCACGTGCTTCACTTATTGAATCATGTGCATTCTCAATTCCTGCGGTTTTAGTAAAGAAAAACTGAGTTATTAATCATACAGGGTTAACAGAACACTTAACATAAACTGTCGACTCTTGGAGTCAACTTTTCATGCTAGCACTGACCACACATGTAACATGCGCTGACCATGGTTTATACTAAGTTCAACTAGCACAGACTTTTCATGCGTGATCAACAGCCTAGCACATACTTTATTGTGTCAATGCAAATGTGCTCAGACCTGTAGCAAGCCTAAGGTAAGTGTGCATCGATGTTATGTGCTATCCAACAAACATGCACCGACTTCATTTGAATACAGGCAAATGTGCTCAGACCCTTGGAACAAATATGCACCGACTTCATATGAAGATAGGCAAATGTGCTATGACCCTTGCAACAAACACGCACCGACTTCATGAGTATATATGCACAGACCTATATGCATATAGAAGAAGATGCACCGACCTTCCTATGAACATGTGATGGATATGCACTGACCTATTACAGTGAAATGTGTAGACTTTAGATCCGTCTAATACAACTGTACATCGACCTCAAACATGCACTGACCTTAACTGGCATCGACCTCTATGTGCCTTAGACAAAAACTATCACAGACCTTGACTAGTGTGCTACAGGGGATAGCATCGACTATGTGTGCATGTGCATGGAGTAAAGACGTGCACCGACCTAGAGCTAGCATCGACTTTAGTTGATGCAAGCCATAAATACTATGCACTGACTTGATATGAACATGCACAGACCTAAACATAGTGTGCACTAACTTTGCTAGAGTGAAGTGCACGGATCGACCTTGGGTATAAATTTGCTTGGACCTATTCATGCATGTGCACATACTCTAGATGGCGTATGCACATACCTTGACTGCGTGTGCTCAGTGTGCAAAGTGCCAAATATGCATCGACTGCTATAGTGTATGCACATACCTTAGTGTAAATGTGCTCAGACTTAGATGATAACATGCACTGACCTCTGTATGGCTATGGCATGATGTGCACTGACCTTAACAATGAACAAACCACAATGTGCACCGACCTCAATGCTGCTAAGGTTGAACCTGCACTGACTTCTGCGTGCAATGGAAAAACATGCTTCGACCTTAACAGTGAACAAACCACAATGTGCACCGACCTATGATGACTAATGAGACTATGCACGGCCTAGTGTGTCGACTCTATGAATCCACTCTTGCTTGTGGGTAAGCAATGAGTCTACTGACCTTTATGCTACAATGCAAGGTTATGAATATCAAAATTAAATACAGAATGAACTATTGCCAGAAACAAAATATGATCAAAATTCCGCACAATATGCCAGCATCAAAATAGATAAAATACGGGGAGTCATTATTCAGAGAAGACATGCATTCTTCCCACAAGCCTCTCCTCAACATTCTCCCCCTTTTTGATGATGGCAGCCCCAAAAATAACAATTCTAAATTTTGATGGCAATGTTAAATTCATGATGCAGACAAGAGCCAAAAGATACCAATTAATGATCTCTCCCAAAAAAATGAACTTCTCTACCCCCTGAAGATAGTCTCTCCCCCTAAATACCACAACCCTTTTTCTCTCCCCCTTTGCCATCAGCAAACAAGGAATGAGGAATATGGCATAAAAAGAGGAATGGAACGGAGTGACATCCTATGCAAAAGGTTCTAAAAATAAGCAGATTATAGGAAGTGTCTTCAGGCATAAGAATCAAAATTACGCATTCTTGATAAATGTCTGGTTTAATAGTTACAAAAGATAGAGTATATTCACTGAATATCAGATATAAGGTTGCAGTAACCGTTTATAGCAATGAACCTAGATCACATACCCATGATAGACTTGATTAAAATGGTATCCTACTGATGTTAGAACCAATGAAAACCTATGGGAGTGACTAGGAGATGTATTGAGATTAAACAAATTGACACTCATTGGAACTTGAGTTACAAGGGTTACAGCAAACCTTTTATACTCTTGACTTTAAACATGAACCTGTTAAACAGTCAGGTATCATCTCTGCCTTTGACATTAAGGGTACACGTGGGTTAGACGCCAATACCCCAAGTTACTAAGCACAAATTACCATATCTGTCTCTGATTAATAACAGTAGTCATGATTACACATTTTTGCATAAGGGTACACGTTTATCAGACGCCAGTACCCTCAGCTACTCAGTGAAACCAGTCCCACAGATTTAATCATTAGAATAGAGTTGACATGAAACACTTCATGACATGAATTTTCTCCATTTCATTGATGGAGTATTCAGTTTCTCAGTGCATTTCAGTTATTGCTCTGCCAGGTTATTTAGACATTCTTTTTCTAATTCATTTAGTTTTGCTACCCTTTTTACTTTTTCAAAGTGACTTGTTTAAGAACAATACACTTTCTAAGTTTCTCAACCTAGATTTCACTAAGTCTGTCATTTTTAGATACATTAAAAACCTTATCTATCACAACATGAGAAGGAGGTTGAGAGCTATAAACTATTTTCCACCACCTTATTTTTTGAAAAATAGTATTTAAACTCTACAGTTTATTTGAATTAAACCATCAGTTTATGCATGAAACAAATCTGATTCTTATAGAAGAAGACATGTAATAAATGCTACTTAATACAATGAACGATTGCAAGATTGTCATCCATTCAGAATGGGGAATGGACATTGAAGCACAGATTAAGGGATGTCAAGAAGTAGGAATGACACCAAATGACTAAAGTTTTTGTGGAGAAGAGAGAATATGACAAAACAACCATATGATCATACCTAGACATGACTTTGCTGGACTCCCCCTTACAGAACAATGCAGCATGGATGGGTAGCCATATTCTAAGCAACAACTCCCCTGTCTATATGCATGTATTTTCAAGCATTCAATTATGTATGTTATCAATGTAGAATGCTCAAGACAATGTCTGAGTCTTTATTCAAACAATCAAAAAAAAACATTCTCAAACCGATCAGATCAGTTATTCAATTCAATGAATTTTTGCTAATCTATTTAGAGGATTTATACAAAAATGGATTTTCTGACAAACACACAATCATTCTCAGAGCATGAGCTAGGCTATTATTCCACTTCAAACTAGTACATAAACCACATCACAAGACAGAATCATGAATGAAATTGAAATTAATCAGCAAGCTGAAATTTACATAAACCTAATTCTCTTCTCAAGAATTTGAATCTTTCATTGCCCAAAGGTTTAGTAAATATATCAGCTAACTATTTTTCAGATTCAACGAAATGCAATTCAATTTCATTTTTATTCACTTCATCCCTAAGGAAATGGTGTTTGATTTCTATATGCTTAGTCCTAGAGTGATAAACATGATTTTAGTGAGAGATATAGCACTAGTATTATCACATAAAATTGGAATGCATCCCAATTTTATCTGATAATCAATGAGTTGGTGCTTGATCTAGAGTACCTGGGCTGCACAGTTCCCAGCTGCAACATATTCTGCTTCAGTTGTAGATAAAGTAACAGTGTGTTGCTTTTTTGAAGCCCATGACACCAGACAACCACCTAGATAATGACAATACCCACTAGTGCTTTTCCTATCTACCCTGCACCCTGCATAATCTGCATCAGTGTAGAATTAGCTTGAAACCTAGCACACAAACACACAGAGAATTGAATATCGGGCCTAGAAGCTGTAAGGTAAAGAAGAGATCCGATCATACCTCTGTATAATTTGGGATCTACACTTTTACCTTTTGGGTCATCATCAAGATTAATTTTTGTGCCCATGGGTGCTGAGATTTCCTTCAGATTTTCTAACTTGAATTTCTTCAACAGGTTCTTGACGTACTTGGACTGAGTTATGAATGTGCCTTCCTTAGTTTGAGTTACCTGTAGTCCAAGAAACAATTTTAGCTCACCCATTGAACTCATCTCAAATTCTTGTGTCATCAAATTAGCAAATTCCTCACATAAGGTTGCGTTAGTTGAACTAAAGACAATAGCATCAACATAAATTTACACAATTATGATATCAGAATTACATACCTTAGTAAACAATGTTTGGTCAACCTCACCTCTAGTGAACTCCTTTCCATTGAGAAACTTTCTAAGCCTGTCATACCAAGCTCTGGGAGCTTCTTTCAATCCATAGAGAGCTTTATTCAATTTATAGACATGGTTAGGATAGTCAATGCATTCAAAACCCGGAGGTTGCCTAACAAACACATCCTCTTTTATTTCACCATTTAGAAAGTGATGGGAATGGACGTCGAGCACTAATTTTATTTTGCACGTGTGTCCTTTTAGTTTACTTTTATATCTTTGGGAAAGTATGTACGTAATTGTAAGGCTTTATAAGCCACTTTGTCATTCCCTTGGATTCTTTGGGTTTTTGTGCAAAATGTCTGTAGGTCCAGCAAGGGGGCCCTCACCCCTTCCCCATTGGTCCACCTAAGCCATTTGGGTCTATGTGGGGCTGGTCAACTATCCTAGGTGGCATCTAGAAGGTTGGACCATTCAAGGGGTCAAATGGACCAAAAAGTCCAATTTTGAAGCTCCCTTGGTCAAGGGGGCGCCCTCCCCATATATTGTTAATTAATGTGGTTCCAAACAACATGGGAGAAAAAGATTTGAACTCCCTCTTTTACCCCTCTTAATTCTAGATCTAGGGTTAATTTGAGTCTTTTTCCATTTCATACAAATAGATGTAATTCACATTTTATTAGAATTAATGAAGTGAAAAATTGGCATTTGCTCCAAGGAAGGGTGCACCCCTCTCCCTCTCTCCCTGGTTCTTCTTCCTCCTCTAGCCGTCCAGGGTGTGAAGCCCATTCTCCTTAGCCCCTCTGAGTTCCATTTCTACCGCCGCCACCATCGCACCGCCGTTGCGCCACCGCCACCATCGCCGGATTCTATCTACATCATGATAGAAGCTCATCTCCAAATTTTTATCTATGGTTCTTGTTGTCTGATCGAGCCCTAATTTTGAGGGTTTCTTCTGTCCATCTCCCCTAACGTCCAGTTCAAATTTCGTGTCATTTGGATTTCATTTGGTATTTTTCCCCCATTTATTGTTCTCCCCCCTGTAATCTGTCATTCTGCAGATCTACGGGACAGAGTCACTTTATTGTATTTTTCCAACCCCCTTATAAATTTCCAAACAAATCACAAAAATTCCTCAGTGTTCCTCACATATACCCCCTTCCACCATAATTTTCTTGGAGTCTATAAAAAGCATTTTCCCTTTAGTCAAAGGTCAGTCACAGGAAAAACACAGTCTGCCCTGTGTGTCTGTCAGTCCGGGTCAGAAAACAAAACAGTGTTACAGTCATTCTCATCTTCAATCCGTTTAGTGGATGGAGCTGTGAAAAATATATGTTGTAGTTATTTGAGTGCTCTTTCCAACGGTACTAGCCACGCCTCGATCGGCCTCCGGATCTGAGCCACATAATTCTTGCAGCCGAGATGTGCAGATTTGTTCCCTGTGCAGGTCTGAAATTGCAGTTCGGGAATAATTCGTGCAAAATTATCAAAAGTCAACTTCTGGAATCGCCACCTCAGGGAGTCGATCAGGGACATCCCGCCGCTGTCCTAGCCAAGCGGCGCCTTCAGAAGACCTCAAGAGGGCGTTGTTCCTTTGGAATCCGTGCCTTACTGTCCAGCGAGTCAGAACCGAGTCGGCGTAGTACCCAGTCGGCGTAGGACCGAGTCGGACCAGTAGGCCGAGTTCGTGCCGTACACCCCTCCAGATTGCTGCAGGGTCGGTCCTCCCGGGCCCCACTTGTAGCCCTTTACCTCCCTGCGTGGAGTGGGCAATAAAATTCACTGTTGTAATTAAGTTTTTATCATTGTACCGGAGTTACCGTAACTGGCCGGGGTCGTCTTCCCCACGTCCGAAGCGTGGAGGTATCGTGTTCGCTCTCTTACTCAGCTTTGCTTTACTCGTATTTATTCGTATATGTCGCTGCATGTGATAGGTTATTAGCCCGTTATATCAATTGTATCACCGCTGCGAGAGAGTGAGTGTAACCCGTCCCGTGACTCGACCCGAGTTAACGCGGAACTCCGATACCCGAGACTCACTACTGATTTCTCAACCGCGCACGGTCCCACGTCTTCCCTCGCTTAGGGATGATCGCGACCTAGAGTCCCAGGTCGCGTGTCCGTCCCGCATCAAAAAGGTAGATTTTACATCTATCTACCGCAATTTTATTCTTAATGAGCATGCATAAGCCAAAAGAATTCTGATGGCCTCTAACCTAGCTACAGGGGCGTAAGATTCCTCAAAATCAATACCATATTCTTGGTTATAACCCTGAGCTACCAGTCTGGCCTTATTCTTAACCACATTTCCTTGCTCATCTGTCTTATTCCTAAAAACCCACTTGGTTCCTATGACAGTGCCATGGTTAGGAGGAGGAACTAGGTCTCATACCTTATTCCTTTCAAACTGATTCAGCTCCTCGTGCATGGCATTCATCCAATGCACATCTTTAAGAGCACTGTCAATGTTTTTGGGTTCTATATGAGAAATCAGTGCAAAGGAATTCAATTCATTTTCAGCTCTAAAGTGTGATCTGGTCCTAGGAGGGTCATGCAAATTACCAATTACATTTTCTATGGGATGATCTTCATGAAATCTGACATTGATAATTTGATTACCTTGGTTCCCTATTACCTCCTCCTGAGCATCAGGGTGCTCTTCATTACTTTCTTCAGATTGGTCTTCATTATCCTCATCTTTCAGAATTTTTCCGTCATTCTTTTCCCTGCACAGATCATTATCAGATTTAGTCAAAGTTTTATCAAAAACAACATGTGGAGATTCTTCTACTGTTTTAGAATTTAAATTATAGACTCTATAGGCTTTAGATGTTTCTGAATATCCTAGAAATATTCCAAGATCACTTTTAGGCTCAAATTTGTCAAGGTCTCTTTTAGAGTTGACATGCACAAAATATTTACATCCGAAAACCTTGAAATATGCTAATGAAGGTTTCTTACCCTTGAGAATTTCATAAGGGATTTTCTGGGTAGATGGCCTTACCAGGGCTCTGTTGACAATGTGGCATGTAGTGTTAACTGCTTCAGCCCAGAATTTCCGAGGTAGGTTACCTTCCACTAGCATGGTTCGAGCCATCTCCACAAGGGTTTGGTTCCTCCTTTCCACTACTCCATTTTGCTTGGGTGTTCTAGGTGAGGAGAACCTATGTGTGATACCATTTTCCCTGCAAAATATATCAAACTGTGAGTTTTCAAACTCACCACCATGATTAGACAGAATATTCATAATGAAATTAACATTTTGCTGTCTAATTTTCAGAAAGAATTCCTGAAATTCAGTAAAAGCCTCATTCTTGTGTGTGAGGAAAAACACCCAAGTGTATCTAGAAAAGTCATCAACAAGTACAAATCCATATCTTCTTCCTGATAAACTTATTGATCTTGTAGGACCAAAAAGATCCATATGAATAAGCTCATAAGGTCTAGAAGACAGGTTCTCAGTTCGGGATTTGAATGACTTCCTAGTTTACTTGGACTGGGTGCATGCATTACATATTTTATTTTCCTTTTTGAAAGAACTTCAGGAAGACCTCTAACCATGCAGTGTTTATTCAATTTATGAAGAACAGTGTAACTGGTATGGCCTAGTCTACGATGCCACAGATATGCCAAGTCATCTTTATTTGTAGTAAGACAAAGATTAGAATGTGCAATGTCATCTAAATCTACCAAGTAGATATTATTCACTCTCTTACCAGAAAACTTAACAATATCAGAATTAGGTTCATAGATGTTGCAACCATGAGAATCAAAGGTTACTCTATGACCTTTATCACAAAGCTGGCTAATGCTAAGCAGATTATAAGCAAGTCCTTCAACCAGCAATACTTCATCAATACAACAGGTAGTGCACTTACCTACCTTACCTGACCCAATGATTCTTCCTTTTGTATTACCTCCAAAGGTGACCTATCCTGCACTCTTTTCGACCAGCATGCAAAATTTTTCCTTGTCCCCAGTCATGTGCCTGGAGTAGCCACTGTCCAAGTACAACATATTGTGCTTGGCTACCAGGCATACCTGCAACAACAATTAAGCAAAAGCGTTTGGAACCCAAGAATGATTGGGCTCTAGAACAAGAGTAACATTTTTCAAACATGACAACAACTTCTTTGGAATCCACATATGTTTAGGAATTGTTCGTTTGATGGATTTGTCTATTTTCTTCTTGTTGTTCTTCTTCTTTTCAACATTAACAATTTGAATCTGTTTAGTTCTGTTCTGTGTCCTGACACCATTATTATTAGCAAATTGAGCATGTTTGTGCCAATGCCTAGGCCAATGAGCATTCAGTGTAGTGTAGCTAGTGGTAGTCCTAGGCTGGACATAGTAGTTGTGGTTTCTTGGACTTCTATACTTGACCTGCCCGAACCACTTCCCATCATGAGGTCTGAAATTTTGATTAGGGTATGAATGATATGCCATCCTTAAGCTTGCTCTATCCCTGCCGGACCTTCTGAATTGATGAGAATATGTAGATTGGTATGGAGTGTAAGTTGGAACTCTGGGATAGTAGAATTGACTTGATGTACCCCTGGTTGAGTTTTGTCTCCTAAACACCTTAGGCCTACTTGGAGTGTGCATGGGTGTGGATTGGTTTTTTCTCTGATTTTTCTGTGGAGACTTGGTGAACCTAGCCTGGAGTTTTTGTGTATATGAAGGTTGACCTCTAACCTGAAATCTGCCCTGAGGTGTGGGACAGTGTGTGCTATTTGACACATTAATTTTCTGTTTGCCCTTGTCCTTGGCATTGGACATTTTGAAGTTATCAGACTTTTCTGGAGTATTTCCACTGCTTATTATAATGAGAGGTCCTTTTCCCTTTTCAGCTACAAATGAGACAGTCTTGATTTCAAAGCTCTTCTTAGCAGTGGGATTAAAGCCTAGCCCCTATTTTCTAAAGTTAACCTTAGTCCCCAAAAGAGCATTCATATTTTCAGTCCCTTGGGTCATGCTCTCAATAATTTACATTTTGTCCTTGTTTTGTTTTTCTAGGTTCTCTACACTCTTTTTCAGCTCTGTGTTCACTCCTAACACAGCATCATACTTCTCATTCACAATTTTCATTTCCTTTTCAAAATTCTATAATCTAAGCTTCAGATCATCAATAACATTTTTCAGTGATTCATTTTCTTTCCTAGCATCTATCAAAGCAGATTTTATTTCCTCAGATTCAGCATAAGATTTCTTTAAACATCATTTTTAGTTTGAAGATAGGCGATTTTATCAAACAGTGTAGTATCATTCATGAGAGAATTAACTTTCCTGTTTAAATGCCTATTTTCATTCTTAGCATCATCAAACTTATCAAGCAGTTCAGCATATGCATCCTCCCAATCAGAAATAGTGTAATTCTCAAAGGGAGAGGTTACCTGATCATCTTCATCATTTTCACTGCTCCTTGCCATTAGACAGATTTGGCTTCTTTCCTCTTTACTTTCAGATGTGCAGCTGTGATTGCCCTCATCCTCATCACTCCAAGTGCTAATCATAGCCCTTCCTTTATTGTTCTTCATTTTTGGCTTTTCTTTTTGAAGCTCTGGACAATCTGCCTTTAGGTGACCAGATCTCCTACAATGATAACAAACATTAGTATCATTCGTTTTGCCAGAGTTAGATTTATACCTTGAATTTCTCCTGCCAATCGAATTCTTCCTTCTGAATTGCCTTCCTTCTTTTCTCAAGAATCTTCTAAATTTGTGGGTCAGCATAGCAAACTCATCATTCTCAATTTCTATTCCAGAGGAGCTACTTTCACCGGATGACCCTTTGCTACTTGATGTTACCTTCAAAGCAATGGATTTCTTCCTTTTCTCCAGCTCATCTGGCTTTGGCAAGTTCATCTCATATGTCATGAGTGAACCAATCAACTCATCGACCTTGGTATTCTTCAGGTCCCTAAACTCCTCAATCACTGTAACCTTGGTGTGCCAAATCGGAGTCAGGGAGCGTAGAATTTTTCTCACCAACTCATATTCAGAATAGATCTTCCCAAGACTGTTAAGATTGTTGGTGATAATCATGAGGCGAGCATACATCTCTTTAATGGACTCATTCTGCTTCATCCTAAATGCCTCATATTCAGAGACTAGCATGTTGGCTTTAGTCTCTCTCACCTGAGATGTCCCTTTGTATATAACTTCTAGTTTATCCCACATCTCCTTAGCTGTAGAACAAGATGATATCCTAGAGAACTCTGTGGGATGAAGGGCACATTGGATGGCGTTGACGGCGCTCCAGTTCAGAGTTGACTTCCTGATCTCTTCTTGGGTCCATAAATCCTCATTCTCAGACAAATTGAAGGGACCTTTGCTAACGACTCTCCAAATCTCATAATCCTTCACCCTCAAGAAGACGCGCATACGGTTCTTCCAGCATGCATAGTTTGACCCATCGAAGTACGGAGGCTTGGTTGTAGAATGTCCTTCAGCTGTCATTCCTCAAGCATCCATAATGTCAAGCTCTTCAGGATGTTAGTCCCTCTAGAAGAGTTAGGCTCTGATACCACGTGATATAGATCTAGAGGGGGTGAATAGATCTACCCCAAATAAATTGCCAATTAAAAGAACTTAATAATGTGGAAATGAAGTTCGAAGCAACTACCAGCAGTTTATAAAGAATTCAGTAAGCAAATAAGTATCTACAGATCAACAATATAGTTTTGATTAAAATCAAACACGAACATAACAGATCAGAACTACAGTAATTAGATGATTTTGCTAATCATCATCTTAGAGAGATTAAAAATTCATAAACCAAGTACTAGGTGGAGTTATGGATCGTAGATCTCTCACGCAAGAAGCGACGTTTCAGATTGACGTTGCCAAACCTTCCAGTCACAGCTTTTGATATACTTAGTCTAGTGGATCAAGTAACTCGATTTGGTGATGATAGAAGATGAAATCAAGAATTAGTGTATCAGAAAATAATTCAGCCCTTAAACATTCATCTACCCGAAGAACAAAATGAATAACCATCAACCATGAGGCAAAGTATTTTTAGGTTGTTCGATCTCTATCCAGAGATCTACATCCACCCTACACTTAACTAAGTGTGGCTTCATTGCTGAAACACAACTTTAATCTGCTGATCCACAGCTTCAGGGATCGAATCTCTACACACCGTTGATCCACAGCTTTGGGGAATGCAATCCCAGACCGTTGAGCCTCACAGCTTTCTCTCCGAGGACACACCCGCGTCCGCTGATTCACAGCTTACAAAAATATAATGGAAAGAACAGAAACAAAGAAACAAACATGCAAAACACATAAAAGATCTATAGCTCTCAATGAGTAATTCGACTCTGGATTTGATCCAGCAGTCGAAGACCAACCTCTCAGAATTACAATGCTTAAATTCTCCTCCAGATTCACTCCAGTAGCTCTCACAGATCTCCCTCAGCTCCACGAAGGCTCTCCTCTCTTTTAACTCTCTCTTCTCTCTCAGCTCTTACTTCAATCTACTATTCTCCCTCTGGTCTTCTGTTCTCACGTCTCCTCTTCTATGCGACCCACATCTATATATAGAGGCTTCCGAAAGATGGGCGCGTGGAAACCAAATTTCCTGCCCAATAAATTTGGAATGTAGTGCTCCTTTGGGGTCCACATGTCAAGCTGTGAGAGATTACTGTCCATGTGCCCAATCATTGGTTCCTGGGATCTTGAGCCCACCAGAATATTCCTAGAGCACGTGCTTCACTTATTGGATCATGTGCATTCTCAATTCCTGCGGTTTTAGTAAAGAAAAATTGAGTTATTAATCATACAGGGTTAACAAAACACTTACCACAAACTGTCGACTCTTAGAGTTGACTTTTCATGCTAGCACTGACCACACATGTAAAATGCACTGACCTTGGTTTATACTAAGTTCAACTAGCACAGACTTTTCATGTGTGATCAACGGCCAAGCACATACTTTATTGTGTCAATGCAAATGTGCTCAGACCTTTCCTAGCAAATGTGCTAGGACCTGTAGCAAGCCTAAGGTAAGTGTCCATCGACGTTATGTGTTATCAAACAAACATGCACCGACTTCATTTGAATACAGGCAAATGTGCTCAGACCCTGCAACAAACATGCACCGACTTCATATGAAGACAAGCAAATGTGCTCGGACCCTTGTAACAAACATGCACCGACTTCATGAGCATATATGCACAGACCTATATGCATACAGTAGAAGATGCACCAACCTTCCTATGAACATGTGATCGATATGCATTGACCTGCTATAGTGAAATGTGCAGACTTTACATCAGTCTAATACAAATGTGCATTGACCTCAAACATACACTGACCTTAACTGGCATCAACCTCCATGTGCCTTAGACAAAAAATAGCACCGACCTTGACTAGTGTGCTACAGGGGATAGCATCGACTATGTGTGCATGTGCATGGAGTAAAGACGTGCACCGACCTAGAGCTAGCATCGACCTTAGTTGATGCAAGCCATAACTACTATGCACTGACTTGATATGAACATGCACAGACCTAAACATAGTGTACACTGACTTTGCTACAGTGAAGTGCACGGACCCTAGGTATAAATTTGCTTGGATATGTTCATGCATGTGCACAGACTCTAGATGGCGTATGCACATACCTTGACTGCGTGTGCTCAGTGTGCAAAGTGCCAAATATGCATCGACTGCTATAGTGTATGCACAGACCTTAGTGTAAATTTGCTCAGACTTAGATGATAACATGCACTAACCGCCGTATGGCTAAGGCATGATGTGCACTGACCTTAACAATGAACAAACCACAATGTGCACCGACCTCAATGCTGCTAAGGTGGAACCTGCACCGACTTTTGCGTGCAATGGACAAACATGCTTCGACCTTAACAGTGAACAAACCACAATGTGCACCGACCTATGATGACTGATGAGACTATGCACGGCCTAGTGTGTCGACTCTATGAGTCGACTCTTGCTTGTGGGTAAGCAAGAAGTCTACTGACCTTTATGCTACAATGCAAGGTTATGAATATCAAAATTAAATACAGAATGAACTATTACCAGAAACAAAATATGATCAAAATTTAGCACAATATGCCAGCATCAAAAAAAATAAAATATGGAGAGTCATTATTTAGAGAAGACATGCATTCTTCCCATGAGCCTCTTCTAAACACTATTGACCCTCGGTGCCTGGCATTCCCTATCGGCCCGCCCATTTACAAACCCTTCACTCGGCGTTCGCTCCTTCGGTGCCTAAGAGTTCGGCCCACGTCGATTCTGGGCACGCCAAGCATGTAGCATCCCATCGAGCCGGTGTTGGGGCGCGTCAACCACGGCATCCCACCGCGCCGACCCCATCCGTGCCGACCTCCTACTCCGGCCGATGCCTCTCAATCTGCCAATTCCTACTACATTCCAAAGCCTTGCAACCCTTCAAGCCATTGAGACACTCAACCTCCTAGTAATCCCCAACGAACCCTAAGACCCAACATCCAAGCCTACTGGGGAGAAATTATAGTTGTTCATTCAAATACACATGGGAGCTAAATTAACGGGGTTTTACCCCTACATTCTGCTGACCAACTATGATGTTTCTGCCAACCCTATTGGCCCATGGAGTTCTGCCACTGCATGTCCTCCAATGGTTCCTTAAAGGGAGGGATATCAATAAACGCCGTGATGGTGGACATTGCCCCGTCTTATCTCGATCCTCTTGGATCTCGGGTTAGATATGCCCGTCTTTCTTTGGCTTCCATGTCGGCACTTCGTGGATGGATGTCCTATACTTCTCCGGGCATGATCTGAAATAAGGGGAAAAGTTGTCCAAATGAATTCCGATCTCTGCTATATCTAACCATTCTCATTTCCAAACTCCCTAGGATCTAAAGAGGTCTGCCTCTGCATGTCCTCTATTGATTCCCTCCTGGGGAATAATAATATTAAAATGCCATGGTGAGCGAATACCGACTCGATTTAGTCCCACCTCGTGATATTCGGGCATTGATATACTCCGATCTTTTGTGGATTCTGTCCCGGCTCTGCGTGGACAGTTTCCTATTCCCGCTTGGCATAGTCCAAGATAAGGGGATACACTGTCGGGTTTGTTCCGTGTACTTTTGCATGATGATGATTGATTACGTGAATGAAGCCAATGAATGAGCACGTAGTGTAGCAGTCAAATTAATGCCCCAGATTCTGGTTATCTCGTTCTTGCGCTCGTCTAGCTCTGTGAAGAATGATGTTTCAATCTCTTGCAACCATTTGCATGATAATCAATACGAATCTAACGACCATTCCTATTCTCCGCCTCGTACTGGGAATCAGGCTAATAAGTCATAATAAAATGCAAATCGCGTGATCATCTGCATGCATCTTCTACCCTGCAAATGAATGAGCATACCTATCACATTAGTTTTGCCCTTGGGATTCTTCTACTTTGGTGATTAATCAAGGGTTTTCCTTCTTTGGGAGGGCGTAATTAACGTCATAGCCTTTATGGTATGACGGACTTCTAGTCCCGACCTGAATCCCACAATCGACTGAATAAGTCAGATCGAGCGCATAATAAATTGTCACTCCGGTGATTGGCACGCCTAATAAATAAGTAAATAAGAATAGAATAGAATAAAATAATAATATAAATAAATAAATTAAAATGTGTTCCCACACTAATAAAACAACCTTCCTTCATATGCTTAATATGCAAACCAAGAAAATACTGCAGCTCACCAACTAGACTCATTTCAAATTCTTTAGACATTAAATCCACAAATTCATCACATAGTTCAGAAGTAGTGGAACCGAAAATAATGTGATCTACGTATACTTGAACTATGATGATTCGCTGATTGATAGTTTTAGTAAAAAGAGTCTAATCAACTTTACCTCTACAGTAGCCTTTGCTGAGAAGAAATTATGTTAATATGTCATACCAAGCTCGGGGAGCTTGTTTTAGTCCATATAGGGCTTTATTCAATTTAGAGACATGGCTAGGTAATTCAGAAGATTCAAAACCAAGGGGCTGCTCGACATAAACTTCTTCTTTTATAAACTCATCCAGAAAAGCACTTTTCACATCCATCTGTTGAAGTTTAATGCCACACAAGCAAGCAAAAGCCAACAGAATTCTAATGGCCTCCATCCTAGCAACAAGTGCATATGATTCATCAAAATCTACCCCTAGTTTTTGATTGTAGCCCTTAGCTACTAAGCTGGCTTTATTCCTAGAAATTATTCCATCTTCATTTATTTTGTTTCTAAAAGCCCACCTAGTTCCTATGATAGAACAATTATTTTGTCTAGGGACCAAGGTCCAGACCTGATTTCTTTCAAATTGACCCAACTCTTCATGCATTGCATTTATCCACGATTCATCTTTTAAGGCCTCATCTATGTTCTTGGGTTCAATTTGGGAAACTAAAGCAACTAGATCTTGATTATTGACCTCTTTATGAAAGGATCTTGTCCTTGTGGGATCATTCAGATTTCCTATTATATTCTGAGCAGTATGATCTTTTAGAAATCTGACATTGTTAGAAGACTCACCTTGTTCGATCATCCGAATTTCTGGGTTGGTCAACCTACCTTGCTCAGCATCAGGTTCTTCTGCTTGATGAGTGGGTTCTACATTTTCCTTATCTTCCAGAAACTCCCCATCTTCCTTTTCTTCCCTGTCATCATCCTCTTTATCAGTGAGATCAATTGATTCATTACAGATTATATGAGGAGATTCCTCCACCATCTGATCATGAATATTAAAGACCCTATATGCTCTGGACCATTCAGAGTATCCTAGAAAAATACCTGGACTACTCTTGGCTTCAAATTTGTCTATGTTCTTTTTATCATTATTATGAATGAAACATTTTGAACCAAAATCTTTGAAGTAAGCCAAGTTAGGTTTTTTACCTTTCAGCATTTCATATGGAGTTTTCTTGTGAACGGGTCTTACCATAGCTCTATTGATTATATAACAGGTTGTGTTGGCTACCTCTGCCCAAAATCTTCGTGGGAGTTGACTTTCGATCAGCATGGTTTTGGCCATCTCCACGATTGTTCTATTCCTTCTTTCCACAATCACATTCTGCTCTGGAGTCCTGGGAGAAGAGAATTTATGAATAAGTCCTTCTTTTTCATAGAATTCTGAAAACATGGAATTTTCAAACTCGCCCCCATGATCAGATTGAATAGTGCAGATTTTATGCATGCCTTCCTATTTTATTCTTTTAAAGAAGTTCTGAAATGCATTAAAGGCATCATTCTTATGTGCTAGAAAGAAGATCCATGCAAATCTAGTGAAGTCATCTACAATCACATAACCAAATCTTTTACCATTCAGACTATGAGTCCTAGTCGGACTGAGCAAGTCCATGCGCAGAAATTGCAATGGCTTGGCAGACAGAGGTCCATGCCTTGATTTGGAAGTTTTTCTGGTTTGTTTACCTAAGGCACATGCATCACATATTTTAGAATTTGATTTAAAAGAAATCTTTGGCAATCCCTTAACCAGATCATGCTTCACTAAGTTATGCAAAGTGTTGTAGCTAGCATGGCCGAGTCTACGATGCCACATCAATGCATTACTATCAGTGTTTGCGAACAAGCATAGATTAGTTGCAGAACTATCATCTAAGTCTACTATGTAGACACTATTAATTCTATGAACAATGAATTTTATTGAATCAGAATTAATCTAAAAGATTTTGCATGCATTATGATCAAACATAACTTTGTGACCCTTGTCACAAAGCTGACTAATGCTAAGCAAATTGTGTTCAAGACCGTCCACAAGGAGCACTTTCTCAATGATGTTGGAGGGAAATTTACCAACTGTGCCTGACCCAATAATCTTACCTCTATTCTTCCCTCCAAACCTGACCATTCCTCCTACCTTCATTTCCAGTTGAATGAATTTGGTCTTGTCTCCAGTCATATGCTTCGAGTAGCTGCTGTCAAGATACCAACAGTTGTGCATGGCTGCTAGGCTAACTTGCAAAATAAATTATGCAAGAACTTTTGGAACCCAAGAGAATTTGGGTCCACAACCATCACTCAATCCCTGTAGTAAACACGTGGGGATCCAGACCTGTCCGATTGGTTTCTTCTGTCTAAAAAAAAAAATTAGATTTCTAGGATTAACAACCTTGTTAGTCGCAAATGTTTGGTCTGAATTTACCTTAGCGTTTTTAGTGAGCTTTTCATTCCACTTTTTCCCAAAATAATTTCTGGAATGGTTCGTGAATTTCCTTTGGTTTTGGAAGACATATGCATTGAAGGAGTTTTGAGGATAATGAAAGTATGACCAATGTTTTTCGTTCACAGTCAGATTTTTGTTTACATTTGGTTTTCTATTGGGAACAGGGTGAGTAGACCTGACACTTGGGTTGTGTCGACGCAGTCTTGTGTTGTTTTTTCTTTGGGTAGCTTGGGTCTTGGTCTGTTGGCCATACTAGGTGTTCCAGTTGACTCTTCTTATAGTTTTTGTGAAGTTTTTTTATTTTTGGTTCCTGGACATTCTTGGTACTGTTTGAACTGGATGCAGCGTCCAATTTTTCTTTTCCTTTCTCTTGGCAGAATGAAACTGTTTTGATTTGAAACTATTTCTTATTGGAGGGATTGAACCCCAGTCCTTTATTAAAGTTCACTTTCATACCTAGCATTGTATCTAGGTTGGACTTTCCCTGAACAAAATTTTCTAGAGTGGATTTTTTATCCTACAGTTCTTTTTGAAACTTTTCACACTCTTTCTGAATTTCTGAGTTTGCACTCTTAACAACTTCTAATTTTTCTGTGATCAGCTTATTCTCACTTTGTATTTCCTAAAATTTTAGCTTGACTTCATCAAGTCGTTTCTTTTTTTTTGGTAACGGGGAATTTAGTAGAGTGGTACGGAGAGCTGAGAGATTATTGGGCCACCCGAGTTCGAGTCTTACCCTATACATCTGGCCACCCCTTTTTTGTACCATCACCATAAAACCCTGGGCTCACATCCCTCGAGGATCATCAAGTTGTTTCTTAATCTCCTCACTTTCTGTTTTTATATTTTCATCTGTCTCTTTCAGGGATTCATATTCTTCCATTTGTACTTTGAAATTTTTTTTTTCATGAGACAATTATCAACTAAAGATGTATAATAAACATTATCATTCATTTTTCTTTTCAGCAATCTATGTTCCTTTCTTAAGGAATGAAACTTATCAAGCAACTTACCATAAGCATCTTCCCAATCATCAATTGTAAAATTCTCGAAAGGATTATTTACCTCGTCATCGCTGTGAGCCATAAGGCATAATGTTTCTTCTCCTTCGTCAGATGATTCATCTTCAATGTCCTCCTCTTCGTCGCTCCATGTACAGAGCATGGCTTGTGGCTTCTTCCCTTCAGCTTTTACATTCTTCTTTGCAAGTTCGGGGCAATCTCCCCTCATATGACCTGGTTTTTAGCATTGAAAACAAATGATCTTATCAGATCTCTTATTCTTGTCAGATTTGAAGTTTGAATTCTTACCTGCCTGTTGTGACTTTCATTCCATCAGATTCTTACCTCTTTTTCTTAAGAACCTTTTGAATTGTTTGGTAAGAAAGGTCTGATCATATGAGTTCTCTTAAGTCCGAGAGACTCTCTAAGTCTTCACTGCCCTCTTCATTGCTCTCAAACACTTTGAGAGCTACTCGTTTGTTCTTTCTAGGTTCCTCCACGTTTCTCTTCAGGTTGAGCCCGTACATCATCAATGAGCCAATCAGTTCATCCACTGTCATAGTGGACAGATCCCTTGAGTCTTCGATCATAGTGGCCTTAGTGTGCCACGCTAGAGGAAGGGACCTAAGAACTTTTCTAACAAGCTTATTGTTAGTGTATTCTTTACCTAGAGCTTTAAGACTATTTGTAAGCTACGAAAACCTTGCATACATTTCAGAAATGGTTTCATCATGTTTCATCTTGAACATCACATAATCTGAGACCAACATGTTTACCTTAGTTGCCCTTACCTGGGATGTTCCCTTGTAGATCAGCTCTAATTTATCCCACATTTGCTTGGCAGACCTGCAAGCAGAAATTCTTGAGTACTCATCTGGGTGGATAGCGCACTGCATGACATCCATTGTGCTCCAATTCACCGTCGACATGCATATATGTTCATTTGTCCATTCATTCTCTTCTTCTGAAAGCTAAAAGGGACCGCGGCTAACGACCCTCTAGATTTCATGACTCTGTGCACACAAAAATACTTCCATTCTATTTTTCTAGTAAAGACAATTAGATCCATCAAAGAATGGTGGTCTATTTATTGAATGTCCTTCTGCTAGAAAACTGTGAACATTTCCATTGTCAGATCTTCCCTGGTCGTTGGACCACATTGTGGGAAACCTACTCTCATACCAATTGTTGACTAGCAAGGCAGATCAAGAAGGGGGGGGGGTTGAATAGATCATCCCCTCTAGTAGACCAATTTAAAAAATAAGACTCACAAATGAATCTAGTAGACAGAGATACTTTGCCGCTTGAAGAACAAGCTAGCAATAGATAGGTAGAACCAACCGTCAAACATTTGAAGTGCAAAATAAGGTGATGCTGAACAAAGGTGCTTCTAATACAGCATGCAGATATCGTTACTAGCAGGTAAACAAATTTACTCAAGGAAACTAAAATAGACTGGTACGGGGCAGAGGGTTGGCACAAAGACCTCCTCTCGCAAGGTGTAGCTTTCCAGATAGGTCTAACCTATCGTTCCAGCAGCACCTTTTTATATACCAGAAGAGTTGTTGGGAAATGGAGGTAGAAGATAAGGATGTCAAAGCACAATTGAACATAAGTTTGTAAGGTGGTTCGGTTGCTACCCAACAACCTATGTCCACCCCTCACCTGATCAGGGTGAGAATCGCTTGGACAAGAAACTGCAGAGAACACTCTGCTACAAAATGGTTATTACACAGCTTAGGTCTGGAGGAACACAATCCTCCCTCAATCTGAACAGATCAGACTGAAAAATGTGTACATCACTAAGCTGTACACCACCCTAATCTTGCTACCAGTAAGATCAGATCTGCTCTTGGCAGCAAACGATGAAACTTTCCTCACACTCTAGTTCACAGAGCAAAACGTGATCAGTTCGAACTGATCACACCTCTAACCAGTGCAATAATGCACCATCAGAAGAACTACTAGAATGATTTCAGAAGACATGGAACAAAATAAAAACAACAAATAACTAAAACGAAAATAAAAAACTATAGAATGTAACTCTAAATACAATTCAAGAGCCATTTTAGAACACTCAAATAGGAGCTTCTTCTTCGCTACTGGACAACACTCAGATCTCTCCTCTTTTTCTTCTCTCTCTTTTTTCTTACTTCTGGATTCGAAGTGGCTCTCCTTTCTTCTCTGGTAAGCTCTCACTTCTTCGAAGGTCGCTGCTCTCTTCCACTTAGCTCAGTCTCCCCCTGCCCGATAGAAATTTTGGGCGAATTCTTATATTGGAGCTTTCGGATGAAAATTGAAACTGAGTTGAGGAATTTCTTTAATCCTGTTGGTCCACATGTCAAATGAGGATATTCCCGCCTAGGAATCTTCTAGACTCGAAGGCACATTCCTTGGATCAAGTGCCAATCATTTGAGTGATCATGTGACATGCTTTCT
The DNA here is from genome assembly GCA_022559845.1 of Amorphophallus konjac. NCBI lineage: Eukaryota > Viridiplantae > Streptophyta > Magnoliopsida > Alismatales > Araceae > Amorphophallus > Amorphophallus konjac. Next base: position 217,806,955 of record CM040118.1, read on the forward strand.
TGGCGCCTTTATTTTTTTGGATTCTCTCAAGAGAAGGAAAGAGATTCTAAGGTATAGGTTTACTGCTCCGGGGAACCTAACAGAGACCCTCACTCAACCCTAGGGATTTCTACTGGGACTTCATTGGTATAACCTGCCTGGCGACAGTGTGGGAGCCCACGGTTCACGAGGACTTACGGAGGTTCCCAATTGAAAAGGACTAGTTGCACCCGAGTGGGAATCCTCGGCTGAAGAGTCCAATCCAATAGGAGGGTGTTCCTATAAGTGTGATGCCTGCTCTTCCTAGGCCCAACCGCGTTAATAACCTGTAACAAGAGCTAAAACATGCAACAAATCACAAGTAACCAAACAGAAAATGAAGAGCAGAATAAAAAATAGAACTAGGCAGGAGGCGGCCAAACGTGTGGTCGTTGAAGGGCTAGGGCGGCCAGAACGATGGACGTCCATGAGAGCTAGGTGGCCAATGCTTGGGCCATTCAGAGCAGTGAGGGCGGCCACTGCTTGGGCCATCCAAGGAAGAAGGCAGCCACAGTCCTGGCCGTTCTCAGATGGCCTAGGCGGCCACTGTTTGGGCCGCCCACAGGTTTGGGCGGCCAAGAGTTTGGCCGTCTCCTACCTACACACACTGTTACACTACGAAAAAGGAAATTAAACAAATCAGAAACCTTGGACTTTCAACACTATAGTCTCACAGTAAGCGACAGCGGGTCTGACTGTGATCGCCAGAGAGATGCAGGTGCCGAGAAGTCAGTGGATGAAGCTGGGCTCACGGTGCTCGACTCCCCTCCGGGATGTTAGTTTCCCTTCCAATGATACTAGTACCCTGAAATATGAAGTATGTAGTTAGAACGCAATAATGTGATCGCCAGGGAAGTTTACCTGATTCCCATAAGATAGATGATTGCGCGAAGGTGTCTCAGGGAGGGAGTCTGCGGGGTCCCGACTTCTCCATGCTTGCCCAGCCAAGGACGGAGAGCACTGCGTAGTCTAGAGTGCTGAAAGTCCTGAGAGCAATAGCAAACTCAAAAAAATATAAAATAAAAAAACACCGATTAGGACTATGAAGCATAGTACATATTCTGAGTAATCTAAGCACACAAGATGTTGGTGGTGAGATTACCTAGAGGGGTGGTTAGGAAGGGGGGATGGCCGAGGCTTTCGACCATCCGCCTTCCCGATTTTTTAATTTAAAACCTCTGTGATAAGGATTCTGTAGAAACCCAACAAAATAAATGGATAAATTAAAATTTTAATTTAGTTATATAATTATAATAATTAGAAAATGATGAAATTACATTGTTACTATACGAAATAAATTAGACGATTGAATTTTCATGAAATAAATTAAAATTAAAATTAAATATTTTACATTTCAAAAAAAGTATAGGAGACCCAATTAAATTCCTTAGAATGGATTATGATTATTTATTGGGCCACTGGATAACCCATAATGAGCTAGATTATGGGCTAATGGGCTAAAAAGGGTTAAATAGGCTTAAAATTCGTAACACATGTTTAATACCCCTTTCATGTTTAATTTATCTCATTTCTAGAAGATTATCACAAAATTCAAACCCTATACCATAGTCCACCATGGATTAGTCATTTTTCCCACCTGTTCACATCAAATTATAGCTTTTCCCATGTGTTTATACTAAATTAAAATTTTTTCCTTGTGTTCACACCAAATTAAGGCTTTTCCCATGTGTTCACACCAAATTAAGGCTAGATTAAGAAGAGAAGTTGAAATTTTCTTCTTTAACTATTACATTCAAATTGGAGAAGTTTGATTTTGGGAGGGAGGAATCTTGACTATTTTGGCCAAGCTTTTCCTATAAATAGGCCCATCTCAAACCCTTTAATCATCCTTGAGGCATTTGCTACGTTGAAGGAAGGATTGGAGGTGATTTGGAGGTGTGATTTGGAGGACAAAATGAGCTCTTGAACATTTTGTCCAGTTTTCTCTTCCTCTTCAATTCGATTAAAGGTAGGTGTCTCTCAGGTTAAATCTTTAATAAATCATGTCATCTTGTGTGTTTTCAAGTGCTCTTTCCATTGGTACCATTTTTCTGACTTTTTATTTAGTATTAAGCATGTTATCGCTAATATATTGAAGAGGTATCATAAACATGCCGAAAAAGGGATTTTCGCTAATCTGCGCATGACATTTTTTGATGTTTTCAGGAGATATCTAAACCAATATATCATCCAGCATACTGGATCTGTAAATTTTAAATTCTAAATCATATCTTGTTGTATATCATGTAAGTCCCACACATGAATAAATTAGGATACGAAAGATAAGAATTCTATTCCATGAGCTTAAGCTTACTTCCTAGTTCTTGTTAACTTCAAATTATCATTGCCATCTATGACTCTATTATCTTTCTAGCTTGTGAATGGAGTAGATATCATCTTTCAAAATCGCATGGGTTACTTGCATAATCTTGAATCGATATACAAGTTTAAGTATTACCGTGATTTTGACAAGTCGTGCAGCTCGCTAGATTTTCACGGAAGGACGGTGTCTAAGGAAAGAGGTCCACGGGCAAACGCTTTGAGTGGACAAGTGGTTTATTAATTAGGACCTCGTATATATGAGGGGAGCCTCCCACTGTCCCACCACTTACCTTGCCATAATTCCACAGTTGTGTAGTAAAGCTCCGACTGCAAAGGACGGAATAGAATTTCCGCTAAAGTTGTTTCCTTATTTCTAACAAGTCGTGGAATCAGCAAGATTTCTAAGGAAGAACAATGTCTAATGAAAGAGGTCCACGTGCAAATGTTTTAAGTGGACAAGTGGTTTATTAATATGGACCTCGTGTATACGAGAGGAGCCTCCCACTATCTCACTTCTTACCTAGCCGTAATTCCTCAGGTTCTAGCTAAAACACCCGACTGTGAAAAACTCGATCTAAACCCATTTTACGAGATTTTTCGCAAAGGCTGATTGTGCCTTGTTCGACAAATTCAATTCCTTATCGACTTAATGTCGTTAAACATTATGCCTTAAATCTTTCTGAGATTTCTCTTACAACCACTTGATCCTTAAATGACAATCTTGTACCTTATTCCAAGAATTTTACCTTGAAATTCGTTGGCCATAAATATTACGTGGATGTCTAAATATACTTGTGATCTATGATCCATAATCCCAATGCTTGGCGTCAATGGGGCCCGGTCTAGTCCTGGGGCGAGCGCCCAAAAGTACTAGTGCCCATGGGAGTTGATTGACTAGGTGTGGCATTACAGCGAAGTGCTTGACTTCCTATATTCATTTATGGCATTCCACAATTCGTGAATTACTTGATTATATTGCTTGAATTACTTGCATTACTTGAATTACTTGACTTGTACATACTTGTATGAAATGGCCAAATTCCATGATATTACTTTCTACATGATCTCTACTTGAACTTCATTTCTTGATATCTTGTCTACTTGTAATTCTAGTTACTAGCATTTCTTTACTCTATTTCCTATTCATGTTCCATGTTTTATTTACGTTTCCTGGCATAACACGATAACTATCCAAAATGTTAATTACTTTAAGTTGCCTGGTATAGAGATATAAATTCCTACTGAGCATTTCGCTCACCCTACGTTTTTCGGTTAACATTGCAGGTAATTCCTATGATGAACCCCAAACACATAGGAATGGTCTAGAGTGAACGAGCGATCAAGTTATCTTAGTTACCTAGGTTTATGAGCGGTTGCTCTTACTAGAATTATGTACTTGAAAATTGTATCTTGCCTTTTAAGGCTTAAGAATGTTGTAAAACTTTATTTCGATGAAATAAAAGTATCTTTTTTTCATATCTCTCCTTGTGGTTTGGACCCTTTTATACATTCCCTGATCGACTTGAGTGTTTCGACTCGTCGCGCCTCGATTTTCCGCGTCGAGACGTGACAGTCTTTGTGGTATTAGAGCCATACCCCAGCCGGAAGTGTGGGAACTAAGTGCCATGCGAGGCAAAGTGCTACGCTATGGGAGCCACCTCTTGAACCCGCCATAGGACAAAGTGCTACATAGTGAGAGCCAACTCTTAATCCTGTAGGGGCCACCTCTAGAGTCCTACCTGCCTGGGAGTTTGATTACGTGCTATATGTGTCCAACGACAAGGACGTCGCCTATATAAGAGGGGTAAATTTTAACACCCTCAAATATAGCTAAATTGTACTCTATATCATCGAGGCGCCTTTTGAAGTATCGGCTCAGTTCTTGAAAAGAACTCCAAAGTTAAGCGTACTTAATGGGAAGTAGTATTGAGATGGATGACTTGTTCGGGAAGTCCCCCATTCTGGAGCCGATCACCCTTAAAAAAGGATAAAATCGTGAGGCCGGTAGGCCAAAGCGGACAATACCTCGTTGGTATAGAGTACGGGGCGTGAGTGGTATCAGAGCCTAGGTTTCATAAACCTTAGGTTTCCCTTGATATAGGTTCTAGATGTTGATCTAGAAATTATATAGTGTCTTGAACCTTCCTAGTAAGATTGGGTAGAACCATGGGCTAAGATTTAAAGATTGATTAATGAAGAAATAAACAAAACGCCTAAGTTTTGCAGTTACGTTTGCAGGTTTAATTTTCACCAATGGCTGCCGAGAGGGCTCAATGGCGCGAGATGCAACGGACGGTGCAAAGTTTAACCCAAGCTCTACAGCAGGTTGCTTAGGGAGGAGCTAACCGAGGAGCGGGAGATTTACATAGGAATTTCAAGAGTATGAACCCTCCCAAGTTTACTGGGTCCACGGACCCGGATGAGGCTGAACATTGGGTGAAAGAAATCGAGAGGATATTCTGAGTCATGCAATGTGCTGATAAGGAAAAGGTCCTACTCACCACTTTTCAACTAGAAAAGGATGTCCGTGCTTGGTGGGAGTTGTTGGCCCAGACTAGGTGGCGGACAAGAAGGGGGGTTGAATTGTCCCCTTTGACGAGATGACAGATTTTAAACACTTTCTAAACTAAACACAGTAGAATTAAAATCAACTACGTTAAATAACCTAAACAAACATGAGATTAAAATCTTCTCTCAAGCTTTCCGATCTCACTCGAATAAACTAGACAATGGATGATAGAACCTATGCCAAACACAGATTATCGATGCAAGGAATAATTAAAATTAATCCTAACACGGATAGCGGATGAAGCAATGTGCGATGATGTAGTGAGTAAAGACCTACTAAATTGACCTGTGAAGGGAGATAGAAGAAATGAACAATCACGTAGGCAATCATAATAGACACAGAGATTTTTAGGTTGTTCGGGACCACGACGGGCTCCCTATGTCCACCCCTCACCGAACCCCGGTGAGGCTTCACTACATGCTACAAAATATAGCAACACGGGGACAAACCCCAACACCACACACGCTGCTTCCGTAGCAATCCACACACACGGGGCCTGGCCCCAAAACGCTGCCACCGCAGTACACATACACGACGTCGGGGAACACACCCCGGACACTAAAATCACACGGAGACGCAGCTCCATCCACACACATAGTAATATTCAGAGATCGACAAACTGAAGGATGAACAATAAACGCTCACACAAGATTTAGATCAAGAAAACCAATGCAAGGAAGTGGGTTAAAGATATAGAACATTTCCTTTTCATTTTCCAATAGGTGTATGAAAATCTTCCTTGAAGTCCAGGTCGGAGGAAGTCGAATCCACAGGGTGTCGGAGCAGCCGTTTGTCTTACTTGATAGTCCAAGGTGTACTCCTTCACATTCCACGCTCCAAGCACTCCTTCAATCACCAAGAATAGATGTGTCCTTCAAGGCCCTTTCCTCTCTTCCTTTTTCTTCTTCACCTGATAGAATAGATAGAAATAATAAGCCCAAACTTTAAGCTAATCTCAAACAAGAATATGGAAATGAATGGTTTAGCGATCCCCCTCTTTATCTTCAACCAAGCTTTCAGATAAGGTGGAAAGGTGCACTGGAGATGATGAACCAGGGAGTGGAAGTCGTTGCCACTATAGATTCAAACACCTTGACAACAGTTGGTGGAGACTAGCCACAGCCGCCCTCCAATCTGCACTCAAGGTCGTAGAGATGGTCTCTTGCAACCTTCTCGTCCTCCTCCAACAAATGCACACGCCCCTCCTTTAGCTTTTACACCAAGATCGTTTGGAGACTTGGAAGGAACCTTCTTCCTTTCACTTTCACGCCAAAAACGTTGTGGAAGAAGCCTTGGAGCTGCAGCAGCGTCCTACACACACAAGGGTAAAGAGCAGTTCAAAATTTCAGATCTAGCTTGGTTCATTAGGGTTTACAACCCAATAAGATGTATTTATGCTTCTAGGACAGTCAAGGGACAGCCCTGGGACAAGATCCACAAATCATGGAGTGATTTAGGGCAGTTGGACTGGAGTTGGAGGACTTTTGGTGCGTGTGCACGAAAGTCTTCTTTCACGGCACCGCCCCAAACCGGAAAGGGTCGACCCTTGGGGTTGACCCTCATGAGAGGGTTGAAAAGGGCCAAAATCGATAGGTCGACCCTTGGGGTCGACCCTCGTGGCAACCAGAGGCCACTCGAAGCCCAAAAATCACTCTGGGACTCAGGGGTCGACCCTTGGGGTCGACCCTTACAGAGGGGTCGACCCCTGTGCACTGGGTGCACAGTTTTACCAAAAACAGACATTCTGCCATTAGGGGTCGACCCATGCCAGAATGAGTTAGAAAAACACTTTAAACCTCCATGAATCCAAGGGAATAAAAGTGATTAGATGTTCCCATAATCCCATGAAGATTAACATGATTTTTTACCCTGAAAAACATAACGAAACAAGAGGTTAGATCGAAATCAAAATATTTAGATCATGCATTAACATATGCAGCTAGTTTTGAGACCATGACCCAAATGACATTAAATATGATTATGAAAGCATTAGCACGAGACACATAAATGCTTTGAACACACTTTCATCTCAAGAACCTCCCCAAGAATATGCATGAGACACTTTGAAACCATTAAGTCCTCAACTAACAAATGAAGTCAATTGAGAGCACGACTAATGAATCAATCCCAATCTAGGCACATGAAAATCCATATAAGCATAACTTTATACCAAGGATCCCAAGAGATTGTAAACAACTGTCGAAGCTTACCATGGATTCAAGGATTTGTGGATAGAGTAGAACCTGTACATTCATACCATGGCTCCAATTGATTGAAGGCAATTTCCGCATCAAGCCTGCACTCACCACAAACAATACAGTCCATTTAACTTAAAGCCAATGCACCAGAACCATACCAACATTGATACTGTCCAAAAAAGTTGAACCCTTTACAACCCTCATAACTCAAGTATATTCAAGAAATCCATTTCTGAATTGAATTCATCAATCCCTTCAAGGCACTATGAACCAAATTAAGAAACAAACTGTTACTTTTTGTCAAATGATATAAGAGCATTAAGGATCCAGGAAATTAAGTCCAGTGCAACCACATGAGCTTACACACTCCATTCTTAGATTAAGTTTACACAACTACTCATGAATACAAGTTCAGTCCAAGCCAAATGGAACTCACACAAACCAACAATTCAAACAATACATGTGATCAATTGTCTAAGCAATCTCATTCAGGACTCTTAGAAACACGAGTTTCCATGACTTAAACCTATCAAGCAAGCTAACATGGAAGTCAGTTTCACATTCAAAATAAATCATATTTCTGCATGAGTAACTAGATTCCAATGTAGTTAAAGCAGAACATGAACTACAACATTAACCAAAACTCTTATCACCATCTGAATAATCCAGAACAAGAGACAGGGCTCAAAGGCCTTATGACCCTCTATGACAACATGATTTCACCAATGAAAAACATCATGTATGAAGTGCATCAAGAGATAAACATGGTGATGTTGATGCACATGATGAAAGCAATCCAGAAGGGGTCGATGCATGTCCAAAGGCAGGTCAGTGCATGTGAAGAACAAGTAAGACAACCTGCAAAAGAAGATGCAACATATCAGCTCATGAGACAACAACAAACATTGTCCATAACACTTACTCAGAATATTTTCACTTTAAATCATACGTAAAACACACAATATATTGTGATCATCAAAACCATTATCAAAGACAAAGAGGGGCGCACAGAACCCAACAAGAGTCAGTCGAAGCAACTCTACTTCACGATCATGTGTTGTGAAGGAGTTCGTGGAGCACTTCAACAATAAATATTTCTACGATCTGGTGCAAGAAGGGAAGGCCGCTGAGTTCGCTTCCTTGAAACAAAGAAGTTTGTCGGTGGCGGAATATGAAGCCCAATTCGTGAGACTATCTCGGTACGCGTCACACCTTGTGGGTACCAAAAAGATGAAGACGAGAAGGTTTTTAAATGGTTTGAAGCCGCAGTACATTACTCAACTCACCCCAATGGATATCCAAGTTTACACTGATGCGGTGAGAAGAGCCCAACTCCTGGAAGATGCAACCGAGTTATCTGATCGCATCCGAGGAAGAGATGCCAAGAAGGAGCAAGTTACTGGATCCGGTAATTTCAAGCCCTCCTTCGGGAAAAAGAGGCCCAATTTTGATTGGCGTAACTTCAATAAAGATGGTTGTAATTTCAATAAGGATGGGCGTGATTTTCAAAAGGACAAGAGGTCGAGATCATTTGACAAACAAATCATCCCAATCACTGCATCATCAAATGAACTATGCAAATATTGTGAGAAGTCCGGACACAAGGCAGATGAGTGCCGGAGAAGACTGGGTGCCTATCTTCGATGTGGAAGTCGGGAACATAGAATTCCAAGTTGCCCACTCCTTAACGAGCAAGCTCTGCCGGAAAAACTTCCAGTTGAAGTCAAGAAGCAAGGAAGACTCCAAGCTCTTATGGATGCGGAACCTTCCGAAGATGGAGGCGTCGTGGAAGGTACTCTTTCTGTATCCTCAAGACCTGCCTCTATCTCATTTGATACTAGAGCTACGCATTCTTTCATATCTAAGAGCTTTGCTGATATTTTGCCTATGAGGCCTATTCCATTAGAATCTAAACTTGTTATTGATATGCGCAGCGAAGAGTGATATAAGAGGGGGGGGTGAATAGATCACTCCCTAAAAATAAATTCTCAGCGATAAGCCACAACTTTGTTTCTCAACCCTTTAGAAATAGCACAAAGGATAGCTAAGACAATCAATAACCAACACCGAATAGGTAAGTGCGATCGAGAGAGCTGTTCACAGTCAAACAAAATGCCAAGCACATGGAGAGCAACAACGATAACAGGCAAACCATAGAAGAGACAAGAGTTTTTAAGGTGGTTCGATTGTAGTCCACATTCTACATCCACCCCTCACTCCAAACCGGAGTGAGGCTTCCACTAGCCACGGCTAGAAATATCAGACTAAGTCTGCGAACAATATGCTGCCAAACAGCTTCACCAACCAAGGGAAACAAATCCCTCAGCCCAAACTCTGCAACCCACAGAGCTTGACACCTGGACCTGCTACCCGCAAGACCAGAATCGGAAACGAATCTCCCTTCCTCCAAACCGGAGGGAACCTGCTAGTGACAGCCCGTCACTTGCAAACCAGAGATCACAGATCTCTCTTCCTCTACAGCCCAGAGGGAAACTGGAGAATCTCTCCATTCCTCCGAACACTGGAGGGTAACAAGATGGAATTAGAAGAATGAAATGAAAAATAGAAAAACAAAACAAGACAATCGATGAAGACAATCGATTCTGAAAAACCAACAACAACGTAGCTTCCAAAGAAGTAGATCTTCAGTCACAGACTCTTCTCTCTCTCTCAAAGACTTTTCTCTCAGATCTATTCTCTCAAATTCTTCTCTCTTTCTTCTCTCGGGAATGTGGAGGCTCTCTCTTTTCTTCTTCTGCTCAGGGACTCTTCTTCTCAGCTTTTCTACAATTCAGGTTCTGTTGATCACAGAAGACTTCCTTTTATATGGCATCCGACCTGAATTTCATGACTTCACACGTGTGGCGTGAGTGGGGCTCGTTCCCTCCTTTTCTAGAGTAACCTCGGATCACGTGCCAGGCAGCAACCTCGAATCACGTGCCCAATCATCTACACGAACAGAAGATAAGGATGCAACTAGTTAGTTCAGGTTCTGAACTAGGCGTGTACAGACTTTAGACGCAACATGTAGGCAAGTATATACAATGTGAGAATGTGTAGACTTGAATGCCTTTATGCGACCTCAATTTAAAGACTTGAGAGATGCATGAACATAACAGAAAGGAATGTATCGACTTAGTTCAGGCTTTTAACAAAGCGTGTATAGACATGATGCATGAACAAGCCATAGCAAATGTAAAGACTTAACGATGCGAACACAGGCTGTACACACTTTGATTGCGTGCATGAGAAAGCAATGTACAGACTTGATGAGAATGATGCATGAATGTAGTGTATGGACTTAGCGTGAATGCAACTACAATGTACAGACTTACTGATGGACAACCATATCCAATGTGTAGACTTCTATGCAAGGCTGGAGTTAAACAAACAATGTATAGACTTCAATGCAAACGGGATGTGCAAACTTTGTAGCATGCAATGTATAGACTTCAATGCAAACGGGATGTGAAGACTTTGTAGCATGCAATGTATAGACTTCAGCTCGTGCAATGCAGACAGTGTATAGACTTGATGAATGCCTTGCTAGCATGCGGATGTACAGACTTATGTTATGCATCCAAACTTTGTACATACTTGATGAGACGCTAAGTGAGACAGAGCTAGCTGTACACACTTTGAGAGACGATGCACTGTTGGCTAACGCTGTACAGACTCTAAGAGACGATGCACTGTAGCCTAATGCTGTACAGACTCTGATAGCGTGAGACGCTGAATGAGACGATCGGATGTACAGACCTTGGCTAATGCATGAAGACAAACGCTGTACAGACTTGGATAGCGTGAGACGCTGAATGAGATGGTCAGATGTACAGACTTCAATGTAAAGACTTTGAAAGACAATGTATAGACATGATCTGAATGCATGAACTATGCCCTTGAAGAATGTACAGACTTTGAAGAAGGCTTGTGCAGTGATGTATGGACTTAGTGTGAAATATGCAGACGATGCATAGCCATTGGTATGTACAGACTTTACTAATGCATGAACAGGCCGATGAACAGACTTGCCAATGTATAGACTTTGAATGATGCATTTACAAGACACTGATGTATAGGCTTAGTCTATGCAGCGCTGTATAGACTTCGTGTGTGTGCTACAGAACAATGTCTAGACTTTGAAAGCTTGAACACGAACATGCTGCAATGTATAGACTTGATCTCAAGGAAAGCACTGACTGTACAGACTTTAAGCGATGTATAGACTTGGTGAGAGCCAAGGTGATGTGCAGACTTAGTGAGCGCCAGGCCGATGTATAGACCTCAATGACTCATGCAACTAGACAAGTGAATCCACAGATAATGTACAGACTTAGTGGATGATGCATGCATTGATCTGGAGATAGAAACATATTGATTTATAGTGTGAGACATCATCAAAACTATAGGGATGCAACAATCTCCCCCTTTTTGATGATGGCAACACTATGAATCAAGCAATATCAAGGCTTAAAAAGAAATCAACAGCAACTTTAACAATCAAGGCAAATTCAAAGCAAGTGCATGCAGAGCCAAATTAAACATTACTGCTGAAACACTTCATTACTGCTGAAACACTTCTTTCTCCAAAACCACTCCCCAACAACTCACTCTCAGCTCCCCCACAACTCATGAACAATTCTCCCCCATAACTCATGATCTACTGATATTGCAAAACCTCTCTCCCCCTTTGACATCAACAAAAAGAAATGTAGAATATATAAAAGTGCTGGAGACATGAGGAAGAAGTACAGTAACATCTTAGTGCAGAAAGGCGCGAACAAGTCTTAAGAGAATAAGTGAGGTGCTAAACTCAAGTGAAGATTCTTGAACTCCAGTAAACAATAGAGAGCTAGAATGAGAGAAAAGTTTATCAACATACATAGTATATGATTTAGAGCAAGAGTTAACAAGTATGGCATGATTTAGCTGAACAAGCAACTATCTCAGAAGACAACAAGAGACAAAATCAGAGAAGGTGTACTCAAGGTATTTAGGACAAGCAATCCATTAACTTGTAAAGACAAGGGATTTTGAGGTGATTTTTCAAGAAGACCAATGAGTAAGTTGGTAATACACTCTTTTGACATTAGGGAGACACCTTGATTAGAGGCCTGAATCCCCAGTTACTCAGTGTGAGTACCTCATTACCTCCTCCTCTTTTTTTTAAAAAAAGGAACAGTGTTAGTAACTGTGGCTTTTGACATGAGGAAACACCTTGATTAGAGGCCAGAGTCCCCAGTTACTCACCAACAAGCCACCATTGCTCTGTGATGGTCAGAATATTAATGTCATTTTTTTTTGTTAAGCATTTGACATTTCATGACATAGGAGAAAACTTCATTTCATTGATGAAGCTCCCAGTTTCTCTGTGACCAAATCAGAACCTTGGTTCATTCAGTTTATCCCTTGTGTTGAGGAGATGGAATGATTGAAAGCAATACCAGAAGGACTGTTTCTTGAAGTGAATCTTGAAGTCTAGATTTCAAGTTGTTTGGGTCAGATAACAAGACATACAGGTTTTGCCCTGAACCAGAATCACTGACAATGTAGGAAGATATACTTTATATAATTAATCCAGATCTCTGAAAGACTACCAGAGGAAAAATTCTAGCTGGACTTTAGTATCACAGACTTATAGACTTAAGAGATGAGTGAGATTCTACTATCTGAGAGAACCACACTAGATCAGTCATGAGAACCAGCAAAGACACACATCTGGTCAGTCTTTTTGAATCTGTCAAAGAACTCTCCCTCTCACAGCTCAACCAGCTCCCCCTTGATCATAGCATTACTGAAAGCTAACCATCAGACACACAGAACTCCCCCTCACAAAATGAACAGACTTCACAATTAAGACAACTTAAATAAGCCTAATTCTCTTCTCAGTGTAGTGAATTTTTCATTATCCAGAGGTTTAGTGAAGATGTCAGCAATCTGATTATCAGTGCCTACATGAATCAGTTCAAAATTGTTCTTAGAAACCTCATCTCTTATGAAATGATGCCTTATCTCTATGTGTTTGGTGCGGGAATGCACAACAGGGTTCTTGGCAAGATTAATGGCACTAGTATTATCACAATAGATAGGTGTGCACCCTAGGTCTACTTGGTAGTCCTGAAGCTGGTGTTTAATCCAAATGACTTGTGTACCACAACTCCCTGCAATCACATATTCAACCTCTGCAGTGGAGAGGGCCACAGAATGTTGTTTCTTGGAACCCCAAGACACTAAACACCCACCCAAAAATTCACAGTGACCACTAGTGCTTTTCCTATCTAGTTTACACCCTGCATAATCTGCATCTGTGTATGCAACTAAATTAAGTGTGTGTCATGCAGGAAACCATAAACCAAGAGAATGTGTAGCTGACAAATATCTGAAAATTCTTTTCACTGCAGCTAGATGTATTTTAGTGGGTCTAGACTGATATCTAGCACACATTCCTACACTGAACTGTATATCAGGTCTAGAGGCTGTCAAGTAAAGTAGAGATCCAATCATACCTCGATAGAGCTTGGCATCTACCTCTTTACATGTCTCATCTGCATCCAGTGAGGTATTGGTACCCATGGGTGTTGTAATGTGCTTCAGGTTATCCATACCAAACCTCTTGAATAGTTCCATTATGTATTTGGTCTGGTTGATGAAGCATCCATCCTCTGACTGTTGTACCTGCAAGCCAAGAAAGTACTTTAGTTCACCGACCAAACTCATTTTAAACTCAGCAGACATCATTTTAGAGAATTCATCACATAGTTCACAGCTAGTTGATCCAAACACAATGTCATCTACATAAACCTGAACTATGATGAGATTTTTATTTGTACCCTTGGTAAATAAAGTTTGATCAACTTTACCTCTGTTGTAGCCCTTGCTGATCAGAAATTCGGTCAGTCTTTCATACCATGCTCGAGGAGCTTGCTTTACACCATACAGGGCTTTATTTAACCTGAAAACTTGGTTAGGTTGAGGAGAGAATTGAAATCCAGTGGGTTGTTCAACAAAAACCTCTTCCTTAATGACTCCATTTAAGAAGGCACTTTTAACATCCATTTGTTGGAGTTTTATATTCTTGGAACATGCAAAAGCTAGCAAAATTCTTATTACTTCCATCCTAGCAACAGGTGCATAGGATTCATCGAAATCAACATCAAATTCCTGACAGTAGCCCTTGGCTACTAGTTTGGCCTTATTCCTAGAAATGATTCCATCTTCATTCATTTTATTTTTAAACACCCACTTAGTTCCTATGATATTAACACTTTCTGGTCATGGAACAAGCTCCCAGATATTATTTCTTTCGAACTGACCTAATTCCTCACACATAGCATTGACCCAAGCTTGATCAGCCAAGGCCTCTTCTACTGATTTGGGTTCAATTTGTGAGACCAAAGCACTTAGGTCTTGATTATTAACATTCCTAAAATGTGACCTAGTCCGAAGAGGATCTTCAGGGTTGCCTATGACATTATCTATCGGATGATCTTTAAGGAATCTAACATTTATTGAAGACTCACTTGTTTCTTCTGGCCCTTCCTGGTTGGGAGGATTTGATGTTCCACTCGGCTGAGTCTTCTCTTCTCCTTGGTCTTCTAGGAATTCCCCATCGTGATTGGAATCCTTGTCAGTATTTTCAATGTTAGTAACACCATTCTTTTCACTAAAAATGATGTGTGGAGACTCTTCAACTTTCTGGTCTGTTTTGTTAAAGACCCTATATGCCCTTGACACTTCAGAGTATCCTAAAAATATTCCAGGGGAGCTTTTAGCTTCAAACTTATCTAAATCTTTCTTGTCATTATTATGAATAAAGCATTTAGCTCCAAAAATTTTGAAATGAACCAAGTATGGTTTCTTACCTTTTAGTAGCTCATAGGGTGTTTTCTTGTGAATAGGTCTTACCATGGCCCTGTTGATTATATAAGTTGTTGTATTGGCCGCCTCTGCCCAAAATTTCCTTGGTAATTGACTCTCAATCAGCATGGTTCGGGCCATCTCCACAATAGTTCTATTTCTTCTCTCCACAATTCCATTCTGTTCAGGTGTCCTGGGAGAGGAAAACCTGTGTATTAGTCCCTCTCTTTCACAAAGATCAGAAAATATTGAATTTTCAAACTCACCTCCATGGTCAGATTGAATTGTACAAATCTTGTGTTTTCCTTCTTGTTTGACCTTATTGAAAAACTGATTAAACTTTTGAACAACTTCGCTTTTATTGGCTAAGAAAAAGATCCATGAAAATCTAGAGTGGTCATCAATGATCACATAGCCAAACATGTTCCCATTAAGACTCTGAGTCCTAGTAGGACCAAAGAGGTCCATATGGAGAAGTTCCACTGGTCTAGAGGACAATGGCTCAGATCTTAGCTTGAAAGCATTTCTTGTCTGTTTGCCTAGAGCATAGGCATCACATGATTTTGAAATAGAATTGAACTTAATTCTAGGCATGCCTCTAACTAAATCATGCTTGACCAATTTATTTAAAGTAGAGAAACTAGCATGGCCTAGACGTCTATGCCATTCAAAAGCATCATTTTCAGAATTAGCAGATAAACAAAGATTAGGTTCAGATTCAGTGTCTAAGTCTATCATGTAGACATTATTCACCCTGTTGGCCACAAATTTAACGACATCAAAATTTATTTCAAAAATTTTGCATGAGTTATCATCAAACACAACCCTGTGACCCTTGTCACATATTTGACTAATGCTAATCAGGTTGTGTTGAAGACCTTCCACAAGTTGAACATTTTCAATGGAGTTTGTGGAAGACTTACCTACTGTGCCAACTCCAATGATCCTACCTCTGTTCTTTCCTCCAAATTTGACCAGACCCCCTACCTTCATCTCTATCTTGCTGAATTTGGATCGGTCTCCTGTCATGTGCCTGGAGCAGCCACTGTCGAGGTACCACTTGTTGTTCTCAGCTGCCAGGCAGACCTACACAAACAAAATCAAGCAAAGTGATTTGGAACCCAAGATGAGTTCGGTCCAAAGACATTATTCAAATCTCTAAGCAAATGTTTAGGAATCTAGATTTGCTTCAACATGGTTTCCTCTGGCACCTTTACTTCTGGTTTATTGAAATTATAGCTGGGGTTCTGTCCATCTGGTCTGGAGAAGTAAGCTCTATTCCAGTCATTAGGCTTCCCATTCCTAGGATATCTCCTGTGAGCTTGTTGATTAACAGATTTTTGAGGATGATAGTTATTTCCCCAATACATCCTGTTTGGACCCATCTGTCTGTAGTAATTCCAGCTTTTATTCTGAACCACTTGCTTGGTCCATCTAACATTTGTGTTCTGGTGAGTGGGCTTAGTGAAGTTCTTCACAAAATTCATTCCCAATTTAAATGGTCGACCAGCATTGTTTGTTGAACTTTCTTTCGGACATTGAGCTCCTTGACTGCTATTTGAGCTGGATGGTGTGTCCAGCTTCTCTTTTCCCTTCTCTGGGCAGAAGGTGGTGGTTTTAAATTGAAAGGGTATCTTGTTAGTTGGGTCATAGCCTAGACCCTTCCTATTGAAGTTAACCACTGTCCCTAGTATAGCATCCAGACTTGTTTTTCCTTGGACAAATTTTTCCAAAACCTTATGTTTGTCTTCCAGCTCTTTTTGCAGGGACTCAGAGTTTTTTAAGAGTTTAGCGTTCACTTTCTTAACAGCTTCATATTTCTCTGAGGTCACTCTATTTTCTTTCAAGTTTTCTTCAATTTTAATTTTGAGTTCTTTGAGCTGGGTGAGACTCTCCTGGTTTTCTCCCTTGAGCTTTTCATTTTCTTTTCTTAGGGAAGTCATTTCTTTTAGTTCTTCTTTTAGTTTCTGATTTTCCTCACATACTTGGGTTTGTTCTTCAACATTGGTATTGAATTTCCTCTTCAGAACCCTATGCTCTTTACTAAATGAATAGAACTTATCTAATAATTCAGCATAGGCATCTTCCCAGTCATCAATAGAAAAATTTTCAAAGACATTTGTTACCTCCTCTTCGCTGTTTGCCATTAGGCAAGTTCCTTCTTCATACTCCTCTGAGGAAGTGTCTTCAGGATCTTCTTCCTCATCGCTCCACGTGTAGACCATTGCCTGTGGCTTCTTCTTTTTCTGCACCTTTGAGCTTTTCTTCTGAAAGTTGGGACCCTTCCTCTGGAGATCTGGGCAGTCCCCTTTCATGTGTCCCTGTTTCTTGCAATGAAAACAAATCATTCTCTTAGTATTTCTGTCCTTATCATTGCTGAATTCAACGTTCTTACTAAAGGAGTATGGCTTCTTCCTCCTAAAGATCTTCCCCTTATTCCTTAAAAATTTACTGAACTGTCGAGTGAGCATTGCCTGCTCCTCCTGATCAAGATCGAAAAAACCATCGGACTCGGGGCTATTGCTATTGCTACTGCTGCTGCTACCCTTGTTGCGGGATGCCTTGAGAGTAATATTCTTGCACTTCCTGTCACTTCCTTCACCACCTCTTTTAAAGTTCATCTCATAGGTCATGAGGGATCCTATGAGTTCAGTCACTGTCATAGTCGTCAGATATTTCGACTCTTCTATCACGATGGCCTTAGTGTGCCATGCTGGGGTTAGAGACCTAAGTATCTTCCTGACTACATCTGCTTCAGCCATCTCTTTCCCTAGCCCCTTAAGAGTATTCATGATCAAAGACAACCTGGCATACATTTCAGTGATATTCTCCTCTGGTTTCATCTTAAACAATTCATACTCAGAGGTGTAGAGATTTACCTTCGTGGCTCTCACTTGAGCTGTACCTTCGTAGATTAGTTGCAGCTCATCCCACATTCGCTTGGCCGTCCTATAGGCTGATATGCGGGCGTATTCGTCTGGGTGAACAACACACTGGATGATGTTCAGGGCCGTCCAGTTGAGTGAAGATAACTTGACATGTTCATCTGTCCACGCGTCCTCGTTCGGTGGCAGATCATACGGCCCTATAGTGATTACCCTCCACAGCTTGTGGCTCTGTGCCCTGATGAACACCTCCATCCTATTTTTCCAGAAGAGATAGTTATTACCATCAAAGAATGGAGGGCGACTAATGGATTGACCCTCAGGCATGAAACATCGAGGACCATTAGGATTACCCAGACCGTTGGTCCACATGATGCAAACCCGCTCTGATACCAATTGATATGCGCAGTGAAGAGTGATATAGAAGGGGGGGATGAATAGATCACTCCCTAAAAATAAATTCTCAGCGATAAGCCACAACTTCGTTTCTCAACCCTTCAGAAACAGCACAAAGGATAGCTAAGACAATCAATAACCAACACCGAAGAGGAAAGTGCGATCGAGAGAGCTGTTCACAGTCAAACAAAATGCCAATCAGATGGAGAGCAACAACGATAACAGGCAAACCATAGAAGAGACAAGAGTTTTTAAGGTGGTTCGATTGTACTCCACAATCTACATCCACCCCTCACTCCAAACCGGAGTGAGGCTTCCACTAGCCATGGCTAGAAACAGCAGACTCAGTCTGCGAACAATATGCTGCCAAACAGCTTGACCAACCAAGGGAAACAAATCCCTCAACCCAAACTCTGCAACCCACAGAGCTTGACACCTGGACCTGCTACCCGCAAGACCAGAACCGGAGACGAATCTCCCTTCCTCCAAACCGGAGGGAACCTGCTAGTGACAACCCGTCACTTGCAAACCAGAGATCACAGATCTCTCTTCCTATGCAGCCCAGAGGGAAACTGGAGAATCTCTCCCTTCCTCCAAACACTTGAGGGTATAAAGATGGAATCAGAAGAATGAAATGAAAAATAGAAATACAAAATAAGACAATCGATGAAGACAATCGATTCTGAAAAACCAACAACAATGTAGCTTCCGAAGAAGTAGATCTTCAGTCACAGACTCTTCTCTCTCTCTCAAAGACTTTTCTCTCAGATCTATTCTCTCAAATTCTTCTCTCTTTCTTCTCTCGGGAACGTGGAGGCTCTATCTTTTCTTCTTCTTCTCAAGGACTCTTCTTCTCAGCTTTTCTCCAGTTCAGGTTCTGTTGATCGCAGAAGACTTCCTTTTATATGGCATCCGACCTGAATTCCATGACTTCACACGTGTGGCGTGAGTGGGGCTCGTTCCCTCCTTTTGCAGAGCAACCTCGGATCACGTGCCAGATAGCAACCTCGGATCACGTGCCCAATCATCAGCCTTAATCATCTGCACGAACAGAAGACAAGGATGCAACTAGTTAGTTCAGGTTCTGAACTAGGCGTGTACAGACTTTAGATGCAGCATGTAGGCAAGTATATACAATGTGAGAATGTGTAGACTTGAATGCCTTTATGCGACCTCAATGTACAGACTTGAGGGATGCATGAACATAACAGAAAAGAATGTATCGACTTAGTTCAGGCTTTTAACAAAGCGTGTATAGACATGATGCATGAACAAGCCATAGCAAATGTATAGACTTAACGATGCGAACATAGGCTGTACACACTTTGATTGCGTGCATGAGAAAGCAGTGTACAGACTTGATGAGAACGATGTATGAATGTAGTGCATGGACTTAGCGTGAATGCAACTGCAATGTACAAACTTAGTGATGCACAACCATATCCAATGTGTAGACTTCTATGCAAGGGCTGGGGTTAAACAAACAATGAATAGACTTCAATGCAAACGGGATGTGCAGACTTTGTAGCATGCAATGTATAGACTTCAATGCAAACGGGATGTGCAGACTTTGTAGCATGCAATGTATAGACTTCAGCTCATGCAATGCAGACAGTGTATAGACTTGATGAATGCCTTGCTAACATGCGGATGTACAGACTTATGTTATGCAACCAAACTATGTACATACTTGATGAGACGCTAAGTGAGACAGAGCTGGCTGTACACACTTTCAGAGACGATGCACTGTTAGCTAACGCTGTACAGACACTGAGAGACGATGCACTGTAGCCTAACGCTGTACAGACTCTGATAGCGTGAGACGCTGAATGAGATGATCGGATGTACAGACCTTGGCTAATGCATGAAGACAAACGCTGTACAGACTTGGATAGCGTGAGACGCTGAATGAGACGGTCGGATGTACAGACTTCAATGTAAAGACTTTGAAAGACGATGTATAGACATGATCTGAATGCATGGACTATGCCCTTGAAGAATGTACAGACTTTGAAGAAGGCTTGTGCAGTGATGTATGGACTTAGTGTGAAATATGCAGACGATGCACAGCCATTGGTATGTACAGACTTTACTAATGCATGAACAAGCCGATGAACATACTTGCCAATGTATAGACTTTGAATGATGCATTCACAAGACACTGATGTATAGACTTAGTCTATGTAGCGCTGTATAGACTTCGTGTGTGTGCTACAGAACAATCTCTAGACTTTGAAAGCTTGAACACGAACAGGCTGCAATGTATAGACTTGATCTCAAGGAATGCACTGACTGTACAGACTTTAAGCGATGTATAGACTTGGTGAGCGCCAAGGCGATGTGCAGACTTAGTGAGCGCCAGGCCGATGTACAGACTTCAATGACTCATGCAACCAGACAAGTAAATCCATAGATAATGTACAGACTTAGTGGATGATGCATGCATTGATCTGGAGATAGAAACAGATTGATTTATAGTGTGAGACATCATCAAAACCGTAGGGATGCAACAGTTATTACTACCCCTATTGGAGCGGGATCAAAGATTAAATATTTCTGCCCTGCTAGTGACGTTCTAGTTAGCGGTTGCAACTTACCCGCTGATTTAGTATGCATGGAGATGGAAGGGTATGATATTATATTGGGAGCCGATTGGCTATCTACACATGGTGCTAGTGTCAACTGCAAATCGGGTATGGTAACCTTTATTGGTTACCCCAACCTCTTATTTTCTGGTGTCAGGCATTGTCGACACCAATCTCTTATTTCGGCCCTGAAAGTCGATAAATTATTAAAGAAGGGTTGTTCGGCTTTCTTAGTTTCTATTACTATGGCTGAGCATAAGGAACCCATTCTAGAGGATATTCCTATTGTTCGAGATTATTCTGACGTATTTCTGGATGTGTTGCATGGTATTCCTTCGGAAAGAGAAGTGGACTTCTCTATTGATTTAATTTCGGGAGCTGCACCAGTTTCTAAAGCTCCATGTCGGATGTCCTCTATCGAAATGAAGGAGTTGAAGGAACAACTATTGGAGTTATTGGAGAAAGGATTTATCTGGCCAAGTACTTCACCTTGGGGAGCCCCGGTCCTATTTGAACCAAGTCACAATCAAGAACAAATATCCATTACCGAGGATTGATGAGATATTTGACCAGATTTTTGGAGTTTGATATTTTTCAAAATTTGATCTCCGATCTGGTTATCATCAGTTAAAGATCAAGGAGGAAGATATTCACAAAACGGCATTCAGGAGCAGGTATGGACACTATGAGTTCACTGTTATACCTTTTGGCTTAACCAATGCGCCTGCAGCATTTATGCAGTTAATGAACAGTGTATTTAGGCCATATCATGATCAATTTGTGGTAGTCTTCATGGATGACATTTTGATCTACTCTAAGTCTAAGATGGAGCATGAGGAACATCTCAAGAAATCCCTACAATTATTAAGAGATCACAAACCTTACCCTAAGCTTAGTAAGTGTGATTTCTGGCTAGAAGAAGTTTCTTTTCTAGGTCACATAATATCTCGGGATGGTATTGCGGTCGATCCTTCAAAGGTTGAGGCCGTGAAAAACTGGGAAAGACCTACTAGTGTGACGGAAATTTGAAGCTTCTTGGGATTGGCAGGATATTACAGAAGATTTATTAAGGATTTCTCCAAGATCGTCGTATCTTTGACAAGATTGACAAGAAAGGAGAATCCTTATATATGGTACGAGGAATGTGAGAAAAGTTTTCATACTTTGAAAGATTGTCTAACTACTACCCCTATACTCACATTGCCTACTGAAGGAGGAGGATTCGAGGTTTATGCTGATGGATCCAGAATTGGCCTAGGCTGTGTATTAATGCAACATGACAAGGTAATCGCCTATTCCTCAAGGCAGTTGAAAAAGCACGAGGAGAATTATCCCGTGCATGACTTAGAGCTAGCGGCTGTGGTCTTTGCTTTGAAGATTTGGCGGCATTATCTCTATGGCAAAGCCTTTATTGTGTATTCCGAGCACAAGAGTCTCAAGTATTTATTCTCTAAAAAAGAATTCAATATGAGATAAAGAAGGTGGCTGGAGTATTTGAAAGATTTTGATTTCTCTATACAATATCACCCAGGAAAAGACAATGCCGTAGTTGATGCTCTTAGCCGAAAACTGATGGCATTATTATCAAGCTTAATGATTAAAGAATGGCATTTATTGGAGCAAATGGCAAACTTGGACCTCATGGAGGAGAAGGAAGGCGGAGTCTTGATTGCAAATATTAGACTCCAACCCAAGTTACTCTTGAAAATTAAAGAGCTGCAAGATGATGATCCGTTGATTATTGAAATAAAAGAGAAATTAGATCAACGACCAGATTTTCTTTTGGGGGATGATGGAAGGTTATTGTTCCAAGGAAGAACCTGTGTGCCCGATTGTTCTATTATCAAGGATAAAATCTTTGAAGAAGCACATCGATCGAGGTACACTGTACATCCTAGTGCCATAAAAATGTACCAAGATCTTAAAAGAATTTTTTGGTGGCATAACATGAAAAGAGAGGTAGCCGAGTTCGTAAGTCGATGTTTGGTCTGCCAACGAGTCAAAGCCGAACATCTTAAACCGGCTGGTAAGCTAAAACCTCTCGAAATACCAGAGTAGAAATGGGATAGTATTTGTAGTACCCCATATAAAAATGATTAAAAATAATAATAATAAAAATAATATATAGACTTGTTCCCTAAATAAATAAAAACTTTAGATAATTCTATGAGAAGATAACTCTATAGGAAGGTTAAATAAGAAGTTAGAATACCCAAAGAGGGCCATTATATAAAAATACCACCATTGAAGTCATCATACGTAATGGGGCTTCATCTTCCAAAAAGATTATTTACTTGAACAAGTGACTTCTTAGTGTAGTTGGTTAAGTGACCTATTATCCAACCAGGTGACTAGGGTTTGATTCTTACATCCGCCATTTCTTTTGCCCAAAATAATTGGTGAATACGTCATTTCTTCAACCAATTATATATATATATATATATATATATCTAGGGACCCCTCAACCACCAGAGGCAATAATAGCCATTCTTTGATGGCCATGGAACCCAAGGGAACATACACAGCAAGAATTTCAGATCTAGTTTTTCATGAACACATTATTCCCTATAAACCACTCCTCTTTGCTGGCAAAGGACCCCTTTTGACCTGGCAGTGGATCCCAAGATAATGACCCTTATAATTACACCTTCTATTGAGTAGACAGAAGCCTCTACCCTCATCCTACTACCTGCAGAGAGAATATCCCCTTCTTTTCCTCTACCTTGGGAGACGTGAAGGGACGTCTTCTTCCTATATCCTACATCCTGCTGTAGAAGAGGTAGGCGTTCTCAAGATCTGACTTAATTAATAGTTAAATAGGGTGACATGCATGAACATGGTAGTTATCACCTGGTGTCCATGCGTTCTTCCATTTTAATTCCTATAAATTACCCCATGTTTAAAAATTCATATCTATGAAATTAAATCTTAAAAATATTGTATGAGCATGATCTGCAATCCTGCTATTTGTCCATGTCTAACCATATCTTTACTTCATGATTCTGTAAATATTTTTTTAAATCATGAACAGTAAGTTACGTAATTAGTTACGTGAAGGGTATATGGAGGACACTATTCATGGCCCACTTTAAAAATCAATATCTCACAAGATAAAAATGATTAGGAAAATCTAACTGTTACCCATTAACCACCTCGATTTACTCTACCATGAAAAATTATCAAATAAATTTTTGGCCTTAAAAATGAAATTGAGTGAATAGTAAAAAGACACTATTCACGGCCACTTTAAAAATTAATATCTCACAAGATAAAAATGATTAGAAAAATCTAACTGCTATCCATTAACCACCGCGATTTACTCAACCATGGAAAAGTATCAAATAAATTTTTGACCTTAAAAATGAAATTGAGTGAATACTAATAGTCAACTGTTGACCGTTACTATTCACGTGGTCAAAAGTTGATCGCTCACTGTAAAAGTGCACCGACCTTGGTCTGTGTGCTATAGTGATGTCCACCGCCCTTGGTCTGTATATGCACCGACCTTATATAGAGACCTATACCTATGCAAGCAAAAGATGCACCGACCTGAACAGTATGTGCACCAACCTTATATAGAGACCTATATCTACGCAACCAATAGATGCACCGACTTGAACAGTATGTGCACCGACCTTATATAGAGACCTATACCTACGCAAGCAAAAGATGCACCGACCTGAACAGTATGTGCACCAACCTTATATAGAGACCTATACCTACGCAAGCAAAAAATGCACTGACCTTGTAGCGTATGCACAGACTTGTAAAGTACCTGTACAGACCTTGTCATGCACGCAGCAAAGGCTGCACCGACCTTGTCGTGCACGCAACCAAGGCTCCACCGACCCTAGACCGCATGAATAGTGATCTACACCGACCTTGGACTGCATGAATAATGATCTGCACCGACCCTGTCTTATGCATTTGGCCTAGACTAGCACCGACCCTGGACTGCATGAATAGTGATCTGCACCAACCTTATATGCACAGACCTTGTGTATGCACGAATGTGTACAGACCTTCTATATGCATGAATAGTAATATGCACATACCTTCTATATGTATGAATTTATGCATGAATAGTGACGTGCACAGACCTTCTATATGCATGAATAGTACTGTGCACAGACCTTCTATATGCATAAATAGTGACGTGCACAGACCTTCTATATGCATGAATAGTAATATGCACAGACCTTCTATATGCATGAATAGTGACGTGCATAGACCTTCTATATGCATGAATAGTGACATGCATAGACCTTCTATATGCATGAACAGTAATGTGCACTGACCTTCTATATGCATGAACAGTAATGTGCACCGACCTTAGTCCTTTGTGACCAGTAACATGCACCGACCTATATGTTGGTAACTCAGACATGCACCGACCTTATCTACCATAAATAAAATGTGCACTGACCTTATAACTCCGAGACATAACCTGCACCGACCTCAAAAGTAGCTGCACCGACCTTAGTTTGAATCTGTGCAAACTAGAACGGACCTTACTTTGAGTCTGTGCAAACTAGCATCGACCTTAGTTATGCATTTCTACAAGAAAAGTAAAACGCTGCCTGACCTTTGACCAATAACGTTGACTTTGACCAGTCGCATTGATTTTGACCAATAACATTGACTTTGACCAACAGTTGTGTTGACCTTCTTTACATGACTTTTTGTCATCTCCTTAACCCCGATTTACCTATGTGTCATGCATTTTAAGCACATGGTCATAATTCATCATTTACACTTGAGATGTCTTTTGAACTCTATTCATGAAAATCTACCTTATGTTCCTACAAGGGTAAACTTCTTGAAATTCTATATTGGCTATATAAATGAGAGTGCATGTCTAAAAGTATACATGAAATGCTGTGCATATAGGGCCAGGTCTGGTCCTAGGGGGAGCACCGGAAGGTACTTGTGCCCATGAGAGTTTATTGACCACGGTGTTTGGCATTGCACCAAAGTACTTGCTTGCTTGACTTGACTTGAGACGTTTTCACTCACTTTCCCGTGACATGCTTGACTTGCTTGACATGGATTGTTTGGCCCGGAAAAGGGCATTTACTTGCTTGAATGATATAAATGAGATAGCCAATTCTATTTGTAGCGGCAGGAAAATGGTTCCTATGTCACGTACCACCTTCTCTATTTCTTTGTTGGGGAAGTCGTCTCGCGCCCGTGGAGCCCTACTGTCACGCCCCAAGCCTTTTTTACAGTGGAAGACTAGCTCGGGAATCGTGAACAACCGGCATAGTAAGCATCTTGCAAGCAAGAATGATCAGAGCGTGAGACAATCACACACATAAATACAATTACGCATTATTTTAATCAAACTCCAACTTATTTCATTGATAATCAATATTCAAATACAAAAACTTTCAACTTCTTTCAACCTATCTGACTCAAGAAATAGGAAAATTACAGAGACTCGATCTAAATAATATAGACTTTCCTAAGTCTTCACTCTCATCTTGACAACACTTTCATTCGCTCTCCGACCCGCTACTTGTATAGCCCGAATCTGAATTTGAATCACTTTCATTCCCTGAAAAGAATGGAAATAGGTAATGAGCACAGTTGCCCAGTAGGTATCTTCGCATCAACATGAAGGCATCATTAAAGTAATTAACATTTTAGCTCTAAAGAAATAAGGTAAAATCATGCAATTGCGATCAATCACGCTGTTAAACCAAAGTAACAAGATGATCATGTAAGATAGAATGAGAGCAAGAATGTAACAAGAACATATTATTAGCCTTTCATGAACAAAAATGTATCGAGAATGTACTATCAATGTCAGATAATCATCACTCCAGTATCTTTTGCTTATGAGCAAGTACTTTGTGAATTTCTATGGAATATCAAGCAAGAAAGTCATGTCGTGCCGTATTGTGTATCTTCACTTATTTATAGAGAAAGTACTCCCAGCGTAATGCGACGCCAGTAGCATCATACCCCATAGTTTATAATAGTATGTTTTCGGCAATCAGCCGAGGGGACTAGCATAGAGCCCTTGAACACAATCAATGCTCGATCGCATCTTCAATTATAAATCAAGCTTTTTCCACGCATGTAACAATAAAGTATGGCCAAGAATGTACAATTCCAACAAGCTCTTGATAACAATAATTCAATGAATGAATGCTTTAATAAGAATCATGAGAAATCAAGAATGACTTATACTATGTTATGCTCATGGAAATAAATCGGCAGCATAACAGTACATTCCTTATTTTACATTCATTATATTAGGTTTCTTGACAATATGATAAGTTCTAGATTATCAATAGTCCATCTAGAAACCTTGGAATATCAACCCTTGGGTCAAACCTTGGGTTAACATACTTAAGCTTTGTGACGGTCTTGTGCTGGGCCGTTACATAACGTGACGCTCCAGTGTTGGGCCATTACATTAGTCTGAATCCAGAAACAATAAAATAGACTCAGTGAAATGTGACGGTCGTATATTGGGCCGTTAGATGCTCCTGACGGTCCAATATAGATCCGTTACATTGCTGATAACCAGAAACATCGATAGTGTAATCTAATCAATGGGCTTTAATGGTACAACCAACTCGACGTCCTAGTGGGAATCCCAGGCTCGCAGAGACTTACGGAGGCCTTGCAACAATATTTCCTTGTCCATTGGAAGGAATATCCAATAGAGAGGTCCTCATGTCCAAGAATAATGTTCTTATAGTGCAAAGTGTGAACTAATGGACAACATACCGGAATATGCGCCATGTACTTAAAGAAATGACTCTATTGATAGAGAGGATGTGTAACAATAGGGAATCATGATAAAACTCCATCAATACATCTTTGGAAAATCATGATTTAGATACAAAACTATAGAATTTTGGCACATGAAATTAACATAACTTAAAATAACTCAAGATACCTAAATTATGCAATATCTATCATGAGTCAGTAAATAATCTTAAAGACATGAAATCAGGTCAAAACTTATATAACTAGGCTTATTTATAAGTTAAATTAACCAGTTTCCCATTCTATCTACAGTTACCTTGACGGTTGAGAATGGGTGCGTTACAGTGACTGTGACGGTTTATCGTGGGACCGTTACAGTAATGTAACGCTCCATCGATGGTGCGTCAGAGACAACAGAGAACTTCAAACACCAAAGAAGGTGTGACGGCTTATCGTAAGGCCGTTATATCATTGTGATAGTCTTACCTTGATGCGTCAGATCGTCTGCTGGCAGAAAAGATATAAAAACCTAAGGTCTCAACTTACATCATGTCTGAAAATCATATTTAAACCTCCACATGATACAATGAAGGCTAAGCTACTAGTATGCATAGACTTTCAGTGAATTTGACAAGAGAGTTCCTTTTCAACTTAGTTAGGGTTAAGGGTATTCATGTATGCATGACCTACTAAAACATGAAATTCATGATCTATGATGTACGAAATCAATCAAAACCAGAGAGCTTTTATCCCTAACAAGATGTTTTTACCAATCATGAGATGACCTACCTCTTAACTAGACTTTAAGCTTCTAATTTGAGTCTGAAAATCGAGCCCCTTGCTCTCCTTTTCTTGCGATTTTCTAGCAACTTCCTGCTGCTCTATCTCACCGACCTCTTGTCCTAAAGATGTAAAATTTTGAGGGTAAGAAGATGAAACTAAGGTGAACAAAAAGTTCTAAAGGATTGAATTCTAATTATCTCGTTTAGACGTCCTAATCTCTTGATCTTCAGGGGTCCTTGGCTCTGAATCCTGGGTTACTATGGTTGAACCAGCAACTTTGGAAGCTTCAATCTCTTTGGTTACTTGATCTCCTAGCACGAAATTTGGAGAACTATTAGTCTAAAGTATACTAAACAAAAGCTTCTAAAGAACTTACCCGAAATTATGACTCCTTACCTTGATTCTTCACGAGCCAAAAGTAAGGGTCGCTCAGTTCAGAACTAGGTCCTATTTATAGGGTTTTGGCTAGGGTTTGAAGATTAGATCGATTCTAGAGTCCTTAATTTGCCAGAACCTAATCCCTAAGAGTCCTTAGTAATGTTATAAACTCTCCCAAGTCGATCTCTTGCAGATAGGATCCCAAAGTTCCAATCTTTTTGCTCGTTCTTTCATTCACGGAACTATCAGGGTATAACGCATCAGTCTAGGTGCATTACATGCATGTGGCGGTCGTACGATAGACCGTTACATCCCACGTGTGTAGAATTTCAAATTAATAAAACTCTTTTATTCGTTTATCTAATGTAAATATCTGTAAAAATAGTATTTATCCTTAAAATACGTGAATAGGCTAAATAACCTTCTAGAATATAGGCCAAACTTAATGGACTTGGTCCTTAGACCTTCTGGATTTTATTTAAATAGGCTAGGTTAATTATTTAACACAATTGGGTCTTATAATGACTTATTAATCCAATAATCCATTTATTAATCTATTTAGCCCTTATAAATTCGTAATAAATTTTAGAAAATTCTATAAATAATCTAGAAATTATTACATAAATTCTGGGGCACTACACCTACAAACACCAAGAAACTAGAAGGGGGTCAGAAGGAGTCCCGGGTGTTGCCCCAGGGGACAACCCTCCGATGCTTAAGTCAGCAAGGGAACAATGAGTAATAGTGAAGAGCTATGTAAGAGAGAAGTAGTGGCCGTAGTAGATGATCTGGGAGGCGTGTAGGTCCTCCGCAAGCGTGCTCACCGCTCCCAGTGGGCTCTCGGAGAGTGCTTGCTGGGTGGTAAGGCCATGCAGGAGGAGGAAGCTTTCTGGTTGTAGCGGATGGCCTCTCTGTCGTAGTTGCAGGTTGGGTTGCTCCCTTCTCAACAGGAAGCTCTTGTGGCCGGAGTGCTCACTGTGTCTCCTCTTGCGTAGTAGTATGGGGGTTTAGTAGAAAAATCTATCGTGCTCTTCTCTTCTGTCGATGTCCCTTTTATATGGGTTGTCTTGGAGCGAGGGGCCTTATCCCTTGATAGGGAAGGGTCCGTTTAGTAGAGTAACGTTCCCCCACTATGTTGGCAAGAATTTCCCATTGGACGGTGATACCCTGGTGCTGGCCGATCCCTGGGCCAGTCTTACGGCACTCAAGGCGCGTGCTCGCCCGTTACGGGGTCAAGGCCGACATCGTGGGGGCAACGGTCGGTCGTCGGAGTGTCCTCCGGCGAGAACTGCGCTTGGGCCGGCCTTATCGGCGTCGTGAAATCCGATGCTCTGTTGGGCCGGTCATCCTCTTATTGGGTTGAGCGTGTATGTTCGCCCCTTGTTTGGGCCTAGCTTGCCTAAGCCTTAATGGGCCTCTCGAGTTTGGGCCATTTCTGGGTCGAACCATTTTACCCTCCTCACTTCCCCCCTACTCTTAGTTATCGAGTACTCACAGGGGACTGAGAGTAGCCCAAGAGAGGGTTCTTCTGAATGGTGTGATCCGAAGATGATTTCCTCGTACGACGGGAGGTGGTGGCTTTGAGAGCCTGCTTGGCGTGCAAGGCGCCTCTGGCAGTGGCAGAGGCCACACTGGCAATGATGACTTCGGGTCTTATCCTGTTATGGGGATGTGGGCTCAGAACGGTCGCCAAGCCTCGGTATCCATACCGCCGTAGCGATAGGCATCCCTTCGCCTGACCCTCAGGGGGCAACCGTCAAACTATAGTGGGTGATTTATAAGAAGTGTCGTGGGGCCTTTCGCAAACCATACCCACGTCTTGCTGGTCGTCGCGCTCCATCGTAGGCGTCTTCCTCCCTTTACCTGGTGAGGATCCTTCTCTTTCTGTTCTTCTCCTCTTCGGTAGCGTTGCCTCCACGTAGGAGAGTCCTTAGCGTCGAGTCTTCCTCTTCGGAGGAGATGCCTCATGGTCAGGGTGGTATGCCGAGCACCTCGGGTGCGGACACTAGTCGGTCGGATTCCTAGCCCTTAGTGGCCTATAGGGTATTCCATGGTTTGCGGGAGGCCTTCCAGATTCCCCCCGAGTACGACATCATCTTCCCCGATGTGGGAGAGGACATAATGAGTCATCCTTCCAGCGGGATCATGATTCCGGTGGCCTCCTTTCAGGCGGGTCTTCGTATCCCGGTCCATCCCTTTATTGTAGCCGTCCTCTGCCATTACGGGTGGAACCCTTGGGACATATCCCCCAATTATTACAGCATCCTCTGCGGGTTTGTCTACGCGTGCCGTAGAGCGTCGGTGCAGCCGAGTGTCGATCTGTTTCGGTAATTCTTCCTCCTCCAGAGTTGCCCATCCGACACCTTTTTCGCCTATTTCAAGGCTCGTGCCCGTGACTATTTTATCACAGTCTCCCGTACCGCGTCCAACCGTAAGGGATGGGTTGAGCGGTACGTATACCTGATCAAGTTGAAGGATTGGGATAGGGCCTCTGATGGCTGGATGCGGAGTAGCTTTCCTCGCCCTTGGCGTGACTCGAAGCCTCCCCTCAATGCCGAGGGTCTCCGTGATTTGAAGGCTGTCACACGATATCCCCTTGCAGACGCGGACCATCTTCTGACCCCGGCGCTGCTCCGAGAGCTGGGGTTGTGTCCACCGTTGCCGCAGGGTCGCGGTGGTCATGACTAGTGTTTGACTAACCTTGTCTCTATTTTTAGGGGCGGTTGAAGCACAGGGGTGGACCCTAAAGGTCGTTCGACTACCATGACTTGCTCCTCGCCCCGTAGATCACATTGCTCCGGGAGCCGGGCAGGTGTCGGTCGTCACCCCCCCAGTCCAAGTTGCGTTTACCCCGGGGAGGCTACAGTACCCGACCCCTGTCGGCATTCCTCTGGTGCGTTCACCCGAGGCGTCGGTGGCTAGCGGAGGGCCCAGTCTTCGGCAGAGCATCCCCGAAGCCTCTCCTAGCGCTCCTGGTGAAGAGTCCACCATGGCTGGCGGTGGACGAGCTTATCTGACCAAGGATGAGCTGGCTGAGATGGATAGTCACCGTCGGTCGAGGAAGAGGGGGAGGGATTCGACCCCGGCTAGGAGCTCGGTCCCACCCTCGTCTGGGGCGCCTCCCCCCAGTGTCCTCCTGCCGTCGTCCCCGGCAGCGCCGACAGCTGCTACTCTGGCGTCCGCTTCTGGTGGACGGGGGCGCGAAAGGGGCAAGGTCCCCGCTACTGTCGAAGCTGATCATCCTCCTCCGCAGAGGGTCCCACGGCATGGTCTATCCTCGCAGCCCGAGAACTCACCGGCGGGGATGCCAGGTGTCTCGGGCATTGTTGACCTCATGGTGCGGAGTGCTCGCTGGCATGAGCACGTTGGGGAGCTCAGTCCCGAGACTGTACATGAGCTGACGGCTGTCTCCGCGAGGAGCGTGTGCCTGGTCATCAGCGTCGTCGGGCTGTGAAGGCACCGCTTCCTTGATGCTATCCGCGAGCTGGCGGCCAGTCGGGCAATTCAGGTGGAGGCCGAAGGGCGTTTGAAGGAGTCCAAAGCTGCGAATGCCAGACTTTAGGAACTGTTGTCCCAGCTGGAGTGGCCCTGGCTGGAATGGAGTGCGACCGGGACTCCTTTCGGGCGCGGGCTGATGCGGCTAGAGAGCGGGCGACCAAGCTGGATGTGGAGGCCCGAGCAAGGGAGGCCCGCGGCCAGGAGATCGATGCAGAGCTCGCCAGGCTACGCATGTCTTTGTCTTTGGCTGACGAGGAGGCTGTGGAGGCCTTCCGCTCCTCCTCGGCTTATCGGGCCGAGCTGACGGAGGTGGCCCTGGAGTACTACGGGCCAGCACATGACCGCGACTTTCGGGAGGGCTGAACGCTACCTTGAAGGCCACAGCATGGCACTTTGACCTTGTGGCCCTGGTCCTCCCTCCTCCTTCAAATCCCTACGGCTCGGAGGCCGATGACGATGAGGAGGGGCCCGACCCCGTAGAGGTGGGCGCCGAGCGATCGGTGTTGAGCGCGGGTGAGAGAGCACCCGCGGATGTTGCTGTGGTGGACTTGATCAACGAGCCACCTTCTCCTAGTGTTGTTGCTGCACGTGCGCTTGCTGAGGCCAGGGCACGTGATGATGTAACCGGGGAAGGTCCTTGAGGGGATGCCCCTAGCTATCTTTTCCTTTCTTTGCGCTTTCCGAGGCAGTAGCCTCTTTTTGTAGTTTCTTTTTCTGGAAATAAAAACCTTCCTTTTGTCTGCAAATTTTGAGATTTCTTTCGTGTACTTCCCTCCTCCTGAACTGTCACGAGATCCTCTAGGGATATGAAGCGGCGTCCTTGGTGAGGGCTCCGAGGGAGCGCAACTTTTGGGATCCGTCGCTTCGATTTCCACGGATTTGATTGAGGCGGTAAGAGTCCTCATACTCCTGGGGACTTCGCCTTCTCTATAAATGGTGGCTTTTGCTGCGTTCTAGCGATTAGCTCTGCACTAGAGAACCCTTGTAGGTCACCCTCTTAGAGAGTGATATCAGGGGAGTCAGGTACTTCGTCGGATGATGAATTTCTGCAAGCTCGTCGTCAACCCTTGGTCCTCCGGAGAAACCCAACGTCGGTACCATGGCGGCCGTGGCCTGAGCCTAGGGAGGGTGTCCCTGCTCCTGAGCAGTACAGGCTCGGGTACATGGACGGCTGGCGGGAGGCCTTGGAGAAGGTCGAACGCTTGTATGCTGGCAGGGGAGTCCTGCTTCTGGAGCTGGATAAGTTCCATCCTTGAAGGGACGGGAAGTGTCAAGGTATTGCTATTTTCCATTCCTTAGCTAGTTCCCTTCGCTTGTCTTCGCGGTATATAACAGTTGTTTGCTCCTTTCAGGTGCTTGGTGAGATGCTCCTCGTTGTTGGAACATCTTCCTATCTTCTAGTAGGAAGGATCATAAGGAAGGATGGGTTCTGTTTTCCATTCTTCCACTTGGTAGGCACGGTCGTATGGCTTGGACGACGGCAATGGGCTCCTCAGTTTATTGGCATGGCCAGTACGTCCCTCCTCGCCACTGACGGGGACTCGTCGCACGCTGTCCGCGGTAAGATACAAGACAACCTCTCCATTCAAGGGAGGCGCTGGTGGCAGCCAGGGCAGCGGGGCCTTGTTCGCCAGTTTGGAGGCACGGCCGGTACGCTGGTGTGGCCTTCCTAATGTGTTGGCCTTGTAGTACCGCATCTCCCTGTTGGCTTGAGTCGGTCTGCTGGTTCCCTGGAACGGGTGGACCTTGCTATCCTTCTTCCAAGTAGGGGCGGCCGGAGCCGCTGGCCTAGTTTTCAGTGTGCAGGCCTTCTACCAGTGGAGCCTTTTGTTGGCCTGGGGGGTTTTGTCCCTCTTCTCTGGCATAGGAGGCTTCTCCGTAGGTACCCTTCCACAGATGAAAAATGGGTACCTGGCGCCTGCTCGGAGATTCAGCATGATCGTTGGCAAAGGACGACGTCGAAGAAGCGAGTCACTGGAGTCATATGTCGCCACCATCGAGCACGTCTTATCTCTCCTTGTACTTGTATTTGGCCCATGCGAGGGTATTTTGCCAATATCTAGCAGCTTGTATTCTGACTTAAGAAATATCAATTCTTTATTTTGAGCTAATACTGTTGTGTACCTTTCGTTGGAGTGCTACTGCGTGCTTTCTAGGTGATCCTCTGTGCTCGCATTCCACAACTTTCGTGTCCTTCACAGGAACCCTTAAGTTTCCACTTTATTTTCAAGGGGAGCGGTGCTCGCCTTTAGGGAACCCTTAGGTTACCTCCTTATTTTCAAGGGGAGCAGTGCTCGCGCATCTAGGGAACCCTTAAGTTACCTTTTTATTTTCAAGGGGAGCAGTGCTCACGCCTCTAGGGAACCCTTAGGTTACATTCTCGTTTTCAAGGGGAGTAGTGCTCGGGCCTCTAGGGTTACCTTCTCGTTTTCAAGGGGAGCAGTGCTTGCGCCTCTAGGGAACCCTTAGGTTACCTTCTCATTTTCAAGGGGAGCAGTGCTCGCACCTCTAGGGAACCCTTAGGTTACCTCCTCATTTTTGAGGGGAGCAGTGCTCGCGCCTCTAGGGAACCCTTAGGTTACCTTCTAGTTTTCAAGGGGAGTAGTGCTCGCGCCTCTAGGGAACCCTTAGGTTACCTTCTCGTTTTCAAGGGGAGTGTTGGCCTAGAGAGATGGCGGATAAGAAGGGGGGTTGAATTGTCCCCTTGCTGAGATGGCGGATTTTAAAAACTTTCTTAACTAATTACAACGGAAGTAAAACTAACAGTGTTGATTAACTAAAACTCAAGTGAGATTACAATGTTCTCTCAAAATTTCTGATCTCACACGGATAGTTAATGCAACTTATCAAAGAAATTAAGCTCAACACAGATAACGGAGGTAGCAGTGTGTGATAGTGTAGTGAATTAAAAACATGTATAATGGACCTATGAATGGAGATAGAGGAAATGACAATCACACAGGCAATCACACAAGACACAAGGATTTTTAGGTGGTTCGGGACCACGACGGGCTCCCTACGTCCACCCCTCACCCAACCGGGTGAGGCTTCACTCCACGCTACGAAACGTAGCAACACGGGGACGAACCCCAACCACACACGCTGCTTCCATAGCAATACATGCACGGGGACAAGCCCCAACATGCTGCCACTGCAGCACACACACACACAACGTCGGGGAACACGCCCCGGACACTGAACCACATTGAGTCATAGCTCCGTCCACACACACACAGTAATATATCAAGTTTAACAAACTGAAGGATGAACAATAAACGCTTACACAAGATTTAGATCAAGAAAACCAACACAAGCAAGTGGGTGACAGATATAGAACTTTTCCCTTTCATTTTCCAATGGGTGTATTAAAATCTCCCTTGAAGTCCAAGTTAGAGGAAGTCAAATCCACAGGGTGTCGGAACAGCCGTTTGTCTTCCTTGAGGGTTGAAGGTGTACTCCTTCAAATCCCACACTCCAAACACTCCTCCAATCACCAAGAACAGATGCGTCCTTCAAGGCCCTTTACTCTCCTCCTTGCTCTTCTTCATCTTGAAGAATAGATAGAAATAATAAGCCCAAACTTTAAGCTAATCTCAAACAAGAATATAGAAATGAATGATTTAGATATCTCCTTAATCTTCACACAACTCGGAGATAAAATAGAAGAGTGCTTTAGAATGATAAAATAGTGAGAGAAGAGCTCAGCCCCTTTAATAGATACGCCCAAGCCAGCAACCGGTGAAGAGAGTAGCGATGGCTTCCTCCAGCTTCAAGCTCGGGATCATGAGACGCGGTTGTTGGCGGCTGTGTCTTCCTTCTCCAGTCGATGCAAGCACCTTCTTCACGTTCTGCCTCTCTCTCTCCTTCTTCTTTCTTGCAAATAGATGGAATGTGTTAGCACAAGGGGATTCTCCTCTCCCGATGGAAATCGCGGCCTTCATATACAAGAGGGAAAACAATAATGAAAGACCACAATACCCATGTTAAAACCCTTCTAAACCACACCTAAGACAAGGGTTAAACCCTAAGGCTATAGGTGTAAAAAAACCCAAGCAATCGGATCATGTTATGGGTATTTCGCAAACAATCCGAAAAACTCGTTTCGGATGAACCAGAGAAAGTGTCGACTCATGAAGTCGACACTTTTCTAATCTCATTCTGTCCCGTTTGTAAAAACAGGACTCAGAGTCGACACTTTTTGTCGAGAGTTCTTCCAAAAGATAGAAATCAACTCCCAGGACAAAAGTGTCGACTCACAAAGTTAACACTTTTTGTCAGCATATCAGAAATCAACGCAGACATCACCTATTGAAAAAAGTGTCGACTCATAGAGTCGACACGTTTACTGACAGAATTGAAAACTCAATAAAACTCAAATGAAACCCTATAAATCCTCTCCCAAACATTAAAAACAAATAACCATTTATTGAAACATTGTATTGGCATACATTAAAGAACGTTCCAACATAATCCAATGAGAGTGACAAGTATATTGAATTTCAAACCATTAACTCCTCAACTATCAAATGAAATCAATTGAAACCATGACTAATGAATCAACCCAATCTAGGCCCATGGAAATGCATATAACCATAAACTTGTACCAGGGATCCAAGGGATTGCAAATAAGAGTCTTACCATGGACTCCAAAGAGTTGTTAGCAAAGTGGAACCTGTACATTCCGGAAATTCAGATTTATATCAGTCTTAAATACAAGCAAGTGAATGCTCAAATACATTGGCATGGCTTGATTAACCTTCATATATTCATGAGTTCACATATCAAATAATGATTCAAGCAAGCCAACCATGAATACCGAGTTGAGACTTTAATGAAAGCAAGGGAAACCTAGTTCATGAGAAATTCTTCCAACACATTCATGGAAGCTATAGATCAGATTGAGAAATGACATCTTACCATGAATCATTTTGTTTGAATGCAATGTGGACCTGCACTAAGTGAAAACAAACCACTTAGTTTGATCTTCAAGTAATGCAGATAAGTGCACAAGTCCAAGCACATGAAGGTCTGTGCATGTCATGGACAGAGTCTGTGCATAGTATGCACAAAGTCGGTGCACATTGTGAAACCTATAGACAAGGTCGGTGCATCTTATATAAAACAACCTATAACAGTGGACGATGCACATTGAGCTACCAAAATCTCAGGTAGGGGCACGGATAATTTGACATGTATTTCCATGACTTAAACCCATCATATAAACCAACATGGAAACTAGTTTCTCATACAAATTTAATCAGATTTCTGCATGAAGGAACCAGGACTTGTTACCATCTAAACAATCCAAAATAAGGAACAAGGCTCAAAGAGCCAGGGGTCGACCCTTGCAGTGGGAAAGAAAGGATCTGCCAAAAGGCAGTCTGGTTCAACCCAAGGACATCCAATCCCATTCAACCACACCAAGGGCCTTATGACCCTCAATGAAAACATGATCTTTCCAGAAATAACATGCATTTGAGAATCTTGAAAGCTTGATAAATCACATATGAATGTTATGCATGAGAGCACCAAATTAGAAATGCATGAAGTGTTTGCTTAAGACCCCATTTATGATTTTGAAGAATCAAAAGGATTTGTCCATGAAAAACCATGTGGAATTCCTAAGCAGCAAGATAAGGTTGATGCACATGAACATGCAGAGCACTAAGGTGGAGACATATGATGCTCAAGTCTGAGCATATGAAATATACATCAGTGCCATGAGGAATAGGTCAACTCCCTGAATGGGTGAGGTTGACTCTTCAGACCACAGAAGTCCAAACATCCAAACCTACAAAACAAGATATCAATAGTAAGCTCCATAACAGAAAATGATCAATGAGTATTTTTCATAATATTTTCACTTTTATTCATATGCAAATCACACAATATATTGGAATCATCAAAACCATTGTCAAAGACAAAGATGGGCGCATAGAACCCAACAGGGAGCAGTGCTCGCGCCTTAAGGGAACCCTTAGGTTACCTTCTCATTTTCAAGGGGAGCAGTGCTCACGCCTCTAGGGAACCCTTAGGTTACCTTCTCATTTTCAAGGGGAGCAGTGCTCGCACCTCTAGGGAACCCTTAGGTTACCTCCTCGTTTTCGAGGGGAGCAGTGCTCGCGCCTCTAGGGAACCCTTAGGTTACCTTCTCATTTTCAAGGGGAGCCGTGCTCGCACCTTTAGGGAACCCTTGGGTTACCTTTCGTGGGCAACTTACCTTAATGGGGTATGACTGGTGACGTTTCACTAGAAGTATTTCCTGAGGTTGACGGAGTTCCACGTCCTGGGCACCTCTCTCCCCCCCAGTGTCACTAGCCCGTACGCTCCTTTGCCGAGTGCTTCGGTTACCTGGTACGGGCCCTCCCAATTCGGTGTGAGTTTTCCTGTGGCCCCCCGTGGGTCAGCCACGCTTGCTCGCCGTCGAACAAGATCTCTGATGTCACGTCCCGAGCCTTTATTACAGCGGAAGACTAGCTCGAGGAACGTGAATAGTCGGCATGGTAAGCCTCTTCCAAGCAAGAATGATCAGAGCGTAAGATAATCACACATAAAAATACAATTGCACAATAATTTACTCAAACTCCAGCTTTATTTCATCAGATCAAAATATTCAAATACAATAACTTTTCAACCTTCTTTAATCCATCAGACTCAAGAAAAAGGAAATTACAAAGACTCGATCTAAACAAGATTTGACTTTCTTAAGTCTTCACTCTCATTTTGATATGACTTTCATTCTCTCTCGGACCCGCTACTTGTATAACTCGAATCCGAATTCGAATCACTTCCATCTCTTGAAAAGATTATAAATAGGTAATGTCACGTCCCGACGCGGAATATCGGGACCGGCAGTAGAAAACGCTAGTAAAGATAACATGCTAAAGTAAGAATTAACATAACGTAATGAACAAAATAACTCTAAGTCTATTAAAAATACCATCAAACTGACTTAAACATAATCAAACATAATCTCTACTCGACTCCGTTACAATAACTAACACAAGTTCTAAGGCATAGCTAGATGTAAAACAACTATAACAATCTCAACATAATGACTAGCTGATACACTCCAAATCATCACTCTTGCCCATTCCCATCCATCTGTGAATCTTCACCTGAGCTGCCTGGAAAAGGGGGGAAAACAACTATATGAGCGAACGCTCAGTAGGTAACAACAGGCAAGTGTAAGTGATTAACCAATTAATTATATGTATGAAACGGAAGAAAAGAAATAATGACCGAATGAAACAACATAATAGAAGAAAGTGCTAAAGAATGGAATGGAGTAACAATATGGCAGAATGATATTACTACAAGAATTGTAAGTTAAGAACAATATATATAACAGAAAGTTGTAGGATATTGGCTAAGAAGCAAGAATATAACCAAGTAGAACACGATTCAAGTAAGAGATCATTGTCATAGACATCACGCTAGTCATGCACTCGGTGCAATGTCTCACCATGTCATTACAAACTCCCATGGGCACAAGTACTTTTCGGGTGCTCTCCCCAGAACCAGACCGGGCCCCTATGATGCGTTGGCATTGATTTATTGGATCCAAGATCCTAAGTTCCGTCTAGACTTTAATCAAGTTAAATGGCCAATTATAATCAAGTACAAACTTACCTCGGAACATCCCAAGGCTAAGTTGAAGAGATACTGTCCAGAATTTCTATCCAGGAGTTCAAATTATCAAGAACCAACATGTTCTTGGATTCAAAACCATAAAACACGGAGAAAACTAGTCTC
Organism: Amorphophallus konjac; assembly: GCA_022559845.1. Taxonomy (NCBI): domain Eukaryota; kingdom Viridiplantae; phylum Streptophyta; class Magnoliopsida; order Alismatales; family Araceae; genus Amorphophallus; species Amorphophallus konjac. The sequence continues at coordinate 217,846,922 of CM040118.1, forward strand.
TGGATGATATGCGGTTCCTACTGGACCGCTCAAGACTTGTGCGGTCGACACTGGGCCGCACTAACAGCAACTGGGCTGAGGTTTAGCCCTCGGGGGTCAAGGTTGAACGGATGAAAAAGGGTTGCTCTTCTATATGCACGGTAAGTATTAGGCCGCACAATGCCAGAAGTTTACAAAATCGAGGACAAGATATATGGTCCTGACAGAGCCACTCATTAGTTGGACGGTCCATTATGGGCCGCCTGTCAGATGTACGGGCCATTACTGGTCGCACAACATAGGGCCAAACCAAAATCTAGAAATTCAGCCAAGTGGGCTCCCGGGCTGCCATAGGTAGGGTGGAACTGAACCAGAGTCCAGCCCACTGTCTGCTGGTCGGCCTAGGGTCTACTGGGCTGATCAAATCAGGATTTGGCTGAAGTTGGATCAAGGATAATCAGCCAAGACAAATTGGCATTAACCAGGGATGAATGGTTGCCACTGGCCCGTTCAGGGGTATATGCGGATCACAAATGGCCGCTCAAGTCTCTGTTAGTCCAATTCGGACTAACTCAAATCACAGCGATGCAATTGAGTCCAATTCAATTCTAGGGGATAATATGGTTCTTGATTAACGGTTATAACAAGTGTAAACCTAATAACCATTTCAATTATAAAGGATGCACAATTAAAATTGACATTCATTGGAAAGATGAATCAAGATCAAGCTCAAATTAAATAAATCAGTAAGAATTATTTACTGTCATGAATTATAGTTTATTGGGTGTGTTACTAACATGCCATTAACCACTAATCTACTAACATAACATGCTGAAATGATAATAAATCTGTTCTGTTACAGACGTGTGGTCGGTTCTGGACCTTACATCCCCATGAACGGTCACAGACAGACCGCGCATGCCCCCTCAGGTCCGAAGGCCTGCTGGAGATGGACGGTCGATAGGGTGCCGCTGGAAGGGATGTGCGGTCTGGAACTGGCTGCAGGACAGACATGCGGTTGGTATCCGGCTGCACGTACCAGGGAAACGATCAGATATTGAAACATATAAACGGTAAAGAGCGGGCCGCCTGTCTTGGATGTGCGGTCTATCGTGTGGCCGCACAAGGCCAGACAGGTCACTGCCCCTTTGCCTTGCCTGACTCCGGCGATGTTTCTAGGGTCAGAACTAAAACATGAAATTCGGACGATATAAAGCATGGAATTTGGGGCTTTTACTACCAAAAGAAAGAGCACAAAAAACTATACAAGATGCATGAATCAATTTTATGTTTACATCCTGAAATTGCTACTTAATCGAAAGGGGACAATTATAACCCTAGATGTGACATGCTTCTACTAAAACCTAAAATTCTCGCAGAACACTTGATAAAATTTAGGGCTTTCTACATCAATGAAAAGTTGACACGATGCTACTTCCAACCATATGTTATTTGTAGGGTTTGGCTTGCTACCACCTACCTGAATCGGATGAAGAAGGAAGGAGAAAGAAAACCCAAGACGCCGATACACGCAGCCACTAATCGCTGGAGATCTCCCTTGATCCAACTCCTATGCAGCCGCCGCTGGTTCTAAACGATTCTAGGGTTAGAGAGCTTCATTTTAATAGGTCACACACCTTCTGGAGGGTTCTATGCGCGGAGTATTCATCCACGCATGTCGGGTTGATGTGAACGCCGCCGTAATTGTTGACGTGCCAAAACTCCACTGATTGCATCTCCTAGGGTTAGGGTTTCGAGAGATTAAGAGAGGGTAAATGATCCTCTCATCCTGGCCTTTCATTTGCCACCGGTTTGGGCTCATTTGATGGAGTATTGGGCTCGAATTTGGCGTTTCAAGGTATAGTTACCTAAGTGTTCAATTTGGGCTCAATCCACTAATTCGGCCTACTTACAGATTTTATTTGAGTTGGCCATAGAAGACAAGTTTGTTAAACGTGTTATCCTCTACAAGAATATAATTTTTATGGATTTTTATAAAATGGTCGAAATCTAGCTTATTCTATTTATTAAGGAATTTCTAATTATAAAGTTTCTAGTTAATTTCTAATTAATTTCTTGAAAAATTGGGGTATTACAGGTAATGAGCACACTTACCCAGTAGGTATCTTCGCATCAACGTGAAGGCACTATTAAAGTAATTAATGTCTTTAGCTCTAAAGAATAAGGTAAAATCATACGAATGTGATTAACCCAAAGTAACATGATATTATCAAGTTTGAGATACGAGAACGTGAATTTGATCAAGTAAAATCAAATAAGAATGCAATAATGGCCTTTCATGAACAAGAATGTACTAGAAAGTCATGTAACAAGCAAGTAAGTACTCTTCGCTTAATAGCAAGTACTTCGTGAATTTTTGTGGAATATCACTTTATGGATAATTCTGTGATTATCGTGATTTCTGTGATATCGTGATGTCGTGGATTTTAACTTATTTATAAACAAAGTACTCCCAGTGCAATGCGACGTCAGTAGCATCATACCCCATGGTTTATAATAGTATGTTTCCGCAATCAGTCGAGGGGACTAGCATATACCCCTTGAACACAATCAGTGCTCGATTGCATCTTCAAGTATAAATCAAGCTACTTCCATGCATGTAAACAATGTGGCCAAGAATGTTTAATTTCAACAATAATTCATAATAAAGTAATCAATTATAAGAATGCTTCTATTTCAAACAAGGAATTTCAATAAACATATTAAAACTAGGTTACGCCATGGAAATAAATCGGTAGCATAACGGTACATTCCTTAACTTTCATAATTTTATTAATTCATTTTAATAAAAGTGACATGTCCTAGAAATTCAATAGTCCTTTCTAGGATCATATAGACACATTAACCCTTGGGTCAAACCCTTGGGTTAACTGAACTTAGCGGTCTATAACTGGGCCGTTACATGAACGTGACGGTCTAGTATTGGACCGTTAGAATGGGCTGAATCCAGATTGAATAAATTGGACTCGGTAATGTGACGGTTGTATACTACACCGTTATATGTGCCTGATGGTCGAGTAATAGGCCGTTACATTGACAGAATTCAAAAACTTTGGTAGTGCTTTTCTAGATAATTGGGCTTTAATGGTACAACCAACTCGGCGTCCTAGTGAGAATCTCAGGCTCGCAGAGAATTACGGAGGCCTTGAAACAAGATTTCCTAGTCTATTGGAAGGAATATCCAATAGAGAGGTCCTCAAGTTTAAGAATGTGTTCTTATAGTGCAAAAGTGTAACTAGTGGACACATACCGAAGTATACGCCACGTACGTAAGGAAAATACGAAAGAATGTGTAACGATGTGAAACCATGATAAACTCCGTCAATATAACATTTAAAATCATGGTTTTAATACAAAACTATAGAGTTTAGCAAATGAAATTAACATATGCTTAAAATAACTCAAAGTGCTTTAGACATGCACCTCCAATCATAAATCAATAATAAATTCAAAGTCATGAAAACATGTCAAACTTAGCTATCTAGGCTTTATTTATAAGCTAATATTGACTGTTTTCGATTCTGTCTCAGGTTGACTGAACACAGCACTCTGGCGGTCTATGATAGCCGCGTCACAGTGATGTGGCGGTTTATCATGGAATCGTCAGAGGGTTGTGACACTCTGATGCTAGTCTGTCAGAGATTACAGAGAAACTTAAGTGTGACAAGAGGTCTGACGGTTTATCGTAAGGCCGTTACAGTAATCTGACGGTCTAATTATAATCCATCAGAGCACTGCTGATAGTAAAAAGGGCTAAGGTTTAAAACATCTCATGCATGAAGAATCAAAACAAATAACTACTCTAGTCATGACAAAATGAAGGATAGGCCATCTAGATGCATGATTTACAATGAATTAACAAGAGAATATCTTTTATCTTTAATTTAGGCTAAAGATATGCATGTATGCATAGACCAAACAAAAACATGAAATTCATGGTCTATAGTGTAAGAAATCAAACAAAACCAGAGGGCTTTTACTCCTATCATGATGTTCTTGCCATTCATGAGATAACATACCCCTTTCTTGGGCTTTCAACTTTCAATTCGGGACTGCAAGACACGCCCTTGTTCTTCACTTTTTGTGAGTTTTCAGCAACTTCACATCGCTATAACTCTGTAATCCCTTGACCTAATGACGTGAAATTTGGAGGGTAAGAAGATGAAACTAAGGGGAATAAAAAGTTCTAAAGAATCAAACTATAAATACCTCGTTTAGGTGTTCTAATCTCTTGATCTTCAGCGGACTTCTGCTAAGATTCCTGGGTCGCTATAGTTGAACCAGCAACTTTGCAAGGTTCTAGCACCTTGTGTAGTCGATCTCCTAGCATAAACATTTGGGAGCTGTTAGTCCTAGGTATTATAAACAAAAGTTTCTAAAGAACCTACCCCAAATACCATGTCTTTACCTTGATCCCACGCAGGCCAAAGTAAGGGTCGCTCAGTCAAAAACTGGGTACTATTTATAGGATTTGGCTAGGGTTTCATGGATTAGGTCGATTCTAGAGTCCTTAGTTAGCCAAAACCTGATCCCTAAGAGTCCTTAGTAACCTTACATGTTCTCCCAATTAGGTCTCTAGTAGATAGGATCCCAAAGATCTAATCTTTTTGCGTGTTCTTCCTTTCACGGAACTGACAGAGTGTAACGGTCGACTCTTGGTGCGTCAGAGCCCTGTGACGGTCGCACGATAGACCTCTACAGCTACTTTACACAGAATTCAAACTTAATAGAACTATTTTATTATTTTATCCTTATAATTATCTAGTAAAAGGGTATTTATCCTTATATTCCGAGGATAAATTAATTAACCTTCTAGAATATGGGCCTAACTTAATAGGCTTGGTCCTTAACTCTTCTGGGTTTTACTTATCAAAGCAGGATTAATTATTTAGAATAATTGGGCCTTTAATCCCAATATTAGTTCATTTAAGCTTTATAAATTCCTAATAAATTCTAGAAAAATCTTAAAATAATTCAAAAATTATTTATATAAATTTTGGGGCACTACACCCTCCCCCACTTAGAAGAATTTGGTCCCTAAATTCAATACATGGATTATATGGAGAGTGTACTTACAGTTGAATAATTTTGGGAATCTTTTCCGCATGGCTTCTTCTGTTTCCCAAGTTGATTCAAATGGCCATGATTTCTTCCATTGAATCTTTACCATAGGAATAGCTTTATTCCGTAGTCGACGCACTTCCCGTTCTAGAGTCTTTATTGGTGTTTGCTTGTACGTCATATCCTTCTGAATCTCCAAATTATCGTAAGTGATAGCATGGTAAGGATCATATACATACTTTTTCAGCATAGCGATGTGAAATAGGTCATGAACTCCTGCTAATTGTGGAGGTAAAGCCAATCTATAAGTCACTTCACCGACCCTTTCGAGAATTTCAAATGGGCCAATGAACCTTGGAGTTAGCTTGCCTTTGATGCCAAATCTTCGAATATCACGACTCAGAGAAACCTTCAGATACACATGATCTCCTACCTGAAACTCCAAGTCGTGCCTTCGATTGTCTGCATAAGATTTTTGCCTATCTTGTGCCATTTGCAATCTTTCTCGAATGAGCTTAATTTTCTATGAAGAATGCCTAATAATGTCGGGGCCTAGAAATTGCCTTTCCCCTATTTCATTCCAACATATTGATGATCTATAGCTTCTTCCATATAAAACTTCAAACGGTGCCATCTGTATGCTGGCCTGATAACTGTTGTTATATGCAAATTCTACCAGAGACAAGTGATCATGCTAACTTCCTCCAAAATCAATAGCACAAGCCCTCAGCATATCTTCTACTACTTGATTTGTTCTTTCAGTCTGACCATCAGTTTGTGGATGAAATGCTATGCTAAAATTCAATATAGTCCCTAGTGAATGTTGTAGACCCTTCCAAAACTGTGATATGAATCGAGGATCTCTATAAGATATAATAGTGACATGGACACCATGTAATTTGATAATTTCCCTCATGTATAATACTGCTAGAATATCCACAGACCATCGACATTTTATTGGTAGAAAATGTGCAGATTTAGTCAATCGGTCTATGATCACCCAGATACCGTCGTGTCTGCCCCTGGTCTTAGGTAAACCGATAATAAAATCCATTCCTATACTTTCTCACTTCCATGCTGGAATATCTAAGGGATGTAATTTACTTGCGGGTCTTAAATGCTCTACCTTTACTTATTGACAAGTGAGACAACGGGATACGAAATCCGCCACTTCTCTTTTCATGTTAGGCCACCAGAAGTTCCTTTTAAGATCTTGATACATTTTTGTACCACCTGGATGAATGGTGTACTTGGACTTATGTGCTTCTTATAGGATCAGTTTCTTAGTATCAACATGATCCGGTATACAAATTCGATCTTTGAATAATAACCTTCCATCATTGGTGATAGAGAAATCCGGCCTTTGCTCAATATTGGCTTTAATTTCCAGTAATACGGGGTCATTGTCTTGTAGCTTGACCAGATCTTCTATTAATGTAGGTTGAGCTCGGATATTGGCTATAAAACAATCTTCTTCCTTCATGTCAATATCTAAGTTCAATTGAGCACATTGAGGAATAAGATTAGTCATACTAATCATAAGACTTGACAATCTTCATATTGGCTTCCGTCTGAGTGCATTAGCTACAACATTGGCCTTGCCAGGATGATATTGAATAGAAAAATCAAAGTCTTTGAGACATTCTAACCATCTCCTCTACCTCATATTTAGCTCCTTTTGAGAGAATAAGTATTTCAAGTTTTTGTGGTCCGAGTAGACCGTGAACTTATCTCCATAGAGATAATGGCGCCGGTTCTTTAAGACGAAAATAACAGCTGCTAGTTCTAAATCATGCACGGGATAATTTTCCTCGTGACGTTTCAATTGTCTTGAAGAATAATAGATTACCTTTTCATTTTGCATGAGGATGCACCCTAAGCCAATGCCAGATGCATCCGTATATACTTCGAATCCACCACCTTCCACCGGTAGTGATAGAATAGGAGCTGTAGTAAGATGGCTCTTAAGAGTTTGAAAACTCTCTTCACATTCCTCTGACTAGACAAAAGGATTTTCTTTTCTTGTGAGTCTAGTTAAAGGAACAGCAATTTTTGAGAAGTCCTTAATGAACCTCCTATAATAACCAGCTAGACCCAGAAAACTCCTTACTTCTGATACAGTCGTTGGACGGCTCCAGTTTCTGACAGCTTCTACTTTAGAAGGATCCACAGTGATACCTTCTTTTGAAATAATGTGACCTAGGAATGAAACTTCCTGAAGCCAGAACTCACACTTGTTAAGCTTGGCATAAAGTTTATGTTCTCTAAGTGTTTGCAAAGCTATCCTCAGATGTTCTTCATGTTCCTCTTTTGTCTTGGAATATACCAGGATGTCATTAATGAAGACGGCGATGAATTGGTCCAGATATGGCTGGAAAATATTGTTCATAAGTTCCATAAATGCTGCTGGGGTATTTGTTAACCCGAACGGCATTACCACAAATTCATAGTGGCCATAATGACTTTGAAAAGCCAATTTATAAATGTCTTCTTCTTTAATTCTAAGCTGATGATAACCTGATCTGAGGTCTATCTTAGAGAAAAACTCCGCTCCTGAAAGCTGATCGAAGAGCTCATCAATACGCGACAACATATACTTATTTTTGATTGTAAGTTGATTCAGTCGCCGGTAGTCTATGCATAGCCGGCCTGGGCCATAGTTTGTAATGCCTGAGTAGGGCCGGCAACCGTTTGTTGCATGCCACCCCAATCTACGCGATGAGCCATTGTAATAATGAGGTAGCTGAGAGAAATAACAAATTGTTAATTCTCATGGAATTAGAAAGAGATTAATCTCAAAACTAATCAACTATCTTATCCTGGGCTCTACCCAATTCTCGCATGGGTGAGGAAGCCTCTTCCTTAGTTCATAGGTAGGGGTCCTTAAGCCTTGGACTTATCCTATGACGTGTCTATTTTCCCTAAGTCCTAAGACTCAGTGTTCTGATACCAACTTAATTGTCATGCCCCGAGCCTTTATTACAACGGAAGACTAGCTCGAGGAACGTGAACAGCCGACATGGTAAGTCGCTTACAAGCAAGAACGATCAGAGCGCAAGACAATCACACATAAAAATGCAATTGCACAATAATTTACTCAAACTCCAGCTTTATTTCATCAGATCAAAATATTCAAATACAATAACTTTTCAACCTTCTTTAATCCATCAGACTCAAGAAAAAGGAAATTACAAAGACTCGATCTAAATAAGATTTGACTTTCCTAAGTCTTCACTCTCATTTTGATATGACTTTCATTCGCTCTCGGACCCGCTACTTGTATAACTCGAATCCGAATTCAAATCACTTCCATCTCTTGAAAAGATTGAAAATAGGTAATGAGCACACTTGTCCAGTAGGTATCTTCGCATCTACATGAAGGCACTATTAAAGTAATTAATGTCTTTAGCTCTAAAGAATAAGGTAAAATCATACGAATGCGATTAACCCAAAGTAACAAGATATTATCAAGTTTGAGATACGAGAATGTGAATTTGATCAAGTAAAATCAAACAAGAATGTAATAATGACCTTTCATGAATAAGAATGTACTAGAAAATCATCTAACAAGCAAGTAAGTACTCTTCGCTTAATAGCAAGTACTTCGTGAATTTCTGTGGAATATCACTTTGTGGATAATTCCGTGATTATCGTGATTTCCACGATATCGTGATGTCGTGGATTTTCACTTATTTATAAAGAAAGTACTCCCTGCGTAATGCGACGCCAGTAGTATCATACCCCATCGTTTATAATAGTATGTTTCCGACAATCAGTCGAGGGGACTAGTATAGAGCCCTTGAGCACAATCAGTGCTCAATCGCATCTTCATGTATAAATCAAGCTACTTCCACGCATGTAAACAATGTGGCCAAGAATGTTCAATTTCAACAATAAATTCATGATAAAGTAAGCAATTATAAGAATGCTTATATTTCAAACAAGGAATTTCAATAAACATATTAAAACTAGGTTACGCCATGGAAATAAATCGGTAGCATAACGGTACATTCCTTAACTTTCATAATTTTATTAATTCATTTTAATAAAAGTGACATGTCCTACAAATTCAATAGTCCTTTCTAGGATCATATAGACACATTAACCCTTGGGTCAAACCCTTGGGTTAACTGGACTTAGCGGTCTATAACTGGGCCGTTACATGAACGTGGCGGTCTAGTATTAGACCGTTAGAATGGGCTGAATCCAAAAAGAATAAATTGGACTCAGTAATGTGACGGTTATATACTGGACCGTTAGATGTGCCTGACGGTCGAGTAATAGGCCGTTACATTGACAGAATTCCAAAACTTTGGTAGTGCTTTTCAAGACAATTGGGCTTTAATGGTACAACCAACTTGACGTCCTAGTGGGAATCCTAGGCTCGCGGAGAATTACGGAGGCCTTGAAACAAGATTTCCTAATCCATTGGAAGGAATATCCAATAGAGAGGTCCTCAAGTTCAAGAATGTGTTCTTATAGTGCAAAAGTGTAACTAGTGGACACATACCGAAGTATACGCCACGTACTTAAGGAAAATAAGAAAGAATGTGTAACAATGTGAAACCATGATAAACTCCGTCAATATAACATTTAAAATCATGGTTTCAATACAAAACTATAGAGCTTAGCAAATGAAATTAACATATGCTTAAAATAACTTTTAGTGCTTTAGACTTGCACTTCCAATCATGAATCAATAATAACCTCAAAGTCATGAAAATAGGTCAAAACTTAGCTATCTGGGCTTTATTTATAAGCTAATATTGACTCTTTTCGATTATGTCTCGAGTTGACAGAACACAACACTCTGGCGGTCAAAGACAGGTGTGTCATGGTGATGTGGCGGTTTATCGTGGTGCCGTCAGAGGGTTGTGACACTCTAATTCTGGTCTGTCAGAGATTATAGAGAAACTTAAGTGTGACAAGAGGTCTAACGGTTTATCGTAAGGCCGTTACAGTAATCTGACGATCTAATTATAATCCGTCAGAGCACTGCTGCCAGTAAAAAGAGCTAAGGTTTAAAACATCTCATGCATGAAGAATCAAAACAAATAACTACTCTAGTCATGACAAAACGAAGGATAGGCCATCTAGATGCATGGTTTACAATGAATTAACAAGAGAATATCTTTTATCTTTAATTTAGGCTAAAGATATGCATGTATGCATAGACCAAACTAAAACATGAAATTCATGGTCTATAGTGCAAGAAATCAAACAAAACCAGAGGGCTTTTACACCTATCATGATGTTCTTGCCATTCATGAGATAACCTACCCCTTTCCTGAGCTTTCAACTTCCAATTCGGGACTGCAAGACACGCCCTAGTTCTTCCCTTCCTGTGAGTTTTCAGCAACTTCACGTCGCTCTAACTCCGTAATCCCTTCACCTAAAGATGTGAAATTTGGAGGGTAAGAAGATGAAACTAAGGGGAACAAAAAGTTCTAAAGAATCAAACCCTAAATACCTCGTTTAGGTGTTCTAATCTTCTGATCTTCAGCGGACTTCTGCTAAGATTCTTGGGTCGCTATGGTTGAACCAACAACTTTGCAAGGTTCTAGCTCCTTGTGTAGTCGATCTCCTAGCACAAAAATTTGGGAGCTGTTAGTCCTAGGTATTATAAACAAAATCTTCTAAGGAACCTACCCCAAATATCATGTCTTTACATTGATCCCACGCAGGCCAAAGTAAGGGTCGCTCAGTCCAAAACTGGGTACTATTTATAGGATTTGGCTAGGGTTTCATGTATTGGGTCGATTCTAGAGTCCTTAGTTGCTAAAACCTGATCCCTAAGAGTCCTTAGTAACCTTACATGATCTCCCAATTAGGTCTCTAGCAGATAGGATCCCAAAGATCTAATCTTTCTACTTGTTCTTCCTTTCACGGAACTGACAGAGTGTAATGGTCGACTCTTGGTGCGTCAGAGCCCTGTGATGGTCGCATGATAGACCGTTACAGCTACTGTGCGCAGAATTCAAACTTAATAGAACTCTTTTATTGTTTTATCCCCATAATTATCTAGTAAAAGGGTATTTATCCTTATATTCCGAGGATAAATTAATCAACCTTCTAGAATATGGGCCAAACTTATTGGGCTTGGTCCTTAACTCTTATGGGTTTTACTTATCAAAGCTAGATTAATTATTTAAAATAATTGGGCCTTTAATCCCAATACTAGTTTATTTAAGCTTTATAAATTCCTAATAAATTCTAGAAAATTCATAAAATAATCTAGAAATTTTTTATATAAATTTTAAGGCACTACATCTGGGGAAGAAGTGTCGCTCCTTAACCCGGGCATTATAATATTGAGCCAGCTTCTGCTGATATGCACCAAGTTTTACCTAGGCGTTGGTTCTTCCTTCCTCGAGCAAGTCCAGGTTCTCTTTCATTGCCTGGTTATTCCTGGCCTCATCAAAATATCCCACTCGTAACGAGGGGTTGGATATTTCCATCGGAACCACTGCCTCAGCTCCTTAGGCCAGATGGAAAGGCGTCTCCCCGGTGGCAGCCCTAGTGGTGGTCCCGTGAGCCCATAGAATATTGGGGATTGAATCGATCCATGCATCGCCTGCTTGGTCTAGGCGGGTCTTGATGCCATGAAGTAGAGTACGGTTGGCATTTTCCACCAACCCGTTGGCTTGGGGATGCCCCGCCGAGGTGTAGTGGTTCCAGATCCCCAACTCCGAGCACTTCTCCTGAAAGGTAGTGCTCGCGAACTGTCTATCGTTGTCGGTAGTGAGAACCTTGGGGATCCCAAACTGGAAAATGATGCAACGTAACATGAATTTCCAGGCTGCTTCGCTTGTTATCTTCCCCAATAGTTCGGCTTCAATCCACTTGGTGAAGTAGTTGATGGCGACTATGAGGAACTTCTTCCTTCCTTGTGCTTTAGCAAAGGGCCCCAGTATGTCGATCCCCCACCGAGCGAATGGGTGGGGCTCCGTCAAGGCGTGGAGCTGCGTCGCTGGTTGGTGGTGCATGTGGGAATACTTCTGGCATTGGGGGCACCTTCGGACATAGTTGAGGCAATCTTGTTGCAAGGTGGGCCACCAGTACCCTTGTCGGATCAGCGTCGTTGCAAGTGCTCACCCTCCCACATGGTTCCCGCAAAGTCCTTCATGGACTTCTTGGATGGCCTAGTCGGCCTCTGTGGGGAAGAGGCACTTGAGTAGTGGAGCTGAGAGGGACTGGCGGTATAGTCGTCCGTCCACCATGGTGAAGTGGGCCGCTCTTGCCTGCGTGCGTCGTGCCTCGGCGTGGTCGCTCGGGAGCTGTTGCCGAAGGAGGAAATCAAGTAGAGGATCCATACATAAAGGTTCGTAGTCAATGGCATTTACCTGGAGCGCTGGATCATCTATGCTTTGTGCTGATAGTTCTTCTATCAAGATTGATCTCGAACTGGAAACCGTAGTGGCTGTCGCTAGGCGGGAGAGGGAGTCTGCTCGGATGTTCTCCTCGCGCGGGATGTGGACCACTCCAAAGTGGGTGAATTCATTCGCCGCGGCCTTGGCCTTCTCTAAGTATTTCATCATGGAGGGATCGCGGGCTTCGAACTCCCCCCTGACCTGGTTGGCGATTAGCATGGAGTCGCTATATGCTCGCACACTTGCCGCCCCCAAGTGTTTTGCCATGGGTAACCCAGAGAGGAGTGCCTTGTACTCGGCCACATTGTTCGTGGTCGAGAAGTTGAAACACAAGGCGTACTGTGGCTCCACTCCTTCTGGCGAGAGTAAGCTCAATCCCACACTGCTGCCCGCAGCGCAGGATGATCTGTCGACATATAGTTCCCAGGCGGGACCCGAGGACTTCTCGGGTGAGTCTTCGGCGGGTAGGGTGCACTCAGCGGTGAAGTCTGCGAGTGCCTAGGCCTTGATCGCTGTCCTCGGTCGAATTTGATGTCGAATTCTCCCAACTCGATGGCCCACTTGACTAGTCTTTCGGACGCATCAGGGTTCTGAAGAATTTACCGGAGGGGCTGATCGGTGAGGACGGCGATCGGATGGGCCAGGATGTATGGCCGTAGCTTGCGAGTAGCTGTAATCAGTGCGAGGGCCAATTTCTCGATCCGTGAATATTAGAATTCTGGTCCTTGCAATGCTCGGTTGACATAGTAGACCGGCTTCATGACTACCGTCTCCTCTCGTGTGAGCACAGCACTCATGGTGCTGGGCGTTACGGATAGGTACAAGAGTAGATGTTCCCCCCCTTGGGGTTTGGCGAGGACAGGAGGTGTCGTCAGGTAGAGCTTCAATTCTCCAAATGCCTACTCGCACTCCTGGTCCCAGTCGATCCATCCTTTCTTCTCCGGTGCCATGTTGGCTTGCTTGATCAGTCGGAAGAAGGGTAAACATCGTTCGATGGCTCGGGATAAGAATCGGGCCAGAGCGGCGACGTGCTCGGTGAGGTACTGTACGTCCCTCACCTGTTTAGGTCGCTCCATCCCCAACACTGCTCTGATCTGATCGGGGTTGGCTTCGATTCCTCGGTGGGTGACGAGGAAACCTAGGAACTTGATTGACCGCAGCTCGAACGCACATTTAGTAGGGTTGAGTTTCATGTTGTACCTTCTGAGTGTGGTGAAGGTCTCCGCCAAGTCGCGCAAGTGTTTGGCTGCTCGGAGGCTTTTCACGAGCATGTCATCGATGTAGACCTCCATGTTGCGGCCGATCTACGAGTCAAACATATGGTTGACTAGGCGTTGATACGTGGCTCCGGCATTTTTCAGCCCAAACGGCATGCCGGTATAGCAGTACAAGCCGTGGTCGGTGATGAACGCGGTCTTATCTTGGTCGGGTCGGTGCATGCTGATTTTATGGTACCAAGAGTAGGCGTCGAGGAAGCTCAGCATTTCATGCCCGGCCGTAGCGTCGACTAGCTGGTCGATCCGTGGCATGGGGAAGCTATCCTTGGGCGTGGCTTTGTTGAGGTCGGTGTAGTCCACTCACATCCGCCACTTCCCGTTGCTTTTGGGCACCGGGACTACATTGGCTACCCAATCTGGATACTGGGTAGGCCGGTGCAGCCCTGATCATAATTTTTCTCTCACCTATTCCCTGATGATGGCTTGTCCCTCGGGGTTGCACCGCCTTCGACGTTGCGGTACCGGGCGGCAGGTGGGGTCCAACCTTAGTTGGTGCGTGATGACCTCTGGGGGAATTTCGGGAAGCTCATCCTCAGACCAAGCGAACACGTCCTGATTGGTCACGAGGAAGCTTGCGTACACTTGCTTATCATGCTCGGCCAAGGTAGCGCCAATCTTCAGTGATCTGCTTGGGTTGTCCCCAACCTGGATGAGGTATAAATCTTCGGCTGGCGCTCTCGTGTTCGGGCCCGGATCTTTGATCCACACCTTCTTTTCTGGAGGCACCTCTTCAGGACGTCGATCATGGAGACAAGGTAGCATCTTCTGGACTCCCGTTGATCACCTCAGACTTCCCCTACTCCGCGAGGGGTGGGGAACTTAAGCTTCTAGTGGTAGGAGGAAGGGATGCCTCGGAGCGTGCCGAGGATTCCTCGGCTGATGATGGCATTGTACCCTGTCATTGCCCGAACCACAGTAAAGATGGTGAGGAAGGTTACCTCTTTCGGTGCCGTCCCGAACGTGATCGGGAGCGAGATACGCCCTTCCGGGTGGACAATCGTGCCGGAGAATCCATACAGCGGCGTGTGCAATGGCGCTTGTAATGCCCCGGATTTTTTTTCGGATTATTTTAGTGGGCCTCGGAGTGTATTTTATGTTTTACACGTGTTTTTCCCAGATGTGCCTTCGGAACTCTGTGCAGGACGAACCGTGACGTTCTCTAACTCCGGGACTGTACCACTGCGTTGTGCTCCTCTCGAGGATCGCGGAGGTAATTTTTTGTAATTTTTTGAATTTCTAGAATTTTTGGATTTTCCTATATATATTAACCCTTTTCTCTCTCCCCCTCGCATTCTCTCTTTCTCACTCTCTCTCATCTCTTTCTCTCCCCCTCTCCCCGAGTGGCCGACAGTGGCGGAGGAGGGCGAGGCGGCGATGGCGGGAGGCGAGGAATGGGGAACGGGTTGAGGATCGAGGGCCGGTGCCATGTGGAAGCTCGGTAATGGGTTCGTGGAGCGGCGAGGGTTTCACGGTGTTTTCTTCGTGGATCGGCGAGCTCGGGGCGCGAAATCTTCGGTGGAGGTAGGGAGATGGACCCCCAGCTCGTGCTCTTCCTTTCCCGCGAGTTTTGTATGCCGTGGTGAGCTGAGCGGGTGTGTTTGGGGATTTTGGGAAAAATCTATGTTTTTGGGGTTGAGCGTCAATCCGCCGTTTCATTGCGTTTTTGGCCGATCCGAGGCCGTAGATGCATGCTAGGGGCTATTTGGGGGCTTCCCCCTTGTTTTCCCCCTCTCCCGTGGAGGTATGGGGGTGTGGGACGAGTTTTGGGTCGTTTCCCGCCGTTGTGTTCTCGGGACGGTGTGACGGTCCTTCCAGTGACCGTCACAGTCTGTGACGCACCAGGGTGGGTGCGTTACGTCCTGTGACGCGCCAGGGTGAGCGCATCGCAGGGTCCTATTTTGTCGGCAGGGTGTCGGTGGCTCTGGCGGTCTTACGATAAACCGCTAGAGGGTGTGACGCGCCTGGGTTCGACCGCTACGTGCCTTCTCATGTTTTCAGACCGTTGGGGTCACGAGTCTTCTGACGTGCCTAGGTAGGACCATCAGAGACTATGATGCGCCCGAATGGGAGCGTCAGAGCTGATGCATCCCATTCTTCTGACGCACCCAGGTAGGATCATCAGACGCTGTGATGCGCCGAGGGGTGAGCGTCATAGCCTGTGTTGTTCTGTCTTCTAACGCACCAGGCTTGGTCTGTTAGAGACTGTGACGCCCCAGGGTGGGTGCCTTACAGCCGTTGTTTCCCCTCTCGTGTGGCGCTCCTGCGTTGGACCGCCAGAGTGTTGTGACGGTCCAGCATTGACCGTTACAGACTGTGACAGCCCAAGGTTAGACCGTCAGGCTCTGTTTTGCACCGAGGTGTATTTTCGTGTTCACCGCTATCGTTTCGCGTTGTGTCGGTCCCTAGTCGACCCGGTCATGACCCAGTGGTCGACTTGCGGTCTTGCGAGTGCCCCAGACACCCGTGGGATTCTGTGTCCGTGTTTTGAGGGTGTCGGGAGGACCATGCTACCTTGTTTAACGTGCCCGTGGGTTTGAGAGTCCTGGTGGTTTCTCGCGTGTCGGGCTTTCGTGTTATGCTAGACCGAGTCACCGTGTGTCAGTGGGGGTGCGGTGGGGTCTCCCCCGCATGCCGTGAGTTTTCCTGGAAGATGATTCCCGAGTGGGCCACGTGTTTGGCCTTGGACTATGAGTCCAGTTATCGGCGTGTAGCTTGTGCGTTGCCCTGAGAATCATGCTTCTGTGCTTTCCGCATAGGCCACACGTATGGCCTTGGACTGCGAGTCCAGTTGCCCAGTCTGAGGATGGAGGGTTCCCGCCTTTCTCTGAGAGTGGGATTTGGTTTGGTGGCCTGTGAGCTACCTTGGGAACCGTGTTTCCACGTTTTTGTGTGGCCGGTGTGCAAGGCGCGTGGAGCGAGGTGTTGTTTATGATTGTAAGTCTGGCTGTGTCCCTCAGGATCGGTGCTTTCGTGAGAATCGAGGTTTTCTGTGGTGGGGCCCTGACAGCGTTATCAGTTGGTTAAGGTGTTCTTCTCCTGTGACTTGGTGCTAGTCCTGAATTTTGAGGATGAAATTCCTTTAAGGGGGAAGGGATGTAATGCCCCGGATTTTTTTTCGGATTATTTTAGTGGGCCTCATAGTGTATTTTATGCTTTACACGTGTTTTTCCCTGATGTGCCTTCGGAACTCTGTGCAAGGTGAACCGTGATGTTCTCCGACTCCGGAACTGTACCACTGATTGTGCTCCCCCCGAGGATCGCAGAGGTAATTTTTTGTAATTTTTTGAATTTCTAGAATTTTTACATTTTTCTATATATATTAACCTTTTTCTCTCTCACCCTCTCATTCTCTCTTTCTCACTCTCTCTCATCTCTTTCTCTCCCCCTCTCCCCGGGAGGCCGACGGTGGCGGAGGAGGGCGAGGCGGCGATGGCGGCAGGCGAGGAATGGGGAAGGGGTCGAGGATCGACAGGGCTGGTGGCGCGTGGAAGCTCGGCCGTGGGTTCATGGAGTGGCGAGGGTTTCACGGCGTTTTCATCGTGGATCGGTAAGCTCGGGGCCTGAAATCTTCAGTGGAGGTAGGGAGATGGACCCCCTACTCGTGCTCTTCCTTTCCCGCGAGTTTTATAGGCCGTGGTGAGCCGAGCGGGCGTGTTTGGGGATTTTGGGAAAAATCCATGTTTTTGGGGTTGAGCGTCGATCCGCCGTTTCATTGCGTTTTTGGCCAATCCGAGGCCGTAGATCATACTAGGGGCTATTTGGGGGCTTCCCCCTTGTTTTCCCCCTCTCCCGTGGAGGTATGAGGGCGTGGGATGAGTTTTGGGTCGTTTCCCGCCGTAGCATTCTCGGGACGGTGTGACGGTCCTTCCAGTGACCGTCACAGTCTGTGACGCACCAGGGTGGGTGTGTTACGTCCTGTGATGCGCCATGGTGAGCGCGTCACAGGGTCCTATTTTGTCGGCAGGGCGTCGGTGGCTCTGGCGGTCTTACGATAAACCGCTAGAGGGTGTGACGCACCTGGGTTCGACCGCTACGTGCCTTCTCGTGTTTTCAGACCGTTGGGATCACGAGACTTCTGACGCGCCTAGGTAGGACCGTTAGAGACTGTGAGGCACCCAAATGGGAGCATTAGAGATGATGCAGCCCATTCTTCTGACGCGCCCAGGTAGGATCGTCAGACGCTGTGACACGCCTAGGGGTGAGCGTCACAGCCTGTGTTGTTCTATCTTCTAACGCACCAGGCTTGGTCCGTTACAGACTGTGACGCCCCAGGGTGGGTGCGTCACAGCCGTTGTTTCCCCTCTCGTGTGGCGCTCCTGCGTTGGACCGCCAGAGTGCTGTGACGGTCCAGCATTGACCGTTACAGACTGTGACGGCCCATGGTTAAACCATCAGGCTCTATGTTGCACCGAGGTGTATTTTCGTGTTCTTCACGATCGTTTCGCGTTGTGTCGGTCCCTAGTCGACCCGGTCATGACCCAATGGTTGACTTGCGGTCTTGCGAGTGCCCCAGACACCCGTGGGATTCTGTGTCTGTGTTTTGAAGGTGTCGGGAGGACCGTGCTACCTCGTTTAGCGTGCCTATGGATTTGAGAGTCCGGGTGGCTTCTCGCGTGTCGGGCTTTCGTGTTATGCTAGACCGAGTCACCGTGTGTCAGTGGGGGTGCGGTGGGGTCTCCCCCGCATGCCGTGAGTTTTCCTGGAAGATGATTCCCGAGTGGGCCATGTGTTTGGCCTTGGATTGTGAGTCCAGTTATCGACGTGGCAGCTTGTGCGTTGCCCTGGGAATCATGCTTCTGTGCTTTCCGCGTAGGCCACGCGTATGACCTTGGACTACGAGTCCAGTTACCCAGCCTGGGCCTGGAGGGTTCCCGCCTTTCCCTGAGAGTGGGATTTGGTTTGGCGGCCTGTGAGCTGCCTTGGGAACCATGTTTCCACCTTTCTGTGTGGCCGGGCGTGAGGCCCGTGGACTGTGAGTCTCGTTTCTTCTCCGACCGTAGTCACCGTGCGACGGTGCTGGTACGTGGGACGGTCCCCGTACTTCGTTGGGTTCGGACGTTGTTTTCCGTTGTCTTGAGAGTCCACTCTCTCAGTGACCTGTCCACTAGTCGTAGCTTCCTGCGCACGCGGGTGCGGACCCACCTGGGAGTGGTGGAGAGCGAGACCCGGTGAGAGGCGGTTTTTAGGCTGGTTACCGTAGGGCCCCTTGCCTTTGCCACCAGAGTTCGGTGGGGGGGAAAACCAGCTAGAGGACCCGACATAGAGTAGATGGTATGTGTGTGCACATGTAGTTGGGGGCTTAGGACACGCGCTGACGAGCGTGACCCCAGCTAGTCCTTGTTATGTGTCTGAGTCTCACACCGGGGGCGTTGTAGCTAGACACTTATGATGCGGTGTAAGACATCAGGGGATGCTTCCGATCATTCTTCTAGTGGGCGGTACTCCTTATCTGGACAGAGAGTGTCAGACTGTCAGTTTTCATGACTTTGACCTTCTGGTTTTTGGTCGTGTTGACCGTTGAGTTTTCGGTTGTTTCGCCGTGGCGTGTGTGTTGGTTTTCGCGCCGTGAGACTAGTGCTAGTGGCTTTACTGAGGTCACGTCTTATCGTGCGGTACCCATGACCAGGTGTCAGGGTTGCACTTTGGATAGCGTGTCCATGTTGGCTGTGTCCTGGGAGACAGGCCTCTACGACGTGGTTGCCGTGGATTTTTACTTCGGTAAGCGGTATTAGTGTTGTTCGGTAGCCCCCGACCGTGAGTCCAGGGTGTGTTTCTAGTACAGTAGGAGTAGCTGTAGTGCCGAGTTTTGACCGGCCACCGGTTCGTTGTTCCTGCTGTAGTTGTAGCACTCCTTTCCACTACCGCTGTTGTTTCCGGTTGGGGTTCCGTGGGATCCTTGCTGAGTCTCTATTTTGGAGACTCATTCCCTGCTTTTCAGGTGTGGCGGCTCTTCTTCCTCGAGGTTCGAGGGCGCGGTGCGGAGGTTCTCAGTTGCCAGCTCACCGGGGCGAGTGTTTACTCGGCATGTGATACGCTTTTACTACTTTAGACTATACTTTCTGTTGGACTGGACTCTGTTGTAGCTGTAGTTGTTTATTTATTTCTATTAATTGTTTAATTATCCTTCTTTATTTCCTATTTCTTTGTGCCTCCACACTCCTTTTAGCCCTTCCGAGCCCTCCCGGCTCGTGGGCGGCGGTTCGAGTCTCGGATTCTCGAGCCACTACAGCGCTAGTCGTGACACATCCACACACATGAGCACAAGACAGTCATACGCAATAACATCGGGTCCAATTCCATAATCCACCAGGATGCGTCGCACAGTACATTGGTTAATGGTGGCGGAAACCTCCAAAGCACCAGAATGGGGCATCGTGACGCCTTCCAGGTCATCCTCGGAGAAGACTATGGGGTCTCCCGGGTGACCTGAGGGGGAGAATTCCCTTGGGGTACCGTCGCCTTGGTCCGCCGTGTTGATGGTTGTCGCATACTGACGCCTTCTGCTCGCGCTATCCCCCCCCCCCCCCCGCAGCGGGCCCTCCAGAGATCATCATGATCTCTTTGTCGTTGGGCCGATTGTCGATCGGAGGAGGCATCTTCTGTCGTCTTTCGGCGGCTTTGGCGAGGAACTTGTCGAGGAGTCCTTTGCGGACTAGATCCTTGACAACATCCTTCAAGTTGATGCAGTCGGCAGTGTCGTGCCCGTGGTCTCGGTGAAAGTGACAGTACTTGTTCTTATTTCATGAGTTAGGATCTGACTTCATCCGCGATGGCCATTGTGGACGTCGAAAAATGTCAATGATGATCATACGGCATGCACGTCTCGACACTCGAGAGCAAGCCGAAGATGAAAATGCCAAATAAACCTCATGCCTCGCCCGATCAGGATGAGGACTCGCTTGGTGGTCCGCTAGCCGATGAGGGAGCCCCCCGGGTGGAAGATATGGCCACAACTCTACAGCCGGCCGTGTCGAGAGCTGAATCAAAGAAGAGTCGGGGACTCCGACACAGCCCGACGTGCACCGAAAGTCACGCAGAGTCTGGGACCGGGCCCCAAAGGCTGCGAATGGAACATTGTAGAGGTCATACATAGCAACCGGAACCTTCTGGGAATGTCGACATTCACGTAAAATGGCCGCGACTTCGAGAAGAATTCGTTTAGTGCTTAAAACGGCACGAGGAGGCTTTAAAACGGCGCGCCTTAAAACGGCGCGCCCCCCCCTTAAAACGGCGCGCCCCCTTTGGGATGTGGCGCCGTTTTAACCCATTTTCTTTTCATTGGCTACACGGCGCGCCCCGAAGCCCCCCTTTGATGCTTAAAACGGCGCCCCTTTGAATATGGCGCCGTTTTAACCTTTTAACCCCTTTCTCTGAAGCGCTTCCTGGCGAGCAACCGACCCATCCCATCGGCATTACGGTCCCCTGTTTCCTGGGAACTGCACGACGACGAACAAGCCTGAAATGGCTAAAACGTCTGCTTCGATCCGTTGGGCATCCAAGCATGTTCTTTAAATGGAAACTCTCGAGCCACGCACTGTCGAATGCTTGCTCCGTCAGCCGGCCGCCCATTCCCCTGCCAATGATGAAAGCAAACGTGGCTAGCGGTGTACATGCCAGCGAAGGAGGAGGCCATGCCTCTGCCCCTCTCCCGGTCACACTGTAGCTGCGGCGGAGGTGACGTCCACGACAGCGGCATTCGACACGGTGACCCCGGCAACGTTAGCAACGGCAACTGCGGACAGAACAAAAGCCATAGAAATGGGAAGCTTGCTCCCCTGCTCTCCATATAAATACAAGCCCCAGGCAAGAAGCAAAAAGAAGAGGAGGGACGCTCTACTGGCGGTGAAGCCCGGCTCCGAAGTGTGAAGAGAGATAAGAGGGTGAAAGAAAGAAGGAGAGGTGAGGGGAAGAGAGCTCGGTTCCCCCCCTTTGTCTTTGCATTTCCTTCTGCCCCTTTGATTTCCTTTTGGTGATCTGCACATGTAGACCTTTGTCTTCGTATTCCCTTTCAATGTAATCGGAGTTCGGTCTGTTGTGAAATGAAAGGAAAACTCCCCTTTGGGAGATCTTGATGCCTCAATCCCCCTCAATACTCATCCCATAGTGGCTCTATTTTTTTTTACCGCCGTGTTCTTGTGTCGACTTCGGCTCTCACGTGGTCTTCAGCCACGCGATCACGGCAACCCTCGGGTCGTCGGAGTTCCTTTGTAGGCTGGCCCTCAGGACCTCCGGCCCCGAACGGGGGGAGTCGATACGATCGCAACAACCCATGGGTCACCGGTTTCCCTTGTAGGCTAGCCCTCGGGATCTCCGGCCCCAAATGGGGTAATTTTACTGGTGTCGTTGCTTATGCACACACCGGGATGTTTCGGGGCCGTCGGAGTTCTCTCCGCATGGCGCGCCCCATTTTTTTCCTCGGACCCTTCCGATCTAGGGGAGGTGCTGTCCGATTCTCGCCAGGGCCAAGAACAAGTGAACAAATAGAACACTCAAGAACGAACTGACTTTTAATCCAATACACAGTAAGTTCTGTGAATCAAACCCCCCCGAATAAAACACTTAAACCTCCTGCTCACTCACCTTAACAAACCATCAACGATGCTTAAACCTTCATCCTATTGATCTAGGGTGTCAATTGAACAATTAATCTAACTATCGATCCTTCTGTAGGCCATAGAATCAAGAACAGAAAGCAAAACAAGTCCACAGAACGAATAAGAAAACTCAAGAGACGATGTCCCGGCGTGGCCTAACCCGGCGCGGTCACCCCTCACCGCGCCGATTTAACACCACCCTCGTAACCTCCCATCTCCCTTGAATGCTAAAACGGCGCGCCCCCGTGGGAGCCTCTCTATCCGGCGCGCCCTACTGCCTTGCTTAACCATTAAAACGGCGCCCCTTGGCCTCCCTTAAACCGGCGCGCCCTTCAGCCCCTTGTAGTATCTCTAAAATGGATGCCTCTACCCGGCGCGCCCCCCCCTTCATATCTTGACCCGGCGCCCCTTATCCGGCGCGCCCATCTTCTTGCAACCTGCCAACACGGCGTGCTAAAAGAAAACTAAAAGAATGGAAGGAAGAAAGAGAACTATTGAAACTAAAGAATAAACCAGAGGATAAGGATTAAATCAATGAGCAAAATGGAAAGAATGGAATGGGAATAAAACACTTAACTCAATGATCGGAACAATGACAATAGCATACCCGCGCCTTAACCAAATTTTGTTCCGGGGGCGCTGCCCCCGAAAACCCCCGCAAGGGGCGTTGCCCCCTTGACCCCCACGACCTGACCGAGCAGGTCGAACCCCGCGACCTGACCGCGCAGGTCGATCCGCGTGCGAGGGCGCACATTGTCGAGTTTTGGCCTTACACTTAACGACCCGCTCCCCCGGACTGTGTGATGATGCCCCGTGGTATCGGACATGGACCTCGGGATCCCCGACATGGTCATGATCCGTGCACCTCTTGGGCCGATAGTTCATCAAATTGACCCACTTCTTCCGGGATCCGATCCCGCACCCACATGAAACGTGCCGTACCTACGGTAGATATCCGAATGTCTTTGTTGTTACCTTCGATGCTTCGAATATGAACTCTCGACCGAATACTGGATGGTCCTTAGTGACTGATATATATATATATATATATATATATATATATATATATATACCGGGATCTAATCCCGCACTTTCATTAAATTCGCCGCACTCGCAGCAAGTATTTGTACGGTTTTTTTGAACACCGTTTTACATACCGACGCGGAGGGTTTAAATCATGTCAACCCAACTCGCATGCTTTAATGAAAAACGATCTTTAGGTCATTTGACCCCTTTTCTTGGCGATTAATCAGAGGTCTTCCCCTCTCTGAGGGGATGTAATTAACGTCGCGCCCTTTATGGCGCGGCGGGTCTCCAGTCCCGACCCGATATCCACAATCATCTGATCAGTCAGATGGAGCGCACCCCGGGCTTCGGACCACTCCAGTCTTGAAGCCCGAACACATTGTCACCTAGGTGACTGGCACGCCCTCGCACTAGATAAACCGATAAAAAGACCACCGATATCCCGATACTTTCACACCCAAAACCTAGTGCGTTCCACAACCATTTCAGGAATGGCTCCTCACGGATCTCCATCAGGATCTGGTCGGGCGGGGCCGGCAAGGGCGTATAGTGGCGATAGCCACCACTTTCCCTCTCGGAGCGGTCGCAGTGGTCCCCATCGCGTCGCTCCCGCTTGCCCCGACCCTCTCGTGGTTGGTTGGTGACACTTTTTCGATCATGCTGGTCGGTCCCAGCCGCGTGCCACAGTGCCACGGTGTTCTTCTCTCAATACGCGTGCTTTTGGGCCAACGCGAGGAGGTCCGGAAGGGGCGTCGGGGCTTCGACTCCGAGCGCGCGCAGAAGGATGTGGTCCCGCATCCCCTGGGTGAGTGCCGTGGTGGCGATGCCGACGTCAAGGTGGGGGATGCGGAGTGCCTCCACGCGGAAGCGGGAGAGGAAGTCCCATAGCCTTTCTTCTTTCCCCTGCCTGAGGGCGAGCAGGGTTAAAGTAGATCTGGCTACCTTTCGGCAGCCCACAAAGTTCTCCTTGAACAGCTTTTTGAGCTGCTGGAAGGAGGAGATCGTCTCGACTGGCAGGGACTCGAACCATGCTCGGGCGTTCTCCAGGAGGGTCGTAACGAATGCCAAGCATTTCACGGTGTCGGAGGCCCGGTGGAACACCAGGTGAGACTCGAAACCATGTAGGCGGTCGGTCGGGTCCGAGGTGCCGTCGTAAAAGGTGAATGACGGCAGTTGGAGCTTTTACGGGATGGGGGATTCCATAATCTCCCTAGAGAAGGGAACGTGGAAGTCCAGGTCTTCGTCGAGGAGGCCGCAATTCTTCGCGGTCAGGAGGACGTCGTCCAGGTACCGGAACTTATCCTCTATTTCGTCGAACCGTTGGAGCCGACGGTCCATCTCCGGATTGGAATGTAGTGGGCTACGTACCTTAGGCAAAGGCACGTTGCGCGACCGTCGGGTCCTCGTGATGGAGGCATGGGATGCCTCCCGCACCTGCCGGAAGTTCTCTCCAGCTTGGCCTCCTTCGCCCTCCCATCGTTCGGGTGGGGCGTACTGTGTTGGGGCTGGTGCGAAGGATTCAGAGGGGGGGTGAATGAATCTATCCTTAAAAATTTTGCCCAATTGATAAATTTGATCACTCGGAGATACGGAATTGAAACGAACTAAGTTCAATCGAATCTGAAAGACTGGTGTGTTTAATCAAACAAAGAACGTGCAGTCAATTGGCTCACTGGACATAGAAAGATAGATCGAGCCTAAGCATTCATCTAGCGGAAGCAAACAGTAAGCATTCAAACCACAGTGCACGAAGGAATTTTTAGGTGATTCGGTCTGCAGACCTACGTCCACCCCACACTCCAACCAGAGTGTGGATTCTGCTAATACCCAGCTTAATAGCTGGGCCTCACAGCTTACCTACATCAGCTGAGCATCACAGCTTGCTTCCACTGGGCAATACAGCTTAGCCATCCGCTGCCTAACAGCTTGATTCGCTGGGCAATACAGCTTAGCCGACCAGAGGAATCCTCCTCTGCAACCGCTGAGCAACACAGCTTGCTCCGCTGACTAACAACTTAAATAAAGGTTCAAAAGAAAACAAAAGATGATAAATCACAGCGACAGAAAGCTGTAAACGATGGAACATAAATGTGGCTCTCATGGAGCTGACTGGCTTGGATCTGATCCAAAGTTCAGTGAAAACAAATCTTCAAATGAAGCTTTTCTTCTTCGCCTAGAGCTCTCTACCTCTCTCTTCCTTCCTTTCTCTTCTTCTGCTTCTATATACTTTTCTGCTGCTCACTCTTTCTCTTTTTCGTTTTCTTTCTTTCTCTTCTTCTGGATCGTGTAGTTTCTGTATGCTTCTACTCTTCTAATGTAACTTTTTATCCTCTCTGCATGAGCATCTTCTCCAGATGGAGAAGTCTTCTTTTTATAGCAGGAGCAGATAGGTGGGCGTGTGTCCTCCACGAATTCCCGCCCTAGCGCCGTGAACACGTGGCAGCATTTCAGCCTGCTGCACTACACGTGTCACGTTCAGGGTTAGACCTCCATCCTTGGATCACGTGCCCTTCTTAAGCTCCTCGAGCAGATGTTCTGTCAGGTTGAACATATTATCAGGTTGAATCAATCTGAAGGAAAAGACAAGGATGCATCGAGTAAGTTTGATATTTGAACTGAGCCTGTACAGACTTGATGCACAAAATGTAGTGTGCATATAAGAAAGTGTGTACAACGAGAATGAATGCACGGACATGTCATCCACGAGTGTACAGACTTTGAATGCATGTAATGCATTTTGCATATGGAGAAGTATGCACATTGAAAGTGAATGTACAGACATGCCAGCAATGAGTGTATGGACTTAGGGTGCATGCGACAACGATGTACAGACTTGCTGGTGTGATGATGCATGAACTTAACCACTCGTACCAGCAATGGAATGTATAGACTTTGAATGCATGGTAAAGAGTGTATAGACTTTGTTTTGAAAGATTGCACAAATGCCCCTGAAGAATGTACAGACGTTGAACGTGTGAAATGCAGTTTGCATCTATCAAAGTATGCACAGTAAAGATGAATGCTCAGGCATGCTGTCAAAGAATGTACAGACTTTGCGTGCATGCGCCAAGACGATGTACAGACTTGCTGTGCCTGCGATAAGATGATGTACAGACTTTCTGAAATGACGCATGGACATAACAGCAAAGAATGTACAGACTTTGTATATGCATGAAACAACCGAATGCACTGACTATGCTCATGAATGTATAGACTTAGTGTGCAGACTTAGTGTATGTGCGAGACAAATCAATGCATAGACTCTGTAAATGCATGAAGAGCACTGGCTGTACTGACTTGGTCGAATGAAGCAATAGATAGCTACTAAAGAATGTACAGACTTGAGTTGATGCAGTCTAGGCAAAACTCTGTACAGACTTTATAGCATGCAGAGAAATGTTGCACCGGTTTTCAGTGACAGGACCTCATATGCAATGAGCGTGCTTCAGTGTATAGACATCATATGTAGTGAATCATGCATCGAATATATGGCGTGCAACTGATGAATGCACAGATGCAAGCTACACTTGTTATGCAATGCTATAAATATGCACACTCAATCAGTCAATCTTTCATACTCATAGTGCTTGCTGACATCAAACTCATTCATACTCATAGTGTTTGCTGACATCAAAACCACAGGGGCACAACAATCTCCCCCTTTTTGATGATGGCAACACTATGAGTCACGCAGACCTAAACTATTCGCCCCCTTTGACTCCATCAAAAAGAAAATAGTTTGAGTGAAAAATTAAGCAGGTATGAAAAGATTGATACTACATGAAAGCACATTAGAGCTATCTATTCTCCCCCAAAGTGCAATATGACACCACATATTCTCCATACACGAAACTCCCCCTGAATAAAGGAATACAATCGACAAGCACAGGGGCAGTTAGACAATCAAGTATCAATCCTTCCCCTTTAAGAAGCAATAAATGAAATATGTTCATTAGTCCTTGCTCAGAATAAAGCAAAAGTTTCAAGAGGATATGTGAGGAGTGTATCACAGCAATAAAAAGTAGATTGAGGAAGAATGTCAAGGCAACATACAGAGCACAGGATCTTTCAGTAACAGTTCAGTAGAAAGAGTGTGCATTTTCAAGTAATGATCAGGAAACAGATGTGCAAGATGATGGAGCAGTTAAGGATGTAACTGAGCAGATGAAATTTTATTCCAGGTACCACTGTTATAAGTCCAAATAAGGATAGACTCTCCTATCATAAGGGATTATGAATTAAACTGCATGATAAAATGGGTTTAAGCATGATGTATACCAAATTTGACAATTGTATACAATACTCATATCTGAAACTGAGTTTTAATAAAGGTGAACCAATTATTCATAGCATTCTAGTTCAATCCCCTTCCATCTTACTCAATTAATCTCAATGACTCCTTTAGGAGTTACACATTGTAGTATTGAGATTAAACACCTTTAATAGTATTTGAAGTTGACTTCGTTGGCATAAATTTTATGATATCCATTTTTAGATTTTACTTTTGAACTTCACTTTATTTTTCTTGAGCAATCTTGGTTGATTAACACCTTTTTACATGAGGCAAAACACGTCTCAGGTGAAATGACCCAGTTACTCAGTGTGATAACCGCATTACCTCTCGAACATGAGAACAGAGTTAGCAATTGGAGTGTCATTTTACATGAAGAAACACCTTGATCAGAGGCCGGGATCCCCAGTTACTTAACACAACCATGCCATTGCTCTGACAGACTTTTCAATTATTTTTATACCAGAGATAACTGTGGCATTTCATGACATAGGTTTACTCCATTTCTTTGAGGGAGGACCTAGTTTCTCAATGATCAAAGTCATTGCTCTGAATTTTACTTTTCTTTTTAGTCAACTTCAGACAGATTTAATGTTTAAGAACAATACTACTAACATGTATCTCAACCAAAATAACCTTGATTTCAAATTTTTAGATTTCAGAAGGTTTTGTCCAGAGATTACATGAAACAGTTGGTTAAAGTTTATTAAAACTTGTGATTCAGATACTTTCAAGTCTTTCAAATCCAAATTCATGAATACATTAGACTTACACCAACATAGATCAATCAGTTATTCTTAAACCTGTATAATAGGAATTTCTTTAAAGATATTAGATTTATAACTGAGGTACACAGATTTAAGTCTCTTCAAAATCAGTTCAAACAATATTTTGACAATAGCATTCAATAGCAGAGACATTAACAAGCATGTATAAAAAGTGAGAATTGAAACACATGCTTGTAGCAAATATGATCAATATGCATCAGCCAGATTTTCAGAAAGCCAATAGCAGTGAGTTTACAAATATGCAACAAGAGATATGCACTTGAGCAATGCAATTCAGAAACTGATGACAGAGTCTGGAATTTAGTCAAACCAGATTGACAATAGTGACATGGAAGAATTCAAGTGAGGCAGTCCTTCCGCAAATTAGGGAGTATCAGATGTGGATTTCAGCTTCAAGAAAGTTGAGAGTTCAGTTGATTAAAGAGCAATCACTGACACACAAGAGTAAGAGAGTGATTTGAGTGACTAGACAAGAAGGGTTTAGATAGAAAAAGACTAAAGAGTCTAAAATGCTCCCCTGTCTAGATGTAATGAGTCATTTCTTTTTATATTTTTCAAATTTGATTATATGCAATACACTGCTCTACATGCATGCATATACAATGACTCTCTTAGAGATATTTCTTGAACATGAATGTCATGAACATTATGCAGGGACAACCAAGCTCCCCCTGACTATATGCAATGTATGAAGATTTTAAATGCAACAAGTGCAATGACAGAATGCAGGAAGTTTTGACAAATTATGCATCATGAATGCACAGACTATGCACATGAGTTTCTAATCTTTTCCATGTGCACACATAGCTCAAAGTATGAACATCATGCGAAAGCAGTCAAACTCCCCCTGATTAAGTACATTTTATACAATGAATGTTGCGAACATGTTTTTGTGCATTTTGCTTAAGAAGCAGATATGTAGTGCACTCTAAGAGTCACTATCATAGGCATCATGTGCAATTATTATTTTCAGAAGATTTCAATCAAGCACAGACAGATTAGCATGAAATGCACTATTTAAAACACACAATGTCAGATGACAAAATTTAAAGAGAGTTTGCATAACTGACCTGAATAGTGCAGGGTCCTAGGGGTTTCATTCTTGAGTGTCTTGGATTATTACCCCTTTTATTCCATTCCAAGGCACACCTGCAATAATTGGATTATTTTGATCCAGCAGGAACCCAAGCAGTCTTGGGTCCTATTTTACCCCCAATAGGCGTTTTAAATAATCTCTTGGCTAGATGATCATCAAATTCCATTAGAGAGTAGTCATTCATAAAATGTCCAAATTTTCCACAGTATTTACATGAAACAACAGAATTTTTAATCTCATTATGCACATTAGCATGAACATGAAACCTATGTGCATGAGCATGAAATTTTTCTGTTGTTAACATGAACAGTTTGTCTCTTATTTTCGAGTAACCAACAGTTTGCCGATTTATGACCTGGCTTACCACAGTTGAAACATAAAAAGTTCATTCTTATGAAGCTCCTATCAAATGCATGTCCTTTTACATGGAATTTAGCAAATTTGAGTTTAACAGAGTTTTCCTGAGCATGCCAACAGTCCTTGACTGTATGGCCATACTTTCCACATTTGAAACACCCAATGTACTTTCTCTTAGACTCTAAATTATTTCTTTCAAAAATGTTTTTGTTATCATGAAAATTAACAAATTTAGAATGAAATTTCTTCCCCTGAATTTGCCAACATTGAACAGCAATGTGACCAAAATTCCCACAGCAATAACATTGAATTTTCTTTTTCTGATCAGTAGAAGGTTTCCTAGGAAGATGATTTCTAGGATACATCCTAACAACATTTCTTTCATCATTTATCAATGTTACACAGTCCTGCATCATATGCCCAACCTTCCCACAATAGTGACATGTTACTACCTTTTTATTCACAGTCACTTGACTGACAGAATTACCATTCGCATGAGAGTGTGAATGTATGTGTGAGCAGTGAGCAGCATGCACATGTAAATCAGGGACATGTTTGGGCTTATTCATATTAACAATTTTCTTTGATTTTTGAAACTTTTTCTGATTTTTATCTGAATTTTCGGCTTTCTTTGTAGTGAATTGAAAGATAGAAGCACTAGATTGATTAGCCTGTTCAGAACTTTTCATGAATACAGTTGGCTTCTTATTTTCATTAGTTTGTTTATTGACAGGCACAAAACCTAGTCCTTCTTTCTGAAAATTCACCTTAGTGTCTAGCAGTTTGTTCAAATTGTCCTTTCCTTTCACAAATTTAGACATAGAGGCTTTTAGATCATCAATTTTAGTTTGCAATAACACAATGTCATCTTCACATGAGATTATTTGATTATGCAAACCATCATTGAGTCTTTTCAAATTTTCATTTTCCTACAATATCTTCAAATTCTCATTAGCTTCTATATCATTCAAAATTGCCTTACCTTTTTCAATGTCCATCAGTTTTTCAGAAAGCACAATGTTCAAAACCATTAGTTTCTTGTTTTGATCTTTCAAGTAACCATTTTCTTCAAACAGTTTTTCTCAACTTTCTTCAACCTCAGTTTTCTTTACCAACAATAATTGATTTTCTTCTTTCAGGGATTTGATTACTTCCTTTTGCAAATTATCATCATGATCTATATCATTAATCAAATATCTGAGAATGGCACATTCATTGCAAGAATTATTTTCACTAATGAGTTTGTTTCTAAGGTTCTCATTTTCAGATTTCAAATTGTTCAACTCATCTTTTTCTTTATTCATGTCAGATTTCAAGTTTTCATTCTCTGCCTTCAAATGAGTAACTTCATGAATCATTTCTTTTCTCATTTTTCTCTTTTCAGATTTGACTCTATCATATTTAATCAATAAATGCTCATTCATGGCAACTAAATCATCATAACTGATATTCTCTATCCTAGAGTTTACCTGAGAGGATGAGTCCTCGGACTGATCTCTGGCCATGAAGCACATTTCCTCATCTCTGCACGATCTCTCCAATATTCGGTTGATGATTTCCGTTGCACTCCTGCACTCATCAACAAATGGAAAGCAATGAGAGTCTATTGCCCTTTTTGTTAGATCTAGGGCATTTTGATTTTCTTCAGATTTCAGTCTATCTGAGGACTTCCATTTGGATTTGTCCTCAGGAACTTCATATGGACTATGAGCTATGAGTATCCATAAATCAGAATTCATATGGATCACATAGTCTCTAAAACGACTGTACCAGCCATAGAAGTCTAAACCAGTGAATACAGGAATTTCAGCCATAAGTGCAAGATGAAACAGATTAGATCAAGAGCAATGCTAGTAGAGAGCTCAAAACAATGCAAGCGAACAGATCAACTTAGATCGCACCGAAGCCAATTACGGATCGGATCTGTAGGTCGCTGGACCCTCTATGCAGACACCCGCTCTGATACCAATTGTTGGGGCTGGTGCGAAGGATTCAGAGGGGGGGTGAATGAATCTATCCTTAAAAATTTTGCCCAATTGATAAATTTGATCACTCGGAGATACGGAATTGAAACGAACTAAGTTCAATCGAATCTGAAAGACTGGTGCATTTAATCAAACAAAGAACGTGTAGTCAATTGGCTCACTGGACATAGAAAGACATATCGAGCCTAAGCATTCATCTAGCGGAAGCAAACAGTAAGCATTCAAACCACAGTGCACGAAGGAATTTTTAGGTGGTTCGGTCCGTAGACCTACGTCCACCCCACACTCCAACCAGAGTGTGGATTCCGCTGATACACAGCATAACCGCTGGGCCTCACAGCTTGCGTGCATCAGCTGAGCATCACAGCTTGCTTCCGCTGGGCAATACAGCTTAGCCATCCGCTGCCTAACAGCTTGATCCGCTGGGCAATATAGCTTAGCCGACCAGAGGAATCCTCCTTTGCAACCGCTGAGCAACACAGCTTGCTCTGCTGACTAACAGCTTGAATAAAGGTTCAAAAGAAAACAAAAGATGATAAATCACAGCGACAGAAAGCTGTAAATGATGGAACATAAATGTGGCTCTCATGGAGCTGACTGGCTTGGATCTGATCCAAAGTCCAGTGAAAACAAATCTTCAGATGAAGCTTTTCTTCTTCCCCTAGAGCTCTCTACATCTCTCTTCCTTTCTTTCTCTTCTTCAGCTTCTCTATACTTCTCTGCTGCTCACTCTTTCTCTTTTTCTTTTTCTTTCTTTCTCTTCTTCTGGATCGTGCAGTTTCTGTCTGCTTCTACTATTCTAATGTAACTTTTTATCCTCTCTGCACGAGCATCTTCTCCAGATGGAGAAGTCTTCTTTTTATAGCAGGAGCAAATAGGTGGGCGTGTGTCCTCCACGAATTCCCGCCCTAGCGCCTTGAACACGTGGCAGCATTTCAGCCTGCTACACTACACGTGTCACGTTCAGGGTTAGACCTCCATCCTTGGATCACGTGCCCTTCTTAAGCTCCTCAAGCAGATGTTCTGTCAGCTTGAACATATTATCAGTTTGAATCAATCAGAAGGAAAAGACAAGGATGCATCGAGTAAGTTTGATATTTGAACTGAGCCTGTACAGACTTGATGCACAAAATGCAGTGTAGATATAAGAAAGTATGTACAACGAGAATGAATGCACGGACATGTCATCCACGAGTGTACAGACTTTGAATGCATGTAATACATTTTGCATATGGAGAAGTATGCACATTGAAAGTGAATGTACAGACATGCCAGCAACGAGTGTATGGGCTTAGTGTGCATGCGACAACGATGTATAGACTTGCTGGTGTGACGATGCATGAACTTAACCACTCGTACCAGCAATGGAATGTGTAGACTTTGAATGTATGGTAAAGAGTGTATAGACTTTGTTTTGAAAGATTGCACAAATGCCCCTGAAGAATGTACAGACGTTGAACGTGTGAAATGCAGTTTGCATCTATTAAAGTATGCACAGCAAAGATGAATGCTCAGGCATGCTGTCAAAAAATGTACAGACTTTGCGTGCATGCGCCAAGACGATGTACAGACTTGTTGTGCCTGCGACAAGATGATGTACAGACTTGCTGAAATGACGCATGAACATAACAGCAAAGAATGTGCAGACTTTGTATATGCATGAAACAACTGAATGCACTGACTATGCTCATGAATGTATAGACTTAGTGTGCAGACTTAGTGTATGTGTGAGACAAATCAATGCATAGACTCTGTAAATGCATGAAGAGCATTGGCTGTACTGACTTGGTCGAATGAAGCAATGGATAGCTACTAAAGAATGTACAGACTTGAGTTGATGCAGTCTAGGCAAAACTCTGTACAGACTTTATAGCGTGCAGAGAAATGTTGCACCGGTTTTCAGTGACAGGACCTCATATGCAATGAGCGTGCTTCAGTGTATAGACATTATATGTAGTGAATCATGCGTCGACTATATGGCGTGCAACTGATGAATGCACCGATGCAAGCTACACTTGTTATGCAATGCTATAAATATGCACACTCAATCAGTCAATCTTTCATACTCATAGTGCTTGCTGACATCAAACTCATTCATACTCATAGTGTTTGCTGACATCAAAACCATAGGGGCACAACATACTGGGGCCTGTGGTCCCGGAGTTCTCGGTAGAATTTCACCAGGGCTTGAACCTCCTGGCAGAGGTCATCTAGGTCACCCGTGGTGACCTCCTGTCGGGGGTGAGCGGAAGAAGCTTCTTGCGATCCCCGGCGAGAGTTGGGTCCCTAATGGGAACCCCGCCCCCGGTTGCTGGCGTTGCGGAGGCTTCCACGGGGCACCATAGCTTTTCGCTCGTCTTCCCACAGACGGCGCCAAGAAGTGTAGCGACAGGAAAATTATTTCTAGGCCACGTACCACCTTCTCTATTTATTGGATGGGGATGTCATCTCGCGCCCGTGGAGCCCTGCACACACCAAGAAACCAGAAGGGCGTCAGAACGAGTCCCGAGTGTTACCCCAGGGGACAACCCTCTGATGCTTAAGTCAACAAGGGAACAATGAGTAATAGAGAAGAGCTAAGTAAGAGAGAAGTAGAGGCCGTAGTAGATGATCCGAGAGGCATGTAGGTCCTCCGCACCCGTGCTTGCCGCTCCCAGTGGGCTCTCGGAGAGTGCTCACTGGGTGTTAAGGCCGTGCAGGAGGAGGAAGCTTTCTGGTTGTAGCGGATGGCCTCTCTATCGTAGTTGCAGGTTGGGTTGCTCCCTTCTCAGCAGGAAGCTCTAGTGGCTGGAGAGCTCACTGTGTCTCCTCTTGCGTAGTAGTATGGGGGTTTAGTAGAAGAATCTACCGTGCTCTTCTCTTCTGTTGATGTCCCTTTTATATGGGTTGTCCTGGAGTGAGGGGCCTCATGCCTTGATAGGGAAGGGTTCGTTTAGTAGAGTAGCATTCCCCCACTATGTTGGTGAGAATTTCCCGTTGGAGGGCGATAGCCCCGGCGCTGGCCGGTCCCTGGGTGAGTCTTACAGCACTCATGGCACGTGCTCACCCGTTACGGGGTCAAGGCCGACGTCATGGGGGCAACGATCGGTCGTCGGAGTGTCCTCCAGTGAGAACTACGCTTGGGCCGGCCTTATCAGTGTCGTGGAATCCGATGCTCTGTTGGGCCAGTCATCCTCTTATTGGGTTGAGCGTGTATGTTCGCCCCTCGTCTGGGCCTAGCTTGCCCAAGCCTTAATGGGCCTCTCGAGTTTGGGCCATTTCTGGGTCGAACCATTTTTACCCTCCTCACTATTGTACTACTTGCTATTACACGAACTTGAGATCGCTTGCTGGAATACTAATTTCTTGGAAATACTTGTGCAATTACTTGCAAATTACTTGCTAGTTCCTTACTGTTACATCGTATTGAAATTCATGAGACACTCTCTTGATACAATTCTTGATATTCTTGCATGTTCCAACATGCATCATTATACCGCATGAACTTGTAATTAACTTAAAGATTGTTAGAACTTGAGATATAATTCTACTGAGTGATTCGCTCATAAAGTTATAATTCTAACATTTTTCAAGATACTTGGATAGCGACCACCACCCGGATGGGACCGATACCGAGTGATGAGTGCTAGAGTCACAGTTGGATGTACCGTCAGCTTGGTTTAGTCCTTTGGATTTTATGTCCTTTGTCGTGTATTTCCAATTATAATTGAGGCTTGTAAGCTATGATACAATTTCAGTCATTTCAGTCAATTATGATTAAGTTGGTTTGAATTATGTCAAAATTAGTTTGGAATATTATCATCTTGGACTATAGTTTATGTTTAAATTTTAAATTAGCAAATGAATTATCGAGTGGAATGCGCGCTCTGATCTTACGTGAATGACACGAACGATATAGACACGTCACGGATCGGAGTATCTTCAGCGCTCGGGACGTGACAGTTTTCGTGGTATCAGAGCCTAGGATTACAATTTTCTACGTAAAATCTAAGTCTAAGGATAGATTTGTACCTTACCCGGTGAGATGGGTAGAGACACGGGTTAAGTTCTATTATGACATCTGACCTCTTAATAAAACCCAATATTTATTACACTTAAACTCTTTTGTAGGATCATGGCCACTGAAAGAGCACAATGGCGCGAGATGCAGCGCAGCGTGCAAGGACTGACGCAGGTGCTACAACAAGTGGCGCAAGGCGGTGTTAACCATGGAGCCGGTGATCTCCACAGGGGTTTCCGCAACATGAATCCACCAAGGTTCGCGGGTTCATCCGATCCCGAGGATGCTGAGAACTGGTTAAAAGAAATTGAATGGATTTTCTGCGTGATGCAATGCACAGACGAGGAGAAGGTCTTGTTGGCTATTTTCCAACTAGAGCGGGATGCTCGAAGCTGGTGGGAATCCATAGAAGCGACCTTGCCAGAAGTCCACATCACATGGGATGAGTTTGTTGAGCATTTCAACAACAAGTACTTCTCCGACCATATTCAAGAGAAAAAGGCCACAGAATTTGTTGCTCTAAAGCAGCGAGGCTTGAAAGTGGCTGAGTATGAGGCCCAATTTTCGAGACTATCCTGGTATGCACTCCACCTGGTATGTACGGAAAAGATGAAGGCAAGAAGGTTCCTCAACGGGCTTCGGCCCCATTATATTACACAACTTGCACCAATGTACATCCAGGTTTACTCGAAGATGGTTCGGCATGCACAGTTGCTCGAGGACGCCACCGAGCTTTCCAATAGGATCCGAGGAAGAGACAAGAAAGAACCCATCACAAGCCTGGGAAATTTTAAAGCAGCTTTCAACAAGAAGCGGTATTACAATGGAGGGGAGTCCTCCAAAAGAAAGAAATTCTAGAAGATTGTTAAGCCATTCTCTACCACCAAACCGTCCAAGGAAATTTGCAAATATTGTGACAAGCCCACCCATAAGACCGAGGAATGCTGGAGGAAGCTAGGAGCCTGTCTCTGATGTGGAAGCCAAGAACATCGGATCCCTAACTGTCAGCTGATGAACGAGCAAGCCGTTAAAGAGGAGAAGTTCCCGGTAAAGAAGAAAGGCTGTCTGTAAGCCCTCTAAGTGACGGAACCAACAGAAGGAGGAATCGTGGAAGGTACACTAACTATTTGCTCTAAGAATGCCAAAGTTTTATTTGATACTGGAGCAACACATTAATTTATTTCCAAGAAATTTGCTGCTACATTCTCTATGGAGTCCGAATGGTTAGACTTAGTCATATCTACACCTATCGGGAACAAGGCCAACCTCACACATCACTACCCAAACTGTGAGGTTATGGTTAAAGGAAATAATTTACCTGTTGACCTAATTTGCCTAGATATGGAAGTGTATGATGTCATACTAGGCGCTGATTGGTTATCCACGTACCAAGCAACTGTAGATTGCCGGAATGGCAAGATAACTTTTGTGGGTTACCCGGAACTGGTATACATTAGCCCTCGGGCTAGATTACATTTTATATCAGCTCTCCAAGCTAGTAAATTGATAGGCAGAGGGTGTTCGGCTTTTATTGCAATTGTAACTGCTACGGACATCGAGGAGCCTAAGCTTGAAGACATCCGTATAGTTTGGGATTTTTCTGACGTCTTTCCAGATGAATTACCTGACTTACCCCCGGAGCGGGAGGTGTCATTCACCATTGACCTTGTCCCTGGTGCTGGACTTGTTTCCAAGGCACCTTACCGAATGTCCTCTGCTGAGCTGAAGGAGCTGAAGGAACAATTGATGGAGCTATTGAACAAGGGTTTCATCAGGCCGAGTACTTCCCCATGGGGAGCACCTGTGCTATTCGTCAAGAAGAAGGACAGATCGATGAGACTCTGCATCGATTATCGGCAGTTAAATCACCTTACAATTAAGAACAAGTACCCACTACCGAGGATTGATGAATTGTTCGATCAAATATCTGGAGCTAAATATTTCTCTAAGATCGATCTTCGTTTGGGTTATCACCAACTGAAGATCAAAGAAGAAGATATTCATAAAACTGCATTCCGAAGCAGGTATGGGCATTACGAATTTATTGTTATGCCTTTCGGACTAACAAATGCCCCCGGAGCTTTCATGCAGTTAATGAACAACATATTCAAGCCTCACTTAGATCAGTTCATTGTGATTTTTATTTATGCTATTCTTATTTATTCAAAGTCTGAAGAAGACCATGAAGAACATCTTAAGAAGGCATTGCAGATATTGAGGGAAAACAAACTATATGCCAAATTCAGCAAGTGCAAGTTCTGGCTCGAGGAAGTATCCTTCTTGGGCCATATAATTTCAAAGGACAGAATTTCCGTTGACCCATCAAAGGTCGAAGCCGTGAAGAATTGGGAACGACCAACCAATGCAACAGAGATTCGTAGTTTCTTGGGAGTAGCTGGTTATTATCGGCGTTTCATCAAGGACAAGTTGTTGTTCCTCTCACCCGATTGACTCGCAAGGAAATACCTTATGAGTGGAAGGAAGACTGTGAGAGAAGTTTCTAAGCTTTGAAGGATCTCTTGACCACTGCTCCAGTCCTATCATTGCCAATTGAAGGAGAGAAGTACGAGGTATATACCGATGCTTCTGGTATTGGCCTCGGGTGTGTATTGATGCAAAATGGGAGAGTCATTGCATACGGTTCCCGGCAACTGAAGAAACATGAAGAGAACTACCTGGTGCATGACGTAGAGCTGGCCGCGGTAGTATTTGCCTTGAAGATCTAGAGACACTATCTCTACGGAGAACAATTCACGGTATACTCCGATCACAAAAGCCTCAAGTATTTATTCTCCCAAAAGGAGCTGAACATGTGGCAAAGGCGTTGCCTCGAATATCTCAAGGATTTTGACTTCACTATACAATACCATCCCGATAAGGGTAATTCTGTAGCTGATGCTCTCAGTTGAAAGTCGAGAGCAATATTGGCCAGTTGTATGATCCAAGAATGGAAGCTATTGGAGGAATTCTCTCAACTCGATATTAGCACTGATGAACAAGATAGGTGTATTACTCTAGCCCATATGAGTCTACATCCATATTTGCTGTCAGAAATTTAGAAGTTACAAGAGGGAGATCCTACACTAGTGGAGATAAGGGACAAGCTGGGCGAGAAATCGGATTTTAAGTTGGCACCCGATGGGAGATTGCTATTCCATGAACAGACATGTGTACCCGACTATCCCGAGTTGAAGTAAAAGGTTCTCGAAGAAGCTCATAGATCGAGGTACACGATCCACCCTGGAGCCACCAAGATGTACCAAGACTTGAAAAGGACTTTCTGGTGGCCTAATATGAAAAGGGAGGTAGCGGATTTCGTATCTCGCTACCTAACATGTCAACAAGTGAAGGCGGAACATCAGAAACCTGTCGGAAAGTTACATCCACTTGACATTCCCAAGTGGAAGTGGGAAGACAATGACATGGATTTTATTATGGGTTTGCCCATGTCTAGAGGTGGACATGATGGAATCTGAGTAATTATCGATCACCTAACTAAATCGGCTCATTTCTTGCCTATCAAAAGCCGATGGTCGGTTGATGTCCTTACTACCCTATATATTAAGGAGATAGTTAGTTTGCATGGAGTTCCCATCTCGATCGTATCCGACCGAGACCCGCGCTTCACCTCTCATTTCTGGAAGAGTCTACAACATTCTCTGGAGACGAAACTCAACTTTAGCACTGCTTTCCATCCCCAGACAGATGGACAGACAGAAAGAACAAACCAGGTTGTTGAAGACATGTTAAGAGCCCGCATTATAGACTTCGGCGGAAGTTGGTATGACCTCTTACCCCAAGCCGAGTTTGCGTATAATAATAGCTATCAAGCCAGTATCCAGATGGCACCTTTCGAGGCGCTCTATGGCAGAAGTTGTCGCTCTCCAATATGCTGGGACGAAGTTGGTGAAAAACAAATCCTAGGCCCAGATATGGTAAGAGATTCAACGGAGAAGATACACCTCATTCGAGAAATGCTAAAGATAGCATAGTCTATGCTGACAATAGAACAAGAGATCTGGAATTTCAAGTTTGAGACCATGTCTTTCTCAAGGTCTCTCCAGGTCGAGGTATTAGAGGATTCGGTGTTAATGGCAAACTTACACCGAGATTTATTGGTCCATTCAAGGTATTGGAGAGAGTGGGCGAGGTAGTTTTCCACAATTATCAGAGGTGCACAATGTATTCTGAAGATGCGTGATCTCGCGCTGGTCCTGAGCTGGGGAGATGATCACCAAACAGTGAACTGCAAGGAAGGGAAACAGATCAGGGGGCCCAGGGATGGTTCCCTGGGGTAAACCCTCCGATGCATAAGTCAGTAGAGCAATGGTGGAAGCTATGAAGGGAGGAGGA
Source organism: Amorphophallus konjac (assembly GCA_022559845.1). Taxonomy (NCBI): domain Eukaryota; kingdom Viridiplantae; phylum Streptophyta; class Magnoliopsida; order Alismatales; family Araceae; genus Amorphophallus; species Amorphophallus konjac. Next base: position 217,887,120 of record CM040118.1, read on the forward strand.
AAGAGAGGCACGAGATCCCTCTACACCAAGGTGGTGAAGTGGTTTCTGCTCAGGGAGTTTTAGGCGTGTGTTGGCCTTACCTTTCGCTGGAGGGAATCTCAGATTTAAATAGTGCGCCGGCCTCGTGAGTCCCGTAATTTGAGGAGTTTCAGGCGGGAGTTACGTCTTCAACGTGGGCTCTTTACGTCCTCATCGTGGTATCTTTATAGCCTTGAGGGGTCATGGGTCTCTTATCCTCGTAAACTCATGCTCATAAAGGGCTCTCAATGGCAGCGTGGATAAGTAATCGTCGATCAATCCAAGCATGAAGAGTGCCAACCCTATCCGAGTGAAAGGCATAGCTCGGATGAAGATCAGCCGGAGTGGGCGCTGAGCGCTAGCCTTTATCCCGACAAGGGGATAGATCAGGCATGGGTCTTCCTCCGACCTGACCGACGCTCGGGCCTTCTGAGCCTAAGGGCCGTCGAGGAAGGGTTTGATCCCGAGTGATCTTATTGGGCTTTTTAGTCTAAGTGGGCCCTGCGGGGCTGTCACTTAGATGAGCTGGGCCTTGTTTGGTCCAGATGGACCTAGTTCGGCTGCTCTTAGATGGGCTACAGAAATCATCCTCTCCCCTTGTCCCCCTCATACTCCCGAGCTTTGGTAAGCTCAGAAGAGTAGCTATTAAGGGTTTTGGACCAACGTGGCTCAGGTGGGTGGAGATCTGGCGGTGGAAAGAAGCCACGTGTCATGGTAACCTGGGCCCTTAATAATGATGATCCTGATGGATTTGAACTGAAGGGCCCCCCTTTTCTCGGAGGTCGGAACGACGCGCCGCCTTTCGCGTGGGAATATTGGCATTGTGCGCTTGTCATAGCTCCAGAGTCCCTCCATTTTTAGGGTTTGGCTCTCCTTCGTGCTTGCTTTTGGGGCTCTTTGATGCGTCGTGAGGACACAATGGAAGAGCAGAGGCTCGCAGCGGTGTTCGCGGACTTGGCGGAGATAACTGCGGAGGTAGTCCGACAGCTTCCTCTTCCTCTGGAGTCTTCGGGGTCCCGGGAGCATCTTTCTTCAAGTTCCTCTCCGGATTCCATGGCGGATCAGCGTCCGGATATCGAAGAGTGGGAGGGCAAGCCTGCGGTGAGGGCGACGGCTCCAAACTATAGTGAATTGGGGGAGGCGGAGGTGAAACGGTTGGAGCACCAGTTTCATCTAGCCAATAAGTTTTTCTTCACTGCGATTGCCCCGCACGAGACGAGCTCAGACTCTTGTACGGGCCACATATGCACCTTTCTTCTATCATGGAAGGGTGGGTTCCACCTTCCCTTCGAGCCTTTTGTTCTTAAGCTTCTCAACTTCTTTTGGTTGGCGCCCGTTTAGTTGGTAGCCAACTCTTACCTTCTTCTTTCCGCCTTTCGCATCCTCTGCCGTCAATGCGGGGTTCCTCCTTCCGTGGACCTCTTTCATTATTTTTTCAAGTTGAAGGCGCATCCCTCGGCCGGGAAGGGCTTCTATTTCATCCAGGCGAGGCGGAATAGGAGTTGTGTCTCCTTGGCCGTGAAGGATTCTTTGCACAAGGGGTGGAAAACTCAGTTCTTCTGGATGGGGATTTTCTCGGTGGAGGAGACTTGGAGGTGTCCCGTAATCCCCAATTTCCATCCGAACATTCCTTCGAGGCAGGACGAGTTTCCTCCAGACGTGGAGGAGTATGCGGCCATCTTGTTGAAGCATCGCCAGTCTACGGAGGAACAAGTGACTCCGGAGAACATCGAGCGATGTCTTCTCCATCGGCTAAAGCCGACAGGTATGGACATCATGAGCTAGCCTTCTGGTCGGGCGATGAGGCCTTCGCTTCTTCTCTTGATTATATCTTCCTTTGCGCAGACGCCAGGCGGTCGGCATTGGAGGAGATCACAGAGGTGATCGATCTCGGTGATGACTCGGCTGCTGATGAGTTGGCTGCTCCCACGGGTCGCTCCCGAGCCCGAGATAAGGGCAAGGGGATGGCCTGGGAGGGGTCTTCCAGGTCACGGGGGTCCAAACGCAAGGATCCCATGGAGGGCATGATCCGAGACGCCGTGAAGGCCGGGAAGCGAGCCAAGAAGGCCGGGGCCGCCCCCGCAGTCGAAGGTGACCCTGCCTCAGCTCACCCCTCCGTCGAGCATGATGGGGCCGACCCTACTGGGCGAGCTCCCCCACCCGCCGAGCAAGAGGGGGCCGAGGAGGTTGGGGCTGCTCCTGCGGTCGGTGATGATGCTGGCTCGGCTCCCCCATAGGCCGAGGATGAGGGGGCCGAGGCCGCTTCTGCGATTGGCAGCGGTGCTGGCCTGGCTCTCTCCTCGACAGGAGCCGAGGGGGCCGTGGATGAGGCAAGCGACGCTAGGACCATGGCCGAGGTTGGGGCGTTGATTGAGGCGGGCGACGCTCCAGGTGGCGGTGCAGGTGCCGAGCCGGTCAAGGCTGGGGGGTCGCAAGAAAAGACGACGCAGCCCCAACCGACTGAGGCATGAGGGGGGAACGAAGCCGCGGCTCGATCTGGGCCGACCGGCGGGACGCCGATCAAAGAGGGGGTCTCTATTCCGGCAGCTCTGGAGAGGCTCGGCATCCAGGGCCCTCTGTACCAGGTATGTCATGGTATAGCCGCGAAAATGAAGGGGGGTGACAAGCAGCACTCCCCGTCCATGGCACTCGAGATGGTTATGGAGGGCGGCTTGGTCCTAGCCCAGATGGGGGCCACTCTGGCAGAAGCTTATGCTCGGTCGGAGTCAGATCGGGCGAACCTGGCCTGGACCCTTGGTGGGTCTGACAGGAAGATGGCTCGGCTCACCGAGGAGCTTGATGGGCTTTGACGGGAGCTTTCCTCAGTTTGGGAGCTAGCGCGAGGGAGCCAGGTGTAGGCCCAGGCACTGACCGAGCAGCTAGCTAAGGCCCGTGAATCGCTCGAGAGGAAGAGCAGGCTTCTTGAAGAGGAGCGCATTGCTTGCGTCGAGCTAGATGGCCGGTAGGAGGCCGAGCGAGCCGAGCTGGTGGACAGAGCGGAGGAAGCCGAGTGCCTTCGGCGGGAGGCCGAGGCTGATCGGGCCAAGGCGGAGAAGCAGGTGGCGGAGGTCAAGAAGCAGACGGCTGAGGCCGAGCGGAGGTTAGCCGAGGTGGAGCGGGAGAGGGCCGAGCTCGCTGGTAGGGTGGGATCGGCTGGGGCGGAGGCGCTCGAGCAGTACAAATGCTTGGAGGCCTACCGAGTCGACCTTAAGGAGGCTGCCCTCCCCTACTACGAGTCAGCACTTCGCCGAAGCATCCGCAAGGGGTTCAAGCAAGGCTATGACCGGGCCATTTCTTATGCCGAGGAGCAGGCGTCCGAGACAATCGATTTCCCATCCGGGTAATGCTATGAATCGGACTTGTCATCCTCTGGTTCCTCTGGTTTGGTGTCAGAGGAAGAATATCAGGGGGGCTCTTCATCCAAGTGGTCACCAACTCCGAATGCCTCGGGTGGGCGCGTAACCGAGGCATTTCCCACGCCGGTGGGGTCAGTGCCAGGGTCGGCCGTCACCGAGGGTCCTAGGGGTAGACCGTCTGAGCCTTCCACTTCCGAGCTTCAGGGTGGGCCAGAGGCCTAACGTATCTGCTTTGCTTTCTCTTCTTGTATGTCTTTCCTTTTTTGAAGGAAAACTTTTCTTGTTGTGTATGAAAAAACCTAAGGTAGTAGCATTATGATGAAGACTTGACTTTTTTGTATCGCCATTGCCGTATTTTATTCAGCGTATCTGCAGTAGTTGGAAAGTGCCGATACTTTCTGCGTGTATATCGCATGAGGGTTGGGTGAGCGTCTGACAGGGTGTCTTTCCGTTCTCTCATGCTTTGAATGTTTGGCCGCTTCGTGTGTCCCGCTGGGGTGGAAACGAGGAGTTTGAGGTGACCGTTCGTAAGGAGAGGTCCCTTTGGCGTGTTTTCGAGGGGAGAATCATTTAAGGTAAATAGCCTCCCTTCGCCTATAAAAGGTCTGAAGGGCGTCCCTTCCTCTCCACCGCTTAGGGTTTTCCCCGACAGTCTTTCCTCATTCTTTCTTCACATAGCGTTGTGCCATTATATTTGAAACATGGAAGACGCTTTGGAAGATGAGGCTGCCGATGACGGAGGGCAGAGAGTCCTTGCTGCTTTGGGTTTAAAGGGGGTTCGACGGCCGGCGGGTGGGGTTAAAGAGGGTTCGACGTGCGGAGGCACGTCGTCTTCTTTTATCAACTCCGACCGGCGCTTGCGGGGAGGGGCGAGATGGCGGACGGATGGGGGAATCAGGCATCCCTGCCACACATCCCTTCCCGCTCGCTCCATGGAGGGGATCCCTCTCAAGATTCCTCTCCACTTCCTGCTTCTCCTCTCTTCTTCCGCATCCTCCTTCTCCCTCTTCTGCCCTTCTCATCATTTCTTTCACTCTTCGGAGGGTGTCTACACTCTCTTCCTTCCAAAGAGTTGGCAGATTGGCAGAGGGGAGGCCTTCATTTGTATTCCCTCTTCCCCTTCCTCCATCTCTGTCAACTTGGAAGGTAGCCTTCTCCTTCCTAATCCCTCTGTCACCTTTGTTCCAAGCTACTCGAGCCAACGGGGTCGACTACCCTTTATCCGAGCCAGTTTCTGCACGAGACAGAGTCAGTGGCTGGACGCAGGAGAGGTTAACTGAGTCAGTCGAGCGATCGGCTCATACGGCGGCGTCAGATGGATTTTTTGCTTTTTTGACATGTATTTTCTTGGCTTCGACCTTTCTGATGTATAAGCGAGTTGTTTGAATAAAGGAAAGGAAACTTTTGTCTTATTTCATGTTGCTTACACAATGTTCGGTATTTAGAAGTAGAACTTGCGTAGTGTAGTCGCGTTCCAGGTCCAAGGGATGGGTTCTCCTTCCATCGTAGATAGCCAGTATGCTCCTTTCCCGAGCATTTCGACCACTCGGTAGGGGCCTTCCCAATTAGGGGATAGCTTGCCCGCCGCCTCAAGTGGTCGAGAGGCTTCGGCTTTCCTGAGGATGAAATCTCCCGGTTGAAAGTGTCTATCTCAGACATTGGCGTTGTAGTATCGAGTGAGGCGGCGTTGATATTCCGTTGCTCGGATGCCGGCAATCTCTCGGAGTTCATCCCCTAGGTGGAGGTTTTCGAGCAGTTTCTGGTCGTTTGCCTCGGGCGAGAAATAGATGACTCGGAGGGAGGGATTGACAATCTCCAATGGGATAATGGCCTCGGCGCCATACACCAACTAAAAGGGACTTTCATCGGTTGCCATCCTGGGAGTCGTTCTGTGTGACCAAAGTACGTTTGGTAATTCCTCAAGCCAGCTGCCCTTGGCTTTGCTGAGCCTGGTCTTGATGCCTTTTAAGATAATCTTATTGGTATTTTCGACCAACCCGTTAGCCTGAGGGTGGGCGACCGAGGTGAAGTGATTGCGAATGTTTAGGTCGGCGCATCTGTCTCGGAAATAACGAGAATCAAATTGCCGACCATTATCGCTCACTATCACCCGGGGGATGCCGTAGCGACAGATGATCGACTTCCAGATGAAACTCCAGATGATTGTCTCGGTGATTCTTGCTGTGGCTTTAGCCTCGATCCATTTGGTGAAGTAGTCGACGGTGACGATGACGAACTTCTTCTGGGCCTGAGCTATAGGGAACGGCCCGAGCATGTCGATTCCCTAGCGAGTGAAAGGATATGGCTCGGCTAGGGTGACGAGCTCCGTTGCCGGCTGGTGGACCAAGTGGTCAAATCGCTGGCATCGGTCACAATACTATATGTAGGTGGAGCAGTCGCGCTGCAGAGTGGGCCACCAATAACCTTGCCGTAGCAAGATCCTGGCGAGCGACCTTCCTCCTTAATGCGCTCCGCACAGGCCTTCGTGAACTTCTTGAATCGCTCGGTTGGCTTCATCAGTACTGAGGCACTTCAGGAGTGGACCGAAGAAAGATCTTCGGTAGAGAGTGCTGACTAGAATGACGAATTGCCGAGCTTGGTACTTCAATCTTTGGGCTTCCTGGGGGTTGGGAGGCTCTTGAGAGTCTTGGAGCCACGATAGGTAGGGGTGCACTAGTCCCTTGGGGAGGCCGGGTCAACAGCCAGGAGCTCCAGATCGATGCTCGGTCGCTCTAGCTCTTCGAGAAGGACTGATCGAGTACCCTCGGGGTCAAGAGAGGAGGCTAGCCGAGAGAGGGCGTCCGCTCGGGAGTTTTGTTCCTGAGCTATTCGGACTACCTCAAAGCTCTTGAACTGTTGTGCCACGGCTCTGACCAGCTGGAGGTATTTGACCATTGGTGCTTCTCGAGCTTCGTAATCACCGTTGACCTGGCTAGCGACTAGTTGGGAGTCAGTGTGAATTTTGACTCGCTCAGCCACCAGCCACCGGGCCATGCGGGCTCCCGAGATAAGGGCTTCGTACTCGGCGGCGTTGTTGGACGCCTGGAAGTTGAACTTCAAGGCGTATTGTAGCTCTGCTCCTTCAGGGGACTTCAGGAGGATTCCAGCGCCTCTTCCGGCCGAGTTGGAGGATCCATCGACGAACAGTTCCCATGTTGGCCCGGGCGCGGACGGAGATTTTTCTTCAGTCGGGATAGTGCTCTCGGTGATGAAGTCAGCGAGGGCCTGTCCTTTGATAGCCGAGCGAGGCTGGTATGATATATCGTAGGCCCCGAGCATGATGGCCCATTTGACGAGGCATCCCGAGGCTTCAGGGTGAGTGAGGATCCTCTTCAAAGGTTCGTCGATCAGCACGGTGATTGAGTGTCCTTGGAAATAGGGTCGGAGACGCTTGGCCGAGGTAACCAACGCTAGCACGAGTTTCTCAGTTGCGGGGTAACTTCTTTCAGCCTCGTTGAGCACCTTGCTGGTGTAGTAGACCGGTCTCTCGACTCCTAAGTCATTTCTAACCAGGACCGAGCTAACTGTAGATGGAGTTGCCGAGAGATAGAGATGCAAGGCTTCACCTAGGACAAGCTTGGAAAGCACCGGGGGTGAAGCCAGGAACTCCTTAAGCTCGGTGAATGCTCTTTGGCATTCCTCATCCCATGCGAACGTAGCAGATGCCATTTTGGGCCCCCTCAACAATTTGAAGAAGGGTGGGCATCGTTCGGTTGCACGGGACAAGAATCTGCTCAGCGCGGCAATGCGCCCAGTAAGGCGTTGAATGTCATTGATGCAGGTGGGTGGGCGCATGTCCAGGATGGCCTGGACCTTGTCGAGGTTGGCCTTGATCCCACGCTGGGTGACTAAGAAACCCAGGAACTTCCCGGATCCTACTCCGAAGGTGCACTTGGTGAGATTGAGCTTCATATTTTACCTCAGGACGGTGTCGAAGGTCTTAGCCAGGTCGGCGAAGTGGTCCTCGGCCTTGGGAGTCTTGATGAGCATGTCGTCAATATAGGTCTCGACATTCCAGCCGAGCTGTCCTTCGAACATATGATTGACCAGCCTCTGGTACATGGCTCCAGCGTTCTTCAACCCGAAAGGCATCCGGGTGTAGCAGTATACGCCGAAGTCGGTGATAAAGGTAGTCTTCTCGATGTCTTCTGGATCCATTGTGATCTGGTGGTAACCTGAATAGGCGTCCAGGAAACTGAGTATCTCGTTGCCCGAGGTTGAATCAACCAGTTGGTCGATGCTCGGTAATGAATAGCAGTCCTTTGGTGTAGCCTTGTTCAGGTCGGTAAAGTCCACGCACATTCGCCACTTTCCCGAAGCTTTTGGCACCAGGACGACGTTAGCCAGTCACGTCGGGTACAGGACCGATCTAAAAAGACCAGTTTTTTGCCCCTTGGTGACTTGCTCCTTGATGATCGCCTGCTTCTCTAGCACGTGCTTCCTTCTGCGTTGTTGTACGGGCTTCACGGTCGGGTCGAGGTTGAGCTTATGCATCACCGTCTCCTTCGGTATTCCGGGGAGTTGATCATCAGACCATGCAAAGACTCGGATGTACATGGAAAGAAACTCTTTGTATTGCTGCTGAACCTCAGACGGTAGGGCGGCTCCAATCTTTACTCCTAGGGTCGGGTCGTCGTTTAGGAAAACCATTAGCAGCTCGCCTCCAGGCTCAGAGGTTGCGGGTTTTTCCTCGACTTCCCGGGGGCCCTTGTTCTTCTCGTCCGGCCTTGTGGCTTCAACCGAGATATTATAGCACCTTCTGGCCATCGCCTGGTTACCTCGGACTTTCCCCATCCCATTTCTAGTGGGGAACTTCATCTTTTGGTGATAGGTAGAGGGCACCGCTTTTGTTCGGCTAAGGATTCCTCGGCCGAAGATTGCGTTGTATGCTATCATACCCTTGATCACTATGAAGTCCACCATGACCGTAATGGTTTTGGGTGGGGTCCCGAGAGTGACCGGTAGGCTTAGGGCTCCCTCGGGATAAGTGGTATGGCCATTGAACCCGCAAAGGGGGGTTCGGATCGAGTAAAGTTTAGACGGATTCTCCCCCACTTAAGAAAACATTCATAAGATAATACATCAGGGGCACTTCCATTGTCAACTAGAATCCTATCTACGTTACAATGGTTTCTTGTGGCCGATATGACCAGGGCGTCGTCATGCGGGGTGGTCAGCCCTTCCAGGTCTTGGTTGGAGAAGACTATGACCTGGGGCTCACTTGGCGGGGCCTTGGGAGGCTCGACGGCTTGACTCACCCGCTCAGCATGACGCTTCCTTTTTCGGCCACTGTCTCCTCCTGATGCAGCTCCTCCAGTGATGACGTTGATGTGGACCCCACGAGGGGCGTTGTCGATTTTATCTGGGGCGTTTCGTTCTTCCTCACACCCAGCCATGAACCGGGATAGGTGTCCCTGGCAGACGAGGCGCTCAATCTCATCCTGGAGTTAGTGGCAATCGCCGGTATGATGCCCGTGGTCGCTGTGGAACAGGTAATGCTTGCTGCGATTGCGGCTTTTCGACCTCATTGGCTCGGGTTGGCGGAGGAGGCCCGAGCCTTTGATGTCTTCATATATCTCGTACACCGGAGCGATTAAGGGAGTGTACCGCTCGTACTTCTGGGATGGTTCCTTGTTCTCCCCGTCTCGGTTCCGCCTCTTTCCTGGACCCGAGCTTGGCTCGGGTGCCCGCTTCTTGTCCCCCTCCCGACCCGAGCCTGTTGTGCCTCGACATGCACTGAGGACTTCTTCGCACTCAGCGTGATGCAAATCCAGAGTCACTAGCTCGGCAAGGGTCGAGGGAGGGTGGAGGACAAGTTCGCGGCAGAGGTTCTCATCCCGGGTGCCTCCGGTTAGTGCGGTTATGGCCGAGGCTACATCCAAGCGGGGGATTATCAGGGCTTTCGATTTGAATCGGTTAATGTAAGCCCGGACTCTCTCCCCTTGAGCCTGTTTGAGAGCCAATAGCCCCACTACCGACCTTGGGGGGCCGCTACCTGCGAAACTCTCCTTAAATACTCGCCCGAATTGCTTGAAATCCCGGATGCATCCAAGGGGGAGGGCTTGGAACCATGCTTGGGCACCTTGGACCAGGGTGGTCATAAAGGCTCGTCACTTGATGACGTAGGATGCTCCATGAAGGGTCATCAGGGCATCGAAGCTGTCAAAGTGGTCGGCCGGGTCGCCTTGGCCGTCGTAGGACTTGAAGGTCGGGATGGAGGTTCTGGGAGATACCTCTACCTTCAAGATGTAATCGGAAAAGCAGAGATTTCTCCTCGTCCTCCTCCGGAGAGACATTCTGCAAGGCATGCAGGGCGCGCTCCTGCTCTGCAAAATGCCTCTCAAACTCTCGCAGTCGGAGAGATAACTCCGGATGTCGCCGCGCTGTGGGGCTGGGGGGGCTTCAGTCTCTTGGTTTGGACGGCGTGCCACATGTTTTCCCCTTTTCGACATGGAGGAGGCCTCTTGCTCCGGGGGAGGGGCTCGTGAAGGTCCTCCTGACATGTTACGGATAAACTATCAGCCTTGGAGGGTGAAGCAGCCTCCGGCAGTGTGCTGGGACGTGTCCTCGCGAGAAGGGCTCTCCGGAGGGGCACGTGACCTTCTTTCCTTTGGCCGCCTGGGTCCTCATGAGTTCCACGAGGATGTCCAATTTTGTGTTGAGGGCTTGGAAAGCGTCAGCGCCCCCATTGGGTGGTAGCTCCACCGCCGCGGGAGGAGGGGGTGGTCCGTCGGCTGGGGCGTTGGCGTTGGAGGGAGGGTTTTGTCAGGCCTGAGAGGGGCCTTCTCCTGCCACCACCATGGCCTTTCCCCTGTCACCGACAGACCTCCTCCCTGAACTTCTTCGCACCATACTGGCTCTTTGGTTGTTTCCCACAGACGGCGCCAGATGAAGAGGCGTGATCTCGCGCTGGTCTTGAGCTGGGGAGATGATCACCGAACAGTGAACTGCATGGATGGGAAATAGATCAGGGGTCCCAGGGATGGTTCCCTGGGGTAAACCCTTTGATGCCTAAGTCAGTAGAGCAATGGTGGAAGCTATGACGGGAGGAGGAAAGAGAGGCACGAGATCCCTCTACACCAAGGTGGTGAAGTGGTTCCTGCTCAGGAAGTTTTAGGCGTGTGTTGGCCTTACCTTTCGCTGGAGGGAGTCCCAGGTTTAAATAGTGTGCTGGTCTCATGAGTCCCGTAAGCTGAGGAGTTTTAGACGGGAGTTACGTCCTCAACGTGGGCTCTTTACGTCCTCATCGTGGGATCTTTATAGCCTTGAGGGGTCATGCATCCCTTATCCTCGTAAACTCCTGCTCATAAAGGGCTCTCAACGGCAGCGTTGATAAGCAATCGTCGATTAATCCAAGCATGAAGAATGCCAACCCTATCCGGGCGATAGGCATAGCTCGGATGAAGATCGGTCGGAGTGGGCACTGAGCGCTAGTCTTTATCTCAGCAAGGGGATAGATCGGGCATTGGTCTTCCTCTGACCTGACCGACGCTCGGGCCTTCCGAGCCTAAGGGCCGCTGAGGAAGGGTTTGATCCCGATTGATCTTATTGGGCTTTTTAGTATAAGTGGGCCTTGCGGGGCTGTCACTTAGATGAGCTGGGCTCATTTGGTCCTGATGGACCTAGTTCGGCTGCTCTTAGATGGGCTACAGAAATCCCCCTCTCCATATTCCATATTTCTATGCTGAAGAAGTATGTGCACGATCCTCTCTACGTCATCGATCACACTGACTTGGTGATACAGAAGGACCATACCTATGAGCAGAGGCCAATAAAGATCGTCGACCGAGAAATCTGAGTTCTAAGGAACAAGACGATCCCTATGGTGAAAATCCAATCGAATCGATGCTTAGAACAAGAGGCTACATGGAAAACCGAGGAGTCTATGAGAAGGAGATTTCCAGAACTATTCTTGTCTGTAAGTATTTCTCACCCTCCTTGTCTTCATGTATGCAATTGAATTTTGGGACAAAATTCTTTTAAGTGGGGGAGGGTGTAGTACCCCATATAAAAATGATTAAAAATAATAATAATAATAATATATAGACTTGTTCCCTAAATAAATAAAAACTTTAGATAACTCTATGAGAAGATAACTCTATAGGAAGGTTAAATAAGAAGTTAGAATACCCAAAGAGGGCCATTATATAAAAATATCACCATTGAAGTCATCATACGTAATGGGGCTTCATCTTCCAAAAAAAATATTCACCTGAACAAGTGACTTCTTAGTGTAGTTGGTTAAGTGACATGTCATCCAACTAGGTGACTAGGGTTCGATTCTTACATCCACCATTTCTTTTAGCGAAAATAATGGGTAAATTAAATATATATATGAAGGGCCAGACGTCATTTCTTCAACCAATTAAATATATATATATATATATATATATATATATATATGGGGACCCCTCAACCACTAGAGCTGGGTGGAGGCAATAATAGCCATTCTTTGATGGCCATGGACCCCAAGGGAACATACATAGAAAGGATTTCAGATCTGGTTTCCCATGAACCCATTATTCCCTATACACCACTCCTCTTTGCTGGCAAAGGACCCCTTTTAACCTGGCAGTGGATCCCAAGATAATGACCCTTACTTTTGCCTTGGCAACCGAATTCTTCCTATAATTACACATTCTATTGAGTAGACAGAAGCCTCTGCCCTCATCCTACTACCTGCAGAGAGAATATCCCCTTCTTTTCCTCTGCCTTGGGAGACGTGAAGGGATGTCTTCTTCCTATATCCTACATCCTACTGCAGAAGAGGTAGGTGTTCTCAAGATCTGACTTAATTAATAGTTAAATAGGGTGACATGCATGAACAGGATAGTTATCACCTGGTGTCCATGCGTTCTTCCATTTTAATTCTTGCAAATTATCCCATGTTTAAAAATTCATATCTATGAAATTAAATCTTAAAAATATTGTATGAGCATGATCTTGCAATCTTACTATTTATCCATTTCTAGTCATATCTTTACTTCCTGATTCTGTAAACATTTTTTTAAATCATGAACAGTAAGTTATGTAATTAGTTATGTGAAGGGTATATAGAGGACACTATTCATGGCCCACTTTAAAAATCAATATCTCACAAGATAAAAATGATTAGGAAAATCTAACTGTTACCCATTAATCACATCGATTTACTCTACTATGAAAAATTATCAAATAAATTTTTGACCTTAAAAATGAAATTGAGTGAATAGTAAAAAGACACTATTCACGACCACTTTAAAAATTAATATCTCACAAGATAAAAATGATTAGGAAAATCTAACTGTTACCTATTAACCACCTCGATTTATTCTACCATGGAAAATTATCAAATAAATTTTTGGCCTTAAAAATGAAATTGAGTGAATAGTAATAGTCAACTGCTGACCATTACTATTCATGTGGTAAAAACTTGATCGCTCACTACAAAAGTGCACCGACCTTGGTCTGTGTGCCACAGTGATGTACACCGACCTTGGTCTACATATGCACTGACCTTATATAGAGACTTATACTGTCACGCCCCGAGCGCGGAAGGAACCCGGAGATACGTGACGAGTTTACATCATTCATGTCAATCAGAGCGTTAGTGTATTCGACACAAAGACAGAGCGCGTAAAAAGTAATGATAACCCAATCCTTTATTCAATCACAATTTCTAAATTTTTTCTATTACATCCACTTAACGAAAGTGCTAAGACTCAATAAAATGAAAGGTATAATGACTGACTCAAGAATAGACAAAACTAGATAATGCTTGGATAGATGGAGTAGCTCTAATCTCTTCACTCTTGACCTTCCTGATATGATTGAGTCTCATCATCGGACTTACCTTAAAAAAAAGGAAAAAACACTAGATGAGCGAATGCTCAGTAGGAATTAAATCTCAAGAGCTAGCTTGCTTTAAGTAGATTACATGTTACATGAAATGCAATAAGCTATGCATGCTCGCATAAAACGACAATAGAGAGTGTATAAAAAGAGAGAATGTATATCAAGAGATAGTGAATGAACTAGCAAGTCTTTTAGGAACTCATGTCAATATAGCAGGAAAATCAAGCACGTGTATTTATCATGTCAAGTGATCAAGTCATGTCAAGAATTGACTATCATGTTTCAAGCAAGTATAAATAAATACCCCTTTTTGGGTCACGCAAGTCATGTCATGTCAAGTCGAGTCAAGTCAAGTATGAGATTGTGGAATGTCTATCGAGCTAGTCATGCACTTCGGTGCAATGCCACACCGTGATCATTACAACTCCCATGGGCACAAGTACTTTCGGGTGCTCCTCCCAGGACCAGATCGGGCCCTATATGCGCCGACATTGATCATGTATTTTCGACATCCACTATAGTTATAGCCAATATAGATATTCAAAGGAATACGCTTGTAGAAACTTTAAGGTAGATCAACGATTTGAACATGATGTGCAAGGACGATAACAACGGTACAATCACGATTCGCATTAAAACTAGGTGGAATCGGCTCCCTTAACTGGGTGCCTTGCCATTTAAGAATGAGCGCTCATATAGCGATGGCCGCTCACCTCTGTACATGATAAGCTAGATAGAATTAAGGTCCACAAGTATGGCACATAATTCACAAGGAACACTAATGGCATGGTTTCCCATTCCATTAATCCAGAATATTCTCATGACATCCAAATAGCATATCATGAGGGCCGGTATACCATGTTTCTTTAGAGTGACATGACAATCAAGGAGGGTCATAGGTTTTAATGGTACAACCCGCTCGGCTGCCTTGAGGGAATCCAAGGCTAGCGGAGTCTTACGGAGGTCTTTATGATAAAATCATCAGTCCGAAGGAACGGAGTGTCCCGCGGAGAGTTCATCTATCACCGAGAAATAGTGTCGATATATAACCAACCGAGAGTGGGTTACAGAAATCACGAAAATCAGGAAAATCGTGAAGTGACGCCTGAGCTTAAGTCTTCATTTTATGAATTGGCGCCCTTGTCAGGGTCGTCAGTTCAGTAAATGATGACTGTTCACTCTGTCGTTACATCCAGATTCTATAAATATTCAGTTCAATAAACATTTTTAGATTTCAGTCATTATAAAAATGGCGACTTTCATTAAGGCTTCAATTTTGTAAATAATGCCCTAGTCAGGGGCGTCATATATCAAATTAAAGGGATGGGGGTATGTCGTCATTTCAATAATTAAGCAATTATGTCATGCCTTTCAAATTTTACAGTTTATCACTAATTGGCGCCCGTGTATAGGGGCGTTCATTCAATGAACGACCTCAAAAGAGTCGTTAATTCTTTGTTATACGATTTGCACCGGGCAGGTACAATCACAGACCCATGGTTTTTGGAGTGTTTCCAATCAAGAAACTAAGACATGTATGTTGATATTTATTTGTCTATCTTCTATCTTTCTTTTGAGGTTTGGGGACTGGTATGGTAAGATAACAAACAAACAATCAAAGATCTACTCATACCTATGAACATGTGATCATGAACCTAGGCAATCATAGCTAGCTCTAGCATGGGCATGCTATCTCAATCAAACTACGCTAAGGAAAAGGAAAACACACGCCGGAGCGTGGAGCAAGGAATAAATAAAAACACACCGTGAAGGTGGAACAAGCAAGGAAAATAGAAAGATATGATGAAGAAGACAGCTAATGCCCAATACGAAGGAAAGATGTGATCGCCACCAAAGTAAAAACAAGTCAAAAAACCTGAATATACCTTGGAAATAGGTGGATGAAACACCCGCCCACGGGAGAGAAAACCAGAGAAAGCCTACAGATTAACTTAGAAGTAACGGCCAGAACCCCGTGCGTCGCTTGGAAGTGACGGCCACATGATAGACCGCCGGAGGAGAGTGACGCGCCTGCACAAGGCCGTCAGATAACCTGCAGTAGCAAAGCTTGAATTCTTTTAACTCCAACTCTTCCAGCCGGCTAGAAGACCTGGGCCTCATGTCAATGAACCTGTAAACCTGCCAAAGATGTAGAAAGACCAAACATAACAACCTCAATTAGTCCTTTTCACAAGCATAGCATCAATTCTCAAAGGACTTAACATCATCAAAAGGAGAGTGGATTACCGGGGAGTTTTTGGTTTTTTAACCCCTCTGGGTGTTTTAAAAGTTTGGGAAGATGTTTATATGCTTAGAGGACAGTGAAAACGTGGAGAAAGAGGAGGGATAATGCTTTGATTGAGGAAAAACCAGGGAAGAACTCAAGCATGCAATGATGAACTTGAAAGACCAAAACCAAAGTACTCCCTTGATTATGAGATGGATGGACGTGGGAAGCAGTTCCTCTTGGATGACGATGGCTCCTGAGTTCGGCAGCACTTCGTCGTGATTTTCCAAATCTTCCCCCCCGGGCCATGAAGTCAAGGGCTCTATTTATAGACCCTCAAACTCTCAGGTCGAGCAGAGGATAATTCAGCAAGATAAAGGGATAACTCCTAGCAAATCCTCGAAGATAATATCACCAAGAGTCCATAGAATCGAATGGGAGGTCCTGAGGATCAGATTTGAAAGAGATATTGTCAATCCAAAACCCGTATCTCGACCACGGAGTAGCAGAGAAAAGGCCTGAACTGCCAGGACTCTCTGAAGGAAGTAACGGCTGCACGACAGACCGCCACTTGGAAGTAACGCATCAAGGATCATCCGTTACTATCAACCTTATCCCTAAAAGATAAGATCAACGGGAAGAAGACCCAACAAGTTGGACTCTTCAAGGAAGCAACGGCCAAGGCATAGGGCGTCAGAATGAAACAACGGCTGCACGACAGACCGTTATTATCATCGTGGAATCAAAAGGATAAGCTTTACAACGAGGCCTTAAGCCTTAGGACTCTTCAAAGAGTAACGGTCCAGGTCCCATGCGTTATAATGAAACAATGTGCCTGGTTCAGACCGCTATTACCATTGAGTTTCAAAAATAGCAATAAAGGGTTGCTAAGCTGTTGCCAACGAAACGCCACCAGAAGCCAATTCTTAACCCAAGAATTAAGACCCAAGAAACAGGCCTCAACTGATCAAGAGACTCAATGAAGAGGGAACAACTCGGAGCATCATATAGAATGAAATAAGGAGATGACCCGACTTATTGGGTATAAAACGGGTGTCAACAGATGCCCCTCCTTAACGTCCTCTTTACAGGGGAGCGAGCGGAGGTGAAGCGAAAGCGAAGTGGAACATGAAAGATGAAGCGGAAATGAAGCGGAGTGTATCAAAAAGAGGGTGTTAAGGTAAACGACACCCGTTCTTTACCGACAAGCGATAGGAATATTCTGGAAAACTTCGAATTGATCAAAAGGAAATAGCCAGCCAAAGGGATGCGAGTCTGGAGGAACTAATTAACTAAGGAAAGGAAACACGGCTAGCCGCCGGAGGCAACAGAAAGGAAAGAGACTAAACTCCAGACAGGAATCTTCAGCGAAGTAGATCAAGCGAGGAGATCGAAGGAAACCTTCTAATTCAGAGTGGAATAATTCTCCTTATTCAGAATCAAGAACACAGCCGTTCACCATCATCGAGACCTTGAACAAATGAAGCTTCACGAATGCTCAAAGAATGCGTATGATGCATGCTGGGCTAAAGGAAAACAAAATCTTCAAAACAAATGCGAAGAAAGATAAAATACTAAAATACTCGAGAATAATATTGCTAGATCGGAGAAAATCAGAGTCAGGACACCATCTGCAACCACGACGTGCAAGACAGAACCATCGTCCCCAAATTTTCCAATCTAACGGCCTATCCAATGATTAAACATGTGAACTTAGATCATCATCATTTTTGTTTTAGGGGAACATCAAATCCTAGGACACATGAATGACCAGCCGATTCTCGAGGTAATATATCATAAGTAACATATAGTAATGCATTAAGGGAGTGAGGGAATGAGATACAATACCTGACTTACCTGCCTGACAGACGATAAAGCATGACTTCACTCATAATTCCTTCATGAAAGATAGGTTAGCCAACAATAAATATGATCACGAACCAAGGCATAACCATTGTACGTGCAAGGAGCATCAATAAGGAGCAACATGGAAGAAAATGGAACCATTTTGACATCCAATAGACCATTTAATTCATCAAGAAACTTGCAAGTTTGTAACGGTCTGAAGAAAGGACGTTACATAAAGTAACGGACCATCCCTAGTCCGTCATAAACCAGGCGGTTCACATTCTTCAATAAAACAGGGCCAGCACATGTAACGGTCAAAAACAGACGCGTCAGAAGGATGTGACGGTCGGTCGATAGACCGTCACATTTTCTGAGCGTTCAAAAAAATAAAACCGAACGGTCACGGCCATTCATTCCACATTAAACACCCCAAAAACTCCAACCGAGAAACCCTCCGGCGATCACCAACTCCCACCACCACCATGGCCGGCGACGAGGGTTCCCAGCCGCCTCCACAGAAGAGGGAGAGAGGAAAGAGGAAGGTAATACGGCGGTTCCACCACCGGCTTGAACGGGAGGCGATCCCACCGGTCACAGAAGAAGAACCGAGGAGAAAAGAGCCAAGAGAAGAAGAAGAAGCTCCCACGGCCGTGGGGGACCAAGGGGAAGCCCCATTGGGTGAAGAAGAGCCCAAAGAATCAGCCAAGAAGAGGAGAAGGGGCATGGACCATGAGGTAGGTCCTCCCGCCCTAACTTGAATTTTTAATGTTTTTGAATTTTTATGTGAATGCATGTGGGTTTTGAGGGTAGAAATGGGTCCACAAACCCCCCTAGGAACAATTGTAGGCCGTTTGGCCATAGTGGGAGACCACGGGGATGCAAGGGAAAAAATTCCCAAATGCAGACAATGTGACGGTCCTGCCAGCGACCGTCACTCTTCTGACGCACCATGCTGAGTCCGTCAGAGTCAAACGACGCCCTACCCCAGGGCTGTCACTCATGCCAGGGACTTAAGCTATTTTTTAGGGTTTTCAATTTTCAAATCTTTATTTTGTTTTCAATTATGAATGTTTATACAATGATTATATGATGCAAGTTGGACTGATTAATGATCTAATGTGCAATGCAGGGGAAGAGACGATCGCGGATCTCCTGGTTACAGATCCGGGCAGTGTACCAGGCATTGCTCGACTACCAGAGAGAGAGATTAGCCAGCATGGGATTCGCCGAGGTGCTTAGCATCGAGGTGATCCGGATGGACACGCCGCTACTGTACACCTTGCACGAGAGATGGGCCCCGATCAGCAGAGCTTTCATCTTCCCGTGGGGCCACATGATCCCCACGCTAGAAGACATAGCGAGGATTACCGGATTGAGAGTCCATGGAGCCGCGGTGACAGGGTGGACATACGGCGACTACCGAGAGATGGCGCAGCAGCTGCTCGGGCTAGATTTGATTAGACCGGGATAGTCCTCCTCTCAGCTTTCGAGATCAGTGCTGCAGGAAAGCTTGGGACTGAGAGGAGCGGTGATCGCCGTGGGAGAGCTACCTGAGGAGCATCTGGGCAGAGTGATAGACCAGGTGCGCCCTCGCGTGGCGGCGGAGGCTGGACCAGAGGGAGATAGAGTGCTCAGAAGATTCCTGATGCTGCTATTCGGGAAGCTCCTCTTCGCGACTCGGGTAGATGTCATCAGCTGTAGACTGCTGCCGATGATAGAGGATTTGGGCAGAGTTAGGAGATACGCCTGGGGAGCGGCAGTGCTCGCATTCTTGTTCGAGTCCCTCAGCACCACGGACCGGCAGACAATGCTGGGCGGCTTCTCGCCTTTCCTACAGGTAAATGCACTTCATATGCTTTCTATTATGCCATGAATATTTATGCCATGATTTATGCAATGCCATGCGACTGACTTGATTTCTAAATGCAGATCTGGAGCTATATGTACCTCCCGGGCATCGGGAGAGGCGCATTACTCCATCCCGGTCGCATACCGATCGCGAGGCGATGGTCGGTGGCGAGGGACACAGGGTTGATCATTAGACTGACCCAGACTGTCAGGCCCCGTACTCTATACCATCGAGGTATTGTCCGCTTTGGCCTACCGGCCTCACGATTTTATCCCCTTTTTAATAGTGATCGGCTCCAGAATGGGGGACTTCCCGGGCAGGTCACCCATCCCAGTACTACTCCCCATTAAGCACGCTTAACTTCGGAGTTCTTTCCAAGAACTGAGCCGATACTTGAAAAGGCGCCTCGGTGATATAGAGTACAACTTAGCTATATTTGAGGGTGTTATAATCTACCCCTCTTATATAGGCGACGTCCTCGTCGCTGGGCACATATAGCACATAATCAAACCCCCAGGTAGGTATGATTCTAGAGGTGGCCCCTACAGGCTCAAGAGGTGGCTCCCACTATGTAGCACTTTGTCCCATTGCGGGTTCAAGAGGTGGCTCCCATAGCGTAGCACTTTGCCCTGCATGGCACTTAGTTCCCACACTTCCGGCTAGGGTATGGCTCTGATACCATTCTGTCAGGCCCCGTACTCTATACCATCGAGGTATTGTCCGCTTTGGCCTACCGGCCTCACGGTTTTATCCCCTTTTTAATAGTGATCGGCTCCAGAATGGGGGACTTACAGTTAGGGACACGCTGGCAAGAGAGAGAGGAAAAACTAAATAATACACAAGTGCTACAAGATGGAAATACTAAATGATCATTAACAAACCACCACTGATACAATAACCTCATGTTCAACTTACTACAACTGGAATAACAACCACTAAAACTCAATAACATGACTGAGACTAAAAGCTCTCCAAAACACAACTAAAGAAAGATAACACACTACTAACACACTAGAACTGATACACTCAAGACATCACTCCTGCCCTTCCCCATCGGTAAGTGCGTCACCTGAACAGCCTGGAAAAGGGGGAAACACAACTATGAGCTGACGCTCAGTAGGAAATAACAGACAGGTATAAGTGATTAACAGTTTAATTACATTTTAAAATGTCATGCTACAAATGATAAAAACAATAAAAAGATAACGGTGATATCACGAAACAGAATTCAAAGATCTTGCAAGGTCAAGAAATATAATGAATAGAATAGTAAGACAAGAATTTACTACAGGAGATAACGATAAAAAGTTGGCCATATCAAGACAATTCAAGTCATGTCGAGCACGTATGTAATTTCATTTCCACGTCCAAGTAATAAGCAAGTAAAGTAACCACAAGTAGAGTATAGAACAGTGAAGAGTGGAAAGTGAAAAGTAGTAGAAGGTAATGTAGAGAGTAGTGTAGAGAGTAGTGGACAGTCCTAGATTTAACACATGTCAAGTACTGGTGCCAAATGCCACACCTAGTCATTCACCTCCCCGGGGGTACACGTAGTGTTCGGGCGCTCTTCCCAGGACTAGACCGAGTCCTTAATTGTTTGCCAAGCATTGATTTCTTTGGATCAAAGATCCCACGAATCTAGACTTCCACAATTTATGGCCAGAATTCCAATGTTTAAACTAAGTAGCAATAACAACTTCAAGTAGGAAAGAGATTCATTTCCAGAATTTCAAGGTAAGTATAATCATCAAGGAGATCGAAACCAAGTCACAACAAGAGTAAATCGTGCTGCGCTGCTGTAAAACAGCAGCAATCAAACAAGCTAATCAACATATTAATCCTAATCACCAAGTTAAGATATCATGATTAACCATTATCATTTGCATTAAGACAATTGCCAAGAAGCTGATTCAAGATGATAAGGCAAAGAACAACTCCCACAGGAGTGAAATAGAATGCATTAACAGAGATTTAGTTACACCATTAACCACTAATAATGTGGGTTTCTATTTTATCTTGTATGCATTGAAATGAAGATGATAAACGGTGTGTTTTTACACTAAGTTTGCATGTATGGACCAATGTTAATTGAAACTAAAAAGGGTACATGAATAGGTCATTAGTTCCTCAAAAATGTAGTTTTCAATGTGATTAGGTTGAATGGATTGATTCCCCAGTGATCCGGATTGATCTTCGGTTCGAAAAATGAAGAAAATCGGGTTTCTGGTGTACGGGTCGACCCTTGGGGTCGACCCCTGAAAAACTGGGGTCTGGGAGCAGGATGGGTCGACCCCTGGGGTCGACCCTCGGGCTGGGCCGCATGGGTCGACCCCTGGGGTCGACCCTTGGGCTGGCCTGGGCTGCCAGGTGATGGGTCGACCCCTGCAAGCCCAGAACCGGCCGGGGGCTTCCGGAAAACGCATGAACTCGCCCAAATGGGGTCCAAATGAGTTGAAATCAAAACCACATGCCATAGGAATCTTGCTAGACATATTCGGGTCATAAAACTACAATTTGGAAACACGAATTTCATCAACAAGGATCACAACCTATTCTATGAAGAACACAAGGAGACCTAGTTCAGGACATACTTCCACTAAATCGTCGAATTCTCTCGATATACAAAACCAAATTTGGGGATTTTGGTGTCAGAAGAAAGCTAACACAATCATGAATCCAAACATATATGATATGCTACATGAAGATCAAGTTACATGACTCAAAATGAGCCCGTAATCAAGCTCTGACTTAAGGAACACTATATGAATCATGTTCTAGACATGCTTCTACAAAAATCGAAATTCACGATGCATGCTCAATGGAATTTGGGGATTTCTACGTTAAATGAAAGATAATAACATGCTGATTACTTCATGTAAGCTAATTAGAGTTTGGTTGTTAGATCCTACCTCAAATCGGAGAGAGAAAACTCAAACCCTAGGATGAAGAACACCTGGACAGCACCTCACAAAAAGCTCGATTTCTCCACGGACACCTAATGAAAATTGGGGCTTTTGCCACCAATGGATAGAGCTCGATGAGAGGAACAACTTGCTATACTCATGATCAAAATTTGGTTGAGAAATCCTACCTCAATCGATGGATCAAAGAAGGATGAAGGAAAGCCAACGGCCTGCTGACCCACCTCCACAAATCGAGCTAGATCTCTCCAGATCTGAAATTTCAGCAAACCCCACAGCAGCCAAATGAAAGAAGACTCGTAGGGCTTCATTTTGATAGCTCATAGAGCTTCTGGAGCCTTCTGAGTTGGGAGTATTCACTGCTGCAAGCTACGTGTTTAGAAACGGCGCCGAAATCTTTGACTTGACCAAACTATGTCGGCAGCACGTTTTGGGGCTAGGTTTACCTCAAATTGATTGAGGGTAAATGTTCCTTACATTGTGGCCTTCCATTTGCCCTTGATTTCAGATCATTTGGTCGAATATTGAGGTCGAATTTTGTGTTTTAAACTAAGGGTTAGGTATGGGTCAAAAGTGTGCACTTTTGGGTTTAAACTCTAAATAGATCTTACCACAGATTTACAATGGCCTAATGCCAGAATGAAAAGTTGTTATCTACATCGACCTAAATCTATTTACTATTTTTACAGATTTTTCTAAGGTAGTCGGATTATTACTTATACTATTCCGTAAATAGTTAAATGTTAAGTTCGGAAGACTAAGTTCACTAATTCGGCATAATAAATGATTTTCTTAAGCTTAAATGTAGAAGACAAACTTGCTAAACAAAATTATTTCTACAAGATGTGATTTTTGGGGATTTTTAGAAAATAGTTGAAAAATGACTTATTCTATTAATTAATTAATTAATCTAATTAATTTGGATAATTCTCATTAATTCGAATAACTTCAAATAAATTCTGAATAATTACAAATAACTTACTAAATAAATTTCTAAAGAATTTGGGGTCTTACACGGACGATCCAGGATGACTTGGACTCCTTCCCGCATACGTCGGTAAGTCCAGAGCTGAAAAATGATTCCTATATGCTTCTATATGCTTCTACATGCTTTCTAAATGCTTTTGCCTTTAATGCTTTTATATGTTAATGCTGATGAATGGACTAAAAATGCTTTCAGGTGAGATGGACCCCATACCGCGACGAGGGTTATACAGTACAGCCATGGGTGGAGGCGGCTTTATCGTACCGGGGGCGAGACATATGGCTGCATTGCATCCACATCATCGAGCCTCTGCACTATAGGCTAATCCTGCGGACTCGGGGACTACACCAGCCCGAGGTGACCTTTCCACGCCACAGCGATGACCACCCCGGCAAGTCAGCAAGGGGCATCAGCGGCAATGTGGATTGGTGTGCCCGGAAGGCGAAGTACGTCCACGACTGGAATGAGCGGTAAAGGAGCGAGACGAGAGCGACGAGGCATATCTGAAGGCCTTCGCTCGACTCTACGGTGACCGGGTGTACCGAGGTACCCGACGATCGGTATGCAATTCTAAATCTAACAGCCCATTCTATATGCAAAAAATGCCATGCGATGGATGTATTGACTCATGTTTTCTAAAATGCAGCTAGATCCTGAGGGACGAATAGCCGAGCTGTAGGGATTACTCCATTCCACCATCCAGCAGCGGGACGGGTACCGGACCGCTCTGGAGCTCCTGGTGAGACCTAAAATGCTTTATGATTATGCTTAATGGAATATCGTGATGCAAATGCTGATTAACCATGACTTCTAACCATGATTTCTAAAATGCAGCGGGCCGAGGGAGCCCAACGAGCCGGACCGGATGCCCCATCGTCTTCCTCACAGCCTGCGGGAGGCAGGGCTGAGCAGGAGGCCGATTTTGCTCGAGCAGTTGCCCGGGCCGAGGAGGCAGAGGCCACCCTCGTGGAGCGGGTAAGATGCTAAAATGCTCATGCTTATGATTATGCCTAAAAAATGCCTTATGATTAATGCTATGATATGAAATGCAACCTACAGGCGAGGGAGCTAGCAACAGCAGTGATCGAGGCCAGTCAAGCGAGGGCAGAGGCAGAGAGAAGCCGGGCTGAGACCGATCGAGCCCGAGCGGAGACAGAGCTTGTACGGGCAGAGCTGGCTCGGCTGAGAGCGGAGACCCCGCGACGCCCGGATGATGCAGAGATGGAGCAACTACCAACACAGTTAGGGCGAGCACAGGCTGAGGTGGAGCAGCTCCGTATCAGGACGACGGACCTGGATCGCTACCGGACCGAGGCACGGGCAGCGTCAGATCTTCACACTAAAGATCGAGCTGCGGATGCTGGAGCGGACGGTCTGGATGATGGGCCGGGGACCAGAGCGGAGTGCCTCCCAGAGTGGGGCACGGAGGAGTGCTGCCCCGAGCGGCTCGGTAGAGGATTTTCTTGCCAGCTCCTCCGCCCAACGGAGGAATGAGAGGGTGGAGCGGGGACAGCAGGAGGAGAGTGCTTCTATAGCGCTGCCACCCGCGAGGATACCCGAGGATGGAGAGGATGAGGGTGGTCCGACGGATAAGCCGACCGAATGATGTATTTTTTATGTTTTTTATTATCTTTTGTACAGAACTTGTGGTAGATGGAATGAGATCTTTTTTTTGGGTTTTCTGTTTGTTTAGTAAATGAAAGGATGTGTGTTTGATTGTGCAGGGACGGATGAAATGAATGAATGGATGAATGAGTTATGGGCAGGAATGTGTGCATGAGTTACTTGTGGGAATGTATGTGTGTGAAAAATGTAGAGAGAATGAGGTGTACAATGCGAGAGACCGCCAGGTCTAGGCAAGGGCAGAAGGAATAACCAGAATTCAGCAGCAGAGAAAGTAACGGTCTAGGCTCAGACCGTCATAATCAAACGACGCGCCGGTGAAAAGCCGTTACTCATAACAGGGGCCCATCCTGGTAGTAGGGCTTCAGGATAAACGACGGCCAACGGCAGGTGCGTCAAAGACAAATAACGGCCAAAGACTGGACCGTTGATCATGGCAGAGCGATGGTTGTTAGGACAACTAGCAGAAAATGCGACGGCCTGAGGGAGACGCGTCAGAGTGAAGCAACGGCCATAACCAGGGCCGTCAGGAAGTGCTTAGCCTAGAAGAGAAAGGACTGAGTGGATGAGAATATAACGGCTCAAGATTTGCGCGTTATAAGAAACGACGGTCAGGCCTTAGACCGTTAATCTTCACACAACATGATCGAGGAACTAAACCCATAGGAAAATGCGACGGCCTAAGGTTGGCGCGTTGGAGTGAAATAACGGCCTTACGATAGACCGTTAGATTCTGGGTTGTATTCTGAGACGGATTGAGCCGTGAGAACTTAAACCCGAGGTTTAGCCATCTAATCCCTTACTGGAACTTATCCTGATTGAAGATAAAGCTTTCTAGTCTGAATCCTATCCTTCCAAAAGCCAAAATCAAGCTTTTAAGACTCGAAAACTCAATCAAAATCGTAGCTTTGCTGAAAACCTCTGCTTTAGGGTTGAAGAACCTCCCCTAAGGGCAGAAATCAAGATGAAGAGGAGCTTGGAGGCGATGATCGTGGAAGGGAAGGTCTACACTGGGCCTAAAGCTGCCAGAAAAGAACACGGAGAGCTCCAGCGGTTGACATCAATTCCCAAGCACTTAAGCTCCAATGTTCAAAGGGTGGTAAGTCCCTCAACAACACATCCAAGTTCAAAAAATTCTGCACTTTCAATCCGTTTTATGACTTCTTCTTCTGCTTCTTTCTTCAAGCCTCTTCTTGGCCCAAGATGCTACTCTAATCTGAAGTGGGTGGCTCCCATGGTGAAGGCCCTCCCTATAGAAGTTACATCAATCCTTAAAGCTTGGAACCTTCAACCACTCTTGGTTTTAGGCAAAAATTTCCAGAAACTATCCTTAGATTGGCCAAGTATTTCAGCCCTCATAGAATTGTGGCATCCACAAACTCACACCTTCATCTTCCCTTCTTTTGAAGCAACGATCCTATTAGAAGAGGTAGAAGCCTACCTAACCCTTCCTAAGATTAAGGCGGGGGATGAAGACCGGGTTTGCTATACAATAGAGCCCATTGACCCGTCCTTGATCTTGAGCGACTTCATTCATAATCCAAAGGACGTGAGAACCATGATCAGCCCTCACCACATTCACTTGATACCCTTAGCACAATGGATAGTGTCTCATTGTAAAAACAAGTGGGAGAGACATGAAGCAATAGCCAAGGCGGTGGCGGTTTGCTTGTGCGGGGTCTTCCTTTTTACCACGACCGACCACCTCTTAGACATCGAAAATCTTAGCATTATTAGCGGGCTGTGGCGGGGAATGTCTATTTCTCAAGCGGTCCTCTCATACCTCTATGAAGGACTAAGCTCGGCTTGCATAGGAGGTCCTTTGTTTGGTTCCATGATACTCCTTGAGTGCTGGACAGGAGTGAGAGTCAAATTCCTTCCCAAGGAAGACATAACTTATGCAAGCCGGATCTTCGGGAGCCACCCTCTCTTCTTCATTGAGGGGCATTTGGATATTCTTCTCAGGTGGAGTGCAGGACGGCGGATAAGAAAACTCGGGATGAATGGCGCCTCTTTTTCAACACTTTGCCAATTGACAAGTTCATCATGCGACCAAGAATCCTTCGAAGCACTCTTCTCAAAATACCGCGACGTCAAGGCCTGGACCTCCAGCTAGTGGGGAATACTACCATGGCGATCTATAACCCGCACCGATGCCATCTTCAGATCGGACTACCTCGAACCGGCATTTCTGCACTATCACACTACCCTCCCCTCCTACCTAGGAAGATGGGGACCGAGGAAGATGAACGAGCAGTCCGGAACGCGCTGATCATGTGGGAGATCAGCAAGGTGCGCCCGTGGCAAGCAGAAGTTGAAGAGAACGACGAAGCACGCCGAGATTATGTGAAAGAGTTGAGAAGAATCTGCCCTCTTGCGGATAAGAAATTGAATGTATCTTGATTTTCTTTTTGTTCATGAGAGATGTTATGTGTACTTGATCATCAGAGCTTGGTTTATCATGAATTATATTTCATTAAGCTTGCTTGAATGAAATGAAATTGTCTTAGTTGAATGAGCTTGAGCTTCATGGTTTGAATGGCTGGAATGATGTGGACAGGCAGAGCCTCTGGAGATAGCAACGGATATGCAATGGGCCGCCACACGGAAATAACGGTCTTACGACAGGCCGTCAGAATGAGAGTAACAATAGAACCCTGTCTCTGAAGGATATGACGGATAGGCCTTGGGCCGTTATAAGAAAGTAACGGTGTTCTCCAGACCGTTATAGTTATGATTAGTGAAAGAAAGAAGGCCCATGCCTGCATGAAAATAACGATCGCAGAGGGGGCCGTTATACGACTGTCACGGCCCGATGTTGGCGCGTTACATGCCTTGAACCTGCATAGCTGTGAACTTTTTGCTTTAAATCTTGCCCCTGCATTCTGCACACACACTTTAAACATGAATCAAGTTAGATCTGTTCTTGGACTCAACCCCTTGCCTTGAAGCAAGTTAGATAATGACCGTTCCTTGATATTCGGTCAAGGGGTGGAGACTTTATTAAATAGGCGAAAACATAATGAAAGTGCAATGCATGCTATGCACATGATGGTATTTTTGGGAGTTTTGGGAAATATTTAACGTTCTTGGATTTTTAGAGATATCTGTTTTGTTTTGGATTTTTGCAAATATTTGTTGTTTTTGGATTTTGAAATATTTGATGTTTTTGGATTTTGAAATATTTGATGTTTTTTTTGGATTTTGGATTTTTGAAATATTTGATGTTTTTGGATTTCGAAATATTTGATGTTTTTGGATTTTGAAATACCGGTGCCTCTCTAGCAACGCGAACCCTTCCTTGTTTTAGATTGAGTCCCGAGATTGGCGTGTAATAGTGTGACAACCTCTGGCCGAGACCTAATCATCATGACCGTGTTTCTACCAATGCCATACTCAGGGTACTCATCTTAGTCCTAAAAGGAAAAAAGATCATGGGGGTAAGCTTAGGCCAGGTATGAGAGTTTTTAGGACTTGATTTTCTCACCGCACAACCCTATCAGAGATTTGGCCTGTTGCGCCGGGGCCTTTTTTGCGTCCGTCATCGAACCTTTGTCCACCCTAGGCATGCACGCGACCGGGCTCATAACGTCCTGCGGGGAACTGTACTGCCACTCTTGTCATGCCTAGCTTTCTTTCCTCCTTGGAGTTTTTCGGAAATTCAGAATCTGTAGACCTTTGAGATAACGCTTTTGATTTTGTCGTAAAGAGCACTCCTTTTCTTTTCTTTTCCTTTATTGCTTGTGGCGTCAGGTCATAACGGACTTGTCCCTGTTTGAGACCTCCTCTCGTTAGGATGTTTGGATTGATCGTCGCCTCCTTATTCACTCCTTGCCCCTGGATTCAGCCAAAGAATGAAGCGGACAGGGACTTCGACTTTCCCCTAAAGCATGGCCAAGGAGAAACGGTGTCTTTTAAACAAGGAGCCCGACCAGAGATGTCGTGTGGTGTGTGATTGCCTTGCTCGGGACCTCTTCTTTTGAAGATAGGAAGGAAGATCTTGCTGCCGGGAAAGCACGTGGTTTAGACTCTAGGGAAAGAAACGCTTAAGATACAACCCATTCCACGGGTGAGAGAGCTCCTCACCTTCCGCATTTATTAAACGATAAGCATTCCCTGGATAAGCTTCTTTTATTACAAACGGCCCTTCCCAGTTATGTTGCAATTTAGACCTAGGACCTGCAGACCGAATGAATTTGCGTTTCAAAACAATATCACCCGTCATAAACTTACGTTCAATCACCTTTTTTAAAAATAATGCGAAACCCTCTTTTGATAAACAGAAACGTGATCAGCCGCATTCATCCTCTTCTCATCCAAGAGTTCCAACTGGACCAGCAACGCCTCTCGACGTTCATCGAGATTAAGTTCCTTATCGAGCTGCACTCTAAGGGAAGGGATTAAGATCTCATATGGGAGCACCGCCTCCATCCCATAGGTCAGGGAATAGGGAGTTTGCCCCGTAGGGGTACGGACGGAGGTGCGGTAAGCCCACAGAGCTTCCACCAGTCTTTTAGGCCAATCAGAAAATTTAAGTGCTTCGCATGTTTTCTTGATGATTTTAAGAAGGGTTTTATTGGTGGCCTCGGCTTGACCGTTGCCTTGAGGATAATATGGAGATGAATGATGTAGTGCAATATTGAACTTCTTACATAGGTCCTTAAGCTCTTGAGAGACGAACTGGGGTCCGTTATCGGTGATGATGCTGCTTGGCACTCCAAACCGCGAGATGATATTCTTCATGATAAAGCGGCACACCGTTGTAGCTTTGATTTCTGCGTACGCCTCGGCTTCGGCCCATTTGGTGAAGTACTCAATAGCGGTGAGGATGAAGGATTTTTGCTTGATCTGAGAATTAGGATCCCCGAGCGGGCCGACGACGTCAAAAGCCCACATAGAGAATGGCCAAGGAGCAGTCATAGGATGGAGAGACGAAGCTGGAGAGTGAATTTTATCAGCATAGAGTTGGCATTTAAGACACCTCCGGACATAGAAGGAGCAATCTTCCTCTAGAGTGGGCCAATAGTAGCCCTGCCTAAGGATCTTCTTCGCTAGAGCCTGGCCATTGACATGACATCCACACTCACTAGAATGGGCCGCTTCAGCCACTTTCCAAGCTTATACATCATCCAAGCATCTCATGAGCATTCCATTAGTAGCGCGCCTATATAGTTCTCCCGCAATGATAGTGTACCTTGCGGCGGCTATTCTTATTGCTTTACGCTGCTCGGCCTTTGCCCCTTCTGGGAATGACCCTTCTTTGCAAAACAACTCGATTTCATGATACCAAGGCAATTCTTCTTCGTCCAGAATCTCCTCTAGCTCTGTTAATGAAACTTCCTTGAGATCTTCCTTCTCAGCTCTTGCCTCTACAGATTTCCTGAGGTTGATGAACCAAGGATCTTGAAGAGAAGGTGCATCCAATCTCTGGACGACGATGGTCTCAGTACTACGACTGAGAGGGAAAGATAAGGAGGAAGCAAGAGATGCCAAAGCATCAGCTAGAATGTTCAGAGAACGGGGAGTATGGATATAGATTAGCTTACGGAATCGCTTAGCAATAAGCGTGACCAAATCTTGATAAGGCTTGAGCTTTGGGTCAAGAGTATGGTAAGTGGACAGAACTTGCCGTAGAACGAGCAGAGAGTCTCCTATGATGTTCAAATAGCGCGCGCCTAGGAGATAGGCGTGCTTCAAGCCGGCTAGGAGAGCCTCATACTCAGCGATGTTGTTGGTAGTAGGAAATCGAAGTTGATAAGCAAAGGGAATGGTTACTCCCTCTGGAGTAAGCAAGACAGCACCGATCCCTTGGCCTTGGGAGTTGAGTGCACCATCGAAGTGCAGAGACCAAAAGGGATGATGAGAAAGGACAGAGAGGTGCCCATTAGGGAAATCATCTTGAATAGAATCGGTGTGAGGAATAGGGAGATGTGCAAGATGTTCAGCAATGGCATATCCTTTGACTGCCTTCTGAACAACAAAGGTGATGTCGAACTGAGAGAGGAAGCTCTGTCAGCGAGCTAACCTACTAGAAAGGATGGGTTTTTCTAAGAGATAACGGATCGGGTCCATTCTAGAGATCAACCTAACTGGGTGGGCGAGAAAGTAATGTTTAAGCTTCTGAGCTACCCACACTAAGGCGGCACAAGTCTTCTCCATAGCGGTGTACTTGGATTCAGCTGGATTAAACAGTTGAGAGAGGTAGTACGCGGCCCGCTCTTTTCCTTCATCATCCACTTGTGCTAAGACCGCCCCTAGGGAGTCCTCAATAACCGAGATGTATAGGATTAGGGGTTTCCCAGGGACAGGAGGTTGCAAAACCGGGGGATTGGACAGATACTCTTTGAGGTCCTCATAGGCCTTCTGACAATCTTGCTTCCATTCGAACTTGACACCCGCCTTAAGCAACTCATAAAACGGACGACACCTCTGAGAATGCTGAGATATAAATCTTCTAATGAATTACAGTCTACCAATCAATCCTCGAAGTTCCGTAATGTTCTTTGGCGGAGGCATGTCCATGACGACCTGTGCTTTATTAGGATCAATCTGGATCCCCCGTTTGCTCACTATGAACCCTAACAACTTCTCTAAGGAGACTCCGAATACACACTTCTTTAGATTCATCTTAAGCTTGTACTCCCTGGCTCTCTGCAGCACCTTAGCCAGGATAGAGGGGTGTTCTTCTTTTGTTCTTGACTTCACCAAGATGTCATCCACGTAAGCTTCCATGTATATGTGCATCATGTCGTGGAAAATGGCCATCATCGCCCTTTGATAGGTGGCACCTGCATTTTTCAAACCAAATGGCATAACTACATAACAATACGGGCCCCAGGGCGTGGTGAAGGAAGTTTTCTCTTGGTCTTCCGGAGCGAGATGGATCTGATTATAGCCCGAGTACCCATCCATAAATGACAGAGCTTCATACCCGGCAGTGTTATCCACTAGGACGTCTATATGAGGTAGCGGGAAATCATCTTTGGGACATGCTTTGTTTAGATCCCTGAAATCAATGCATATGCGCACTTTTCCATCCTTCTTGAGAACAGGGACTATGTTCGCCACCAACTAAGGATATAAAACCACTGTGATGAACCTGGCCTTATATAGTTTGTCGACCTCTTCTTTGATCCTTAAGGCCATGTGGGGGTGAAATCTTCTTGACCGTTGTTTCACAGGTGTTGCCCCTGGTTTAAGCACGAGTCGATGTTCCACTAAGGAGGGGTCAAGACCTGACATGTCCTCATAAGACCAGGTGAAAGAATCACTATACTCACTTAATACCTTAATTAGATCTTCTTCTACCTGTGAAGGGAGATCAGCAGAAATAATGATGGGCCTTGGGTCTTCTTCCGTTCCCAAGTTGATTTCCTTTGTAGGTTCATCCACTACCGTCGACGGCTGGTCGAATCTCTTTAGTCCTTGTGCATATAAGTCGGCAGTGTTATCTACATTGCTGTCTTCATCTATTGGATCCTTCTCATCCAAGACCTCATAGACGCGTAATCCGTCGTTGCTCCATTCCCCTTCTATTTCCTGTTCACCCTCAATCACGATTGTTGTAGCGACGAATTCCGGACACTTCAAAAGAGCATGACACCGCTGAGCTAGATCAGAACCTATCAGGAACAGATCGGGAAGGATGCGCAAGCGAGCGCGGTTCAGAATGGGAAGGGTTGGACGACCCAGAACAAGACCCTACTTCTCTAGACCTAACTGACTCTACTCCTCTAGACTCGACGGACCCTAATCCTAACCTAGGGGACAGAAGACCTAGTGGAAGGGGAGGAGCAGGGGACTCATGCCCTTGGGAGGAGGAGGATGAAGACAGGATAGCGTAATCTTCCACTGAAATCTCCGTTTCAAATTTGATGTTTTTTTTTTGGAGATCAGCGGAGATTACACAGCAAGATGGAGGAGGTGGGAGCTGCATAGGGAACAGGTCGGGGAAGATGCAATCAAAGAAGGGATCAGAAGAAGAGAACCACATCTCATGGAGCTGAGCGTTGGGAGGGGGAGGAGTAAACAGAGTGGATAGATCAATGCGTGGACATTTCCCGCAAGCACAAGGAATGAATAGAATCTCCGGTGGATCAATGAAAGATGAATTTATCATGACAGGAGGAAGGCAGGGTACGAACTCCTTTCGTTGAAAGATAGATTGGAAGCGTGAGAGAGACCAAGAACAGACAACTGGAGAGCTTTCCTCCTTCTGCAGATCAACAATAAGCTGCTTCTTCGGCCTCCACTGCATAAGCCGAACTTCTTGTTGCTTCTTCTGACATTCTTCCTCATAAAAGAGCCCCTGCAAGGCCTGACTGTAGTCGAGCATGTCATCATCTGACCCTCTTGGCAAGGGAGGCGGACTGGCAATTGGACAAACTGTATTCCTTTCTTGTTGAACCGGCTTTGGAGCTAATGTGCCAGGCTGGAGAGGCCCTTTGACAAAATGCTGACGATAATCCCAAGTGAGCGGCCCAGAATCACTTATCATAGATAATGCTATCTCTTTATAGCCGAGACCTCTCCTACCCATTTTTCTTCCCTTAGGTATAGGCTTAGTCATCCCTTGTAGTTACGCACCGAGGCCTCTCCCCGGTTGATAGCCCAGTTTCAATATAATGTTCCACCCCTTTGAATCTCGAATCTGCGGCTTCACTTTGACATTAACTGGAGTAGCGACGGGCTTAGGGGATGTGTAAGCCCAAGGAAAGTTTAAATCCAATACTGACAGAACAGGCCGGCTGCTTGGCCAAAGTGTGGGAAGAATCTGCTCTGAAATAGCCTTTACTGACTGTACTGTGGATAAGCTCTTAACTTTGACGACCCTCCCTTGGAAGGGGAATTTAATGCACTGATGTGCGGTGGAGGGTACGGCACCGAGTGTGTTAATCCAGGGACGACCCAAGATAGCCTTGAACATAGGGTCGATATCAAGAACATAGAATTCCACGGCCATAGCAAGGGGCCCGAGCTCTGCTTGAATGGTGACTACCCCGTGACATGCTCACCTTGAGTTGTCATATGCTGCTATAGTGGTGGGGGTAGGCCGTAGTAACTCTTCAGATATGTTGCATGCTCGGAGGGTGCTGAGTGGGCAAACATTAATTGAGGCCCCTGTGTCAACCAGCGCTGCTTCAATGTCAACTTTGTTCAGGGTAATTGTTATGCAGAGCGGCATTTGCCGAGCCCTCGGAGGTGCAAGCTCGGTTTCAGAGAACGTGATTGCCGGCCCTTTGGAGATAGTTGCCAATGCCGTTGGTAGGCTATCAACTGCCATGTCTTCGCTAACCATTACCTTCTGTAGGAAATCCCTCAGTGCATCCTGATGAAGGGTGGACCTTTTGATCAGCTCCAGCACAGATATTTTGGCGGGTACTCGATCCAGATGATGCAGCAAGTCATATTGAGCACCCGGCAAAGGTTCAGTTTCTTCTTGCTCGGCCACCGGCTGAGAGGATTGGGGATTAGAAGTAGTAGCGTAATTCCGATGGAACATCTTCCCGCTCCTCAAAGCACAGTTTGCCACGGCATCTGAAGATAGTATGATGGGCCCTGCGGGATGGATGAATGGAACAGGTGGTGCGGGGGAGGCGGTTTGGTGGAGCGTAGTGTTGGTGAGGTTAATGGGCGTTGCGCGGATGGTGGGTGAAGGATGGGCGGAAGGCAGGGTGGTGATGAATGTTGATGCGGGTGGAGGGAAGGCTAGCGGATGGGTAAGAATGGGTGAGGGATTGGATGGTGGTGTGATGGCGGTGATGGGAGTGGGTGATGGAGGGTACGATGGAATGGAGAGTGGTAGAGGATTTGCTGGAGCGAGTGTGAATGGGAGGACGAGTTGAGAGGGCGTCGGCTGTGCAGGGATGATGAAGGGAGGATTGCGGTGGTTATGGTGGAGGGCCATGACCTGCGGTGTGGCGCCATCATCATCGAAAGACCATCCGGCGTTGGGGGCCAGTGGCTGGACCATGTTTACTTGCGTTGGTGCTGGCGGCTGCTGCTGAGGAGCGGGTGGATGATTCGGCATCGGGTTCTGATGGATGCCCAGGTCTTGTACTTGCTGTGGTTGCTGCTGTTGTGGTGGCTGCTGCGGCTGCGGTGCTTGATGCTGCTGCACTTGCTGCCCCTGTGGCTGCCATCTCTTTTCTTTAATCTCAATAATGGCCCTATGCATTTCGGCCCA
This sequence comes from Amorphophallus konjac, assembly GCA_022559845.1. Taxonomy (NCBI): domain Eukaryota; kingdom Viridiplantae; phylum Streptophyta; class Magnoliopsida; order Alismatales; family Araceae; genus Amorphophallus; species Amorphophallus konjac. The sequence continues at coordinate 217,921,967 of CM040118.1, forward strand.
GTCGATTCTCTGCCCCTCATGTAGGTCATACACAAGATCTCGGAACTGAAAACATCCTTCTATGGTATGGCCTGGCTGCCGGTGGAACATACAATACTTAGTCTGATCGATTGCCGGGTTCCAAATAGGCCGTTCCGGAGGAAGTTGGAATGCATTCACTAACATGAGAGCCGAGAAGATATCTGTAAGCGTCTCTGGCAACGGAGGATACTGGGCTCTCCTGGGAGCCGGGCGCTTGCTATTTGGATTGTTGTTGTTGTAGCTGTTGGGTGAAGAGACGTTATGGTATTGTGGTGGTGGTGATGGTTGTTGTGGTGTGGCGAAGGTGTTTTGTGGAATGGTGAAGGCGGGGGGAGGGTTTTGTGGAGTGGCTTGGAAGTTTTGCGGAGCGGCGTTTTGTGAATTGCGGGGGTTTTGGTTGTAGCGGAAAGGTGCGGCCTGATATGGAAAAGTAACAGCTTGTACTTGCTCATTTGTTTGGACTCCCTCAGTAACCGGCCCTTGTGGTTTCTTGTGGTACTTGGGTTTTTGGTTTTCGAAGAGGGAATGGATAGGGGAGTCCTTGAATTGAGTCTGGATGAAGCGTGCCCGGCTATAGAGTTGATGCATGTTGGCTATGTCATTCATTGCCAGGATGTTGCGGAAGGTCGGGGTGGCATTGGAAATCAGCAGTTTGACCTTCTCTTCCTCCGGAATGTGGCCCGGTACTCTGGCGGCCATTTGTCTCCACCTGTCTGTATAGGTGGCGAACTCTTCATCCGACTTCATCTTCTCGACTACTAGATCTGTAAATGAATATTTAGGGCCGACCCTGTCTTGGAACCGCTGGATGAATTTATCTTTTACTACCTTAAAACTCTCGGCCTCTTCCAGTGGTAGAGACTAGAGCCATTCTAGAGCAACACTGTCCAAAGATCGGCGGAATAAGTACGCCATGAGACGATCATCATATTGGAACTGCGCCGATTCATAAAGAAAATCCCTCACATGGATGAATGGATCGCTGTTCCCATCGTACTTGCGATAGTTGGGGAGCTCTAATTGCGGAGGGAACCGGATGTTCTGGAAACTCGGAATAGGAATATCGACCAAGGATTGTGGGCCAACCCTTTTCTGGAGAAAATCGAGTTGTTGCTGCATGGTGGCCCACTTGTCAAGTAAGTCTTGCTCTCGTGAAGGAGCAGGGGTAGCGAAGGATGCTGATTGTATTTGAGGGGCAGATGGAATAGCTGTAGCAACAGGCGGGAGCCCGTAAGAAGGAGTGGAAGGATAGACAGTGGAAATAGGCGGCCCGTAAGAAGGATGTTGGGCCTGAGATAGACCCGGATTAGAATGATTTTGGGCCACTCCTTGCTGAGGGCGTAAGAAATCGGAAGGGTTCATAAGGAGCTGTGAAGCTACCGAACCAGAGTTGTGATGATCCACCTGGACAAAGGAAGGGATGGGTGTCTTCCCTTTATCGAAAGATTGATGGGCTGAATTAGAAGACTGGCCCATCTCCATGCCAGCGAAAGTGATGGTCCGGGGTTGGACCGGAGTGAGATCAATTGGAGTGGGCTGAACGGACGTCCCAATAATGGAAGGATTAGATTGACCTTGGATAGTGGCAGAGGGAGAAGTATTGGACCCTTGCATAGCTTGATATAAAACTTGGAGTTGGGTCAGATCCAATTGGGCCATCATATGAAGGACGGAGCCCGCAGAAGGAGTAGAGAGAGAAGGGGTAACTTGACTACTTTCCATAGAGGTGGAGGATGGGAGAGGGGCAGTCCCCTCTCCAGAGGAAAATGTAATAACCCTAGGGGGGTTTTCAAGGAGCCCTTGAGGAAGAGAGTCCTCTTGGGAGCGAGGAGGATTGAAGGATGCCATGGTGGACTCGAAGAGGGGATTAGAATATAACGTGAAGAAGGAACCGACTCGAGAAGATGATTCAGACGGACGAAAACAACTCCACATGCAACGGACAACCTTGACAATGCGAAAACAACCAACACAAAAAACACTCAATAAGCAACCAAACTTTAGGTGATTCTAACAAGATGCAAGTGATAAAAGACGAAGACACTCAAAGATCAACCAAGTTGTTTAAGATGATGCAACAAGGTTCTTATGATTTCTCCTTTGGAACTTTAGTGAATTGATTGATATGTGCTCTCAACAATGGGTTCCTAGTAGGAGATGGATATGGGACTTGGTTTGACTCTAAGTGTAACCACTCCTTTACTTATGCAACCCTAGACACGGGGTGGGAAAGGTACAACCAGCCCGGCGTCCGTGTGGGAATCCATGGCTCGCGGGGACTTACGGAGGTCCCGGCTCTGATTTCCTAGTCGGCCCCAAGGAATATGGAGACGAGAGGTCCTCACAACAAGGTAGGAAAATGCAATCTAATGTATGAAAAGATGAATGACCCTATGTGCACCGGAGTGCATGCAAAGTCTAGCCTAGAATCTAACAATCAATGGTGCACACAATCATATGGAGATATGAGCAAAGCAAGAAGGAGGTCAAGTATCACCCAAGCAATAAATCACAGCAAAAACTACGGAAATAAATGCACCTCGGATGTGTACCTGCCAGGAGAATAACGGTCGAAGGACCCTGCGTCAGAGAACAATAACGGTCAAAGGCCGGACCGCCAGATAATATATAACGCAGGGGGATGAGGCCGTCAGATGAGCCAGGGAACCAAAACCAGACAGAAGTAACCGGAAAGCCCGTGGAAGCTCACACAGCAGAACCAAAGCGGCAGTCTAATGCCCCTGCGTCAGAGGACTGTGACGCGGGGACACCTGGCCGTCAGAGAACTCAGAAAACCAGAATGAGCAGTAATCAAAGGGGAAACCAAAGGAAACTCAACAAGCAGATGATGGCAGGTTTAAACAAGAATCAAAAGCACGATTGGCACAAGTTGTCCCACCGTGATCGCCAAAAAATTATCTGTTGATATTTATTTATCTATCTTCTATCTTTCTTTTGAGGTTTGGGGAGTGGTATGGTAAGATAACAAACAAACAATCAAAGATCTACTCAAACCCATGAACATGTGATCATGAACCTAGGCAATCATAGCTAGCTCTAGCATGGGCATGCTATCTCAATCAAACTACGCTAAGGAAAAGGAAAACACACGCCAGAGCATGGAGCAAGGAATAAATAAAAACACACCGTGAAGGTGGAACAAGCAAGGAAAATAGAAAGATATGATGAAGAAGACAACTAATGCCCAAAATCAAGGAAAGATGTGATCGCCACCAAAGTAAAAAAAAGTCAAAAAACCTAAATATACCTTGGAAATAGGTGGATGAAACACCCGCCCACGGGAGAGAAAACCAGAGAAAGCCTGCAGATTAACTTAGAAGTAACGGCCAGAACCCCGTGCGTCGCTTGGAAGTGACGGCCACACGATAGACCGCCGGAGGAGAGTGACGCGCCTGCACAAGGCCGTCAGATAACCTGCAGTAGCAAAGCTTGAATTCTTTTAACTCCAACTCTTCCAGCCGGCTAGAAGACCTGGGCCCCGTGTCAATGAACCTGTAAACCTGCCAAAGATGTAGAAAGACCAAACACAACAACCTCAATTAGTCCTTTTCACAAGCATAGCATCAATTCTCAAAGGACTTAACATCATCAAAAGGAGAGTGGATTACCGGGGAGTTTTTGGTTTTTTAACCCCTCTGGGTGTTTTAAAAGTTTGAGAAGATGTTTATATGCTTAGAGGACAGTGAAAAACGTGGAGAAAGAGGAGGGATAATGCTTTGATTGAGGAAAAACCAGGGAAGAACTCAAGCATGCAATGATGAACTTGAAAGACCAAAACCAAAGTACTCCCTTGATTATGAGATGGATGGACGTGGGAAGCAGTTCCTCTTGGATGACGATGGCTCCTGAGTTCGGCAGCACTTCGTCGTGAATTTCCAAATCTTCCCCCCCGGGCCATGAAGTCAAGGGCTCTATTTATAGACCCTCAAACTCTCAGGTCGAGCAGAGGATAATTCAGCGAGATAAAGGGATAACTCCTAGCAAATCCTCGAAGATAATATCACCAAGATTCCATAGAATCGAATGGGAGGTCCTGAGGATCAGATTTGAAAGAGATATTGTCAATCCAAAACCCGTATCTCGACCACGGAGTAGCAGAGAAAAGGCCTGAACTGCCAGGACTCTCTGAAGGAAGTAACGGCTGCACGACAGACCGCCACTTGGAAGTAACGCATCAAGGATCGTCCGTTACTATCAACCTTATCCCTAAAAGATAAGATCAACGGGAAGAAGACCCAACAAGTTGGACTCTTCAAGGAAGCAACGGCCAAGGCATAGGGCGTCAGAATGAAACAACGGCTGCACGACAGACCGTTATTATCATCGTGGAATCAAAAGGATAAGCTTTACAACGAGGCCTTAAGCCTTAGGACTCTTCAAAGAGTAACGGTCCAGGTCCCATGTGTTATAATGAAACAACGCGCCTGGTTCATACCGTTATTACCATTGAGTTTGAAAAATAGCAATAAAGGGTTACTAAGCTGTTGCCAACGAAACGCCACCAGAAGCCAATTCTTAACCCAAGAATTAAGACCCAAGAAATAGGCCTCAACTGATCAAGAGACTCAATGAAGAGTGAACAACTCGGAGCATCATATAGAATGAAATAAGGAGATGACCCGACTTATTGGGTATAAAACGGGTGTCAACAATGTACAGATAGAGAAAAATAGTAGGAATTTCTAGTATGATCATGCATTAGTCTACATGTAAGGGTTCACATTTATTAAATTTTGAACATTGTATAATTATTAATTATCTAGGCAATTGACGACTGTTTACACGGTCGTTAAATAAAATAGCACCCTAGACTGGGTCGCTAATTTAATTCATTCAGTAAAACAATGAAAAACCTCAATCCAAAGCGATCTCTGCAATTCCTTACAGACCTATATGCATGTATACCAGCCTAAAATTATTAAATTTGGCTTAACGCTTGAGAAAACCTACCTTGGGTTGATGATTCGGTTGACGATCGAGGAAGAATATGTGAAGATGAAGGAAAGAAGATGAAGGAAGTATACGATACTCTGTTTTTAACAGAGTAATTGGAAGCCAATCAATAATAAGAGTAGCAGCAGCAACAGCCCTTCAAGAAAGAAGCAGCAGGATGATGATATGAAGTGCAACAACACAGCAGCCGCAGCCCCTTCGCAGTGCAGGCAATCCGCAGGAAGAAGAGGAAGAAGTCGATGAAGATCCTTCCTTAGCCAGAGGATGAAGGGGAAGCAGAGGGTAACGCCGGTCGCCCTTCAATGTAGCAAGGGAGAGAGGAAGATGAAGAACTTTCTTGAGTTCTTCACGCACGGAGTAGCAGCAGGTTGTTGAAGAAAAGAGCCAGCAGGTTGGCTCGACAGAAAGGTTTGTATTTATAGGAGAAGGAATCCTAATGGGTTCTAGGAGTTTGATTAGAACTAAAACTTCTTATGTAGATTCCTGTTTAAACTGAGATATCCACGTATTGATCTTTTCTCTAATCAGAACTTACCCAGATAACATCCCTGTTCGAACCAAACACCAACGGTTCGGTTTGGAAATGACGCCTAAGGTTGGGGCGTTATTTTAAAATGACGCCTCTGTACACAGTCTTCAATTTCCTTATATAACGCCTGTCACGGGGGCGTCAATTCTTAAATTAGCGCCTGCTTGACAATCTTCAATTAAAATGATGACTTGATCGAAGGCGTTAATTACTTATGACCTATGTGTTTTAAGTCTATATATATGAGCTGGGCCTTTATTATTGGTTTGAATCTTTTAATCTATTTAAGATTTTATCCCTTCAATTTACCAGGGTTGCTACATATACCTACGCAAGCAAAAGATGCACCGATCTGAATAGTATGTGCACCAACCTTATATAGAGACCTATACCTATGCAACCAAAAGATGCACCGAGCTGAACAATATGTGCACCGACCTTATATAGAGACCTATATCTACTCAAGCAAAAGATGCACCGACCTGAATAGTATGTGCACCAACCTTATATAGAGACCTATACCTACGCAAGCAAAAGATGCACTGACCTTGTAGCGTATGCACGGACTTGTAAAGTACCTACACAGACCTTGTCATGCACGCAGCAAAGGCTGCACTGACCTGCACCGACCTGGACCGCATGAATAGTGATCTACACCGACCGTGTTTTATGCATTTGGCCTAGAATAGCACCGTCCCTGGACTGCATGAATTATGATCTGCACCGACCTTATATGTACTGAACTTATATGCATAGACCTTGTGTATGCACGACTGTGCACAGACCTTCTATATGCATGAATAGTAATATGCACAGACCTTTTATATGCATGAATAGTAATGTGCACAGACCTTCTATATGCATGAATAGTGACGTGTACAGACCTTCTATATGCATGAATAGTGACGTGCACAGACCTTCTATATGCATGAATAGTAATATGCACAGACCTTCTATATGCATGAATAGTGACGTGCACAGACCTTCTATATCCATGAATAGTGACATGCACAGACCTATATGCATGAATAGTAACGTGCACAGACCTTCTATATGCATGAACAGTAACGTGTACTGACCTTCTATATGCATGAACAATAATGTGCACCGACCTTAGTCCTTTGTGACCAGTAACATGCACCGACCTATATGCTGGTAACTCAGACATGCACCAACCTTATCTACCATAAATGAAATTTGCACTAACCTTATAACTCTGAGACATAACCTGCACTGACCTCAACAGTAGCTGCATCGACCTTAGTTTGAATCTGTGCAAACTAGCACGGACCTTACTTTGAGTCTGTGCAAACTAGCATCGACCTTAGTTATGCATTTCTGCATGAAAAGTAAAACGCTACCTGACCTTTGACCAATAGCGGTGACTTTGACCAAGAGCATTGACTTTGACCAATAACATTGACTTTGACCAATAGTGTGTGTAGACCTTCTTTACATGACTTTTTGCCATCTCCTTAACCCTGATTTGCCTATGTGTCATGCATTTTAAGTAGATTGTTATAATTCATCATTTACACTTGGGATGTCTTTTGAACTCTATTCCTGAAAATCTACCTTATGTTCCTACAAGGGTAAACTTCTTGAAATTCTATATTGGCTATATAAATGAGAGTGGATGTCTAAAAGTATACATGAAATGCTGTGCATATAGGGCCAGGTCTGGTCTTGGGAGGAGCACCCGAAGGTACTTGTGCCCATGTGAGTTTATTGACCACGATGTTTGGCATTGCACCGATGTACTTGCTTGCTTGGCTTGACTTGAGACGTTCCCACTCACTTTCTAGTGACATGCTTGACTTGCTTGACATGGATTGCTTGGCCCGGAAAAGGGCATTTACTTGCTTGAATGATATAAATGAGATAGCCAATTCTATTGTACTACTTGCTATTACAGGAACTTGAGATCGCTTGCTGGAATACTAATTTCTTGGAAATACTTTTGCAATTACTTACAAATTACTTGCTAGTTCCTTACTATTACATCGTATTGAAATTCATGAGACACTCTCTTAATACAATTCGTGATATTCTTGCATGTTCCAACATGCATCATTATAGCGCATGAACTTGTAATTAACTTAAAGATTGTTAGAACTTGAGATATAATTTCTACTAAGCGATTTGCTCGTAAAGTTGCAATTCTAACATTTCTCAGGAAACTTGGATAGCGACCACCACCCGGATGGGACCAATACCGAGTGATGAGTGCTAGAGTCACAGTTGGATGTACCGTCAGCTAGGTTTAGTCCTTTGGATTTTAGTCCTTTGTCGTGTATTTCCAATTATAATTGAGGCTTGTAAGCTATGATACAATTTTAGTCATTTCAGTCAATTATGATTAAGTTGGTTTGAATTATGTCAAAATTAGTTTGGAATATTGTCATCTTGGACTATGGTTTATGTTTAAATTTTAAATCAGCAAATGAATTATCGAGTAGAATGCACGCTCTGATCTTACGTGAATGACACGAAAGATATAGGCGCGTCACAGATCCGAGTATCTTCCGCACTCGGGATGTGATAGTATTGGCATGGATTTCGTAGTTGGATTGCCGAAGCCCCGAAGTGGATTGGATGCTATATGGGTAATTATGGACCGACTAACTAAGTCCGTTCACTTCTTACCCATGAAGACCAAATGGACCGTGGATGTTCTAGAAGCATTATACATGAAGGAGGTTGTGCGGCTGCATGGTATCCCAACTTCTATTATTTCGGATAGAGATTCAAGATTCACCTCTCACTTCTGGAAAGGTTTACAATCTTCTATGGGTACTAGGCTAAATTTTAGTACAGCTTTCCACCCGCAAACTGATGGACAAATCGAGAGGATGAATCAAATTATCGAAGACATGTTGAGAGCTTGTATGATAGATTTTGGCAGAAGTTGACATGAACACTTTCCCTTAACTGAATTTACATCTAACAATAGCTATCAGTCTAGTATACAAATGACGCCTTTCGAAGCACTATATGGTAGAAGTTATAGATCACCTTTATACTGGAGCAAGGTTGGAGAGAATGGATTAATTGGTCCTGATATTGTTCAAGATACAACTCACAAAATCCAGTTGATCTGAGAAAGGCTGAAAATTACTCAATCACGGCAAAAGAGTTATGTCGACCATCGAAGGAGAGATCTCGAATTTCAAGTGGGGGAGCATGTCTTCTTGAAGATCTCACCCACACGAGGAATCAAGAGGTTCGGTATCAAAGGAAAACTGAGTCCAAGATTGGACTGGGCATCCGTAGCCTTTCAGACATACAAATTTGTTGCTACGTCAAATTGTTATGGCTTTCAATGCACAGCAACTCACTTTGGGCTGAATATGTCAGAAGTAAATACTACCATGGACATCACATTTCAGACTACAAAACTCCTTTCCATGTTGGTTTCAAATCTTGTGATTTTGAGAAAGCCAGAGCAATTCTTCTGACTGGCTCCCGTATGATTGTTCAAGATGGCATTGGCACTAATCTCCTTAAAGATACTTGGTACAAAGACAAAGCTTTGGCTGATGAACTCTTTCTCCAAAATAATACTTCGATTGATGATTGTTCTGTTAATACTACCTTATCTAATCCTCAGCATCCAATTTGGGATAAAGTGTGTGATCAGCAATTGCGGGGTGAGTTACAGAGTTTTGTAATTCAAAATGGCAATGATATCCCCATTTGGTCATTCACCAACTCTGGCAAATTCAGTACTAAATCTACTTATAGATTTATTAAAGAACAGGCTGTTGATTCAAATGACTCACTGTTTAGCAAATTCTGGAATCACAGATTCCCTCCGAGGGCAGTCTTATTCTGTTGGAAAATCTTAAAACAAGCTGTTCCAGTTGATAGCCGTATTCAAACCATTGGAGTAAATTTGGCATCTTGCTGTGTTTGCTGCACCACTTCTCATGAAGTTGAAGATGAAGACCACCTTTTTATCAAAAGTGAGCTGGCACAGTTTTTATGGAACATGTTAGCTCCTTTACTAATAAACACCAGCTTGGAAGCAATAAATATCTTCAACCGGTTGAGGTTATCCATTATTGGGGCTAACATCAAAAAATCAAAAGGTTTTATTTCTCTGCTGGTAACACTTTTGATCATTTGGGAGATATGGAAATATAGATGCTTGGTCAGGTATGAAGGTCACAGAACCAACTTCCCCAAGATTGTTAATAAGATCTTAGAGGAGATCAACAAAATTATGAAGCATGTCAACTTTCAAGGGGTCAGTTCTGATTACTGCAATGTTCTTCGGGGTTTTGGAATTGAAATCTGCAGCAGTCGCATTACTTTCCTTACTGTCTGCTGGACAGCCCCTGTAGCCCATTATTCTTTCAATGTTGATGGAGCTAGTAAAGACAATCCAGGACCATCCGGGGGTGGAGGATGCTTCCGAGACTCTTTTGGACATTTACTGTTGGGCTTCTCATATTTTTATGGTAATGGTTCCAACATGGTGCCGGAAGGAAGAGCTTTATTAGATGGTCTCCTCCTAGCTCAGTTTCACTCAATCACATTGTCAGTCATCTACACTGATTCTATGGTCTTGGTGGATTTGTTAAGCAACAAAAGAGAATCACCATGGTCTCTCCTCCCTTGGTGGAAGTCTCTTCAGCAACTTTTCTTATTCTGTAACTGTCCCATTATTCATTCTTATAGAGAAGCCAATCAGCTAGATGATGCTTTGGCTAACCATGCGACAGAACGTGGAATTTCTTGCTTTTAGTGAGCTGACTTTACTAGCCAAAGGCTATGCCAAAGCCGATGCTTGCTGCATACCAAACTTCCGTAGGAGACTTGTATAGGATTCTTTTTTTCATTCATTCATTGTATGATAGAGACAAGGTCTCTTTTGACATTGTACTTCTCTATTCACAGAAATAAAATTGCATCTAGTGGCCCGTTGGTGGAGTGAGAACATTCCCTTCCTTTGGAATGGGGGTGCACTCTCCCTTCGTCCCAGTTGATGTTTTGCTTAAAAAAAATTGAGTCCAAGATTTATTGGCCCTTTTGAGATTCTAGAGAGAATCGACGAAGTGGCGTATAAGTTGACTTTGCCTCCTCAATTGGCCGGTGTCCATAACGTATTCTATGTATCCAAGCTGAGAAAATATGTGTATGATCCTTCACATGTGATTCAATTCGATGATTTGAAGCTATAGAAGAATTTGTCATATGAAGAAAGGCCGATCGAGATATTAGATCGAAAGCTACACCAGCTAAGGAATAGGGCTATACCAATGGTAAAAGTCCAATGGAGCAAGTGTGGATTCGAGAAAGCGACTTGGGAATTAGAGGAGTCAATAAAAAAGAAGTATCCAGATTTAATCTTAGGATAGAATTTTAACCCCTCTATTTGAATTACAATTACATGATGTGAATTTGGAGGACCAAATTCTTTTAAGTGGGGGAGGATGTAGAAACCCAACAAAATAAATGGATAAACTAAAATTTTTACTTTAGTTATATAATTATAATAATTAGGAAATGATGAAATTGCATTGTTACTATACGAAATAAATTAGATGATTGAATTTTCTTGAAATAAATTAAAATTAAATATTTTACATTTCAGAAAAAGTATAGGAGACCCAATTAAATTCCTTAGAATGGATTATGATTGATTATTGGGCCATTGGATAACCCATAAAGAGTTGGATTATGGGCTAATGGGCTAAAAAGGGTTAAATAGGCTTAAAATTCGTAACACATGTTTAATACCACTTTTTATGATTAAATTAATTCCATTTCTATAAGATTATTACAAAATTCAAACCCTATATCATAGCCCACCATGGATTAGTCATTTTTCCCACCTGTTCACACCAAATTAAGGCTTTTCCCATGTGTTCACACTAAATTAAGACTTTTCCCATGTGTTCACACCAAATTAAGACTTTTCCCATGTGTTCACACCAATGTGTTCACACCAAATTAAGGCTAGATTAAGAAGAGAAGTTGAAATTTTCTTCTTCGACCATTACATTCAAAGTGGAGAAGTTTGATTTTAGGAGGGAGGAATATTGACTATTTTGGCCAAGCTTTTCCTATAAATAGGCCCATCTCAAACCCTTTAATCACCCTTGAGGCATTTGCTACGTTGAAGGAAGGATTGGAGGTGATTTGGAGGTGTGATTTGGAGGAGAAAAGGAGATCTTGAACATTTTGTCCAGTTTTCCCTTCCTCTTCAATTCAATTAAAGGTAGGTGTCTCTCATGCTGAATCTTCAATAAATCATGTCATCTTGTGTGTTTTCAAGTGCTCTTTCCATTAGTACCATTTTCTTGAATTTTTATTTAGTATTAAGCATGTTATAGCTAATATATTGAAGAGGTATCATAAACACGCCGAAAAAGAGATTTTCGCTAATCTCCGCACGTCGTTTCTCGATGTTTTCAGGAGATATCTAAACCAATATATCATCCAGCATATTGGATCTGTAAATTTCAAATTCTAAATCATATCTTGTTGCATATCATGTAAGTCCCACACATGAATAAATTAGGATATGGAAGATAAGAATTCTATTCCATGAGCTTAAGCTTCCTTCCTAGTTCTTGTTACCTTCAAATTATCCTTGTCATCTATGACTCTATTATCTTTCTAGCCTGTGAATGGAGTAGATATCATCTTTAAAAATCGCATGCGTTACTTGCATAATCTGGAATCGATATACAAGTTTAAGTATTACCGTGATTTCGACAAGTCATGTAGCTCGCTAGATTTTCACGGAAGGACGGTGTCTAAGGAAAGAGATCCACATGCAACCGCTTTAAGTGGACAAGTGATTTATTAATTAGAACATCATATATACAAGGGGAGCCTCCCACTATCCCACCTCTTACCTAGCCGTAATTCCACAGTTGTCTAGTAAAGCTCCGACTGCGAAGGACGGAATAGAATTTCCGCTAAAGTTGTTTCCTTATTTCCGACAAGTCGTGGAATGAGTAAGATTTCTAAGGAAGAACGATGTCTAAGGAAAGAGGTCCGCGGTAAAATGCCTTAAGTGGACAAGTGGTTTATTAATTAGGACCTCGTGTATACGAGGGGAGCCTCCCACTGTCTCACCTCTTACCTGGCCGTAATTCCTCGGGTTCTAGTTAAAACACCCGACTGTGAAAAACTTGATCTAAACCCATTTTATGAGGTTTTCCGCAAAGGCTGATTGTGCCTTGTTCGACAAATTCAATTCATTATCGACTTAATGTCATTAAACATTATGCTTTAAATCCTTCTGGGATTTCTCTTACAACCACTTGATCCTTAAATGATAATCTTGTACCTTATTCCAAGAGTTTTACCTTGAAATTCGTTGGCCATAAATATTACGTGGATGTCTAAATATACTTAGGATCTATGATCCATAATCCCAATGCCTGGCGTTATTGGGGCTCGATCTGGTCCTAGGGGGAGCACCCAAAAGTACTAGTGTCCGTGGGAGTTGATTGACTAGGTGTGACATTGCACCGAAGTGCTTGACTTCCTAGATTCATTTACGGCATTCCACAATTAGTGAATTATTTGATCATATTACTTGAATTACTTGAATTACTTGAATTACTTGACTTGTACATACTTGTATGAAATGGCCAAATTCCATGATATTACTTTCTGCATTATCCATACTTGAACTTCATTTCTTGATATCTTGTCTACTTGTAATTCCAATTACTAGCATTTCTTTACTCTATTTCCAATTCATGTTCCATGTTTTATTTACATTTCCCGGCATAGCACGATAACTATCCAAAATGTTAGTTACTTTAAGTTGCCTGGTATAGAGATATAAATTCCTACTGAGCGTTTCGCTCTCCCTACAATTTTCGGCTAACATTGCAGGTAATTCCAATGATGAACTGTCATGCCCCGAGCCTTTATTATAGCGGAAGACTTGCTTGGGGAGCGCGAACAGCCGGCATGGTAAGCCTCTTGCAAGCAAGAACAACCAGAGCGCGAAATAATCACACACATAAATACAATTGCACAATAATATTCAAACTTCACTTTATTTCATAAATGATCAATCTTCAAGTATAATAGCCTCAACTTCTCAATCTATTGACTCAAGAAATAAGAAAATTACATTGACTCAATCTAGACATTATAGACTTCCTATGTCTTCACTCTCATTTTTATAACACTTTCACTCGCTTCCGGACCCGCTACTAGTATAGCCCGAATCCGAATCCGAACTACTTCCATCTCCTGAAAACATTGGAAATAGGTAATGAGCACACTTGCCCAGTAGGTATCTTCGCATCAACATGAAGGCATTATTAAAGTAATGAACATTTTAGCTCTAGAGAATAACGTAAAATCATGCAAATGCGAATCAATCATGCGATTAAAACAAGGTAACAAGACAATCACATAAGAGAGAATTAACAAGAATGAACTAGCAAGAAGGTAACATGATCAGGATATTTGGCCTTTCACGAGCAAGAATGTAACAATGTATGAGCAAGCCACATATTCATCACACTAGTCTCTTTTGAGTACATAGTTCATGAATTTCTGTGGAATATCAAGCAAGAATGTCATGTACAAGAATGTCATAGCGTGCCGTGGATCTTCACTTATTTATAGAAATAGTACTCCCAGCACAATGCAACGCCAGTAGCATCATACCCCATGGTTTATAAAATAGTATGTTTCCGGAAATCAGCCGAGGGGACTAGCATAGTGCCCTTGAACACAATCAGTGCTCGATCGCATCTTCAGGTATAAATTAAGCTACTTCTACGCATGTAACAAGAAAGTATGGCCAACAATATAATAGTTCAATAACTTCATGATAATAATAATCAATGGATGAATGCTTCAATTTGAATATGAGGAATTCAAGAATGACTTAGACTATGCTATGCTTATGGAAATAAATCGACAGCATAACGGTATTTTTTCCTTAACTTTCATTCATTATATTAAGTCTCTTAAGCAATATGATAAGTTCTAGATCATCAAGAATTTTCTAGAATCATTGAAATATCAACCCTTGGTCAAACCTTGGGTTAACATATACAAGCTATGTGACGGTCATATACTGGGCCGTTACATCATGTGACGGTCTAGTAATGGGCCGTTACAATGATCCGAGTCTAGAATCAATGAAATAGACTCAGTGGAATGTGACGGTCGTTCATTGGGCCGTTACGTTCGCCTGACGGTCCAATGTAAGGCCGTTACATTACTAGAATCAGAAAATAAAGATAGTGTATTCTAGTTAATGGGTTTTAATGGTACAACCAACTCGGCGTCCCAGTGGGAATCCCAGGCTCGCGGAGAATTATGGAGGCCTTGAAACAATGATTTCCTAGTCCATTGGAAGGAATATCCAATAGAGAGGTCCTCATGTCCAAGAAATATGTTGCTATAGTGCAAAGTGTAAGCTAATGACAACATACCGGAATATGTGCCATGTACTTATAGAAATGACTCTATTGATAGAGATAGAATGTGTATCGAAGTGAAATCATGATAGAACTCAATCACTATATCACACAAAATCATGTTTCTAATTACAAAACTATAGAATTTTGGCCTTATGAACTTAACATAACTTAAAGTAATAGTGAGATACCAAAACATGTAGTACCTATTCATGAATGATTAAATAACCTCAAAGTCACATAATCAAGTTAAGACTTAGGTAACTAGGCTTATCCATAAATTAACTTCACTAGTTATTATTCTATCTTGGGTTGGCAGCACACAGTGCATGACGGTCTAGGGTGGGCGCGTCACAGGGAGTGTGACGGTCTGTCGAGCAGCCGTTACATAAGTGTAACGCCCCTGACCTGGCGCGTTAGAGACAACTGAGAATTTCAAATTTCAACAGAACTGTGACGGTGCATCGCCTGGCCGTTACGTGAGTGTGACGGTACCACCATGATGCATTACAGTATCTGCTGATAGAAAACGATATGAAACCTAAAATAGGTCAATGAACATCATGTCCAAATCAATACCATGTCTATTCTAGGCATGATAATGAAGTATAGGTTATCTATATGCATGGGTTTTAGTGTTTTGACAAGATAGCATCTTTTAATTTCTAATTAAGGCTAAGAGATGTATGAAATGCATAGAACTTAGTGAAACATGAAATTGATGAGCTAGCATGCATGGAATTCAATCAAACCAGAGGGCTTTTAGTCCTATAAAGTTGTTTTCGCCGTTCATGAGATAACCTACCTCTTGTCTAAGCTTTAAAACTTCCAATTCTGGTCTGAACACCGAGCCCTAGTTCCCTTCTTCATGTGGCTTTTCTGCAACTTCTTTGGGTTCTAACTCCACGACCTCTTGACCTAAAGATGTGAAATTTTGAGAGGAGTTAGTCTAAAGTGTTGTGTATAAAAACTTCTAAACAACTTACCTGAGATAATGACTCCTTATCTTGATTCTTTACGTCCCAAAACTAAGGGTCGCACGGTTCAGAACTATGCCCTATTTATAGAGTTTCAATTAAGGTTTGAAGATTAGATCGATTTTAGAGTCCTTAATCTATCAAATCCTAATCTTTAAGAGTCCTTATTAAGGTCACAAGCCTTCCCAAGTCGATCCCTAGTGGATAGGATCTCAAAGTTTCAATCTGTTTACTCGTTCTTTCCTTCACGGAACTAACAGGGTGTAACGGTCGTATGCCTATGCGTTAGGTGAATGTGACGGTCTCGCGATAGACCGTTACAGTCAACGCATGCAGAGTTCTAAATTACAAAAACTCTTTTATTCATTTTTCCATATAATTATCTATATAATTAGTAGTTATCCTTAAAATACGTTAATAAGCTAAATAATCTTCTAGAATATGGGCCAAACTAAATGGTTTTGGCCTTAGATGATGTGTAATTGGGCTTGGTTAATTATTTAACCTAATTGGGCCTTTAATGACTTATTAGTCTCAAAATCCCTTTATTAATATGTTTAGGCCTTTATAAATTCTAGAAAATTATTTTTAAAATTCAAAAATTATTTATATAAATTCTAGGGCACTACACCCTCCCCCACTTAGAAGAATTTGGTCCCCAAATTCAAATCATGGATTGTGGAGAGTGTACTTACAATTGAATAATTCTGGGAATCTTTTCTTCATAGCTGCTTCGGTTTCCCATGTTGCTTCATATGGCCATGTTTTCTTCCATTGAATTTTGACCATAGGGATAACTTTACACCTTAATTGATGCACTTCCCGATCTAGAATCTTTATTGGTGTTTGTTCGTAGGTCAAGTCCTTCTGAATCTCCAGATTGCCATAAGTGATAATGTGATCTGGATCATATACATACTTCTTCAGCATGGAGACGTGAAATACGTCATGAACTCCTACCAATTGTGGAGGTAAAGCTAATCTATAAGCCACTTCACCAACCCTTTCGAGAATTTCAAATGGACCAATAAATCTTGGAGTTAGCTTTCCTTTAATGCCAAATCTTCAAATACCACGACCTGGAGAAACCTTCAGATATACATGTTCTCCTACTTGAAATTTCAAGTCGCGCCTTCGATTGTCAGCATAAGATTTCTGCCGATCTTGTGCCATCTTCATTCTTTCTTGGATGAGTTTTATTTTCTCTGTAGAATCTCTGATAAGATTGGGGCCTAGAAATTGCCTCTCCCTATTTCATTCCAACATATTAGTGATCAACAACTTTTCCCATATAGAGCTTCGAAAGGTCCCATTTGTATGCTTGCTTGATAACTATTGTTATATGCAAATTCCACTAGAGGCAAGTGATCATGCCAACTTCCTCCAAAATCAATGACACAAGCCCTGAGCATGTCTTCTACAACCTGATTTGTTCTTTCTGTTTGACCATCTGTTTGTGGATGAAAGGCTGTGCTAAAATTCAATCTGGTCCCTAGTGAATGTTGTAAACCTTTCCAGAACTGTGATGTGAATCGGGGATCTCTATCTGATATAATAGTGATGAGAACTCCATGTAACTTGACAGCTTCTTTTATGTATAGAGCAGCTAGGATATCTACAGACCATCGACTTTTAATTGGTATGAAATGTGCAGATTTAGTCAATCGGTCTATGATTACCCAAATGCCATCATGTCCGCCTCTTGTCTTGGGTAAACCCATAATGAAGTCCATCCCTATACTCTCCCACTTCCATTCGTGAATATTCAAGGGATGCAATTTACCTACAGGTCTAAATTGTTCTGCTTTTACTTGTTGACAAGTGAGACAGCGGGACACAAAATTAGCTATTTCCCTCTTCATGTTGGGCCACCAAAAGTTTCTTTTGAGATCCTGATACATTTTAGTACCTCCTGGGTGAATGGTGTACTTTGATATATGTGCTTCTTCTAAGATCAATTTCTTTGTATCCTCATGATCGGGTATACACATTCGGCCCTTGAATAGCAATCTTCCATCATTAGAAATAGAAAAATCCGGTCTTTGTTCAATATTGGCCTTAATTTCAAGTAAAACTGGATCATCCTCCTGTAGCTTGGCCAAATCCTCTATAAATATAGGTTGAGCTCGGATATTTGCTATGAAGCAATCATCTTCCTTAATGTCAACATCTAAATTCAACTGAGCAAATTAGGAATAAGGTTAGTCACACTAATCATGAGACTTGATAACATACGCATTGGTTTTCTGCTGAGTGCATCAGCTACAACATTTGCCTTGCCATGATGATATTGAATAGCAAAATCAAAGTCCTTGAGATGTTCTAACCACCTCCTTCGTCTCATGTTAAGCTCTTTTTGTGAGAATAAATAATTCAAGCTCTTATGGTCTGAGTAGATTGTAAATTTTTCTCCATAAAGATAATGACGCCAAATTTTCAAGGCGAAAATAACCGCTGCTAATTCTAAATCATGTACATGATACTTTTCTTCGTGCCGTTTCAGTTGCCTTGAAGAATAGCATATTATCTTCCCATTCTGCATGAGGACACATCCTAAGCCAATACCAGATGCATCCGTATACACTTCAAATCCACCACCCTCCATTGGTAGTGATAAAACATGGGCTATTGTAAGATGATTCTTAAGACTCTGGAAACTCTTTTCACAATCCTTCGACCAGACAAAAGGATTTTCCTTTCTAGTAAGTCTAGTTAAAGGGACCGCGATCTTTGAGAAGTCCTTTATGAATCTCTTATAATAACCAGCTAGACCCAAAAAGCTTCTAACTTCAGATACAGTCGTCGATCGACTCCAATTCCTGACAGGTTCCACCTTAGAAGGATCCACAGTAATACCTTCTTTTGAGATAATGTGGCCTAGGAATGAGACTTCCTTGAGCCAGAATTCACACTTATTGAGTTTGGCATAAAGTTTGTGTTCTCTAAGTGTTCGCAAAGCTATCCTTCGATGTTCTTCATGTTCTTCTTTTGTCTTGGAGTATATCAGGATATCATCGATGAAGACGACGATGAACCGGTCTAAATATGGCTAGAAGACACTATTCATAAGTTGCATAAATACTGCTGGGGCATTAGTTAACCCGAACGGCATCACCACGAATTCATAGTGGCCATAACGACTTCGAAAAGCCGATTTATAAATGTCCTCTTCTTTAATTCTAAGCTGATGATAACTTGACCTGAGGTCAATCTTAGAAAAATATTCTGCTCCCGAAAGCTGATCGAAAAGCTCGTCAATACGCGGCAATGGATATTTGTTCTTGATTGTAAGTTGATTCAATCGCCGGTAGTCAATACATAACTTGAGAGAACCATCCTTCTTCTTGACAAATAGAACAGGAGCACCCCAAGGGGATGTGCTAGGTCTAATAAAACCCTTGTCTAGAAGTTCCTGTAACTGCTTCTTTAGTTCCTTGAGTTCGGTGGGAGACATCCTGTACGGGGCTATAGAAACGGGTGCCGCACCAGGAATGAGTTCAATGGTAAAGTTTACTTTCCTCTCGGGTGGTAAACTAGGTAGTTCAGATGGAAATACGTCTGGGAATTCATTTGCAATAGGAATGTTTGCCAGGACAATTTTCTTAGATTCAGTAACAATGACTGAAGCAAAAAAAGCTTCACATCCTTGCGAGATAAGCTTGTAAGCGTAAAGAGAAGATATAATGGTAGGATGTTTCTTGTATTTGACGCCAAGAAAAGAAAATCTTGGAAGACCGGGCTTTCGAAAGGATATAATCCTATTTTGGCAGTTGATATAAGCATCATGGTCTACAAGCCAATCTACCCCTAAGATGGCATCATAGCCATGCATGTCAAGGCATACTAAGTTTGCGGGAAGATTGTGTCCTTCTACCACTACCTCAATGTTAGGATAATACTTGGTAAGCTTAGTTCCAGATCCTAAAGGTGTAGTAATGGCAAGATCTGAAGGTAGGGGAACTGATGCAATTGATAAAGTTTTTGCAAAAGTGGCGGAGATGAAAGAGTGAGAAGCACCAGTATCGAATAGCACGAATGTAGGACGAGAACAGATTTGAAGAGTACCTTCTATAAGCCCATCATTCGGGTCCCTGGGTGCTGCTTCTTCATCTATAACTGCATTGAGGCGAGCCTGCCTCCTACGTCCTCCATTATTTGATTGATCCTTCATGAGGGGGCAATCTGGCACACGATGCTCCCTGCTTTCACATCGCAAACAAGCACCGAGGCGCTTCCAGCATTCTTCAGCTGAGTGGCCGAATTTCTCGCAAAAAGTGCACGCCGAGCTAGCTTGCTCCTTCTCTTCCTTAACCTTCTTATTATTCTTTTAGGAACTTCCACCGTTCCCATTTCTTGATCTTTTTTTGCTGTCACGGCTCTTGTAGGGTTCCGTGATGCTAAACTTCTCTTTCTTATAATGCCGATCAGATCGTCGGCAAGATTCCTCTCCTTTTCCTTTCAACTTTTTGACCTTCTCTAAGGTCCTCTCGCATAGATATGCCCTCTGAACCATCTCCGCATAAGTGCGGATATTCTGTGTCCCAAGTTGTTGAATGAAACCGTGCCGTAACCCGTCCATAAATCGATTTGCTTTTAATAATTCCGTGCTAATAAGGTGTGATGCATATGGTGCTAGTCTTGCAAACTGCAGCTCATATTCTGCCACCGACAGCATCCCTTGTCTAAGGGAGGAAAACTTCATGGCCTTCCTTTCTTTCACATGCTCAGAGAAATATTTGGAACGGAATAAAGTAAGAAAACCATTCCACGTATGTGGCGCATCGGCCGGAGGTGCCATAACCGACTTCCACCAAGTACATGCATCTTTATTTAATTGGAATGTTGCTAGACGGACCTTCTCCTGATCAGTGCATTGTATAACATCAAATATACGATTCATCTCATCGATCCAATTTTTTGCCTCATCGGGATTTGAAGATCCATAGAATCGCGGAGGATTTAGACTCCAGAAGTTGCGATGTAGGTCACCAGCCCTTGCCCCTGCACCAGCTTGTGCTATAGTTTGCAGGGCCTGAGTGAGGCCGGCAACAGTTTGTTGCAAACCGTCCCAGTCTACACGATGAGCCATTTGAAAAATAGGGTACCCGAGAGAGAAAATAAGAACTGTTATTTCTCATGAAATTGGAATAAGCACAATAAATCTTAAAGCTAATGAGTTATCTTATCCCAGGCTCTACCCAATCCTCACATGGGTATGAAATTTTCTTCCTGAGTTCATAGGTATGGGTCCTTAAACCTTGGACTTATCCTATGACATGACTCTTTTCCTTAAGTCATGAGACTTAGGCTCTGATACCAACTTAACTGTCACACCCCGAGCCTTTATTACAGCGGAAGACTTGCTCGGGGAGCGCGAACAGACGGCATGGGAAGCCTCTTGCATGCAAGAACAACTAGAGCGCGAAATAATCACACACATAAATGCAATTGCACAATAATATTCAAACTTCACTTTATTTCATAAATGATCAATCTTCAAGTACAATAGCCTCAACTTCTTAATCTATTGACTCAAGAAAAAATAAAATTACATTGACTCAATCTAGACATTATAGACTTCCTATGTCTTCACTCTCATCTTTATAACACTTTCACTCGCTTTCAGACCCGCTACTAGTATAGCCCGAATCCGAATCCGAACTACTTCCATCTCCTGAAAACATTGAAAATAGGTAATGAGCACAGTTGCCCAGTAGGTATCGTCACATCAACATGAAGGCATTATTAAAGTAATGAACATTTTAGCTCTAGAGAATAAGGTAAAATCATGCGAATGCGAATCAATCATGTGATTAAAATAAGGTAACAAGACAATCACATAAGAGAGAATTAACAAGAATGACCTAGCAAGAAGGTAACATGATCAGGATATTTGGCCTTTCAAGAGCAAGAATGTAACAATGTACGAGCAAGCCACATATTCATCACACTAGTCTCTTTTGAGTATATAGTTCATGAATTTCTGTGGAATATCAAGCAAGAATGTCATGTACAAGAATGTCATAGCGTGCCGTGGATCTTCACTTATTTATAGAAATAGTACTCCCAGCGCAATGCAACGCCAGTAGCATCATACCCCATGGTTTATAAAATAGTATGTTTCCGGTAATCAGCCGAGGGGACTAGCATAGAGCCCTTGAACACAATCAGTGCTCGATCCCATCTTTAGGTATAAATTAAGCTACTTCCACGCATGTAACAATAAAGTATGGCCAAGAATATAATAGTTCAATAACTTCATGATAACAATAATCAATGGATGAATGCTTCAATTTGAATATGAGGAATTCAAGAATGACTTAGACTATGCTATGCTTATGGAAATAAATCGACAGCATAACGGTATTTTTTCCTTAACTTTCATTCATTATATTAAGTCTCTTAAGCAATATGATAAGTTCTAGATCATCAAGAATTTTCTAGAATCATTGAAATATCAACCCTTGGTCAAACCTTGGGTTAACATATACAAGCTATGTGACGGTCATATACTGGGCCGTTACACCATGTGACGGTCGAGTAATGGGCCGTTACAATGATCCGAGTCCAGAATCAATGAAATAGACTCAGTGGAATGTGATGGTCGTTCATTGGGCCATTACGTTCGCCTGACGGTCCAATGTAAGGCCGTTACATTACTAGAATCAGAAAACAACGATAGTATATTCTAGTTAATGGCTTTTAATGGTACAACCAACTCGGCGTCCCAGTGGGAATCCCAGGCTTGCGGAGAATTACGGAGGCCTTGAAACAATGATTTCCTAGTCCATTGGAAGGAATATCCAATAGAGAGGTCCTCATGTCCAAGAAATATGTTCCTATAGTGCAAAGTGTAAGCTAATGACAACATACCGGAATATGTGCCATGTACTTATAGAAATGACTCTATTGACAGAGATAGAATGTGTATCGAAGTGAAATCATGATAGAACTCAATCACTATATCATACAAAATCATGTTTCTAATTACAAAACTATAGAATTTTGGCCTTATGAAATTAACATAACTTAAAGTAATAGTGAGATACCAAAACATGCAGTACCTATTCATGAATAATTAAATAACCTCAAAGTCACATAATCAAGTTAAGACTTAGGTAACTAGGCTTATCCATAAATTAACTTCACTAGTTATTATTCTATCTTGGGTTGGCAGCACACAGTGCCTGACGGTCTAGACTGGGCACATCACAGGGAGTGTGACGGTCTGTCGAGCAGCCGTTAAAAAAGTGTAATGCCCCTGACCCGGCGCATTAGCGATAACTGAGAATTTCAAATTTCAACAGAACTGTGTCAGTGCATTGCCTGGCCGTTTCGTGAGTGTGACGGTACCACCATGATGCGTTACAGTATCTGCTGATAGAAAACGATATGAAACCTAAAATAGGTCAATCCACATCATGTCTAAATCAATACAATGTCTATTCTAGGCATGATAACGAAGTATAGGTTATCTATATGCATGGGTTTCAGTATTTTGACAAGATAGCATCTTTTAATTTCTAATTAAGGCTAAGAGATGTATGGAATGCATAGAACTTAATGAAACATGAAATTGATGAGCTAGCATGCATGGAATTAAATCAAACTAGAGGGATTTTAGTCCTATAAAGTTGTTTTCGCCATTCATGAGATAACCTACCTCTTGTCTAAGCTTTAAAACTTCCAATTCTGGTCTGAACACCGAGCCCTAGTTCCCTTCTTCCTGTGGCTTTTCTGCAACTTCTTTGGGTTCTATCTCCACGACCTCTTGACCTAAAGATGTGAAATTTTGAGAGGAGTTAGTCTAAAGTGTTGTTAATAAAAACTTCTAAACAACTTACCTGAGATAATGACTCCTTACCTTGATTCTTTACGTCCCAAAAGTAACGGTCGCACGGTTCAGAACTATGCCCTATTTATAGAGTTTGAACTAAGGTTTGAAGATTAGATCGATTTTAGAGTCCTTAATCTATCAAAACCTAATCTCTAAGAGTCCTTATTAATGTCACAAGCCTTCCCAAGTTGATCCCTAGTGGATAGGATCTCAAAGTTTCAATCTTTTTACTCGTTCTTTTCTTCACGGAACTAACAGGGTGTAACGGTCGTATGCCTATGCATTAGGTGAATGTGACGGTCTCGCGATAGACCGTTACAGTCAACGCATGCAGAGTTCTAAATTACTAAAACTATTTTATTCATTTATCCATATAATTATCTATATAATTAGTATTTATCCTTAAACTACGTGAATAAGCTAAATAATCTTCTAGAATATGGGCCAAACTAAATGGTTTTGGCCTTAGATGATGTGTAATTGGGCTTGGTTAATTATTTAACCTAATTGGGCCTTTAATGACTTATTAGTCTCAAAATCCCTCTATTAATATGTTTAGGCCTTTATAAATTCTAGAAAAATATTTTTAAAATTCAAAAATTATTTATATAAATTTTGGGGCACTACATGAACCCCAAACACATGGGAATGAGCTAGAGTGAATGAGCGATCAAGTTATCTTAGTTACCTAGGTTTATGAGCGGTTGCTCTTGCTAGAATTATGTACTTGGAAATTGTATTTTGCCTCTTAAGGCTTCAGAATGTTGTAAAACTTTATTTCGATGAAATAAAAGTATCCTTTCTTCTTATCTCTCCTTGTACTTTAGTGTTTCGACTCGTCGCACCTTGATTTTCCACGTCGGGACGTGACAGATTCTAAGAGAGAGTTTTCTAATATGCAATGAAATATGCACTGAAGAAGATAGATGCCACACATGTATACGAAAGCGAAAATCAGGAAGCAGTGAGGATCAAACCAGGAGGCGGCCAACTCCTCAAACCAGGAGGCGGCCAAAGAGTTGGCCGCCCAGCAAATTGAACGGCCTAGTCAATGGTCGTCTGTCCTTTTGGGAGAACACAGACCTAGCAAACATGAGCAAACACAGAGAGCACAGAGTTGACTGACCAATCCCCCCTCTCACACCAGGGAACTTTTCTAGCTCTAGCCCTCAAGAGACCCTTGTCTTCAATCATTTTTCGGTCGCCACTCTTCCACCACCCTCCTTCCATCCGTCTCTCTGTTTCTCCTCTTCATCTCTTCATCTCTCCCCCTCTTTGCCTCTCTCTGTGTCGTCGGCTGCCCCCCCCCCCAGGACTTTTGTCTCCGGGTCCACCTTCTAGGAGCTTCCAACTACGTGCCTAGATCGTGGGCAATGAGGCCGAAAGTGGGGGTCAAACGGGGGGAATGTTTGAAGCATGGGACGTGAGTGTGGAACATGGGTGTTGACCAACGGTTGTATCTAGGTGGCCAGGTCACTGGCTGTTCACAAGTAGAAGACGGCCAGGCTATTAGCCCTTCACAAGACCTGGGCAGCCAATGTCTTGGCTGCCCAGCCAACCTGGGCAGCCATCGACCTTGCCACTTAGCCCATGGGCTTTTCAACCCTTGTTTGCTTCGATCAAGTCCCAATAGGGTAAGGTGGGCTAGAATTTAAACATAGGACATCAATCAATCCGAGAAAAACAACAGCGTTATTGATATGACAGTCTAACTGGAGGTCCGCAGGATGTCCAAAATTAGGCATCTACAACATTCACCTGTAAAACATAGAATAAAATGTAGTCTACCCATGAAACACTTAAATCAAAGGCTACATAACTTGGATTTCCATTTGAATGTACTTTGGCCATCTTTCATTCCTATTTGAGCACTAAAGATGGAATTTAAACACTCAACTTCCCATTAACAAAACTATGAGAACAAGGACCACAAAATTGACCCTCGTTGTCATCAAATTTCAAGGATCATAAGAATATGGACCAAGAACTCAAATGAAGAGGGGAACTCTAGTCTATCCAAGTTTAAAGCTAGCCTATCAAGAGTTCATTGAAAGAATAAAACCATCAAGTAGAATAACACACATGTTTTGTGATCATCAAAGCCTTAAAATCAGTTATGGAACTCAATAATCTCCTCCTTTTTGATGATGATAAAACATTGTGTGCTTGACTTTACTGAACTAATGTAAAATCATTTCAAAAAATATTATAAAGTTCCTTTAAGCTCAAAAACACTCATATAGTATTCATTGAATCCGAAATCCATAATTCTAACTTGGAGAACTCTTTCAATATCCTTGTTTTGAAAGAATATGTCCAGACAAGAGGTTCATATTTGAAGTAAATCAGTCTATATCTAATATAATCTATCACACCAGACAAATTTTGATACTTGGCAGAGATTTAATCCAAAGATCCTACTCATGCAAAGTGTTTTCTTCTTGATAGGTTTAACATATCATTCCAACAAAAAACTTTTGATATACAAAAGATTTGTCAGGGAGATGACTGAGTATAATAGATGTAAACTCATTCTGCGAAGAAAAACTTATTTGGAAGATTAACCAAAAGCTTGTGATCAAAAGCAAAGTAAACAAAAGCCAATGGGGTGATTTGGCAAGTTAAGAACTTTAACTTGTTTAAGTCAGTTTTTCCTTTCCTTTCCAACCAAGCATTCTTCTTCCTTTGAGCACAGAAAATTTCTTTCTATCTTCCCCTTTCATTTTCTATCGGTTATCCAGTAAACCTTTACCTTTCTCTTCAAGGACACAACTTATCTATCTCCCCCTTTTTGCCATCAACAAAAACCAATCAAGATGAGGAAAAGAAGATATATACAAAAATGGTTATTCGTCAAACAGTATGTGTGTTGAAAGAAGCATGCAACCATGCAGGCATTGCGCACAATCAAGCATAAAGTAATATAGTAGGAATGTCTCTTCTTTTGTTGGGAGCGAGATAAGGAAAATGCATATGATTCAGAGGCAAAGTGTAACACATGAAGCATAATTAAAAAAGATGTGCTTCCATAAAAGAGTATCGCATAAGTCATATATTTAGTCAAATTCACAATATACACCCAGTACAATTATTCCCTAATGTGTGAAAGTGAAGATGTGATCAATGAGCTTTAATCATAAGGATATACAAAGTTTCTAAATAACACTATAAGATTACTCTCATGACTACACTCACTTGATAGATCCTTGACTTTCGGTAGCTTCACACAGCCCCAATTTGTTTCAAATTTTAGACTTCACCATTTGATGTGAGACTCCTCATTTATTCAATGGGGAGACCCAGTTACTAGGATCCGTCACTCATTTTTCTTCTTACTGTGGAAAACTTACTTCACCATTTTACGCGAGGCTCCTCATTTGTTCTGGGAGGCTCAGTTACTAAGTTCCATATTACACTTTTCCTTATTTTTAGGGGCATGAAGCTTTTTCCTCACGATTACTCTTCAAGTTTATGTAAAGATTTGAGAATATGTAAAGTATTAGGAAGAATCTCCAATATCTTTATTGTTAAAAATCACTAGTCACACTATGTGTAGGGTGTGGGGGGGTTTTGTTCCGAATGTACGTTGTAAATTACACTAGATACATAGTTATGACTCTCCCCCTTAAAGTATGCACTCACCAAAAAGATGGTTTCTCTCCCTTAGTATATCACATGATGCACACTTGTCTAGAATCAATGCAACATTATTTAGCGAGAAGGTATGGTCATAGAATGATACAAGAAAGGTTATATAACTATATATACAAGTAAGCATGCAAATAGAGTAAGTAAACATTCAAAATCCAAGTTCATGCAAGAATTTTATTTTCATTTTAATTAAAAATAAATGTTTATTGTTGTGAAGGTTTGGTAATTATGTGCAATTCAAAACATGTACTGAAATTATTCATATCCACAAAATATTCAAGAGTGTATATGTTGCGCAAGTGAGTGCGATATGCTACTAACTGTCTATTGTGCAAATTCCAAGTTCTCTCCTTATTTTTTAAAATTTTTCTTCATTCAAAGGTTTCGTGAAAATATCGGCAAGTTGGTTGTCTGTATCTACAAATATCAATTCAAAATCATCTTTATTTATGTGATCTCTAATAAAATGATGCCTGATTTCATTGTGTTTTTTTCTGGAGTGTTGAATTGAATTTTTAGATAAATTTATTGCAGACGTGTTATCACATAAAATTGGTGTGTTCTTTAAGTAAATGCCAAAATCAATGATTTGTTGTTGGATCTATAGCACTTGGGCTACATAACTGCCTGCAACCACATATTCGGCTTCAACAGTTGACAATGCCACTGATTTTTTTTTTTTTAGAAGACCATGAAACCATGCAGCCTCCTAGAAACTGACAATACCCACTAGTGCTTTTGTGATCTACTTTACAACCAGTAAAATCAGAATCAGTATATGTTGGAAACCTCAAACCAAGATCTATAGTTCCAACTAAATATCAGAAAATTCTTTTCAAAGTAGACATATGTGACTCTTTTGGATAAGACTCGAATCGAGCACACATGTAGACACTAAACTGTATATCAGGTCCACAAGCAGTCAAATATAACAATGACCCTATCATTCCTCTAAATAGTGTTTGGTCAACATTCTTACCATGCTCGTCTTTATCCAGATTTAGAGATGTAGACATGGGTGTGTAGTGTGGCTTGGCATATTCAAATTTGTACTTCTTGATCAACTCTTGGGTGTATTTCTTCTGGTTCATAAATACTCCATCTTCCATCTACTTTACCTGCAATCCCAAGAAGAAATTCAGTTAACCCATAAGGCTCATCTCAAACTCCCCCTACATCAATTTAGCAAATTCCTCGTTCAAGATACTATTGGTGGCTCCAAAAATTATGTCATCAACATATACTTGCACAACTAAGATGTGCTCATTTCAAGTTCTAGTGAATAGAGTTTGGTCAATATTACCTCTCTTGAAATCATTTTCAATAAAGAATATGCTAAGTCTATCATACTAGGTCCAGGGTGCTTGTTTCAAACCGTATAGTGCTTTGTCCAACTTGTATACGTGGTTGGGAAATTGATTATCTTTGAATCCAAGTGGTTGCTCCATCTACACGTCCTCCTTCACAAATCCATTTAGGAATGCACTTTTGACATCCATCTAAAATAACATGATATTTTTAGAACAAACAAAAGCAAGCAAGATCTTCACAGCCTACAACCTATCTACAGGAGCAAATGATTCATCAAAATCGATTCCTAGTTTTTGACTATATCCTTTGGCTACAAGTCTGGCCTTATTCTTAATTATGACCCCTTGATCACTGAGTTTGTTTAAAAAAACCCATTTAGTTCCGATCACTGGGTGATCCTTAGGGCGAGGCACAAGGAACCACACTTCATTCCTTTAGAATTGGTGTAACTCCACCTACATAGCCAAAATCCAAGAATTGTCTAATAAAGCTTCTCCTACAGTTTTGGGTTCAAATTGTAAAAGTAGAGCAAGATAATCAAAATTTTGCACTTCCCTGCGTAAAGCTCTTGTTCTCACACCTTCTTCTACATTACCAATTATGTTCTACGCCAGATGGTCTTTGTGAAATGTCCATTGATTGGGCGGCTCCTTCTGTGGTACTCGTTCATCTTTATTTTCTAGATTTTGTTCTGCCTGTGCCACATCCTATTCATTTCTTTCATCTCCTTTCTCTCTTTCTTCATCTTCCTACTCTGTAACAAGAAAATTATCCCTTGCATTAGATTTCCTTGAAATAAATTCATCAACAACAACATGTGGGCTTTCTTCCACTACAAGTGTTCTCAAGTTGTATACTCTATAGGCCCTTGAATGAAGTGAGTATCCAAGGAAAATTCTTTGGCCACTTTTAGCATCAATTTTTTCAAGATTGCCCTTTCCATTATTCAAAATATAGCATATAGATCCAAATGGTTTGTAGTAAGAAATATTGGGCTTTTTACCTTTGTACAATTCATAAGGATTCTTCTTTAGGATATGTCTTACCATGGCTCTATTCGTGATGTAGCAGGCCGTCTTGACTGCCTCAGCCAAAAAATACCTTGGGAGATCATTTTCGGATAACATAGTTCTCACCATCTCCATGAGTGTTCTATTTTTCCTTTCCATGACTCCATTTTTTTGAGGGGTCCTTGGTGCTGAGAAATTATGAGTGTACCCTTGCTTCCTGCTAAATTCATCAAATTCATGATTGTCAAACTCCTTACCATGGTCACCAGTCTGACTCACTCGCATGCTGCTCGGGTCTGTGTCCAGCCAGACGTTTCCAAGAAGCTCCCTCACAGGGTTTGGGTTGGCATTAGAGCTGGGGGCTTCTGGCAACCGTTGGTCTACCCTGACCCTCATCTGTTCTGTACCACTTGTAGCCGTCTTGGCCACCCCGCTCTCAAGTGCAAGAAGGTTCCAATTGGGCAGCCTGCGGATGGTCTGCCTAGGGCTGCTCTAGATCAGTCTGGGGCCAATCGTAAGTGGCGTCTTGCTCAGGATGCTGTGGTTGCTCTTGCTCAGCCCAGCTAAGTTGTCACTGTTCCTATCGAGCATCATGCTCCTTCCTTGGACCATTTGCCCTCCTCAGTCTTGGTGGGTGTCCAGGCCTCGGGCTTGGATTGCTCTGCTCGGCCCAGCCTACCCCCAGATTCTTCCTCTCCCTGTCTGCCGGGCACCGTGGAGCTCGCATCCATGGTGCTGCGCCAGCCTGCTGATCCCCATGTGTTTTCTCAGCCTGTTGCATTGGTGCATGCTGATGCCGCACCTTATTTGACCTCTGCTAGTGTTGTTGCGATGGGAGTAAAGCCTCCCGGTTTCCCACCTGGTCCGCCTTTGGCTGATGCACCCATGGCTCTGGCTGGCACTTCATCTGCTGGGGACCTTGCTGCCCGCTCGGCCAGCTCCAATGCCCATTCCCGCTCAGCCTCCTCCTATGGACCGCCAGCGCCTTCTCTTGTGGTGCCTGGCCTTGCTAATCCTAGTGCTCAACTGGTTGTGGGTGGATCTTCACCTTCCTGTTCGGCCGACACTTTCCTATCCTTCCCACCACTTATTTGCCAGGTCCTTGATGTCCCTGGGATGGAATCGGTCTCACATGTGAAGAACCTCACTGTCACACACGCCAACTGTGTGGGTAACGGCCATCAGGCCCTAGTGGGGGACTTAGGTGTTCAAACCCACCGTGGTATGTGCAGGAGCGCCTCGGTTGGCCTCACCAATCTCCACGGTCTATGAAGCCCCTTCTCTGGAATATTCGGGGTATGGGCAATGGCCAATCAGTGAGCAGGTTGAAACTTCTCTTCCGTAAATATAACCTTGGTTTTGTTGCTGTTCTCGAGCCCAAGCTTGCTACCTCCTTGCTGGAAAGGTACAAACTGAAGCTTCGTATGACACATTGCATTGCTAACTCCACTATCAAGGGACGCATCTGGGTTTTTTGGCAGGCTCCATTTGATATTTCCTTGGTTTCTAATTTGGACCAGCATATTACTCTTTCTGTCTGTTCGGTGCTGGGTTGCAACTTGAACATCTCTATTGTCCATGCTAGCTACTCTTTGTCTGAGCGCCGTGTCTTGTGGGATCACCTTGTGGACTTCTTCGCTTCTTATGATAGGCCGTGGCTAGTAGGCGGGGACTTTAATAGCATCCTTCACCCTTCGTAGAAACGGGGGAGGGGGGGGGGGAAGCAGGCCTTTTCCCTTTCTATGGCTGATTTCCAGGCATGTGTCTCAGCATCGGAGCTGGAGGATGTAGGCTTTCTTGGTAGCCACTTTACTGATGTGTGAATGGATGAACGAGTGATCTAGAGGGGGGGTAAATAGATCTACCCCAATTTTAAATTCTACAGCAGTTAATAACAATGCGGAATTAAAAGAAACTGCTGTGAATAGAACCACTAAAAATAGTTTGATTTAACAATAAGGGAATCTGCTATGGAATAGCTATCAATCACTGAAAACTTCAAAACTAATAGATCAATCAACTCAGTATAGTACTTGGCGGAGGTTTGATTAGAAAATCTCCTCACGCATAGGTCAGTTTTTCAGATAGACGTAATCTATCCTTCTGACTGAGCCATTTTTATATACCACTGAGTTACCGATCACAGATCAGATATAAGATGGTAAATCTACTAAACGATTTAAGACAATGTCAACTTATGATGAATTAGCACAGACAATTTAGAAGACATTCAAACAACAAGGTTGGGTACTTGGGCATAAGCAACAGATGAATATATTGAAAGTATTAACGACTTGCAGTAGACGATCCTAGGCATTCATCTAGTTGCAGTAAAGGAGATGTGCAATCACACAAAAGACAGATCAATTTTTAAGGTGGTTCGATCTCGAGCTTGAGATCTACGTCCACCCCTTACTCAATTGAGTAAGGCTTCCGCTACTAAACAGCTTGAACTCCGCCGATCCACAGCTTCGGGGATGAAATCCCTACAAACAGCTGAGCCTCACAACTTGCTTTCCCGTTGAGCAACACAACTTGCTGTCCGAGGATCACACTTTGCCGCTGAGCACCACAACTTGCTCGGCTGATACACAGCTTGTAGTAATTTCAAAAAGAAAACTAAATAGGCAATGAAAAATAATAATAGAAAGAATAAACTGTAGCTCCACTGGAGTGATCTGACACTGGATCTGATCCAAAAGTCAGGACAATACTCTTCTGCTCAATCTCACTTCTCTCTCTCAGACAGACTTACGACACTCTATTTTCTTCTTACTCTCTGCAACAGACTCTTTCACTCTCGAACTCTTCTCAGACTCTTCTCTCTCGACCTCCGGAACTCTCTTGCTTTTCAGCTCTTTTCTCCTCTTCTGATCAGCTTCTCTCGTATTCACCCTTTTTTTAATTTGACTGCTCGATCCCCTTTTATAAAGGAGAGCGTGAGTCTGTGGTCCCACGAGCTTTTCAAATTTTGGGCGCGTGAAAGACACACTCCCCCCCAATAATTTTATCCAGAATGCGCACTTCGAGGGCCCACGTGTCAGGAGTGGAAAATAAGATGATCCACGTGGCAAGATGTTAGTTCAGCTTTCCACCTTGGATCACGTGCCCTTAATCTGCTTCACTTTAAATTCCACGTGAGAGTAATGCGGTCTGCCTTTATGCAACCCATGTGTTCGAGCATGGATCTAGGTTGTTTCTTCCTTTCTGTCCAAAATAGAATCAAAGATTTATGAGACTTATGAAGTATGTAATAATTATTAGCAAATACATTTTTAGATGCTTCACAAGGTCAGACAATTCATATAAGTGTATGCACAAAATTCTTCAAGAGCATCGATGCATAAATGAGATGCATTAGCCTGTATAGCTAACACATACAACATGTTAGAATAGATACATCGACCTTAGAGTTATATAGGTAGACCTTATTTGCCAAACAAACTGACTCTGTAATGAAGGTGCATCGACCTGTCTTTATAGTGAATGCACAAGGTGCATCGACCTTGAGAGTGATGACTTACTAGCATCGACCTTTCTATAACATATATTGACCTATGCTGCAGTCGTTAGCTCAGTAGCATCGACCTTTCTACGACATGCATCGACTTTTGTCTAGAATCCAAATATGCATAGACCTTGTGGAGCAATACTTCTACATATGCACCGACCTTCTGGTGTAATACTTCTACATATGCACCGACCTTCTGGTGTAATACTTCTACATATGCACCGACCTTCTGGTGCAATACTTCTATATATATGCACCGACCTTCTGGTGCAAGACTTCTGCAAATGCACCGACCTTCAGGACTGGAATGAATGTATGCACCGACCTGATAGACTATTAAGTGAATATGCACCGAACTTATAGTGTAGGATTTCTTCATGTGCACCGACCTTATAGACTTATATGCAAATGTGCACCGACCTTTCAATGCAACAATATGAATATGCATCGACCTTGTTATGAACAGGAACTTAGTCTGACTAAAGTAAAGACTTTAAAATAACAATGTTGCCAGAGTCAAATTAAGGTCAAACACACTATTGCCAGCATCAAAACTAAACATCAAATCTAAAGGAGACACAACATTCTCCCCCTTTTTGATGATGGAAACACAATTCTACTTTGGAGGCAACACATATTTCAGTATGAGTCAGAGTATGCAAAGGTCACAGTCAAGTGCAGTAGAAGACACGACATGCATAGACACGACATGCATAGACACAGACAGACAAACAAAGCAATCTCTCCCCTTTGCCAGCTATCCCTAGCCATCAATCAAGAATCAAGAAACTCTGTCATCAAAATCTCTCCCCCTTTGGCATCTACAAACAAAGAATTGATAGAGACAATTGGATCTTATTAGTGAAGTGATAAAAAATGATATGACAATATCAAAGTTGTGAAATTGCAAGAGAGATCTAATTGACAAACTGATTTATCTTTCATTAATCAAGCATACATAGCTCAAATTCTTCAGGTATAAGATTCTATATAATGCATTCTCGATAGAATTCTGGTTTAAGAATAATAAAGGTTAGAGTTTAGTAATTGTATTCTCGGAATAAGTTTGCATTAACCCTTAATAGCAATAAACCAGAACCATGTGAATCATGACGGATTTAGTCTTAATTTATCCTACTCACCCAAAAATCAGTGAATTTCTTTAGGAGTGACTAGGATATGTATTGAGGTTAAACAGTTTGATAGTTCTGATTTTTCACCTTAGGGTTACAGCAAAATTTTTTGTTTCCTTTTTATTTAAAGAGTTCAGAACAGTTAGGTATCAGCCATGCCTTTTGACGTAAGGGTACACGTTGATTAGACGCCAGTACCCCTAGTTACTCAGCAGAATTTACCATTATGTTTCATGTATCAAAAAATTAGGAGTAGTTTGCACCTTTTTGCGTAAGGGTACACGTTGATTAGACGTCAGTACCCCTAGTTACCCAGTGAAGCTAACCATTCTGTTTTGACTTTTGAACACAGATAACTTGAAGCACTTCAGGACATGGGTTTTTCTCCATTTATTTGATGAAGGACCCAGTTTCTTGGTGCATTCGGCCATTGCTCTGCCTACAATCATGTTGACTCATTATTTTGACATTGCTGCCCTTTGGTTTTATAGAAAGACTTGTTTAAAAATAATACACAGTCCAAGTTTCTCAACCAAGAAGTCATTAATTCAAGAACTTTCAGACTCAGGAAGACTTTACCAGACATGGCATGAGAGAAATGGTTGAGAGCTATTAATTGTGATCAACATCCTAGTTCATTGAGTTCAGTCTTTAGACTCTAAAATTTATTAAGCTTCAACCATCAGTTCATTCATGGAGCATTACAGATTCTTATAAGAGAAGATTTCTGATTTTAGTAGCTTAGAGTAATGAACTGATTATCAGATTGTCATTATTTCAGAGTCATAGGAAGTGCAAGGACATTTTAAGAGTTTGATATCAAGAGATGGAAATAAATGAGTGCACCAAGAGAACCTGATACCAAGCAATGTGCTACTGAGATTTCAAAAATAATGTGAAAATCTGATACCAAGAGATGCGTAAATCTGTTGATCAGAAAGATAGAGTCAAGGTTGCAAAAAGGTGTCGACTTTGGGTGTCGACATTTCAGAAACACTTACTGATGCCTAGATGTAACAACCTGGACCTGATCTGACTCAATTTTATTCTGAACTCCCCCTAACAACATGCACTAGAGGATAGACTTAAAAAAAATTTGAACACTTACTCCCCCTATCTATGTGCATTATTATTGGACACAACATTTTGACCTATGAACAAATAATGAAATGCAAGACTCAGACAAAATCTTGACTCAGGGTACTTGGCGGAGGACAAGTCTCTACACATAGTGTGGGTTTCTAGACATAAGAGATCAGCCATTCTCCCATCAAACCATTTGATATACCCTTAAGATCAAGATGGACACAATGCAAGACATTGTCTGCAATGACAACCACTAATACCATGTGATAGACTGAATCATAGGCATATAAAACATCATAGAGAAGGCATTTATTCCAGACAAGAATGAACTTAAGGAATCAATCATCATGCTGAAATTTATATAAACCTAGTTCTCTTTTTAAGAATTTAAACCTTTCATTCCCAAGAGGTTTAGTAAATATATCAGTAATTTATTTTTCTGATTCTACAAAATTCAGCTCAATTTCATTCTTACTTCATCTCTCAAGAAGTGATGTTTTATTTCAATATGCTTAGTCCTAGAGTGATAAACATGATTTTTAGTCAAGAAAATAGCACAGGTATTATCACACAGAATAGGAATGCATCGTAATTTTATTTGGTAGTCAATGAGCTGGTGTTTTATCCAGAGCACTTGGGCTGCACAATTTCCTACTGCAACATACTCACCCTCAACAGTGGAGAGAGCAACTGTGTGTTACTTCTTAGATACCCAAGACACTAGACAACCCCCTAGATATTGACAATATCCACTAGTGCTCTTTCTATCAATCCTATACCATGCATAGTCTGCATCAGTGTAAGCTACAAGTTCAAACTCACACCTAGCAGGATACCACAGTCCTAAGTCAAGGGTGCCTGATAGATACCTAAAAATCATCTTCACTGCACTCATGTGAGATTCCTTAGGACTAGCCTGCAATCTAGCACATAAACACACTGAAAATTATATATCTGGGCGAGATGCAGTAAGATATAGAAGAGATCCGATCATACCTCTGTATAGTTTGGTATCAACCAATTTACCTTTTGGGTCAGGATCAAGACTAGTTGATGTGCCCATGGGTGCAGTGATAGCCTTGAGGTTCTCCAACTTGTATTTCTTCAGCAGGTCCCAGATGTATTTGGACTGTGTGATGAAGCTTCCTTCAAAAGTCTGATTGACCTGCAATCCAAGGAAAAACTTCAGTTCTCCCATTAAGCTCATTTCAAATTCATCAGTCATTAACTTAGAAAATTCCTCACACATAGAAGGTTTAGTTGACCTAAACACTATATCATCTACATAGATTTGAACAAGAAGGATACCTTTATTGTTTACCTTGGTAAATAGAGTCCGGTCAACCTCACCTCTTGAATATCCTTTACCTGTGAGGAAGGAGCTCAGCCTGTCGTACTAGACCCTGGGAGCTTGCTTCAGTCCATAAAGTGCCTTATCTAACTTATACACATGATCAGGAAAGTCAATGCATTCAAATCTAGGAGTTTGTTTAACGAAAACATCATCTTTTATTAAACCATTTAAGAAAGAAGATTTCACATCCATCTGCTGAAGTTTTATTTTTAGACTGTAAGCAAAAGCCAGAAGTATCCTAATGCCTTCTAGTCTAGCTATAGGGGCAAATGATTCCTCAAAGTCTACCCCAAATTCCTGATTGTACCCCTGTGCTACAAGTCTAATCTTATTTCTGACTATCTTTCCCTGCTCATCAGTTTTATTTCTAAAAACTCATTTAGTGCCTATAACTGAACCATGTGAGGGTTTAGGAACTAGGTCCCATACCTTGTTCCTTTCAAATTGATTCAATTCATCATGCATGGCATTTACCCAATGCTCTTCCTTTAAGGCACATTCAATGTTCTTGGGTTCTACTTGTGAGACAAGTGCAAAAGAATTCAATTTATTTTCTATCCTGAAAAGTGATCTAGTCCTAGGGGGTTCATTCAGATTACCAATCAGATTCTCTAGAGGATGATCTCTAAGAACTCTAATGTTGGAAAGCTGATTACCTGAATTTTCACTTACCTCCCCCTGAACTCCAGATCCTTTAGTCTCACCTTCTTCTGCTGGTTCTGTATTATGCTCTTCTTTGTTTTTCAAGATTTCTCCATCAACTTTGTTCCTGAAGAAACCAGTTTCATTTTTATTAGTAGATTCATCAAAGACAATGTGTGGTGATTCCTCAACAATTTGAGAATTAATGTTGTAGATCCTATAGGCTCTAGACTTTTCAGAGTAACCTAAAAAAATTCCAGGTTCCCTTTTAGGTTCAAATTTATCAAGGTCTCTTTTAGAGTTAACATGGATAAAGCATTTACAACTAAAAACTTTGAAATGTGCTAGTGAATGTTTCTAACCTTTAAGTATCTCATAGGGAGTCTTTTGAGTAGAAGGTGTTACCAGGACTGTATTGATAATGTACCAGGAGGTATTTACTGCCTCAGCCCAAAACCTTCTAGGCAAGTTATCTTCAACTAGCATAGTCCGAGCCATCTCCACCAAAGTTATGTTCCTCCTTTCAACCACTCCATTCTGCTCTAGAGTCCTTGGTGAAGAGAATCTATGGTTGATCCCATTTTCCCTACAAGATTCATCAAACTGTGAGTTTTCAAACTCACCACCATGGTCAGACAAAATATTAGAAATAGACTGCTCACCAGTCTGTTTTATTCTATGGTAAAATTCTTGAAATTCTTCAAATACATCATTTTTGTGAGTCAGAAAGAATACTTACGTAAATCTAGAAAAGTCATCTACTAAGACATATCCATATCTTCTACCAGATAAGCTAGCTGATCTAGTAGGTCCAAATAAATCCATGTGGATCAGCTCAAAAGGTTTAGAAGACATGTTTTCAGTTCTGGATTTAAATGACTTTCTAGTTGGTTTACATTGGGTACATGCCTCACATATTTTATTGTCCTTTTTGAAGGATATTTCAGGTAGATCTCTCACCATGCTATACTTATTCAATTTATGCAACACATTATAACTAGCATGACCCAACCTGCGATGCCAAAGATAAGCTAAGTCAACCATATTTACAGTTAGACACAAGTTAGTGTGTGCTGCATCATCTAAATCTACCATATAGATGTTATTGACTCTTTTACAAGTGAATTTCACAGTTTCAGAATTGGGTTCAAAGATAGTGCATACAAGAGAGTCAAAAATAACTTTATGGCCTTTATCACACAACTGACTAATACTAAGCAAATTGTAAGCAAGCCCTTCAACTAGTAAAACATCTTCTATACAGCAAGAAGAGCACTTACCAACCTTACATGTTCCTATGATTGTTCCTTTTGTATTACCTCTGAAGGTAACATGACCAGCATCTTTTTCTACCAGCATGCAAAACTTTCCTTTATCCTCGGTCATGTGCCTGGAACAGCCACTGTCAAGATACCACATGTTGTAATTGGCTGCCAGGCATACCTGTAAACAGAATCAAGTAGAAAATTTTGGAACCCAAGACTGTTTGGGCCCCATAACTGTAGTTAAATCTTGCAGACAAGACATCAACTATTTTAGTATCCACATTTGTTTTTGTGTCTTTACTTGAGTTGTAAATTTCTTAATTTTCTGTTTGTTCTGTCTCCCATTAACATTCTGAGTTTTGGTTGGCCTTTTCTGTGGTGTGACATTCTTATTCTTAAAGGCCTGAGAGTTTTTGCACCAGTGATTGGTCCAATGGGCATTTGGAAGAGTGTGTGCACTATAGATCCTAGGCTAAACAGACATAGAATGGACAAGGCCATATGAGTTCTGATTTCTTAAATTTCTGAGCCTAGGTTGCACAGAGGCATACCAAGGGTAAGGTCGATGCTCCTGACTAGGATGTGAGTTCTGGATGTTATGCTGCATCGACCTCATGTTGAGGCTGCCTCGACCTTTCCTATCGGAGTGGTAATGATAGGAGTTTTGGAATGATGGATAGGTCGGTGCACTAAGGTAGTAGCATCGACCTGAGGTACCCCTGCTCTGACATTGATTTCTAAAGGACCTAAACCCAGAAGGAGAATGCGTCGGTGCTAGTTGGTGGTTGCATCGACCTTTCTGTTGAGACTGGGTTACCTTGGTTTTGGGGTTTCCTTGGACTTGGGCTTTAGCTGCTTGACCCCTAACCTATCCCTTAGCCTGAGGTGCAGTAGTGTGTGTGCAGAATCCACTAGACACCTCTACCTTCTCTTTGCCCTTGTCCTTGGCACTTGGCTTGTTATGATCATTATTTTTTCCAGATTTTTTGTTGCTATTTTCTTCAGAGTTCATTTTTAATAAAGGTTTGAATTTAGATGTTTCTTTTTCCGCAACAAAGGAAATAATCTTCACATCAAACCTTTTCTTATTTGTTGGGTTAAAACCCAATCCTTCCCTTCTAAAGTTTACCTTTGTTCCCAAAATGGCATTCAAATTTTCAGTTCCCTGTGTCATGCCTTCAAGGGAATGTTGTTTATCCTTATTTTCTTTTTCTAAGTTCTCAATTGTCTTTTTCAATTCTTTTTTCACACCATTAACAGCATCATATTTGTCATTTGTAATTCTTGTTTCTTCCTCAAATTTTTGCATTCTGATTTTTAATTCATCAATGGTGTTTTTCAAGTGTTCATTTTACTACCTCATGTCATTCAAGATAGTTTTGAAATTTTCACATTCAGCAAGAGAATTCTTCAAACTATAGTTTTTTTTTTATAGGCATGCAATTTTATCATTCAAAGATGTATCATTGACTAAAGAGTTTATCTTTCTTTTCAGATGTCTATTCTCCCTACACACATCATCGTATTTATATAAAATCTCTGCATATGCTTCTTCTCAGTCACTATGTGTAAAGTTGTCTAAAGGGGAAGTTACCTCTTCATCATCTTCCTTATCTTCTTCTTCGGCCATGAGGCAGAGCTCGTCTTCTTCATCGCTATCATATGTGCTGCTCTGACTATGTCACGTCCCCAGCGCGGAAGATACTCGGATGCGTGACGCGTCTGTATAGATCGTGTCATTAGAGCGATAAAATTTTTGATATACATAATTACGAAGTGCGCAAAAGACTAAAAAAATCTAATAATCCCAATAGTCCAAGTGATGTTTATTTGATTAACCAAAGGAATTAAAGATAGTCCATGACAAATTCCAAATTTAAAAAGACAACACTAGGCTAAGTGCCTTAACATGGTTCGGACAAGTAAGCTGACATACTGGAATACAAAGTAGGACTCAAATAAAATTCAAGGATGCGACTAGCTAATGATAGGTGACTGGCGTTCTAGCACTCTTCACTCGGTCTCAATCCCATTCTTGTTGCTATCCGAATCACCTGAAAATGTTAGGAAGCAACTGAATGAGCGAATCGCTCAGTAGGAATTACATCTCAAATACGAGCAATCTTTACGTGATTTACAATTTGCATGTATTATCTGTATGACTATGTATGATGTACGTATAAGAAAATCAGGTATACATGTAAATTTAGGCATGATGAACAGTAAGAGATCAAGAACTGTATAAAGAGAGTATATCAATAATTCAAGTATTTGACAAGCAGTATTTCAAGAATTTACATATGTAAATGTCACTTCGGGGCAAGTAGGGATTTGTGTACAGGCATGAACGCAAGTACGCGAATGAACTAATGTACAAGTATATCTTAGGTACGAGCAAGTAAAAATTCAATTCAAGCAAGTAATGTCAAGTATGTATCTACAGAATTGGCTATTTTAGTCAAGCAAGTATTTTTCCATTTCTCGGGCCACAAGTCAAGTATTACCCGTCTCGGGCCATGCAAGTCAAGTAAGTAAAGAGAGAGTGAGTAGGGGTGGAGTGTCTCAAGTCAAGCAAGTACTCCGGTGCAATGCTAAACACCATGGTCAATAAACTCCCATGGGCACAAGTACCTTCGGGTGCTCCTCCCAGGACCCGATCGGGCGCTATATGCACAGCATTTCATGTATTACCTTTGACATCCACTCTCATTTATAGCCAATGTGAAATTTCAAGAATTAAAAAATGTAGTATTAGAGACAAGATTAACTAGTCATTTGGTTATGGAGGACTCTAGAGGTGACCCCTACAGGCTCAAGAGGTGGCTCCCGTCGTGTAGCACTTTACACCGTACGGCCTCAAGAGGTGGCTCCCACAATGTAGCACTTTGTCCTGCATGGCACTTAGCTCCAACACTCCCAAATGGTAGTTTAAGAGGTTCAAGGTTTGACCATGTAGGATATACACAACGTAGATTTTCATGGAATGGAGTTCAAGAACTTCGGATATACAAGAGCATGGATTAGAGTTGTGTTTACACAAATCACGAGACAGATCAATATCAGAAGCTGTAATCAATGAGTTGGCATCTGGGGGTTTGCTAATCTTTCAAATTTTCAATTTTTAGAATTTTATATATATATATATATATATATATATATATGTATATATATCAAATTGGCGCCCTCCAGGGAGTCTTCATTTAATTGAAGACGACCTGGCCGCCGTCAATTTAGTAATTGGCGACCTGGCTTGGGGTGCCAATTATAGAGGCTATTTTTTTTGAAAATATATATAATTAAGGAATTGGCGCCCCTACAAGTAGTCTTCAATTAATTAAAGGATTGTTGGCTACCGTTATTTAACGAATTGAAGACTTGCTGGCTGTCGCTATTTAACAAATTGAAGACTTGCTGGCTGCCGCTATTTAACAAATTGAAGACTTGCTGGCTGTCTCTATTTAACAAATTGAAGACTTGTTGGCTATCGCTATTTAACAAATTGAAGACTTGCTGGATGCCGATATTTAATAAATTGAAGACTTGTTGGCTACCGCTATTTAACAAATTGAAGACTTCGTGAGTAGTCTTCATTTAATTGAAGACTTTTCGGGGTGTCTTCAATTTAAGTACAGGTTCAACTCGAATTAACGACACTGCGTAGGGTCACCAATTGAGTTGATTTTCAAGTGGGTTGTGCTTCGTATCAGAATGATACACTCTGTGATACAAGCTACTATTCATTTTTCCAAAGTTTCTCCGAATTAGAATACGAAGACATGGTCATGTGGAGAAAAATCTCAGGGTCACAGAAGTATATTCAGGCAAAATTTTCATGGTTCAGTTTATTAGTTATAGATTTTTGAATGCGTTGATTTACTGATTTCTGGAAATTCCAGAAAATGGAATTGACGACATGGAACATGTCTTCAATTAATTGACGACCCTTTAGGAAGTCTTCAATTTTGAAATTGGCGCCCTGGTCAAGGGCGCCATTTTCAAAAGAGTGTGCACTATTCACCAATGTAAACGTGCTTGGAATCAGAAAGTAAAGGTACGAATAGGTGGAGATAAATGCCAGGATTCTAGAAACATATTCATGTAAAAATTTCGTGCTTTAGTTCGATAGTTATAGCTTTTTGAATGTGTTGATTTATCAATTACAGGAAATTACGGAAATAGAAATGACGACATGTTAGGCGCCTTCATTTAATTGACGACTCCTCGAAGAGTCTTCAATTTTGTAATTGGCACCCTGGTCAGGGGCGCCATTTACCAGAGAGCTGGGACCCTCCGGGTTTTAAAACATGAACGTATTCTGTGTAACAGAGGCTATATATTAAGGTTTAAGACATGGTTATTAAGACTGTAAAACTAGTGTGATAAAATATATTCAAAAACTCATGAAATCATGCTAACAAACTAAGTTTAAACTCATAAAGATCATGGTAACAATATGTATAGAATCATATGCGACAGGTGTAACAAGCTATTAAAATATGTATAACATGGTATTATTTCTTGATCACGGTAAAGCTAGGTAATATATAGCTAGGTAATATATATATATATATATATATATATATATATATAGCATGGATGATGAGTTAATCTAACTCTAAGCATGCATAAGTTAACCTATTTAGCTACTAATTAGGCAAGGATTTGAGAACACCTACCTTTTGATGTGTGATTACGAGGAAAGATGACAGGATGAAGCCACATGTTCTCCGCCACTGTAGTAGGACGTAGACTTCACGCTTTCCGAGGAACGAATGGAAATATTCCCTTATGCAAGAACTGAAAGATGGCAGTAGCCTCTAACAGTACTTCGTAGGGGATTAGTTATAGGGATTTGCAAAGCATTGGTTATTGCCTTGCGGGTCCTGTTGGGGAACACGATCCTAGAATATTGCTTAGCCAGCGAAATGGGGTTG
Source organism: Amorphophallus konjac (assembly GCA_022559845.1). Classification (NCBI taxonomy): domain Eukaryota; kingdom Viridiplantae; phylum Streptophyta; class Magnoliopsida; order Alismatales; family Araceae; genus Amorphophallus; species Amorphophallus konjac. The sequence continues at coordinate 217,965,615 of CM040118.1, forward strand.
TTCGTGTCTCAATCTTGTAGAAACATAAGTTTAAATGACGCCCTTGTAAGGGGTCGTTCATTAATATACGTGGTACTATTCACATAAATGACGCCTTGCATGAGGGCGTCATTAGTCTAGGTAGCATTATTCATGAGACCACATTCACGTCTTAGCATTCAGGATGTTCATATATATATTAATATTATAATGGGATGGGGTCCTATTAAAAATGGCGCCTCCATGCATGGTCTTCAATTTTGAAAATGGCGCCTAGGTGAGGGGTCCTCAATTTGGAAGTTGGAAAAGGTGGAATCCACTTACGTACAACCCATGGCTCATGTGTTTAAAGTTGTCTTGTACATTTATATAATAACCCTCTCATGGTTTGTTTCTTTGTACAAGACCTTCCATGTAAGATTCTTACTACCCATGTGCATAAAGTTGGATTGCACATTTGCATGCTAGTCCCCGTATGGTTTAATTCTTTAAGCAAAGCCTAGAATTCTTTTAAGAAGAGTAGATTACGTATGCATAAAGTGATGGTTTGTAATTTTATATACTAGCCACCCTAAGGTTTGGTTCTTTACCTAAAGCCCTCATGATTCTTTTATGGCAAAAAGTAAGGTTGGCTTGTATATTTATATTATAGTCCTCATGAGGTTGGGTTCTTTATGTAAGGCCTTCATGTTTGATTTCTTTTTAAGGAAAAGTTTTGAATTTACTCAAAGGTATTTATCGGGGGTGCTACACCCTCCCCCACTTAAAAGAATTTGGTCCTCAAATTCAACTACATTATACGGGAATAGGGAAGGTGTAGAGTACTTACAATTAGAATAACTCTGGAAATCTCCTCTTCATAGATTCTTCAGTTTCCCATATAGCTTCTTGTTCTAAGCATCGATTCCATTGGATTTTCACCATTGGGATCATCTTGTTCCTTAGAACTCGAACTTCTCGGTCGAGGATCTTCATTGGCTTCTGCTCATAGGTAAGGTCCTTCTGTACCACTAAATCATTGTGATCAATGACATGGAAAGGATCGTGCACGTATTTCTTCAGCATAGAAACATGAAACATGTTGTGCACTTCTGACAGTTGCGGAGGTAGGGCGATGCGATAAGCCACCTTGCCTGCTCTTTCCAGTACTTCGAAAGGATCGATAAACCTTGGTGTTAGTTTACCCTTAACAACGAATCTTCTAATACCTCGGCCGGGAGATACCTTGATGAAAACATGATCTCTGACTTGAAATTCCAGCTCTCGCCTTCTGTTATCGACATAAGATTTCTGCCTAGACTGTGCTATCCTTAACCTTTCCATAATGAGGTGTATCTTCTCGGTGGATTCTCTTACCATGTCTGGGCCTAGAATTTGTTTTTCACCGACTTCATCCTAGCATATAGGAGATCGGCAAATCCTGCCATATAATGCCTCAAAAGGTGCCATTTGTATACTGGCTTGATAGCTGTTATTATATGCAAATTCGGTTAGTGGTAAGTGGTCATGCCAGCTTCCACCGAAGTCTATAATGCATGCTCTCAACATATCTTCCACAACTTGATTTGTCCTCTCGGTCTATCCATCTGTCTGAGGATGGAAAGCAGTATTGTAGTTGAGTTTCATCCCCAGAGAGTGTTGTAGACTCTTCCAGAAATGAGAAGTGAAGCGCGGGTCTCGGTCAGATACGATCGAGACAGGAACTCCATGCAATCAAACCATCTCCTTAATATACAGGGCAGCAAATACGTCGACTGACCATCGGCTTTTGATGGGTAAGAAATGGGCCGATTTAGTTAGCCGGTCGATAATTACCCAGATTCCATCATATCCGCCCCTAGACTTGGGCAAACCCATGATAAAGTCCATGCCAATGTCTTCCCACTTCCACTTGAGAATATGTAGCGGATGAAGCTTTCCGCCGAGTTTTTGATGTTCCGCCTTCACTTGTTGACATGTGAGGCAACGAGATACAAAGTCTGCCACCTCCCTTTTCATGTTCGGCCACCAAAAAGTTCTTTTCAAGTCTTGGTACATCTTAGTGGCTCCAGGGTGGATCGTGTACCTCGATCGATGAGCTTCTTCGAGAATCTTCTTCTTCAATTCAGGACAGTCGGGCACACATGTCCGTTCATGAAATAGTAGTCTGTCATCAGGTGCCAGCTTGAAATCAAGTCTCTCGTCCAGCTGGCTCTTTATCTCCACTAGTGAGGGATCTTTTTCCTGCAACTTCTTGATTTCAGGTAGCAAATCTGGATGTAGGCTCAAATGAGATAGAATAATACACATGTTCTTCTCATCTGTGCTGATATCAAGCTCAGAGAATTTCTCCCGCAGCTTCCATTCTTGTATCATGCAGTTGGCCAATATTGTTCTCGGCTTTCGACTAAGGGCATCAGCTATGGAATTACCCTTACCAGGATGGTACTGTATAGTGAAGTCGAAATCCATAAGATACTCGAGCCAACGCCTTTGCCGCATGTTTAGCTCCTTTTGGGAGAATAAGTACTTGAGGCTTTTATGATCGGAGTACACAGTGAATTGTTCTCCGTAAAGATAGTGCCTCCAGATCTTCAAGGTAAATACTACCGCGGCTAGTTCTAAGTCATGAACCGGGTAGTTCTCTTCGTGTTTCTTCAATTGTCGGGAAGAGTATGCAATGACTCTTCCATTATGCATCAATACACATCCGAGGCCAATACCCGAAGCATCGGTATATACCTCGTATTTTTCTCCTTCAATTGGTAATGATAAGACTGGAGCAGTGGTCAAGAGATCCTTTAAAGTTTGGAAACTCTTCTCACAGTCTTCATTCCACTCATAAGGCACTTCCTTGCGGGTTAACCTGGTCAGAGGAACAACAATTTTGGAGAAGTCCTTGATAAAACGCCGGTAGTAACCAGCTAGACCCAAGAAACTTCGAATTTCCATTGCATTTGTGGGTCGTTCCCAGTTCTTCACGGCTTCGACCTTTGACGGGTCAATAGCAATTCCGTTCTTCGAAATAATATGGCCTAAGAAGGATACTTCCTTGAGCCATAACTCGCATTTGCTGCATTTGGCATATAGCTCATTTTCCCTCAATATCTGTAGTGCCTTCTTGAGATGTTCTTCATGATCCTCTTCGGTCTTGGAATAGATCAGAATATCATCAATAAAGACCACAATGAATTGGTCTAAGTAGGGCATGAATACGGTGTTCATTAACTGCATAAAAGCTGCGGGGGCATTTGTTAGTCCGAAAGGCATAACAGTAAATTCGTAATGCCCATACCTACTTCGGAATGTAATTTTATGAATGTCTTCTTCTTTGATCTTCAATTGGTGGTAACCAGAACGAAGATCAATCTTGGAGAAATATAAGGCTCCAGATAGTTGATCGAACGGCTCATCAATCCTTGGCAGTGAGTATTTGTTCTTGACTGTAAGGTGATTTAGTTGCCGATAATCGATGCATAGTCTCATCGATCCATCCTTCTTTTTGACGAACAGCACGGGTGCTCCCCAAGGGGAAGTACTCGGCCTGATGAAACCCTTTTTCAATAACTCCATTAGTTGCTCTTTTAGTTCTTTCAGCTCAGCAGGGGACATTCTGTACGGTGCCCTGGAAACAGGACCAGCACCAGGGACAAGGTCGATTGTGAACGACACTTCCCTTTCTGGGGGTAAGCCGAGCAATTCTTCTGAAAAGACATCGGGTGTAACGACCCGAGAATCCGATTACCGGGAAGGCCCGATAACCCGAGACTCGCACTGCCGCCCACGAGCCGGGAGGGCTCGGAAGGGCTAAAAGGAGTGTGGAGGCACAAAGAAATAGGAAATAAAGCAGGACAATTCAACAATTAACAGAAATAAATAAACAACTACAACAGAGTCTACTCCAACAGAAAGTACAGTCTAAAGCAGTAAAACGTACCACGTGCCAAGTGAACTCTCGGCCCGGCAAGCTGGCAACTAAGAACCTCCGCATCGCGCCCTCGAACCTCGAGGAAGAAGAACCGCCTCACCTGAAAAGCAGGGAATGAGTCTCCAAAATAGAGACTCAGCAGGGATCCCGCGGAACCCCAACCGGAAACAACGGCGGTAGCGGAAAGGAAGCTACAACTACAGCAGGAACAGCAAACCGGTGGCCGGTCAAAAACTCGGCACTACAGCAACTCCTACTGCCAGAAGGCACACCTCGATCACGCAGTCGAAGCTACCGAACCACGCTAGCACCACCTACCGAAGTAAGAACACACGGCAACCATGCCGTAGAGGCCTGTCCCCTTGACAAAGCCGACCTGGACACGCTGTCCAAGGTGCAACCCCGACCATCCGATCGCGGTTACCGCACAACAAGACCCAACCTCGGTAAAGCCACTAGCACTAATCTCACGACGCAAGAGCCGACACATGCGCCAAGGTGAAACAACCGAACTCACCGGTCAACACGACCAAAAACCCGAAGGTCAAAGACATAGAGACTGACAGTCTGTCTCTCCATACTCGACAGGAGTACCACCCACTAGAAGAACGACCGGATGCGTCCCCTGACGTCTTACACCGCGTCACAAGTGTCTAGCTACAACGCCCCGGGCGTGAGACTCAGACACGCAACAAGTACCACAACAAGGACTCGCTGGGGTCGCGCTCGTCAGCACGTGTCCTAAGCCCCCAACTACGTGTGCACACACAGACCATCTGCTCTAGGTCGGGTCCTCTAGCTGGTTTTCCCCCCCACCGGACTCTGGTGGCAAAGGCAAGGGGCCGATGGAAACCAGCCTAAAAACCGCGTCTCACCGGGTCGCGCTCTCCACCACTCCCAGGTGGGTCCGCACACGCGTGCGCAGGAAGCTACGACTAGTGGAGGATCACATAACGTGGACACAGAAACCACGCACGCACTCATTACGAGTAACACGGAGTAACAGGTGGCACGACGCCACCAGACTCTGGACAGCCCACTAGACCTACAACTCAACGGCCTTTGAGTCACAAGACTCGAGGTCAAGACCGTTGCACATGACAACATTGAGCCGTCAATCTGGCCTAATCCCTAGGTCCAAAACCACAATGCGACAACTCATGAGGTAGTTCATCACTGCCGAGACCCATCCCTCGAGGAGGGAACTTAAGAAACCCCCAGCCTCAGGCTGGGAAGCTCACCGTCCAAGGCCACACGCTTGGCCCACTAGGAAGCCACCTTCCAGAGAAGCCACGACTTGCGGGGAAACCTCACCGCACTCACACCGACACACGGTGACACGATCTGGCACGAACACGGAAGCTCGGAATACCTGGGGTCGCCTGGACCCACCAAGCCCACGGGCATGCTTATCGAGGTAGCACGGTACCTCCAGACACCCTAAAACACGATAACAAAACCCACGGGGTGCCCGGGACATTCACAAGGCCAAAGGTCGACCACTGGGTCACAACCGGGTCGACCGGAGACCAACACAACACAATCGGAACACTAGAAGGTCACTCGGACCCTTAAACTCACGAAAACGCTAATCGAGGTAAACCAAACCTCTGGACACCCAAAGACACGGTCACGGAACTCCACGGGGCGTCCAGGACACACACGGCCCAAGGGGAGCACGATCAGCCGCAGACCGTCCGCCTCGGGCAGCCCGGCAGGCCACCCAAGAACGCGCTACACATGCATAGCGCGTTAAGCAAGAACGCGCTATGCAAACCTAGCGCGTTCAGCAAGAACGTGCTATAGGTCCATAGCGCGACCAGACCAGGTCGCGCTATGATCCTATAGCGCGACAACCAAAAAAGCGCTGGGACCCTAGAGCGTGACAAGAATCGCCTTACTGTTCATCTTCTCCGATGAACGCGCCCCGTCGGGGCAGCGCGACACTCAAGAACGCGCTACTGGAAGCTAGCGCGTTCTCAGTCCGCGCCCGAAAATGGTAGAAACGGCGGGAAAACCCATTCCACGCCCCGATCACCCCCGGGTGATGGGGAAACAAAGGGGGAAACATTCCCCAACCCCTCTGACACCGAGAGGACCCATTTAAACCCCAAAAACACGATCAAAACACAAGATTCGGCTCACACCCCAAAAACATGCATTTTTCCCAAATCACCCCGTTTAGCCCGCTCGGCTCACCACGGCCAACGAAACTCGCGGGAATTGAAGTACACGGGTTGAGGGTCCATCTCCCTACCTCCACCGAAGATTCGACGCACCGTGGATACCGATCCACGAAGAAAACGCCGCTTAAACCCTCGCCGGTTCACGATCCCACGAACCGCCTCCACCACCGCGATCCTCATCCCGTACCCGTCGCTCCACGCCCCACGAGCCACGCCGCCCCGCCCTCGCCGCCTCCGTCGGCGGCCCGGAGTGAGAGGGGGAGAGGAGAGAACGTGAGAGAAGAGAGAGGGAGGGAAGAGAGAAATGAGATGGGGAGAGAGAAAAAGGAGGTTATTATATAGAAAATCCAGAAATTCTCGAAAATACCGAAAAATATAAAATCACATTTCTGCGATCCTCGGAACACATCGATCGCAACGGTACCACTCGCGCCCTGGTGAACATCCCGGTTCACCCGTAACGAGGTTCCGAAGGAATTACCGAAACACACACCGGGAATCGAAAAACACACGCGGAAAAGCCGCGGAACGCTTCCGGGCCTCCGAAACAGCTCCGGATCGCGCCGATCCGAACACAAAAGATGTCCGAAACAAAGATTCAGACACAACGGAGTCAGACACTCCAAGAAACCAGATCCGGGACCCATGAACAAGGATCCAAAAAATCCGGGGCATTACAGCCCTCCCCCCTTAAAGAAATTTCGTCCTCGAAATTCAGGACTAGCACCAAGTCACAGGGGAAGAACGCCTCCACTAACTGACAACGTTGCCAGGGCCCCAACACAGAAAAACCTCAATTCTCGGAAAAGCACCGATCATTAGGGATACAGCCAGACCATAATCATGAACAATGCCATGCTCCGCACACCGCGCACACACCGGCCACCAGAGCAGGCATAACACAAGGGCACAAGTCTGGTATCACCTCAAACACAACGGAAAACACCCACGGCATCGCTGCCACCCTCTCGCTCACCGAGGGAACGCAATTCTCGCCACGAAAACCAATCCACCGGTCAACGCCCATGCCCGGCGGACCAACCAACGTTAGCTTCACAACCCACCGATCGATCTCACACCCTGCACCAGGGGTAACCAATCACTGAGCTTCCACCAGCTCACACCTCAGAAATGGCCACCAAAAGGCCTCGCTGGCACTCGGCTCTCTCCATTCTCGAGCCCCTTAGAACCAGCATCTTCTGTCTCTGAAAAGACCATCCACTGGTCGCCAGACATTCGCCAACGGAAAACCTCCACCGGCCCAGCAGGCACGATCCAACACATGACAGGCCATCTGCTGACTCACGCACAGACCAACTCCACCTCCAATCTCGAACCTCACGCCAACTCTACCCTCTCAGGGGAGCACGGCGAAACCACATGACTCCATCTCCACACGGTCCTCACGTCACTCGACTCAGACTTACGGGGAATCCTCCCTTGCTGGCCACAGACTGAGGATCAATATCCCACGCCAACGTCTCATCAGTGACCTCCACACACAGGCATCAACCACCGTCTTGTCTCATCGAATCCTATCTCATCAAAATCTCCATCTCAATTAATCAAAGAGGATGCTTGCCAATCTCGACTCCCGCTCTTATCACAGAGCCACGGGATACACAACCTCTTACAACCCACGGCACACTTCTCCAGAACATGATCTTATCCACGAACGCAACCTCCAACGCAAGGACAGGGTACTCATGCGGCAACCTCGCCAGCACATTTCCCCAACTCTCCATCTGCCTGTGCCATAAACCACAATATCTCAAGCAACGGCACAGCAACCAACACGTCTCACACCGCCGGAGACAACGCACATCGATGAACCAATCCTCCGTTGCTCTACACTTCCTCAGAAATCCACCCGAAACAACCAATGCTACGATCCACGCACTCTGATCCACATACACAGCCACCACAACGCCAACTCGGGATCCACCATCTCGACAACCATCTGCAACCCCGCAGACTCCGATCCTCCGCACATCGGAAACCACAACACCAACCGCAATTCTCGCGAACACCGCCCAGCCGACACTCGTCCTTCCGAAACAGCGCCAACACCCTTACACATCAGGGAACGGGCAATGATTCTCACAGACAACCACCTTGCCAAAACGCGGAACGTGTCTCACACGGATTTCACGGCGCACAAAGGCCAACCAACCCGGACGCACAGTGCAAGACGACGAACCTTGGCCAAATGTAATCTCTCCAACCAGAGGAGAGACCAATCGCACCTCCGACCAACGGAAGGAAAACTCCGCACTCGACCTGACCTCGAGCCTCGCGCATGCCAGGAATAGCACCTTTCAGCACCAAGAAAACCATCACTTTCGTCAGGTCAGCTCCTCCGACAACACTTACCAAGTGTCTCGTCGGACCATGGTCACAACACCTCTCGATGCACCACCGCTACAATTCCTCGAACTGCAAAACGCCACAAGTTCACGCCTGCCAGCAACCTCTGCCCAACGCAGAACAACCAGGGCCACCACCGATGAGGGAGAAGGCTCCCGACCTCGATCCTTAGACCCCACGCCGGCACGAAAGCCGTGAACAACAACCACCTTCACAGCGCCGCACAGCGCACTCAAACTCTCTAGCGAGAAACAAAGCGGAAAACATGCACGAAACCCTATGCCAACTGCTGACTGTACTGGACCTTACGGACTCTGATCACTGCAATATCTTGAATTCCCATGTACGTCCACAACCATGCTCTGATACCAGCTGTAACGACCCGAGAATCCGATTACCAGGAAGGCCCGATAACCCGAGACTCGCACCGCCGCCCACGAGCCGGGAGGGCTCGGAAGGGCTAAAAGGAGTGTGGAGGCACAAAGAAATAGGAAATAAAGCAGGACAATTCAATAATTAACAGAAATAAATAAACAACTACAACAGAGTCCAGTCCAACAGAACGTACAGTCTAAAGCAGTAAAACGTACCACGTGCCAAGTGAACTCTCGGCCCGGCAAGCTGGCAACTAAGAACCTCCGCATCGCGCCCTCGAACCTCGAGGAAGAAGAATCGCCTCACCTGAAAAGCAGGGAATGAGTCTCCAAAATAGAGACTCAGCAGGGATCCCGCGGAACCCCAACCGGAAACAACGGCAGTAGCGGAAAGGAAGCTACAACTACAGCAGGAACAGCAAACCGGTGGCCGGTCAAAAACTCGGCACTACAGCTACTCCTACTGCTAGAAGGCACACCTCGATCACGCAGTCGAAGCTACCGAACCACGCTAGCACCACCTACCGAAGTAAGAACACACGGCAACCACGCCGTAGAGGCCTGTCCCCCGGACAAAGCCGACTTGGACACGCTGTCCAAGGTGCAACCCCGACCATCCGAGCGCGGGTACCGCACAACAAGACCCAACCTCGGTAAAGCCACTAGCACTAATCTCACGACGCAAGAACCGACACACGCGCCAAGGTGAAACAGCCGAACTCACCGGTCAACATGACCAAAAACCCGAAGGTCAAAGACACAGAGACTGACAGTCTCTCTCTCCATACTCGACAGGAGTACCACCCACTAGAAGAACAACCGGATGCGTCCCCTGACGTCTTACACCGCGTCACAAGTGTCTAGCTACAACGCCCCGGGCGTGAGACTCAGACACGCAACAAGTACCACAACAAGGACTAGCTGGGGTCGCGCTCGTCAGCACGTGTCCTAAGCCCCCAACTACGTGTGCACACACAGACCATCTGCTCTAGGTCGGGTCCTCTAGCTGGTTTTCCCCCCCACCGGACTCTGGTGGCAAAGGCAAGGGGCCGATGGAAACCAGCCTAAAAACCGCGTCTCACCGGGTCGCGCTCTCCACCACTCCCAGGTGGGTCCGCACACGCGTGCGCAGGAAGCTACGACTAGTGGAGGATCACAGAACGTGGACACAGAAACCACGCACGCACTCATTACGAGTAACACGGAGTAACAGGTGGCACGACGCCACCAGACTCTGGACAGCCCACTAGACCTACAACTCAACGGCCTTTGAGTCACAAGACTCGAGGTCAAGACCATTGCACATGACAACACTGAGCCATCAATCTGGCCTAATCCCTAGGTCCAAAACCACAATGCGACAACTCACGAGGCAGTTCATCACTGCCGAGACCCATCCCTCGAGGAGGGAACTTAAGAAACCCCCAGCCTCAGGCTGGGAAGCTGGACTCACCGTCCAAGGCCATACGCTTGGCCCACTAGGAAGCCACCTTCCAGAGAAGCCACGACTTGCGGGGAAACCTCACCGCACTCACACCGACACACGGTGACACGATCTGGCACGAACACAGAAGCTCGAATACCTGGGGTCGCCTGGACCCACCAAGCCCACGGGCATGCTTATCGAGGTAGCACGGTACCTCCAGACACCCTAAAACACGGTAACAAAACCCACGGGGTGCCCCGGACATTCACAAGGCCAAAGGTCGACCACTGGGTCACAACCGGGTCGACCGGAGACCAACACAACACAATCGGAACACTAGAAGGTCACTCGGACCCTTAAACTCATGAAAATGCTAATCGAGGTAAACCAAACCTCTGGACACCCAAAGACACGGTCACTGAACTCCACGGGGCGTCCAGGACACACACGGCCCAAGGGGAGCACGATCAGCCGCAGACCGTTCGCCTCGGGCAGCCCGGCTGGCCACCCCAAGAATGCGCTACACATGCATAGCGCGTTAAGCAAGAACGCGCTATGCAAACCTAGCGCGTTCAGCAAGAACGCGCTATAGGTCCATAGCGTGACCAGACCAGGTCGCGCTATGATCCTATAGCGCGACAACCAAAAACGCGCTGGGACCCTAGAGCGCGACAAGAATCGCCTTACTGTTCATCTTCTCCGATGAACGCGCCCCGTCGGGGCAGCGCGACACTCAAGAACGCGCTACTGGAAGCTAGCGCGTTCTCAGTCCGCGCCCGAAAACGGTAGAAACGGCGGGAAAACCCATTCCACGCCCCGATCACCCCCGGGTGATGGGGAAACAAAGGGGGAAACATTCCCCAACCCCTCTGGCACCGAGAGGACCCATTTAAACCCCAAAAACACGATCAAAACACAAGATTCGGCTCACACCCCAAAAACATGCATTTTTCCCAAATCACCCCGTTTAGCCCGCTCGGCTCACCACGGCCTACGAAACTCGCGGGAATTGAAGTACACGGGTTGAGGGTCCATCTCCCTACCTCCACCGAAGATTCGACGCACCGTGGATACCGATCCATGAAGAAAACGCCGCTTAAACCCTCGCCGGTTCACGATCCCACGAACCACCTCCACCACCGCGATCCTCATCCCGTACCCGTCGCTCCATGCCCCACGAGCCACGCCACCCCGCCCTCGCCGCCTCCGTCGGCCGCCCAGAGTGAGCGGGGGAGAGGAGAGAACGTGAGAGAAGAGAGAGGGAGGGAAGAGAGAAATGAGATGGGGAGAGAGAAAAAGGATGTTATTATATAGAAAATCTGGAAATTCTCGAAAATACCAAAAAATATAAAATAACATTTCTGCGATCCTCGGAACACACCGATCGCAACGGTACCACTCGCGCCCTGGTGAACAGCCCGGTTCACCCGTAACGAGGTTCCGAAGGAATTACCGAAACACACACCGGGAATCGGAAAACACACGCGGAAAAGCCGCGGAACGCTTCCGGGCCTCCGAAACAACTCCGGATCGCGCCGATCCGAACACAAAAGATGTCCGAAACAAAGATTCGGACACAACGGAGTCGGACACTCCAAGAAACCAGATCCGGGACCCATGAACAAGGATCCAAAAAATCCGGGGCATTACATCGAGAAAATCCCGAATTACACGGATGTCTTCAAGTTTAATCTCCTCGGCTTTTGTGACAGTCATGAATGCTATGAAAGCCATACATCCCTTATTCATAAGTTTACTAGCTCGGGGTGCTGATATAAGAAGTGATTTACTCCGAGGGCCATTGTAAACTAGCTCGGGAAAATCCTCGAAAGTTACCTTGCCATGTCGGTAATCTACAGTTGCTTGGTATGTGGATAACCAATCAGCACCTAGTATGGCATCATAACCCTTCATATCTAGGCATATCATGTCAGCAAGTAAATTGCTTCCCTTAATCATCACTTCACAGTTTGGATAGTGATAAGTGATATCGGACTCGTTCCCAAGAGGTGTAGATATCACCAAATCTAATAGTTCATGTTTCTTAGAAAATGAAGCAACAAATTTCTTGGAAACGAATGAATGAGTTGCTCCGGTATCAAATAAAACTTGAGTAATTTTTGAACAAATAGTGAGAGTACCTTCCACATTTCCGCCTTCAGTGGGTTCCGTCTCTCGGAGAGCTTGCAAACGGCATTGTTTCTTTACCGGACGCTTCTCATCTTTGGTGTCTTGCTCCTTCATCAGTGGGCAGTCTGGGATTCGATGCTCTCGGCTCCGGCATCGAAGACAAGCTCCTAACTTCCTCCAGCATTCCTCGATCTTATGACCAGCTTTATCACAATACTTACAAATTTCCTTTGTGGGTGTGGTGGTGGAGAAAGGCCTGTCACTTTTCTAGAATTTCTTTGCCTTGGAGGGCTCCCCTCCCATAAAAAATCGCTTCTTATTGAACGATTGCTTGAATTTTCCAGGGCTTGTGACGGGTTCCTTCTTGTCTCTTCCTCAGATTCTCTCGGATAATTCGGTGGCGTCTTCTAGCAATTGGGCACGCCGAACCATCTCCGAAAAGGCTTGGATGTCCATTGGTGCAAGCAGTGTAATATAATAGGGCTGAAGCCCGTTGAGGAACCTTCTCGCCTTCATCTTTTCTGTACACACCAAGTGAGGTGCATACTTCGATAATCTTGAAAACTGGGCCTCATATTCGGCCACTTTCAAGCCCCGTTGATTTAGAACGGCGAATTTTGCGGCCTTCTTCTCCTGGATATGGTCGGAGAAATACTTGTTGTTAAAATGTTCCGTGAATTCATCCCATGTGACATGGTCTTCTGGCAGTGTCGCTTCTATGGATTCCCACCAGCATCGAGCATCCCGCTCCAGTTGGAATACGGCCAGTAAAACCTTTTCCTCGTCCGTGCATTGCATCACACGAAAGATTCATTCCATCTCCTTTAGCCAATTCTCGACATCCTCGGGGTCGGACGAACCCATGAACCTCGGTGGGTTCATGTTACGGAAACTCCTGTGGAGATCACCCGCTCCACGATTTGCTCCACCTTCGACCACTTGCTGTAGTGTCTATGTGAGGCCTTGCACGGGGCGCTGCATCTCGCTCCATTGTGCTCTTTCCGTGGCCATGATCCTACAAAAGAGTTTAACTATGATAAAGATCAGGTTTACTTGTAAGGTCAAAAGTCATTATAGATCTTAACCCATGGTTCTATCCATCTCACCGGGTAAGGTGTATCTATTCTTGGACTTGTGTTTTACCTATCCTTGGACTCAAGTTTTTTTTACCTAGATTTCAATTTCTAACCTTTTATTCCTTCTAGTTTCCTAGGTTTGAAAACCTAGGCTCTGATACCACGAAGACTGTCACGTCCCGAGCGCGGAAGATACTCGGATGCGTGACGTGTCTATATAGATCGTGTCATTAGAGCGATAAAATTTTCTATATACATAATTACGTAGTGCGCAAAAGACAAAAAAAATCTAATAATCCCAATAGTCCAAGTGATGTTTATTTGATTGACCAAAGGAATGAAAGATAGCCCATGAACAATTCCAAATTTAAAAAGACAACACTAGGTCAAGTGCCTTAACATGGTTCGGACAAGTAAACTGACATACTGGAATACAAAGTAGGACTCAAATAAAATTCAAGGACGCGACTAGCTAATGATAGGTGACTGGCGTTCTAGCACTCTTCACTCGGTCTCAATCCCATTCTTGTCGCTATCCGAATCACCTGAAAATGTTAGAAAGCAACTGAATGAGCGAATCGCTCAGTAGGAATTACATCTCAAATACGAGTAATCTTTACGTGATTTACAATTTGCATGTATTATCAGTATGGCAATGCATGATGTACGTATAAGAAAATCAGGTATACATGTTAATTTAGGCATGATGAACAGTAAGAGATCAAAAGCTGTATAAAGAGAGTATAGCAATAATTTAAGTATTTGACAAGCAGTATTTCAAGATTTTACATATGTAAATGCCACTTCGGGCCAAGCAAGGATTCGTGTACAGGTATGAACGTAAGAACGCGAATGAACTCATGTACAAGTATATCTCAAGTACGAGCAAGTAAAAATTCAATTCAAGTAAGTAATATCAAGTACCTATCAGTAGAATTGGCTATTTTAGTCAAGCAAGTATTTTGCCCTTTCTCGGGCCACAAGTCAAGTATTGCCGTCTTGGGCCACGCAAGTCAAGTAAGTAAAGAGAGAGTGAGTAGGGGTGGAGTGTCTCAAGTCAAGCAAGTACTCCGGTGCAATGCTAAACACCGTGGTCAATAAACTCCCATGGGCACAAGTACCTTCGGGTGCTCCTCCCAGGACCAGACTGGGCCATATATGCATAGCATTTCATGTCTTACCTTTGACATCCACTCTCATTTATAGCCAATGTGGAATTTCAAGAAATAAGAAACGTAGTATTACAGACAAGATTAACTAGTCATTTGGTTATGGAGGACTCTAGTGGTGGGTCCTACAGGCTCAAGAGGTGGCTCCCGTCGTGTAGCACTTTGCGCCGTACGGCCTCAAGAGGTGGATCCCACAACGTAGCACTTGCCCTGCATGGCACTTAGCTCCAACACTCCCAAATGGTAGTTTAAGAGGTTCAAAGTTTGACGATGTAGGATATACACAAAGTAGATTTTCATGGAATGGAGTTCAAGAACTCCGGATATACAGGATCATAGATTAGGGTTGTGTTTGCACAAATCACGAGACAGATCAATATCAGAAGCTGTAATCAATGAGTTGGCATCTGGGGGTTTGCCAATCTTTCAAATTTTTAATTTTGAGAATTATATATATATATATATATATATATACATCAAATTGGCGCCCTCCAGGGAGGCTTCATTTAATTGAAGATGACCTGGCCGCCGTCAATTTAGTAATTGGCACCCTACCTTGGGGCGCCAATTGCAGAAGCTATTTTTTTTTGAAAATATATATAATTAAAGAATTGGCGCCCCTACAAACAGTCTTCAATTAATTGAAGACTTACTGGCTGCCGCTATTTAACAAATTGAAGACTTGCTGGCTGTCGCTATTTATGAAATTGAAGACTTGCTGGCTACCGCTATTTAACAAATTGAAGACTTGTTGGCTGCCGCTATTTAACAAATTGAAGACTTGCTGGCTGCTGCTATTGAACAAATTGAAGACTTGCTGGCAGTCGCTATTTAATAAATTGAAGACTTCGTGAGTAGTCTTCATTTAATTGAAGACTCTCCGGGGTGTCTTGAGTTTAAGTACATGTTCAACTCGAATTGACAACACTGCGTAGGGTCACCAATTGAGTTGTTTTTCAAGTTAGTTGTGCTTCGTATCAGAATGGTACACTCTGTGATACAAGCTACTATTCATTTTTCCAAAGTTTCTCCGAATCAGAATCCGAAGACATGGTCATGTGGAGAAAAATCTCAGGGTCACAGAAGTATATTCATGCAAATTTTTCATTGTTCAGTTTATTAGTTATAGATTTTTTAGCATTGATTTACTGATTTCTGAAAATTCTAGAAAATGTAATTGACGACATGGAACATGTCTTTAATTAATTGACGACCCTTCGGGAAGTCTTCAATTTTGAAATTGGCGCCCTGGTCAGGGGCACCATTTTCAAAAGAGTGTGTACTATTCACCAGTGTAAACGTGCTCGGAATCAGGAAGTAAAGGTACGAACAGGCGGAGATAAATGCTAGGATTCCAGAAACATATTCATGTAAAAATTTCGTGCTTTAGTTTGATTGTTATGGCCTTTTGAATGTGTTGAATTATCAATTACAGGGAATTACAGAAATAGAAATGACGACATGTGAGGTGTCTTCATTTAATTGACGACTCCTCGCAGAGTCTTCAATTTAATAATTGGCGCCCTGGTCAGGGGCGCCATTTACCAGAGAGCTGGGACCGTTCGGGTTTTAAAACATGAACATATTCTGTGTAACAGAGGCTATATATTAAGATTTAAGACATGGTTATTAAGACTGTAAAACTAGTGTGATAAAATATGTTCAAAAACTCATGAAATCATGCTAACAAACTAAGTTTAAACTCATAAAGATCATGGTAACAGTATGTATTGAATCATATGTGACAGGTGTAACAAGCTATTAAAATATGTATAACATGGTATTATTTCTTGATCACGGTAAGGCCAGGTTATATATATATATAGCATGGATGATGAGTTAATCTAACACTAAGCATGCATAAATTAACCTATTTAGCTACTAATTAGGCAAGGATTTGAGAACACCTATCTTTTGACGTGTGATTACGAGGAAAGATGATAGGATGAAGCCACACGTTCCCCGCCGCCGCATCAGGATGTAGACTTCACGCTTTTCAAGGAATGAAGGGAAATATTCCCTTTTGTAAGAACTGAAAGATGGCAGTAGCCTCTGACAGTACTTCGTAGGGGATTAGTTATAGGGATTTGCAAAGCATTGGTTATTGCCTTGTGGGTCCTGTTGGGGAACATGGTCCTAGAATATTGCTTAGCCAGCGAAATGGGGTTGTCCGTGTCTCAATATTCTACAAACATAGGTTTAAATGACGCCCTTGTAAGGGGTCATTCATTAATCTAGGTGGTACTATTCACATAAATGACGGCTTGCATGAGGGCGTCATTAGTCTAGGTAGCATTATTCATGAGACCACATTCACGTGTTAGCATTCAGGATGTTCATATATATATTAATATTATAATGAGATGGGGTCCTATTGAAAATGGCGCCTCCATGCATGGTCTTCAATTTTGAAAATGGCGCCCAGGTGAGGGGTCTTCAATTTGGAAGTTGGAAAAGGTGGAATCCACTTACGTACAACCCATGGCCCATGTGTTTAAAGTTGTCTTGTACATTTATATAATAACCCTCTCATGGTTTGTTTCTTTGTACAAGACCTTCCATGTAAGATTCTTACTACCCCTGTGCATAAAGTTGGATTGCACATTTGCATGCTAGTCCCCGTATGGTTTAATTCTTTAAGCAAAGCCTAGTGTTGGGTCCCGTAGTGCAGGAACACGGATCTAGAGGGGGGGTGAATAGATCTTTCTACTACTACTGAAAACTATGTCCAATTAAAACACAACTAGCACACATCAGAATATACAAGATTGAGTAATTTAATCTAAACAGGTTTAAACTAGATTCACTTAATCTCACCGAGCTCACTCGATTGCACAAACAGATAGGATAGAGAACACACAGACACAAGAATCAAACCACAAGACACGGGAATTTTTAAGGTGGTTCGGGACCACGACGGGCTCTCTACGTCCACCCCTCACCAAACCGGTGAGGCTTCACTACACGCTACAAATGTAGCAACACGAGGATGAACCCCAACAACACACACGCTGCTTTCGCAGCAAACCACACACGTGGCCTTGCCTCAAGCTACTGCCACAGCAGCACACACACACACACACACACACCACTGGGGAACACACCCCAAGTTATGCCCAACCACACACGCAGATGTACTCCGCACAAAACGACGCACATAAATCAACACACACACTCGGAGACCCCTTTCTCCGAACACCCACACAAAGCATTATCTCAAATGTTTATGAACCGAAAACACATATGTGCTATGACCCTCCAAACAAATTATAGAAATGAAAACTAGACAGATGTGTCAAGTATAAGGCTCCCCCTTCTTCAGCAAGATCTGATTCTCCTTGCTCGTTGATGGATGATCATGATTTAGATATCATCTTCTTCGTATCCTCAAGTTGCACGTCTTCACCTGAAAGAACAGATAGAAATGATAAGCTCAAACTTTAAGTTAATCTCAATCAAGACAATAGAAATGAACGGTTTACAGATCCCCCTCTTCATCTTCATCCTATACAAGGATCACATGAGCATTAGGATTGTTGAATCACACAATTCGCAGCTCATGTATATGTATGCAAGAGAGAGTGGATATAAGACTTATAAAACCATCCTAAGATGTCTTAAAATAGATATTCAAGCTCAATCAACAACGATTTTGAGAAATCAGAATGAAGAAGATGTTGCAGTGATTAGAGCTCCCCCTTTCTCTCCTTTGAACATATTTGAATGCTTCTGTAGTATGAAACCCGTTCTTGAAGAAGAATGATTGATTCTTGCATGGATGATGCTTGTAGCATGAATTTCTTTGCAGCTTGTGGTAGAGGAATGGATGAGGACGTGAAACCTTGTTCTTCCCTTCATATACAAGCTTAAAACATGGTGGAAGATGCCTTGGAGCTGCTACCTGCGACCTGCACACACAAGGGTTAGAGGGAAAATGATTTTCAGATCTCGCATCATGTTGCTTAGGGTTTGCAACCCAAGAGATGTATATAAATGATTAGAACGGTCAAGGGATAGCTTGGAGACAAGATCCATGAATTAGGGAGACATATAGGGCATTAGGAATTGATTCGTAGGACTTTTGGGGCAAGAAAACGGCGGTCAGAGATGGAGGCTGGACGTCCGACCAGAAAGGGTCGACCCCAGGGTCGACCCTCGGGCTCACAAAAGCCAAATAGAACTTGTTTTATGGTTCTGGGTTACAGGGGTTGACCCTCGTGTTCCCAGAACCCAAAACAGAACCATTTTTTAGGTTCTGGGTTGCAGGGGTCGACCCCAAGGGTCGACCCTTTCAGGCAGATTTCATCATTTAGGTTCTATTTTGAATAGAACCTGAGAGAGTTGACCCCTTCTAGTTTGGGCCTTAAAAACATGTAAAAACACCATCAAATCAATGGGAAACAATTGATTAAATATTACCATAATCCCATGAAGATCAACCATGATTTTTCATCCTGAAAAACATGATAAAGCAAGATGTTAGTTGACAATCAAGATATTTACATCAAGCATTAACACTATGACCATGTTCACAATAAATTACATCATTGAACATATTCCAAGAGTGAAGGAGGAACGAGATATCCATTTAAATCCACATAGCAACACTTACCTCATTGTTTTACCTGAGTTCACATTGTCCTTAATTGCTTATTCTTTTGTTGAATCGTTCATGTAAGAATCATGAAGTTCCAATATTTAATTACCATTGCATGATAAATAAATTTGGAATCAAAGCACGCAAAATAATATTGAGTCACATTCCATTTGATCAATCTCCAAGCTCATCAAACCACACATCATAAAGCAATCTCACCATATGTAGAGACAATGTATATGCAATGTTTGTGCTAACCTCAAAGCACGTATGAGCCTTATAGAATCACAATGCATCCACGTGATGATATCCCAATAGAAACAGTTTGTACTCATCGCCACAACCATTTCAAACTTCATAGTGAGAGGATAATGAGTTCAAGCACATGAAGACATGAATAAGCATTCACACATAAGGCCAAGCAACAAAGTCATTTTGTAATCATCAAAATCACATACACAATAATGAGTTCAAGCACATGAAGACATGAATAAGCATTCACGCATAAGGCCAAGTAACAAAGTCATTTTGTAATCATCAAAATCACATACACAACAATCTCCCCCATTTTGATGATGACAAAATATGTATACTATAATGCTCTCTCCCCCTTTGACATAATCAGAAATGGGGAGCAGGACGGGGAATCCAGAAGGGCAAGAACCTATGGACTCTGGGATTATGAAGAGAACCAATATGCACAATATGCATGAACTAATTGCAGAACTGGTTGATACCTATTGTTGAAATTCAAATGTGGAAACTGAAAATGCAAATGCTCACGAGTTGCAGCAATTAGAAATGGTGTATGGCATGACAATAATGAGCAAACAAACAAGCACTCAAACACACGTAGAAGGTATTGACTCATGCAAGTCCTGATGAGTTAAGCAGATAAGATCACATGCAAAGCTCCCCCTTTGACATTGACACATTAGATGACTGACTTTGATTTTCAAATTTTTGATTTTTAGCTTTCTTGTGAAATGCATGAAACATGATGTATGAAAATGATGAGACATGAAATGCATACAATGTCATCAAGCAGATATCTATAGATACATGTAACATAACTCCTTCACAAGAAGTGATACCAATTGATTTACAGTGAGGGGATAGGTGTAGGAAAAGTACAAGTGAGTCATTAAGTTCAGAATGCTCATGATTAAACCTAGAGGATTGTGCAGATAAATAGGAGAAGGCATACAGCAGGTCAAGTAATCAATCAAATTTTCAAAATACATATCAAATCAAATTACCATGTGCAAGTGAGTAACACGAGAATGAAGTTTAGCCATATGGATAACCAGATTTTCAATTAAACACAATAGTAACGGCACATACTGCATTTCAATCTAGAGAACAACGTATTGGAGGCTTCGCTCTTCCTCATCAAATTATCATCAATAATTTTCACACTGACAATCTGAATTTGTCTAAGAAGGATCAGGTTCAGATAATTCCTTTTTACGCGAGGAGACACATGGAGCTCATGCCAGAATCCCCGGTTACTCAGAATACTGAACCTTGTCACCTCATTTGAACAGAGATACTTTAGTCAACACTTTTCAGAAATGAACGACATCACGTCTCAGGTGACATGTGCCCAGTTTACTCAGTGAAATTTAGCATTGCTCTACCTTTCATATCAACCATTTTTTGTATGTGGAGACAGGCAGCTTTTTCCTCAATTGTCTCTTATCATCCATGCAGCAAGTTGAATTACTTTAGAGTGTTGAAATGAAATTCCTATATCCTTATGAACAACACTCAATTTCATATTAAAGTGCATGAAGTGTACGAATTTGATTTAACATGTATAGAGAAAATTTAACTTAGAACAGGATAGTGTAGCTCCCCCTATGTAAATGCAATAAGCATGAAATGCTCCCCCTTAGAATTTTACATGAAGCACACTTGTTAAGACTCAGATGCAACATTATTTATCAATGAAGTATATGGTCTCAGAAGTTTCAAGGAAGGGGTTGAATAGCATATAATAACATGCAAGCATACGATGAAGATATGCATATGCAATGCAAAATGAAAAGGTATGCAATATCAGTTCTTGAAATGTTGGCTCCAAGGATATGAGACCAATTGTTGGAAGTATTCATTTTAGCATTTATGCAACATGAAATGTGCAAAATGATGCATTTCAAAATATGCACTATATGTATGCTGAAAATGCCAACTATGCAACAAGACACACGATGAGCTTTATCTTCCAAAAGTACTATGTGAATGATGTGAAGAGAATGATATGCAAATATGCAATGTGATGCAAGATTTCAGATTTCACATGACACTCTATATGCACCTAATGCAACTAATGCATGACACGCATTACCAATTGTTAAAATGTGAGGACACAATTTTATTCTGAAAAGAGAATTCAGAAAATTCATTTAAGTTGGATGCCATATGCATAGATGATTCATGGTACCGGGCGGAGACATATTGTCACACATGGTGATAGCTTTCAGACAGGCTTGACTTGCCCTTCCATGTGTCACTATTTTATATACCATGTAATCATTGAAATGATGATCAGAAACAAATGTATTCTCATTTGACATTGGGGGTTTAGCAAAAGGCATTCAATTGCTACACTCTCATATATACTGCTCAGATGTTTCAATACTATTCAGTCAAGTATTCATTATCCACATTGTCAAGAACAACCAAGGGGTATCCAAACCTTCAAAATCACTGTCTGTCAAGTTATGGCATTAACATCAAGACCAAGGAACTTCAGCCAAACACTTTATTTTCTCACCTTTGTCTTGAGTTACCTTTATTAACATTTTCAGATTCTTTACTTTATTCCCCTTGTTGTCTTCTGCATCAATAAGCTCCTTTCTTTCTCTCATGCAAGAAATAGAATGATATTAGTCAGAAGAAATGGAAGTATATCAAATCTGGCATTGAAGTCCTCTTGAGCTCCTTTCTTTCTCTCCATGATTTCAAGGGTTGATGGTCATTATCAAACCTGCACTGTAAAGAGCTCAATTCATGTCAATATTAAGCCAATGCATATTGAAGAAACTAACTTCAGGGCTTTTCATCATATATGACTCTCTCTCTCTCAACCTGAAATATCAGAAACTCAATTTCATATCAATCTCAACTCAATACAAATGAGAAAGCCAATTTCAGTATTTTTTTTCCATAAGACAATCTCCTATGAGCTGCAAGTGTGAATGATGAGCTTCAAGTATCAACTCAGGGACAAACCCATATTCACCAAGGCATCACACCAGAACTGGCCAAGTCAACGTAGCATCTTCCTCTTGGCCTCAAGGCAATCCTGCAACAAGAGTTCTCATTTGGTTGTTTTGGGTACCCAAACCTTCTTGGGTCCCGGATGGTTAGTTACACCTCTAGAGGGTGCCTTCCACAGTTTTTGGGCATGCATATCACCAAAATACATTAAGGAGCAAACATGCATGGTATGCCCAAACTCACCACAATAATGACAACAACCAAGAGACTTCACAGAATTCTCATAAACATGATAATCAAATTTCTGTAATTTAACATGAATGTTATCATTATAAGCATGAAAATTTCTCTTCTTCACAACAGGATGAGCATAAAATTTCTGTGGGTTGGTGAAAGTATAATTATTTTTGACTTTAAAATTCTTTCTTTCATTTGCTTGCCAACATTGTGACACACGGTGTCCTAGCTTTCCACATTTAAAACAAGCAACCCTTTTTCTTTTGGAAACAAGTTCATTTTTGCATGCTTTCAAATCATCGGATTTCATAATGAAACAATCATTCATCAAATGACCATGCTTACCACAATAATGACAATTGACATTTGTTGAGTTTGGAGCATGATTTTTGTGACTTTTGTGAGCATGAATCCTATTGCTCCTAGGTTGAGCCAGAGCCTTGGGATTTGATTTCTCAACATAAGAAGTATTTGACATATTTGAGGAACATGAAGCATGCACAAAGGATGTTTGAGTCTTTAGCCCAAAGGCTTTCTTTTTGGTGGGTTCATACCCAAGACCTTCTCTTTAAAAATTTACATTGGTTCCCAAAATCTTGTTCAAATTTTCTTCCCCATTGACAAACTTAGACAAAGAAGCATTCAGATCAAGAATTTCCTTTTCAAGTGATGAAATATGTAATTTATAGGAAATGATCTCATTGTCACAAGAAATGACTTTTTCATTCAATTGGGCATTGATGGTTTGGTATCTTTCCATCTTTTGTTCTAACACATGCATCTTGTCAGATTCATCAACAATCACAGATTTCCCTTTTTCAAGTTTTTCAAGATTTTTCAATCTACTTTCAAGCAGGGAGATCTGAATTAGCATCGCATTGTTCTCCTTTTTGAGTTCTTCATTTTCATTTGCAAGTTTATCATTCATAATCAATTCATTGCAAATATCTTGATCAATTGAGTTTGATTCCATTTTATTTTTCAAATCTTTTTTAGTTTTCTCCAATTGATCAATTATGTTCTTGAGGGCAACATTTTCATTTCTCAAACAAGCAATGGTTTCTTTGTGACATTCAACATCATGCTCTAAAAGTTCATTGAAGTTAACAAGCTCAGAATATTTATCACAAGAACCATTTTCATGGACCATGTTTTCAGATTTCTTTTTCAATTTTCTATTTTCTGACTTGACTTTCTTATATTATTTTTTCAACTCTTCATAAGCTTCAACAAGATCATCAAGAGTAAATTCTTCAGAATCAGAATTTACCTCTTCTGCATTTTTGTCACTTTGTTGATCTGCATCATCGGCCATGAGACATTTTTACCTTTCCTTCTCTTGAGCTTTGATCAACCGGTCCATAAGCTCCTTTGCCGTCCTACAAGAAGATACAAATGGATACTTGTTAGTACTTACAGAAGCTTTCAATAGACTCAAAGCAGTAACATTATCATGATGCATCATTTTATCCTGATTAGACCACTTTGTCTCATCTAGAGGTAATATGTGTGGACCATGATAAATCAATTTCCAAAGACTAGGATTAATAGAATTGATCACCATACACAGTTTGCCTAGCCATGAATTAAAATCTGAACGAGTGAAGATTGGCAAACAATTCATTGAGACATGTTCAACAGAAAAATTCATGATTGTAGAATGCACTGGGATCACTCTGTAGATCGCAAGATCTAGGGACAACAGAGCCTCACTCTTATACCAATTGTTGGGTCCCATAGTACAGGAACACGGATCTAGAGGGGGGGTGAATAGATCCTTCTACTACTACTGAAAACTATGTCCAATTAAAACACAACTAGCACACAACGGAATATACAAGATTGAGTAATTTAATCTAAACAGGTTTAAACTAGATTCACTCAATCTCACCGAGCTCACTCGATTGCACAAACAGATAGGATAGAGAACACACAGACACAAGAATCAAACCACAAGACACGGGGATTTTTAAGGTGGTTCGGGACCACGACGGGCTCCCTACGTCCACCCCTCACCAAACTGGTGAGGCTTCACTACACGCTACAAATGTAGCAACACGGGGATGAACCCCAACAACACACATCCTGCTTTCGTAGCAAACCACACATGAGGCCTTACCTCAAGCTACTGCCACAGCACACACACACACACATACCACTGGGGAACACACCCCAAGTTATGCCCAACCACACACGCGGATGTACTCCGCACAAAACGACGCACATAAATCAACACACACACTCGGAGACCCCTTTCTTCGAACACCCACACAAAGCATTATCTCAAATGTTTATAAACCGAAAACACATATGTGCTATGACCCTCCAAACAAATTATAGAAATGAAAACTAGACAGATGTGTCAAGTATAAGGCTCCCCCTTCTTCAGCAAGATCTGATTCTCCTTGCTCGTTGATGGATGATCATGATTTAGATATCATCTTCTTCGTCTCCTCAAGTTGCACGTCTTCACCTAAAAGAATAGATAGAAATGATAAGCTCAAACTTTAATTTAATCTCAATCAAGACAATAGAAATGAACGGTTTAGAGATCCCCCTCTTCATCTTCATCCTATACAAGGATCACATGAGCATTAGGATTGTTGAATCACACAATTCACAGCTCATATATATGTATGCAAGAGAGAGTGGATATAAGACTTATGAAACCATCCTAAGATGTCTTAAAACAGATATTCAAGCTCAATCAACAACGATTTTGAGAAATCAGAATGAAGAAGATGTTGCAGTGATTAGAGCTCCCCTTTTCTCTCCTTTGAACATATTTGAATGCTTCTGAAGTATGAAACCCGTTCTTGAAGAAGAATGATTGATTCTTGCATGGATGATGCTTGTAGCATGAATTTCTTCGCAGCTTGTGGCAGAGGAATGGATGAGGACGTGAAACCTTGTTCTTCCCTTCATATACAAGCTTAAAACCTGGTGGAAGATGCCTTGGAGCTGCTACCTGCGACCTGCACACACAAGGGTTAGAGGAAAAATGTTTTTCAGATCTCGCATCATGTTGCTTAGGGTTTGCAACCCAAGAGATGTATATAAATGATTAGAACGGTCAAGGGACAGCTTGGAGACCAGATCCACGAATTAGGGAGACATATATGGCATTAGGAATTGATTGGTTGGACTTTTGGGGCAAGAAAACGCCGGTCAAAGATGGTGGCAGGATGTCCGACCGGAAAGGGTAGACCCTGGGGTCGACCCTCGGGCTCACAGAAGCCAAACAGAACCTATTTTATGGTTCTGGGTTACAGGGGTCGACCGCAGGGTCGACCCTTTCAATGGGTCGACCCTCGTGTTCCCAGAACCCAAAATAGAACCATTTTTTAGGTTCTGGGTTGCAGGGGTCGACCCCAGGGGTGGGGTCGACCCTTTCATGGGTCGACCCCAGGGTCGACCCTTTTAGGCATATTTCATCATTTAGGTTCTGTTTTGAATAGAACCTGAGAGGGTCGACCCCATGGGTCGACCCCTTCTAGTTTGGGCGTGAAAAACATGTAAAAACACCATCAAATCAATGGGAAATAATTGATTAAATATTACCATAATCCCATGAAGATCAACCATGATTTTTCATCCTGAAAAATATGATAAAGCAAGATGTTAGTTGACAATCAAGATCTTTACATCAAGCATTAACACTATGACCATGTTCACAATAAATTACATCATTGAACCTATTCCAAGAGTGAAGGAGGAACGAGATATCCATTTAAATCCACATAGCAACACTTACCTCTTTGTTTTACCTGAGTTCACATTGTCCGTAATTGCTTGTTCTTTTGTTGAATCGTTCATGTAAGAATCATGAAGTTCCAATATTTAATTACCATTGCATGATAAATAAATTTGGAATCAAAGCACGTAAAACAATATTGAGTCACATTCCATTTGATCAATCTCCAAGCTCATCAAACCACACATCACAAAGCAATCTCACCATGTGTAGAGACAATGTATATGCAATGTTTGTGCTAACCTCAAAGCACGTATGAGCCTTATAGAATCACAATGCATCCACATGATGATATCCCAATAGAAACAGTTTGTACTCATCGCCACAACCATTTCAAACTTCATAGTGAGAGGATAATGAGTTCAAGCACATGAAGACATGAATAAGTAATCACGCATAAGGCCAAGCAACAAAGTCATTTTGTAATCATCAAAATCACATGCACAATAATGAGTTCAAGCACATGAAGACATGAATAAGCATTCACGCATAAGGCCAAGCAACAAAGTCATTTTGTAATCATCAAAATTACATACACAACACCTAGAATTCTTTTAAGAAGAGTAGATTACGTATGCATAAAGTGATGGTTTGTAATTTTATATACTATCCCCCTAAGGTTTGGTTCTTTACCTAAAGCCCTCATGATTCTTTTATGGCATAAAGTAAGGTTGGCTTGTATATTTATATTATAGTCCTCATGAGGTTGGGTTCTTTTTGTAAAGCCTTCATGTATGATTTCTTTTTAAGGAGAAGTTTTGAATTTACTCTAAGGTATTTATCGGGGGTGCTACAGACTACCATCATCTTCATTGCTCCAGGTGCTTACCATAGCTTTTCCTTTCTTGTTCTTCCACCTGGGTTGTTTCTCCTTCTGCAGCTCAGGGCAGTCTGCCTTTAGGTGCCCTACTTTCCTGCAATTATATCAAACAATACCCTCAGATTTCTTGACAGTATCAGATTTGTATTTTGACTGTCTCTTCCTTGAGAAATACTTTCTTCTGAACTCCTTCCCTTCCTTCCTCAAGCACTTCTTAAATTTTCTAGTAAGCATTGCAAATTCATCTGGGTCTTCGTTTGAACTAGAAGAACTGTGCTCACTTGACGACCCTTTGCTACTAGAAGTCACTTTAAGTGCTAGGGGCTTTTTCTTCTTCTCAGACTCATCGACCATCTTGAGATTTAGCTCATATGTCATGTCACGCCCCGAGCTTTTTAATACAGCTGAAGGGATTTCGGGAACGTGAACAGCCGACATGATAAGCCTCTTGCAAGCAAGAAAAATCAGAGTTCAAGACAATTACACAAAGGTAATCGCACAAATAAATTTTCTTAAAACTCCAATTTTATTTCAACAATAATCAAAAGTAGACAACACCAATAGTGTTTGACAACCTTCCATCATTCGACTCAAGAAATCAAAAATTACAATGGGACTCCACTAGATACTAGATAATTAGGCCTCTCTCATTCCAATAGACCTTCAATCGCTCTCGGACCCGCTACTTGCATAATCCGAATCCGACTCACTAGCATTTCTTGAAAAGATGAGAAAATAGGTATGAGCACACATGCCCAATAGGTATCTTCGTATCAACATGAAGTTAATATTTAGTTGATTAATGCTTTAGCTCTATAATTAAGGAAAACTGAGAATGCGATAAATAAAAATATCAAAGAATGTAGAATCATGACGTATCTGAGCAAATAAATAGGATCGGGTATATGAGCAAGTAAGATTTAATCACGTAGATGTAAGTTGGCCTTTCATGAACAAGAATGTACAAGCATGTAACTAGAAAGTACTTACACAACCTTGTAAAGGCTATGTACTAGAATATCCTTAACAAGCATATAATTTCCAAAACAAGCCTCGCGGTGTTTCACTCATTTATAAGAAAAAGTACTCCCAGCACAATGCGACACCAGTATCATCGTACCCCATGGTTTATAGCACGTTTCTGACCATCGGCCGTGGGGGCTAGCATGGAGCCCTTGGACACAATCCGTGCCCGGTCTTGCATCTTCAAGTTATAAATCCAGCTACTTCCACGAGATATAACAATAATTTCGACCAATAATTCAATTCTAAATAATAAGTCTAATGACCAAGTAATCAAGGTATAGAACATACCAAACTTGACATGAGATATCAAAGAAGACTTAAAAGAATATTATACCCCGGCGGCATTCCGGCAGCATAACGGTACATTCATTAAGTTTCATATCTTAATATTGACTTATTAAACATGTGTTGAGACTCCAGATAATCCGAAGACCATCTAGGAACTCACGAAAAGTAACCCCAAAGGTCAAACCTCGGGTTAGACAGGTTTCAGAGATAAAGCGGTCGTTTACTGGACCGTTTCATGTAGAAAGCGGTCAGAGTCTAGACCGTTTCATAATTAGAGTCAATGCATGAAAACTTTTTGGAGTTTAACGTTCTAGTGAATGGCCGCTTGGTATCCTTTATCGGTCGTCCATAGGGCCGTTAAGGTCCAGAATACAACAAACACCGGTAAAGTGCTTTCTAGACAATTACTTTTGATTGTACAACCAGCTTAGCGTCCTAGTGGGAATCCCAGGCTCGCGGAGTCTTACAGAGGCCTTGAAACATAATCTCCTAGTCCGACAGAAGGAATATCCGGCGGAGAGGTTCATAAGTTCAAGAAAGTGTGCCTATAAGTGCAAAGTGTAACTAATGGTCGCATACTGGAGTAAACGCCATGTACTTATGAAAATGACTCAAGAGATGAGAGTGAAACGGTGAAAACACTCGGTTAAACCATGATAATAGCACCACATAAATCTCCTTGATAACTTGGAAATCATTTAACTACAAAATTATAACCTTTATGCATGAAATTATATGATAAGGAAAATAATGTTCAAAATCATACTCATGCTGAAATAGAGTGTTGAATAATAAAATAGACATACTTTTGGGTGCAAAGTAACATAGTTATAGAGTTACAATGGGTAAAAATTCAACTAAGTTCGGGCTGGTTTTGCAGAACTGTAAAGCGGCCTAAGGGGGACCGTTTGCCCGAGTCAAGCAATCTATCGAGGGGGCGCTAGATAAGTCTGGCGGTCCGGTGATGACCGTTTCTGTCTGTCTGACAGAAAACAAAAAAAATAGTAAAATAAACTCTGATCTATGTCATGTTATGCATGGAAATCAATGAGAACCTAGTGTAAAACATGATAGAATGAGAATAGGTCGATAATATGCATGGGTTTCTGTATAATGAAAAAAAGATTTTCTTTTAACTTAATTCGGGCTAAGATTCATGCATGGAGATTACACTAAATGTAAAGTCCCCATAAAACATAAAATTCTCTATGTACAGTACATGAAAATGATGGAAATCATAGGCATTTATTCCTGACATCACGTTTAAGCCATTCATGAGATAACCTACCTCTAATCTGGGCTTTAGACTTCCAATTTTTTGCTGGAACTTGACCCTAGTTCTGCTCGTCCTGAACCGAACCAGCTACTTCGTGGCCTTCTAACTTCTGATCCTTTTCACCTATGACCACGAACTTTTGAGGGTAAGAAGATGGTACTAAAAGGAACATTTTGTTCTAAAGAACCCCTATCTAATTACCTTGTTTAGGCTTCTTACTTTGCTGATCAATCTGGCCCGGTCACACAATTTAATGAGATTCTTATACCGAACCAGCAACTTTGAATGCCTCTGTCTTTCTGGTGGCTTGATCTCCTAAAATGAAATTTGGAGGGTAGTTAGACCTTAGTATGTTGAATAAAATATTCTAAAGAACATACCTCTAATTCGTCCTCTTTACCTTAGTTCCACGCGAGTCAAAAGTAAGGGTCGCGCAGGTTGGTTTTGGGTCTATTTATAGGTTTAGCTAGGGTTTTAGGGATTTGTATGAACTTAGAGTCCTGATTAGGTCACCAATTCAATCCTCAAGCACTCTAGAGTCTTCTAGCCAACAGATTTCATCAATCCCAGAGGATTTAGACTAATGAAAATGGAGTTTTTGTGCGATCCAAACTGCTCGTGTTCGGACTCTTAAGAAGCGGTCTAGGCAGGACCGTTTCTTATCCCAAGCGATCGCATGATAGACCACTTTTGGTCTTGGGTGCCGAATTTGATTGAGTTCAAACTCTTTCTATTATTTATCCATTTATTTATCTAATAAGGGGGTAATTATCCCCATAAATTTTGGAAATATACTAATTTAAGCTTCTAGAATATGGGCCAAACCTTATGGGCTTGGTTTTAGGTCATTTTGGTCTTATTTAGAAGGCCAAGTTAATTAATAAATATTAGGTCTTGGTTTTAAATTAACCCAAATTCTTTTAATAATCAATTTATCTCCAGAAAATCTTAGAAAATATAAATAAATTCTAAAATATCATATACAAAATTTTTGGGGTATTACACCCTCCCCCACTTAAGAGAATTTGGTCCCCAAATTCCAATACATAGGCTTTAAGGGAGAGTGTACTTACATTCAAATAGATCAGAAAATCTCTTGCGAATGGCTTCTTCCGTCTCCCATGTTGCTTCTTGTGGGCAAGATTTGGTCCACTGGATTTTGACCATGGGAATGGTTTTATTCCGAAGTTGACATACCTCTTGTTCAATTATTTTGATTGACTTTAGCTCGTACGTCAAATCCTTTTAGATCTCCAGGTTATCATAAGTGATAACGTGGAATGGATCGTAAACATATCTCTTTAACATAGAGACATGGAATACATCGTGAACTCCTGCCAACTGTGGAGGTAATGCTAGACGATAAGCCACCTCTCCCACTCTTTCAAATATTTCAAGATGGCCAATAAATCTTGGTGTAAGCTTGCCTTTAATAGCAAACCTACGAATACCATGACCATGGGAAACCTTAAGAAATACATGATCTCCTACCTGAAACTCCAAGTCTCACCTTCGGTTATCAGCATAGGAATTTTGCCTATCTTGAGCCATCTTGAGCCTTTCTCTTATCACTTTCACATTGTCAGTTGTATCTCGAACAACATCCGGGCCTAGAATTTATCTTTCACTGACATCATCCCAGCATATTGGTGTTCGACAACTTCTTCCATATAATGCCTCAAACGGTGCCATTTGAATGCTAGCTTGAAAGCTATTGTTGAAGGCAAATTCCACTAAAGACAAATGAGCGTGCCAGCTTCCACCGAAGTCTATAACATATACCCTTAACATGTCTTCCACTACCTGATTGGTCCTTTCAGTTTGTCCATAAGTTTGTGGATGAAATGTGGTGCTAAAATTCAATCAGGTTCCCAAAGAATATTGTAGCCCCTTCCAAAACTGTGAAGTGAATCGAGGGTCTCGATCAGAAATAATGGTGACAGGGACACTATGTAGTTTAACAATCTCCTTTATATATATAGCAACCAAGATATCCACAGACCATCTGATTTTAATAGGTAGAAAATGAGCTGATTTTGTTAAACGGTCTATGATCACCCATATTCCATAATGTCCACCTCTTGATTTAGGCAGTCCCATGACAAAATCCATCCTTATACTCTCCCATTTCCACTCCAGAATTTCCAAGGGATGTAGCTTTCCAGCAGGCTTTTGATGTTCAGCTTTAACTTGTTGACAAGTAAGGCAACGTGACACATAGTCTACTCTCTCTCTTCATATTGGGCCACCAATAATTTCTTTTAAGATCTTGATATAGCACCAGGATGAACAGTATGCTTAGATTTGTGAGCTTCTTCTAAGATCATCCTCTTAGCATGATCCGGAATATAAATACGACCTCGAAATAATAATCTTCCATCATTTGCAACAGAGAAATCCGATCGTTGTTCCATACCAGCCTTAATTTCCACTAGTACAGGGTCATTCACTTATAACTTGATTAGATCTTCAATCAATGTAGGTTGAGTCCGGATATTGGCTATAAAGCAATCACTTTCTTCACATCAACATCTACATTCAATTGAGCAAATTTAGAAACAAGGTTGGCCATACTTTTCATAAGACTTGATAGCTTTTCCATCGGTTTCCTGCTGAGCGCATCGGCAACAGCATTTTCCTTGACTGGATGATATTGAATAGCAAAATCAAAGTCCTTGAGATATTCCAGCCATCGCCTTTGCCTCATATTCAATTCTTTTTGAGAAAAGAGATATTTCAGGCTCTTGTGATCTGAATATACAGTAAATTTCTCTCCATAAAGATAGTGACGATAAATCTTCAAGGAAAATATAACAGCAGTCAGTTCCAGATCATGAACAAGATAATTTTCCTCATGCCGCTTTAACTGTCTTGAAACATAGAAAATCACCTTGCCATTTTGCATGAGTACACACCCTAGGCCAATGCCAGATGCATCTGTATAAACTTCAAATCCGCCACCTTCAGTAGGCAATGCCAGTATAGGTGCCGTGGTGAGATGCTCTTTAAGGGCTAAGAAATTTTCTTCACATTCCTTTGTCCACTCGAAAAGATTCTCCTTTCTAGTGAGTCTGGTTAAAGTTCTGGTGATTTTGGAGAAATCCTTGATAAATCACCTATAATAACCAGCCAGGCCAATGAAACTTTAAACTTCAGAAATAGTGTTCGATCGGCTCCTGTTCTTAACAGCTTCAACCTTAGAAGGATCTACTGCAATGCCTTCTTTAGAAATAATATGGCCAAGGAAAGAGACTTCCTTAAGCCAAAATTCACATTTGTTTAACTTAGCATAAAGTTGGTGTTCCCGCAAGGTTTGCAAGGCAACCCTTAGATGTTCCTCTTGTTCCTCGTTTGTCTTTGAATAGATGAGAATATCATCAATGAATACGACTATAAATTGGTCGAGATAAGGCCAGAACATATTATTCATTAATTGCATGAATGCAACAGGTGCATTAGTTAAACCGATCGGCATAATCACAAATTTATAATGTCCGTATCGGCTTCAGAAAGTAGTTTTGTGAATGTCTTCATCCTTGATCCTCAGTTGATGATAGCCTAACCTGAGGTCGATCTTGGAGAAGTACTCCGCGCCAGAAAGTTGGTCAAACACCTCATCAATACGCAGCAGTGGAAATTTATTTTTGATGGTGAGTGGATTCAACCGCCGGTAGTCAATGCATAATCTGAGGGAACCGTCCTTCTTCTTAACAAATAAGATTGGCGCACCCCAAGGGGATGTGCTAGGTCGAATGAAGCCTTTTTCTAGCAGTTCCTGAAGTTGCTTCTTTAGTTCCTTCAGTTCCGTGGGGACATCCTGTAAGGAGCTATTGACACAGGTGCTGCTCCAGGTGTGAGTTCAATGGTGAAGTTAACCCCCCTTTCGGGTGGTAAACCAGGCAACTCGGAAGGAAATACATCAGGAAATTCCTGCACTACGTGGATTTCATCTATCTGTATTTCTTTAGACTCGGTAACTACTACGGAGGCAAGAAAAACTTTACATCCTTGTGAAATAAATTTGCAAGCATGAAGGGATGAAATAATGGTAGGATGTTTCTGGTATTTGATACCAAGGAATGAAAATCTTGGAAGACCTGGTTTTCGGAAAGAGATTATGAAATTGTAGCAATTTATATAGGCGTCATGGTCTACAAGCCAGTCTACACCTAGGATAGCATCATAGCCCTCCATATCCAGGCATACGAGATTTACCGGAAGATTATGACCTTCTACAACTACCTCACTATCGGGGTAATTGTTGATTTGTTTGCTTCCTTTTTTGTTCGTGTGATGTGACGAATGATAAATATGATAAGAAAATCACAATGACCTCAATCAACCTATGAACATGTGAACCATGAACCTAGACAATCAGAACAAGCTCTAGCATGGGCGATGCTATCTCAAAACTAAACTAAAGAAGGCAAAGAAAAACACACGCCGGAGCGTGGAGCAATGGAATAAATAAAACACACCACGTGGGTGGAACAAGTAAAGGAAATAAGAGATGTGAGAGAGAGAAAACCAATGCCCAATACTAAGGAAAGAATGTGATCGCCACTAAGGTAGTAAAACAAGCCAAAGACCTGATCAATACCTTAGAAATAGGAGGATGATGCACCCGCCCACGGGAGAGAGAAACCAATGAAATCTGCATATCTGCTGAATGTAACGGTCCAACACCTGTGCGTCACAGGATCGTGACGGTCTCCCGATAAACCGTTAGAGTAACCTGACGCGCCTGATCAAGACCA
Organism: Amorphophallus konjac; assembly: GCA_022559845.1. NCBI lineage: Eukaryota > Viridiplantae > Streptophyta > Magnoliopsida > Alismatales > Araceae > Amorphophallus > Amorphophallus konjac. Next base: position 218,000,209 of record CM040118.1, read on the forward strand.
TCAGAAAACCTGCAGAATCAACTTATGAATTCTTCGAACTCCAAACCTTCCAGCCGGATAGAAAGCTTGGGCCTCGTCTAATGAACTCTGTAAACCTGCCAAAGAACGTGAAACACAAGAAAGCAACCCCAAATTTGCCCTTCAAACAAGTGTAGTATCAATAATCAAAGAACTTAAGATCATTCAAATGGAAAGGGGAATACCGGGGAAGTTTGGTTTTTTAACCCCTCTGGGCATTTTAAAACGTGGGAAGGATGTTGAGATGATGAAAACAGATGATAGAACGTGGAGAAAGGAGTGGGACAATGCTATGATGAGAGGAGGAAGGGAGGAACACAAGTATGCAAGCTATGAACTTTAAAACCCAAAACCGAAGTACTCCCTTGACTGTGATGCAGATGGACGTAGAAACAAGCTCCTCTTGGATGGATGTGGCTCCAGAATGCGGCAGCACTTCGACGCAAACTCCAGATTTCTCCTCTCTAGGCCATGAAGTCAAGGGTGCTATTTATAGGCCCTCAAAATCTCTGATCGAGCAGAGGATAATCCAGCAAGAAAAGAGGATAACTCTTAGCAAACTCTTGAAGATAATACTCCTAAGAGTCCATAGAAATAAACCGAAGGTTCTGAGGATCAGATTTGGAAGAGAAATCACAAGATCAAACTCTCAATTCGATCACGGAGTGGCAGAGAAAAGACCAGGCCAGCCAGGACTCTCTGTTGGATGTAACGGCTGCACGATAGACCGTCACAGGCATGTAACGCCTCATGGGGAGACCGTCACACTAACCTTATCCTCAAGGGGATAAGATCAACAGAAAGAAGTTCTAAATAGTTGGACTCTGCATGAATGTGACGGCCATGGGTGGACACATTAGAGGAACGTAACGGCCGCACGACAGACCGTTAGAATCAACAGATAGGCAAAATGATAAGGATTGAAACAAAGGCCTTAAGCCGTAGGACTCCTCAAGATGTAACGGCCCAAGGCTAATGCGTTAGAAGAACGTAACGCCCCTGTGGTGGACCGTTAGAGACAAATAAGGATAAAAAATGATAAGAGCTTGCTAAGCTTCATGCAATGAAAGCGCCGAGGAAACTAGACTCAACCAAGAGGATTAGACCCATGAAATAAACCTCGAACTGATCAAGAAGGCTCAATGAGAGGGAACAACTCGGAGCATCATGTAGAATGAACAAGGAGATGACCCAACTTATTGGTCATAAAACGGGTGTCAACAGATGCCCCTCCTTAACGTCCTCTTTGCAGGGGAGCGAGCGGAGGTGAAGCGAAAGTGAAATGGAACATGGAGATGAAGCGGAAATGAAGCGGAGCGGACTGAAAAGTGGGCGTTAAGGCAAACGACACCCGTTCAACCAACAAGCGATAGGAATTTTTTGGAAAACTTTGAACTAATCACAAGGAAATAGCCAACCAAATGACGCATGTCCTGAGGAACTACCTAACTAAGGAAAGGAAAACACGGCTAGCCGTCGGAGGCAACGAAAAGGAAAGGACTGACTAAACACCAGACATGAATCTTCAGCCAACCAAATCAAGCGAGTAGCTCGAAGAAAGACCTTCCAATTCAAAATGGAAATGACTTTCCTCATTCGAGATTAGGAACACAGTTATTCACCATTATTGAAACATCTAGATAAATGAGGCTCATGAATGCTCAAAGATGCGTATGATGCATACTGGGCTAAAGGAAAAAGAAATCATTAAAACTAATGCAAAGAAAGATAAAATAACAAGATACTCGAGAATAATATTGCTAGACTGGAGAAATTAGGGTCAGGACATCATCTACAACCACGGCGTGCAAGACAGAACCATCGTCCCCAAACTTTTCCAACCTAACGGCCTATCCAACGATTAAACATGTGCACTTAGATCATCATCATTTTTGTTTAAGGAGAACATCAGATCCTAGAACACATGAATGACCAGCCGATTCTTGAGATAATATATCAAAGATACCATATAGTAATGCATTAAAAGGGACAAGGGATCGAGATACAATACCTGACTTACCTGATTGACGAACGACAAAGCGTGATGTTCTTAATTCCATCCATAAACAAAAGATTAGCCAGTAACAATTAATATGAGCATGAAACAAGGCATAACCATTTTTACGCATTAGAAGAATCAATAATATGCATCATGGCAGAAAATGTAGCCATTCAAGCATCAAATAGACCATTTCATTCATCACGAAACTTGCAAGCTGTAACGGCCTACTATGGGTGCGTCACACTACGTAATGGTTGGGACCAGGCCGTCAGAGATTGGCGGTTTACCTTCTTCAATGAAACATATTCAAACGACCTGACGGTCCAAAGGAGACGCGTCAGAGAATGTAACGGTCTGGCGACAGACCGTCACATTTCCTGAGCGTTCAAAAAAAAAACAAACCGAACGATCACGAACCATCATTCACACTCTCATTTGCCCTAACACCCCCAAAAAACCCCAACCGAGACGAACAAGACCACCGGCGACCACCAACGAGGATGGCCGGTGACGAGCCTCCACCGCCGAAGAGGAGGGAGAAAGGGGTGAAGAAGAAGGCCATACGACGGTTTAGGGCACGAGTGGACAGCGAGGAGGTCCCACCGGCCGAGGAGCAACGAACAGCGACGAGAGAGCCAAGAGAGGAGGAGGAGGCTCCAACGGTCGAGGGAGATCAAGGGGAAGCACCCCCTGACGAAGGAGAACTGATAGCACCAGAGAGGAAGAGGAAGAGGGGCCAAGACCGTGAGGTAAGCCCGTCCACCCTAATTTTCAATTTTGAATTATTATGAGTTTTTTAGTGTATGCATGTGTGAATGGGGGGTAGAGAATGGGTCTATGAACCCATTAGGATCATATGTAGGCCTTTTGGCCAAGGTGGGAAACCAATGAAATTGAAAGAGAAAACGCCTATTAGCAGAGAACGTGACGGTCCTTCTAGTGACCGTCACAAGCCTAACGCATCACACTTGGTGCGTTAGAGCCATGTGACGCCCCACCCTAGGGCCGTCACAACCACCAGAGACCCAAAACTGGTTTTTTAGTTTTCAATTATTCAAAAAAATTTTTTTTTTATGTTTTCATTATATGAATGTTATGCAACGATTCTATGATGCAATTGACTAACTTATGCTCTAAATGAATGCAGGGAAAAAGATGAACAAGGATATCGTGGCTTCAAATCCGGGCGGTCTATCAGGCACTGCCCGACTACCAGAGAGAGAGACTCGCAGCGATGGGGTTCACCGAGGTGCTCAGCATCGAGGTGATCAGAATGCACACGCCGCTGTTGTACACATTGCACGAGAGATGGGGCCCGATCAGCAGGGCGTTCATCTTCCCGTGGGGTCACATGATCCCCACGCTGGAAGATATAGTCAGGATCACTGGGCTGAGAGTCCACGGAGCCGCAGTGACGGGCTGGACTTACAGGGACTACCGAGAAATGGCCCAAGAGCTGCTGGGGATGGATTTCATCAGGCTGGGCCAGACGTCATCTTAGCTCTCACGATCGCGACTACAGGAGAGCTTAGGACTGAGAGGAGCAGCCATAGCCGTGGGCGAGCTACCAGAGGAGCACATAGACCGAGTGATAGAGCAGGTGCGCCCACATGTGGCGACAGAGGCGGGACAGGAAGGAGATCGCGTCCTGAGGCGGTTCCTGATGCTTTTGTTCGGGATGCTCTTGTTAGCGACTCGAGCAGATGTCATCATGATGGGGACATCACCTCCCATGCCCACGTTCATAGCTCGTCTCCTCGCCCCGGTTGCATCCGACATGATCTAGTTATCTAATTTTGAGTCCTATGTAATTTTTATTTGAGTCATTTGATGTAATTTTCATTTTACTTGAGTCATGTCCCTAGGTCTTATGCTTATTTCCCTAAGTTTGAGAGTCATTATGTTGTTTAGTTAGTTATTGGGCCCAATTCATTGGGTTTGGCCCAAATTCACCCCACTACCCCCTCGGTTATTTGTCATTGAGTCTTTTGTTAGGGTCTTATTGTAAAATGTGAGTTGCCTATATATAGGGCCCAATTCCCCCCCATTTCAAGTTAATGAATCAATGAATGAAAAACTTGCCATTTTGAGAGTTTACACTTCTTATCTAGTGGAGAGATTCCATCTTTTGGGTGAGAGACCCTAGGGGACAGATTCCCCACCCTTCCCTCTCTTAATCTCTCTTTTTCACTCCACTTTCTCTCTCCTCCACACCCAATTTTAAAAATTTTCTCTCTCCTCCCTTCCCAACCACCACTCTCCCACCTACCCCCATTAAAGGCCACTCCCCTTCCCCACACATCCCATTACTCCACCCCCTAGTCCCAAGGGAGCATCCCCAATCACTAAGCCACCCTCCAACCACCTCATCCCATTCCCAAGCACCCTTCCCTCTCCCCCATGCAACCCTCCACTTCCCTAGGCCATTTGAATTCAAAAATCCCCTTCCCTCCACAGCCCTAGGGCGCCCAAGACCCCTCCCCTTTGGTTAGGGGCGGCCCCCTCTCATCCTCTCCATCTTCCCTTGTTCCCCTCCATCACCCCCACCTTCTACCATCTAGAGTAAGAGGACCTGCAGAAGACCTGAAGCTTGCAGCAGTGACCCCGACCTCCTCCGGACGTTTCTAGAAGCCCAAGAGCCATCGTTGGAAGCGTCTGCCTGTCTTATTCACAACGGAAGTCATCTCGTCGTCATCGGAGCTCGGTGCTGCCCAGGAAGCCCATTCTTCCACGACTACGCAGATCTGCCCTGGCAGAGGTTCTAAGCCGGAGAAAGAGCTTCACCACGACGAACCCAGGAGGAATCAGGCCACGAGCTCTTCTACAAAGTTCTTTCCCTTCCTGTCTACTTTCAGAATCAAGAAGCGAAACTCCATTCGGCATCCTGTAGCACGCGTTATCAATTTTCTCCCTCAGCTTAGCAGTCCTGTTACCCACAGTCTGCACCGACCTATCAATAGTGTTCGGAGTTCCCTGGTCCTCTCCGACATAATTTGGCCTCCCCGTCAGTTTTTCTGCGAAGAAGACCCGTCCGCAGTTCCAACGACTCCAACGGTGCTTGATTCCGAGTTCGGGAGCTGTCGGGGCATCCTCTGAAACCTGCTGTTGGAAACCAGGAGCTACCTCTGCAGAGATCCTGATCCGGAGAGAAAGCTTCACCATGACAAACCCCGGAGGAATCAGGCCACGAGCTCTTCTGTAAAGTTCTTCCTCTCCCTGTCTAATTTCATAACCAAGAAGCAGAACTCCGTTTGGCATCTTGCAACAGAAGTTACTAATTTTATTCCTCAGGCGTTTGACTCTACTTCCCACTATCTGCATCGACCACTCCTCACTTTTATGAGTCCTTTGATCTTCATCGTCATCTTTTGGCATCCCCGTTTGTTCTTCTGTAAAGAGGACTCACCCACGGTTCCAACGGTTCCAACGGCGACTGATTCGGAGTTCGGGAACGGTCGGGGCAGCCGCGTCTTCCTGCTGTTGATAATCTGTTGCAGACAATCCGAGAATCAGCAACCCTGTTCGAGCTCCTGCCCAGGCCGGCAGCGACCCCTAAAGAAATTGGAAAAATTCAGAGGCACTCCTGTTCCAGAGACGAAGAGATCCCCACTGGTCTCGCCCTCAGAAAAATTCTTGAGCAAGTTCTACAGCTGCAACACCAGATATCTATCCTTATCCGCAGACAGCAGGCAGATTCGATGTCATCACTTATTCCTCACTCTTTGCTTTGATTTACCCTCCCCGCTTGGCCGGATGAAGGCCCCTCCCTGCGTGGAGGTAGTATTGATTGTAATATCATTAACCCCCACCCCAAGGTCCCCCCTCCTGCGAGAGGTGTAGTGTTGTAATAGCTTAAACAGGTCAAGCTACCCCGGCGCGGCGTGTGGGGAACCCACGCTTCCCCGCTCGCCCTCGTCTCCGAGCGGGACCGGTTTCTTCAAACCGATCGAGTGAGTGCTCCAAAAATTTGCTCTAATTCATGCTTGTTCTTTCAATATTAGTTCATAAACTCCGCTGGCCGTGACGAGAGCCCGATCCTTAAGCTCATTGCTATAAGTGATCATCGTGGGAAGAGAGTGGAACACGTGCCCTTTGGCACTTCGTCGGACCCTTGATTTGGGCAGCCATACCCTTGGGGAATCAAACCTTCGCCTTGCTGGCCCTCTACCAGCAAGGGCCCAGCCCACACAACCTCCACTTGGCATTGCGAAGTTACCCCCGGGTCTTAGTGAGCATCGGGTGAGCGGTTGCCATTATCAGTCCGTTTTGAATGCTTAATTGTGCTTGCTTGTTGAGTCCTAGGTTGTGTCACATCAATTGGTATCAGAGCAAGTCATTGACTTATCTCTATCAAGTCAAGTCCTAGGGCATGCTTGCATTGGTGTCATCATCAATCCGACCCTTGCATTGATCCCCTCGATCATCATGGCCACCTACTTAGCCTACTCACCACCCATAGACTTCATCCTAGATAGGGATATTACCTTTGACGGATCACGTTCTAGTGACTATCTTAGGTGGGAGGCTACCATAGAAAAGTACTTTGACAAGAATTTGGTATATGGATCCACGAGAGTCCGAAGGGCCAAGGGACAGTTTCGGGGTCAAGCCAAAAGTAAGTGGGAACATGTAGAGGGATTAAGAAGGGTTAGGGGGCAAGAGCCCATCTCCTCATGGGAAGAGATGAAGAAAGAACTTAGAAAGATCTACATCCCCAAACATTCCCACCCCTCCTACTCAAGCACCCCTAACCCGAGGAGCACTACCACTCCTCCATCCCCACCCGGCCAACTTAAGACCGACCTTTGGTCTCCACCCCCACCACTCCCAGCAAATCACCTCTCAACCATCATAGCTACACTTTGTGACCAAGTCCTCTCCCTTAGGACCCAAATAAACCAAGCATCCACCTCTCCACCAAATCCCATGAGGATCCCCACACCCAACCCAAAACCTCCTTCCACAAACCTCACTATCCAAACCCAATTGGCCCTCACCTCCACCCCCCCACAACTGGCCGATCCTAAGGGGAAGAGACCCCTAACTGACCAAGTTTCCCCAATAAGGACCACCACTACCTCTCCATTTTTCCCTATAAGGGACACTCCCCCCAAGATCGGCCAACCCAAGCCACCCCAACCAACCCATCTCCCACTCCCTCCCCCAAAACTCCCATGTCCTAGTCCCCCACTACTTCCCCTCCCTATCCCAAACCAAGTTTCCCTTTACCTTCCACCCCGGGTGCGCCATACACCAACCCTCATCACTATACCACCAAAAGACCCTCTCACCACCTTAGAGAAGGAACCTATACCCGATCCAATAGTGGTGAACACTCCAAACCCACTCCCTACCTTGGAGGAAACCCATGACCAAGAAGAAGAAGAAGCATCACATGGTGACCTTCACCTTACACCACCCTCTCTAGTTAGGGCCAAACTCATCTTAGAGGAACCCCTTATTAGTTGGCTAAAGAAGAGCCCAATAAGAGAGATCACGGCCCACGATTGCCTTCCCATAAAAGAAAACCTTCCCATAGTGCACATCTCCTCCTATCACACCATAATCCAAACATCCTACCAAGTGGAAACCTTAGAGGACCTTCTTAAGGGCTTAGCTTGGCAATATAAGTTGACCGGCTTGTTGACCCCCATGGCCCACCAATCTAGGAGCCTTGACCTCCTACACCTTTGTGTCGGGTCTATCACCTCGGTTTGCACCATTGGATGCTACACTAGTGACCTCCTTCTATTCCTCCCCACACCCGAGGAGCCCGACCTTCTCCTCAATTTGGAGCTCCTTATATCGGGTGGAAAGTCAAGCCATTCCCTCATGGTCGACCCACTCACAAAGAACTTCGGCCCAATTATCTCATTAGAGGAGGATGACCCACCACCACTTTAGGAACTTGAGGACATAGGGCCCCTCCCCCTCGATAACCCTTTTTATGATCTCTTTGATCCCTTCCAATGGGGGTCAAAGAACCCATGGGACCCAACCACCTTATCCATCACCAACCTTTCCCTATCCCAACCCACCATGTTCGACCCAATCCACCCCATCCTAGACCCGGGTTACACCTTGGGAGCCATGACCTTGGGCCACATATCCCTAGGTAATAAGGTTGTGCCCCACCCCATGATGACCACCTTCTTAGATCCATTCGATCCTTTCCAATGGGAGTTCAAGGGTTGTCCCACACCTATACACATGGAAGTCACCTTTGGGAAAAGCATGCATGTGTCTAGGCTTACTATACCAATTGGCATGAACATTATGTTGGGTCCATTCATTCATATCACCCACATGTCAAGTAGAAAGCATGAGTGATCCAAATTTGGATGTAGTGGTCCACCTTCACTCATCATGAGTCGTAGGCATGATAGGAGTATTCATGGATGTCCGGGTCCCCCAGTATTTGTCACCCCCATGCATGACCGGATCACCTATGGATGCCCCGGTCCTCCCCATTCCATCAAAGTCTTCTTAGCGTCAAAGCATGATTGGTCTACTTTGGGTTGCCCAGGTCCACCCATCACCCCTAGAATGTCAACATTCACAAAATTGCATGAAAGCCTTTGCAAGCACATAAGCAAGGAAAATGAGATCTATAAGAGGCAGGCTGACTCCCTTCGGTGTCACCAAGAATTCCACGTGGGTGACTTTGTGATGGTGAGGAAGGAGAGGCTCTCCCTGGGACTCATCTCCAAATTGAGGCTATGTGGGGCTGGTCCCTTCCAGGTCCTGAGGCGCATTGGCGCTAATGCCTATGAGTTAGATCTCCCCGAGGAGTATGGAGTGAGTCCCACATTCAATGTAGCCGACCTAGTGCCTTATAAGGGACCCACGGTGGTACCTAGTGAGAATATTGAGCCTATTCCCTCCGTTGAGAGAGCACCCACCCGTGAGGAGAGACCACCAGCCAAGAGAGCCCAGCGTGAGCGCATTGAACGAATATTGGATGAACAAGTCACTACCACCAGGAGCAAGGTATACGAGCGCTATCTCGGCAGGTGGATGGATCGGTCTCATTCGGAAGACCTGAGGGCAATACCACTTCTACACCCTCCGAGGAGGGAAGGACATTTACTCGACGGAGTCGAGTTCTCCGCACCCCGGGAGTATGATGGGGACATCACCTCCCATGTCCACGTTCACAGCTCGTCTCCTCGCCCCGGTTGCATCTGACATGATCTAGTTATCTAATTTTGAGTCCTATGTAATTTTTATTTGAGTCATTTGATGTAATTTTATTTTACTTGAGTCATGTCCCTAGGTCTTATGCTTATTTCCCTAAGTTTGAGAGTCATTATGTTGTTTAGTTAGTTATTGGGCCCAATTCATTGGGTTTGGCCCAAATTCACCCCACTACCCCCTCGGTTATTTGTCATTGAGTCTTTTGTTAGGGTCTTATTGTAAAATATGGGTTGCCTATATATAGGGCCCCATTCCCCCCCATTTCAAGTTAATGAATCAATGAATGAAAAACTTGCCATTTTGAGAGTTTACACTTCTTATCTAGTGGAGAGATTCCATCTTTTGGGTGAGAGACCCTAGGGGAGAGATTCCCCACCCTTCCCTCTCTTAATCTCTCTTTTTCACTCCACTTTCTCTCTCCTCCACACCCAATTTCGAAAATTTTCTCTCTCCTCCCTTCCCAACCACCACTCTCTCACCTACCCCCATTAAAGGCCACTCCCCTTCCCCACACATCCCATTACTCCACCCCCTAATCCCAAGGGAGCATCCCCAATCACTAAGCCACCCTCCAACCACCTCATCCCTTTCCCAAGCACCCTTCCCTCTCCCCCATGCAACCCTCCACTTCCCTAGGCCATTTGAATTCAAAAATCTCCTTCCCTCCACAGCGCTAGGGCGTCCAAGACCCCTCCCCTTTGGTTAGGGGCGGCCCCCTCTCATCCTCTCCATCTTCCCTTGTTCCCCTCCATCACCCCCACCTTCTACCATCTGGAGTAAGAGGACCTGCAGAAGACCTAAAGCTTGCAGCAGCTACCCCGACCTCCTCCGGACGATCCTAGAAGCCCAAAAGCCATCATTGGAAGCGTATGCCTGTCTTCTTCGCAACGGCAGTAGTCTCGTCCCCATCAGAGCTCGGTGCTGCCCAGGAAGCCCATTCTTCCACGACTACGCAGATCTGCCCTGGCAGAGGTTCTGAGCCGGAGAAAGAGCTTCACCACGATGAACCCAAGAGGAATCAGGCCACGAGCTCTTCTACAAAGTTCTTTCCCTTCCTGTCTACTTTCAGAATCAAGAAGCGGAACTCCATTCGGCATCCTGTAGCAGGCGTTATCAATTTTCTCCCTCAGCTTCGCAGTCTTGTTACCCATAGTCTGCACCGACCTGTACATAGTGTTCGAACTCCCCTGGTCCTCTCTGACATCATTTGGCCTCCCCGTTAGTTTTTCTGCGTAGACGACTCGTCCACGGTTCCAACGACTCCGACGGTGCTCGATTCCGAGTTCGGGAGCTATCGGGGCATCCTCTGCAACCTGCTATTGGAAACCAGGACCTAACTCTGCAGAGATCCTGATCCGGAGAGAAAGCTTCACCACGACAAACCACGGAGGAATCAGGTTAGGAGCTCTTCTGAAAAGTTCTTCCTCTCCCTGTCTACTTTCAGAACCAAGAAGCAGAACGCCGTTCAGCATCTTGCAACAGAAGTTACCAATTTTCTTCCTCAGGCATTCGACTCTGCTTCCCACTGTCTGTATCGACTACTCCTCACTTTTCTGAGTCCTCTGATCTTCACCGGTATCTTTTGGCATCCCCGTTTGTTCTTCTGTAAAGAGGACTCACCCACGGTTCCAACGGCGACTGATTCGGAGTTCGGGAACGGTCGGGGCAGCCGCGTCTTCCTGCTGTTGATAATCTGTTGCAGACAATCCGAGAATCAGCAACCCTGTTCGAGCTCCTGCCCAGGCCGGCAGCAACCCCTGAAGAAATTGGAAAAATTCAGAGGCACTCCTGTTCCAGAGACGAAGAGATCCCCACTGGTCTCGCCCTCAGAAAAATTCCTGAGCAAGTTCTACAGCTGCAACACCAGATATCTGTCCTTATCCGCAGACAGCAGGCAGATTCGATGTCATCACTTATTCCTCACTCTTTGCTTTGATTTACCCTCCCCGCTTGGCCGGCTGAAGGCCCCTCCCTGCGTGGAGGTAGTATTGATTGTAATATCATTAACCCCCACCCCAAGGTCCCCCCTCCTGCGAGAGGTGTAGTGTTGTAATAGCTTAAACAGGTCAAGCTACCCCGGCGCGGCGTGTGGGGAACCCACGCTTCCCCGCTCGCCCTCGTCTCCGAGCGGGACCGGTTTCTTCAAATCGGTCGAGTGAGTGCTCCAAAACTTTGCTCTAATTCATGCTTGTTCTTTCAATATTAGTTCATAAACTCCGCTGGCCGTGACGAGAGCCCGATCCTTAAGCTCATTGCTATAAGTGATCATCGTGGGAAGAGAGTGGAACCTGTGCCCTTTGGCACTTCGTCGGACCCTTGATTTGGGCAGCCATACCCTTGGGGAATTAAACCTTGGCCTTTCTGGCCCTCTACCAGCAAGGGCCCAGCCCACACAACCTCCCCTTGGCATTGCCAAGTTACCCCCGGGTCTTAGTGAGCATCGGGTGAGCGGTTGCCATTATCAGTCCGTTTTGAATGCTTAATTGTGCTTGCTTGTGTTGGGTTAGATGGACGCAGTCTATCTCCACAGAGTGTGGATCTAGAGGGGGGTGAATAGATCAACTTGCCTAATTTAAAACTACTGTAAGTTCTAAAGCGGAATTTAGGCAAACATCAGTTAAGCTAAACAAAGGATGCTAAACAAAAGGTCGAAAGCTAGACATGAGCATAAGTGATGCAATCAAATAAGCTAAACAAGAAATTCCCATCGCACACAGATCACACAAAAACACAAACACACTGCACACACAATTTTTAGGTGGTTCGGTCAATGACCTACGTCCACCCCACACTCAACCGAGTATGGCTTCCTGCTGCGCAGCACAGCTTGCGTCCACTGGGCTTTACAGCTTGGCCAAGCAATCCGCTGATACACAGCTTCGCTGGGTACAGCTTGCCGACCAGAGGATCTGATCCTCTGCAACCGCTGGGGAAATATAGCTTAACCCGTCCAGTGGAGACTACCACTGCAAGACCGCTGACGCACAGCTTGAAGAAACAATGTTCGAAAATGAAAGACAGAATCAAAACGAAAACAGAAAAGCTCAAAAGCAATATAGCTCTAAGAGCAAAGCACAGCTCTGGTTTTGAACCACGAGACTGAGATACATACTCTCTCACTCTCACTCACAATCAGCTCTCTCTCAACTCAATCTCTCTCGATCTCTTCCTCTCTCTTTTTCTCCTTCTTCTCTATTTCTTCTTCTCTGTATCTTCTTCTTCTCTCTTTTCTCTCTGTGGATCGAAGGCTCACTACTGTATAGACTTTCTCTTCTTTTCTTTCGATCAGTCTTCTTTTGTGGAAGAAGACTTGTTTATATAGCAACAACAGCAGCAGATGTGTGCTCTCCACGTTTCCCGCCCAGCAATTTGGACCACGTGGCAGCATGCAATGGAGTGTCAGTACACGTGTCCTCATCTGGATACCTTGTCCTTCTCGGATCACGAGCCAGGTACCTGGGATCACGTGCCCCTCATTAGCTTCTTCAGTCCGATGTATAGAGTTCTCCGTTCACGTGCTCAATGTCAGCAATCTGACTTGCTGCGTCGACGCTGTCACTCAATGGCGTTAACGCAGTGATGCATTCCAGTAGCCATTAGCCTTGTCTCTTTAGCTGCTGCGTCGACGCTGCTTAATTGTGGCGTTGACGCAGTGGAATAGCCTGTGAAGATGAATGCTTCTTCAACTGCTGCGTCGACGCTGCTTGCTTGTGGCGTCGACGCAGTGGAAGATATCATGAAGGCTTCATCAACTGATGCGTGGACGCTTTAAGCTCCCAGCGTCGACCCTGTTCCCTTCAGCAACAAGAATGAAGTCATAAGATTTGAGTATGCACATTGTAGTGTATATACTTCGTTGTATAGACTTGTGAAGGCAGAATGCAACGTACAAACTTTACCCACTGTATGGACTTCATGTAATGCAAACGAATGTAAAGACTTCAGTGTATAGACTTGAAAGTCTTGAAGCCAATGTATGGACTTGAGCAAGCTAAAGGGCTGTATAGACGTCAAAGACAGGGGCCGATGTATAGACTTGCCAAACAGTCCAGTGTATATACTTTATGCAAGGAGGCCAATGTGTAGACTTGAAAAGTTGAGGCCAGTGTACAGACTTGCCACCGACCATTGTGTAGACTTGATCAGCAAAGACATAGTATAGACATCAACTCTGCACATCGAGTGTATGGACTTCAAGTGTGAAGACCATTGTAGAGACTTTGGTTTCGAAGACAATGTGCAGACATTGAGTTTGAAGACCAATGTCCAGACTTTGAGTTTGAAGACCAATGTCCAGACTTTGAGTTTGAAGACCAATGTCCAGACTTTGAGTTTGAAGACGAATGTCCAGACTTCAAGTAACACTGTGGATGTACAGACTTGATGGAGCGAAGCGATGTGTAGACTTGAAGCTCCTGATGGATGTATAGACTTCAAATATCACGACGCTGAGGAAGACAGATAATGTACAGACTTGCTGTAACAGTCTGATGTACAGACTTCATGAAGCTCTAGACATTGAATGCTGTACAGACTTAGCCCAATGCCTGAGACGCTAACAAAGACGGACGATGTTCAGACTTGCTGACAGACTGATGTACAGACTTTACTCAAATGCATGAGACGCTAACTGAGACGCTGGACTCTGTAGAGACTTTGAGCGATGTATGGGCTTCAAAGAAGTTGGCGATTCAATGTACAGACTCTGAGGTTCAAGGCCAATGGCTGTACAGACTTAGAATATTAAGACTGATGTACAGACTTCATGCGTTGACGCTGTACACACATCCAATGAAGTGCGTTGACGCTGTAACATGATGCGTTGACGCTGTGCACACTTAACCAATTCAATTGAAGTGCAGTGTGTGGACTTTATCCAAAATGGACGATGTATAGACTCATGACAGTAAGAAATGCAGACAGTAGTGTATTAAATGCAAAGAACACATAGTCAATCTGATAGACCAATTTCATCAAATCAAAAGTAGTTGCCAATCAATCAAAACAATGGTGTTGCCAATGAAATAAAGCAAGTGTCAACATCATCAACATAGAGGGGTCACAACAATCTCTCCCTTTTTGATGATGGCAACCCCATATGAAGTAGAAGAGCAACATCCTGTCATATAGATATATGTTTGATGAAAGACATGATGTGTTATGCAGATTGACATGCAGATGCTATGAAGGCATGCAACTCACTGCCTCAAACTCTCCCTTGGAATGAATTCAGAATTGACTTCAGAATTCAGACAGATATGTATTCTCCCCCTAGACATCCCTTAGACAATATTCTCCCCCTTTGCCATCAACAAAGAGGTGGGAAAAATTAATTACAATGGAGGAATCAAGAGAAGAACTGACTGGCATTCTGAACAGGTAGTTCATGAATAAGCATTCTAAAGCATAGAGTCTTCAGTCATATGAAATTAGAAACTGCTGTCAGAAAGAGTTCTGCTTTAATGATGATAAAATTTGGAGTTCATGCACTACAAGCAATAGATAAGTTCACTGTGCATGATAAGACAATAAACCAGAATCACATTTGCATGAAAGATTCAGTTTCATGATATCTTACTTTCATAGTCTCAAAAAATATTGAGAGAACCCAAGTCATGTATTGAAACTAAACAAATTTACACTCATGAACTTTTTTTTTGAAGGAGCAGCATTATCAATATTAGATCATTTTGAGCATTTAGGTACCATAAGTCTTTCTGCGTAAGGGTATACGTTTATAAGACGTCAATACCCCTAGATACTCAACAAGATGGACCATTCTGCCTATGATCAAATTCAACAGAACTGAGTTACACCTTTTGGTGTGAGGGTACACGTTTATCAGACGCCAGTTACCCCCAGGTACTCAGTGAAGCCAGCCTGCTATTTTGAACATTTTAAACAGAGATAGCTGATACACTTCATGACATGAGTGTTGTCCACTTCTTTGATGGATCACTTAGTTTCTCAGTGATTTACCAGTTATTGCTCTGTCAATATATATATTTTCAATGATTTTCAATGTTTTTCAATATCTTTCTTAGCTGTCCTTCTTATGTTTCAGAATAACTTGTTTAAGAACAATACATATACTTATCCTCTCTAATCATGATTTCAGATGAGTTTTCAGATTTCAGATATGATTAGCTTTGTCTGACATGAAATAAGAAAGAGGTTGAGAGTTTTATCAATTTTCAACTTACTTATATACTGATTGCAATCTTTAAACTCCAACCATTATAAGATTTAAACCATTACATCAGTCTTTGAACAGTTCAAATTCTTATAAATGAAGAAGTCCATTTTCTACTGCTTAGAAATCAGAACTGACCAACAAATTTCCAAAATGTCAGAGACAAGTATTCAGAGTTAAAGGTTGAATGACTTCAAGAAAGTTGAAACCACTCTGAATTTCTAGTAATACTCCCCCTGTCTATATGCATGCAACATGGTAAGAATTAATTGAGAGAGTGCTTATGCATAGGTCATGAATGAATGATATGCAAGGACATGCAAAGACTCGACAAGCTCCCCCTGAATATATGCAATGCAGGATAGTTCTACATCCACATTCACATCCACATGATTTATCCAAGCAATCAAAAACAAGTCCACATCAGAGAATTTTATTCACAGCAATTAAGCAATCATTCATCATGCTGAAATTTACATAAGCCAAGTTCTCTTCTAAGAAACTTAAAATTTTCATTTCCAAGAGGCTTAGTAAAAATATCAGCAATTTATTTTTCAGTTTCTATGAAATTCATTTCAATCTCTTTTTTATTTACAGCATCTCTAAGAAAATGATGTTTTATCTCTATATGCTTAGTCCTAGAATGATGAACAAGATTTTTAGCAAGACATATAGCACTAGTATTATCACATAAAAGTAGAATGCATCCCAGATTTATCTGATAATCAGCCAGTTGGTGCTTAATCCAAAGTACTTGGGCTACACAATTACATGCTGCAACATACTCAGCTTCAATTGTGGATAATGCTACAGTGTGTTGCTTCTTAGATGCCCAAGACACTAGACAGCCACCAAGGAATTGACAGTAGCCACTGGTGCTTTTTCTATCTACTCGACACCCAGCATAGTCTGCATCAGTGTAGGCTAGAAGTTCTAACTCACACTTAGCAAGATACCAGAGACCTAGTTCTTGGGTGCCTAGTAAATACCTAAAAATTCTTTTCACAGCTTTAAAGTGATTTTCTTTAGGACTGGCCTGAAATCTAGAGCATAAACACACAACAAATTGTATATCAGGCCTAGATGCTGTAACATAGAGAAGAGATCTGATCATACCTCTGTATAGCCTTTGGTCCACAGGTTTACCTTTAGAGTCTTCATCCAAACTGGTTGATGTACCCATTGGAGTAGCTATTTCCTTGAGGTTGTCCATTTTGTACTTCTTCAATAAGTTCTTTACATACTTGGACTGAGATATGAAGATGCCATCTTCTGTTTGTGTAACCTGCAGTCCAAGAAATAGTTTGAGCTCACCCATTGAGCTCATTTCAAATTCATCAGTCATTATTTGAGAGAATTCCTCACACAATTTGGGGTTAGTTGACCCAAACACAATGTCATCCACATAAATCTGAATGATAAGAATATCTGGATGGCTTACCTTGGTAAACAATGTTTGATCCACTATACCTCTTGTGAAGTTCTTGTCGGTGAGAAATTTGCTCAACCTGTCATACCAAGCTCTAGGAGCTTGCTTTAAACCATAGAGAGCTTTATTGAGCTTGTAAATATGATTAAGGAAATCCAAACATTCAAACCCAGGAGGCTGTCTCACATAGACATCCTCATTAATTTCCCCATTTAGAAAAGTAGATTTTACATCCATCTGCTGAAGGTTTATTCCTAGGGAACATGCATAAGCCAATAAAATTCTTATTGCTTCTAACCTAGCTACAGGGGCAAAAGACTCTTCAAAGTCAATTCCAAATTCCTGATTGTACCCCTGAGCTACAAGTCTGGCTTTATTTTTAATAACATTCCCCGCTTCATCAGTTTTGTTTCTAAATACCCATTTAGTCCTTATGACTGTTTCATGATCAGAAGGTGGAACCAAATGCCACACCTTATTCCTGTCAAACTGATTGAGCTCCTCATGCATGGCATTAATCCAATGCACATCTTGGAGAGCACAGTCAATGGACTTGGGTTCTATGTTTGATACAAAAGCATAAGCATTCAGTTCATGTTGAATTCTTAAGTGGCCTCTAGTCCTAGGGGGATCATGCAGATTTCCAATGACATTATCTTCAGGATGATCCTTGAGATATCTAATATTTGCAATTGGACTATCATGAACTTGATTTACCTCCCCCTGAACAGTAGGCTCCTCTTCATTAAGCTCTTTATGTTCTTCTTCATCCTCGGATTTGTCTGCAGGATCTCCTTCCTTCAGAATTTCACCATTGTTTTCATTCCTGCATTGACTAACATTAGAATTTGCCAAGGATTCATCAAAAACTATGTGTGGAGATTCTTCAACAGTTTTAGAGTTCAGATTGTACACTCTGTATGCTCGGGTGTTTTCAGAATAGCCAAGAAAAATTCCTGGTTCTCCTTTAGGTTCAAATTTATCAAGGTCCTTTTTATCATTTTTGTGAATGAAACATTTACAATCAAAAACCTTGAAGTGAGCAATAGAATGTTTCTTACCTTTTAATATCTCATATGGTGTTTGCTGGGTAGAAGGTCTTACCATGACTCTGTTAATTACATAACATGCAGTGTTCACTGCTTCAGCCCAAAATTTCCTTGGTAGACCACCTTCGACAAGGAGTGTATGACCCATTTCCACTAAGGTTCTGTTCCTTTTCTCCACAACTCTATTCTGCTCAGGTGTCCTTGGTGAGGAGTACCTGTGGTTGATTCCATTTGACCTGCAGAATTCATCAAATTGTGAGTTTTCAAACTCACCTCCATGATCAGACAAAATGTTTTCAATTTTCTGATTTGTTTTAACATAGAACTCCTGAAATTCTGAGAAAGCATCACTCTTATTAGATAAGAAATAAACCCAAGTATACCTAGAAAAGTCATCTACCATGACAAACCCATACCTCCTCCCTGATAGGCTGACAGATCTAGTTGGCCCAAAAAGGTCCATATGTATCAGCTCATAGGGTTTGGAAGACAGATTTTTAGTTCTAGACTTAAATGACTTTCTAGTTATCTTTGATTGAGTGCATGCATCACAGATTTTGTTTTCTTTCTTGAATGACACTTCAGGAAGTCCTCTAACCATGCCATGCTTATTTAATTTGTGCAAAACAGTGTAGCTAGCATGACCTAACCTACGATGCCATAAAAATGCTATGTCTTCTCTACTGGCAGTAAGGCAAAGGTTAGTGTGTTGAATTTCATCTAAATTTATCATGTAAGTATTATTTATTCTTTTTCCAGAAAATTTGACAATATCAGAATCAGGTTCAAAAACCTTGCAGCATTGAGAATTGAATAAAACATTGTAACCTTTATCACATAACTGGCTAATGCTAAGTAGATTATAGGCTAACCCTTCAACCAGCATAACATCATCAATGCAGCAGGTAGAACACTTACCTACCTTACCTGATCCGATAATCCTACCCTTTGTGTTGCTTCAAAAGGTGACAAGGCCTTCTACTTTCTCAGTCAGTATGCAAAATTTGGCCTTATCTCCTGTCATATGCCTAGAGCAGCCGCTATCCATGTACCACAAGTTATTCTTGGCTGCCAGGCATACCTGCATACACAATTAGGTAGAGAAGTTTGGAACCCAAGACTGATTGGGCTCCAATGTAAATGAACTAGAAGCAAAACAGGAAAGCAAATGTTCTGGAATCCACATTTGTTTAAATGTGTTTTGTTAAGTGGATCCTACAGATTTTCTTCTGTTGTTGTTCCTTTTCTTCTTATTGTTGTTTTTCTTATTGGCAGCAGCATGTTTATTGATAGTACTGTTATTTCTGTGCCAGTGCCTTGGCCAGGGTATGTCCACAAAATTTTGGCCATAGTAGTTCCTGGGCTGGCTATGAAAATATTGATTTCTAGATGTCCAGTAACCATACCCATTGACCCAATTTCCACTGTAAGGTCTTTGGTTTTGAGCACCCTGGAATGCAAGACCCGTAAACCTACCCTGAGTTCTAGACCAATTTGACCTATTGAAGTAGGTTGGCTGTGCATTGTATTGGTTCTGAGCTCTGGGTTGATAAAAATAATTAGGTTGACTCCTAGCAGCACTCTGTCTCCCCTGTACTTTGGACCCTGCTGACCTATACACAGGTTTGTATTGGGTCTTCTTCAGAGGTGGAGGTGTTGGTGGAGACTTGGTTACCTTGACCTGGGGTTTTCCGGACTGTGTAGGTTGACCCCTAACCTGAGTATGAGCCCTAGGATTCTGCTTAGATGTGCTAGCTCTACTAGGCTCATTAACCTTTTGTTTGCCCTTCTCCTCAGCACTGGGCTTTTTCAGATTAGCAGTTTTGTTCATCAAATTTGTTGAGTTCATGCTAATTAGAGGTCCCTTTTCCTTTTGAGCAACAAATGAAATTGTTTTCATCCCGAATGTTTTTGTTGCACTAGAATTAAATCCTAGGCCCTCTTTTCTGAAATTCACCTTTGACCTTAACAAAGCATTTAAGTTATCTGTTCCTTGGGTCATTTTCTCAATGGTTTTCATTTTATCCTCATTATCTTTCTGAAGTTCATCAATAGCCTTTTTCAGCTCATTGTTGACATTGAGGACAGCTTCATATTTTTCAGAAATGATTTTTACTTCACTTTCACATTTTTGAATCTTCAGCTTCCATTCATCAATTTCATTTTCAAGCCTTAGATTCTCTTCCTTAGAGGCTTTTAACTCATTTTTGATTTTATCTTCTTCAGAGCAAGTGAGTTTCAATTCATCAATCTCAGATTCCAAACATGCAATTTTATCAGTTAGTGTTTTATCATTTTGCATGGAATTGATTTTCCTTCTAAGATGCGTATTCTCTTTTCTAATATCATCAGCTCTATCAGCTATGTCATGATAAGCATCTACCCAATCAGCAATTGTGAAGTTTTCAAATCTAGTGATTACCTCATCTGTGTCCTCCTCTCTATCTTCGGAGCTTGTTGCCATAAGGCAAATAGGCTGTTCAGATTCGGCTTCACTATCTGAGCTGTTGCTGAAAGAGTCTTCATCTTCATCACTCCATGTGGTGATCATAGCTCTTCCCTTCTTGATTTTCTTCTTTGACCTGTCCTTATGTTTCTGATTGTCTGGACAGTCAATTTTCAGATGCCCTGGTTTCCTGCATTGATAACAGACATTAGCTTCATCTTTCTTTGCAGGTTTAGATTTATACCTTTTATCCTTTCGGCCACCACTATATTTCTTCTGGCCGAACCGTCCTGCTCCCTTTCTGAGAAATCGCCTGAACTCTCTAGTCATCATGGCTATCTCAGATCGAGTCACATCTTCTTATTCCTTTAGGCTCTCGATCCTCTGATGATGAAGAGCTGCTGAAGATGGATTTTGTTGATTTGCTGGAACTAGCCTTCAACGCTATCGGCTTATTCTTCCTCTCGGCTTCATCTGTCCTTGACATGTTTATCTCATATGCCATTAGTGAGCCAATCAGCTCATCAGCTTTAGTATTACGCAGGTCCCTTGACTTCTCCATCACTATTGCTTTGGTGTGCCAATTAGGAGTCAGGGAGCGCAGAATTTTCCTCACTACATCATACTCTGCCTGAGGTTTTCCAAAACCTCTGAGGCCATTGGTTATGACAGTCAGCCGAGCGTACATTTCGCTGATGGACTCATTCTGCTTCATCTTGAAGGCTTCATACTCAGATACAAGAAGATTGGCCTTCTGCTCTCTTAAGTGAGATGTACCTTCATGAATTACTTCCAGCGCATCCCACATCTCCTTAGCTGATTTGCAAGCAGATACACGGGAGAATTCTGTAGGATGCAGAGCGCACTGGATAGCATTAATAACACTCCAATTCAGCGTGGACCTTCTGATCTCCTCCTTGGTCCATACATCTTCATTCGGGGACAGCTCATACGGTCCCTTGCTGACAATCTTCCAAATCTCATAATCCTTAGCCCTGAGGAACACTTGCATACGGTTCTTCCAGTATGCGTAGTTTGATCCGTCAAAGAATGGGGGCTTCGTTGTTGAGTGACCTTCGGCAGTCATCCCTCGAGCATCCATCTCTGCCTATTCTCTTCAGGCGATGAGTCCCTGCAGAAGAGTTAGGCTCTGATACCAAGTGTTGGGTTAGATGGACGCAGTCTATCTCCACAGAGTGTGGATCTAAAGGGGAGTGAATAGATCAACTTGCCTAATTTAAAACTAATGTAAGTTCTAAAGCGGAATTTAGGAAAACATCAGTTAAGCTAAACAAAGGATGCTAAACAAAAGGTCGAAAGCTAGACATGAGCATAAGCGATGCAATCAAATAAGCTAAACAAGAAATTCCCATCGCACACAGATCACACAAAAACACAAACACACTGCACACACAATTTTTAGGTGGTTCGGTCAACGACCTACGTCCACCCCACACTCAACCGAGTATGGCTTCCTGCTGCGCAGCACAGCTTGCGTCCGTTGGGCTTTACAGCTTGGCCAAACAATCCACTGATACACAGCTTCACTGGGTACAGCTTGCCGACCAGAGGATCTGATCCTCTGCAACCGCTGGGGAAATACAGCTTAACCCGTCCTGTGGAGACTACCACTACAAGACCGCTGACGCACAGCTTGAAGAAACAATGTTCGGAAATGAAAGACAGAATCAAAACGAAAACAGAAAATCTCAAAAGCAATATAGCTCTAAGAGCAAAGCTCAGCTCTGGTTTTGAACCACGAGACTGAGATACATACTCTCTCACTCTCACTCTCAATCAGCTCTCTCTCAACTCAATCTCTCTCGATCTCTTCCTCTCTCTTTTTCTCCTTCTTCTCTATTTCTTCTTCTCTGTATCTTCTTCTTCTCTCTTTTCTCTCTGTGGATCGAAGGCTCACTGCTGTATAGACTTTCTCTTCTTTTCTTTCGATCAGTCGTCTTTTGTGGAAGAAGACTTGTTTATATAGCAACAACAGCAGCAGGCGTGTGCTCTCCACGTTTCCCGCCCAGCAATTTGGATCACGTGGCAGTATGCAATGGAGTGTCAGTACACGTGTCCTCATCTGGATACCTTGTCCTTCTCGGATCACGAGCCAGGTACCTGGGATCACGTGCCCCTCATTAGCCTTTTTAGTCCGATGTATAGAGTTCTCCGTTCACGTGCTCAATGTCAGCAATCTGACTTGCTGCGTCGACGCTGTCACTCAATGGCGTTAACGCAGTGATGCATTCCAGTAGCCATTAGCCTCGTCTCTTTAGCTGCTGCGACGACGCTGCTTAATTATGACGTTGACGCAGTGGAATAGCCTATGAAGATGAATGCTTCTTCAACTGCTGCGTCGACACTGCTTGCTTGTGGCGTTGACTCAGTGGAAGATATCGTGAAGGCTTCGTCAACTGATGCGTGGACGCTTTAAGCTCCCAGCGTCGACCCTGTTCCCTTCAGCACAAGAATGAAGTCATAAGATTTGAGTATGTACATTGCAGTGTATATATTTCGTTGTATAGACTTGTGAAGGCAGAATGCAACGTACAGACTTTACCCACTGTATGGACTTCATGTAATGCAAACGAATGTGAAGGCTTCAGTGTATAGACTTGAAAGTCTTGAAGCCAATGTATGGACTTGAGCAAGCTAAAGGGTTGTATAGACATCGAAGACAGGGGCCGATGTATAGACTTGCCAAACAGTCCAGTGTATATACTTTATACAAGGAGGCCAATGTGTAGACTTGAAAAGCTGAGGCCAGTGTACAGACTTGCCACCGACCATTGTGTAGACTTGATCAGCAAAGACATAGTATAGACATCAACTCTGCACATCGAGTGTATGGACTTCAAGTGTGAAGACCATTGTAGAGACTTTGGTTTCGAAGACAATGTGCAGACATCGAGTTTGAAGACCAATGTCCAGACTTTGAGTTTGAAGACCAATGTCTAGACATTGAGTTTGAAGACCAATGTCCAGACTTTGAGTTTGAAGACCAATGTCCAGACTTTGAGTTTGAAGACGAATGTCCAGACTTCAAGTAACACTGTGGATGTACAGACTTGATGGAGCGAAGCGATGTGTAGACTTGAAGCTCCTGATGGATGTATAGACTTCAAATATCACGACGCTGAGGAAGACAGATAATGTACAGACTTGCTGTAACAGTCTGATGTACAGACTTCATGAAGCTCTAGACATTGAATGCTGTACAGACTTAGCCCAATGCCTGAGACGCTAACAAAGACGGACGATGTTCAGACTTGCTGACAGACTGATGTACAGACTTTACTCAAATGCATGAGACGCTAACTGAGACGCTGGACTCTGTACAGACTTTGAGCGAAGTATGGGCTTCAAAGAAGTTGGCGATTCAATGTACAGACTCTGAGGTTCAAGGCCAACGGCTGTACAGACTTAGAATATTAAGACTGATGTACAGACTTCATGCGTTGACGCTGTACACACATCCAATGAAGTGCGTTGACGCTGTAACATGATGCGTTGACGCTGTGCACACTTAACCAATTCAATTGAAGTGCAGTGTGTGGACTTTATCCAAAATGGACGATGTATAGACTCATGACAGTAAGAAATGCAGACAGCAGTGTATTAAATGCAAAGAACACATAGTCAATCTGATAGACCAATTTCATCAAATCAAAAGTAGTTGCCAATCAATCAAAATAATGGTGTTGCCAATGAAATAAAGCAAGTGTCAACATCATCAACATAGAGGGGTCACAACAATCTCCCCCTTTTTGATGATGGCAACCCCATATGAAGTAGAAGAGCAACATCCTGTCATATAGATATATGTTTGATGAAAGACATGATGTGTTATGTAGATTGACATGCAGATGCTATGAAGGCATGCAACTCACTGCCTCAAACTCTCCCTTGGAATGAATTCAGAATTGACTTCAGAATTCAGACAGATATGTATTCTCCCCCTAGACACCCCTTAGACAATATTCTCCCCCTTTGCCATCAACAAAGAGGAGGGAAAAATTAATTACAATGGAGGAATCAAGAGAAGAACTGACTGGCATTCTGAACAGGTAGTTCATGAATAAGCATTCTAAAGCATAGAGTCTTCAGTCATATGAAATTAGAAACTGCTGTCAGAAAGAGTTCTGGTTTAATGATGATAAAATTTGGAGTTCATGCACTACAAGCAATAGATAAGTTCACTGTGCATGATAAGACAATAAACCAGAATCACATTTGCATGAAAGATTCAGTTTCATGATATCTTACTTTCATAGTCTCAAAAAATATTGAGAGAACCCAAGTCATGTATTGAAACTAAACAAATTTACACTCATGAACTTTTTTTTTGAAGGAGCAGCATTATCAATATTAGATCATTTTGAGCATTTAGGTATCATAAGTCTTTCTGCGTAAGGGTATACGTTTATAAGACGTCAATACCCCTAGATACTCAACAAGATGGACCATTCTGCCTATGATCAAATTCAACAGAACTGAGTTACACCTTTTGGTGTGAGGGTACACGTTTATCAGACGCCAGTTACCCCCAGGTACTCAGTGAAGCCAGCCTGCTGTTTTGAAGATTTTAAACAGAGATAGCTGATACACTTCATGACATGAGTGTTGTCCACTTCTTTGATGGATCACTTAGTTTCTCAGTGATTTACCAGTTATTGCTCTGTCAATATATATATTTTCAATGATTTTCAATGTTTTTCAATATCTTTCTTAGCTGTCCTTCTTATGTTTCAGAATAACTTGTTTAAGAACAATACATATACTTATCCTCTCTAATCATGATTTCAGATGAGTTTTCAGATTTCAGATATGATTAGCTTTGTCTGACATGAAATAAGAAAGAGGTTGAGAGTTTTATCAATTTTCAACTTACTTATATACTGATTGCAATCTTTAAACTCCAACCATTATAAGATTTAAACCATTACATCAGTCTTTGAACAGTTCAAATTCTTATAAATGAATAAGTCCATTTTCTACTGCTTAGAAATCAGAACTGACCAACAAATTTCCAAAATGTCAGAGACAAGTATTCAGAGTTAAAGGTTGAATGACTTCAAGAAAGTTTAAACCACTCTGAATTTCTAGTAATACTCCCCCTGTCTATATGCATGCAACATGGTAAGAATTAATTGAGAGAGAGCTTGCTTGTGGCGTTGACGCAGTGGAATAGCCTGTGAAGATGAATGCTTCTTCAACTGCTGTGTCGACGCTGCTTGCTTGTGGCGTCGACGCAGTGGAAGATATCATGAAGGCTTCATCAACTGATGCGTGGACGCTTTAAGCTCCCAGCGTCGACCCTGTTCCCTTCAGCAACAAGAATGAAGTCATAAGATTTGAGTATGTACATTGTAGTGTATATACTTCGTTGTATAGACTTGTGAAGACAGAATGCAACGTACAAACTTTACCCACTGTATGGACTTCATGTAATGCAAACGAATGTGAAGACTTCAGTGTATAGACTTGAAAGTCTTGAAGCCAATGTATGGACTTGAGCAAGCTAAAGGGCTGTATAGACGTCGAAGACAGGGGCCGATGTATAGACTTGCCAAACAGTCCAGTGTATATACTTTATGCATGGAGGCCAATGTGTAGACTTGAAAAGTTGAGGCCAGTGTACAGACTTGCCACCGACCATTGTGCAGACTTGATCAGCAAAGACACAGTATAGACATCAACTCTGCACATCGAATGTATGGACTTCAAGTGTGAAGACCATTGTAGAGACTTTGGTTTCGAAGACAATGTGCAGACATCGAGTTTGAAGACCAACGTCCAGACTTTTAGTTTGAAGACCAATGTCCAGACATTGAGTTTGAAGACCAATGTCCAGACTTTGAGTTTGAAGACCAATGTCCAGAATTTGAGTTTGAAGACCAATGTCCAGACTTCAAGTAACGCTGTGGATGTACAGACTTGATGGAGCGAAGCGATGTGTAGACTTGAAGCTCCTAATGGATGTATAGACTTCAAATATCACGACGCTGAGGAAGACAGACAATGTACAGACTTGCTGTAACAGTCTGATGTACAGACTTCATGAAGCTCTAGACATTGAATGCTGTACAGACTTAGCCCAATGCCTGAGACGCTAACAAAGACGGACGATGTTCAGACTTGCTGACAGACCGATGTACAGACTTTACTCAAATGCATGAGACGCTAACTGAGACGCTGGACTCTGTACAGACTTTGAGCGATGTATGGGCTTCAAAGAAGTTGGTGATTTAATGTACAGACTCTGAGGTTCAAGGCCAACGGCTGTACAGACTTAGAATATTAAGACTGATGTACAGACTTCATGCGTTGACGCTGTACACACATCCAATGAAGTGCGTTGACGCTGTAACATGATGCGTTGACGCTGTGCACACTTAACCAATTCAATTGAAGTGTAGTGTGTGGACTTTATCCAAAATGGACGATGTATAGACTCATGACAGTAAGAAATGCAGACAGCAGTGTATTAAATGCAAAGAACACATAGTCAATCTGATAGACCAATTTCATCAAATCAAAAGCAGTTGCCAATCAATCAAAACAATGGTGTTCCCAATGAAATAAAGTAAGTGTCAACATCATCAACATAGAGGGGTCACAACAGCTTGTTGAGACCTAGGTTGTGTCACATCACATCAGTTGCAGACTGCTACCGATGATCAGAGATTTAGGCCGAGTCAGGAAATATGCATGGGGGGCGACAGTGCTAGCCTTCCTGTTCGAGTCGCTCAGTACCACGGACCGACAGACGATGCTGGGCGGCTTCTCGCCTTTCCTACAGGTAAACTTAAATGCTTCCTATTATGCTTATGATTATGCAAATGCAAATGATTATGCAACCGACTAATACTGACTTCTAAATGCAGATCTGGAGCTATATGTACCTCCCTGGCATCGGGAGAGGCACACTACTCCACCCCGGGCGGATCCCGATCGCCAGATGATGGGTGGTCGCTAGAGACCCGGGGTCGATCACCAGATTGACCCGGGCAATCCAGGACGATTTGGATTCCTTCCCGCACACGGCGGTAAGCCTGAAACTCAAAATGCTTTCTAAAATGCTTTGAATGTTTATGAATGCTCTATATGCTGACCAATGGAACAACATGCTTTAGGTGAGATGGACCCCGTACCGAGGCGAGAGCTACGAGGGACTGCCATGGGTTGAGGTAGCCCTCTTGTACCGAGGATGAGACATATGGCTTCATTGCATCAATGTCATCGAGCCACTCCACTACCGGCTGATCCTGCGGACTCGGGGACTACACCAGCCCGAGGTGACCTTTCCACGCCGTGGTGACGAGCGCCCGGGCAAGTCATCAAAGGGCATTAGCGGTGACGTGGATTGGTGCGCCCGAAAGGTGAAGTTTGTCCACGACAGGAACAGGCGGGGTAGAGCGGTAAAGGAGCGAGACGAGAGCGATGAGGCGTACTTGAAGCCCTTCGCTCGGCGGTACGGGGACCAGGTGTACCGAGGTACCCGACGACCGGTATGCATTTCTAAACCTAAACTCTTAATGCTTTTACATGAAAATTCCTATATGCACTGACTCATATGCTTTCTAAATGCAGCTAGACCCTGAGGGGAGGATAGCCGAGCTCGAGGGGCTACTCCACACCACCGTCCAGCAACGGGACGAGTACCGGGCCGCCTTGGAGCTTCTGGTAAGATTCCAAAACCTTGGACCTAAATGATTCCTGCTTATGATGAAAAATGATGCTAATGATGCCAATGATGATTGACTGACTATGATTTCTAAATGCAGCAGGCTGAGGGAGCCCAAAGAGCCGGACCGGATGCCCTGTCATCTTCATCACAGCCTGCCGGAGGCAGAGCTGAGCGGGACGCCGAGTTCGCTTGAGCGGTTGCTCGGGCCGAGGAGGCGGAAGCCACCTTCGCGGAGCGAGTAGGAAACTAAATGCCTTTTTAGACCTAAATGCTTATGCAATATTCAAATGCTTAATACCCTGACAATGCAAAATGCAGGCGAGAGAGCTAGCCGTAGCGAAGGCCGAGGCGGAGCGTGCTCGGACAGAGGCAGAGAGGAACCGTGCCGAGACTGAGCGGGCTCGGGTAGAGACAGAGCTGCTGTGGGCAGAGGTGGCCCGATGGAAAGGAGAGTTTGAGCAGACGGTCACGTAGACGGCGGACCTAGAGAGATATCGGACCGAGGCACGGGCGGCGCGGCTCCAGGCACACGACATGAAGGTCGAGGTACGAACCCTGGAGAGGACTATACGGATGATGGGCCGAGGATCAGAGCGGAGTGCCTCTCAGAGTGGAGCACCGAGGAGCGCTGCCCGTACCGGCTCAGCGGTTGACTACCTCGTCAGTTCCTCCGGTCAGCGGAGGAATGAGAGGGCAGAGAGAGGACAACAGGAGGAGAGTGCCTCCATAGCGCCACCAGCGAGGAGACCCGAGGGCGGAGATGATGATGGCCCGGTAGACAAGCCGGCTGAATGAGCTTGTATTTTCTTCTTCTTACTTGTACATGACTTTATGAATGGAAATGAATGAAAAATCTTTTTGTGTTTTGTTGTGTTTTTATGTGAATGAATGGATGTGTAAATGCAAATGAATACTTATATGAATGTGAATGCAGGAAAGGGATATGTAAAAATGTGAATGAAAATACAGGAACGAATGTGGATGATGAATGGCGAATGCAGGAATCCATGTGTGAAAAAAATGCATGTGGACATGTGGAAAAGAACGGATGAAATATGTGTGAATGAGATGTAATGTGTGAATGAACTGACTGGACAGAATGAATGAGATGGAAAGCGTGTAAGACCACCAGGTCTAATCATAGGCAGAACGGAATAGCACAAATACATCAGCAGACAAAGTGACGATCTAAGTCTAGACCGTCAAACTCCTGTAACGCATCAGATTGAGGCCGTCAGAGATGACAGAGGCCAAACTGCAACATTAAGCAGCAGAAAACGTGACGGCCCACCAGGGAGCGTCAGAATGGTGTGACGGCCAAATTCTGGACCGTTAAAGATGACAGAACCCTGCTATACAAAAGTAGCTTGCAGAAAATGTGACGGTCCAGATGTGAACGTCAGAGCCAAGTGACGGCTGTGATCAGACCGTTAGAGAGAATTGAGCAAGAAAAGGCCAAGACTGAACAGCAGAAAATGTGACGGCTCAGGGTCCATGCGTCACAAGATGTAACGGTGCAGTGATAGACCGTTACGCTTGACAGAACGACATTGGGTTAAAAAGAAACCCACAAAAAAATGTGACGGCCCAGAGCTGGGGCGTCAGAGATAAGTGACGGTCCTACGATAGACCGTCAGAGAATGAAATGTACTCCGAGATGGATTGTGCCGCGAGAGTCCAATCTTGAAGGATGACTACCCAAATCCCCACTAGAACTCTGCTAAACTTGAGATAAGGCCTTCCAACTCAAATCTTATCACTCCAAAGCCAAAAGCAAGCCTTTAAAACTTGGAAACTTAGCCAAAATTCGTAACTTTACTGAATGCTCTGCTAGAAGGGCTAAAGAACCTCTCCTAAGGGCAGGAAACACCATGAGGAGAAGCTTCGAAGTGATGGCCATGGAGGAGGTGATCTACACCGGACCCAAGGCTGCGAGAAAAGAGCGCGGAGAGCTGCAAAGGCTGACCTCAATCCCTAAGCATCTGAGCTCCAATGCTCAAAGGGTGGTAAGCTTCTATACCTTCACCAAGTTCATCAATTCTCTGCACTTCATCTGTCCTCATGATCTCTTCTTCTTCTTCTAGCCTCTTCCTGGTCTAAGATGTTATTCCAATCTGAAGTGGGTGGCTCCCATGGTCAAGGAACTCCCTTTAGAAGTCTTAGCAATCCTTAGGGCATGGCACCTCCAACCTCTATTGGTCTTAGGCAAGAACTTTCAGAAATTATCTTTGGATTGGCCAAGCATTTCAGCCCTCATAGAGTTGTGGCATCCTCAAACACATACCTTCATCTTCCCTTCCTTTGAAGCTACAGTCCTATTAGAAGAGGTATAAACCTACCTTGCCCTTCCTAAGACTAAGGCGGGGGATGAAGACCTAGTTTGCTACACGGTGGAGCCTATTGATCCATCCTTGATCTTGAGCGATTTCATTCACAATCCAAAGGACGTGAGGACCATGATCAGCCCACACCACATACATTTGATATCCATGGCACAATGGATAGTCTCTCATTGCAAGAACAAGTGGGAGAGACATGAAGCAATAGCCAAGGTGGTGTCGGTTTGCTTATGCGAGGTTTTCCTTTTCATCACTATCGACCACCTCTTAGATACCCAAAATCACAGCATTATCAGCGGGTTGTGGCGGGGAATGTCCATCTCTCAAGCGATCCTCTCATATCTCTATGAAGGACTAAGCTCCGCTTGCTTTGGAGGACCTTTATTCGGCTCCATAATACTCCTTGAGTGTTGGATGGGAGTGAGAATCAAATTCCAACCCAAGGAAGATATAACTTCTGCTAGACGGATCTTTGGGAGCCACCCTTTGTTCTGTATTGGAGGGGCATCTGGATTTTCTTCTCAGGTCGAATGCAAGACGGTGGATAAGAAAACACGGGATGAATGGCGCCTCTTCTTTAACACCTTGCCATTAGAGAAATTCATCATGCGACCAAGAATCCTTCGGAGCACTTTGCTTAGAATACCACGGCGTCAAGGCCTGGACCTCCAGCTAGTGGGGAACACTACCATTGTGATCTACAACGCGCACCGGTGCCATCTTCAGATCGAACTACCCCGGATTGAAGTTCCCACACTATCACACTACCCTCCCCTTCTAGCCAGGAAGATGGGGATCGAGGAGGATGAAAGAGCAGTTCGGAATGTGTTGACCATGTGGGAGATCAGCAAAGTGTGCCTGTGGCAAGAAGACGTGGAAGAGAATGACGAAGCACGCCGTGGCTACGTGAAAGAGTTGAGGAAGATCCGCCCTCTTGTGGATAGGAAATTGAATATAGTTTGATTTTGTTGATTGATGAAAGATGTTGCTGTAATTGACAATGGGAATTGAAATTGCATTAAGTTCAATTGAATGAGGTTAAATGATATGAAAGGAAAGTGGTTTTAATCAAAATGAGCATGAGTTGTGGCTTGACTTGGCTAGAATGATCTGAAAAACAAAGCCTCTGGAGAGTGTAACGGTTCTGAGAAGGACCGCCACAAGGATGTAACAGTCTGGCGATAGGCCGTCAGGGTGAATGAACTGAGAATTCTGTTCTCTGGATGATGTAACGGTCTAACTCCAGACCGTTAGAAATATGTGACGGCCTGGGTGCAGACCGTCAGAGAGAGACCTGCTGAAAGAGTAAAGCCAACGCCTGAAGACAATGCGACGGTCCAGAATGGACCGTTACATGAGCGTGGTGGCCTGATGCTGGCGCGTTACAGTCTTGAACCTGCACAGTTGTGAGTTTTCAGCCCTGAGCTTGAACCTGCGTTCTGCACACACTTAGACAAGAGATAAGTTAGATCTGTTCTCAGACTCAACCCCTTTCCTTTAGAAAATGACCATTTCTTGATATTTGGTCAAGGGGTGGAGCCTTATCAAATAGGCGGAAGACATAATAGAAATAATGCGATGCTTGCAATGCATATGATGGTGTTTTTTTGGAGTTTTGGGAAATATGTGAATTTTCGTGAGGTTTTTGGAAACATTTGATGTTTTTGGGGTTTTGAAATGTATGATTTTGAAAATATATGATTTTTATTTGATTTTAAAAATATGATGATTTTTTGGATTTTGAAATTTATGAATTTTTTGGATTTTGGTAATATATGATTTTTTGGGTTTTGGAAATATATGATTTTTTTGGATTTTGGAAATCAGTGCCCCCCCCGACAACGTGGGTCCTTCTTATTATAACGAGAGTTCCCGAGGTTGGCGTGCAACAAGGTGACGACCCCTGGCCAAGACCCAACTTGCATGACGGTGTCTCTACCAGGGCCATACCCAGGGTACTAGTCTTGATCCTAAAAGGAAAATAGAACACGGGGGTAAGGTTAGGTCAGATATAGAGGTTTTTAGGACTTGAGTTCCTCTCCAGATAACCCATTAGAGATTTGGTCTGTTGCGCCGGGGCTTTGTGTCCGTCATCGAACCTTAGTCCACTGTAGGCATGCATGCGACCGTGCTCATTCATCCCGCGGGGAACTGTACTGTCACTCTTGCCATGCCTAGCTCTCTTTCTCTCTTTCCAGAGCTTTGGAATCTGTGATTGGAAGACTTTTGAGATAATGCTTTTGCTTTTTTCACAAAGATTGCTCATTTTCCTTCTTCTTTTCTTTTGTGTTTCTTTGCTTGTTGCGTCAGGTCATAACGGACTACCCCTATTTGAGACCTCCTCTCGTTAGGGTGCCTAGATTGGTCATCGCCTCCTTATTCACTTCTTGCCCCTAGATTCAGCCGAGGAAAGAAACGGACAGGGACTCCGACTTTCCCCCAAAGTATGGCCGAGAAAAAAATGGTGTTTACAAAGTAGGAAACCTGACCAGGGATGTCGTGTAGTGTGTGATTGCCGTACTCGGGACTCCCTTCACGGTGAAAGGAAGAACACCTCGTCGCTGGGGTTGCACTGATTGTACTTTAAGGAAAGAAACGCTTAAGATACAACCCATTCCACGCGTGAGAGAGCTCCTCACCTTCCGTGTTCACTAAACGATAAGCATTCCCTGGATAAGCCTCTTTTACAACGAACGGCCCTTCCTAGTTAGGTTACAACTTAGACCTAGGACCTGCAGACCGAATGAATTTGCATTTCAAAACCATATCACCTTTTTAAAATTTACGTTCAATCACCTTCTTTTGAAAATAACGCGAAACTCTCTTTTGATAAACGGATACGTGATCGGCCGCGTTCATCCTCTTCTCATCCAAGAGTTCCAGCTGAACAAGCAACGCCTCTCGACGTTCATCGAGATTAAGTTCCTTATCGAGCTGCACTCTAAGGGAAGGGATCAAGATATCATATGGGAGCACCGCCTCCATCCCATAGGTAAGAGCGTAGGGAGTTTGTCCCATAGGAGTACGGACGGAGGTGCGGTAAGCCCACAGAGCTTCCACTAATCTTTTTGGCCAATCGGAAAATTTATGAGATTCGCATGTCTTCTTTATGATTTTAAGAAGGGTTTTATTAGTGTCCTCGGCTTGACCGTTGCCTTGAGGATAATATGGAGATGAATGATGCAATGTAATATTGAACTTCTTACATAGGTCCTTGAGCTCTTGAGAAACGAACTGGGGTCCGTTGTCGGTGATGATGCTGTTTGGCACTCCGAACCGCGATATGATATTCTTCATGATAAAGTGGCACACCATCGAAGCTTTGATCTATGCGTACGCCTCCGCTTCGGCCCATTTGGTGAAGTACTCAGTGGCGGTAAGGATAAAGGATTTCTGCTTGATCTGAGAGTTAGGATCACCGAGCGGGCCGACAACGTCGAAAGCCCACATAGAGAATGGCCAAGGAGCGGAAAGTGGATGGAGAGACGAAGCTGGAGCATGAATTTTATCAGCATGGAGTTGGCATTTAAGACACCTCCGGACATAGAGGGAGCAATCTTCCTCTAGAGTGGGCCAATAGTAGCCCTGCCTAAGGATCTTTTTCACTAGAGCCTGGCCATTGACATGACCTCCACACTCACTAGAATGGGCTGCCTCAGCCACCTATCAAGCCTCATCATCATCTAAGCATCTCATGAGCATTCCATTGGTAGCACGCCTGTATAGTTCTCATGCAACGATGGTATACCTTGAGGCGGCTCTCCTTATTGACTTACGCTACTCGGCATTTGCCTCTTCTAGGAATGATCCGTCCTTGCAAAACAACTCAATCTCATGATACCAGGGCAATTCTTCTTCCTCCAGAATCTCTTCTAGCTCCATCAAAGATACTTCCTTAAGGTCTTCCTTCTCAGCCCTCGCCTCTACAGCTTTCCTAAGGTTGATGTCCCAAGGATCCTGAAGAGAGGGTGCGTCCAATCTCTGAACGACGACAGTCTCAGTGCCCCGACTGAGAGGGAAAGATAGAGAGGAAGCAAGCGGCGCTAAGGCATCAGCTAGAATGTTATGAGACCTAGGAGTATGGATATAGATCAGCTTGCGAAATTACCTAGCGAGGAGCGTGACCAAATCTTGATAAGGCTTGAGCTTGGGGTCACGAGTGCGGTAAGTGGACAGAACTTGCCGCAGGATGAGCTGAGAGTCTCCTATGATATTCAAATAATGCGCGCCTAGAAGATAGGCGTGCTTCAATCCGGCTAGGAGAGCCTCATACTCAACGATGTTGTTGGTAGCAGGAAATCGAAGTTGATAAGCAAAGGGAATCGTCACTCCCTCTAGAGTGAGAAAAACAGCGCCTATCCCTCGGCCTTGAGAATTGAGTGCACCATCGAAGTGCAGAGACCAAAAGGGATGATGAGAGATAGCAGAGAGATGCTCATCAGGGAAATCATCCTGAATAGAGTCAGTGTGAGGGATGGGGAGATGGGCAATATGCTCAGTAATGGCATACCCTTTGACTGCCTTCGGAACGATAAATGTGATATCGAATTGGGAGAGGAAGCTCTGCCAGCGAGCTAACCTACTAGAAAGGATAGGCTTTTCTAAGAGATAGCGAATCGGGTCCATTCTAGAGATCAATCTAACTGGGTGGGCAAGGAAGTAATGTTTAAGCTTCTGAGCTACCCATACTAAGGCGGCACAAGTCTTCTCCATAGCGGTGTATTTGGCCTCAGCCGGGTTAAATAACCGAGAGAGGTAATAGGCAGCCCGCTCTTTCCCTTCGTCATCTACTTGTGCTAAGACCGCCCCTAGGGAGTCCTCAATGACCAAGATGTATAGGATTAGGGGTTTCCCAGGGACAGGAGGTTGCAAAACAGGGGGATTGGATAGATATTCCTTTAGGTCCTCATAGGCCTTCTGACAGTCTTGATTCAATTCAAACTTGACCCCCGCCTTTAGCAATTCATAAAATGGGCGGCACCTTTGAGAATGTTGGGATATGAATCTTCTAATGAATTACAGTCGACCAATCAGTCCTCGCAGTTTCGTAATGTTCTTCGGCGGAGGCATGTCCATGACGGCCTGTGCTTTGTTAGGATCAATCTGGATCCCCTGTTTGCTCACTATAAAACCTAGTAGCTTCCCCGAAGAGACTCTGAATACACACTTCTTTGGATTCATTTTAAGCTTGTACTCCCTGGCTCTTTGCAGCACCTTAGCCAGAATAGAGGGGTGCTCTTATTTAGTCCTTGACTTCACCAAATTGTCATCCACGTATGCTTCCATATAGATATGCATCATGTCGTGAAAAATGGCCATCATCACCCTCTGATAGGTGGCACCCGCGTTCTTCAGACCGAACGGCATATCCATGTAACAGTACGTGCCCCAGGGCATGGTGAAGGAGGTTTTCTCTTGATCTTCCGGAGTGAGACGGATCTGATTATAGCCTGAGTAACCGTCCATGAATGACAAAGCTTCGTACCCGGTGGTGTTATCTACCAGGACGTCGATGTGAGGCAACGGGAAATCATCTTTGGGACATGCTTTATTAAGATCCTTGAAATCGATGCAGATACGCACCTTTCCATACTTCTTGATAACATGGACTATGTTCGCCACCCACTGAGGATATAGAACCACTCTAATGAATCTGGCCTTGTACAACTTATCGACTTCTTCCTTAATCCTCAAGGCCATGTGGGGGTGAAACCTTCTTGACCGTTGTTTTACAGGTGTTGCCCCTTGTTTAAGCACGAGTCGATGTTCCACTAAAGAGGGGTCAAGACCTGGCATGTCCTCATAAGGCCAGGCGAAAGAATCGCTATACTCCCTCAGAACCTTGATCAAATCTTCTTCTACTTGTGGAGGGAGATTAGCGGCAATAATGATGGGCCTTGGGTCTTCTTCAGTCCCTAAATTTATTTCCTTCATAGGTTCATCCACTGCTGACGATGGCTCGTCGAATCTCTTTAGTTCTTGCGCATACAGATCGGCAGTGTCATCTACGTTACTATCCTCGTCCTCAATCGGGTCTTTCTCGTCCAGGATTTCATAGACACCGAGTCCATCATCGCTCCACACGCCCTCTATTTCCTCTTCATCTTCAATCATGATTGCCGTGGCAACAAATTCTGGACACTTCAACAGAGCATGACACCGCTGAGCTAGATCTTGCAAGAACATATCAAGAACGGATTTTGGAGGGCGCGCAAGCGGGCACGGCTCAGAGGTGGAAGGGTTGGACGACCTAGAACAAGACCCTACTTCTTTAGACCTAACTGACTCTACTTCCCTAGACTCGACAGACCCTAATCCTAACCTAGGGGAAAGAAAATCTAGTGGAAAGGAAGGAGCAGGGGACTCGTGCCCCTAGGAGGAGAATGGAGACAAGGTAGCGTAATCTTCCACTGAAATATCCGTTTCAAATTTGACATTTTTTTTGGAGATTAGTGGAGACCGCACAATAGGACTGAGGAGGTGGGAGTTGCATGGGGAACAATTCAGGGGAGATGCAATCGAAGAAGGGATCGGAGGACCGAAACCACATCTCGTGGAGTGGAGTGGTGGAAGAAGGAGGAGTGAATAGATCGACCAGATTAATAGGAGGACAACGCCCACAGGCGCAGGGAATAAATAGGATTTCAAACGGATCATTGAAGGATTGGTTGATCATGATTGGGGGAGGACGGGATATGAGTTCCCATTGCTGAAAAAGTGATTGAAGACGGGAGGGAGACCAAGAAAAGACAATCGGCGAGCTCCCCTCCTCCCGTGGATGCTGAACTTGCTACTTCTTCAGCCTCCATTGGACAAGCCGAACCTCTTGATGCTTATGGCAGTCTTCTTCATGGAACAATCTCTCAAAGGCCTGACCATAGTCAATCATGTCATCAACTGGCCCTCTTGGTGGTAGAGGGGGACTGGCAACTGGACAGACTGAATCCTTTCTTTCTGGCAGAACTGGCTGTGGGCTCAATGTGCCTGGATGGAGAGGCCCTCTGACAAAATGCTGACGGTAGTCCCAGGTGAGTGGCCCAGAATCACCCATCATAGATAATGCAGTCTCTCTTTAGCCGAGACCTCTCCTGTTCATTTTTCTGCCCTTGGGGATGGGCTTGGTCCTTCCCTGCAATTGAGCACCGAGGCCTCTCTCCGGTTGGTAGCCTAGCTTCAGTATAATGTCCCAGCCCTTGGAATCTCAGATCTGGGGCTTCATCTTGATATTAACTGCAGCAGTGACGGGCTTGCAAGGTGCATAAGCCCAAGGAAAGTCTAGATCTAGCACAGAGATAACTGGCCGGCTGCTTGGCCATAATGTGGGAAGAACCTTTTCTGAAATAGCCTTTACAGATTGGACCGTGGATAAACTCTTAACTTTGACGAACCTCCCTTGGAAAGGAAATTTAATGCATTGATGCGCAGTGGAGGGTACGGTGCTGAGAGTGTCAATCCATGGACGACCCAAGATAGCCTTGAACATAGGGTCAATGTCCAGCACATAGAACTCCACTGGCATAGTAAGAGGTCCAAGTTCTGCTTGAATAGTGACCACCCCATGACAGGCTCTTCTTGAATTATCATATGCAGCTATGGTGGTGGGGGTAGGTCACAGTAGTTCTTCAGATATGTTGCAAGCTCAGAGGGTACTGAGTGGGCACACATTAATCGATGCCCCTGTGTCTACCAGTGCTGCGTCAATATTGACTTTGTTCAAAGTGATTGAAATGCAGAGTGGCATTTGCCGAGCTTCTGGAAGAGCTAGCTTGGTTTTAGAAAATGTGATCGCCGGCCCTTTAAAAATTGTTGCCAGTGCTGTCGGTAAACTATCAACTGCCATGTCCTCACTGAGCATCACCTTTTGCAAGAAATTTCTGAGAGCATCCTGGTGAAGGGTGGATCTCTTGATAAGCTCCAGGACTGATATCTTAGCGGGCACCCTGTCTAGATGATGTAGCAGGTCGTATTGGGTACCCGGCAGAGGTTCGGCTTCCTCTTGCTCGGCAGCCGGCTGGGAAGACTGGGGATTAGAAGTAGTGGGATAATTCCGATGGAACAGCCGCCCGCTCCGTAGGGTGAGCACGGCACCAGAAGACGGCATAATTGGCCCGGTGGTGTGGATGAGTGGAATAGGCGGTGTGGAAGAAAGGATTTGGTAAGTTGTGGTGTTGGTGGAGGTAATAAGTGGCGATGGACGGATGATGGATGAGGGATTAGTGGAAGGTGGGGTGGTGATGATGGGTGCTGGTACGGAGGGAGGACAGGCTAGTGGAGGCGTGGGGATAAGTGAAGGGTTGGGTGATGGCGTGATGATGGTAGCGGGGGTAACTGGTGACGGGTGTGACAGAATTGCGGGTGGTGAAGGAGTTACTGGAGTGGGTGTGAATGGGAGAACAAGTGGTGAAGATGCCGGGTGTGTAGGTAGAATGCTAGAGGAAGCAAGGGGATTGCGGTGATTATGGTGGAAGGCCATTATCTGCGGCGTGATGCCATCGTCATCAAAAGACCACCCGACGTTAGGAGCCGGGGGTTGGACAACATTTACCTGAGCCGGTGCCTGCGGCTGAGGCTGCGGAGCGGGAGGATGGTTCGGCATCGGGTTTTGGTGAATCCTCAAATCCTGAAACGGCTGCTGTTGCTGCTATGGTGGCTGATGCTACGGCTGCGGTGCTTGTTGCTGATGTACTTGCTGCCTCGGCGGCTGCCTTCTCTTCTCCTTAATTTCAACAATGGCCTTGTGCATCTCGACCCAATCAATTCTCTGTCCTTCATGAAGGTCATATACCAGGTCCCTGAACTGAAAACATCCTTCGATCGTGTGGCCCGGCTGCCTGTGGAACATGCAGTACTTGGTCTGATCAACGGCCGGGTTCCAGTTGGGCCGTTCCGGAGGAAGTTGTATAGCATTGATTGACATGAGAGCCGAGAAGATATCTGTGAGAGTTTCTGGCAAGGGTGGGTATTGTGCCCTTTTAGGAGCCGAGCGCTTATTATTGCTGTTGTTATAGCCGTTAGGTGGAGGGATGTTGTGGTATTGTGGAGGTGGTGGTGGTTGATGTGGTGCGGCGAAGGTATTTTGTGGAATGGTGAAGGTAGGCAGAGGGTTTTGTGGAGTGGCCTGCAAGTTTTGGCGAGCGGGGTTCTGTGGAGTGCGGGAGTTTTGGGGGAAGCGGAAGGGTGCGGCTTGGAACGGGAAAGCAACGGCTTGAACTTGCTCGTTTGTCTGGATCCCCTTGGTAACAGGCCCTCGAGGTTTCTTATGGTACTTGGGCTTTTGATTTTCAAAGAGCGAGTGTATGGGGGAATCCTTGAACTGAGTTTGGATAAAGCGCGCTCGGCTGTATAGTTGATGCATATTGGCTATATCATTCATGGCTAAAATGTTACGGAAGGTCAGAGTGGCATTTGAGATCAACAATTTGACCTTCTCTTCCTCCAGAATGTGGCCGGGCACTCTAGCGGCCATCTGCCTCCATCGGTCGACATAGGTAGCAAATTCCTCTTCTGGTTTCATCTTTTCGGCCACCAGATCCGTGAATGAATATTCCGGGCCGACTCTATCTTGGAACCTCTGAATAAACTTATCTTTTACTGTCTTGAAACTCTCGGCATCTTCCAGTGGTAAAGAATAAAACCATTCCAATGCAACACCATCTAGCGATCGGCGAAATAGATACGCCATGAGGCGATCATCGTACTGAAATTGAGCCGACTCGTATAAGAAGTCCCTCACATGAACAAAAGGATTGCTGTTCCCATCATATTTTCTATAATTGGGGAGCTCGGACTATGGAGGGAACCGGATGTTTTGAAAACTCGGGACCGGAACGTATGCTAAAGATTGAGGGCCAACCCGCTTTTGAAGGAAGTCGAGTTGCTGCTGCATGGCGGCCCACTTATCAAGCAACTCCTGCTCTCGGGAGGGAGCAGGGACAGTAAAGGATGGATTTTGATGGACGGAAGGGTAAGCAGATGGAGGAGACGGCCCATAAGAAGGATGATGGATCGAAGGGTGACCCACATTGGATTGGACCTGGGCTGCCCCTTGCTGAGGGCGCATAAAATCGTTTGGACCAATAAGAACTTGCGGCGCAGCTGGGCCTAAGGCATGATGATCTGACGGGAAAGAAGGGACAAAGGTATTGCCCTTATCAAAGAGCTGCTGGGCCGACCCAGAAGACTGGCCCATTTCAAGATTGGAGAAGCAGAGGGTCCTAGGTTGGACCGGAGTGAGATCAACTGGCTGCACAATGGGTCCGTCGGCTCTAGGTTGAGTGACGGACGGATTGGAATGACCAAAGATAATCGGGGAGGGCGGGGTGTTGGACCCCTGCATAGCCTGATAGACCGCCTGAAGCTGGGCCGGGTCTAATTGGGCCATCATCTGAAGGACAGAATTGGCGGAAGGAAGAGGAGGATTTTGAGTGGACGGAGCACTCTCCATGAGGATGGAAGATGAGGGAAGAACGAGTCCTTCGCAAGGCTGGAATGTGACAACTCTAGAGGGATCCTCTAGAAGCCCTTGAGGAAGGGACTCCTCTTGGGACCGAGGAAGATCGAAGGAAGCCATGGTAGATTCGAAGAGTGGGTTGAAATAGGATGAAGAGAGGGACTCGCCCCCGGGTGATGATGCGCCTAATGGATGGAGATGACTCCACATGCAACAGACAACCTTAACAAGATGCAAACAAGACAACAAACAATCACACAATAAGCAACCGAACCTGAATGATTTCTATCAAAGATGCAAGTGAAAAAGTAATGAAGACACTCAAAGTCAACCAAGTTGCTTAGGATGATGCCTCAAGATTCTTATGATTTCTCCTTTGGAACTTTAGTAGATTGATTAGGATGTGCTCTCAACAATAGGTTCCTGATAGGAGAGGGTGTAAGGCTTGGTTTGACTCTAAATGTGATCACTCCTTCACTTATGCAATCCTAGACACGGGGTGCATAGGTACAACCGGCCCGGCGTCCGTGTGGGAATCCACGGCTCGCGGGGACTTACGGAGGTCCCTGGTGTGATTTCCTAGTCGGCCCCAAGGAATATGGAGATAAGAGGTCCGCACACCAAGGTAGGAAAATGCAATCTAATGTATGAAACTATGCATGAACCTATGCGCACCGGAGTGCATGCAAGTTCTAACCTAGAATCTAGCAAACAAGTATGCAAACAATGAATATGGATAAGCAAAATAAAGGGGGAGGAGACCAGATATCACCTAAGTAAGAATATCACAGCAGAAACTATGGAACTAAAATGCACCTCGGGATGCGTACCTATCTGGAGTATGTAACGGTCTAGGGGACCTACGTCAGAATTATGTGACGGTCGAAGACCAAACCGTCAGAAGAAGTGTAACGCAGGGACAGGAGACCGTCAGAGGAGGCAGAGAACCAGAAACAACAGGGAAATAAATGGGAAACCCGGGGAAAACCAAACAAGGAAATGATCGCAGGTTTAACAAAGATCAAAAAGCATGATTGGCACAAGTTGTCCCACCGTGATCGCCAAAAAATTATCTGTTGATTTGTTTACTTCCTTTTTTGTTTGTGTGATGTGACGAATGATAAATATGATAAGCAAATCACAATGATCTCAATCAACCTATGAACATGTGAACCATGAACCTAGGCAATCAGAATAAGCTCTAGCATGGGCGATGCTATCTCAAAACTAAACTAAAGAAGGCAAAGAAAAACACACGCCGAAGCGTGGAGAAATGGAATAAATAAAACACACCACGTGGGTGGAACAAGCAAAGGAAATAAGAGATGTGAGAGAGAAAACCAATGCCCAATACTAAGGAAGAACGTGATCGCCACTAAGGTAGTAAAACAAGCCAAAGACCTGATCAATACCTTAGAAATAGGAGGATGATGCACCCGCCCACGGAAGAGAGAAACCAATGAAATCTGCAGATCTGCTGAATGTAACGGTCCAGCACCTGTGCGTCACAGGATCGTGACGGCCTCCCGATAAACCGTTAGAGTAACCTGACGCGCCTGATCAAGACCGTCAGAAAACCTGCAGAATCAACTTATGAATTCTTCGAACTCCAAACCTTCCAGCCGGCTAGAAAGCTTGGGCCTCGTCTAATGAACTCTGTAAACCTGCCAAAGAACGTGAAACACAAGAAAGCAACCCCAAATTAGCCCTTCAAACAAGTGTAGTATCAATAATCAAAGAACTTAAGATCATTCAAAAGGAAAGGGGAATACCGGGGAAGTTTGGTTTTTTAACCCCTCTGGGCGTTTTAAAACGTGGGAAGGATGTTGAGATGATGAAAACAGATGATAGAACGTGGAGAAAGGAGTGGGACAATGCTATGATGAGAGGAGGAAGGGAGGAACACAAGTATGCAAGCTATGAACTTTAAAACCCAAAACCGAAGTACTCCCTTGACTGTGATGCAGATGGACGTAGAAACAAGCTCCTCTTGGATGGATGTGGCTCCAGAATGCGGCAGCACTTCGACGTAAACTCCAGATTTCTCCTCTCTAGGCCATGAAGTCAAGGGTTCTATTTATAGACCCTCCAACTCTCCGGTCGAGCAGAGGATAATCCAGCAAGAAAGGAGGATAACTCTTAGCAAACTCTTGAAGATAATACTCCCAAGAGTCCATAGAAACAAACCGAAGGTTCTGAGGATCAGATTTGGAAGAGAAATCACAAGATCAAACTCTCAATTCGACCACGGAGTGGCAGAGAAAAGACCAGACCAGCCAGGACTCTCTGTTGGATGTAACGACTGCACGATAGACCGTCACAGGCATGTAACGCCTCATGGGGAGACCGTCACACTAACCTTATCCTCAAGGGGATAAGATGAACGGGAAGAAGTTCTAAACAGTTGGACTCTGCATGAATGTGACGGCCATGGGTGGACGCGTTACAATGATATAACGGCCGCACGACAGACCGTTAGAATCAACGATAGGCAAAAGGATAAGATTGAAAAAAAGGCCTTAAGCCGTAGGACTCCTCAAGATGTAACGGCCCAATGCTAATGCGTTAGAAGAACGTAACGTCTCTGTGGTGGACCGTTAGAGACAAATAAGGATCAAAAATGATAAGAGCTTGCTAAGCTTCATCCAATGAAAGCGCCGAGGAAACCAGACTCAACCAAGAGGATCAGACCCATGAAATAAACCTCGAACTGATTAAGAAGGTTCACTGAGAGGGAACAACTCGGAGCATCATGTGGAATGAACAAAGAGATGACCCAACTTATTGGTCATAAAACGGGTGTCAACAGTAATAAGTTGAAAGTTTAGTTCCAAGACCTAAAGGTGTGGTAATAGCTAGGTCTGATGGTAAAGGAACTGATGACACTGGCAAGGTTTTTGTAAAAGCAGTAGATATAAAGGAATGAGAAGCACCAATATCAAATAACACGAATGCCGGAGGGGAATAGATTTGAATGGTACCT
Source organism: Amorphophallus konjac (assembly GCA_022559845.1). Lineage (NCBI taxonomy): Eukaryota > Viridiplantae > Streptophyta > Magnoliopsida > Alismatales > Araceae > Amorphophallus > Amorphophallus konjac. The sequence continues at coordinate 218,044,008 of CM040118.1, forward strand.
TCCATTAGCCCATCATTCTTGGGTGCTTCATCATCGTCTAGTACAGCGTTAAGACGCGCCTATCGCTTGCGTCCACCACTAGAAGATTGGTCTTTCATAAGGGGGCAATCCGGCATGCGGTGCTCCTGGCTACCACATCGCAAACACGGCCCTAGGCGTTTCCAGCATTCCTTGGCCGCATGGCCGAATTTCTCACAGAATGTACAAGCCGCCATGACTTTCTTATCTTATTCTTTCACCTATTTGTTCTAGTGGTAGCCACTACCATTCCTGTTCCGGGATCTCTTCTTGTTGTCCCGAGAGTTGTAAGTGATGCTGAACTTTTCCTCTTTCCTTCCTCGCCGATCAGACTTTCGGCTCGGCTCCTCCCCTTTGCCTTTAAGTTTGTCAACCTTTTCCAAGGTTCGTTTACACAAGTGTGCCCGTTGGACCATCTCTACGTAGGTCCGAATATTTTATGGGCCAAGTTGCTGAATGAAGATGGGACGTAGCCCGTCAATGAAGCGATTGGCCTTTAGAAGGTCAGTGCTCACTAAATGTTGAGCGTATGGTGCCAAGTGAGAAAATTGTAGTTCATATTCCGCTATCGACATCATGCCCTGACATAGCGACGTGAATTCTGCCGCCTTCCTCTCCTTGACATGTTTAGAGAAATATTTGGCTCAGAAGAGAACAAGAAATCCCTCCCAAGTGTGTGGAGCATTCGGAGGCGGTGCCGAAATAGACTTCCACCAAATCCGTGCATTTTTTGTTGAGCTGGAACGTGGCAAGACGAACCTTTTCTTGACTGGTGCATTGCATGACGTCAAATATCCGGTTCATCTCGTCGATCCAACTCACTACTTCATCCGGGTTAGAAGAGCCATTAAATCACGGAGGATTTAAATTCTGGAAATTACCGTGCAAGATACCCGCGCCAGCCCTGGCACCAGCTTGGGCCACGGTTTGCAGGGCTTGGGTAAGACCCGCAACAATTAGCTGCATCTCATCCCACTTCACACGATGAGCCATCGAGAATCAAAGTACCTGAGAAAGTGGACATTCGATTTTTTTCCTTAGGATCGGGAAGATTTACCCTAAGATAATTTCTATAAACTATCTCGCCCTGGGTTCTACCCAATTCTCACATGGATTTAGAATTTCTTCCTAATTCAAAGGTATGGGTCCTTAACCTTGGACTTTAGCCTATGACATGATATTTTCCTAGGACTTTCTTAGGCCTAGGCTCTAATAACTATCACGCCCCGAGCTTTTTAATACAGCGGAAGGGATTTCAGGAACGTGAACAGCCAGCATGGTAAGCCTCTTGCAAGTAAGAAAAATCAGAGTGCAAGACAATTACACAAAGGTAATCGCACAAATAAACTTTCTCAAAACTCCAATTTTATTTCATCAATAATCAAAAGTAGACAAGAGCAATAGTGTTTGACAACCTTCCATCATTCGACTCAAGAAATCAAAAATTACAATGGGACTCCACTAGATACTAGATAACTAGGCTTCTCTTATTCCAATAGACCTTCAATCGCTCTCGGACCCGCTACTTGCATAATATGAATCCGACTCACTAGCATTTCCTGAAAAGATGAGAAAATAGGTATAAGCATACATGCCCAATAGGTATCTTTGTATCAACATGAAGGCATTATTTAAGTGATTAATGCTTTAGCTCTAGAATTAAGGAAAACTGAGAATGCGATAAATCAAAACATCAAAGAATGTAGAATCATGATGTATCTGAGCAAATAAACATGATCGGGTATATGAGCAAGTAAGATTTAATCACGTAGATGTAAGTTGGCCTTTCATGAACAAGAATGTACGAGCATGTAACTAGAAAGTACTTACACAACCATGTAAAGGCTATGTACTAGAATGTCCTTAACAAGCATGCAATTTCCATAACAAGCCTCGTGGTGTTTAACTCATTTATAAGAGAAAGTACTCCCAGCGCAATGCGACGCCGGTATCATCGTGCCCCATTGTTTATAGCACGTTTCCGACCATCGGCCGTTGGTGCTAGCATGGAGCCCTTGGACACAATCTGTGCCCGGTCTTGCATCTTCAAGTTATAAATCCAGCAACTTCCACGAGATATAACAATAATTTTGGCCAATATTTCAATTCCAAATAATGAGTCTCATGACCAAGTGATCAAGGTATAGAACATACCAAACTTGACATGAGATATCAAAGAAGACTTAAAAGAATATCATACCCCGGCGGCATTTCGACAGCATAACGGTACATTCATTAAGTTTCATATCTTAATATTGACTTATTAAACATGTGTTGAGACTCCAGATAATCCAAAGACCATCTATGAACTCAAAAAAACCAACCCCAAAGGTCAAACCTCGGGTTAGACATGTTTCAGAGATAAAGCGGTCGTTTACTGGACCATTTCATGCAGAAAGCGGTCAGAGTCTAGACCGTTTCATAATTAGAGTCGACGCATAAAAACTTTTTGGAGTTTAGCGGTCTAGTGAATGGCCGCTTGGTATCCTTTAGCGGTCGTCCATAGGGCCGCTAAGGTCCAGCACACAACAAACACCGGTAAAGTGCTTTCTAGATAAGTGATTTTGATGGTACAATCAGCTCGACGTCCTAGTGGGAATCCCAGGCTCACGGAGTTTTACGGAGGCCTTGAAACATAATCCCCTAGTCCGATAGACGGAATATCCAGTGGAGAGTTTCATAAGTTCAAGAAAGTGTGCCTATAAGTGCAAAGTATAACTAATGATCGCATACCGGAGTAAACGCCATGTACTTATGAAAATGACTCAAGAGATGAGAGTGAAACGGTGAAAACACTCGGTTAAACCATGATAATAGCACCACATAAATCTCCTTGATAACTTGGAAATCATTTAACTACAAAATTATAACCTTTATGCATGAAATTATATGATAAGGAAAATAATGTTCAAAATCATGCTCATGCTGAAACAGGGTGTTGAACAGGAAAATAGACATAATTTTTGGTGCAAAGTAACATAATAGAGTTACAATGGGTAAAAATTCAACTAAGTTCGGGCTAGTTCTCAGAACCGTAAAGCGGTCTAAGCGGGACTGTTTGCCCCAGTCAAGCGCTCCATCGAGGGGGCGCTAGATAAGTCTGGCGGTCCTGTGATAACCGTTTCTATCTATCTGACAGAAAACTGAAAAAAATAGTAAAATAAACTCTGATCTAGAGCATGTTATGCATTGAAATCAATGAGAACCTAGTGTAAAACATGATAGAACGAGAATAGGTCAAGAATATGCATGGATTTGTCTATAATGAATAAAATATTTTCTTTTAACTCAATTAGGGCTAAGATTCATGCATGGAGATTACACTAAATGCACAGTCCCAATAAAACATAAAATTCTCTATGTACAGTACATGAAAACGACTGAAATCAGAGGGCTTTTATTCCTAACATCACGTTTAAGCCAATCATGAGATAACCTACCTCCGATCTGGGCTTTAGACTTCCAATTTTTGGCAGGAACCTGACCCTAGTTCTACTCATCCAGAACCGAACCAGCTACTTCGTGGCCTTCTAACATCTGATCCTCTTCACCTATGACCATGAACTTTTGAGGGTAAGAAGATGGTACTGAAAGGAACATTTTGTTGTAAAGAACCCCTATCTAATTACCTTGTTTAGGCTTCCTACTTTGCTGATCAATCTGGCCCGGTCGCATAATTTCTTGAAATTCTTCTATCGAAGCAGCAACATTGAATGCCTCTATCTTTCTGGTGGCTTGATCTCCTTAGATGAAATTTGGAGGATAGTTAGACCTTAGTATGATGAATAAAATATTCTAAAGAACATATCTCTAATTCATCCTCCTTACCTTAGTTCCACGCGAGCCAAAAGTAAGGGTCGCACAGGTTGGCTTTGGGTCTATTTATAGGGTTAACTAGGGTTTTAGGGATTTGTATGAACTTAGAGTCCTGATTAGGTCACCAATTCGATCCTCGAGCACTCTAGAGTCTTCTAGCCAATAGATTTCATCAATCCCAGAGGATTTAGACTGAAGAAAATGGAGTTGTTGTGCGATCCAAACTGCTCGCGCTCGGACTCTTAAGAAGCGGTCCAGGCAGGACCGTTTCTTATCCCAAGCAATCGCGCGATAGACCGCTTTTGGTCTTGGGTGCCGAATTTGATTGAGTTTAAACTCTTTCTATTATTTATCCGTTTATTTATCCAATACGGGGGTAATTATCCCTATAAATTTTATAAATATACTAATTTAAGCTTCTAGAATATGGTCCAAACCTTATGGGCTTGGTTTTAGGTCATGTTGGTCTTATTTAAAAGGCCAGGTTAATTAATAAATTTGGGTCTTGGTTTTAAATTAACCCAAATTTTTTTAATAATCCATTTATCTCCAGAATATCTTAGAAAATCTAAATAAATTCTTGAAATTTCTAAAATTTCATATACAAAATTTTTGGGGTATTACATGTCATGAGAGAACCGATGAGTTCTTCTACTGTGGTAGTTGCTAGGTTCCTAGACTCTTACATAACCGTGACCTTGATGTGCCAAACTGGTGTTAGGGACTAAGAATTTTTCTAACAAGTTCGTACTCACTGTAAACCTTACCTAGACACCTAAGCTATTAGTGAGTACCATCAGTCTGGCGTACATCTCAGATATAGACTCATCAGTTTTCATCTTAAACGCTTCATATTCTGAGACTAGCATATTAGCCTTGGTCTCTCTAATCTGAGACGTTCCCTCATAGATTACCTCCAGCTTGTCCCACATTTCCTTGGCTGTGGAACATGAGGAAACTCTTGAAATTTTAGTAGGGTGAAGAGCACACTGCATAGCATTTAGAGCGCTCCAGTTCAATGTAGACCTACGGATCTGCTCCCTGGTCCAGACCACCTCATCCTCAGGGAGCTCAAAAGGTCCTTTACTAACAACCTTCCAAATTTCATAATCCTTCGCTCGAAGGAAGACCTGCATACAAATCTTCCAGTAAGCATAGTTGTTCCCGTCAAAGAATGGCGGCTTACTGGTGGAATGACCGTCAGTAGTTAGACCTTTAGCATCCATTTCAACAAATCTCTCCAGGATGTTAACCCTTAGAGAGAGTTAGGCTCCGATACCACGTGATGTGTGAATGGATGAACGAGTGATGTAGAGGGGGGGTGAATAGATCTACCCCAATTTTATAATCTACAGTAGTTAATAACAATGCGGAATTAAAAGAAACTAATGTGAATAGAACCACTAAAAATAGTTTGAATTAACAACAATGGAATCTGCTATGGAATAGTTGTCAATCACTGAAAACTTCAAAACCAATAGATCAATCAACTCAGTATAGTACCTGGCGGAGGTTTGATTAGAAAATCACCTCGCACATAGGTGAGTTTTCCAGATAGACGTATTCTATCCTTCTGACTGAGCCATTTCTATATACCACTGAGTTACCGATCACATATAAGATATAAGATGGTAAATCTACTGAACGATTCAAGATAATGTCAACTTATGATGAATTAGCATAGAAAATTCAGAAGACAGTCAAACAACCAGGTTGGGTACACGGGCGTAAGCAACAGATGAATATATTGAAAGCATTAATGACTTGCAGTAGATGATCCTAGGCATTCATCTAGTTGTAGTAAAGGAGATGTGCAATCACACAGAAGATAGATCAATTTTTAAGGTGGTTCGATCTCGAGCTTGAGATCTACGTCCACCCCATACTCAACTGAGTAAGGCTTATGCTTCCAAACAGCTTGAACTCTGCTGATCCACAGCTTCGGGGATGAAATCCTTATAAACAGCTGAGCCTCACAGCTTGCTTTCCTACTGAGCAACACAGCTTGCTGTCCGAGGATCACACCTCGCCGCTGAGCACCACAGCTTGCTCCACTAATACACAGCTTGTAGTAATTTCAAAAAGAAAACTAAAGAGGCAATGAAAAATAATAACAGAAAGAATAAACTATAGCTCCACTGGAGCGATCTGACTCTGGATCTAATCAAGAATTCAGGACAATACTCTTCTGCTCAATCTCACTTCTCTCTCTCAGACAGAGTTACGACACTCCATTTTCTTCTTACTCTCTACAACAGACTCTTTCACTCTCGAACTCTTCGCATACTCTTCTCTCTCGACCTCCGAAACTCTCTTGCTTTTCAGCTCTTTTCTCCTCTTCTGATCAGCTTCTCTCGCATTCACCCTTTTTGTAATTTGACTACTCGATCCCCTTTTATACAGGAGAGCGCGAGTCTGTGGTCCCACGAGCTTTTCAAATTTTGGGCGCGTGGAAGACACACTCTCGCCCAATAATTTTATCCATAATGCGCACTTCGAGGGCCCACGTGTCAGGAGTAGAAAATAAGACGATCCCCGTGATCGGATGTTAGTTCAGCTTCCCACCTTGGATCACGTGCGCTTAATTCGCTTCACTTTAAATTCCACGTGAGAGTAATGCGGTCCGCCTTTATGCAACCCAGGTGTTCGAGCATGGATCTGGGCTGTTTCTTCCTTTCTGTCCAAAACAGAATCAAAGATTTATGAGACTTCTGAAGCATGTAATAATTATTAGTAAATGCAGTTTTAGATGCTTCACAAGGTCAGCCAATTCATATAAGTGTGCACAAGTTTCTTCAAGAGCATCGATGCATAAATGAGATACATTAGCCTGTATAGATAACACATACAGCAGGTTAGAATAGATACATCGACCTTAGAGTTATACAGGTAGACCTTATTTGCCAGACAAACTGACTCTGTAATGAAGGTGCATCAACATGTCTTTATTGTGAATGCACAAGGTGCATCGACCTTGCGAGTGATGACTTACTAGCATCGACCTTTCTATAACATATGTTGACCTATGCTGTAGTCTCTAGTTCACTAGCATCGACCTTTCTATAACATATGTTGACTTATGCTATAGTCACTAGTTCACTAGCATCTTTCTATGACATGCATCAACTTTTCTCTAGAATCCAAATATGCACTGACCTTATGGAGTAATACTTCTACATATGGACCGACCTTCTGGTGCAATACTTCTACATATGCACCGACCTTCTGGTGCAATACTTCTATATATTTGCACCGACCTTCTGGTGCAAGACTTCTGCAAATGCACCGACCTTCAAGACTGGAATGAATGTATGCATCGACCTGATAGACTATAAAGTGAATGTGCACCGACCTTATAGTGCAGGATTTCTTCATGTGTGCCGACCTTATAGACTTATATGCAAATGTGCACCGACCTTTCAATGCAACAATTCTGCACATGCATAGACCTTCAGAACAGAAGTGGATATATGCACCGACCTTATAGACTTATATGTAAATGTGCACCGACCTTTCAATGCAACAATATGAATATGCATCGACCTTGTTATGAACAAGAACTTATTCTGACTAAAGTAAAGACTTTAAAATACTAGTGTTGCCAAAGTCAAATTTAGGTCAAACACACTATTGCCAGCATCAAAACTAGACATCAAATCCAGAGGAGACTCAACATTTACTTGCTATAATGGGTAGCGGGCTAATGGCATTTGCGCCAGGCTGGACAGGGTTCTCTTCAATGGTGAATGGGCTATCTCCTGCCCGATGATTTCTGTGCATCATATCTCCTGGGCCTACAGTGACCATTGCCCTCTGTTATTGTCTATGCACACTGAAGCCCAGCGGCCGCCTTCTAGGTTTTGTTTTCAGCAAATGTGGAAGATGCATGCTCAATTTCTTAGTGACTCTCACGCGACCTGGGACGCTGCTCCATCTTCTTCCTTCCCACTGATTGCTATGACCCTCAAGCTTAAACACATGAAAGCATTCTATAGGGAATGGAATCATAATATCTTCAAAAATGTTTTTGCCAATGTGTAGGTTGTTGAAGACTCCTTCTCCGTGGCGCAAGAGGCCTTTGACAACAGTCCTTCTGATGCGCATCTAACGGCCTTTTTGGCTGCTAAGGATGATTTGGACCAGGTCCACATCAAAGAAGAAATGTTCTGGAGGCAAAAATCCAGGAGCAAGTGGCTTAAGGAAGGTGATAGGAATACTAAATTCTTCCATGGTTATGCCTTATCTCATCGGAGGCGTGCCACTATTACGGAGTTGCGTGGCGATGATGGTTCCATTGTGGACCGGGAGGACGCTATTGCTGACATGATGGTGTCTTATTTCTCAGCGGTCTTCACCTCTTCTCCGTAGCATATTCATCCGGAGGTATTGGCTTCCATCCCGTCAGTTCTGGATGAACATCATAATGCCATGCTTCGTGTTGTGCCTCCCTGTGAGGAAATTAAAAAAGTCATCATCGACATGTCTCCCGATAGCGCACCTGGCTCGGATGGGTTCACAGGCTACTTCTTCCAGGCTTGTTGGGACTTCATTGAAGGAGATGTAGTGGCGGCTATCCAAGCTTTCTTCTTGGGATATTTACTTCCTTGTTGCTTCACATCCTCTGTCATTGTCTTAATCCCCAAGGTGGATATTTCGAGGACATGTGCTGACTTCTGTCCTATCAGCCTATGTAATTTTATCTATAAGGTCATCTCTCATGTTCTTAGTGATCGGCTGGCCCGTGTCCTCCCTCTCTTGTTATCGGAGGAACAAGGTGCATTTGTGAAGGGCGGATTTATTATTGAGAATATTTCTCTGGCTCGGGAGATGGTCCAGCATCTTGGCAACAAATGCAGAGGTAGGAATGTTATAATCAAGCTTGATATGGCTAAGGCATACGACTGCATGGAATGGGACTTCCTCTTTGTGGTCCTTCGCAAGTTTGGGTTTGACCTATCTGTGATATCTATTATCGAACCACTTCTTACTAATTGTTGGTTTTCAGTCCTCATTAATGGGAGATCTCATGGCTTCTTTATGTCTAGCAGGGGCCTTTGTCAAGGCGATCCTATTGCCCCTGCACTCTTCATTTTGGCGGAAGAAGCACTCAGCCGCGGCCTGCCCGTACTGTTTCATCACAGTAGAGGGGGTTGTTTCCAAACCTTTAGGAGGTGCCCCACTGTATCTCGCTTGCTCTTCACCGATGATACCTTAATCTTCTCCAATGGTTCAGTCCGCCACCTGAGGGTTCTTATGAGGTTTCTTAAGAAGTATGAGGTCACTTTAGGCGAGCTCATTAATACGTCCAAGAGCTCCTTCGTTGTCGGTCATGATGCTCCGATCTCTCTCGGCAGGTCCATTGGTGATGTCACGGGATTCAGGAAGGCTACTCTCCCGTTCACTTATTTAAGGATTCCTCTTTATTCGAGGCGCCAAAAACTGGTCCACTTCTCTTATATACTATCTAAAGTTGTGGGCAAGCTGTAGGCTTGGAAATCAGGTTTCTTGTCCATGGGAGGCTGCCTCATTCTCATCCACCATGTTCTCTCAGCTTTGCCAATTTATACTTTATCATCTACTGCCATTCCAAAAGCTATTTTCAAAGCATTTCATAGGCTTTTGGCTAACTTCTTCTGGGGTTCTTATGAGGGCTCTCTCAAGAAGCATTGGAAGTCATGGGGCGTCATCTCCCACCCCAAAGAATGTGGTAGCCTGGGGGTTCTTAACCTCCACTCCTTGCAGATCGCTATGAGGACCAAATTATTGTGGAAAGCTATCACTACCCACTCTCTTTGGGCTTCATTATTTCGAGCGAAGTACCTCCATTTTGAGCATTTTCCTACTACATCCTTTTGTCATTCTCATCCGACCGACATGGCTCTTTGGCGGCTGGCAGTCGGCTTCATTCATGTGAACCACAAAGTGTTCATTTCGAAGGACGACTCCCGTGCCTCTTTTTGGTTGGATGTCTGGGCAGGGGCAGTTCCTTTGAAAGACTTTTTGCCTCCTCAAGTTTGGAATGATATGCCGGATAAACTATGTTCAGTTCAGCATGCCATATCTGGCCGTTCTGCTAAAAGTCTTGCGGCTACATGTCGATTCTGCCCCCCGGGACTTCTTGATTAGGCTTTAGCTTCAATCAGCCAGCACGATAAGTGGATATGGACCCTAAACCTTGATGGCATATTTTCCTCAAAATCTATTCGCAACCTCCTCTCACCGATGGTATGTCCTAGATGGGCATTGTTGTGGAATCAACACATTCCTATTAAGTGGTCGGTGCTCACATGGCGTCTCATTCTTGGTTGCCTCCCAACTGATGATATCATTATGGCTTGTGGCGTTCCTCTATGCTCCAAGTGCAGCTACTGCCCATCTTACCTGGTTGAGAGCTGTCTTCATTTATTTTTTCATGGTAACATTGCTATGGAAGTGTGGTCAGCACTGTTCGACTTCTTGCACTTTAACAATTCATCAGCCACCTCCTTTGCTTTGGCCATTACAGATTACTTTGCTGGTCTGCACCTCACCACCTTGGCCGGTAGCTTCTCTATAAGGCAGCTCTATTGGAGATTTGGTACAACAGGAATACAACTCGGTTTGATGGTCAGCCCATGAATGCACGTCAAAATTTATGCATGGTCATTCAGGCATTCTGTTCTATTGCCCACTTACAACAGTTTAAAGGGAGGAATCTCCTCCCAGTTCAGCGCCACTTTTTTGGCTCTTGGGCCATCCCTATCATGGTGCCATAGCCGGTTCCTCCTAGGCTCATCCGCTGGTTTCCCCCTCCCTCAGGCTGGCTTAAGCTAAACGTCGATGGTGCCTTCAAATGCGGAATCAATGCAGCGGGGGGTGGTGGGGTCCTTCGGGATTCATTTGGTCACATGGTCATTGCATTTGCTACTGCCTACCCTCACGTTGAAGTCCCGCGATCAATGACACCCAAGAGGGGGGGTGAATTAGGTGTTTACCAATTTTAAGAAAACTTTTGGCCTTTTAAAATATGTGATATAATGCTAATCAAGAGGTTCAAAACTGTTTGATCACCAATCGGATTTATTAAACTTAATTGATGAAGATATGGATTAAGCAAGATATATGTAGATAAATCCGGAACAATAATTTACACTAACACTCATATAGAATGGAGGTATAGGAAATGGATCAAACCATACAATACAAACCACACTGCACATCAATTTTTAAGGTGGTTCAGATGCAACGACGGTAATCCTATGTCCACCCCTCACCAAACCCAGTGAGGCTTCACTCGGGGATAAATCCCCAAACGGAGACGATGCTCCAACCACACACGCAGGACGACGCCTGCACACACACACGGGGATGTGCCCCAATACACACACACACGGAGATGAGGTCTCCAACACGATCCAACAAGCAGATCACCAACACAAACACCCGCTGCTACAAGTGCAACAATCCACACACACGAGACCGAACGGATCTAAAAGATCCACACACACACAAACGCAGATCTAGGAAGATCAACACACACACACGAATGAAATACGACACACACACACACGACCACTGATCCAACAACGATCCATACACACACGAGTTTGTAGTTTATAAGAAACACAAATTTGAAACAAAAAGCACAAGACACCAAATCAAATAAACCACAGTTTAGAATGCTCCTGATTTAGGCTACCCCTGAGTGTATGATGCAGATCTTGCGTTGATTCCTTCTTTGCTTGAATGGCTTTGGATGGGTTCTGAAAACCTTGTTCTTTCACCCTTTGGTAGTCTTCCCTTGATCTCTTGCTTGCTTACTTGCTTCTTCCCTTCTTCCTCCTTGGATGGCCTCCCCTTGATCTTCCTTGAATGCTTGCTTGCTTCTTCACTCCCTTGGAGGTTGCTAGCTTCAGATTTGGCTTCAAACACCTTAGAGATGGATGAAGATCTTGCTGCATGAGGTACTGTTCATGGAGCTACAACATCCTCTCCTTCCTCCTTGGATAGCCTCCTCTTGATCTCACTTGAAGCCCTCTTGGATTGTTAGGGTTTCTAACCCTCTTGTGTGTATTTTATAGACTTTGAATGGTCCATAGACATACCCCAGACCAGATCCATAATCCATGGGAGATTGGGTGACTTTAGGATTAAACAAATGGGAAGAAAGACCTCTCCTCGAGCTTAAAATAAAAGTCAACAAAAGGGAGCCTCGGGGCTGGCGGTCGACCGGCGGCACTGGGTGGTCGACCGGGACTATCTGCAGACAGAACCTTTTGGTTCTGGCAAAACCGGTCGACCGGACGCCTAGGGGCGGTCGAGCGCTACTGAGATTTTTGTAACTTTTTCATCCCTGGAAATTTAGGTCCACCGGACCTTGTCCTCAGGTCGACTGAACAGTGAAGATCCTGTAAAAACAAGTTGTTAGCCTAGCAAAACATGTCCATAAGTCAAGAGCTTCATGTCCTCATCAATTTCATGCATTTTGGGTTTGGATTAACTTAGCTTATGCATATGGAAGGTTCAAGGCAAATGAGCACTTGTCATTACATGAAATTGTCTTAAACAAGTTCAATGCTCACTCGTCCCTATAATCAAATTTTTTTTTTGGGGGCTCCACCCCTAGAAACCCGTGCAAGGGACGCTACCCCCTTGATCTGACCGCGCAGGTCGATCCGCGTGCGAGGGCGCACGATGGCAGGTTTTGCAAGGGCTTGAAACCTCATGAACTAGGTGCATATGAACACTTTGAAACACACATGTTCTGAGGTAAGGATCAAGTTCCGGGCTAAGATTCAAGAGATAAAACTCAATCATCCCAAGTAAATTATTCATGAAATAACCTCATGGAACACCCAATAACAAGGAGTGTATAATAGGGTAAGAGCCTTACCAATGGTTCTTGACAGTACATGACATATACCACCTGTTTTGGATTGTAGAGGAGCAGGGTGCTTATCCACACGTTTGGTTCACCAAGTGACTGCCATGAGTTTAATCCTACAAGCAAGATAGTCAGAGTTAATACCATGCTTGTTCACATTAAAGAGGTTATGAAACCTCTTGCCTCTTGTAAAACCAACATATGCAAACCAAGGATCAAGACCATGTAACCATTGCCGTTTGCCATCTCAACCATACATAGATAACAAGAGCATGAGCAAATAACCACAAGTTTAGTTATCATCACTTAATCACACATTAAGTTTAGTTATCATCAAAGCCATAACTTAACAATCACAACAATCATCAAAACCATAACTCAACACATGTTGCCTTCCAGCCTTGATGCTGAAGCCCTAGCCCTCTAGGATGGCATCTCTCTTTGCTGTGATCATGGCATCCGTTCTGTTGCGGTTGAGACTGACTTTCTTTTGGTGGCACAGATTGCCAACGGTCGATTCTCTTGCCCCTGGAGGCTGAACTTTGTTATGTATGATGTGGCTGTCAAGCTATGGTCTATGCAACTTTCCATTACTCATGTGTATAGGGAAGCCAATCAAGTGGCGGACATGCTGGCTGGTTATGGCTGTCTTTTGTCGTCTCCTTCTTGTTGGACTTCTTGGGCTGAGCTTCCAACTGTTGTTAAAGGCCCTTATCGCCTTGATAAGATAAGGTGCCCTTCTCTCAAGCCCTAGCCATCCTTTGTACTCTCTCTTTTTGATATAATTCAATGACAATTCTCCCTGTCTGGCGACTGGGGATGGAGCGCACCTTCCCTTCTTTGAAGGGCTGAACGCTCTCCCTCGTCTTGCCTTGCAGGTATTGGCCGGATTCAAAAAAAATTGTTTGTATGTAGTAGCCCTTCTCATTTTGCACTTTTCGACAAAAATCTTCAAATTCCTACAAGGATTCATTTTTGTGTGCCAAAAATAAGACCCACGAGTAACATGAAAAGTCATCAACAATAACAAAACCATATAGCTTCCCTCCAAGACTATGAGTCCTGGTAGGTCCAAATAAATCCAAATGGGGAAGTTGCAAGGGTCTTTCAATTGAAAAAATATTTTTGCATTTAACGGAGATCTTGGTTTATTTTCCTTTATTGCATGCTTCACAAATTTTATTAGATTCGAATTTTAAGTTTCACAAGCCTAAAACTAAATGTTTTTTTGACAATTTGGAGATAACATTGAGCTTGCATGTCCTAGACGACTGTGCCAAAGCCAAGCATCGTCCGAGTTATTTGCAACTAAATAAAGATTATTGCATGATGCATCATCTAAATCTATCGTATATACATTATTGTTCCTATTTCCAATAAACTTTATTTGATTTGAAATTTTATCAACAACTGAACAATGTGATGATTCAAAAATCACTTTGTAACATTTGTCACAAAGTTGGCTAATACTTAAGAGATTATGATTCAAACCACCAACTAAAAGAACACTATCAATTGAGTTTTCAAAAATTTTACCTATTTTTCCGCTTCCAATGATCTTACCTCTATCTTGTTCACCAAAAACAACTGTACCACCTTCCTTTTCATGTAGGTCTATGAAGAGATCTTTATTTCTAGTCATATGCCTGGAGCAACCATTGTCCAAGTACCACTTATTCCCTTTAGCTTTCAAGCAGACCTATAAAAAATAAGACAATTCTCAAGTTGATTTTGATATCCAAGCAACCTTGGGTCCATAGATGTTAGCTCTAGTATGTACAAATCATTTCTTAAACTTCCTAGCAAACAATTCATCATCATGTTGCATTAATTTGCATATGTACATTGCGTGTCCTGCACCTCCACAATAAAAACATGAAACTCTTCTTTTTTCAAAACTACTTTTGTTTTTGACATTCCGATAATTATTGTATGCATATGCATATGATTTTTCAATTTTTAAGTGTGTATGTGTGGATGTGTTTGGATTCAAATATGAGGTCATAGTTTATGTTCAAACACCTTTTTATTAGTGGGCACATAGCCCAATCCCTCACGCTGAAAATTGACCTTCATGCCTAGAATGTTGTCCAATTTTTTTTCCCTTGACAAACTTCTCAAGCACTTCTTTCATATCTTTTAGTTCTTTTAATTTCAGCCTCTTCCTTAGCTTGATCACACTTGATTATTTTCATGTATATTTCTTCCAATTCTTTCTTCAACCTTCCATTTTGTTCTTCTAGATTGTCTATCAGCTTATCTACATCTTGTTTCTCACTTTCCATGTAGGCAATTTCTTCCTCAAACAATTTCACTTTAGGAACTAGCAATTCATTTTCATCCTTCAGATTTTCAATTTGAGAATCTAGTTCAATACATCGTTTGCATGAGATATTAACTTGAGCAAGGTCGTGTACTTTATTTTTAAAGGTTTTATTTTTCGATTTGAATGTTTTGTATTTTTGATAAGGACTTGCATAAGCAATTTGCCATTGCTCACTAGTAAGACTTTCTGAATCAAAGTTTACCTCAGTTTGATCATCTTCTTGAGCCATCAGGCAAAGGTTCTTGACTAGCTCATCAAGCTCATCTTCCTCCTCCGACTTAGATTTACCTTCATCCTCGTCACTCCATGTTGTCTTCATAGCTTTAGGCTTCTTTGCCTTGCCCTTCTTCATCTTCTTCTGGAGTTCAGGGCATTCACCCCTTTTGTGACCTGCTGATGGGGCATCAAAGGTGATTTCCTTCACGGGTAGAGTGTATTTGTGTGTTATGGCTTGTATGAGATTGTAATTGTGTAATTTCTTTCATTTGGGCTCCTTGTAAGGCTTATATCAAGCCAATGGGCCATTTTTACTGTAAAGTCCATGGCTAGGTTGCCATTAGTAGAGTCCATTAGAAGCCTAGTTCATATTGGACCATAATAGCCATTTAAGGCCCCATTGGGCCACTCCCTCTCATGGGCTATCTAGATGGGAGAACCCATGGACCAAGCTTGGGTTGTGGATTGGGTTGGCTGGCCTTGGACCAGCCTAGGCCCAAGAGAGGCCCATGAAGGGGGCGCCCCCTCTTTTGGCCTTATTAGGCTTGGTAGGTGTGGTTTAGGTGGAGTTTGAATGGAATTAGTCTAAGTTTGAATAGAAATGGTCAAGTTAGATTAAAATATGTATTAAGTGTGTTGATTCACATTGCATCCCAGCCCTTCAATCCCCTTCCCTAGATCCTAGGGTGCACAATTGATTTGGTTGGAGTCATATATAACCTTGTATTTTCATATGAAATTCAATGGAAAAAATCAGAAAATTGTTGAGTTGTTTGAAGCTTGGTGCACCCCTCTCTCTTCCCCTGCTGTTCTTCCATCCCCAACCCCAGATCTAGAGTGTATTCTATCTTCTTTCATCCCCTCTCAACCTCCGGTGATCGTCTGTGCCGCCGCCGCCGCCGTTCGTGCCGCCATCGAGCCGCCTCTGCAGTTCTATCTTCATCCGACCATAGCAGCTTCAACGAATTGTCCGTCTCAGCCACGAGCATGGATTAATCTAAATTTTTTATGGTGTGTTCAGACCTTGAATCACAAGATCCACCTAAAGTTTCACACTAAAATTCCATCTTTTATTATTTTTACATTTTCGTCAAACCTGTCATCCCAGATCTTCCAGGTTTCTGTCAACAATGATAGAACCTCTGATTTCTCCCCCTCTGACCATCTTTTTGATTTATCCAAGCCCTCCCAATTTTACTGGGAGTTCTGTCCATCACCCTCTACCTCAACAAATTCTCTTAATTTTTTATCAGCCTTCTAGCTATTTTTAGAAATTCGTGTTTTTCCTCTGATATAAGGTCTTTAGTCAGATCCCAGATCCGACCACCCTCCACTTCAAAAATCAGAACTAATCACCACCACCTCCAAATCCAAATCCAAAAATAGTCCTATTTTTCTTGTTCAATTTCCTACAACCTTGCTGAAGAACACATCTTCAAAGTCAGACATCTACTTCACGGTCAAAGGTAATCAACAGGGAAGTTGTCTGCAGATCTGAGTCTTCGGTTACTGTACAATAGTAGCATATAAAATTCGCCAACATAAAGTACAAATCTGGTGAATTTTTATGAAGGCCACTAGATTGTAGTACTTTGAAGCAGCTTTCCAACGGCTCTGATCTCGTTGCATTCCGACACCGGTGCTGATCGCAGCGTCCGTTCTCGCCGGAGCGCGTGCTGAAATACAGAACCGGCAGATTTCCGATCGGTTTTCCGACCGGTGCCGAACGGAGCCGCCCGGCCTCCGGCCGGCGAACCAGCGTGCCGCCAGCCCGGGGAGCGCGTCTCCAAGTGTCTCAACTACAGCGGTACCACCGGGTCCCACACGGCCCCTCCGGACAGCACGTGGGCCCCACGGTCGTGAACACACGTGTAGCCGAATCAACACCCGAAGCTGCCCGTCAACCCGAATTCGGTCCTCCCGGGCCCATTTGTATAGCCCTTTACCTCCCTGCGTAGAGTGGGCATGTTCCCATTGTTGTAATTATTGTGTGTTAAGTTTCCCGGGAGTACGAATTTTTGACCGGGTCCGTCTTCCCCACGCCGAGCGCGTGGAGGTATCGTTCTCGCTCCCTACACTCGGCATTTGCTTATTTTCATATATACTTGTTTATGCCGCTGCTAGAGAGCATGCTTGAGGTCCGTTAGCTCGCTATATTATCATTCACCGCTGCTACGAGAGAGAGTGTGACCGTCCCGTGACCCGATCCGGGCACGAGAGTGTGACCCGACCACCCTAGCTCTTGCCGATTTCTCAACCGCGCACGTCCGACGCTTCCCTCGTTAAGGGACGATCGCGAGCTTGTCGTGTCCGTGTCTCGTCCCGCATCAATTTGGTATCAGAGCGAGTTTGAGTCTAGGGTGTCCAAAAAAAAGGGTGTCATTTACGTCTAGTCATTAGTCGGGTTAAGTCGAGTCTAGGATCATCATATTTCTAAAACAAAAAAAGAGTGTTTTAAATTGCATTTCATCCCGATAATTCGGTATATCAAAAGGTGTTGTCCGAACGTTAGGCTACGCCTATCGGGAAGGCCGCACACTTGCGCGAGTAACCCTCGGGTCGATTACCTCCGCCCCGTACCGGATATTGGTTTAAGTCTAGGCGCATCATTTCGCATTAGTGTGTTTGCTTTAGGCGGTGTCATCTAGTCGGTGTGTTTGCATGCCCACTCGTAGGGGTACTCAGTACTCACCCCCACCCCCACCTATGGCAGATCCCCGAGCCACTAGTCTCGATGCGTCAGTTAAGCTCGAAATGTTCCAAAATCTTATGGGACAAGTGCAAGGATTGCATACACGTCTTGATGGGTTTGACACGCAAATGGGTGATTTAAGTACCCGAATGGATAGGATGGAAGGAGTGAGTACCCGAGTGAACAGTCTAGGCACCCGCCTAGAAGAGAGGATGAAAGCCGTAGAGGATAGGGCCGCCGGGTCAAGTCAGTCCGTTCAGGGATTGATCGGGAGAGTCACCGCACTAGAGAAAGGACCAGCCGAGACACATCCGATTGCTCCAGTCCAAGCACCCGTCCCACCTACACAAGGTCAACCGGAGCTGGGTCAGCGACCCGCGACTCCAAGGGGTCACGGGGTAGCTAATAGGAGGCACGAAGTCCCCGAAGTGCATGACTATGAGTCCGATAATGAGCATCGGGGATATGGTCGTGATCGTCATCCTATACGGCGTACCCACGACCAAGATATGGATGAACCGGCCCTTCGGACCGTTCGGGCCGACCCTCCCACCTTTGACGGGTCCTTAGACCCAAAGGTCTACCTTGATTGGGAGGCTGGCATGGATCGATATTTTGAGTGGTTCGAGATATCGGACCAAAGGAAGGTCAAGTTTGCCAGGATGAAACTTTTGGGCCATGCCCAAACATATTGGAGGAACATGGAGAATCTATTGTTTCATTGTCGTGAACCTTTGATCGATACGTGGACCGAGATGAGGGAGAAGCTTAGGAAGAAGTACCTCCCTACCTCCTACCGCCAGCATCTTATAGAGATGTGGCAAAGCCTCACCCAAGGAGACCGGTCAATCTCGGATTACATCGCCGAGTTTGATGAATACTACTTGCGATGTGATGCCACGGAGGAGGATTCCCTTACCGTCTCTCAGTTTCGACGTGGTCTACGCCCGCACCTACGGTATGAGCTTCTCCGCTGCAAGGTGGACAAGCTAGAGGATGCTTACCAAGTTGCTCTCGAAATGGAGCAATTCGAGGGTGAGTTTGAGTCTATTCCCCGGTGGAGCCCCGCTCCTCCCCGTAGTGATTCCCGTGGCTCCTTAGGTTCATACCCGAGGGGACCCATGGCTCGTCCTCAGGAGCCCTCCCTTCAGGAGCACTTCGCTCCTAGACCTCGCCCTCCTCCACCCCGGGATCTATTTCCACCCTAACCACTGGCACCCGTTGCCCGTCCCCCGGCTCCTATAGCCCGTCCTCTGGCACCGGCACCCCCTCCACTATTGTCCAAGGCACATACATCTCCCCCATTGTTGCCCACACCCCCTACCCGACGGGATGATAAAGGTAAGGCCCCTTTTATAGGAGAGAGTAGTCGGTCGAGAGTGCAGTGTTTCCACTGTCACGGGTATGGCCACATTGCCAGCGAGTGCCCCGCTCGTGCCACCCTAGCCATAGGTATTGGAGAGTCTGCACCTCCCAAGCTTGAGTGTGTCAATTACGTGGCCGATGAGGCACTAGCCGATGAGTACTATGCCTTGGGGGGGGGAGAGTGGGACAGCTCTCCTGCCGCCCAGGATGCCGCCACCTAGTGGCCTTGATGCTACCACCTTAGTCTCGAGTCGTGCATGAGTCAGTGTGTTTTCTTGTGTGGTTTGTTTGTGTGGTGTGTTTCGAGTTGATTGTTGTGTGTATTGCATGGTAAGTCTGCATGAGTCCTGTGCAAGCTCGTTGTCGGTCTCTTATGAGTAAGAGGCGAGTGGACTCACTTGATGAGTATGGGATCGGTTCCACATCTATACCCGGATCAGTCACCTATAGGGACTCAGCGGTGATTCCTAGTGAGTCTTCGAGCTGTTTTCTTCCTTTTTCAGAGTGCCCCTTCGGAGTGACCACCTTTAGCCCATAGCAGTTCGCATATCGAGTATATATGGAATGAGCAGGTGCCGATCACTTGGAGTGGAGCATACCCGCGCTACTTGGCACGGTGACGGATCCGTCGGAGTACCGGAGCAGCCATACCCCTACTCGATGGGGTCAAGTTCCTCCCACCCGGGGAGAATTGATGGGGCATCAAAGGCGATTTCCTTCACGGGTAGAGTGTATTTGTGTGTTATGGCTTGTATGAGATTGTAATTGTGTAATTTCTTTCATTTGGGCTCCTTGTAAGGCTTATATCAAGCCAATGGGCTATTTGTAATGTAAAGTCCATGGCTAGGTTGCCATTAGTAGAGTCCATTAGAAGCCTAGTTCATATTGGACCATAATAGCCATTTAAGGCCCCATTGGGCCACTCCCTCTCATGGGCTATCTAGATGGGAGAACCCATGGACCAAGCTTGGGTTGTGGATTGGGTTGGCTGGCCTTGGACCAGCCTAGGCCCAAGAGAGGCCCATGAAGGGGGCGCCCCCTCTTTTGGCCTTATTAGGCTTGGTAGGTGTGGTTTAGGTGGAGTTTGAATGGAATTACTCTAAGTTTGAATAGAAATGGTCAAGTTAGATTAAAATATGTATTAAGTGTGTTGATTCACATTGCATCCCAGCCCTTCAATCCCCTTTCCTAGATCCTAGGGTGCACAATTGATTTGGTTGGAGTCATATATAACCTTCTATTTTCATATGAAATTCAATGGAAAAAATTAGAAAATTGTTGAGTTGTTTGAAGCTTGGTGCGCCCCTCTCTCTTCCCCTTCTGTTCTTCCATCCCCAACCCCAGATCTAGAGTGTATTCTATCTTCTTTCATCCCCTCTCAACCTCCGGTGATCGTCTGTGCCGCCGCCGCCGCCGTTCGTGCCACCATCGAGCCGCCTCTACAGTTCTATCTTCATCCGACCACAGTAGTTTCAACGAATTTTCCGTCTCAGCCACGAGCATGGATCGATCTGAATTTTTTATGGTGTGTTCAGCCCTTGCATCCCAAGATCCACCTAAAGTTTCACGCCACAATTCCATCTTTTAGTATTTTTACATTTTCATCAAACCTATCATCCCAGATCTTCCAGGTTTCTGTCTACAATGATAGAACCTCTGATTTCTCCCCATCCGACCATCTTTTTGATTTATCCAAGCCCTCCCAATTTTACTGGGAGTTTTGTCCATCACCCTCTACCTCAAAATATTTTCTTACTTTTTTATCAGCGTTCTAGCAATTTTTAGAAATTTGTGTTCTTCCTCTGATACAAGGTTTTTAGTCAGATCCCATATCCGACCACCCTCCACTTCAAAAATCAGAACTAATCACCACCACCTCCAAATCCAAATCCAAAAATACTCTTGGTTTTCTTGTTCAATTTCCTACAACCTTTATGAAGAACACATCTTCAAATTCGGACATCTACTTCACAGTCAAAGGCAATCAACAGGGAAGTTGTCTGCAGATCTGAGTCTTCGGTTACTGTACAACAGCAGCATATAAAATTCGCCAACACAAAGTACAAATCTGGTGAATTTTTCTGAAGGCCACTAGATTGTAGTACTTCGAAGCAGCTTTCCAACGGCTCTGATCTCGTTGCATTCCGACACCGGTGCTGATCGCAGCGTCCGTTCTCGCCGGAGCGCGTGCTGAAATACAGAACCGGCAGATTTCTGATCGGTTTTCCGACTGGTGCCGAACGGAGCCGCCCGGCCTCCGGCTGGCGAACCAGCATGCCGCCAGCCCGGGGAGCGCATCTCCAAGTGTCTCCACTACAGTGGTACCACCGAGTCCCACACGGCCCCTCCGGACAGCACGTGGGCCCCACGGTCGTGAACACGCGTGTAGTCGAATCAACACCCGAAGCTGCCCGTCAACCCGAATTCGGTCCTCCCGGGCCCATTTGTATAGCCCTTTACCTTCCTGCGTGGAGTGGGCATGTTCCCATTGCTGTAATTATTGTGTGTTAAGTTTCCCGGGAGTACGAATTTTCGGCCGGGTCCGTCTTCCCCACGCCGAGCGCGTGGAGGTATCATTCTCGCTCCCTACACTCGGCATTTGCTTATTTTTATATATACTTGTTTATGCCGCTGCTAGAGAGCATGCTTTAGGTCCGTTAGCTCGCTATATTATCATTCACCGCTGCTACAAGAGAGAGTGTGACCATCCCGTGACCCGATCCGGGCACGAGAGTGTGAGCCGACCACCCTAGCTCTTGCCGGTTTCTCAACCGCGCACGTCCAACGCTTCCCTCGTTAAGGGACGATCGCGAGCTTGTCGTGTCCGTGTCTCGTCCCGCATCACCTGCTTTCTTACATTCCTAACAAATAATTTCATCTTTCTTGCTTGTCTCACCCTTCTTCATCATTGACTTCCTCATAAACTTTTTGGGAAAACCACCCGCCATCCTTGCCTTCCTAAAATACTTCCTGGCCCTGTTGACGCCTGCAAATTGGCATCAAGAACAATAATCCACACTAAAGCTAAATAAGGGTAGTTAAAAGGAAATGGCTGGATAATGATATAAAAAGAATGATAGAAGTGTGTCGATGCAGTCTACTCAGTGTGTCGTCGCACACGTGAAGAGAACAGAGCCCATTTGGCGGCTCCCCCATGCATTGGATCACATAGCCAGAAGCGGCTCCACAATGCACTCGATCTGGCGGCCCTTTGCGGCTTTCCCATCCACATCGCCAACAAAGCCTCACCCGGTGGCTTTGCAGAGCAGAATATGGCCTCCCCTGCTCCCCATTAATGGGTCAGTAGGCACGTCAGTCGACATGTCGTTCGAGTAGTGGCAAGGCGAAGGACGCGCCACGCGTCTCTGCTCGTGCGGTGTTAAGAATAAAAGCACGCCAGTTGCCCATGCCCCATGCGGTAGACGCAGAAGAAAAAAACAACAACAAACACATCAACAAAGGTCTTCCCGGTTGCATCTGTAAAAAGAAGGAGAAGATGGAAATGAACCTCCCCCCGGCTGGCCATATTTTGAAGTCTCGGTAGCCCGAAGGTATCTGCAGAGAGAGAGAGGAGAGACGGAGAAGAGTAGGCCCATCCAATGATGGGTCTTTGCATTTTTTTTTGCTTTCTCCTCCATGCCCGACGGGGGCTATACTGATGCAATCTTTCTCTTATGAGTGAATGAAGCATGAGGGCCCGCGGTCCTACTTTATGAACATGGTTATACTTTTTTCAATCTGCACTATATTTCCTCTACTGTGTTTGCTCCCCGCCCCACTGAGTAGACGCTCCCCCTCCTATTGATAATGTGCCATCTACATGATGCTTTGATCCCGCCATGGCCGCTAGCGCCCCGGGGTTTACTCAAGCTAATGACTATGATCCCAGGTAGCAAAACCGCCCGAAACCTTCGTTGTTTTCTTCTGTTCGTCCACCCGGAGCTTCTGGTCACCGGGGACGCCTTGATCGGTCGAGGAATGTCCTTTCCTAACTCTTATGTTCAGAAGATGCTCCAGGGGCAGATGAGACTGATCTGGCGCACTACATAACCGCCGTACCACCTTTTCCCATTGGTTTAGTTTCTTTAGCACTCGGGCCGCCAAGTCAAATGGGTATGCGCCCCAGGCCATTAGATCAAGGGGGCTAACGCCCCCTTTTTGAATAGCCGCCTGGTTACCACTCCCCCTTTGGGCCGCCAGATGGAGGGCACACCACTGCCAAGCCCGCTGTGTCACCCTTCCCCTCTTAATCCCAGTGTCCCATCAGATTTCGATTTCGTTTGGGTTAATCCCAGTTTCGATAGGGGTTTAACAGTATGACCCTTGGTCGACAAGAGGGATATAAATGTTTTGATTTATACCGCCCATTTCCCTGGGAGCTTGTGAGGAGACCGCTACGGATGTTGCCGCTTTCACGCACATCCTTGTTATTACAGGACTGTCTCAGATTCTCCGTGGACGACCACCCTCTTTGCACCCCCCAAACACTCCGGGTCTAGGGGAGGTGTTGCCAGATTTTTGTCAGAACATTTGGACAAATTGCAAGATCAGTGATAAAAATGATGAATCTAATAAGCGATGTGTTGTGCCCCTTGTGCTTTGATGATAATGTGGTGTTTTAATGATAGCAACATGAATGAGTCACCATATTGTTTTGCTAAGAACATCACATTGAATGATAGCAACATGAATGCATATGTCTGATATATTCTCTGGAGAATGCTTGAGTATGTTATATCTGATCTATTTTGTGGAGAATGCATGAGTGTGCTAAATCATGCAGTGTTCCATACTAAGTGCATAATGTGTTTTGTGCTTGAATTAAGATTGGTGCATTGCTTCTTCTGTGCGTATATTGCTTCTTTTGTGCATATACTGCATCGGTGCACTTAGATGGGTCGACCCCGCTTCCTTGATGGGTCGACTCCCTCATAACACAAGTCTATACATCTGTCCATCTTATTTAGTGTCTCATGCAGCGTCATCGCAGTTGAGTGGAAGTCTGTACAGCCCAAGTCTGTACAATGCATTATGTGCTTCATGCAAGTCTATACATTCGTTTGTCTTGCATCATTCATCAAGTCTGTACAGCCTTGTCTTTGGCAAGTCTGCACATCGTGAAGTCCATACATTCAGATGAACTTAGAATTTGACGACCACCAGAAGTGGCGTCACTTTTGAATCAAACGCCTAGGAAGAAGGCGTCTTTTACGTTGTACATACTTTGATGCCATAGCCAAGTCTATTCACTCGCTAGTGTGCATATGCATAGTCTGTACATTGCCCTCATGCATACACAAGCATCCAAGTCTGTACAGAGTCATTTGCATTCCTACATATCCAAGTCTATACAGCCAGTGTCAGCGTTGCATTTCAAGCATCATTTTTGAAGTCTATACATTGAGCTGAAGGATGTCTAAGTCTATACACTGCATGGCGAGCCCAAAGTCTATACATTGCATTAGCTAAAGTCTGCACAACGTCCGTCTCATTTAGAGTCTAAGGCAATGTCTATACACTGGACTTGAAGTGTGTACATTGAGCGTCTCATTGAGCGTCTCACGTAAGTCTATACATTACAGTGGCCTTCAAGCTTTACAAGTCTGTACAACGGCCTGTTCATGCATTCAGTCCAAATCTATACATCGTTCGTCTCATGCATTGTCTTAAGCTAAGTCTGTACAGCGTCCAGCGTCATTCTAAGCGTCTTATGCATTGGCCAAAGTTTATACAGACTTCAGCGTCTCATGCAGCGTCTTATTTGAAGTCCATACATTGCATTGCATTGGAAGTATGTACATCGGACTGTTCATGCATCAACATTCAAAGTCAATACATTGGACTGTAGCATGCACGAAGCTAAGTCCATACATTGGACTGTAGCATGCATCAGTGAAGTCTATACAGCGTCATGCATTGTTCTTCAAGTCCATACACTGTACTGTAGATTGCTCGAGGTGAAGTCTATACATCCATCAGTGATCTTGCAAGTCTATACATCGGTAGCTTTACCAACGTTGCTCTCGAAGTCTATACACTGATAGCTTTACCGTCGTTTCCCTTGGCAAGTCTATACATCCTAGAACTGTGCAAGTCTGTACAGCCATTCCCTTGCCAAAGTCTATACATTGTGAACCTTGAAGTCTGTACAGACTTTGCCTTGCTCAAGTCTGTACATCGCCCAGTTGGCAAGTCCATTCATTGAAAGTCCATACATTCGATTGCTTTGCCTTGGTCAAGTCTGTACAGCCATTTCCTTTGGCAAGGTCTATACATCGAGTTGAAGGCCGGCTAAGTCCATACATCGCACAGCATTCATGTATGTACATTATGCATCATTTTAGTTGAAGTATGTACATCGTGCATCTAGTGATTCAGGTCTATACATTGTTGCATGTTGTGTCTGTCAAGTCTACACATTGCATCTTTCATTGAAGTCTGCACATTGCTGCACGTTCAAAAAGTCCATACACTGGCAAGCCTTTCAATTGCCTAAGTCCATACATTGTCTGTCTTCCTTAGTGTCTCAAGCATAACGTGAAGTCTATACAATGTATTCGAGCTCACAAAGTCTATACACTGAAGTCTATACATTACATCCTGCAAAGTCTGTATAGGGTTTTAGACTTAAATTGATAACTTGATTCTCTATCTGACAGGCACCCTTCGTGAAGCCTAATGAAGACACGTGATCCAAGGAAGGACGAGGTGCCCAGATTATGACACGTGGATGCAGCCCAGCCAGGATGCTGCCAGGTGGTCGAAATGCCTCGGTTCTGGCAAAAAGCCTTTGGGCGGGAGATGTGGAAGCCACATGACCCTATCCACCCTGCTGCACTATATATATGAAGAATCCTTTGTCTGAAGATGATCGATGAAAGGGAAAAGTATATACAGTGAAGTAGAAGTAGAGGAGAGCCTTCTCGATCCAGTGTGAAGAGCAGAGAAGAAAAAGAGAAAGAGAAGAAGAGCAGAACAAAAAAGAAGAAAAAGTGAGAGATAGAGAGCTCGAGCAGATAAAAGAGGAGGAGAAAGAAAAAGAGAGAGAGAGTGAGACAGAGTGATCGGAAGAAGAAGAAGGGCAGAGAGAAGCTTCATTCTGAAGATCAGTCTTTACTAGAAGTCGGATCAGATCCACTCCAGTCAGCTCTTAGGAGCCACATTTGTGCTTTCATTTTCAGCTTTCAGTCGCTGATTGTTTCTATCTTTCGTTTTCCTTTTATACCTTTCTTCAAGCTGTTTGTCAGCATTTGCAGTGGAGGATTCCACTGGATGGCTAAGCTGTATTGCCCAGCAGAGCAAGCTGTGAGGCTCAGCAGGCGAGGAGGATTCCTCGGACAGCAAGCTGTGAGGCTTAGCGGATTGTATGGCAAGCTGTGATGCCCAGCTATTCAAGCTGTGAGTCAGCGGAATCCACACTCGGTTTGAGTGTGGGGTGGATGTAGGTCTGCAGGACCGAACCACCTAAAAACCCTTGGCGTGCTGTGGTTTGATTTATCTATTTGTGCTTCCGCTAGTTGATTGCTTAGGCACGCAATATATGTTTGTCTACTGGTTCAACAGAAACTTTGATTAACTTTTCAGATTGGCTAAATTTGTCTAGTTAGCATTCTAGTGATCTCATTGTCTGAGTGGCGCTAGATAGATGCTTAGGTGTGCTTTGGGTTGAATGCTCATTATGTGTTTGTTTAATTCCGCATTAGATTTTAATTGGGCGAAAGTTTTTAAAGGTTATATTCATTCACCCCCCCTCTGAATACATAGCACCGAACCCAACACTTGGTATCAGATCTGGTTGCTGTACATAGGATCTAACAATCCGCAGCAGATCCTACATTTCTGTTTGGTGCATTTCAGAGTGTGCTTCTTGTGTTCTGTGCTTTGTTTCACCGGCTTAGTGTCTTTAATAGCTTATCTGATTACGGTGCACTCATTACATCTCGATGGGTAATCCTCCGATATTCAGAGGTAATGATTTTGATTCTTGGTTAGACAAGTTTCATCGGTATGTAAAAATAATTGATCCTAGAATCTGGAAGGTAATGACTCGCGGTCCATACAACTTATCAAAAGATAAATCTAGATGGACTGAGAAGGATAAATTGAAAGATTCTATCAATACTAGAGCATTTGTTTTAATGAAAGAATCAATTGATAGAACTCTAATCTCATGTATTGCATCTTGCAGGTCTACCAAAGAAATTTTGGAAAAACTAAAGCTCACCAGGAACCACAACAAATGCTTGATGACTGATCGGAGAAATGATGATGATGAGACCTCATCTCAGGTAAGCTCCGAATCAGATGGATACTCTTTTGATGAATTGATAGTGATATATGAAGATTTGTTAACAGTATCCAAGAAATTGAAATCTGAGAATAAAAGGTTGAAAAAGAAAATTGAGAAATGTGATTCTAATTCATCATGTGAAAAGTGCCCGAAGATAAATAAATTATATGATAAGTGTCTTTCAGAGAATCACATGAATATGAAACAAATGTGCCTATTAAAAAAGGAAAACCAAGAAGGTTTCAATAAAATCTCTGAATTAGAAAGTCAGCTGAAACTGAAAACTAATGAACATTTGATGAATCTGGAAGAGTTAGAAAGGATTAAGGTTGATCTGAAGAAATCAAAAGCTGAGAATGTAGAAATTCAGTAGAAGAATAAAAATCTTGAAGCTGAAATAGAGAAAATCAATAAGGAAGCAATGCATATCTCTTCTGTAGAGTCAAGCTGTGATATGTGCTCAGCTCTAAGAGAACGTAATGAAGATCTCTATAATGAAAATGAATGGATGAAGAAACAAATTGCTGTGTTTGAAGAGGATCACAGAAATCTGCTTGCTGAGAAAATCAAAGTGGAAGAAAGGGAAGAGGAACTAATTGAAAAACTGGAGCTGATGTCTGGAAGAGAGAGATATGCGGGTAATGAAGGAGTCATGAAGCTATCTGAAGAGAACAAAGAGCTGAGGGAACAAAAAAAAAAACTGATGGTTTTAAATACTGTTTTCTCACAGAGGTTTCTGACTATCGAAAAAGAGAAATCTATTTTTAAGGAAGCTCAACCTCAAAAATTTGAGAAGGAAAACACTGAACTGAAAGCTGAAATTAAAAAATTAAAGTGTTTAAACACTGGCTTATCTGAAACACTTCTCACATTAAAAGGGGGAAAATTCACTTGTGATGGAGAATCACAAAGGGTGATCAGTCTAGAACAAGAAGTTGAGAAGTATAAAACTGTAAATAAAGTCTTAAGTGAATGTGTCAATTACAGTGAACAGGAGATAGCCAGTTATGAGCTTCATATAACATCTTTGGAAAATAAGATTCAGGATCTAGAAAAATTAGCATCCAATTCTGCTAAAAATGAAGGAAAGATAAAAACTGTCATAGAAGATAAGAATGACAATTCAAGAAAGGGGATAAGCTGTAGTTCTGATATTAAGAAAATTATTAGAAACCAGCTATACTCTACTTTTGTGTACAGTTCTGATGTAGCTGGTACTTCAAAGCAATCCCCAAAACAAAATGAAAATCAAAAATCACATTCAACATCTGTATTTCAGTTCAAAGCCCAGAAAATTGAAAAACAAACAAAACCTGTTGAAAATAATCAGAAATTGAAAAGAAAGAGTCAAACAAAGAAGGCAAAGAATATTTCTGGTTATACCCTGAAATCTGTTAGCTCTGCTGAATCTGATGGGTCAATGCAAAATGCTCATGCCTCTTGTACTCATTCGCATGCATCTAGGAATTCATCTGATAGAAACCATGCCCCTAGGAAATCTGATGCTTCTTGCTATTACTGTGGTAAGCATGGTCATATCATGGATGCATGTTTCATCATGAAACAAGATGATAAACTGCAAGCTAAATCCTCTGATCATCATGGGTACAAAAGAAACAAACTTAAGTTCAACCAGCACATCACATGCTTCAATTGCAACAAGCCAGGTCATAAGGCTGTTGAATGTTGCGCAGGGAATTACAGGAATAATTCTGGATCTAGAAGTAAGCATGTTAGGTGCTTTGAATGTCAGAAATATGGTCATACAGTCAAGGACTGTTGGCATGTTCAGGGAACTCATAGTAACTTCAAATCTGCTGAATTCCTCAGAACAAGAAGTGCAAACATTTCATGTTTTAACTTTGGCAAGGTAGGTCATAGATTTACTGAATGTTGGTCATCAGGTAATAAGAAACAAAATGCTCATGTTTACAATAGAACAATTCATGCTCAGTATCATAGGTCTCATGCTGCTGTTGATATGCATCATAGGACCTGAAAATCTATTGTTTCATGTAGATATTGTGGTAAATATGGTCACTCTATAAAAATTATTTTCTGATGAAATTTGATGACCATGTTGCTAAGAAACTGTTTAGAACACCGGATAGGGGTAATTCAGGACCCAAGACTTCTTGGGTTCCTGCAAGATCAAAATGATTAATCTTTGCAGGTGTGTCTTGGAAGCTGAAGAATAAAGGGGTTAATAATCCAAGGCACTCAAAAGTGAAACCCCCAGATGTGGACTATTCAGGTTAGTTCTGAAAACTCAGTTTAAATTCTGTCTTCTGAAGTTGTGTCCTTTAGATGATAGCATAGCATGTTAAATCTGTGTTTTGCACATTCTATCATGTTTAGCATTGTCATGTTTGGATTTTCTGAACTCTCCTCATACATGATTTGCATATTGATGATTGTCTGAAATTG
The DNA here is from genome assembly GCA_022559845.1 of Amorphophallus konjac. Lineage (NCBI taxonomy): Eukaryota > Viridiplantae > Streptophyta > Magnoliopsida > Alismatales > Araceae > Amorphophallus > Amorphophallus konjac. The sequence goes on from CM040118.1 coordinate 218,074,021, forward strand.
CATATGCATATATGTTGTGAATGCATTGCACATCATCATACTGAAAACTCCAAATAGAAGTAACTGGCTACACATAGGACTTCTCTGCATTGCATCTCTTTGCATGACCCTGGTATATCAAATAGTAAGCTACTAAAAGGCAGGGAAATCTGCCTGGAGGTTCTTACTATGTGTGAGATGGTCCTTGAGACCAGGTTCTCTGCCGAGTACCAAGGGTCTACTTTTCATATAGAGCAGTGTACTGAATATCATAAAATTTGAAAAATCTGAAAAATTGAAATGAAATTGATGCATTAGATAAATTCTCTCTCTGATTGAACAAAGCATGAATTCTTCTTGTGCATATTCTAAAATCATGAACAGTTCATTAATTGTACTTCATGCACTTTGTCAGGGGGAGTTTGACTGATGTTGCATATGAAGAGTAGTGCAGTTAAAAAACCTAAAAAGAAATTTCATTGCATCTAGATAGGGGAGCATTTAGAATTGGTGTTTTGATTATCTCTTTTTGAACACCTCTTGTCTAGTAATTGATCAACTCTCATCTGATGTCATATTTCTCTCTCTTGAAAATGGATTCTGCATTCCATTCGTTGAGTTGTTAAAGAAGAGTCTCCTTCAACTCTCTTCATGATACTACCTGTCAGCTGATCTGTCTGAACTCCAGACTCAGCCACTGTGTGTTGATGTTCACTCTTCTGAAATATTTCTCTATTGGTGATTTACTCTTGCACCAGCTTATACTCACCTTTCATATTTGTCTCAGCTGGTGTGACTGATTTGTTGCTACTATTGATTGTTGGTCAGCTAAATTTAATTGTTCTGATCTGAGGTACTTAAGCTGCATGTCATGCAACTCAGTCTGAGAACTTGGTAGAAATTCCTATCATATAGGTTTAAGAATTACCACTGAATCAGACTGATATAAGATTAATGTATTCTTAGATTTGTAATTAAATGAATTGAAAATATCTGAATGATAGGCTTTAATAAATCTTAACCATTTGTGTCATAAAAACCTTAGACTCTCTCATCAGATATCTGAAAATTTGAAATCATGGCTACTTTGGTTAAGATACACAGAGTGAGTATTGTTGTTAAACATTAACTTTAAAAAAAATTGACAGGAAATAAAATCAGTGAGTAATGAAATGACTTTGTTCACTGAGAAACTGGGACTTCCATCAAAGAAATGGAGTGAAACCAAGTCATGAAATGTCATAGTCACTTAAAATGAAAATTCATTGAAAACCTGACAGAGCAATGGCATATCTGTGTTGAGTAACTGGGGAGTCTGGCCTCTGATCAAGGTGTCTTCTCATGTAAAAAGACACTTATATTGCTAACTCTGTTCTCGAAGTTGAGAGGCAATGACAGTTATCACACTGAGTAAGTGGGTCACTTCACCTGAGATGTGTTGTGGCTCATGTAAAAAGGTGTTGATCAACCTAAATTGCTCAGGAAAATAAAAAGTGCTTCAAATGAAAATATTTTGAAAAATTCTGTCAACTCATGTTCTTAGAAAAGTGGTTAACTTATGTACTAATCTATGTATATTTTTCAAAGGTGCTATTGAGATCATATGTGTAAGATAAATGATGATTGTTTCTGAGTGTTATCTGAATATTTGGTTCACCTTTATTAAAACTTAGATTTAGATATGAGTATTGAGTTTAATTTGATAAATTTGGTATACATAAAAATTAAATCAGATTGGTTAAGTTGCCACTTCATAACCCTTTATGATAGAAGAGTCTATACTTAAGACTTATTGAAGTGGTGCAAGCTTTAAAATCCCTCATGATCAGATTCTTTCCAGATAGCCTGATCAACATAAATCTTGATATTGATTATTCATTGAGATGTCTTGTGATGATTGTTATCTACTCTTGCCTTTCTATCTTCAATCACTTTACTATCCACACTGTTGGAATCTTCCATCTTGTTTTGCAATCAGCTCTGGTTTTGTGGATGTTTCACCTGGTTCATTCAGTTCATGCAACCAGAATTCAGATTCTTTGTAATGGCAGATTTCAGATTGATTTATTGGATAACCAGAGTTCATTCCTGCACTTCAGGGGAAGTTATGGGTCATCTACTTTTAAGGGGAGAGTAGTACATCTTGCATGTTAATAGGGGGAGAGCTGTTTCATTATCATAAGGGAGAACTTCATTTTCATGAACCATGTTTCATTCTCTGACTTTGTGTGCTGAATTTTGTCTCTCAAACCATTCCCTCTCTTTTTGATTATGTCAAAGGGGGAGAATAGTTTGACGAGTCAGTGTGACTCATTATGTTGCCATCATCAAAAAGGAGGAGATTGTTGTGCCCCTTGTGCTTTGATGATAATGTGGTGTTTTAATGATAGCAACATGAATGAGTCACCATATTGTTTTGCTAAGAACATCACATTGAATGATAGCAACATGAATGCATATGTCTGATATATTCTCTGGAGATTGCTTGCGTATGTTATATCTGATCTATTTTGTGGAGAATGCATGAGTGTGCTAAATCATGCAGTGTTCTATACTAAGTGCATAATGTGTTTTGTTCTTAAATTAAGATCGGTGCATTGCTTCTTCTGTGCGTATATTGCTTCTTCTGTGCATATACTGCATCAGTGCACTTAGATGGGTTGACCCCCCTTCCTTGATGGGTCGACTCCCTCAGAACACAAGTCTATACATCTGTCCATCTTATTTAGTGTCTCATGCAGCGTCATCGCAGTTGAGTGGAAGTCTATACAGCCCAAGTCTGTACAATGCATCATGTGCTTCTTGCAAGTCTATACATTCGTTTGTCTTGCATCGTTCATCAAGTTTGCACATCCTTGTCTTTGGCAAGTCTGCACATCATGAAGTCTATATATTCAGATGAACTTGGAATTTGACAACCACCAGAAGTGGCGTCACTTTTGAATCAAACACCTAGGAAGAAGGTGTCTTTTATGTTGTGCATACTTTGATGCCATAACCAAGTCTATTCACTCGCTAGTATGCATATGCATAGTCTGTACATTGCCCTCATGCATACACAAGCATCCAAGTCTGTACAGAGTCATTTGCATTCCTACATATCCAAGTCTATACATCCAGTGTCTGCGTTGCATTGCATGCATCATTTTTGAAGTCTATACATTGAGCTGAAGGATGTCTAAGTCTATACACTGCATGGCGAGCCCAAAGTCTATACATTGCATTGGCTAAAGTCTGCACAACGTCCGTCTCATTTAGAGTCTAAGGCAATGTCTATACACTAGACTTGAAGTGTGTACATTGAGCATCTCATGTAAGTCTATACATTACATTGGCCTTCAAGCTTTACAAGTCTGTACAACGGCCTGTTCATGCATTCAACCCAAGTCTATACATCGTCCGTCTCATGCATTGTCTTAGGCTAAGTCTGTACAGTGTCCAGCGTCTTTCTAAGCGTCTTATGCATTGGCCAACGTCTATACAGACTTCAGCGTCTCATGCAGCGTCTTATTTGAAGTCCATACATTGCATTGCATTGGAAGTATGTACATCGGACTGTTCATGCATCAACATTCAAAGTCCATACATTGGATTGTAGCATGCACGAAGCTAAGTCCATACATTGGACTGTAGCATGCATCAGTGAAGTCTGTACAGCGTCATGCATTGTTCTTCAAGTCCATACACTGCACTGTAGATTGCTCGAGGTGAAGTCTGTACATCCATCAGTGATCTTGCAAGTCTATACATCGGTAGCTTTATCGACGTTGCTCTTGAAGTCTATACACTGATAGCTTTACCGTCGTTTCCCTTGGCAAGTCTATACATCCTAGAACTGTGTAAGTCTGTACAGCCATTCCCTTGCCAAAGTCTATACATTGTGAACCTTGAAGTCTGTACAGACTTTGCCTTGCTCAAGTCTGTACATCGCCCAGTTGGCAAGTCCATTCATTGAAAGTCCATACATTCGATTGCTTTGCCTTGGTCAAGTCTGTACAGCCATTTCCTTTGGCATGGTCTATACATCGAGCTGAAGGCCAGCTAAGTCCATACATCGCATAGCATTCATGTATGTACATTGTGCATCATTTTAGTTGAAGTCTGTACATCGTGCATCTAGTGTTTCAGGTCTATACATTGTTGCACGTTGTGTCTGTCAAGTCTACACATTGCATCTTTCATTGAAGTCTGCACATTGCTGCACATTCAACAAGTCCATACACTGGCAAGCCTTTCAATTGCCTAAGTCCATACATTGTCTGTCTTCCTTAGTGTCTCAAGCATAACGTGAAGTCTATATAATGTATTCGAGCTCACAAAGTCTATACACTGAAGTCTATACATTACATCCTACAAAGTCTGTACAGGGTTTTAGACTTAAACTGATAACTTGATTCTCTGTCTGACAGGCACCCTTCGTGAAGCCTAATGAAGACACGTGATCCAAGGAAGGATGAGGTGCCCAGATTATGGCACGTGGATGCAGCCCAGCCAGGATGCTGCCAGGTGGTCGAAATACCTCGGTTCTGGCGAAAAGCCTTTGGGCGAGAGATGTGGAAGCCACACGACCCTATCCACCCTGCTGCACTATATATATGAAGAATCCTTTGTCTAAAGATGATCGATGAAAGGGAAAAGTCTATACAGTGAAGCAAAAGCATAGGAGAGCCTTCTCGATCCAGTGTGAAGAGCAGAGAAGAAAAAAAGAAAGAGAAGAAGAGCAGAAGAAAAAATAAGAAAAAGTGAGAGATAGAGAGCTCGAGCAGATAAAAGAGGAAGAGAAGGAAAAAGAGAGAGAGAGTGAGATAGAGTGATCGGAAGAAGAAGAAGGGCAGAGAGAAGCTTCATTCTGAAGATCAGTCTTTACTAGAAGTCGGATCAGATCCACTACAGTCAGCTCTTAGGAGCCACATTTGTGCTTTCATTTTCAGCTTTCAGTCGCTGATTGTTTCTATCTTTCGTTTTCCTTTTATACCTTTCTTCAAGCTGTTTGTCAGCATTTGTAGTGGAGGATTCCACTGGACGGCTAAGCTGTATTGCCCAGCAGAGCAAGCTGTGAGGCTCAGCAGGCGAGGAGGATTCCTCGGACAGCAAGCTGTGAGGCTCAGCGGATTGTATGGCAAGCTGTGATACCCAGCTGTTCAAGCTGTGAGTCAGCAGAATCCACACTCGGTTTGAGTGTGGGGTGGATGTAGTTCTGCAGGACCGAACCACCTAAAAACCCTTGGCGTGCTGTGGTTTGATTTGTCTATTTGTGCTTCCGCTAGTTGATTGCTTAGGCGCGCAATATATGTTTGTCTACTGGTTCAGTAGAAACTTTGATTAACTATTCAGATTGGCTAAATTTGTCTAGTTAGCATTCTAGTGATCTCATTGTCTGAGTGGCGCTAGATGGATGCTTAGGTGTGCTTTGGGTTGAATGCTCATTGTGTGTTTGTTTAATTCCGCATTAGATTTTAATTGGGCGAAAGTTTTTAAAAGGTTATATTCATTCACCCCCCCTCTGAATACATAGCACCGAACCCAACACGATGATGGTAGGTGCACTGCAGATTAATGAAAATGATAACATGAAGACAATGATATAGTCTTAAGGGCCACGGACCGATAAAGAAGAAGATGGTATAAAGGAAAGCAAGAATTCTAAAAAAATAATAATAACAATAATAATAAATTAAAAATGATGAAATGACAAAATTAATTCATAAAAAGAAAATACACAACTAAAAATATATAAAATAACAAAAAGGGAATGAATAAATGAATAAACATAAAAGAAAGGAAAATAGAAAAGAATGGAAGATACAAAAGAGAGAGAGCTTGATCCGGCAGGGGTGTGTCGCCGGATCATGGCAACCCACGGGGTGCCATCCGACAGTGCCTCTCCCCCATTCTCCCTTATTATATAAAAAAAAGAGAACACACACACACAACAAACTCTGTCGACAGAGCGAACTCTGTCGATAGAGTTTCAAAACTCTATCAACAGAGGTCTTCCCCAGGCAAAAAAAAAAGTAAAACAGACAAAAGAAAAGGGAAAGAAGAGAAAAAAATGAAGATGAGATAAAAGATGTGAATCTAACACCCCAAACCTGCTTTGATAAGTCCATAACATAAATGAAATGACAAATGAATGAAAGATGGGGAGGTCTATCCTTTGAAGAAGGGTGCGTCGACGCAGTTCATCCCGGCGTTGATGCAGCTTGGCTTGAGGCCATTGCGGTGCCCCCCCCCCCCCCCCGCACAGACGTAGTGTAAGCCTGCGTCGACGCAACATGGCTCTGTGTGAAGTTCCTAGCGTGCTGGGTTGACATAGCATAACTCCGAGTCGATCTACCCACTACGCTGCGTCGACGCAGCCGATGCTGTGAGTTGACTCATCTTCCTCAAACAACCATTAATTGAAAATAAAAGAAGAATGGATAATAAACCATGGGTAATAACGTTAAAAAAAGATGAATGAAATGATAATATAATGATAAGGGCAACACCATTAAAATAATAATGGATCTAACACTAATCCAATGATAATAATGGCATGGGAATATGATACCCAAAAAAAATGAATATAAACACCACCCTTAAGAAATTAATGGCAATTGATCCGGGGGCTCTTGCCCTCCTAGAGCCTATATGAAGAGGATATCAATGATGCTCCAGCAAGTCATGCTTGGACCTCGAGGACCACCCTTATCATGGCCATGGCCCGACTTTACCCCGGGCCAATAACTCACTAAATCTGACCCGTTCTCACTATTGAAATATCAAACTTGCCGCGTCATCGGCAGACACTCGCTCAAAGATTATATATACTTTTGTTATGCTTCCAACCCTGACTTTGTCCGAACATGAAATGGTCAATAAAATGACAAACACGATTTGAATGGTCTATCCCCCCTATGGAGAGCTCTTATGCGATTTAAGTTAGTTCATTAATGCTAATTTTAGGCCGTAGGGCCCCTTCTCATGGTGACTAATCAAAGATTTTTCCCCCTTCGAGGGTATGTAATTAACGTCATGGCCTTTATGGCACGGCGGATTTTAGTTCCGACATGATTCCTACATTGTCTGACTAGTCAGACAGTGTTCACCAACGGCTCCATACCACTTTAGTATCTGGAGTCCGGATGAATTGTCACTTTGTGACTGGCACGCCCCCGCACTAATAAACTGAAATGAAAGATGATATAAATGATACAAAAGATAAAAGATAAAAAGATGAGCGATAAAAAGTGTGTCCACAAGTCTAGCATGCCCGGTGGGACTGATGATCTCCTTTCATCTTTTCGCCAGAATTAGGGGCCCGACAGCCTCTTCTTGCAATTCTAACCTCCTCAATTTTAAATTGTAGGAGGTGCGTTCCGACAATCTCGATGGCGGTTGTGTTTGGACCTCTCGTCATCGACAACCATGCTAAGCATGGTTACCCTGCTATGCCGATGAAGTTCAGCGATTTTCTTCCCGTTGTTGGCTTCCTCAATATCCTGGGAGTAGCATTAGTGGAACTTCTGGATGCCCAAGAGATGGAACCGGTCACCGTTGTGAAGGCGACCCCAACTGAAGCCGCGGTGGTGGGCTGCCACGTCCATCACGTCGACTCCCACGCCTCCACCAACAGGAAGCACACACCGGCTGCCAGGAGGGTGGCCAAGAAAATTACCAAAATGCTGCAAGGCCGGCTTTCGATATCGGGCAAATCTGTCTTGATCGGAGGAGTCCGAGTGTTCCTTGACGGCCGGTAGGCCAAGAGCACACTCGATAGGGTAATTCCAGCTGTGCAAGTGCACAATTCATTCCAAGCATTGGCCCAAGATAAAGCGGACCGCTTCGAGATCGGATCAAGGGGAGGGTTGGACCCAAAACCAACCAAATTTAAACAAATTTGGGTGCCCAAGCGAGTGTGGGCCCTATATCCTATTCAACTAGAGCCTATCATGGTTGATAGGTTCATAAAGAAAGAAGAAAGAAGAAGAAGAGAAGACCGAGATACCTGCCTGGGAGTCTCACAAACCTGCCTTCCGAGCCCATGGTCGGCAGGCAAATATCTACTCATATGATAAAAAGTGCGGTGGGTGGACGAACGAAGGCGGCTCGCCTGCAAATCTACGGCACGAGCTAGCAGGTCGCCCCCTATGGTCTGTACCGCCAATGGGCAAGATGATATCACTCAGGCCGTATGGGGATACTTCCGCAGCCTCGGAAACACTTCTTTGGGAACACAGTGGCTCTTAGAAGCCGTGAGTGCTATGAAGAGAAGCGGGGAGCAACAAGTGTTAGGATATTTAGGTGCAAGACTGAGATCTAGAGGGGGGGTGAATAGATCCCCTCCAAAAATTACTTCAATTAAAACTCACGCTATAAAATAGTGTGGAAATAAAACTAGATGGCTCAAGCTAAATAGATGTTCTATTGCAGTTCACACTCGAATTCTTAGCCAGCACACGTTTCTTGAGACTCTACTAAGCACGCGGACAATACTTCGTAGCTGTGTTGGATACGGACTGATAACACATAGAAGAACTTCAAATAGTAAATGCTCAGACAGCCTGCGAAGGGGGATATAAGATATGGAATTGGATAGTAACACAAACCACAGTGCATAGAGATTTTAGATGGTTCGGTCTACTTCCACATACCTACGTCCATCCCCCACTCAAACCCGAGTGAGGCTTTCCGCTGACAAACAGCTTAAACCGCTGAGCATCATAGCTTGCTTACACCGCTGAGCAACATAGCTTGCTATCCGCTGAGCCTTGCAGGTTTGCTAACCCAAGGAATCAATCCTTGCTGCTGAGCCTCACAGCTTGCTAAAGAACAAGAAATAACAAAAACCAAAGCAAAAGAAACAAAGTCAAAAATGGAAAGAATATAGCTCTCACAGGAGCAACTTGGCTTGGATCTGATCCAGAGGCCAACACTGATCTGATCTTCAAGACGCTCTGGCTGCTTCTTGATCACTCTTCTCTATCTAATACTCTCCCTTCTTCTTCCTCTGCTACGAGCTCCTTCTCTCTCTGAACTGCTCTCTCTTTTCTTCTGATCTCATGCTCACTGACTCGCTTTCCACTTCTCTGGTGGTCTCTCTTTCTCAGATGGCTACACAACTTTCCTAGGCAACAATAATTCAATTCTTCTCATCATAGCACTCCTCTCTTGGCAGCCTTCTGTAACCGCTCCCTTCAGTCGTAGCCCTTCGGCTTGGAGAAGGATGCTTCCTATTTATATGAAAAACAGGGCTTCCGGAGATACTTTTTTGGATAAGGTAATTTGATTACTTTTTATCCCATTGGGCCATGTGGCAGGATGAGATTATTCCTCTAATCATTGAGCCTTGGATCACGTGCCCAACCATAAGCTTCCTGGATCCATGTGCCACCTTTCCCGCCATTCTCGGGATCACGTGTCACTTATGCTGATTGCAGGGTCGAACTTCTTTGTTGGATCTGGACTTAAGTTAACGATTTTGAATCCTGTAGCATTGACCTCACTAGCAACAACTGATACAACTGCATCGACCTTTGACTTAGTGCATCTAGGCACTATTCTAATGCTCTGACCTTCTGGCTTAAGGCAGTGCTGCTTCGACCTTCTTTTGCTGCTGCTACTAATGACCAAGAAATTCAGTTGAGTTCTATTGACTTCAGGTGCTTCTGATGTCTTGAAGTCTTCTGACTTGGAGAGTTAGACAGACTTGATGAACTTGTGTTGAAAGTGAATTGATGTATTTGAACTTGCTGCTACTGCAATGCTGAATTGCTACAGACTTGGCTAATGGAGCCGTTGAGTTCCTTTTGATGGTTGTAGACTAACTTCCACTAGGGTCCATTAATTTCTTCTACTACCTTGACCTTGTGCATTGTAATGTGCGCCGACCTGTCCTTAGAATGCTCCGACCTTAGTTGATCTGCAACGTTTAGTTCCCAGCAACTGCATCGACCTGTCTCTTGAGTGCTTAGACCTTGTTAGTTGGAGCTTTTACTCTTCTGCCTCGAGCTGCCTCATAAGTACACCGACCTCCTCACTGATGTAGCACATGAGTATCTTGATGCATCGACCTATTGGCTTTGAAGTGTTGATATGCTTCGACTTGAGTGATATTAGCAACACTATTGCACCGACCTTATTTGCAGGAACTACTTTGCTGCCACGAGGCAAAGCTTCAATGGATCAAGACATTTCCTTGGGCTTGACTTCCTGACGAGTGGTATATCAAGGCTTGGATTGAAGCATCAACCTGTGCCTTCTGCTTGCCATTGTCCCATTGATGCAGTTCTAGGTGCATCGACCTTAAGGACATAGTGGGTGAATGTGCACCGACCTGACATCACACAATGAATATATGTTCACCGACCTTACCTGACAAAGAAAATGTATATGCACCGACCTCACAATGCAATGGCTGACTCACAATTGAACAGTAGCATCGACCTGACTACAATGTGCATCGACCTTGATATAGCAAGACTTCTACAGCTACATCGACCTTCTAGACCAGAATGAGTGCAGGTGCATCGACCTATTAAGCAAGATAGCGCATATTGACCTATTCCCATGCATGCAGCGACTTGATGATTTTTCATGAATAAATGCATGGACCTATTGTCTATAACAATGTGAATGTGTTGATCATGCCTGACTTCATATTTGCTTTCGTTAGCTCAATTTGCAGATTTCTTACTGTCATCAGTTTTCCACTGTCTGACTATCTTGCCACTGTCATGTACCACACTTTACAGCAAGCTCATGAACATGCACATGTAGAACAAGACATTAAACACTTGTCATTATCCCACAGTGGATCAATGCAACATAAACACATATGACATCAACATAAACACATATGACATCACGCACAGATGAGCCATAGTGTTTGGCATCATCAAAACCACAGGGGTACAAAAATCTCCCCATTTTTGATGATGGCAACACTATGAGTCATAAAATAACATGCTGACTCATATCTCAAACTATTCTCCCCCTTTCTGATGATGGCAACACTATGAGTCATAAAATAACATGCTGACTCATATCTAAAACTATTCTCCCCCTTTGACTTCATCAAAAAGCAAGTAATAGTTTGATAAAATCAGTGGAGATAAATGCAAAGCATGCATTGATATGATTGAGATAAAAAAACTATTCTCCCCCTTTCCAAATGAACCGAAACTCCCAGACAATGCAAATCATGTAACCCTACTCCTCCTGAAAATGAGAGGTGATCTCCCCCTAGGACTAATCCGACAGAGGGGAATTGAAGTGAGGATAGGGGTAAGACATTGAGTATCAGGTATGACAATCAAGTTTAAGCAGATCATGCTGACTAATAAGATGCTGATGAAGCAATCTCCCCGTTTGATAATACAGAGAGATTGGAATGGAAGTAAATCATCAGACATACATAGTTACACATACACAAGTTCAATGATAGTATCAGCAAAATCACAGGAACAATCATAGATGAGTTCAGGTCATGACAGATTACATCAAGAACAGTGAGCAGAATCTGATATTGAATTGAATTACAGTGAAGTAGAAGGAGATGACATTAGTAATCTAAATTCAATAGTTTTAGTAGAGATAGAAACTGAACACATGAGGTTTGGCTGAAGTTCTAAATGATTAGACAATTGAAGAAGGTTTTCAATGAGATACCAATTTCATAAATCTAAGAATAAAAATATTTCAGAGTCTTCCATTACAAGGGCTTATGAAGGAATCTTTATTGAACATCATGGTTTAAATATGATGTGTACAGAGTTTGTCAATAAAGTTCTGTACTCATATCTGAAATCAGATTTTAATAAAAATGAACCAAGCCCTCATATTGAATATCTTGTTTAACCTTCTTTCACCTTACTCATTCAATTTCAAGGACTCCCTTAGAAGTTACAATTAGTAGTATTGAGGTTAAACAAACAAGAAAACATTTGTTTTTGTCAAAGGTTTCATTAATTTTACTTTTGTAATCATTTTACATATTTTTTTCTCTTGATCAGCAACCATCTTCATATTAAAATTTCAGGAGCAATTGAGTTTTGTACACCCTTGTAACTAGAGGATACACGTTGTTTAGACGCCACTATCCCTAAGCACTTGGTATGACTAACTGTCATGCTTCGAATTGAACAGAGATAATAGTAGTATAACTTTTGACGTGAGGCACAACACGTCTTAGGTGAAGTGACCCAGTTACTCACCACACATCATGTCATTGCTCTGCCATCATTTTCACTGATTTTGCAATAATTTTTCAGCAGAGATAACTATGGCACTTCATGACACAATCTATTTTTAGACATGGTTTCTCGGTGACCAAAGTCATTGCTCTGACTCAATTTACCCTTGGACATTTACAAATTCCTATGTGTTTAAAAACAATACTCACTTCATGTATCTCAACTAAAGACAGTCATGATTTCAAAGTTTTCATATTTCAGAAGGTTTTACATTATAAAACATGAAATAGTCAGTTAAGATGTATTAAAAGAATGACTTTGATATTTTCAAGTTGGAGAGGGGGATTTCTGTAGCCCAATTAAGAGCAGCCAAACTAGGCCCTTCATTACCGAACGAGGCTCAGCTCATCGGAGTGACAACCCTCTAGGGCCCACTTCCGCAGAAAAGCCGAATAAAGATTACTCGGGATCCCATCCTTCCTCGGCAGCCCTTAGGCTCGGAAGGCCCGAACGACAGAACGGAGGAAGACCCACGCCCAAAGCCATGTCCCCACCGAGATAAGGGCAGGCGCTCCGCGCCCACTCCGATCCGACTGCATCTGGGCTATGCCCATCGCCCGGATAGGGCTAGCACTTCTCATGCTTGGATCAACTGACAAATGCTTACCCATGCGGCCGTTGACAATCCTTTATGAGCAGGAGTTTAGCGGGATAAGGGTGCCACGATCTCCCAAGGTCATGAAGAGCCCACGATGAGGACGTAACGATCCCATGATGAGGACGTAACTCCCGCCTAAGACTCCTCAGCTTATGGGACTCGTCGGGAGAGCTCGCTATATAAACCAAGGACTCCCTCCGGTAGCAGGTAAGGCAGATACATGCCTAACACTCCCTGAGCAGGAACCACTTCACCATCTTGGTGTTGGGGAATCTCGAGCATCTCTTTCAACCTCCCTCAATACCTTCCACCATTGCTCTACTGACTTAAGCATTGGAGGGTTTTCCCCAGGGAACCATCCCTGGGCCCCCTGATTCATTTCCCTTTCTCTGTAGTTCACTATCCGGTGATCATCCTCCCAGCTCAGGACTAGCGCGAGATCACGCCCCTTCATCTGGCGCCGTCTGTGGGAAACGACCAAAGAGCCAGTATGGTGAGAAGAAGTTCAGGGAGGAGGTCCGCCGGCGATAGGGGAAAGGCCACGGCGGCGGCGGGGGAAGGCCCCTCACAAGCCTCCCAAAACCCCCCCTCCGGTGCCAACACTCTCGCCGACGGACCGCCCCCTCCGCCTGCGGCCAGGCTGTCGCCCCCTCCTCCCACGACGGTACGGCTGTCGCTCAACGGCGACACTGACGCCTTCCAAGCCCTCAACGCTAAACTGGACGTCCTCGTGGAACTCATGAGGACCCAGGCGGCCAGGGATGGAAGGTCACGCGCCCCTCCGGAGAGCCTTCCCCATGAGAACGTGTCCCAGCACAGCATTGGAGGCCGCTTCACCCTCCGAGGACAGCAGCTCATCCGCAACAAAGTAGGAGGACCCTCGCAAGCTCCCCCTCCAGAGCAGGAGGCTTCCTCCACGCCGAAGCGGGGCAGGCACGGGGCACGCCGTCCCCTCCCGGAGATCGAAGTCCCCAGGGAGCACCAAGACAGCCTGCCTTCACGCCCCCTCAGCCCTATGGCGCAACGGCAGCAGGAGCTATCCCTCCGACTGTGAGAATTCGAGAGGCGTTTCGCAGAGCAGGAGCGCGCCCTACGAGCCCTGCAGAAGACCTCTCCACCAGAGGACGAGGAGAGATCCCCATTCTCTGACCATATCTTGAAGGCAGAGGTATCCCCCCGAACCTCTATCCCGACCTTCAAGCCCTACGACGGCCAGGGCGACCCGACCGACCACTTTGACAGCTTCGACGCTCTGATGACCCTTCACGGAGCATCCGACGCCATCAAGTTCCGAGCCTTTGCGACCACCCTGGTCCAAGGCGCCCAAGCATGGTTCCGGGCCCTCGCCCCGGGATCCATCCGAGACTTCAAGCAGTTCGGGCGAGTATTCAAGGAGTGTTTCACCGATAGCGGCCCCCCTAGGTCGGTATCGGGGCTTCTGGCCCTCAAACAGGCGCAAGGGGAGAAACTTCGGGCCTACATCCTCCGATTCAAATCGGAAGCCCTGAGGATCCCCAGCCAGGACGTCGCCTCGGCCATAACTGCTCTGACCGGGGGCACCTGCGACGAGAACCTCCGCCGTGAGCTTGTCCTCCACCCTCCCTCGACCCTTGCTGCGCTAGTGACTCTGGCATTGCGCCACGCCGAGTGCGAAGAAGTGCTCAGTGCATGCCGAGACGCAACCGGCTCGGGTAGAGAGGGGGACAAGAAGCAGGCACCCGAGCCAAGCTCCGGCCAAGGAAAAAGGCGGAACCGAGACGGGGAACGCAAGGAACAGTCACGGAAGTACGAGCGGTACACTCCCCTAACCGCTCCAGTGTACAAGATTTATGAAGACATCAAAGGCTCGGGCCTCCTCCGCCAACCCGAGCCAATGAAGTCAAAGAACCGTAGTCGCAGCAAGCATTGCCTATTCTACAGTGACCACGGGCATCATACCGGCGACTGCCACCAGCTCCAGGATGAGATTAAGCGTCTCGTTCGTCAGGGGCACATCTCCCGGTTCGTGGCCGGGCACCAAGAAGACCGAGGCCCCCCAGAGGAGATCGACAACGCCCCCCGAGGGGTCCACATCAACGTCATCGCCGGAGGAGCTGCATCAAGAGGAGATAGTGGCCGAGGAAGGAAGCGTCATGCTGAGCGGGCGAGGCGAGCCATCGAGCTTCTCAGGGCCCCGCCGAGTGAGCCCCAGGTCATAGTCTTCTCCGACCAAGACCTGGAGGGGCTGAGCACCCCGCATGACGACGCCCTAGTGATATCGGCCACAATAAACCATTGTAACGTAGATAGGATTCTGGTTGACAATGGAAGTGCCCCTGATGTATTATCCTACGAATGTTTCCTTAAGATGGGGGAGGATCCGTCTAAACTCCGCCCGATCCGGACCCCCCTGTGCGGGTTGAATGGCCAGGCCACCTATCCCGAGGGAGCCCTAAGCCTGCCAGTTACTCTTGGCACCCCACCCAAGACCGTTACGGTCATGGTAGATTTCATAGTGATCAAAGGTATGATAGCATACAACGCAATCTTTGGCCGAGGAATCCTCAGCCGAACGAAAGCGGTGCCTTCTACCTATCTCCAAAAGATGAAGTTCCCCACCAAAAATGGATTGGGGGAAGTCCGAGGTAACCAGGCAATGGCCCGAAGGTGCTACAATATCTTGGTTGAGGCCACAAGGCCGGACGGGAAAAATAAGGGCCTCTGGGAAGTTGAGGAAAAATCCGCAACCGTCGAACCTGGAGGCGAATTGCTAGCGGTTTCCTAAACGATGACCTGACCCTAGGAGTAAAGATCGGAGCTGACCTAACATCTGAGGTTGAAGAACAATACAAAGAGTTCCTTTCCGCGTACATCCGGGTCTTTGCATGGTCTGATGATCAACTCCCTGGGATACCGGAAGAGACGGTGGTGCATAAGCTCAACCTCGACCCAACCATGAAGCCCGTGCAACAACGCAGAAGGAAGCATGCGCCAGAGAAGCAGACGATTATCAAGGAGCAGGTTGCCAAGGGGAGGAATACTGGCCTTTTTAGGCCGGTCCTGTACCCGACGTGGCTACCTAACGTCGTCCTAGTGTCGAAAGCTTCGGGAAAGTGGCGAATGTGCGTGGACTTCACCGACTTGAACAAGGCTACTCCAAAGGATTACTATCCCTTACCGAGCATCGACCAACTGGTTGATTCAACCTCGGGTGATGAGATACTCAGCTTCCTGGATGCCTACTCAGGTTACCACCAAATCAGAATGCACCCCGAAGACATCGAGAAGACCACCTTTATCACCGACTTCGGCGTACACTGCTACACCCGGATGCCTTTCGGGTTGAAGAATGCCGGAGCCACGTACCAAAGGCTAGTCAACCATATGTTCGAGGGACAGCTCGGTCGGAACGTCGAGGCCTATATTGACGACATGCTCGTGAAGACCCCCAAGGCCGAGGACCACTTCGCCGACCTAGCAGAAACTTTCAACACCCTCCTGAAGTACAACATGAAGCTCAACCCCGCCAAGTGCACCTTCAGAGTAAAGTCTGGAAAATTCTTGGGCTTCTTGGTCACTCAGCGTGGGATTGAGGCCAACCCCGACAAGGTCCAGGCCATCTTGGACATGCGCCCGCCCACCTGCATCAAAGACGTTCAACGCCTTACCAGGCGCGTTGCTGCGCTCAGCAGATTCCTATCTGGCGCGGCTGAACGATGCCTAGCCTTCTTCAAACTGCTGAGGGGGCCCAAAATGGCATTTGCTACATTCACGTGGGACGAGGAATGCCAAAGAGCATTCGCCGAGCTTAAGGAGTTCCTGGCTTTGCCCCCAGTGCTTTCCAAGCCCGTCCCGGGGGAAGCCTTGTATCTTTATCTCTCGGCAACTCCATCCACAGTTAGCTCGGTCCTAGTCAAAAATGACTTGGGAATCAAGAGACCGGTCTACTACACAAGCAAGGTGCTCAACGCGGTTGAGAGAAGGTACCCCGCAACTGAGAAACTCGTGCTAGCATTGGTTACCTCAGCCAAGCACCTCCAACCCTATTTTCAAGGGCACTCCATCACCATACTGACCGGCGAACCATTGAAGAAGATCCTCGCTCACCCCGAAGCCTCGGGACGCCTCGTCAAGTGGGCCATCATGCTCGGGGCCTACGATATATCGTATCGGCCTCGCTCGGCTATCAAAGACTAGGCGCTCTCCGACTTCATCGCCGAGAGCACCATCCCGACTGAAGAGAGATCTCCGTCCGCACCCGGGCCAACCTGGGAACTGTTCGTTGACGGATCTTCCAATTCAGCTGGGAGCGGTGCCGGCATCCTCCTGAAGTCCCCCGAAGGGGCAGAGCTACAGTACGCCCTGAAGTTCAACTTCCAAGCATCCAACAATGCTTCCGAGTACGAGGCCCTCATATCGGGAGCCCGCATGGCCCGGCAGTTAGGAGCTGAGCGAGTCAGGATTCACACCCACTCCCAACTAGTCGCTATCCAGGCCGCACCAATGACCAAATACCTCAAACTGGTCAAGACTATGGGACAACAATTCGAGAGTTTTGAGGTAGTCTGGATAGCTTGGGAGGAAAACTCCCGAGCGGACGCCCTCGCTCGGCTGGCCTCTTCTCTTGACCCCGAGGGTACTCGATCGGTCCTTCTCGAAGAGCTAGAGCGCTCGAGCATTGATTCGGAGCTCCTAGCTGTTGGCTCAGCCTGCCCAGGTGACTAGCGTACCCCCTACCTGTCGTGGCTCTAAGACTCCGAGGAGCCTTCCGACCCTCGGGAAGCCCGAAGGTTGAAATACCAAGCTCGGCGATTCGTCACCCTGGATGGCACACTTTACCGGAGATCCTTCTCTGGCCCTCTTCTGAAGTGCCTCGGTACTAACGAAGCCAATCGAGCGATCGACGAAGTTCATGAAGGTCTGTGCGGGGCACATTTGGGGGGAAGGTCACTCGCTAGGATCTTGCTACGGCGAGGTTATTGGTGGCCCACCCTACAGCGTGACTGCTCGACCTACACGCAACGTTGTGACTGTTGCCAGCGATTCGACCACTTGGTCCATCAGCCAGCAACGGAGCTTATCACCCTAGCCGAGCCTTATCATTTCACTCGCTGGGGAATCGACATCCTCGGGCCATTCCCCACGGCCCAGGCCCATAAGAAGTTCATCGTCGTCTCCATCGACTACTTTACTAAGTGGATCGAGGCCGAAGCCACTGTAAGGATCACCGAGACAGTCATCTGGAATTTCATCTGGAAGTCGATCATCTGTCGCTACGGCATCCCCCTGGTGATAGTGAGCGATAATGGTCGGCAATTTGATTCTCGGTACTTCCGAGACAGATGCGCCGACCTCAATATTCGCAATCACTTCACTTCGGTCGCCCACCCTCAGGCTAACGGACTGGTCAAAAATGCCAACAAGGCTATCTTGAAAGGCATCAAGACTAGGCTCGGCAAAGCCAAGGGCAGCTGGCTCGAGGAATTGCCGAATGTACTTTGGTCGCATAGAACGACTCCCAGAACGGCAACCGGTGAGAGTCCTTTTCAACTAGTGTATGGCACCGAGGCCGTGATCCCGTTGGAGATCGGCAACCCCTCCCTCAGAGTCATCCGCTTCTCGTCCGATGTAAATGACCAAAAACTGCTCGAAAACCTCGACTTAGCAGATGAAATCCGGGAGATCGCCAGCATCAGAGCAACGGAGTACCAACGCTGCCTCACTCGATACTACAACGCCAAAGTCCGAGACAGACACTTCCAGTCGGGAGATTTTGTCCTCAGGAAAGCCGAAGCCTCTCGACCACTTGAGGCGGCGGGCATGCTATCCCCTAACTGGGAAGGCCCCTACCGAGTGGTCGAGACGCTCGGAAAAGGAGCATACCATCTGTCCACAATGGAAGGAGAGCCCATCCCTCGGACCTGGAACGCAACTACATTACGCAAGTTCTATTTTTGAGTACTAAGTATCGTGCAAACGACATGAGATAAGACAAAAGGCTCCTTTCTTTTTATTCAAACAACCCGTTTGTACATCAGGAAGGCCGAAGCCAATAGATTACATGTCAAAAAAAGCAAAAGATCCATCTAGCACCGTCGTATGAGCCCATCGCTCGGCTGACTCGGATGACCTTCCTGCGTCCAGCCACTGACTCTGCCTAGTGCGGAAACTGGCTCGGATAAAGGATAGTTGACCCCGTTGGCTCGGGCAGCTCGAGACAAAGGTGACAGAGGGATTAAGAAAGAGAAGGCTACCTTCCAAGTTGAACTTGGAAGAGAAGGGAGAGGGAATGCATATGAAAGCATCTTCCCCACCAAACTGCCAACTCTTTAGAAGAAAGAGAGTGCAGGCACCCTCCAAAGAGTGAAAGAAAGGAGGAGCAGAGCAGAAGAGGGAAAAAGAGGCTGCCAGAAAGAAAAAGAAACCAACAGAGCTGGTTGAGGAGGCAGGGGAAGGCCCGGAAGGGATGGAGCTTAGTTGGCTTCCTCCTCCCATCCGTGAGGCGAGCAGGAAGGAACGGGCAGAAGGGATGTCTGATCCCCCCATCCGTCCTCCATCTCGCCCCCCTGCAAGCGTCGCCGAAACTGATAAAGGGAAAACGGCGTGCCTCTACGCGTCGGCCCCTTTTCAAGTCTGCCCGCCGGCCATCGACTCCTTTTCAAGTCCGGAGCAGCAGGAACTCCCTGCCCCCCGTCGTCGGCAGCCTCCTCATCTGGAGCTTCCTCCATGCTCCGAATACCATGGCACAACGCAACGTGAAGAAGGAATGAGGAAAGACTGTCAGGGAAAACCCTAAGCGGTGGAGAGGAAGGGACGCCCTTCAGTCCTTTTTATAGGCAAAGGGTGGCTACTTGCCTTAAATGATTTGCCCCCTCGAAAACACGCCAGAAGAATTTCTCACCACAAACGGTCACCTCAAACTTCTCATCTTCCGCCCCAGCGGGACACACGAAGCGGCCAGGCATTTAAAGCGTGGGAAAACGGGAAGACACCCTGTCAGACGCTCACCCAACCATCGTGCGAGATTTATGCAGAAATTATCGGCTCTTTCCAACAACTGTAGATACGATAAACAGAATACGGCAACAGCGGTATGGAACAGATAAGTCTTCATCACAATACCACTGCCTTATTTATTTTGACACAAAAAGAAGGAAGTTTTCTCCTTCCAAAAAGAAAAAGGTATACAAAGAAAGGAAGCAAAGTGGGTACATCAGGCCTCTGGCCCACCCTGAAGCTCGGAAGTGGAAGGCTCGGACAGTCCGCCCCCGGCATGCTCAGCGACGGCCGACCCTGGCACTGACCCCACCGGCGTGGGAACTACCTCGGTTGCACGCCCTCCCGAGGCATCCGGAGTTGGCGATCCCTCGGGCGAAGACCCCTCCAGATCCTCTTCGTCCGGTGCCGAGACAGAGTTGCCCGAGGATGACAGATCCGAGTCGTAGCACTGTCCGGATGGGAATTCAATCCCAGAATCCTGTTCCCCGGCATAAGATATCGCCCGGTCGTAGCCCTGCTTGAACCCCTTGCGGATGCCTCGGCGAAGCGCTAACTCGTAGTAGGGAAGGGCAGCCTCCTTAAGGTCGACCCGGTAGGCCTCTAAGCTCTTCTACTGCTCGAGGGCCTCCGCCCCGGCCGATCCCACCCTACCAGCGAGCTCAGCCTCCCTCCGCTGCGCCTCGGCTGACCTCCGCTCGGCCTCAGCAGTCCGCTCTTTGGCCGCCGCCACCTGCTTTTTCGCCTCGACCCGATCGGCCTCGGCCTCCCGCCAAAGGCGCTCGGCTTCCTCAGCTCGATCTACCAGCTCGGCCCGCTCGGTCTCCCACTGGCCATCCAGCTAAGCGTGCACAAGGTGCTCCTCCTTGAGAAGCTTGTTCTTCCACTCGAGCGATTCACGAGCCTTGGCTAGCTGCTCGGTTAGCGCCCGGGTCTCCACCTAGCTCGACCGCATCAGCCCCCTGATTGAGGAGAGCTCTCGCCGAAGCCCGTCGCGCTCCTCGATGAGCCGAGTCAACCTCCTGTCCGACCCACCGAGGGTCCAGGCCAGGTTCGCTCACTCCCACGCCGATCGAGCGTACGCTTCTGCCAGAACTGCCCCCACCTGGGCCAGGGCCAAGCCGCCCTCCATAACCCCGGTGAGAGCCATGGACGGGGAGTGCTACCTACCTCCCCCCCTCACCTTCACGGATATGCCACGACACACTTGGTGCAGGGGACCGAAGATACCCAGCCTCTCCAAGGCCGCTGGAAAGGAGAACCCCCTATCGCCCAGCGCCCCACCATGTGGCTCAGATCGAGCCCCAGCCTCGGTCGCCCCTCGCGCCTCAGCCAGATTTTCTTGTGGCCCCTCAACCTGGATCGGCTCGCCACCTGCGCCGCCGCCTGAAGCGCCAGCCCCGGCCGCAGTCACAGCACCCCCAACTTCGGCCACGGCCCCCTCGGCTCCGGCCGAGGGGAGAGCCGGGTCGGCCCCGCTGCCGGTTGTAGGAGACCCCTCGGCCCCCTCTGTCCCAGCCAAAGGAGGAACCAAGCCCATATCATCACCGCCCGCAGGGGCAGCCCCGACCTCCTCGGCCCCCTCTGGCTGAGCTGGTGGGAGAGCCCACCCGGTAGGGTCGGCCCCACTGTGCCCGGCGGAGAGGTGAGCGGCGGTGGGGTCACCTTCGACCGTGGGTACGACCCCGGCCTTCTTGGCCCACTTTCTGGCCTTCGCAGCGACCCGGATCATACCCTCCACAGGGTCCTTGTGCTTGGGTCCCCGCGGTCCGGAGGATTCACCCTGGGTCACTCCTTTGCCCTTATCTTTGGTTCAGGAGCGCCGCACAGGAGCAGTCGGTTCGTCGGCAGCCGAGTCATCTCCAAGCTCGATCACCTCTGCGGTCTCCTTCAGAGGCTCCCGCCTTGTGTCTGCACAAAGAATAAGACGTATTCAGGAAAGATGACCCCCACATCCGAAGGAGGATCTAAGTTGTGGCACCTGAGCCCGACGGATGCAGCCGTGTAAGAAGACACCGCTCGATATTCTCCGGCGTCACCAGCTCTTCGATGGACTGGCGGTGCTTCAGCAAAATGGCAGCATACTCCTCCACATGAGGAGCGAACTCATCCTATCTGGGAGGGACGTTAGGGTGGAAATTGGGGATTACCGGGCACCTCTAGGTTTCCTCCACTGAGCAAATCCCCACCCAGAAGAATTGGGTCTTCCCCCCCTTATGCGAAGAATCCTTCGCCGCCAAAGAAATACAACTCCTATTTCGCCTCGCCTAGATGAAATAGAAGCCCTTCCCCGCCGAAGGATGCGCTTTCAACTCAACGAAAAAGTGGAAGAGGTCCATGGAAGGAGGGACTCCGCACTGACGGTAGAGAATACGAAAGGCAGAAAGGAGGAGATAAGAGTTGGCTACCAACTAAATGGGCGCCAACCGAAAAAAATTAAGAAGCTGCAGGATGAAAGGTTCGAAGGGTAGACGGAATCCACCCTTCCACGACAGAAGAAACATACAGATGTGGCCTGTACGAAAGTCCAGGCTCGTCTCGTATGGAGCAGTAGTGGCAAAACTATACTTGTGGGGCAAGCGATACTGGTGCTCCAGCCTCCTCACATCCGCCTCCCCCAGTTCGCTGCAGTTGGGGACCGGCGCCCTCGCCACCGGCTCGTCCTCCCCCTCCTCAACATCTGGGCCTTGGCCTGCCATGAAGTCAGAAGAAGACTCTGAGGGAAGACGGTCCCGAGACCCTGAAGATTTCGGGGGAGGAGGAAGCTGTTGGACGGCCTCCGCGGTTATCGCCGCCAACTCCTCGAATGCCGCCGCAAGCCTCTGCTCCTCCGCCGTGTCCTCACGGTGCATCGAAGAGCCCCAAAAATGAGAACGAAGGAGAGCCAAAACCCTAAGAAACGGAGGGAGTCTGGAATGACAACAAGCGCCCAACGCCTATAAACCCACGCGGGAGGCGGCGCGTCGTTCCGACCTCCGAGGAAAGGGGCCCCCTTCAGTTCAAATCCGTCAGGATCATCATTAACACGGGCACAGGTGACCACGACACGTGGCTTCCAAAACACCACCAGATTTCCACCCACCTGAGTCACGCTGGTTCGAAACCCCAAACAGCTACTCGACCGAGCTTACTAAAGCTCGTGAGTAGAAGGGGGACAAGTAGAGTGGGGGATTTCTGTAGCCCAATTAAGAGCAGCCGAACTAGGCCCATCAGGACCGAACGAGGCTCAGCTCATCCGAGTGACAGCCCTCTAGGGCCCACTTCTGCAGAAAAGCCCAATAAGATTACTCGGGATCCCATCCTTCCTCGGCGGCCCTTAGGCTCGGAAGGCCCGAATGATAGAACAGAGGAAGACCCACGCCCGAGCCATCTCCCCACCGAGATATGGGCAGGCACTCCGCGCCCACTCCGATCCAACTGCATCCGGGCTATGCCCATCGCCCGGATAGGGCTGGCACTTCTCATGCTTGGATCAACTGACAAATGCTTACCCATGCGGCCATTGACAGTCCTTTATGAGTAGGAGTTCAGCGGGATAAGGGTTCCATGATCTCCCAAGGTCATGAAGAGCCCACGATGAGGACGTAACGATCCCATGATGAGGACGTAACTCCCGCCTAAAACTCCTCAACTTATGGGACTCTTCGGGGGAGCTCACTATATAAACCAAGGACTCTCTCCTGCAGTAGGTAAGGCAAATACATGCCTAACAATCCCTGAGCAGGAACCACTTCACCATCTTGGTGTTGGGGAATCTCGCGCATCTCTTTCAACCTCCCTTAATACCTTCCACCATTGCTCTACTGACTTAAGCATCGGAGGGTTTTCCCCAGGGAACCATCCATGGGCCCCCTGATTCGTTTCCCTTTCTCTGCAGTTCACTATCCGGTGATCATCCTCCCAGCTCAGGACCGGCGCGAGATCACGCCCCTTCCTCCGTTCTGTCGTTCGGGCCTTCCGAGCCTAAGGGCTGCCGAGGAAGGATGGGATCCCGAGTAATCTTTATTGGGCTTTTCTACCGAAGTGGGGCCTAGAGGGCAGTCACTCAGATGAGCTGAGCCTCATTCGGTCCTGATGGGCCTAGTTTGCCTGCTCTTAATTGGGCTACAGAAATCCCCCTCTCCATAAGTTATTCAAATTTAAACTCAAGGAATACATTAAACTTAAATCAACTCAATCTTTTAAACATTCATAATCCTATATAATAGAAGATTCCTCAAATTTATGATCAAGGTACAAGGATTGAAATCTTCTCAGTTCTTCGGTCAAAGAGGTTTGAGAGTAGCCAATTATAAATAGAAGCATCAACAAGAACATGCATTATATGTGAGAAACACTTGAAGTTCATACATGTAGTCAAGGTGGCCAAGAATGCATTATGCAACTGTAGATTCCGATGAAATAGCAATGAGAGTTCAAGAAGATTTGTTTAGAGTGTAGCAGGATGAATGTCAAGTTTGACAGAGATTTTCAAAGAGAATGCATCAGCTACGACCAAGGTCTTCTTGCAGGAAGATTCGATGCAAGGGGGGTGAGACTTGATGCAGGGGATGACTGCGTCGAGGCAGTAGACCAGTGCGTCGACCTAACAGGCTAACTGACCAGACCAGATTGAAATGAGTCCGAGGACTTCAAGGAATATGTCATAGCAACAATTTACGCAGCACTTCAAAAAACAAGAGTCCATTGATTTTTATTAACATATCAGTCCAATATTCCAGACTCCCCTTTCACAAGAAATCATATTATCACAATAGTTCATACCAGTGTGCTGAACTCCCCCTAAAAGTGTGCATGCAATCAATCAATCTTTTTGGTATTTTCAAAATGAATGATGTGCAATCAATTCTGAAATCAGTATATGCATGATAACAAATGCACATGAGTAAACTATGAAATGCAGAGACTCCCCCTATGTATGTGCATTTATGTCAATCAATCATGTTGACGCATGAATGATATGCAATTAACAACATGTATGCATATGCATTGACTCCCCCTAACTAAATGCATTGAATCATCATATATGACATGAAGACCATGCATGGGGTTATTTAACTAAGCTCATGACTGACTGAATTTATCTATATGCAATTTGACCTATGGTACCAGGTGGAGGAATTTGATCCTAGGATCACCTCTCGCATGGTGAAAGCTTCCAGACATGCTTAAATTGTCCTTATTCATATCACCATTTATTATACCATAAAGTCATGCATGAGGGTGCATCACGAATACAATGCAGTCCTATATACAATGCAATTTTTTGAAGTCATTTTGGCAAACACACATGTATGCGGATGAAAAACATATGCAACAAATTTTCAGTGAATATATCATGACAAGTATCAACCAAATGTAATCAGCATGTGCATGCATCAACTATATGCACTTCAGATTTTCAATATACAAATGAGTGTGCAGATGAATTTTCTGTAACTATCTATGACCTATGCAGATTGCAGATGCACATGTGAAGGTCTATGCATAAGCAGACTAACATATGCAATGAGAGGTTTATTGATAGCAGTGCAAATGATAATTGCAATCATGAAAACTCATGTAGCCCAAAAATTGTAATTCCTCCTTGATCATTCAGTAGCTTGAAATGTTTAACACATGAATCAGATATGTCCAGAAATGCAGCTTTTAAGAGAGAAATAGCAATCAAGAAACAAGATTATAAAAATAGAAATGTGGTTTTACAGAACTCAGGTGCCTTGGTTTATTGAACCCCTTTTTATTCCTCAACCCCCAAGGCACTCCTGCAAAACATGTTCTTATTTTGTGAATTTTGGTACCCAAGAATTCTTGGGTCCTGAAATGTCAGTGGCACCATTGAAGGGTGCTCTCCACATTTTCTGAACATAAAAACCATCAAACTTCATTACAAAGCAATTATTCATAGAATGTCCAGATTTTCCATAGTAATGACAATATCCTAGATTTTTCACATGTTTTTGATAAGAGTGTTTTCTGAAATTCTGTGAATAACCAGAATTGCTATCATGAAACATTTTCTTTTCTTTTGCATGCCAACAATCGTTGACTGTATGGCCATGCTTTCCACAATGAAAACATGAAAGAGAATTTCTTCTATCAACATTCAGCTAGCATTCATTTACCTTGTGGCCTGGTCTTCCACAGCTAAAGCATACAATGTGCTGGCCATTAGAAACATATTTATTTTCAATAAAAACATGATGATTACAGGGAATTTGACATATTTATCATGAGAATGAAATTTTCATTCTCCTTTAGCATGCCAACATTGTGCAGTAGTGCGTCCATGCTTACCATAATAATGACATGAAGTGTAAAGTTTTGTGATCTTCTTATGCATATGAGCATTAGCATGAGAATTATGTGCATGAACATGAGTGTTTCTGGTTCTCACATGAAAGTGTTGTCTTTTATGACCAGCAAACCAACAATTTGCAGCTCTGTGGTTTGGCTTCCCACACTCAAAGCATGTCAGAGAGTTTCCTTTAAAAATAGATTTATTTCTACCAAAGACATTTCTTTTTACAAGGAATTTAGCAGATTCAAAGTCAGATCTTCTTCCCTGGCCAAACCAACAATAAGCAGCAATGTGGCATGTCTTGCCACAACAAAAATATATCAGATTCTTTTTCTATGCAGAAGAAAATATCCTATCATAAGGTTTTCTATCATGCATTTCATTGGCATTCATATCATCTTGTTCCATCAATCTACACTCATGCATTAGATGACCAATCTTATGATAGTAATGACATGACATCTTCTTTTTATGTGCATGTTTGTCTGTGTTCAGTTGTGTACAGCATTCACATTGTTAGCATGAGTGTTTCTTGGCTTTTTCTGCAAATGATCATTCTTTTTTACTTTTTCAATGTTTTTTTTTGAATTTTCTGACTAGCAACTTGCTTAGAATTTTTCTGAGCTGTAAACTGAACAACTGATGGAGTTCTAGTGCTAGTTTGTTCAGAGCTACTTACAAACGATGTATAAAGTTTATTTTCAAAGCTCTTAGTGTCTACTGGGTTGTAACCCAGTCCTTCCTTCTGAGAGTTAACTTTGACTCCCAACAACTTATCCAAAGTCTCTTGACCATCGACAAATTTTGACAATGACTTTTTTTTATCATTAATTTCATTTTCTAGAGATGCAATGCGTATCTCATAGCTAACAATCTCTTGTTCACTGCAATGAACACATTCATTCAACACCTTATTTGCAGTTTTATAATTTTCAATTTCTTGTTCCAAATTGCGCATTTTTTCAAACTCATCTATGCAAACAGATTTTCCTTTTTCAAGAATTATTAATCTATCTATCATAGCCGAATTTAACTGCATCAGCTTTTCAATCTCTTCCGTCAACTTTTCAGACATAGCAGTATTCAACTACTTCAATTCTTCATTTTCTTTTATCAATTTTTTATTCTGAACAAGATCATTTATTAAGACTTGATCATCTCTTAATAAATTCAGCTTGTCTTCTAGCTCAGAGATTTTGGAAAGAAATTCTTGGTTTTCATTTTTCAACAAACAAATTTGTTCCTTATGCATTTGAACATCAGCCTTACATGCTCTTTTTGACTCTTCTAACTGAGAGAATCTTTCACATGAAGAGTTAAGATTATTTTGCTCAAGTTTTTTTTTCACTTTTTTATTTTCAATTTTTATTTTCCTATATTTCTCTGATAATTCTTCATGAAGAGTAAACAGTTCATCAAACGAGATTACATCAGAATCGGAATTTACCTGAGATGATGTCTCATCCATCAGATCACTATTGTGATCACTACGGTTGGCCATCCAGTATTGTTCTTCCTACTTCCTATGAGTAGCAGTCACTCTGTCCAATATTTCCTTTCCAGAAGTGCATCTGAGTACAAAAGGACACAAGTCAATATCAACTATAGCCATCAAGATATTAAGAACTGTGATATTATCACGATTCTTCAATCTGTCACCATTGGACCACTCGGTCTGATCATGAGGCAGTTTATGTGGGCCGTTAGATGCAAGACTCTATAGTTTAGAATCAATGGAGTTCATGAAAACACATAGGCCGCCTAACCACTCTTCAAAGTTAGAACGATCAAATACTGGTGAATACGCCATTCAATACAATTCAGTGAAATGACTTAAAATGATAAAGCACGAAAAAAAATAGCAGGATCCTCTGCAGATCATTGGATTTGATTAATCAGAGCCTACTCTGATACCAATTGTTGGGATATTTAGGTGCAAGACTGAGATCTAGAGGGGGGTGAATAGATCCCCTCCAAAAATTGCTTAAATTAAAACTCTCGCAAAAAAATCGTGTGGAAATAAAACTAGATGGCTCAATCTAAATAGATGTTCTATTGCAGTTCACACTCGAATTCTTAGCCAGCACACGTTGCTTGAGACTCTACTAAGCACGCGGACAACACTTCACAGCTATGTTGGATACGAACTGATAACACACAAAAGAACTTCAAATAGTAAATGCTCAGATAGCTTGCAAAGGGGGATAGAAGATATGAAATTGGACAGCCACACAAACCACAGCGCACATAGATTTTAGATGGTTCGGTCTGCTTCCACAGACCTACGTCTATCCCCCACTCAAACCCGAGTGAGGCTTTCCACTGACAAATAGCTTGAACCGCTGAGCATCACAGCTTGCTAAAACCGCCGAGCAACATAGCTTGCTCTCTGCTGAGCCTTACAGCTTTGCTAACCCAAGGAATCAATCCTTGCTGTTGAGCCCCACAGCTTACTGACCCAAGGAATCAATCCTTGCTGCTGAGCCTCACAGCTTGCTAAAGAACAAGAAATAACAAAAACCAAAGCAAAAGAAACAAAGATGAAAACAGAAAGAATATAGCTCTCGCAGGAGCAACTTGGCTTGGATCTGATCCAGAGGCCAACACTGATCTGATCTTCAAGACGCTCTAGCTGCATCTTGATCACTCTTCTCTATCTCCTACTCTCCCTTCTTCTTCCTCTACTACGAGCTCTTTCTCTCTCTGAACTGCTCTCTCTTTTCTTCTGATCTCACGCTCACTGACTCGCTTTCCACTTCTCTGGTGGTCTCTCTTTCTCAGATGGCTACTCTTCTTTCCTAGGCAACACTAATTCAATTCTTCTCTTCGCAGCACTCCTCTCTTGGCAGCCTTCTGTAACAGCTCCCTTCAGTCGTAGCCCTTCAGCTCGAAGAAGGATGCATCCTACTTATATGAAAAATAGGGCTTCCGAAGATGCTTCCTACTTTGGATAAAGTAATTTGATTACTTTTTATCCCATTCAGCCATGTGGCAGGACGAGATTATTCCTCTAATCATCGAGCCTTGGATCACGTGCCCAATCATAAGCTTCTTGGGTCCACGTGCCACCTTTCCCGCCATTCCTAGGATCATATGTCACTTATGCAGAATATAGGGTCAAACTTCTTTATTGGATCTAGACTTAAGTTAAGGATTTCGAATCCTGTAGCATTGACCTCACTAGCAACAGCTGATACAACCGCATCGACCTTTGAGTTAGTGCATCTAGGGACTATTCTAATGCTCTTACCTTCTGGCTTAAGGCAGTGCTGCTTCGACCTTCTTTTGCTACTGTTGCTAATAACCAAGAAATTCAGTTGAGTTCTATTGACTTCAGGTGCTTCTGATGTCATGAAGGCTTCTGACTTGGTGAGTTAGACTGACTTGCTGAACTTGTGCTGAAAGTGAATTGCTGTATTTGAACTTGCTGCTGCTGCTATGGTGAGTTTCTATAGACATGGCTAATGGAGCCCTTGTGTTCCTTTTGATGGCTGTAGATTGACTTCCACTAGGGTCCATTAATTTCTTCTGCTACCTTAACATTGTGCATTGTAATGTTAATCGACCTGTCCTTATAATGCTCTGACCTTAGTTGATCTGCAACGTTCAGTTCCCAGCAATTGCATCGACCTGTCTCTTGAGTGCTAAGACCATGTTAGTTGGAGCTTTTGCTCTTCTGCCTCGAGCTGCCTCATAAGTGCACCGACCTCCTCATAGATGTAGCACATGAGTATCTTGATGCATCGACCTATTGTCTTTGAAGTGTTGATATGCTTCGACTCGAGTGACATTACCAACACTGCAGCACCGACCTTATTTGCAGGAACTACTTTGCTGCCATGAGGCAAAGCTTCAATGGATCGAGACATTTCCTTGGGCTTGACTTCTTGATGAGTGGTATATCAAGGCTTGGCTTGAAGCATCGACATGTGCCTTCTACTTGCCATTGTCCCATTGATGCAGTTCTAGGTGCATCGACCTTAAAGAAATAGTGGGTGAATGTGCACCGACCTTACATGACACAATGAATATATGTGCACCGACCTTACCTGACAAAGAGAATGTATATGCACCGACCTTACAATGCAATCGCTAACTCATAATTGAACAGTAGCATCGGCCTGACTATAATGTGCATCGACCTTGATATAGAAAGACTTCTACATCCACATCGACCTTCTAGACCAGAATGAGTGCAGGTGCATCGACCTGTTAAGCAAGACAACACACATTGACCTATTCCCATCCATGCAGTGACTTGTTGATTTTACATGAATAAATGCATGGACCTATTGTCTATAACAATGTGAATGTGTTGATCATGTTTGACTTCATCCTTGCTTTCTTTAGCTCAATCTGCTGATTTCTTACTATCATCAGTTCTCCACTGTCTGACTATCTTGCCACTGTCCTGTACCACACTTTATAACAATCTCATGAAAATGCACATGTAGAACAAAACATTAAACACTTGTCATTATCCCACAATGGATCAATGCAACATAAACACATATGACATCACACACAGATGAGTCATAGCATTTGGCATCATCAAAA
Organism: Amorphophallus konjac; assembly: GCA_022559845.1. Classification (NCBI taxonomy): domain Eukaryota; kingdom Viridiplantae; phylum Streptophyta; class Magnoliopsida; order Alismatales; family Araceae; genus Amorphophallus; species Amorphophallus konjac. The sequence goes on from CM040118.1 coordinate 218,104,667, forward strand.
CCACCTGGGGTATAACAACAAGTTGACCTGGGAGAAGTAGAAGATGCGGTGTCGGGTCACTATGGACCACCCCTCCGCGAAGAGACTACACCAAGGATTTTGGTATTTGATAGAATAATCTTCCTTGGTCAATCAGCCCGGAAAGTGATTCGAAGAAGCAGGCAACTGTAGATCTTCACTTGCAACATGGCCGGAGTGACCGGCCACTATGGAGCTCCCCTCGGAGATCACGATGAAGTGGCTAGGCTTGCTGAAAGGCCATGTCCTATCACCAGAAGAAAGAAGGCTGCAGCTGAGGCAGTACAAACAAATTCAGATGTGGTGGCCATGGCGGCAAATGTGATTACGGCCGAAGATGACGGTGAAAGGCCAGCACCCTCTCTAGATGTCTTGTTGGAAGGGGGAGGCCAAGTCCCCAGCCCCTCCGCCCATGATCCAACGATGTTGATGCTGCTCCAAAATACCAACAGGAGGTCGAAGTGATGAAAAGGCAATAAAGCGATCTGAGCATGCATGCTTCAGCCTCGAAGTAGGTCGAGGCCCCTCTGGAAACGTCACGGCTAGGTGCCGATGAGTTCGAGGCTTCACCTCTGATGGCGGCTTCTCAGCCGATACCCAATTACACTGGGGGAATGCCTCCAATTTCACCTCAGGTGACGGCCTCTCAGTCGTTGCCCAATCACACTGGGGGCATGGCTCCGATACCACACCTGGCCCCTCAACACCAGGATACTGCCGCTATGCCTCAAGCGACGGTGTTGACGACATCGTAAATGTAACAAGCCCATTTCTACCCAGATCCGGTGGACCCGGTGGTGATGAACAAGTTGTTGATAGAACAAATGATTGAAATGAAGTTGGCTGATTGAGACGGTGATGATTATGCCTCATTTGATGTGTACAAGGTGCCTTACCTGGTCCATCATGTGGCCAAAAGATTGTCCCCTCCCATCAACAAGCCACCAAAGTTTGATAAATTCAACGGGTAAGGTTCACAAAAGGAACATATAGGCATCAATGTGATGGGCGATCTGACGACCAATGAGTCCTACTTATTGAAGTTCTTTGGGTCTTCGCTCACAGGACTCACCTTCGAGTGGTACTCAAACCTGCCGGCTGGGTCCATCAGCGACCGGCCAGATATGCAACGGAAGTTCCGGGAACGGCTCCACGTTGCTGAAAGGGAGGTAACCATGGCCGAACTCTATGCAACCAGGCAGAAGAATGATCAAATAGCCCTGGAATATATCAATAGATGGCAGAATCTCAGTATGAGGTGCAGGCACCCGGCACACCAAGAAGATGCAGTGCAAATCTGTAAGAAAAATTTGACGAGAGTGGTCCTCGAAAGGATGATTGGGATGAAAATCAGGTCCTTCGACTGGTTGAACAACATGGTGGAGGAAATCAAGGCTTTCCTCTCCAGATACTCCTCCGCCCCTACTGCCTCAAGCCAGAAGACTAGACCAGCTGATAAGTGGCCCGTACCCAAAGAAATTAATACGGTTGACTTCAAGGCGTTTGAGCAGTAGAAGGATAAAGATAAAGGAGTCGCCAACCCTCCTCCCGCCAAGCCGGCTGAACAACTGGAAGGCCCCTCCTTGCGAGCTAGGATGAAGAAGCATATTCATTTCCTAAGGAGAAGACCCAGGTCCTATTTGAATGGGCCACCAGATACAATAAGATTACTCTTGTGGAGCCAAGGAGACCGGGCAATGCTAGGAGGAAAGATGATCCTCGTTTCTGTCCATATCACCAGATGGTTTGTGTCACACCCCGAGCCTTTATTACAGCGAAAGACTCGCTCGAGGAACGCGAACAGCCGACGTGGTAAGCCGCTTGCAAGCAAGAATGATCAGAGCGCAAGACAATTACACATAAGAATGCAATCGCACAATATTTACTCAACTTCAACTTTCATAAATAATTAAATCCAATATTCGAATACAACCACTAATTCAACTTCCATCATGTTAGACTCAAGAAATAAGAAATTACATAGACTCGATCTAAACAATGTAAACTTCCTAAGTATTCACTCATTCTTTATTCACTCTCGGATCCGCTACTTGAACATTCCAAATCCGAACCCGACTCACTTCTATTTCCTGAAAAAGAATGGAAATAGGTAATGAGCACACTTGCCCAGTAGGTATCTTTGCATCAACATGAAGGCATTATTAAAGTAATTAACGTTTTTGCTCTAGAGGAATAAGGTAAAATCATGCGAATGCGATCAATCATGCGATTAAACCAAAGTACGTAAGATAGAATGAGAGCAAGTATGAACTAGCAAGAATGTTATAAGAACATGATATGGCCTTTCATGAACAAGAATGTAACAAGAATGTACTAGCAAGTCACATAATTATCACTCCAGTATCTTTTGCTTATGTGCAAGTACTTCGTGAATTTCTGTGGAATATCATGAAATTATGTATAAGTATCAATCATGATGTATCATGTTGTGGATTTTCACTTATTTATAAAGAAAGTACTCCCAGCGTAATGCGACACCAGTAGCATCATATCCCATGGTTTATAATAGTATGTTTCTGACAATCAGCCGAGGGGACTAGCATAGAGCCCTTGAACACAATCAGTGCTCGATCGCATCTTCAAGTATAAATCAAGCTTTTTCCACGCATGTAACAATAAAGTATGGCCAAGAATGTACAATTCCAACAAGCTCTTGATAACAATAAATCAATGAATGAATACTTTAATAAGAATCATGAGAAATCAAGAATGACTTATACTATGTTATGCTTATGGAATTAACTCGGTAGCATAACGGTACGTTCTTTATTTTCCATTCATTATATTAGGTTTCTTGATCAATATGATAAGTTCTAGATCATCAAGAGTCCATCTAGAAACCTTAGAATATCAACCGTTGGTCAAACCTCGGGTTAAAATACTCAAGCAGTGTGACGGTCATGTACTGGGCCGTTATATGATGTGACGCTCCAGTATTGGGCCGTTATATTAGTCTGAATCCAGAACCAAGAAATCGGACTCAGTTGGATTTGACGGTCGTATATTGGGCCGTTACATGTGCCTGACGGTCCAATCTAGATCCGTTACACTACTATTAATCAGAAACATCGATAGTGTAATCTAATCACTTGTGTTTTAATGGTACAACCAACTCGGCGTCCTAGTGGGAATCCCAGGCTCGCAGAGAATTACGGAGGCCTTGAAACAAGATTTTTTAGTCCATAGGAAGGAATATCCAATAGAGAGGTCCTCATGTTCAAGAATAATATTCCTATAGTGCAAAGTGTAAACTAATAGACAACATATCAGAATATGTGCCATGTACTTAAAGAAATGACTCTATTGACAGAGAGGATGTGTACCAAGAGGAAATCATGATAAAACTTCGTCAATACATCTTTGGAAAATCATGATTTAGATATAAAACTATAGAATTTTGGCACATGAAATTAACATAACTTAAAATAACTTAAGATACCTAAATTATGCAATTTCTATCATGAATCAGTAAATAATCTTAAAGATTTGAAATCAGGTCAAGACTTAGATAACTAAGCACACTTATAAGTTAACTTGACTGATTTTCAATTCTGTCTACGATCACCCTGACGGTTGAGGATGGGGGCGTCACAGTGATTGTGACGGTCTATCGAGGGGCCGTTACAGTAGTGTAACGGTCCATCTATGGTCCGTCCGAGACAACAGAGTAATCTAAATACAACAGAGAGTGTGACGGCTTATCGTAAGGCCGTTACAGTAATGTGACGGTCTAAGTCTGATGCGTCAGAGTCTCTGCTGATAGTACAAAGAATTTAAAGGACTATGATTTGAAAACATGTCATGTTTTTTAAAAAGATCTAACTATCCTAGTCATGATAAATGAAGTAAGAGTCTGTCTAGATGCATATGTTGCAGTGAATTAGCAAGATCACATCTTTTGTCTTTGATTAAGGCTAAGGATAATTATGCATGCATGACCCTACTAAAACATGAAATTCATAGTCTATAATGCATGAAATCAAGTACAATCAGAGGGCTTTTATCCCTAACAAGATGTTTTTACCAATAATGAGATAACCTACCTCTTAACTAGGCTTTAAGCTTCAAATTTGAATATGAAGGTCGAGCCCTAGCTCTCCTTTCCCAGCGATTTTTCAGCAACTTCCTGCTGCTCTATCTCTCCAACCTCTTGTCCTAAAGATGTGAAATTTTGAGAGTAAGAAAATGAAACTAAGGTGATCAAAAAATTCTAAAGGATTTAATTCTAATTACCTCGTTTAGACGTCATAATCTCTTGATCTTCAGGAGTCCTTTTCTGTGAATCCTGAGTTACTATGGTCGAACCAGTAACTTTGGAAGCTTCAATCTCCTTAGTTGCTTGATCTCCTAACATGAAATTTGGAGAACTATTAGTCTAAAGTATACTAAACAAAATCTTCTAAAGAACTTACCTGAAATTCTATTTCCTTACCTTGATTCTTTACGAGCCAAAAGTAAGGGTCGCTCAGTTCAGAACTAGGTCCTATTTATAGGGTTTTGAAGATTAGAACGATTCTAGAGTCCTTAATTTACCAGAACCTAATCCCTAAGAGTCCTTAGTAATGTTATAAACTCTCCCAAGTCGATCTCTTGTAGATAAGATCCCAAAGTTCTAATCTTTTTGCTCGTTCTTTCTTTCACGGAACTGACAGAATGTAACGCATCAAGACTAGTGCGTTACGTGGCTGTGGCGGTCGCACGATAGACCGCTACATCCAACATGCATAGAGTTCAACATCAATCAAACTCTTTTGTTAATTATCCATAAAAATGATATTATCCTTAAAATACATAAATAGGCTAAATAACCTTCTAGAATATGGGCCAAACTTAATGGGCTTGGTCCTTAAACCTTTTGAATTTTATTTAAATAGGCTAGGTTAATTATTTAACATAATTGAGCCTTATAATGACTTAATAATCCAATAATCATTTTATTAATCTATTTATCCCTTATAAATTCCATAAAGTTCTATAAATAACTCAAAAATTATTACATAAATTCTGGGGCACTACACCCTCTCCCACTTAGAAGAATTTGATCTCCAAATTCAATACATGAGTTATGGAGAGTGTACTTACAGTTGAATAATTCTGGAAATTTTTTTCACATGGCTGCTTTGATTTCCCATGTTGCTTCATATGGCCATGTTTTCTTCCATTGAATCTTGACCATAGGAATAACTTTATTCCTTAGTTGACGCACTTCTCGTTCCAAAATCTTTATTGGCGTTTGCTCGTACGTCATATCCTTCTGAATCTCCAGATTGTCATAAGTGATAATATTGTCAAGATCATATACATATTTCTTTAGCATAGAGACATGAAATACGTCATGAACTTCTGCTAATTGTGGAGGTAAAGCCAGTTTGTAAGCCACTTCACCAACCCTTTCTAGAATTTTAAACGGACCAATGAACCTTGGAGTTAGTTTGCCCTTAATGCCAAATCTCTGAATACCACGACCTGGAGAAACCTTGAGATACACATGGTCTCCTACTTGAAATTCCAAGTCGCGTCTACGATTATCAGCATGAGACTTTTGCCTATCTTGTGCCATCTTTATTTTCTCTTGAATAAGCTTGATCTTCTCTGTAGAATCTCTGGTAATATCGGGGCCTAGGAATTGTCTTTCCCCTAGTTCACTCCAACATATTGGTGATCGATAACTTTTTCCATATAGAGCTTCAAAAGGTGCCATTTGTATGCTGGCCTGGTAACTGTTGTTATATGCAAATTTTACCAGAGGCAAGTGATCATGTCAACTACCTCCAAAATCAATAACACAAGCCCTGAGCATGTCTTCTACCACCTGATTCATTCTTTCTGTCTTACCATCAATTTGTGGATGAAAGGCTGTGCTGAAATTCAATCTAGTCCCTAGTTTTTTTTTTATCCCAAGTCATCAAGCAGGAATAAGGGAGAGTGCACCCCCATTCCAAAGGAAGGGAATGTTCTCACTCCACCAAATCACCACTTGATGCTTTATTTTATTGATTTTCCAAACTTGAACAAAGTCATAAGAGGCCAAGCCTCTAAAAATACAAGGAGAATTCAAGTTTAAAAAACTGAATAATCCTCTAGAGACTGGCGTACGGTGTCTGGCCATGTAGAGTCTGTACAGCCTTTTCTGTGAATTCTAGACATTGCACTCCCGCCATTGCTGAAGTCTATACACTCAGTGACTGGGCTTTAGGAAGTCTGTACACTGTAATCCTTTTACTGCTGAAGTCTATACAGTCTAAGTATTAGTTTGTAAGTCTTGTGAGGTTTGTGAAGTCTGAAGTCTGTACATTGTGAGATTTGTGAAGTCTGTACAGCCCTTACGCAGCTGCTTTGTAGAGTTTGTACATTGCACGCCCTTTCACTGAAGTCTGTACATTGCACGCCCTTGCACTGCAGCTTCGTAAAGTCTATACATTATGTAGTCTGTACACTGCCTTTCGCTGAAGCCTGTGCATTCAAAAAGTCTATACATTGCTCCCCTTGCACTGCAGCTTCGTAAAGTCTATACATTATGTAGTCTATACACTGCCTTTCGCTGAAGCCTGTGCATTCGAAAAGTCTATACATTGCTCCCCTTTAACTGAAGTATGTACATTGCTAAGCTTTGCGAGCTCTACAACTTCGTAAAGTCTATACAATATGTAGTCTGTACACTGCCTTTCGCTGAAGCCTGTGCATTCAAAAAGTCTATACATTGCTCCCCTTTAACAGGAGTCTGTACAATCTAGTCCCTAGTGACTGTTGTAGACCCTTCCAAAATTATGATGTGAATCGAGGATCTCTATCAGATATAACAGTGACTGGGACACCATGTAATTTAACAATTTCCCTTATGTATAATGCTGCCAAGATATCCACAGACCATCGACTTTTGATTGGTATGAAATGTGCAGATTTTGTTAATCGGTCTATGATTACCCATATACCATCGTGTCCACCTCTTGTCTTAGGTAACCCCATAATGAAATCCATCCCTATACTCTCCCATTTCCATTCAGGAATATTCAAGGGATGCAGTTTACCTGCGGGTCTAAAATGCTCTGCCTTTACTTGTTGACAAGTGAGACATCGAGACACGAAATCAGCTATTTCTCTCTTCATGTTGGGCCACCAGAAATTTCTTTTGAGATCCTGATACATTTTTGTACTACCTGGATGAATGGTGTACTTGGAATTATGTGCTTCTTCTAGGATCAATTTCTTCGTATCCTCATGATCCGGTATACACACTCGGCCTTTGAATAGCAATCTTCCATCCTCCGTAATAGAGAAATCCAGTCGTTGTTCAATATTAGCTTTAATTTCTAGTAACACGAGATCATCATTTTGCAACTTGACTAGATCCTCTATTAAGGCAGGTTGAGCTCGGATATTAGCCATGAAGCAATCTTCTTCCTTCATGTCAATATCTAAGTTCAACTGAGCAAATTGAGGAATAAGATTAGTCATACTAATCATAAGACTTGATAGCATACCCATTGGTTTTCTACTGAGTGCATCCGCAACAGCATTAGGCTTGCTAGGATGATATTGAATAGAAAAATCAAAATCCTTGAGATATTCCAACCATCTTCTCTACCTCATATTTAGCTCTTTTTGAGAAAATAAATATTTCAAGCTCTTGTGGTCCGAGTAGACCGTAAACTTTTCTCCATAGAAATAATGACGCCAAATTTTCAAGGCGAAAATGACAGCTGCTCACTCCAAATCATGCATAGGATAATTTTCCTCGTGACGTTTCAATTGTCTTGAAGAATAACAGATTACTTTTTCATTTTGCATGAGGACACACCCTAAGCCAATACCTGATGCATCCATATATACTTCGAATCCACCACCTTTCATCGGTAGTGTTAGAATAGGAGCTATAGTAAGATGATTCTTAAGAGTTTGAAAACGCTTCTCACATTTCTCTGACCAGACAAAAGGATTTTCTTTTCTTGTGAGTCTAGTTAAAGGAACTACAATCTTTGAGAAGTCCTTAATGAATCTTCTATAATAACCAGCTAGACCCAGAAAGCTTCTTACTTCTGATACAGTCATTGGCCGGCTCCAATTTCTGACAGCTTCGACTTTCGAAGGATCCACTGCAATACCTCCTATTGAAATAATGTGGCCTAGGAATGAAACTTCCTTGAGCCAGAATTCACATTTATTTAGCTTGGCATAGAGTTTATGTTCTTTAAGTGTTTGCAAAGCTATTTTCAAATGTTCTTTATGTTCCTCCTTTTTTTTGGAATATATCAAGATATCATCAATGAAGACGATGATAAACTGGTCCAGATATGGCTGGAAGACACTGTTCATAAGTTGCATGAATGCTGTCGGGGCATTAGTTAATCTGAATGGCATTACTACGCATTCATAGTGGCCATAACGACTTCGAAAAGCCGATTTATAAATGTCTTCTTCATTAATTCTAAGCTGATGATAACCTGATCTGAGGTCAATCTTAGAGAAATATTCTGCTCCTAAAAGCTGATCGAAGAGCTCATCAATACGCGGCAACGGATACTTATTTTTAATTGTGAGTTGATTCAGTCGACGGTAATTGATGCATAGCCTGAGAGAACCATCCTTTTTCTTGACAAATAGAACTGACGCACCCCAAGGGGATGTGCTAAGTTTGATGAAGCCTTTGTCTAGTAATTCCTGCAACTACCTTTTTAGTTCCTTGAGTTCTGTGGGAGACATCCTGTAAGGGGCTATAGAAACAGGTGTTGCTCCTGGAATGAGTTCAATAGTGAAGTTCACTTCTCTCTCGGGCGGTAAACTGGGTAATTCGGATGGCAACACGTCTGGGAACTCATTTACAGTAGGAATGTCTGCTAAGATAATCTCCTTGGATTCGGTAATAATGACAGAAGCAAGAAAAGCTTCACATCCTTGCGAGATAAGTTTGCAAGTGTGAAGAGAAGATATAATAGTAGGATGCTTCTTGTACTTAATGCCAAGGAAGGAAAATATATCTTAAAACTAATTAACTATCTTATCCCGGGCTCTACCCAATTCTCATATGGGTGTGGAAATTTCTTCCTTAGTTCATAGGTAGGGGTCCTTAAACCTTGGACTTATCCTATGAAATAACTATTCTCCCTAAGTCCTGAGACTTAGGCTCTGATACCAACTTAACTGTCACGCCCCGAGCCTTTATTACAGTGAAAGACTCGCTCGAGGAACACGAACAGCCGACATGGTAAGCCTCTTGCAAGCAAGAACGATCAGAGCGCAATGCAATCACACATAAGAATGCAATCGCACAATATTTACTCAACTTCAACTTTCATTAATAATTAAATCTAATATTCGAATACAACCACTAATTCAACTTCCATCATGCTAGACTCAAGAAATAAGAAATTACATAGACTCGATCTAAACAATGTAAACTTCCTAAGTCTTCGCTCATTCTTTATTCACTCTCGGATCCACTACTTGAACATTCCAAATCCGAACCCGACTCACTTCCATTTCCTGAAAAAAGAATGGAAATAGGTAATGAGGACACTTGCCCAGTAGGTATCTTTGCATAAACATGAAGGTATTATTAAAGTAATTAACATTTTTGCTCTAGAGGAATAAGGTAAAATCATGCGAATGCGATCAATCATGCGATTAAACCAAAGTACGTAAGATAGAATGAGAGCAAGTATGAACTAGCAAGAATGTTATAAGAATATGATATGGCCTTTCATGAACAAGAATGTAACGAGAATGTAGTAGCAAGCCACATAATCATCACTCCAGTATCTTTTGCTTATGAGCAAGTACTTCGTGAATTTCTGTGGAATATCAAGAAAGTCATGTATAAGTATCAATCATGATGTATCGCATTGTGGATTTTCACTTATTTATAAGGAAAGTACTCCCAGTACAATGCGACGCCAGTAGCATCATACCCCATGGTTTATAATAGTATGTTTCCGATAATCAGTCGAGGGGACTAGCATAGAGCCCTTGAACACAATCAGTGCATGATCGCATCTCCAAGTATAAATCAAGCTTTTTCCATGCATGTAATAATAAAGTATGGCCAAGAATGTACAATTCCAACAAGCTCTTGATAACAATAATTCAATGAATAAATGCTTTAATAAGAATCATGAGAAATCAAGAATGACTTATACTATGTTATGCTTATAGAATTAAATTGGCAGCATAACAGTACGTTCTTTATTTTTCATTCATTATATTAGGTTTCTTGATCAATATGATAAGTTCTAGATCATCAAGAGTCCATCTAGAAACCTTGGAATATCAACACTTGGTCAAACCTCAGGTTAAAATACTCAAGCAGTGTGACAGTCGTGTACTGGGCCATTACATGATGTGATGCTCCAGTATTGGGTCGTTACATTAGTCTGAATCCAGAACCAAGAAATCGGACTCAGTTGGATTTGACGGTCGTATATTGGGCCGTTACATGTGCCTGACGGTCCAATATAGATCTGTTACACTACTGATAACCAAAAATATCGATAGTGTAATCTAATCACTTGGGTTTTAATGGTACAACCAACTCGGCGTCCTAGTGAGAATCCCAGGCTCACAGAGAATTACGGAGGCCTTGAAACAAGATTTCCTAGTCCATTGGAAGGAATATTCAATAGAGAGGTCCTCATGTTCAAGAATAATGTTCCTAAAGTGCAAAGTGTAAACTAATAGACAACATACCGGAATATGTGCCATGTACTTAAAGAAATGACTCTATTGACAGAAAGGATGTGTAACAATAAGAAATCACGATAAAACTCCGTTAATACATCTTTGGAAAATATTGATTTAGATTCAAAACTATAGAATTTTTGGCACATGAAATTAACATAACTTGAAATAACTTAAGATACCTAAATTATGCAATTTCTATCATGAATCAGTAAATAATCTTAAAGATTTGAAATCAGGTCAAGACTTAGATAACTAAGCACACTTATAAGTTAACTTGACTGATTTTCAATTCTGTCTACGATCACCCTGACGGTCGAGGATGGGGGCGTCACAGTGATTGTGATGGTCTATCAAGGGGCCGTAACAGTAGTGTAACGCTCCATGTATGGTCCGTCAGGGACAACAGAGTAATCTAAATACAACAGAGAGTGTGACGGCTTATCGTAAGGTAGTTACAGTAATGTGACGGTCTAAGTCTGATGCGTCAGAGTCTCTGCTGATAGTACAAAGAATTTAAAGGACTATGATTTGAAAACATGTCATGTTTTTTAAAAAAATCTAACTATCCTAGTCATGATAAATGAAGTAAGAGTCTGTCTAGATGCATATGTTGTAGTGAATTAGCAAGATCACATCTTTTGTCTTTGATTAAGGCTAAGGATAATTATGCATGCATGACCCTACTAAAACATGAAATTCATAGTCTATAATGCATGAAATCAAGTACAATCAGAGGGCTTTTATCCCTAACAAGATGTTTTTACCAATCATGAGATAACCTACCTCTTAACTAGGCTTTAAGCTTCAAATTTGAATATGAAGGTCGAGCCCTAGCTCTCCTTTCCCAGCGATTTTTCAGCAACTTCCTGCTGCTCTATCTCTCCAACCTCTTGTCCTAAAGATGTGAAATTTTGAGAGTAAGAAAATGAAACTAAGGTGATCAAAAAATTCTAAAGGATTTAATTCTAATTACCTCGTTTAGACGTCCTAATCTCTTGATCTTCATGGGTCCTTTGCTCTGAATCCTGAGTTACTATGGTCGAACCAGCAACTTTGGAAGCTTCAATCTCCTTGGTTGCTTGATCTCCTAACATGAAATTTGGAGAACTATTAGTCTAAAGTATACTAAATAAAATCTTCTAAAGAACTTACCCAAAATTCTATCTCCTTACCTTGATTCTTTACGAGCCAAAAGTAAGGGTCGCTCAGTTCAGAACTAGGTCCTATTTATAGGGTTTTGAAGATTAGATCGATTCTAGAGTCCTTAATTTGCCAGAACCTAATCTCTAAGAGTCCTTAGTAATGTTATAAACTCTCCCAAGTCAATCTCTTATAGATAAGATCCCAAAGTTCTAATCTTTTTACTCGTTCTTTCTTTCACAGAACTGACAGAATGTAACGCATCAAGACTGGTGCGTTACATTGCTGTGGCGGTCGCACGATAGACCGCTACATCCAACGTGCACAGAGTTCAATATCAATCAAACTCTTTTGTTAATTATCCATATTATTATCCATAAAAATGGTATTTATCCTTAAAATACGTAAATAGGCTAAATAACCTTCTAGAATATGGGCCAAACTTAATGGGCTTGGTCCTTAAACCTTTTGGATTTTATTTAAATAGGTTAGATTAATTATTTAACATAATTGAGCCTTATAATGACTTATTAATCCAATAATCCTTTTATTAATCTATTTAGCCCTTATAAATTCCAGAAAGTTCTATAAATAACTCAGAAATTATTACATAAATTTTGGGGCACTATAGTTTGGGACCCCATTGAAGACTGTTATGTGTTCAAGGACACCATTGAAAGATTGATTAAGAAGGGGGAGCTCCAAATCAGTGAATACAAGGTGGATCCTCCACGATCTCACGAAATGCCCGATCTGGGGGCATTAGTCAACATGATATCTTTGTACCAGCAACTGCCCAAAGAAGTGGTAGAGGCCTGCACCAAGCACACATATGAGGCCTATATCATGGCACCGGTGAAGGATCAAGGAAATTGGCAGACTGTGCCACCAAAACTAACAAAGAGGGCAGCACCTCGATGCAGCCCAAGATTACAAATACTAGGTGTCACGCCTCAGCCGGCACCGCCGATTGTTACCTCAATCTGGTATGAGACGACTCCTCAAGTGGTCTTTAGAAGGCCCACCAGTAACAAGAAGAGATAAACCGCCCAGCGGGTACATAAAGAAGCCAATCAAGCAGTGGAATGGCTTCAAGAAATTATAAATGGGCTAGATGAATATGAGTAGCCTGAAATCCGGCCTGTCCAGCTGAAGGAGTATGTCCCTTGGGAACATTTCGAATCTCTAGAATTGGCAGAAGAAGCTGAAGCTGAAGCAGAAGAATCGGGCATCTGGGATGAAACTCCGCAGGGGCAGTTACCAACTGCGAAAAGGAAGAAAAAGAAGAAATGATCTAAGAATAAGAAGAGGGGGGTTACTATCTCCTACAACACCATATCGGCCTTGTTCAACATGCCCCAAAACCATAAAGAAGAGGATGAAGAAATATGCTTCGCGCTGGCTGTTGACATGTTTTCCCACCCTTTCCTTTCTTTTCTTTCTTCCCTTTACCTTTCTAAATCAAAATGTAAAGACAAGCAAAAAAAAAACAAAGAAAGAGTGGAGAGGTGTGTGTGATCGTGATCGCCACCAAGACACGGGTACCGGAGAGTACTATGTACCTTGGAAAGGGAGAAGGCACTCGCCCAAAACGTAGCGCTGGCAGTGATAAACGGTCCAGGAAGAATCGTTCAAAGGATGGAACGGCCGCTCGATAGGCCGCTCATAGCACTGGAGGAGGAAGCGGGACAAAGAAGGGCCTGGCAACAGAACGGTTCGCAGACGGCCGCAATAAGGCGTTACATGATCCTCTCTGGGCCGTGTATCCTTGCAGATGGACGGACGACGACCGTGTGATGCTGCCAAACTCTAAGACGTAGGACTTGATCCTCCACCCCTTCCGACCGGCCAGAGGGGATGGGCCTCGTGCTGTGCTGATGCTGACCTACAAAACAACGTAGCAGACAAGAAAACAACACCTAAATTAGCCCTAGAATGTGTAGTAACTATAGAAAAGAATGAGAAATCGACACAACAGCATGGAATGGCCGATACCTGGGGTGGTTTTTAAACCCCTATAGGGCATGAAAACAAATGGGAAGGGTGTAAAATGATATTGGACAGTGAAAAACGTGGATGAAAATATGATGAAAAGAGATATGCAATGGGTGAAAAGAGAACTAAAAGCCTAGACTAGAACACCAAACAACGACTACGCCCTTGAACCAGATGCTTAAAAGGATGTAGAAGCCTCCCTCCCTGGTTGCAACTTGCTCAAGAATTCGGCAGAGCTTCGCCATCGACGTTGGACCTCCCCCTTTTCAAGCTTGGACTAGGGGTTCTATTTATAGACCCTTGAAAGTCCAACCTCGAATTAGGGTTTTCCAGTGGATATTAATCCGAGATTATAAAATAAAATTCATAGATAATCCTCTTATCTTCCACCAGGATGAAACAGCATCCCATTTGGTGGAGAAATCGCGGAGAAAATGGAGGAGAAAGGTGGAGGTTTAGCCACGGATAGAGAGAGAAAATCCCAAACAATCCACAGTTTTTGAGCTAGTACACGATCGCACGATAGGCTGCCCAGACATTTACACGGTCTCTTGCTAGACCGTCCAATGCTGTCGGTGATAAATAAATAAAAATGGGAAATTATCGAGTTATCCATTGAACTGACCGGCCATTATGGCGTTGGACTCTTCAGGATAAAATGGTCTACTGATAGACCACTCAATGAATGGAACGGTCCAATGTTAGGCCGTGTACACATGTCGGTGATAAATCCAAAAAAAATAGAATACATAGATAATTATCTGAAAAATCATCCGCCTGAGGACTCTGGGAGCTGAACGGTCTAACCATAGGCCGTTCAATGGGAGTAAACGGCTATCTTCAGACCGTGCAAAGGCTTGTCGGTGGAAATTCAGAAAATCAAAATAAATATCCCATAAATCAGTAAACGGTTCCAATAAAACCGCTCAGTTACTGAACGGCCAGTCGTTAGACCGCGTACAGTCTGGACGTTTGAAATTGATAAAATGAGATAAATGAGTCCATTTACCCCAAAACCCAGTGAAATCAAGGCCTATTAAGCCAGAATCTGAGGTCATACTTAGCTAGGGAGGGAGGTACCCATAAAATAAGCCCAAAAGCAAGCCTGAAAATAGTCCAATGAGTAATGGACAACTCGAGGCATCAACAAATGATAGTAAGAGGAATGACTCAACTCATAGGTAAAAAATGGGTGTCAACAGATGTCCCTCCTTAACGTCCTCTTTGCAGGGGAACGAGTGGAGGTGAAGCGAAAGCGAAATGAAACATGAAGATGAAGCGAAAATAAAGCGGAGTGGACTGAAAAGCTGGTGTTAAGGTAAAAGACGCTGGTTTTTATTGCCAACGAGCGATAGTAATCTTCCGGATAACTCCGAACCAAACACAAGGAACGATCGAACCAAAATGACACTAGTCTTGAGAAACTAACTAAACAAAAAGGAAAACACACGATCAACCTCATGGAGGACATGATCCCTTGGACCAATGAGGGGACTGTAATAAGCACCAAAAAAGTAAAGAAATGGACTAAAAACTCCAGACAGGGACCTCCAGTCAATCAGACTAGGTGAACGGACCAGAGAAAACCTTCCAACTCTGAGTGGAATTGTTCCTCTTACTCAAGCATTGAACGCACAATTATCCATCATAAATGAGACACTTTCAGACAAACCATGGGTCATGAATGCTTAAAGACACGTATGATGTATGCTGGGCTAAAATAAAAGAAATCACTAAATCGAATGCAAATAAAGCCATAAAATAGAAAATACTCGAGAAAAATATTGCTAGACCGGATTAATCAGGGTCAAGATACTATCTGCAACCACGGCGTGCGAGATAGAACCATCGTCCCCCAATTTTTCCAACCTAACGGCCTATCCGATGATTAAACGCGTGCACCTAGATCATCATTATTTTTGTTATAGGGGAACGTCAGATCCTGAAACACGTGGATGATCAGCTGGTTCTCGAGATAATATAATAATATAGATACCATATAGTAATGCAATAATGAGTAGGGATAGAAAGTCTGACGGGATCGTCAAAGGATCGATAAGCGGCAGCAGGCGATCGTCAAGTGACGAAGGAATCAGCAAGTGGCTTCAACAAAATTATCAAATAGATATCTATGTTTTAGTTGTCTCATGTTAATTGGGTCACATATATGGGCCTAATGGATCATGTTTTATGTTTATAATTATTATGTCTACAATAATCATGTAAGAGTCTTTTTTTTATTTTATGTCTTTTAGTCTTCCCAAGAGAGTTATGATGAGTAGGTGTTAGGTGATTAATGAGTTGTCTTTTGGTTTTCTTTGAAGAGTCTATAAAAAAGGTCATGCAGTCTTTCTTTAATGGCAATGAAGTGATTAGAATTTTTGGAAACAATATCCCAAGTGAGGTGAGAAGCCTTCCTTGTGTTCTCTTCTCCGAGAAGGAGATGGGGTGAGATGCCCCTCCCCGTGGGTGAGAAGCCCAAGTTACCCGGCCGTGAGATGTGGCCCCAACCCCTCCCTCTCCCACAGCTACAGTTTCACCATTTCTCCCTTTCAACTTCCCAGCACCACCGTGGATCCTTCCCAGCCATGCATTTCCCCTCTCTCATATCCACCCGTCTGGCCATCTACCCAACCCCCCTTCCTCCGAACCTCAACCTCCTCTTCCCCTGCCACGGTAGTCATTCCTCTCCCTCTAACTTCTACTACAATGGCCATGCTCCTGCTCCCCTCTGACCCCCTACTTCACCTCCGGTAGCACCTAGCAAGGCGGACTCCCCACTCTCTCCCTTCTTCCCTCTCTCACTCCATGTCTGTCTTCACAGGAAGACACCACCCCCCCACACGTTACACCTCGGCCCACCAGTCCCTGCCTGTAGATGGCCAGAACGCACTCAACCCATATCCCTGCACTTCCCCTCCCCATGCTGTCCCACACGCCTGCCACTCCATTTGCAAACCTCTACCGACAACCAGCCCTCACCTGCACCCCCCCCCCCCACATGTGGCCTACTCCTCTCCATAAACCTCCCCATGCGGCCTGCTCTTCCGTGATCTCCTTCACCCTGTGCGAACACCACTGGCGCTTATGGACGCACCAACTCCTCCACGACCAACAAGCCGTGCCTCCCAAGCCCGCCACAAGATGACTGCCTCAGCCGAAGTGTGACCCACCCGCGATCTGTGTGGTCCATGCACGTCACCTGTGCCATCTCCGCCGCGTTGCCACGACCATTGGCCAAGATCCATGCCGGACCGGCTCCCAGGCCGTTGTTGCCGTCTCCCCCCCCAAGCCACTTTCCTCCCTCTCCCTCACCCTCTCAAACCACCCCGCGGCGGCCCCCCTGTTTGGAACAGGGGCACCGCGGTGCCCCCTCCCCTCTCTCTCCTTTGCTTCTCCTCACAAGCCCCACTTATGTAAATCACCCCCCTCTCACTATCTCTCACACATACGAAGTGTCTCCCCACCCTCTTGCTTTCCCTCTTTCTGCCTCTTCTCTCTGCTATATCACCATGCATGCACACCTCACAGTAGGACCCCCCCATCTCCATGCAACGTTGCCGTCGCCGCCTCCATCTCGTGTGTCCATGCATGTCGCCTCACTGCTGCCACTATCGGAGCCGCTATCCTCGCCGCGGCAATGCATACGGCCTCACCGTGGTCACACCCATGACCATAGCGACCGCCACGCAGAGCCCCGACCCCACGCCCACCGTCGTCGACCGCAGCAACAACGGGCTCCATGGTGGCTGCTCTACACCGCCATCCCTAGCGCACACGGCAACTGGCCGTGAATCCTTGTGTCCGAGCACGGCACGGGCATCCCGTCACCTGCCCCTTCCCTACTCGCCGTGGTGCCGTCATGCCCAGCCACCCGCACGTGAGCATGGCAACGTCGTCCCCTGCATTCATGTGCATGCATGCTCACCACCACCCAGCAAGGTCCTCTCCTGCCACCTTCTTCACCCACGACGGACGAGCACCTAGCTACGACCCCAACCGCACCGAGCGAGCTCCGAGCACCACCCCTCCCACTCCTCGTCGAACACTTGCCACAAGCGACAGTTGCGGCTCAGCTCGGACGATCATCTCCTGGACACGGTGCCGCGTCCTCGAGTAACGATTCCTGCCACCGGGGCACGACTCCACTGCTCGCCGGCCACCCACAACGGTGCTGTGTCACCCGTCCCCCTCCAAGTCCAAGCTCTCCTCCACCTACAACACCGTGGGCAGCCGCGGTTTCACCGTGGATGATCACGGCGGGAGAAAGCTCAGAACAGAGCACCGTTTGGTGCGTCCATTCTATTCCATCATGGTGGGAGGACTGCTGCTGCAGAACCTGGCTCCCACGACCATCCCATCGCGGCTCTCTCTCTCCCCCATCTCTCTTCTCTCCCTCTCTAATCCATTCCCTCTCTTCATTCTATCGCGAAGCTTGTGTAACAGGGAAATAAAAACAAACAACCCCTCCCCCGTGATGTCTCTCTTTCCCACTCTATCATTCTCCCTCTCTCTCCCCACTCTCTTAAAATTCCCTCTCACGTAATCTCTCCCTCTCTTATCTTTATTCCCTTTCTCTCGTAAAGCTCTTTTAAAAGTGGTGAAAATAAGAAGTGCCCAGAAAAAGAAAAGGAGAGAAGTTGTTTCATGAAAACAAAAGAGAACAAAGTGACCAAAGGGAAAAAAGTGATGAGAAATAAAGAAAAATCTCACACTCGGAAGATCATATTAGACTCGAATGTTTGTCTCACATCAAAGTCATACCTGACTTTCCTATGCAGGCGAAACGACATTCTTTGGATTTTTGAATAAGACACAACCAGATGAACAAGCATGAGGATAACATAACATAACTGAACATGAATTAAACATAACATTACAAAAAACATAACAGCACAACAAACAACACAAGAACAAATGACAAGCATGCGTAAGATTGAAGAATACGGTGGAACAAGACAACACCACAGCACGGTAGGATAAGGACATGGTGGGACAAAGACACGTGGGACAACACCACGGGGGACATAAGACAACACGTGGGATGGCACGGACATGATGGGACAAAGATACGTGGGACATAAGACAACACGTGCGATGACATGGACGGACAAAGGCACGTGTGACAAGGACAACACGTGCGAGACATAGACACACAAAGGCACGCGTGACAAGGACAACACGTGCAAGACATGGACGGACAAAGGCACGCGTGACAAGGACAACACGTGCGAGACATAGACACATGAAACAAAGACTGGACAGACATAAACACGTGTGACAACCAACACGGGGGACAAAAGATAACAAACACATTCCTTAATCAAAGCCCCAAGATCAGATGAAGCAGAACTTGCCAGGTTCAAAATTGTGAGGCAATGCGCTCCCATAGAGACATAATAAGATGAAGAGAGAGTTGAGAAGGACACAAGCTTAAGAACAGATCGAGAGATATAGATTGAAGAAGAGAGAATAGATCAGAAGTCGTGAACAGGAGGCGGAGCGAAAGATAGAGCAAGGAAACTTGAACACCTGCAACCTGCACACTTAGCAAACAGATCACGTATCCGTCCTCAAAATAAATAGATAGAAAGGAATAAAAAGATAGATATTTTTAGAATTTTCAATTTTCTTGATTTTTTTTGAATTTTTAACAATATTTGATTTTTTTAGTTTTTGAACAACATTTGATTTTTTTTGGACTTTTGATAATATCTTATTTTTTATATTTTTGGTAATATTTCTTTTTTTTTGAATTTTTGAAATAGCAATCCGCAGCACCCAAAGACGGGCTCGAACTACTAGTCAGGGACCGTCGTTCATACCCCTCTTATTAAAGGCTCCCCCTAAGCAGGGCGTGCATATGAGTGTGGCTCGCCACAACCAACCGCCTCTAAAGAACGGTGCCCCTACTAAGGCCATACCCGAGATACAACCCAGCCTAAGAGGGAGAAATAGAAGAAAAAATGGAGACAAGCATTACGCAGGATATGAGATATTAGGACTCAACTCCCTTCCACGGCACTACCCCTCAAAGATACAGTCTGTTGCGCCGGGGCTTTGTGTCTTTAATTTTTAGACCCATATTTAACAGCCACGCATGCGACCGGGCTCATGACGACCCGCGGGGAACTGTACTGCCACTCTTGCCATGCCTTTGATTTCCATAATTTTGCTTTGATCAGATCATTGATTTATTTTTGACATCCATTATTGGCTAGATATTATATGAAAGCTCATTTTTCAAGGTCAAGACTGCCCCTATTTGAGACCTCTCTCGTATTAGGGAGCACCTAGGTTAGTCATCTCATCTGCCAATCTCTTGTTCCTGCACTCGGCCGAGCAGAGAAAAGAAAAGGCCTTTGTACATACCCAAAGTATGGCCAAAGCAGCAATGGTGTGCCTCAGAGAGATCGGTTATGGTTTGCCGTGAAGTGTGTTAAAAACCCGTACAAAAGGTCACCCTCAACAATCGGGGAAAGAAACTAGACTCCCAGCGCAGAGCTATCACCAGCCTAAGGATGCTGCAGAAGCTAACTTTTTTGTTTGACACAAAGTTAAGATCTAATTAAATAAAGACTCCTAAATCCACTCAATCATGTTAAGGAATTAACATTATAACTATGTGCAAAAATAATAGAAATAATGGAAATGAAAGCACATTTCATGCACAAAATAAAGATACCTTTCCAAATCAATGGCGTGGAAACCGTCATCCTGAAGCGATCTCGATCATCATGCTTTGAGGAAAGCGAGTAGCTTTGTATTCCTTGCTTGCCAGGATAAAGGATGAAAGGAGGAGAGCAAATGATTGAATTCCTTGACACAGAGGAGTGGCAGACATCATACTGGACGTAGAAGGGATAAAAAGGAAGAGAGACGAGGGCTAGAACTCCCTCGTCAAGGCACTAAGGCCCTGATAACAAGGAACCAGATACAGAATAAACAAGGATTAACTGAGATCAAGGCGGGCTAAAGTCTCAAAAATAGCATGAAAAAGGGCAAGAACCCCAAAAGGGTGAGGAGGAGTAAAAAGAAAGAGGAGAATAAGAATCATCCGACATGGTCGGATAAGGAGAGTAGCAATCACCCGCCAGAGGCGTGGAAGAAGAAGCATAAACACCCAACAAGGTCGGGAAGGGAAATGATAGACACTCGACAAGGTCGGGGAAAAGGAATCATAAACACCCGACAAGGTCGGGGAAAGGGAACGAGAAGTAGAACCCAGGGATACCGGAGGAGAAGGATAAGAAGAAGTCCCAAATGTGGGATGGAAGGATGACATAGGCCGAGGCCTAAAATCATGAGAAAATGGAGAATCCGGAGGTTCCGGATGAGGGGAGAAAGAAGAATGGGGGTTTGCGGACCCGAAAAGAGAGGAGAAAATAATAGAAATTGGATTGGGAGAAGGTAAATACACCACCCAAGGGTGGGAGCTGAGTAGAAGAAATGATGAATGGAAGAAAGGAGAAGAAGAAGTAGCGACCCCTAGAGTGCACAACATGCGGCCTTTGTACTTGCGCCGTCACCTCTTCTTAGCAGTAACCTCTTGAACACGGGCCTGCTTGGTGCGGACCCGTACCTTCAGCCTTCTTGATCTGCAATGTCTTCTCAAATAACGGGCCCATCTGGCAGATGAACTGGCCCTTCTATGAACTTGTAGCTTTGTTGGGGTGGTTGCCTCTAGACATCTGGTGCTAACAACATGTGGACATTCTTGAACAATGAACTCTTTAGAAAACCATGGAGTCATGTAACCTGGCACAAGGATCCTGAGATTTGGCAACTCCACTCAAAAATCAGTCTTAAAACATAACTCCCTTGATAAAAGGACAGGATGAGACTGGAGAGGGGGATTTCCGCAGCCCACCACCAAGGCGGCCCAACAAGGCCTACAAGGTCCAACCGGGCGAGCCCCACCCAAGTGATAGCCCACAGGGCCCACTTTGGGAGAAAAGCCCAATAAATAAAGACTCGAGGAACCAACTCTCCCCGGCGGCCTTCTAGGCTCGGAGGGCCCGAGACAACGGTCAGATCGGATGGAAGGTCCGGTCTAAAGCCCACTCTCCGACTGAGAGAAAGAGGCTCCAGCCGACCTATCCGACCCCACCTTCGTCGGGCCATGCCTATCGCTCGGACACGAGCTAGCATCCCCGTAGCTCGGTGAGACCGCTTGTTTACCTGCAGGTGCGGCCGTTCAGAGTCCTCCGGTAGCGGGAGACTCATGGGAGCTGCCGAACTCAAAGGGGATAACGCCCCCACGATCCGGCCATGAAAGCCCCCGATGAAGACGTAACTCCCGCCGGGAAGCCCTCAGCTCACCGGACTCTTAAAAGGTGATGCACTATTTAAGTAAGGGAGACCCTCCGGAAGATGGTAAGATGAACTAGCCCTTCACATACCCTAAGCTCTTGGGCACGATTCGCTTCACCCTTGGTGGAGAGGATTCTCACGCATCGGCTCTCTCCTCCCCTCATTATCGCTTCCACCATCGCTCTACTGACTTAGCCATCGGAGGGTTTTCCCCCAAGGAGATCCCCTGGGCCCTCTGATACGTTTCCCTTCTCTTGCAGATTCATCTTCTGGTGATCCACAGCCCGCTCAGGACTCAGCGCGAGATTCCGCCTCTTCATCTGGCGCCGTCTGTGGGAAACGCACGAAGAGTCAAGATGGTGAGAAAAAGCTCAGGGAGGAGATCCGCCGGCGGGGCAGGTAAGGCTGTGGCAGGGGGAGGCGTCCCCCCTACGGTCTCGCAGAGCCCCCCCTCCAACGCCAGCGTCCCCGCCAACAGGCCACCACCCCCCCCGGCGGAGACAGGGGCACCCCTCGACGGCGGCGCCAACGCCTTCCAAGCCCTTAACGAGAAGTTGGACGTCCTCGTAGAGCTCATGAGGGCCCAGGCGGCCCGAGACGCAAGGTCCCGCGCCCCGTCAGGAAGTCCCCCTCGAAGGAGTGCAACGCAGCACACCGCCGGAGGCCGCTTCACCCTCCGCGGCCGACAGCTCCTCTGCAACGACGTCGGAGGACCCTCGCAAGCTCCGCCTGCGGAGCAAGAGGCTTCCTCCACGTCGAGGAAAGGGAAGCAGGGGGCGAAGCCGCCGCACCCGGGCACCAGTGCTCCGGGAGATCGCCATGATGCCCCCCCCCAGCCCCACGGCACGGCCACAGCCGGAGCTGTCTCTCTGGCTAAGAGATTTTGAAAGACGGTTCGCAGAGCAAGAGCGCGCTCTTCGCGCCCTGCAGAAGACCTCTTTCCCGGAGGATGAGGAGAAATCCCCTTTCTCCGAGTACATCTTGAAGGCAGAGGTCTCTTCTAGAGCCTCCATCCCAACCTTCAAGCTCTACGACGGCCAGGGCGACCCAGCCGACCACTACGACAGCTTCGACGCCCTGGTGACCATGCATGGAACGCCGGATCCCATCAAATGCCGAGCCTTCGCGGCCACCTTGGTCCAGGGCGCTCAGGCATGGTTCCGAGCCCTCACCCCGGGGTCCATCCGAGACTTCAGGCAGTTCGGGCGAATTTTCAAGGAGAGCTTCGCCGGTAGCGCCCCCCCAAGGTCGGTAGCAGGGCTCCTGGCTCTCAAACAGGCGCAAGGGGAGAGGCTCCGGACTTACGTCCACCGATTTAAATCGGAAGCCCTTAGGATCCCCCACCTGGATGTGGCCTCAGCCACAACCGCACTGACCGGAGGCACCCGGGACGAGAATCTCCGCAGCGAGCTTGTCCTCCACCCTCCCTCGACCATTGCCGAGCTAGTGACTCTGGCATTGCGCCACGCCGAGTGCGAAGAGGTACTCAGCGCCTGCCGAGACACAACCGGCTCAGGTCGGGAGGGGGACAAAAAGCGGACCTCCGAGCCAAACCCTGGCTCGAGCAAGAAGCGCGATCGAGAAGGAAAGCACAAGAGAAAGTACGAGCGGTATACCCCTTTGACCGCACCAGTCTACGAGATCTATGAAGACATTAAAGACTCGGGACTTCTCCGCCAGCCCGAGCCTATGAGGTCGAAGAACCGCAAGTGGGACAGGCATTGCCTATTCCACAGTGACCACGGGCACCACACCGGAGATTTCCATCAGCTCCAGGATGAGATCGAGCGCCTCATCCGTCTGGGGCATCTAGCCCGGTTCACAACCGGGCACAAAGAAGATCGAGACGCCGCAGAGGAGATCGACAACACCCCCCGAGGGGTCCACATCAACGTCATCTCCGGCGGAGCGGCATCGGGAGGCGACACCAGCCGAGGAAGGAAACGTCATGCCGAGCGGGCCAGCTGAGCCCTAGAGCCCCCCAAAGGCCCGCCAATGGAGCCCCAGGTCATAGTCTTCTCCGACCAAGACCTGGAAGGGCTGAGCACCCCGCATGACGATGCCCTCGTTATCTCGGCCACGATAAATCAATATAATGTAGACAGGATTTTGGTCGATAATGGGAGCGCCCCCGATGTATTATCTTATGACTGTTTCCTCAAGATGGGGGAAGACCCATCCAAGCTCCACCCGATCCGAACACCCCTGTGCGGGTTTAATGGCCTGGCCACCTACCCCGAGGGAGACCTAAGCCTGCCGGTCACTATCGGCACCCCACCCAAAACCGTTACGGTCATAGTGGACTTCATAGTGATTAAAGGTATGATAGCGTACAACGCCATTTTCGGCCGAAAAATTCTCAGCCGAATAAAGGCCGTACCATCTACCAATCACCAAAAAATGAAGTTTCCCACCAAAAACGGGTTGGGGGAAGTCCGAGGTAACCAGGCCACGGCTAGAAGGTGCTACAATATCTCGGTGGAAGCCTCAAGGCCGGACGGGAAGGATAAGGGCCCCAGGGGAGTCGAAGGAAAAACCGTAACCGCCGAGCCCGGTGGCGAATTATTAACGGTATTCCTGAACGATGACCCGGCCCTTGGAGTGAGGATCGGTTCCGACCTACCACCGAAGGAACAACAGCAATACAAAGAGTTTCTTTCTGGGTACGTCCGGGTCTTCGCTTGGTCCGACGATCAACTCCCTGGTATACCAGAGGAAACTGTGATGCACAAGCTTAACCTCGACGCCACCGTGAGGCCCATACAGCAGCGGAGGAGGAAGCATGCACCCGAGAAACAGGCGATCATCAAGGCGCAGGTCACCAAGGGACAAGAGACTGGTCTTTTCAGACCGGTCCTGTACCCAACGTGGCTAGCCAACGTCGTCCCGGTGCCGAAGACCACCGGCAAGTGGCGAATGTGCGTAGACTTCACCGTGAACAAGGCCACCCCCAAGGACTGCTATCCGCTGCCGAGCATCGACCAACTGGTTGACTCAACCTCGGGCAACGAGATACTCAGTTTCCTGGATGCCTATTCGTGTTATCATCAGATCCGAATGAGCCCTGAAGATGTCGAGAAGACCGCCTTCATCACCGACTACAGCGTGTACTGCTACACCCGGATGCCTTTCGGATTGAAGAATGCTAGAGCCACATACCAGTGACTGGTCAACCATATGTTCGAGGGACAGTTAGGTCGGAACGTCGAGGCCTACATCGACGACATGCTTGTCAAGACCCCAAGGGTCCAAGACCACCTCACCGACCTGGCCGAGACTTTCGGCAGCCTCATGAAGTACAGCATGAAGCTCAACCCCGCCAAGTGTGCCTTTGGAGTAAGATCCGGGAAGTTCCTGGGTTTCCTGGTCACTCAGCGGGGGATCGAAGCAAACCCTGACAAGGTCCAGGCCATCCTGGACATGCGCCCGCCCACGTGCATCAAAGACGTCCAGCGTCTGACGGGGCGTGTTGCCGCTCTCAGTCGTTTCCTGTCCCGTGCGGCCGAACGATGCTTGCCCTTCTTCAAGCTAATGAGGGGGCCTAAAATAGCGTCTGCTACATTCGTATGGGACGGGGAATGCCAGACAGCGTTCGCCGAGCTCAAAGAGCTCCTAGCTTCACCCTCGGTGCTCTCCAAGCCCATTGTAGGCGAGGTTTTGCTGCTCTATCTCTCGGCGACGCCATCAACGGTCAACTCGGTCCTAGTCAGGAATGACTCGGGAGTCGAGAGGCCGGTCTACTACACCAGCAAGGTGCTCGGCGAGGCCGAGCGGAGGTACCCCGCAACCGAGAAACTCGTGCTAGCGTTGGTTACCTCCGCAAAGCACCTCCGACCCTACTTCCAGGGGCATCCCATCACCGTGCTAACCGGCGAGCCACTGAAGAAGATTCTGGCCCACCCCGAGGCCTCGGGGCGACTCGTCAAATGGGCCATCATGCTCGGGGCATACGACATCTCGTATCGGCCACGATCAGCTATCAAGGGGCAAGCGGTCGCCGACTTCATCGTCGAGAGCACCGTTCCGATCGAGGACAGGCCTCCGACAGCAACAGGGCCAACCTGGGAGCTGTTCGTCGATGGATCGTCCAACTCGGTCGGTAGCGGCGCAGGGATCCTCCTAAGGTCCCCCGAAGGAATAGAGTTGCAGTACGCCCTAAAGTTCAACTTCCCGACGTCCAACAATGCTTCAGAGTATGAGGCCCTTATCTCGGGGGCCCGCATGGCCCGACGGTTGGGGGCTGAGCGAGTCAGGATCCACACCGACTCCCAGCTGGTCGCAAGCCAGGTCACCGGCGAGTACGAAGCTCGGGAGGCACCTATGATCAAATACCTCCAGTTGGTCCGGAGCCTAGCCCAGCAGTTCGTGGAGTTCGAGGTAGTCCGAATAGCTCGGGAGCAAAACTCTCGGGCGGACGCCCTCTCCCGACTGGCCTCCTCCCTAGACCCGGAAGGTACACGATCGGTCCTCCTAGAAGAGCTAGAGCGCCCGAGCATAGACTCGGAGCTCCTCGCCGTTGACTCGGCCACTCCCGACGACTGGCGCTCCCCCTACCTCTCCTGGCTACGAGACTCCCAGGAACCCTCCGACTCTCGAGAAGCCCGCCGGATGAAGTAACAAGCTCAGCGCTTCGTCATCCTCGACAGCGCCCTCTACCGAAGATTGTTCTCCGGGCCCCTTCTGAAGTGCCTCGGCCCCGACGAAGCGAGCCAAGCTATTGAGGAGATTCATCAAGGCCTGTGCGGAGCACATTCAGGAGGTCGGTCGCTGGCCAGAATCCTGCTAAGGCAAGGATACTGGTGGCTGACCCTCCAGCGCAACTGCACGGCTTACGTACAACATTGCGACCGTTGCCAGCGGTTCGACCATTTGGTCCACCAGCCGGCCACGGAACTTGTCACCCTTACCGAGCCCTACCCTTTCGCTCGGTGGGGGGTCGACATCCTTGGGCCATTCCCAACGGCTCAATCCCAGAAGAAGTTCATCATCATCGCCATCGACTACTTCACCAAGTGGATCGAGGCTGAAGCAACAGCGAGGATCACCGAGACAGTCGTCTGGGGTTTCGTATGCAAATCGATCATTTGTCGCTTCGACGTCCCCCGAGTGATAGTGAGCGATAACGGGCGGCAATTCGACTCTCGATACTTCCGAGATAGATCCGCCGACCTAAATATCCGCAACCACTTCACTTCGGTCGCCCACCCTCAGGCCAACGGGCTGGTTAAAAATGCCAACAAGACAATCTTGAAAGGCATAAAAACCAGACTCGGCAAGGCTAAGGGTAGCTGGCTCGAGGAACTGCCTAGCGTACTATGGTCGCACCGAACGACCCCCAGAACGGCAACCGGTGAGACCCCTTTTCAACTGGTATATGGCACCGAAGCCGTCGTTCCATTGGAAATCGCCAATCCGTCTCTCCGAGTGATCAGCTTTGTGCCCGAGGCAAACGAGCAGAAGCTGCTCGAGAACCTCGACCTGGCAGATGAACTCCGAGAGATCGCGAACGTCCGAGCTACGGAATACCAGCGCCGCCTCACTCGGTACTACAACGCCAGGGTCCGAGGCAGACAATTCCGACCAGGGGACTTCATCCTCAGGAAGGCAGAAGCCTCTCGACCACAAGAGGCGGCGGGCAAGCTATCCCCCAACTGGGAAGGCCCCTACCGAGTGATCGAGACGCTCGGGAAAGGTGCGTACAGGTGAGCCACAATGGAAGGGGAATCCATTCCCCGGACATGGAACGCAACCACACTACGCAGATTTTATTTCTGAATACTGTATCAACAAATTGGGTAAAATAAACCTCCTTATCTTTCACATTCATTCAAGATAACTGTTGGTACATCCGAAAGGCAACTGCCAATACATTACATAACAAAAAGCGAAAATCCATCTGGCACCGCAGCAAACGGCCATCGCCCGGTCGACCCGGTCTTGACCTTCTCGCATCCAGCCACTGACTCTGCCTCGCGTAGAAATTGGCTCGGACAAGAGATGGTCGACCCAGTTGGCTCGGGTGGTCCGTGACAAAGGTGACAGAGGGACGGCAAGGAGAAGGCCACCTTTCACGCAAGGAAGGCTACCTTCCAAGTTGGCAACAGCCTGGAAAAAGGGCACGCCGTGAAGGTCCCCTTTCTTCCAAACTGCCAACTCTTTGGAGGCGAACAGAAAGCAAGCAGCCCCCGAAGAGTGAAAGAAATGAAGAACAAAAGAGAGAGAAAGAGGCAGTGCACGGGGGTAAGGAAGGGACTGGAGCCGCCTCCTCCCCTCCCACGGTGGGGAGTGGCGGCCGGCATCCCTAACTCCCCCATCCGCCCTCCATCTCGACGTCCGCCCGGAAGCCTCGCCAGAGCCAAGAGGAGGAAAACGGCGTGCCCCCGCACGTCGAAGCCCTCTCCCGATCCGCGCGGCGACCGTCGGACCCGCCTAATGCAGTCGCGGTGACCGTGGGACCCGACCGATATTCCAGGACATCTGGAACCGGCCGCTCCCCGTCGTTTGCAGCATCACCTTCTGAAGGGTCCTCCATGTTCCGATCGCGGTGGCGCAACGCAAAGCGAAGACGAGGGAATAAGAGCAGACCGCCGGCGAAAGTCCTAAGTGTTAAGAGAGAAGGAGCGCCCTTCGGTCCTTTTTATAGGCCAAGGGAGGCCACGCGCCTTAAAAGACTCCCCCCTCGAAAACACGCTATAGGACCTCCCTGGAAGGTCACCTCGAAATCCCTGCCCCCCGCCCTAGCGGGATTCGCGAAGCACCTCGCCTTTCAAAGCATGGTAATACGGAAGGACGCCCGCCAGAAGTCTCCTGAATCGACATGCGAAAACGGCGCAAAAAATATCGGCACTTTCCAACTGCCACGATACGCCAACCAAATCACAGCAAAGATAGCGATCAAATAAAGTAAGTTATTTATTGCCTTCCATAAAAGCCTCTTACAACGAGGAAGATGGACAAAAAGAGGAAGGGGCAAAATAAAGTTACATCAGGCCTCGGGCTCACTTTGAAGCTCGGGAACCGCAGTAGGGGACGCGTCACCCCCGGTACCCTCGGTGACGGCCGGCCCGGACACTGACCTCGCCTGTGCGAGAACTGTCCCAGTCGCGAGCCCTCCCGAGGCCTCCGGAGCCGGTGACCCCGCTGAAGGCGATTCCCCCGGTTCTTCCCCGGCCGAAGATGAGGAGCTGGAATCTGACTCGTCCGAGTCATAACGCTGGCCGTAAGGAAAGTCACCTCCGGCCAGGTGCTCATTAGCATAGTTCATCGCTCGGCGATAGCCCTGCTTGAACCCCTTTCGAGCACCCCGGTGGAGAGCTACCTCGTAGTAGGGTAGGGCGGCTGCAATCAGGTCGGCCGAGTAAGCTTCCGAGCCTTTATAGCGCTCGATCGCCTCCGCCTCGACCTGCCCATCCCGAGCCCGCTCCGCCTCGGCCGCACGCTCTTCCGCCCTCGCCAGACGCTCCCCCAGCTCAGTCATCCTCCGCTCGGTCTCGGTCATCCGACCCTCTGCCCAGGCTCGGTCCGCCTCGGCCTCAGCACAAAGGCGCTCCGCGTCCTCCGCTCGATCCTGCAGCTCGGCACGCTCACGCTCCCAGAGGCCGTCCAGCTCGACGTGGCGTTGACGCTCGTCTTCTAGACGCTTGCTCTTCCTCTCGAGCGATTCTTGGGCCCTTGTCAGCTGCTCAGCCAGTACCTCGGCCTCCCGACGGCTCGACCACGCCAACTCCCTTAGAGCAAGGAACTCCCGCCAGAGCCCCTCGTGCTCCCCCTCGAGCCGAGCTAGTTTCCTCTCGCATCCACCGAGGGTCCAGGCGAGCGTCGACCGCTCCGCCTCCGTCCGAGCGTGCGCCTCTGCCATCACGGCCGCTGTCTGAGCTATAACAAGGCTGCCCTCCATCAGGATGTCAAGGACCCCGGCAGGAGTGCTGCGCTTTTCTCCGCCCCTCGTCCTATCGGCGATCGACCGGCAGATCCGGTACAGATCACCCGAGACACCAAGCCTGACCAGAGCTTCCGGCAAAGGGGACCGCTCCACCCTGGGCGCCCCGTCAGAAGGCCCTGTTGTGGCAGCAGAACTAACCGCCCCGCGCACCACGGTCGGTTGGCGTTGCAACGCCTCCCCGGGCGAACCCCCACCCTCGACCGACGCCGCGGGATCAACGGCACCAGAAACTGCCGGCACTTGGGGTTGCGACACACCCCCATCTGCACCGACCGAGCTCTCGGTCCCAGCGCCGGCCACGCCGTCATCGGCCCCCTCTGTCCCCATAGAGGGGAGAGCCGACCCATCACCTCCCTCTGCGGGGCCCCTGGTCTCCTCGGCCCCCTCTCGCTCGGCAGATGGGAGAGCCAGCCCAGAAGGGTCGGCCCCATCCTGCCCCCGAGAGGGAAGCGCCGCCGAGCCAGAGTCGCCCCCGACGGCGGTAGGAAGACCGGCTTTCCTGGCCCTCTTCCTGGCCTTCGCGGCCTCCCACAGTTTCCCCACCAGGGGATCCTTGCGCTTCAGGCCGGTCGACCGAGAAGTCCCCTCGGGGGCCGCCCCCTTGCCCTTATCTCGGGCATAAGCGCGACCCACCGAGACATCAGGCTCGTCGGCTGCCGAGTCCTCTCCCAGATCGATGACCTCGGCCGCCTCCTCCAGAGGCTCCCGCCTCACGTCTGCAACAAGAAGAAGCCCCAGTCAGGAGAGAAAAAAAAACAGGGTTACCACCCCAGAAGAAGAACCTCAAAGAACCGTACCTGACGTCGTCAAACGCGGGAGAAGACACCGTTCGATGTTCTCCGGTGTCACCAGCTCCTCGGTCGATTGGCGATTCTCCAACAGACGGGCAGCCTGCTGCTCCACGTGGGGAGGAAACTCCTCCTGGCGAGGGGGCAGATTCGGATGAAAATTGGGCGAGGTCCGGCATCTCCAGATCTCATCCGTCGCCATCGCCTTCACCCATAAGAACTGAGTCTTCCACCCCTTGTGCGAGGAGTCCTTCACCGCAAGCGAGATGCAGCTCCTATTCCTCCGCGCCTGGATGAAGTAAAAACCTTTTCCCGCCGATGGATGCGCTTTCAGCTCAAAGAAGAAGTGGAAAAGGTCCAGAGACGGGAAGATGCCGCGCTGGTGGCACAAAATCCCGAACGCCGAAAGAAGAAGATAGGAGTTGGCCACCAACTGGATAGGCGCCAACCGGAAAAAAGTGAGCAGCTGCAGCACGAAAGGATCGAAAGGAAGCCAAAATCCACTCTTCCAGGCCAAGAGGAAGGTGCAAATGTGCCCATTGCGGTCGTCCAGACTCGTCTCGTACGGAGTGGCGGCAGCAAAGCTATAGCGGAGAGGCAGACGGAAACGATGCTCCAGCCTCCGCACCTCTGCTTCTCCCAACTCGCTACAGTTGGGGACGGGATCGCGCCTCACGGGCACAAGCTCCGGACTCTGATCCGCCATCGGATCGGGAGAAGACCCCTCGTACGAGCTTGAAGACTCCGGGGGAGAAGGAAGCTGCCGAACCACCTCCGCGGTTATCCTCGCCAACTCTTCAAACGCCGCCGCAAGGCTCCGCGTCTCCGCTGTGCTCTCACGGCGCATCAAGAAGCAAGGAAAGCCTAAAACCCTGGAAGCCAAGAACGATGAACAGCGCCCCCTATAAACCCCTGAGGGTGGCGGTGCGCCGTTCCGTGCTCCGAGAAAAAGGGGGGCCCCTTCGTTTCAAATCCGTCAGGATCATCATTATAGGCCTCGGCAACCGCTATAAGCGGCTACATAACGCCAACGGAATTCCACCCATCTGAGCCACGCCGGTCCAAAGCCTCGAAAAACTACTCATCCGAGCCTCCTTTGGCTCGGGAGTAGGAGGGGGACAAGTGGAGAGGGGGATTTCCGCAGCCCACCACCAAGGCGGCCCAACAAGGCCTACAAGGTCCAACCGGGCGAGCCCCACCCAAGTGATAGCCCACAGGGCCCACTTTGGGAGAAAAGCCTAATAAATAAAGACTCGAGGAACCAACTCTCCCCGGCGGCCTTCTAGGCTCGGAGGGCCCGAGACAACGGTCAGATCGGATGGAAGGTCCGGTCTAAAGCCCACTCTCCGACCGAGAGAAAGAGGCTCCAGCCGACCTATCCGACCCCACCTTCGCCGGGCCATGCCTATCGCTCGGACACGAGCTAGCATCCCCGTAGCTCGGTGAGACCGCTTGTTTACCTGCAGGTGCGGCCGTTCAGAGTCCTCTGGTAGCTGGAGAGTCATGGGAGCTGCCAAACTCAAAGGGGATAACGCCCCCACGATCCGGCCATGAAAGCCCCCGATGAAGACGTAACTCCCGCCGGGAAGCCCTCAGCTCACCGGACTCTTAAAAGGCGATGCACTATTTAAGTAAGGGAGACCCTCCGAAGATGGTAAGATGAACTAGCCCTTCACATACCCTAAGCTCCTGGGCACGATTCGCTTCACCCTTGGTGGAGAGGATTCTCGCGCATCAGCTCTCTCCTCCCCTCATTATCGCTTCCACCATCGCTCTACTGACTTAGCCATCGGAGGGTTTTCCCCCAGGGAGATCCCCTGGGCCCTCTGATACGTTTCCCTTCTCTTGCAGATTCATCTTCTGGTGATCCACAGCCCGCTCAGGACTCAGCGCGAGATTCCGCCTCTTCAGAGACCATGGCTGACATGCTAATAAACCGATGGAGATTGCATAGAATGTGCAAAATATCCTTGGAAAATCTCAAAAATACGGCCAATTACGCCTTGAACATGGAATCCATCAGTCTCTTGGCAGCCGTACGAGTTTGCAAAATCTAGGTAGAGAACCCTTCCTGGCTAGTGAACTGAACAGCAATAGAGCGAGAAGTAATAACATCATTAATGGTGGACTTCCCGGCAAGCAAAGAGATTGCCACCGGCCTCACTTTAGCAGAAATTGGCACTAATGCAAGGGAACTCTTCTTAACAACCGTCTTTGAAAGTGTAGGCTCATCATCCCCAAAACAGCCAGGGACTAGGACTCGGATTGGCATGCGGAAAATAACATCCCGAATCTTGAAATGCACAATCGAAACCTGGCTTGGCTTATCATCTCCCTGGGAACCAAACCCGAGGGGCACCAAAGATAATGCACACCCGCTCCGTGGGGTGGAAGTTGATGGAGAAGTGGAGGTAATAGGCTTGGAAGGCGTGGGTAAAGGCTTGGAAGGTGTAAATGGGGTTAAAGGCAAAGGTGGGGGCGTAGGGGAGGGTAAAGGTGAAGGTGGAGATGTGGGTATAGGTATAGCTTGCTCAGGCTCGGGCAATCATGGCGAAGGGGAGGGTAAAGGTGGTGGAGATGGTGGAAGTGATGGAAGAGGGGTCGCTGGGAGAGGAGGCGGTGAAGACGATGGTGATAGCGGTAGGGGTATTGGAGATGGTGGAGAGGGTGCTGTGGTCGATGGAGGTAGTGGAGGTGAGGATGGTAACAGTGGTGGTGAGGCGGAGGAAGTGGAGAGTCGTGACGCCCACCTTCAATGTATCGACACGATACGTCGAGCGGCGTCGGGAGTAGAAGCAATGGTGGAAATGGAGGAGGAGGAAGAAGTAGCACTTGCCTGAGCAGAGGCTTGGGTTGGTGGAGGTTGTGGAGGTTGAGTAGGAGATGGTAAAGGTTCGGGGGTAGGTGATGAAATAGGTGAGGGATCGGGTGGTGTAGGTGATAGAGCGGGTTTTACACTACTCAAAGAGTCATAGGGGTGCCCCTGGTCTTGTGACGGAGATGGCTGCCTGGGCGGCACTTCTTGCTACTTATTGCAGAGATTCAAAATAGCTTCATGCATGACGGCCCAATCAATCCTCTTATTATCTTCCAGGCCATAAACAAGTTTCTGAAACTCGGGGCAATCCTTGACCAAATGCCCCTGCTGACGATGAAAATCGCAATACTGAAACACATCCCCGACCACGGGTCGGCAAGGCACAATCGGAGGGAGATGCAACGCGTGAGCGGCCATCAAAGCCCTAAAAATATCTGTAAGAGACTCCGGCAACGACGGAGAAGGAGCCCACTTCGGGCACGGTGGATGCCGAGGGATATGGGAAGGTGATGGAGAAGGTTGCGGGGATGGAAGCGGAGGTTGCGTTGGCAATGGCGCGTGGCTAAGGGAAGGATTTGGTGAAGGCATATGCGGAGCAGGATGAGGGGGTATATAGACGGCATCCACCCGCTCGGGGTGTGGTGTTTCCTTGACCGGGGGCGGAGTTTCATCCGGGTATGAAGAGGCGGAAGGCTGACTCGTGGAGGGTTGATATGTGGAGGGATATGTGGAGGTATATGGGTGTGGGGGAGCAGAAGGCTAACTTGTGGAAGGATATGTGGTGGATGGCTGACTCATGGAAGGTGATGGATAGGAGGCATATATGCACGTAGAAGGTGAAGGAGACTCGGGGTCAAGGGAAACTAGGAGTTGTTGGCGGATGAAGTGGGCTCGGCTATAAAGTTTCTGCCATGAGGTGATATCATTGAGGGCTAAGATGAACCGATATTCGGGCGTTGCATTAGAAATGATCATTTTGATTTGTTCTCCTTTCGGAATATGCCATGGGACTTAAGCGGCCAAGCGACGCCAGCGGTCGGGGAAGGTAGAGAACTCCTCGTCGGGCTTCATCTTCTCATGGGCCAGATCAACCATGGAATACTTGGGCGCAACTTGGTCTTGAAACTGCTGAATAAACTTCTCTTGAACGGCTTGAAAATTCACCACTTGTTCTTGCGGCAATAAAAAGAACCAATCCTAAACTGGGCCTTCTAGAGACAGACCAAACAGATAGGCCATCAAACGTTGGTCATGTCAGAATTGGGCCGACTCAAAAAGAAACTCCCTCAAGTGCCCGTAGGGGTCACCGGCTCCACCATAGCGGCGATATGCGGGAATTTGTGAACGCGGTGGAACCTGAAGACCTTGGAATGCAAACGGGACACTCAAAGAAGTTTTGAGATCAATTTGATGTTGAAGTTCATCAAGCTGGCGTTGGGCTTGAGCAATCATCTCCTCGATGGGAAGAGGCTGAGAAGGATGCAAGCCAGCCGGAGCAAGAGAGTGTGGATTTGGACCAGGATTATGATATTGGGCCGGGTAAGGAGATTCAGACTGAAAAGAAGAAAAGCTCATTCCAGGAGTGGAAGGATATGGGGGCCTCGAAGGATCATGAATGTGGGAATAAGGACCGATTGGGCCAGCAGCAACATGGGGCCCATTAATAGAATAAGAGGGCCCGTTGAAGGAAGGGGGCCCACTAAGAGTAGAAGAGGGAGGCCCGTTATGAGAATAAGGCCCATTAAGATTAGCGATGAATTTTTGGCCTGGACCGGGACCGTTTGGCAAGCAAGAGATGATAGGTGGGCCATGAGATTTGCTTGCATGTCGGAAGGGCTACGAGAAGATGGGCCCGTGTGGGAAGAGGAATCCACGCGGGAATAGAAAGATGGGGAAGAAGAATGGTAATATACAGGAGAAAAATGGCACTCCATGAGGGCAAATGGAGACTTTATATAGAAAAAATCAGGGAAATACAATGAGGGATGTAAAGCACTCGAGAATTAAAGAGGGGGATTGACTCAATAATGCAAAGGAGAAAAGAAAGAAAAAGAAACCTAGGACAATAAGACTAAACAAATGGACGCACAGAATGGTCTAGCCTATAAATGGGCCTAATAACAAAATTTATATGGATGATGGGGGAAGCAACACGAAATAACATGAATGGGCTTGGACAGGCCCAAACAAATAATATGGGTGTGAGGGGGGGTTCAACCAAGATCAAACAAGTTGGTATGATCGTTAACTTTTATTTTGCCAAGGTTTCGGTGGACCTTTTAATGATTTGATTTAGGATCAATTCCCTCAAGATAGGAAACCTATAGGGAACAAGGTCCAAACTTTGGGTTAATCTATGGTTAACTCTCTCACGACGTATGCAACATGCAAAGCTACGGGGTGGAAAAGGTACAACTGGCCCGACGTCCGTGTGGGAATCCATGGCTCACGGGGGCTTACGGAGGTCCCGGGTAAGGTCACCTAGTCGGCTCCAAGGAATATGGAGATGAGAGGTTCCCCTACCAAGGTAGGAATGCAACTACAATGTGATAAAAATGCATGAATCCTATGCGCACCAGAGTGCATGCAAAGTCTAGCCTGGAACTAGCAAACAATGACCAACCAATTATGACAAGTGTGGAAATAATCAGGCAGAAATAAATAATAATCAGGAGAGATCAAACTAGCACCCAACAAATATGAAATAATATGAAATGATAGTCAAAATGATGATCACTGGTGCACTGTAGCACTAAAACACGGCCTGAGTGAGACCGCTCAGGGAAGTAAACGGTCCTGGGAGGACCGTGCAATAGCAGGGAGTAGTAAATGTTGAGTCTCCGTGAGTGATTTTGATGATAACAAAACTCTGAGTGGAGGTTTTATCTCCGCCCGTGTTATTAGCTCTTTATATAAAGTTATGGGGTTCAAGTTTAAATTCATAAATTTCAATTAAATCAATGTGTTCTAAATTGAGTTAATTCTGTTTAACCTAACCCCGAGATGCTTGTCACATTCATTCACTTAAAGCCCTTGTTATCTTGACCAAGTTCTCCGGGCTAACAACTTAGTTTTGCAGGTCCAGGCCATTCCGATCGACCAGGACCATAGGCCCGGTCGACCAGTTTTCCCAGAGATGAGAACTGGCAAGTTTTACAGGTTTCGGTCGACCGGGACCCCAGGACCGGTCGACCGGTTCTCCCAGCAATTAAAAACTCCGGAAGTTACAGGTTTCGATCGACCGCCCATGGAATTTCGGTCGACTGGAATTCCCGAGGCCCTCCTTTGTTGACTTTTGGTCAAAGCTCGAAAAGAGGGAGTTTCTCCCAATTGTTTAAACATTTTTGTCTCTGCCTTGGAGTGTTTTATGGATCTGGTCTGGGGACTTGTCTCCTGACCCTCTAAGATCTATAAAAGATCTCCTTGGGGTCATAAACCAAGTCTAGATCAACAAGAGGGAGGAAGGAGAGGTTGTCAAAGCAGAGGGTGCTGATACTGTTCACGTGAATAGTGATCCGAGAGGAATTCTTCATCCAGGAGCTGAAGCTTTCAGGAGTAAATCTACATCCAAATCAAGTGAAGAGCAAGCTAAGAGCAAGCTTCATCCAATACTATCTTCATCCACTAAGGGGGAGCCTGATCTATGTTCTTATCTCTTGTTTACGTTTCTTCCATTCACGTTTGAGCCGATTCGTGCCTCCCTTGTAATATTCATGCACTCGTGTGAGTGGATCTAGAAAGATCCGTGTGTGTGTGTGTATGTGTTTCGTTGTCCATCTGTGTCCTTGTGTGACCGTGCTCTTGCACTTTAGTGGGAGTTCTATACTCCTCATGTGTGTGTGTGTGTGTGTGTGTGGTTGGCATTCGTCTTGTGATTTTTCTAGAAGATAGTGTGTGGATCCTCACCGTGTGTGAGGGGTGAATGTAGGTTGCTGTTGTTGCAGCCGAACCACCTTAAAATCATTGTCTTCTGAATGGTTTGATCCATATCTTCTACCTCCATTCTCTTTAGCTCGGTTCTTCATTGCATTATCTTTTTAGATCTGTTTTCTGATCACAAATCATTAATCCTTTTATGGAAGTTCCATGGTATATCAAAAGGTAAATTCGGATCGACAAGACTAGTCCTGTCAAGAAGAAACTATCTTGTGTGAGGGAATCCTCAGATTCTTGGACTCCACCAAGTACCAAGGGACTGCTGGAGGAGTCTCTTTATCCTGACTCAAGTTGTGCTTCACTATATCCATTTTCGTTGGTCGCTTGCCTCGTAAACGTGATTTTTTATCCACCTTTGGTTCATTAATTTTTATACCCAATTCACCCCCCTCTTGGGTGCCATTTAATCTCGGGACTTCAATTGGTATCAGAGCTAAGGCTCTTTCCCTTCAGATCTAACGAACTAGAGTAAGATCCGGTTAAATGGCAAACAAGGGTATGATGCCCGAGGGTCACTCCATCAATCGTCCTCCCTTCTTTGACGGTTCAAACTACTCGTACTGGAAAAATAGAATGCATGTCTTTCTGAGGGCTCAAGAGTACGAAGTTTGGAGAGTTGTAGACAAGGGTCCTCATAAACTCAGGAATGATGAAGATAAATGGACACTTGAGGAAATTAAGAAATGCACCGCTAATTATAATGCCATGAATATTATGCAATGTGCAATACATCCTAATGAATTCTCTCGTGTGTCTATGTGTAGCTCGGCCAAAGAAATGTGAGATAAGCTACGACTCATATATGAGGGAAATTCAGAGGTCAAAGAAACCAAGGCAAATCTCCTAGTCACTGACTATGAGCTATTTAAGATGAAACCTGAAGAAACCATCTCGGAGATGTTTGTAAGGTTGACAGAGATCACACATGGTCTTAAAAGTCTCGGGAAGTAATACTCAAACTCCGACTTTGTGAGGAAGGTGCCGACGGCCCCTATCGTCGGCATGGCACACAAAGGCCACGGTAATTGAAGACTCAAAGAACCTGTCTACACTCACCTTGGACGAACTCATAGGGTCACTCATGACCTATGAGATAAATATAAAGAAGACAGTTGATGAAGACATCAAGAAGAAAAAGGTCATTGGATTGAAAGCTCATCACACGGATGACGAATTTCAAGAAGGTGAATCAAGTGACGGAAGCAATGAAGAGGAAGAATTGGCGATGATAACTCATCAAGTGAGGATATTTCTAAGGAAGAAGAGAAACTTTCAGGGAACCTACAGAAAGGGGCAAAGAAAGCCCACGCAAACCAAAGGCGAATCAAGCAAGCCAAGTAGCATCATATGCTACGAATGCAAGAAGCCTGGGCACATGAGAGGTGAATGTCCAGATCTGAAAAAGAAATTCAAGAAAGAGAATTTCAAGAAACCCAAAGCCATGGTCGCCACTTGGAGCGACGAAGAAGATGAACCATCTGATGAAGAAATCCAGGAACTCGTGGAAAGCATGTGCCTCATGGCACATGAAGATGAATCTATGGAGGTAAACTCTGATCCTGGTTTCATTTCCAATGAACAATAGGAATCTGAATATGAAAAATTATACACGAAATACAAGAAAATCAGATCTGTAAATAAAACTCTCAAAAAGAAACTTGATGACTTGTCACATGAAGATATCTTTGTCAAGTTTGAGAAACTAGAACAGGAATGGTTTGAGGCTACGGAAGAAAAGGAAAGTCTATTACAAACAATTTTAGACTGTGATAAAGCCAAAGAGGGACTATCCTGCAAAATAGTTGAAATGGAGAAAGCATGTGAAAAGTTCAAAATTGAAGAACAAATTCTGAAATCCCCAAACTCAAAACTTGAAGAAAAGAGTATGAGCTTAGAAAAAGAAGTGGCTGATCTCCAATCCACATTGTCAAGATTTGTTAAGGGCAAGCAAAATCTAGATAATTTTTTGGGAGTTAAAATCAATTTTCAAAAGGAAGGTCTTGGACACACTCCTCAAAACAAAAAATCTTTTGAGCATAAGATCACCACATCCTTTGTTCATGAAAAAGATGAAAACCATGCTTCATGTTCCAAGCCTGAACCAAAACATGCTCAACCCAAACCATGATAGTTTCAAAGAAAATTTGTACATGTTAATTGTTATCATTGTGGTAGATTTGGTCATGCTATTGCAAATTACTGGTTCAGACAAAGCCCATCTATAAATCATGTTTTTTGGACCAAGAAGAGATATACCAAGAACTGGACTAACTCCTACGGACCCAAACTAGCTTGGGTACCAAAAATAATTGCATGAGAATTTTTCTTTTTACAGATATGTCTTGAAGCCAGGGGGAGCAAATAGTACTTGGACAGCGACTGTTCAAGGCATATGACAGGGGATAAGAAAGTGTTCAGTTGTCTTTGGAGGTCAAGACAAAGGTAAAATCATTGGAATTGGCAACATTGGTAAGAATTCTGAAATTCTTATTAAAGATGTGCTTTTGGTGAAAGGTCTAAATCATAATCTTCTTAGCATATGCCAATTGTGCGATAAGGGTTTTAAAGTTGTTTTTGATGAAACCCACTGCATTGTCTTGAACAAAAACACAAATGAGACCAGATTTCTTAGAAAAAGGAACAACAATGTCTATATTGTTGATATTGATAATGTTTCTTGTGATGATCTCTGCTTGGTTGCGAACAATCATGAAAATGCATGGTTATGGCACCGTAGGTTAGGACATGCTAGTTTTGGAGTTATCTCTAAATTGTCTAGACATGACCTAGTGTTTGGACTGCCAAAATTAAAATTTGAAAGTGATAGAATCTATGAAGCTTGCACAAAAGGTAAGCAAACACGGATTTCCTTCAAAAACAAAAACATTGTTTCTTCCACTAGGCCCTTGGAACTATTGCATCTTGATCTTTTTGGTCCTACTAAAACATCTAGCCTAGGAGAAAAATTCTATGGCTTTGTGATTGTTGATGACTTTTCAAGGTTTACGTGGGTGCTCCTCTTATCAAATAAAAATGATGCTGTGACAGAATTTCAAGTTTTCTGCAGGAAAGTTCAGAATGATAAAGGCTATCTCATTACCACCATTCAAAGTGATCACGGTGGAGAATTTGAGAATCATGACTTCTGCAAGTTCTGTGAGGATCAAGGATACACGCACAACTTTTCATCACCACGGATGCCTCAACAAAATGGAGTGGTGGAAAGGAAAAATAGAACCTTGATAGACATGGCGTGAACCATGTTAAGTGAGAACTCCTTACCCAAGTACTTCTGGGCCGAAGCGGTAAGTACAGCGTGTTACATCATCAACAGGGCAATGGTAAGGCCCATCCTAAAGAAAACTCCTTATGAGCTGTACAAGGATAAGAAACCTAACATTTCTCATCTTAAACCTTTTGGATGCTCATGTTTTATCCTGAACAACGGTAAGTCTAATATAGGAAAGTTTGATGATAAAAGTGACAAAGGAATTTTCCTAGGCTATGCACTTAACTCTAGAGCCTACCGTTTGTTCAATAAGAGGACCTTAGTTGTAGAAGAAAGTCCTCATGTAATTTTTGATGAATCTGAGTTTAAGCTAACAAATCAATCTGTCCAAATTGTGGATGCAGATGAGGATCCCAAAGGTCGGAACGATGTCAAGGGCAAGAATGAGCCAACCGAAGATGGATCAAGCAAAGGTGAAGAAGATGAGGATCCCTCAATTGAAACACTTCAGGAATAGCAAGTGCAACATCCAGATCTGCCAAGACCATCCACTCTTCTGAAGGATCACCCCACTGTGAATATTATAGGTAATCCTACAGACAGGGTAAGAACTAGGTCCTCTCTAAGGCAAGTAGAAGAGGAAGACTTGATTGCTTTAATTTCTCAAGAGGAGCCTAAGGACATTCTTGATGCTTTGCAAAATGACTCCTGGATCCAGGCTATGCATGAAGAGTTGCACCAATTTGAAAGAAGCAAAGTGTGGACTCTTGTGCCTCGACCTAGGAATCAGCCGGTAATAGGAACCCGATGGGTCTTCAGAAACAAGCCGAATGACAAGGGTATGGTAGTAAGGAATAAGGCCCGGCTTGTAGCCAAGGGGTATAGCCAGGAGATGAGGCTTGATTTTGATGAATCTTTTGCCTCAGTTGCTACGCTAGAAGCAGTCCGGATTTTATTGTCCTTTGCTTGCTCATTGAACTTCAAACTATTTCAAATGGATGTCAAATCTGCCTTTCGTAACGGGTATATCAAAGATGATGTTTTTTTAGAACAACCTCCAGGCTTTGAAGATTCCAAGCACCCACGACATGTGTACAAGCTCCAAAAAGCATTGTACGGGCTTAAGCAGGCACCAAGGGCATGGTACGAAAGGCTTACTTCCTTTCTGACTGAAAATGGGTTCAAAAGAGGTAAGGTTGATCAAACACTCTTCACAAGAAAATCAGGTAAAGAGATACTGGTAGTTCAAGTGCATGTTGATGACATAATCTTTGGAGCTACTAACAATGCCCTATGTGATGAATTTGCAAGAATAATGCAAGGAGAGTTTGAAATGAGCTTAATGGGTGAACTAACCTTCTTTCTTAGTTTACAGGTAAAACAAATGCCATAAGGCATCTTCATAAATCAAGCTAAGTATACGATGGAACTATTGAAAAAACATGGGATGGCAGAAGCAAAACCCATATCAACTCCGATGGCCACAGCCACGAAGTTGGACAAGAATGAAAATGGTAAAACAGTAGATCCTACACTGTTTCAAGGTATGATCGGATCTCTACTGTATTTAACTGCATGCCACCCTGACATTCAATATAGTGTGTGTCTGTGTGCTCGCTTTCAATCATGTCCTAAAGAATCACATCTCATGGCTGTTAAACGGATCTTTCGGTATTTGATCAGCACACTAGACTTTGGTTTGTGGTTTCCAATCGGCAGCTCTTTTGATTTGATTGCATATACCGATGCCAATTATGCTGGTTGGATTGTTGATCGAAAAAGTACTAGTGGGTACTGTCAGTTTCTTGGTGGTTGCCTAGTCTTTTAGGCCTCCTAGAAACAACATTCAGTAGCTCTCTCAACGGCTGAGGCTGAGTATGTAGCCGCCGGAAGTTGTGGAGCCCAAGTACTTTGGATCAAAAATCAATTGCTTGATTTAGATATTGAGATAAAGTGTGTTCCAATTTTATGTGACAATACAAGTGCAATCAGTCTTTCTAAAAACCCTGTTCAGCATTCTAGAACCAAGCATATAGACATTCGACTCCATTTCTTGAGAGATCATGTAGGTAAAGGGGTTTTTGAACTGCATTTCATTGATACTCATAATCAGCTGGCTGATATCTTCACCAAGCCCTTAAACCAGGAGCAACTCAACATAATTAGAAGGGAGCTTGGCATGTGCAAGGGTGAGGGCATTCACGCTTAAGTCTGCATTAGGATGAGTGGTGATCAGAAGCATAACGGGTAGATAGTGTGATTTGCATAACCATGTTGTGTGTTTTTC
Organism: Amorphophallus konjac; assembly: GCA_022559845.1. NCBI lineage: Eukaryota > Viridiplantae > Streptophyta > Magnoliopsida > Alismatales > Araceae > Amorphophallus > Amorphophallus konjac. The sequence continues at coordinate 218,147,828 of CM040118.1, forward strand.
TTTTCTCTGTTAGTTACCATAACTCTTGTGTGTTTATATTATTTTATCTTTATAGCCCTCCTTGAAAGCTTCTAAGACCTTATACTCCTTGTCAAATAAATGTGGACAATTGACGTAGGGACACTCGTCAGTCACTGAGGGGGAGCTTTCAGAAAAACCTCGTTGGTTGATTCTTTGGTTGTTCTTTACTGAAATTCTCCCCAAATAAAAAAAAGGAACGAAAAGGAAAAGAAAGAAAACAAAAAAAAGAAAAACAAATATGAAGGGTTGAATACTACTTGTGATTGGAGCTCGAGCAGAGAGGAGTTATGGAGGCTTCCCTTACCCAACTTGTCCAAAAAAAAGGGGGGGAAGCAATTTTTTGGGCTCTTGACCATTTCCGGTCGACCGGCCAACCCGGCTCGGTCGACCGAAACCGGTGGCCGGCCCAATAGGGACTCGACCGCCCCCCTTTTTGAAGGGGTTTTCACCCTCTCTCACCTCATTCCACTTCATTCCTTCTCTCTCCCATGTATTCTAAAAACCCTAGAACACCAACCCTTCCTCTCTCAAGCCTTTAAACCTCCCCATTCCTCCATCCGCACAATCTCTGTCGGATTCGTCACCACTCCGGGACGTGTTGGGACTGGTGTGATGGATTCAGAGGGGGGTGAATGAATCTCCCCTTTAAAATGTTGCCCAATTAAAACTTAGAACACTCGGAGATATGAAAATAAAACAGTTTCAGTTCTACTGAGTCTGAAAGACCGAAACTGAAATATAGTGATGTGTTTAATCAATCACAAAACATGCAATCAAATCTCTACTAAACAGAAGAAATAGATCGGCCTAAGCATTCATCTTGCGGAAGAAGAAATGAACATTCAAACCACAGTGTATAGGTGGAGACGACTCAAATGGCTCACTGGGTATCACCGCTGGGTCCCTATAAGTGAGTAGGTCCGAGATGTTGAAAGTGGAGCTGATCCCGTAGCTCTCTGGCAAATCTACAACAAATGCATTAGACCCAACTCGCTTCACTACTCTGAAAGGACCGGCACCGTGAGCTTGTAACTTCTTCATGGTTCCCGAGGGAAACCGTTCAGGCCTGACCCTGATCATGACGTACTCGCCCTCCGGAACTCACGATGGTGCTTGTGGGCATCACCCAACTCTTTGTACTGTGCATTGCTAGACTTAGCTGATGACTATGCAACTCCTATATGCTCGACAAACAAACTGCATAAATAAACAAAACCGACTCATAGACTCTGGAATGAGGACAGATGGAGAGAGACACAACCTAATAACTTCCTATGATTGAAGATGAACACAATGGGACACACTGAGGAAGACCAGGTAAGCATGATGGACACCATCTGCATATATCGAGTGTAAAGATAGACTGACCCACAATTTGAGGCCGTGAGTCTCCACTCTCGTCAACCGTCTCCGGTTCGAGAAGACTCATCCTCGGGTACAGAAATGTGTGAGGACATGAAGGTGGGTGATGGGAAAGTCATCCGGACACCTGACATGGATCAAGAGAATGATGGGGTCTGGATGCTATCTCTCATATGCACGGTAGAAATCAGACCACACTGCGTCAACGTAAGGCGTCGACAGTGGTAGGATAGTAATAGGCGACTACGCTAACATTGGGACAGCTGACTGCATGGGGTCAGCGGATGGCACTTCCACCGTGGACAAGGTGGGCGGGATAGACAGCTCTGGGATGACCGGTGGGGTTGGGGTAACTAACAAGATGGAGTCGTTGGCTGGCGCCTCACCCTGGCCCACTAGGCACTCTTTGAGATCACTCTCTAGCCCCATAACCTCAGCAAGGTACTCCTCGGCCAACTCTTGGTCAACCTCATAACTCACTAGAATGAGACCGGGTGGGGCTTCCTCGAAATGTGTGTCCTCTAAGATAGGGGAATGTGAAGGACACTGGTCGGGGAAAGGGCTACTCCCACTATGGGTGGCCAGAGGGGCGGGCTGGGCGACCGACGCCTGAGGGGTCGGAACAGCTCCAGTGAGCTCCCGGCGGTGGATTCTTCCCACACTCTCTAACCTTTCAACCAGACCTTAGATAGATCGGTCAAAAGCCTCGGAACGGTCCTCCATGGCCTTGAAACAGCCCTCCAAGCGGTCGGTATACTCCCTACAAGCTTGGTCGGACCAATCCATGCGCTCCAAGAGTAGAGCGAACACGTTATCCAGATATCATCCTCCCTGGGTGGCACCTCGGGGTTCACCCATAGTGTCAGGGCGATGGTACGGGTACCTCCATGGGTAGGCATGCAAGGGGAGGGAACCTAAAGGGAACTAAGGGGTGACTCACTATGACCTATATGGCAGGACCAATGCAAAAGGAAGGTCGACCTAGACTCCAATATCCGGTACAAGGTGGAGGTTTGATCCGAAGATCGCACTCACATAAGTGTGCTCCTTTCCCAATAGGCATAACCTATCGTTCCTGGGACACCTTTTAATATACCGGGTATGGGAAGATAATTCGACACCTTGGACCGACTACCCTACACTCAACCGGCTCTGATACCAATTTGATGCGGGACGACAATGAGACTCGACTCGGACTTGTTGCGAACCTGGGACTCTAGGTGACGATGCGACCCAAAGACGACATGACCAGCAACAACACGACTCGTTCGGCACCCTATGTGGTTCTTGAAGAGGCAAGCGTGCCCCAAATAAGAAGTACTCGCTCACGGTCATCCCCAGTGAGGGAAACATGTCGAACTGCACAGTTGAGACACCGACATTGAGTCTCGGGTGGTCAGCTCACTCTCGTGCTCGGAAAGAGTCACGGGACGGGTCTCGCACTCACAACTCACAACGGTGACTGAAATTATACTAGCTAGGAAATTACTAACTCACATGCAGCAGCATTAAGAACTTATACTAGCTAAGCAAGTAAGACAAAGAGGGAAGCGAGTGTACCTCCACGCTCGGGGCGTGGGGAAGATGTCCCGGCCAAGTTCCGTAACTCACGATACAATGGTAAAATTAAATTACAGCAGTGATTTTTATTGCCAACTCCACGCAGGGAGGTAAAGAGATACACAATGGCGTCGGGAGCACCGAACTTGGGTTGGCGGGCAACAAGGCGGCGGGTTCCGGGTGGTTGCGGCAGCGGCTCCGATTCTGCAATTTGCTGGCCGGTAGGATAGCGAACAAGGGCTTCCAAAGGGATGACGACCTGTGGAGAGTTTCTGAACGCGGTGGTTCACCGGAACGAAGGCGGAGGGTCCGTGGTCGACCCCTGGCAGTGGCCGTTGCTGAATCTTCTCTGGCATATTTTATTGTGGATTTCTACGGTCGCCCTCCTTGTTGGCCTGGTTCGGGGCAGAACTACGCGCTCCCACGAAAACGGCTGCCACGACCAGATCCGGTGTCAGATCGGGGCGAAATTAGCACCGTTCCGAAGAGCACTCAGAGGGATTCGACATATTGGAAACTCAGGCCCATCTAACAGTTGGATTGAAAATAAAAACCTCTGCAACACGTCAACTACTTCTGGCTCGGAAGACAGTTCTCACAGGGCAGATCGGGTGCTGCCCGAGGATGAATTTTGACCGTAGGGGTGAAGGTGGATCTAGACCTTGGGAATTTTATGGATGATAGGGTGGGAAGTGGGGATCACGCATGAATTGTTTTGTAATTTTAGGAGATGACTAAGGGGGTGGGAAAAATTAAACAACAGACCACTATCTCCTAGATCTGCACACAGGTAGACTGTGAGAGGGGGAAACAAATGACTAGGAAGGGACTCAAATGGACTCTGATCTACGTGAAATTTAAACTAGGAGTGAAGAAGAATGGGGGGAACCAACCCTCAAAAAATCAGCTCCATATGAAGGTGGGATCTGGAGTTATAGCCTCTTCTTTAACCTTCAAATCTGCAGGTCACAGCTTAGGACATCAGCTCGGAAAGATGGCTGTGGTGGCTTCATGGCGGCACGAACGGAGGCGGCGGCGGCGGTGATCGAACCTGGTACCTAGAGGAAAAGTTAGAATTGGGAATCACTCTCAAGAAAGTGCCTCACACCCTAGATCTTGCTGCTGCAAGGAGGAAGAAGGAAGAACAAGAGGGAGAGAGGGGGTGCGCCCTAGGCCTTTTCACAATAATTTTCTTCATTAATCTGCACCAAAATGACACAAGAGAGACTATATACTAAATCTTGGACCTAGACAAATGACCTCTAATACCCTTGGTCAAAGGGGTATAATGGGGAAAGGGGAGACAAAGGGGATTAAACAATTCCCACAAGGGGACAAGGGAGGGGGGCGCCCCTCTCTCCAAGTCAACAAAGGAGGCTTGGTAGTTTATTCCCCCCTGGACCATATTATTATCCCTTGGACCATAGTAAACCCATAATACAAATACTTGGTCAATATGCTCCCATTGACCCAATATTAAATCAAAAATATAAATAGACACTAAATACAATCCAAATACATACCAAATACATTTCTAATACAAAATACATACCAAATACGTACTAAAATATCAAAGCTCAGGTGGAGGCTCCAGACTGTCCCCTAGTCACAAAGATGTCGGCATCGACCGGGTCGTGCTGCGTGTCTGGTAATGGCGTCTCGCTGAGTCGAGCCAAACTCTGGCTCTGGTGTCCTCACCAAGCTGGAAGTCCAGAATATAGAGGAGGCGGAACTGGCGGAAGGGCAAGCCGCGTCACTTGAGGAGAAACTGGTGCGGCTGCAGGCTGAAGAATTCCGTTTGTAGGAGTTGATCCGTCATCCCTCTCTGGGGATTTTGGAATTCGAGGACATCTTTCATCGTTCATTGTAGTAGTTCTTTCTTTTTTTTTCTTCTTTTTTGTGAATTTTCATGTATCCCGGGGGATGCCGCGAGTACTATGTACACTTCTTTTTATGAAAATGAAATTTCTTCATCATCTGCTTTCCACATCTACTGTTGAGTCACAACTTTCCTTCCTTTCTTTCCCTTTTTGGACATGGGTATGTCGCTAATTTGTCTGGCTCGGGATATATTAGCCGCTAGAGCAGGAGAGCGCTCACGCCTTCAGGGAAGGTATGAGGGGTTCGCTCCACCGGGGTGCAACTTCTCCACAGGCCAAACTTTGATTTGCATACACTGAATGCCAGAGGATAAATGGGGGTTTTATGGGCCGACAGGGCTAGAGGGTGATGCCAATAGTTTGTTCATGGACCTCGTCGATGGTGATGAGGTTTGTAAATGACATACTTGTCGGTATGCTTAGATGCCAAAGACAAGGAGCGAGTTCATTTCTCGACAAGGACGAAGGGTCTGAGTTAAGGGCCAATTCATTGACTTTGCTAATGAAAATGAGAGCTGTGGGTATGTTTGTTAACTGACATGGGTTAAATATCGAAGCAAAGAGGCTTGTTCATTAACGGGGACGGAAGGTTCGAGTCGATGGTGACGAGAATCGATGATAGGTTTGTTCATCGACATGGGTCAAATGCCGAAGCGAGAGGTTTGTTTACCGATGGGGAGGAAAGGTCCGAGCCGATGGTATGTTCATCAATTTCACCAATGATGATGAAAATCGATGGTAGGTTTGTTTATCGGCATTGGTCAAATTTCGAAGCAAGAGGTTTGTTCACCGACGGGGACGAAAGGTCCGAGCCGTTGGTTTGTTCATCAATTTCACCGATGGTGACGAAAATCGACTGTAGGTTTGTTCATCGGCATGGGTTAAATGCCGAAGCAAGAAGTTTGTTTATGGCGTAGGCGTAAGGCTTATGCCGGTGGGACGTGGTATGTCTATCACACGCAAGGATTCCTGTGGGACGTGAATGATAAATGAGATAGCAACATCATTTTCATCATCATCATTTTTTTATTTTTTTTGAACCACATTACTGACTTAAGTGCCCTTTCGTGTTTTCACCGAAGCCAGCCCCCTCTCGCTTTTGCCCACACATCCTTTCGGGTTTTCACGTGACGGGATACCCAATTTTACCTATAGTGCCCTTTCTGGTTTTCGCCACATTCAGGTTATAGCCATTTTTACCCTGGTCCAGGATACCTGGACAAGTCTGGCGAGGCGCCTCTATTTTAAGCCTCATTTCATTTTCATTTTCATTTTTTTTATGAAACATAATCGCCTGCCTTTGCAAAAGCTTTTGGCAATGAGTTGATTTGCAGAACTGACGCCAAGGCGAGCGGGGATTTGTTCATCGGCATTGGCCAGATGCCGAAGCAAAGATGTGTCTATTCATTAACGACGACGAAAGGTCTGGGTAATGGTTCATTGATTGATCTTGTCGATGATGATAAGATTCAGCGTTGGTTTGCTCATTGACATTGGGTAAATACCAAAGCAGGAGATAGGTTTAGTCATTAACGAGGATGATAGGTTCGGGTTAATAGTTCATTGACTGATCTTGCTGATGATGACAAGGATCAGCGTTGGTTTGTTCATCGGCATTGGGTAAATGCCGAAGCAAAAGGTAGGTTTAGTTATTAACGAGGATGAAAGGTCCGGGTTAATGGTTCATTGACTGACCCTGCCGATGATGACAAGAATCAGCGTTGGTTTATTCATCGGCATTAGGTAAATGTCAAAGTAAAATATAGGTTTAGTCATTAACGAGGATGAAAGGTCTGGGTTAATGGTTCATTGACTGATCCTACCGATGATGATAAGGATCAGCGTTGGTTTGTTCATCGGCATTGGGTAAATGCCGAAGCAAAAGATAGGTTTAGTCATTAACGCGGATGAAAGGTCTGGGTTAATGGTTCATTGACTGATCCTATCGATGATGACAAGAATCAACGTTTGTTTGTTCATCGGCATTGGGTAAATGCCAAAGTAAAAGATAGGTTTAGTCATTAACGAGGACGAAAGGTCCAGGTTAATGGTCTGAGAGAAGCAGGTCTCTTGTGGGACTAGTGATGAGCGTCCTATCCGGAGTTTCATAGGGATGAAGGTCAAGCAGAACTTTTGATTACCACATTACTGACCCAAGTGCCCTTCCGGGTTTTCACCGGGGCCAGCCCCCCTCTTGCTTTTGTCCACGCGCCCTTTTCGGCTTTTCACAGTGCGGGGTACCCAATTTTGCCTGCAGTGCCCTTTCGGGTTTTCGCCACAGCTGGGTTGTGGTCATTTTTTTCCTTGTCCAGAATGTATGAACAAGACTGGCAGGGCACCTCTATTTTAAGCCCCATTTTTTTGAATGGAAATATCAGGCCGGCGTATGGAGCTCGATCCTGATTGTTTGGTTCGTTCGTGCGGTAGCAAAATATAGCTATTGGCTAGAGCATGAAGCCTTGCACCGAAAGGGTTTATTCGTTGATAAGAAGATAATGTCAACGCAAGGAAAGGAGTTTATTCGCCGATTCGGACGTAGGGTCCGTAATGGCGCTAACGTGTAGATATCGGCTAGGGCATAAAGCCTTGCGTCGGAAAAGGTTTATTTGTTGGCAAGAAGATAATGCCAATGCAAGAAAGGGACTTTATCCGCTGATTCGGATGTAGGGTCCGTAATGGCGCTAATGTGTAGATATCGGCTAGGGCATAAAGCCTTGTGCCAGAAAAGGTTTACTCGTCGGTGTTGACACCCGTTTTATGACCAATAAGTTGGGTCATCTCCTTGTTCATTCTATATGATGCTCCGAGTTGTTCACCTTTATTGGGCCTTCTTGGTCAAATTGAGGTCCATTTCATGAGTCATATCTCCTTGGTTGGGTCTGGTTCCTTATCCCTTTCCGCTAGACGAAGCTTAGCAGACTCTCATTTCATTTTGCACTCTATTATCTCTAACGGTCTTTTGATGGGGCGTTATAGTGCTCTAACGCATCTACCATGGTGCGTTACATCCTTCCAGAGTCCTTAAGTTTAAAGGCTTCCTTTCAAGCTTATCTTTTGCCTATCCGTTGGGTGTGACGGTTTATCGTGTAGCCGTTACATTTGTTGTGATGCATCTACCCTTGACCGTTACCTTCTTGAAGAGTCCAACGTTCGCAAGCTTATCCTGTTGATCTTATCTTATAGTAGATAGGGTTGTGTGATGGTCCACGACTGGAGCGTTACATTAGTGTGGCGGTCTATCGAGCGACCTTACATCCAACAGAGAGTCCTGACAAGCCTGGCCTTTGCTCTGCTATTCCGTGATCGAACTAAGAGTTTGGTTTGAGGGTTTCTCTCTCGATACTCATCCTAAGAAGCTTTCGTTTGATTCTGTGGACTCTGGGGAGTATTATCTTCAACATTTATCCAAGTTTTCGATAAAATTCTAGTCATTATCCTCTTAATTCGAACCTAGACTTTGATGGTCTATAAATAGAACCCTTGACTTCATGGCTTGAGGGGGAGACATCTGGAGTTTGCGTCAAAGTGCTGCCGCATCCTAGAGCCAGAACCAACCAAGGAGAGTTGCTTCCCACGTCCATCAACTTCCAAAGTTCAGGGAGTATCGTTTACAAGGGTTTAGTTCAGTCAAGTTGTCATCTTAGTGTCTTTTCTCCCTTTCAAACATCATAGCATTGTCCCTCTCCATCTCCCACGTTCTTGCACTTGCTGCATTCATTCAAAACATCCTCCCATCTTTTAAAATGCCCCGGAGGGGTTAAAAAACCAACCTCCCCGGTATTTCCCTTTCATTTTGCATGTTCTTAAAATTCTTGGATTTATTGATACTACTTTGTCTAAGGGCTAATCTGGGTTGTTTTTCTTGTGTTCTACACTCTCTTGCAGGTTTACAGAGTCCATATCACGAGGCCCAAGCTCTCTGGCCGACTGGAAAGATTGGAGATCAAAAGATTCCCAACTTCTTATCTTGCAGAAGCTCTGACGGTCTGGCACAAGCACGTTAGAGTATTGTAGCGGTCTATCGTAAGACCGTCACACTTTCTGTGGCGCATCTTCCTTCGACCGTTACATCTGATGGAGCTACAGTTTCCTAGTTGTTTTCTCTCTCCCATGGGCGGGTGCATCATCCTGCTATTCTAAGGTATTTATCAGGTCTTTGACTTGTTTCTACCTTGGTGGCGATCACATCTTTCGTTTGTTTGGGCATTAGCTTTCTCTTTCATCATATCTCTTCTTTACTTTGTTTGTTCCACCGTATATTCTTTATTCCACGCTCCGGCGTGTGTTTTTTCTTTCTTTGCTTTGCTTAGTCTTGATTGAGATAGCAGGCCCATGCTAGAGCTTGTGTTGGTTGCCTAGGTTCATGATTCACATGTCCATGGGTTGATTGATTTCATTACTTGGCTCATACTTTCATAGTTGGCATCATAGCCCATCTTGCAAAAGAAGGGACACATTAAAACTAACAGTTTTTTGGTGATCACGGTGGGACATCTAGTGCCAATCGTGCTTTGAATCTCTGTTAAACTTGCTCCCCTTGTTTGCCTTTATTGCTCTGGTTTTTCCCCAGATTTTCCCTCTATTTCTCTGTTGTTTCTGGTTCTCTGGCTCCTCTGACGGTCTCCTGTGAATGCGTTACATTACTGTGACGGCCCGATCTTAGACCGTCACACTCCTCTGACGCAGGTAGTCTAGACCGTCACATACTCCAGATAGGTATGCACCCCGAGGTGTAGTTTACTTCCGCTATTTTTGCTGTGATTTTCATGCTTGGGTGCTATTCGGTCTCCTCCTTGGTTGGTTCACATATTCATATCATTGTGTGCATATTTGATTGCTAGATTTTAGGCTAGAATTTGCATGCACCCCGGTGCACATAGGTTCATGCATATTTTCATATATTAGATTGCATTCTCCTACCTTGGTGCGTGTACCTCTCGTCTCCATATTCCTTGGGGCCGACCAGGAAAACACATCAGGGACCTCCATAAGTCCCCGTGAGCCGTGGATTCCCACACGGACATCGGGCCGGTTGTACCTTTCCTACCCCGTGTCTAGGATTGCATAAGTGAATGAGTGATTACATTTAGAGTCAACCAAGTCACCCATCCTTTCCTATTAGGAACCTATTGTCGAGAGCACATCGTAATCAAATCACTAAGGTTCTAAAGGAGCAAATCATAAAAATCCTGTTGCATCATCTAAAGTAACTTGGTTGGACGTGAGTGTTGTCATCTCGTTTTCACTTACATCTTTATTAAAGTCATCTAAGTTCGATCACTCATTGTGTGTTTATTGTGTGTTGTTTGCTTTTGTTAAGGTCTTCCGTTGCATGGGGAGTTCTCTTCGTCCATTAGAGTCATCTTCTAGGGTCAATTCCTTCTCCAAAATCTACTCCAATCCGCTCTTCGAACCCATCATGGCTTCTTTCAATCCTCCCCGTTCTCAAGAGGAGTCTGTCCCTCAAGGGCTTCTTGAAAACCCTTCTAGGGTTATCTCATTCCCGTCTGGAGAGGGGTCTGCCCCTCTTCCATCCTCTGTCCCTATGGAGGGCGGCCAAACCACTCCTTCCTTCTCTTCTCCTTCTGCTGGCTCCATTCTCCAAATGATGGCCCAGTTGGATCGGGCCCAACTCCAGGCTGTCTATCAGGCCATGCAAGGGTCAAAAACCCCACATCCCACGATTGCGCAAGGCCAATCTAATCTTTCCATCGACCAGTCTAGAGTTGGTGGGCCCTCCATCCAGCCCACTCCAATTGATCTTACTCCGGTCGAACCTCGGACCATCACCTTTTCTTGTATGGAAACGGGCCAATCTTCCGCTTCGGCCCAGCAATTTTCTGACAAAGGAAAGTCTACTCTCCCTCCTTTTATTCAGGTGGATCATCACATGTCCAGCCCATCGGTGCCACAAGTCCTTGTTGGCCCTTCAGATTTCTTGCGCCCTCAGCAAGGGGTTGCCCAAGTCCATTCTAATCCGGGTCAGTCTCCGGCCCAATATCCTTCTTATGGGCTCCCTACCTTTGCCATTTATCCTTCTGCTCCTTGTTATGGGCTTTCACCTCCTACAACAGTCCATCCTTATGCTCCTTAATTTTAACCTTCGTCTCTCACTACCCCTACTCCATCCAGGGAGCAGGAACTACTTGATAAGTGGGCCGCCATGCAACAACAGATTGATTTCCTCCAAAAATGGGTTGGTCCACAATCCTTCGCAGATGTTCCAGTCCCCAGCTTCCAAAACATCCGATTCCCTTCGCAATCCGAGCTCTCTAATTACCGCAAGTATGATGGGAACGGCAATCCCTTTATTCATGTGAGGGACTTTTTATATGAATCAGCCCAATTTCAGTATGATGATCGCCTCATGGCGTATTTGTTCCGCCGATCATTGGATGGGGTTGCACTGGAATGGTTCTATTCTCTGCCGCTAGATGATGCCGAGAGCTTTAAAATAGTGAAAGACAAATTTATCCAACGGTTTCAAGACAGGGTCGGTCCAGAATATTCTTTCACAGACTTGGTGGCCGAGAAAATGAAGCATGATGAGGAATTTGCTACCAATGCTGATAGATGGAGGCAGATGGCCGCCAGGGTTCCAGGCCATATTCCGGAGGAAGAGAAGGTCAAGCTACTTATTTCTACTTCGACCTTCCGAAACATCTTGGCGATGAATGATATAGCCAACATGCACCAACTCTATAGCCGGATGCGGTTCATTCAAACACAGTTCAAAGACTCCCCCATCCACTCGCTCTTTGAGAACCAAAAGCCAAAATACCATAAGAAACCTCAAGGGCCTATAACCGAGGGGGTCCAGACCAATGAACAAGTTCAAGCCGTTACCTTCCCCTTCCAAGCCGCACCTTTCCACTTTCCACAAGACCCCCGCACTCCATAAAACCCCGCTCCACAAAACTTCCCAACCATTCCACAAAACCCTCCGCCTACTTTCGCCACTCCACAAAACACCTTTACCGCTCCGCAACAGCCTCCGCAATACTATAATGTCCCTCCACCCAACAGCTACAACAATAACAACAAGCGCCCGTCTACTAAAAGTGCACAGTACCCACCCCTGCCAGAAACCCTCACGGATATCTTCTCAGCTCTCATGTCAGTTAGTGCTATACAACTCCCTCCAGAACGGCCCAACTGGAACCCAGCCGTTGATTGGACAAAGTACTGTATGTTCCACAGGCAGCCAGGACATACTATTGAAGGGTGTTTTCAGTTCAGGGATTTGGTCTATGACCTCCATGAAGGACAAAGGATTGATTGGGACAAAATGCATAGGGCCATTACGGAAATTAAAGAGAAAAAAGGCAGCCGCTGAGGCAGCAAGTGCAGTAACAACAGGCACCGCAGCCGCAGCAGCAGCCGCAACAGCAACAGCAGTCGGTTCAAGACTTGGGGATCCATCAGAACCCAATGCCGAACCACCTTCTCGCTCCACAACCTCAGCCACCGGCGCCACCCCAGGTCAATGTAGTTCAACCCCCAGCCCCTGATGCCGGGTGATCCTTTGACGATGACAGCTCTACGCCGCAAGTCATGGCCCTTCACCATAACTTCCGCACTCCTTCCGCTCCTACCATCCTTACATACCAAAACCCTCCTCCGCCTGCTACACCGTTTGTCCTTTCATCTATTCCTACTCCACCGCCCGTCTCTCACACATTACTCACCCCCGCTATCACCACACCTCCATCTAACCCTCCACTCATTACACCTCCGCCTACCTTTATATCCCCACTTCCGCTCGCACCCGCTACCACCAACCCCTCACCCATCATCCTTTCCACCACACCCTCTTTGCACCATTCATCCACCCCACCGGGCCTACTAAGTCACTTATCTTGAGCCCATCCGAGGCCGCGGTAGCCTATAACTTCGCCCTGCGGAGCAGGCGCATGTTTCACCACAATTATCCTTCCACCTCCAACCCCCAGTCTTCCCAACCGACTGCTGAGCAGGAAGAAGCCGAGCCGTTACCAGGAACCCAATACGATCTGTTGCATCACTTGGATCAGGTTCCCGCTAAGATATCCGTGCTGGAGCTTATCAAAAGATCTACCCTTCACCAAGATGCTCTCAGGAACTTTCTTCGGAATGTGATGGTTAGTGAAGATGTGGCAGCCGATAGTTTACCTACGACATTGGAGACTATTTCTAAAGGACTAGCTATAACCTTCTCTGAAACCGAGCTAGCACCACCAGAAGCTCGGCAAATGCCGCTTTGCATCACCATTATCTTGAATAAAGTTAGCATTGATGCGGCATTAGTTGACACAGGGGCATCTATCAATGTGTGCCCACTCAACACTCTCAGGGCCTGCAATATGTCAGAAGAACTTCTACGCCCGACCCCCACTACTATAGCTGCTTATGACAATTCTCGGAGGGCATGTCACGGAATTGTTACTATTCAAGCCGAGCTTGGGCCTCTCACCATGCCCATTGAATTCTATGTGGTGGACATCGACCCTATGTTCAAACCTATCTTGGGTGGTCCGTGGATCGACACTCCTAGTGCCGTGCCCTCCACAGCACACCAATGTCTCAAGTTCCCTTTTCAAGGGAGGGTGGTTAAAGTAAAAAGCTTATCCACGGTCTAGTCTGTCAAAGTTATTTCAGAGAAGATTCTGCCCACATTATGGCCCAGCAACCGGACCGTTATTTCCATACTAGATCTGGATTTCCCTTGGGCTTATGTACCACGCAAGCCCGCCGCTACACCCATCAATATCAAAGTGAAACCCCAGATCCGAGATTCCAAGGGTTGGGTGTTGGGAGATTGTTGTGTCCCTGTGGTTTTGATGATTGGCTTTGATGTGAGTTAATCTTTTGATGATTGGTTTTGGTGTGAGTCATCTTGCTGTGTGAGTCATCATGCTGTTATTCAGTCATTTTCTGATCATAATGCAGTCTCTCATATGTTCAGTTAATTTGCTGTTCTGTCAGTTCATCAGATCATGAAGCATTGCATTATATGTTCAGTCATGTTATCTGCTACATAAATCTTTCACATACATTATTTGTTCAAGTGTAAACTCTGTCAGCATTGTCAGGACTGAAGTGGGTCGACCCTCCGTCTTAGATGGGTCGACCCCCCTAGACTATCAATGTCTGTACACTGCCAGCACACACGTTCAAAATCTCTACATGTGAAGTCTACACATCGACTGTTCATGTAAAGTCTAGACATTTGATCAAGTTTGTACACTGGTCTTGGCATATGCATTCATAAAGTATATACACTCTTCGGTTGACTTCAACTGAAGTCTGTACATCGGCATGCATTACATCAAGTGTGTACATTGCATAGCATGTTGCGTCTAAGTCTATACATCACTGTTCATGCATTCACTGTCAAGTCTACACATTGCTGGGTCTTCACCTGAAGTCTGTAAAGCCATTCTCTTATCAAAGTCCATACATCTTTCTGTTGGAATTCCAAGTCCATACATCGGATTGATTGAGTAAGTCTGTACAGCATGCCTTGTTGTTCACAGCCTTTAAAGTCTGTACATCGGCTTCGCATCTGCAAGTCTGTACATTGGCGTCATATCATAAAGTCTGTACATTGGCTTCGCATCTGCAAGTCTGTACATCGGTTTGATATCATCAAGTCTGTACATTGGCTTCAACTCTCCAAGTCTGTACAGCCACATCTCAAAGGCTAAGTCTATACATCACTGTGGCTGCTCGAAGTGAAGCATAGTCTATACACTCATACCTTTCCCTACGTTTTCTGACCAAGTCTACACATCGTTTACATGGTGTTTGCATTCAAAGTCCATACATTGGACTGTAGCATGCACAAAGCTAAGTCCATACTTTGATGCACTGTAGATAGCCTGAGGTGAAGTCTGTATAGCCATTGCCTTCATATAGGAAGTCTGTACATCTTACTGCACTGTAGCTTTCATAAAACCAAGTCTACACATCGTGAAAGTCTATACACTCCTCTTGGCCTTAGCATCTATTTTGAAGTCCATACATTGGTCTTCAGTTCAAGTCTGTACAATGGACTTATAGGTAAAGTCTATACATTCTTCAGCTGGAACTGTGCAAGTCTGTACATCGTTGCTTGCCAAAGTCTGTACATTGGCATCTGTTCCTACGTTGCACTTCCAAGTCTGCACATTGGGTTCTTTACCTACGTTTAGCTTTGAAAGTCTGCACATTGGTAGTTTTACCAACGTTGCCTTGCCAAAGTCTATACACTGTGTTTGTTCAAGTCTGTACAGACTTAGCCTTGTTCTAGTCTGTACATCGACCAGCTATATTTGGCAAGTCTACACATCGTGATTTCATCATGTCTGCACAACCTCTTCATTGAAAGTCCACTCATCACTCAAGTCTATACAATGCACACTTGTTTTCTTGCATAAAGTCCATACACTGCACTTGGCTTGTGTTCTTCACACCAAGTATGTACAGCCTGTGCTCGCAGCAGTCAAGTCTACACATTGTGTTGGTGGCAAGTCTATACATTGGGCTGTAGCTTGCTTGAAGTGAAGTCTACACATTGATTCACTGTTCATGCCTTCCCTCAAAGTCTGTACAGCCATTCCTTAAGTTCAAGTCTGTACAACGCTGCATCACGTGGTAAAGTCTATACAGTGGTTGAGCATCGTAAAGTCTATACATTGGTTAGGCTTGTTTATGCATTGCCTCCACGCCATCAAGTCTGTACATTGCATGAAGTATATACATTACACGAGATGAATGCTTTCTAAGTCTATACACTGCATTGCATTGCATGAAGTCTACACACTTACTCACTTACTATTTCTAAGTATATACATTGTGTTGCATTGCTTGAATTTCCTCAAGTCTATACACTGAGCTCGTATGAAGACTCAAAATCTAACCACTCACTCAGTGTTTACACTTGTTCATTTGCTGCTTATAAAGTCTATACACTGTCTTCAGTTGATTTTGTTAATCGACTGAACTCCTCATTTGTCTTGCAGGTGTCTGGCACGTGATCCAAGGAGCTGAGGTGCTGACACGTGGCCAAATATCTTGGGCGGGAAATGTGGAACACACGCGCCCAGTGCTGCTCCTGCTCGAGCTGTTATATAAGAAAGACTCCGTTGTCTGAAGGAGGCCGATTGAAGTAGAAGGACTGAAGCCTTGAGCAGAAGTAAGAAGAAATAGAAGAAGAGTGAGCCGACAGAAGAAAAAGAGTTGCAGAGAAGAAGGAGAGAACAGCGTGAGAGAAAAGGAGAGCAGAGGAGAAAGAAAGAGAGATAGAGAGAGGGAGAGTTCATGGAGAAGAAGGAAGAAGCTACTGAAGATCTGTCTACTGGACCGTGTGTAGCAACCCTAATAAATGAATAATTGAAATGAATTAAAACATATATATTACGGAAGTAATATATATAAAAGGAATAGGGTTAATTGGACGAAATAAAACAAATTAAAAATAACGCCTCTTATTAAGGCGTTAATTTATAAAGAAACGCCTCTATCCATGGCGTGACTAAAGAAAGGACGCCCACACATGCGGTCGTCAGTTCTCATGCGACCAAATGGGTAAGTAAAAGAAACGCCCCTATCTTGGGCGTGTTTTAAAACACGAAACGCCCTTTTTCAAGGCGCTTTTTAAGAAACGCCCTAAAGTAAGGCGTCAATTAACGAATACACGCCCTGACCTAAGGCGTTAATTCAGTTCATGAACCGTTCGAACCCAGAGCTTATCCAGGGAAGATCAACCTAATCTAGTAAGTATCTATTAGAGTAAGGACTCTATTAGGGATATACTACCCTCAATCAAACCCTACTCTTGTTAGGACTCCAAAATCCTATAAATAGTCTTGATCGAACAAACCCTAAACCTATTTTATCGATCGTCTGCTACGGTGAGTGAAGAACCGAACGTTCTTCTCTTTTTTTTTAAAAAAAGCATATGAAGAGTTACTGACTCTTCATCTCCTTCTCTTCTGTACAGGTTAAGAAGATCTGCGTCCTGAAGAACTTATGTAAGTTCTTATTTCTTCGCTTCCAGCAAGCCATTACAAAGAAGATTGATATCTTTGATATATCTTCTGCAGGTTCTCTCATCCTCATCAATCATCTTCCTGCCCTTTCTTGCTGCCAAGTCGTAGGAGTTTCAGAACACCTCACGTCGATCTCCAGATTATCAATTAAGGTAGGATTTTCTCAAGTTATTGTAGCCCAAATAAGAATTAATGCAAGATATCTATACATACGTATATGAGCATGGCATGCATACTGTTTATAAGGTTTTATTACGTTTTCTGCAAAATTTTGAAAGAAACGCCCTTGATTAGGGCGCTAATTTAAAAGAAACGACCATGCTAGTGGTCGTCAATTTAATATTTGATGCCCTCTACGCAGGCGTTAATTTCATAAGAATCGCATGTGATTAATAATTGATCCTGTTTAAAAATTACAATACATATGAAATATTGATTTTTAATATCTTGCATGACTCTGTGAATTCCTGTTAAATTTTACTGCCATGACATGTCTCCTGTCTCTCGAAATATTATTTATTAAAATATCGTAAATCCCTTAAAATTCACGACTTGGACAAAGTCGTTTTCCATATTCTAACGCCCCAGTACAAGGCGTGAATCTGAAAAGTAACGCCCCTTCCTAGGGCGTGTATCTGTTAAAATCCTGAAATTCACATATTCTGTAAAATGGAATTAGAAAGTAACGCCCCTTCCAAGGGCGCGTTTTTGATAAATTTCTGAGAATAATTATATCCTGTCGAATATGTAAATGATGAGACGCCTGCCTCTGCAGTCGTCAACTTTGAAGAAACGCCCCCAGGAAAGGCGTGTTTTTGATAAATTAATGAAATAATGGAAATTCTGCAAATTGGCAATATATGTAAACGCCCTTCTGTTAGGCGTTAATTATTCAATACACGACTTTACTGTCGTTATTTTACTGTAAACTGATTTTATCCTGATTCTATTACCGATGGTTTCATATTATACATATATATATATATATCGGCACTATTCTCCATTCCGTGAGTATAGTCCCACGTTTCATGTTGATTTATCGATCACACTCAACTCTCATTGACATACAAGCTCTCCATTGGACATTCCGTTCCTTTGGACTAGCGAGTTAGTCATAGAGACCTCCGTAAGACTCCTCGTAGCCTTGGATTCCCTCAAGGCCGACTGAGCTGGTTGTACCCTAAAAACCCATTACACAGTTTTTGCCATGTCAATCTAAAGAAACATGGTATACCGGCCCTTATGATTATACAAAGAGTATATCATAAGAAATTCTTGATGGGATGATGATATCATGCCATATCGTGTCATTCTTGTAAACCCCAATTCTATGATAAGAATGAGGGTATCTTGCTTGATCTTATGTTCATGTGGACCTCAATTCTATATAAAGAATGTCCATATTGATTTGTCATGGTACCTAAGTTAAGGGAACCATATTCTACCTAGTTTTATCGACATCGTGATTATACCGTTATTATCGCCATTCTATGTCCTTTGTCATATTTTGGACTCTATTCTATCAAAGTTGTCATACGTGTCTACAAGCTTGATGATTGAAATTCTATATTGGCTATATAAACAAGAGTGGATGTCAAAACACATGATAAATGCCTGCGCATATAGGGCCCGATCTGGTCCTGGGAGGAGCACCCGAAAGTACTTGTGCCCATGGGAGTTAAAATGATAAGGTATCTGGCATTATACCGAGTACTTGACTTGCTTGATTGGACATTCCACACACATCTTGTACTTGACTCGTACTTGACATGAAATGAAATGTGTGGCCCGAAAAGGGGTAATTTACTTGCTTGATACATGATAGCCAAAGTTCTTGACATGACTTGTTAAATGTACTTGCTTGAATATCTCGAATAAACTTGTTATCTTGTTGGAAGTTCATGACTAAGTTCGTCTTATTTTCTTGATATTACATTCTCTCTATCTTGTCGTTTTATGCGAGCATGCATAGCTTTATTGCATTCATGAAAATGTAATTACTTAAACCCCTCGCTAGTACTTGAGATATAATTTCCTACTGAGCGTTCGCTCATTCCGTTTGTCCCTTTCTACTTTTCAGGTAAGTCCGACGACGATGGAAGTCAATCGGATGGGAATGGTCAAGAGTGAAAGTGATAGAGCTTCTACAAGTGTCGTCTAGTCTTTTCTATAGTTTCTTGAGTCAAATATGTATTCTTTTCCTTTTTATTAAACAGAGTATTGGATTTGTAATAGTCTATCCATTATGAAATAAAGGATTGGGTTATCTTGCTATTTTGCGCATCTCTGTCTTTGTGTCGAGTACACGACCACTCTGATTGACATGATTGATATAGACACGTCGCGCATCTCCGGGTATCTTCCGCGCTCGGGGCGTGACAGTCTTTGTGGTATCAGAGCCTAAGGTATTCAATTCCTAGGAAACCCAAGTCCAAGGATAGGTTTCAAAACCTTTAACCAAGTGAGAGTGGGTAGAACCAAGGGTTAAATGATCAATGAGTCCTTTATAAGATCATAGTGATATAATACTAACGTAGCTATCGTAATTGTAGGATA
Source organism: Amorphophallus konjac (assembly GCA_022559845.1). Taxonomy (NCBI): domain Eukaryota; kingdom Viridiplantae; phylum Streptophyta; class Magnoliopsida; order Alismatales; family Araceae; genus Amorphophallus; species Amorphophallus konjac. Next base: position 218,167,218 of record CM040118.1, read on the forward strand.
ATGGCTGCCGAACGTGCTCAATGGCGCAACATGCAGCGTACCCTTCAAGGGATGACCCAAGTGCTACAACAGGTAGCACAAGGTGGTGCTCCACGAGCTGGAAGCTTACACCAAGCATTCAAGAATATGAATCCCCCGAAGTTCATGGGATCGACCGATCCAGACGATGCCGAGCATTGGGTTCGGGAGATTGAACGTATATTCCGTGTTATGCAATGCACGGATCAGGACAAAGTCTTATTAGCTACTTTCCAGTTAGAAAAGGATGCTAGATGCTGGTGGGAGTCGATTGAAGCTACTATTGACCCAACTCAAGTTACATGGGGTGAATTCGTTGAATATTTCAACGCCAAATATTTCTCTGATAGGGTCCAGGAAAAGAAGGCCGCCGAATTTTCCGCATTAAAGCAAAGATCTTTATCGGTGGCTGATTATGAAGCACAGTTCTCTAGACTGTCTAGATATGCTAAGCATTTGATTAGCACGGAAAAGATGAAAGCTCATAGATTTCTTAATGGGCTTTGGCCTCACTACATTACTCAATTGGCGCCTATGGATATTCAAGTTTATACTGAAATGGTGCGCCGAGCTCAGTTGCTTGAAGATGCCACGGAATTATCTGATAGGATCCGTGGGAAAGACAAAAAGGAGCAAGTCACAAGTTCGGGTTCTTTTAAACCCAACTTTAAGAAGAGGCCCAATAATGGAGGTTCTTCCTCTCAAGATCAGAAGTACAAGAAATCCAAGCCTTTCTCTATCACCACTACCCCTTCAAACGTAGTATGCAAGCATTGTGACAAGGCTGGTCACAAAACAGAAGAATGCTGGAGGAAACTAGGAGCATGTCTCCGTTGTGGGAGTCGTGAACATCGGATTCCCGATTGTCCATTAATGAATGACCAAGCCGGTGAGGGTAAACGTCCAGTGACAAAGAATGCTCATCTTCATGCAATCCAAGGGACCGAACCAGAAGAAGAAGGCGGATTGGTGGAAGGTACATTAAAAATTTGTTCTAAATATGCACATGTTTTATTTGATACGGGTGCATCGCATTCCATTATTTCCAAGAAGTTTGCTGACCCATTACCTCTAGAACCAGAATGGATGAAGATAATATTGTCTACTCCTCTCGGAAACGAGACGGATATCACACATCATTACCAAAATTGTGAGGTATTGGTTCGAGGAAAGAATTTTCCTATTGATCTTATCTGCTTAGATCTAAAAGAATATGATGTTATACTAGGGGCAGATTGGTTATCCAAATACCAGGCAACGGTTGATTGCCGTGATAGCAAGATTGTTTTCAAGGAATTTCCGGAACTGACTTATACTAGTCCTAAGAGTCGAAGCAAATCCCCTCTTATCTCGGCTCTTCGAGCAAGCAAGCTCGTCAAGAAAGGATGTGTATCCTTCCTTGCTTTTGTCACTATTAAAGAAGCTAAAGAAACCAAGATAGAGGACATTCAGGTAGTGCGAGAATTTCCAGACGTATTTCCGGAAGAATTGCCGGGATTACCCCCTCAAAGAGAAGTGGCCTTCACCATTGACTTAGTCCCTGGTGCCGGTCCTGTTTCCAAGGCACCATATAGAATGTCCCCTGCTGAACTCAAGGAGTTGAAGGAGCAGTTGATGGAACTAATCCGAAAAGGGTTTATTAGACCAAGTACTTCCCCGTGGGGAGCACCAGTCTTATTTGTAAAGAAGAAGGATGGGTCCATGAGATTGTGTATCGACTATCGACAGTTGAATCATCTTACTATCAAGAACAAGTATCCACTGCCGAGAATCGATGAGTTATTTGATCAGATTTCAGGATCCAAATATTTCTCCAAGATTGATCTCAGGTCGGGATATCATCAATTAAGAATCAAGGACGATGACATTCACAAGACTGCATTCAGAAGCAGGTATGGCCATTACGAATTTGTTGTTATGCCTTTTGGACTAACAAATGCCCCTGCTGCCTTTATGCAGTTAATGAATAGCATATTCAGGCCTTACTTGGATCAATTCATAGTAGTCTTCATTGATGATATATTGATATATTCTAAGACTAAGGAAGAACATGAAGAGCATTTGAGGATTGCATTGCAAGTCTTGAGGACAAATCAATTATATGCTAAACTCAGCAAATGCGAGTTCTGGCTTGAAGAAGTGGCTTTTCTCGGACATGTCATATCCAAGGACGGTTTATCTGTGGATCCGTCAAAAGTTGAAGCTGTGAGAAACTGGGAGAGACCCACTAATGCAAGCGAGATCAGAAGTTTCTTAGGTCTTGCAGGCTATTATCGGCGATTTATCAAAGATTTCTCTAAGATCGCCGTACCACTTACAAGATTAACTCGTAAGGAGATCCGATATGAATGGAGTGAGGAATGTGAAAGCAGTTTTCAAACTCTCAAGGATCATCTCACCACAGCTCCGGTCTTAGCCCTACCAATTGAAGGAGAGAAATTCGAGGTCTACACTGATGCTTCTGGCATTGGCCTCGGATGTGTCCTAATGCAACAAGGAAAGGTCATAGCATACTCTTCACGTCAGCTGAAGAAGCATGAGGAGAATTACCCCGTCCATGACTTGGAACTGGCCGCGGTAGTATTTGCCCTAAAGATATGGAGACACTATCTCTATGGGGTACAGTTCACTGTATACTCCGATCACAAAAGTCTCAAATATCTATTTTCACAAAAGGAGCTGAACATGAGACAAAGACGCTGGCTAGAATATCTCAAGGACTTCGACTTCAGTATACAATACCATCCCGGAAAGGGTAATTATGTGGCTGATGCCCTTAGTCGAAAGCCGAGAGCAAGGATAGCCAATTGTATGATACAAGAATGGAGGTTACTTGAACAATTCTCCGAGCTCAATATAAGCTTGGACACGGAATCCAAATTTATCACATTATCTCATGTAAGCATACAGTCAGACTTATTATCGGAAATACAAGTACTTCAGGATGATGATCCTATATTAGTAGAAATCAAAAGCAGATTAGAAGGACAATCTGATTTTCAACTAACTTCTGATGGAAGATTATCGTTCAAAGATAGAACTTGTATACCCGATTGTCCGGAATTAAAGAAGAAGATCTTAGATGAAGCTCACCGATCCAGGTACACTATTCATCCAGGATCAACCAAAATGTACCAAGATGTAAAGAGGAACTTTTGGTGGCCTAATATGAAAAGAGAAATAGCGGACTATGTATCACGCTGTCTCACATGCCAACAGGTCAAGGCGGAACACCAAAAGCCTGCGGGGAAACTACATCCTCTAGATATTCCTAAAGGGAAATGGGAGGATATTGGTATGGACTTCATCATGGGTTTGTCTAAATCTAAAGGAGGACATGATGGAATCTGGGTTATCATTGACCGATTGACTAAATCGGCACATTTCTTGCCAATCAAAAGCCGATGGTCAATTGATGTGCTAGCTGCACTATACATTAAAGAAATAGTCAGGATACATGGAATTCCTGTCTCAATCGTGTCTGATAGAGATCCCCGTTTTACTTCTCATTTTTGGAAGGGATTACAACATTCGTTGGGGACAAGGCTCAACTTTAGTACTGCTTTTCACCCACAAACGGATGGTCAGACCGAGCGAACTAATCAAGTTGTTGAAGATATGCTGAGAGCATGCATTATTGACTTTGGAGGAAGCTGGCATGACCACTTACCTTTAGTTGAATTTGCATATAATAATAGCTACCAAGCTAGTATCCAAATGGCACCTTTCGAAGCCTTATACGGAAGGAGTTGCCGATCTCCCATATGTTGGAACGAAGTTGGAGAGAAACAACTATTAGGTCCAGACATGGTAAGGGATACAACTGAGAAGATACAGGTAATCAGAGAAAGATTACAAGTTGCTCAGACAAGGCAAAAGGCTTATGCTGATACCAGGAAAAGAGATCTTGAATTCCAGGTTGGAGATCATGTATTTCTTAAAATATCCCCTGGACGTGGCATACGAAGATTTGGTGTTAAGGGCAAGCTTACGCCAAGATTCATCGGACCATTTGAGGTACTCGAAAGAGTTGGCGAGGTTGCTTATCGCATCGCGTTGCCTCCTCAGTTGTCCGAGGTACACAATGTATTTCACATATCTATGTTGAAGAAGTATGTGCACGATCCGTCACATATTATTGAGCATGGAGATCTGGTGATCCAGAAAGATCTCACATATGAACAGAGGCCTTTAAAGATATTAGATCGAGAAATACGAGCTCTAAGGAATAAGGTTATTCCCATGCTCAAGGTGCAATGGAATAAGAATCCTGAAAACGAAGCGACATGGGAGACCGAGGAATCTATGAAGAAACGATTTCCCGAGTTATTCTAAGAGGTATATGTCCTACACTCTCCACGTGTATAATTATATATATATTGAATTTGGGGACCAAATTCTTTTTAAGTGGGGGAGGGTGTAGCAACCCTAATAAATGAATAATTGAAATGAATTAAAACATATATATTACGGAAGTAATATATATAAAAGGAATAGGGTTAATTGGACGAAATAAAACAAATTAAAAATAACACCTCTTATTAAGGCGTTAATTTATAAAGAAACGCCTCTATCCATGGCGTGACTAAAGAAAGGACGCCCACACATGCGGTCGTCAGTTCTCATGCGACCAAATGGGTAAGTAAAAGAAACGCCCCTATCTTGGGCGTGTTTTAAAACACGAAACGCCCTTTTTCAAGGCGCTTTTTAAGAAACGCCCTAAAGTAAGGCGTCAATTAACGAATACACGCCCTGACCTAAGGCGTTAATTCAGTTCGTGAACCGTTCGAACCCAGAGCTTATCCAGGGAAGATCAACCTAATCTAGTAAGTATCTATTAGAGTAAGGACTCTATTAGGGATATACTACCCTCAATCAAACCCTACTCTTGTTAGGACTCCAAAATCCTATAAATAGTCTTGATCGAACAAACCCTAAACCTATTTTATCGATCGTCTGCTACGGTGAGTGAAGAACCGAACGTTCTTCTCTTTTTTTTTAAAAAAAGCATATGAAGAGTTACTGACTCTTCATCTCCTTCTCTTCTGTACAGGTTAAGAAGATCTGCGTCCTGAAGAACTTATGTAAGTTCTTATTTCTTCGCTTCCAGCAAGCCATTACAAAGAAGATTGATATCTTTGATATATCTTCTGCAGGTTCTCTCATCCTCATCAATCATCTTCCTGCCCTTTCTTGCTGCCAAGTCGTAGGAGTTTCAGAACACCTCACGTCGATCTCCAGATTATCAATTAAGGTAGGATTTTCTCAAGTTATTGTAGCCCAAATAAGAATTAATGCAAGATATCTATACATACGTATATGAGCATGGCATGCATACTGTTTATAAGGTTTTATTACGTTTTCTGCAAAATTTTGAAAGAAACGCCCTTGATTAGGGCGCTAATTTAAAAGAAACGACCATGCTAGTGGTCGTCAATTTAATATTTGACGCCCTCTACGCAGGCGTTAATTTCATAAGAATCGCATGTGATTAATAATTGATCCTGTTTAAAAATTACAATACATATGAAATATTGATTTTTAATATCTTGCATGACTCTGTGAATTCCTGTTAAATTTTACTGCCATGACATCTCTCCTGTCTCTCGAAATATTATTTATTAAAATATCGTAAATCCCTTAAAATTCACGACTTGGACAAAGTCATTTTCCATATTCTAACGCCCCAGTACAAGGCGTGAATCTGAAAAGTAACGCCCCTTCCTAGGGCGTGTATCTGTTAAAATCCTGAAATTCACATATTCTGTAAAATGGAATTAGAAAGTAACGCCCCTTCCAAGGGCGCGTTTTTGATAAATTTCTGAGAATAATTATATCCTGTCGAATATGTAAATGATGAGACGCCTGCCTCTGCAGTCGTCAACTTTGAAGAAACGCCCCCAGGAAAGGCGTGTTTTTGATAAATTAATGAAATAATGGAAATTCTGCAAATTGGCAATATATGTAAACGCCCTTCTGTTAGGCGTTAATTATTCAATACACGACTTTACTTAAGTCGTTATTTTACTGTAAACTGATTTTATCCTGATTCTATTACCGATGGTTTCATATTATACATATATATATATATATCGGCACTATTCTCCATTCCGTGAGTATAGTCCCACGTTTCATGTTGATTTATCGATCACACTCAACTCTCATTGACATACAAGCTCTCCATTGGACATTCCGTTCCTTTGGACTAGCGAGTTAGTCATAGAGACCTCCGTAAGACTCCTCGTAGCCTTGGATTCCCTCAAGGCCGACTGAGCTGGTTGTACCCTAAAAACCCATTACACAGTTTTTGCCATGTCAATCTAAAGAAACATGGTATACCGGCCCTTATGATTATACAAAGAGTATATCATAAGAAATTCTTGATGGGATGATGATATCATGCCATATCGTGTCATTCTTGTAAACCCCAATTCTATGATAAGAATGAGGGTATCTTGCTTGATCTTATGTTCATGTGGACCTCAATTCTATATAAAGAATGTCCATATTGATTTGTCATGGTACCTAAGTTAAGGGAACCATATTCTACCTAGTTTTATCGACATCGTGATTATACCGTTATTATCGCCATTCTATGTCCTTTGTCATATTTTGGACTCTATTCTATCAAAGTTGTCATACGTGTCTACAAGCTTGATGATTGAAATTCTATATTGGCTATATAAACAAGAGTGGATGTCAAAACACATGATAAATGCCTGCGCATATAGGGCCCGATCTGGTCCTGGGAGGAGCACCCGAAAGTACTTGTGCCCATGGGAGTTAAAATGATAAGGTATCTGGCATTATACCGAGTACTTGACTTGCTTGATTGGACATTCCACACACATCTTGTACTTGACTCGTACTTGACATGAAATGAAATACGTGGCCCGAAAAGGGGTAATTTACTTGCTTGATACATGATAGCCAAAGTTCTTGACATGACTTGTTAAATGTACTTGCTTGAATATCTCGAATAAACTTGTTATCTTGTTGGAAGTTCATGACTAAGTTCGTCTTATTTTCTTGATATTACATTCTCTCTATCTTGTCGTTTTATGCGAGCATGCATAGCTTTATTGCATTCATGAAAATGTAATTACTTAAACCCCTCGCTAGTACTTGAGATATAATTTCCTACTGAGCGTTCGCTCATTCCGTTTGTCCCTTTCTACTTTTCAGGTAAGTCCGACGACGATGGAAGTCAATCGGATGGGAATGGTCAAGAGTGAAAGTGATAGAGCTTCTACAAGTGTCGTCTAGTCTTTTCTATAGTTTCTTGAGTCAAATATGTATTCTTTTCCTTTTTATTAAACAGAGTATTGGATTTGTAATAGTCTATCCATTATGAAATAAAGGATTGGGTTATCTTGCTATTTTGCGCATCTCTGTCTTTGTGTCGAGTACACGACCACTCTGATTGACATGATTGATATAGACACGTCGCGCATCTCCGGGTATCTTCCGCGCTCGGGGCGTGACACCGTGGATCAAATCCAGGCCAGTCAGCTCCATGGGAGCCACATCTGACGTTCTTTCATTTACAGCTTGTGTTTGCTGTGTTATTTTCATTTCTTATTTTTCCTTTTATTTGATCTGATTTACTGTGTTCTTCCGATCCTCTGGACTGAGGTCGGGTTCCTCCTGTGGTCTCAGGAGAAGGGAGATCTGATCTCCGATTCTGGGCTTGTGTGTTGCAAGTCCTGGGGTCCCTCCTGGTCTAGAGGAAGAGAGGTCTTCGACCTCTGGTTTGCTGGTGACTGGGAGTCACTGGTGGGTTCCCTCCTGGTCTGGAGGAAGGGAGACTTCGGTCTCTGGTTTCCAAGTGACTGGGAGTCACTTGGGGTGTCCCTCCGGTTGGGAGGAAGAGGGGAGGTTGTTCCCCTGGTCAAGCTGTGTGGCAGCACCTTGTTCGCAGACTGAGTCTGCTTGTTTCTAGCGTTGGCTAGTGAAGCCTCACTCCGGTTCGGAGTGAGGGGTGGATGTAGGTCTGGAGGACCGAACCACCTAAAAAATCTACTGTGCAGTGGTTTGTTTTGTGCGTTTACTCCTTGCCTCCTACCTCCCATTCACAGGTTATGCATGCATGGTTAGTTGTGTTATCTTGGATTGTTTGTATTGTTTCTATCTACAGTAACCTTGAGCATTATATTTTGCTAGGTGCGTTTGGGTTGCATAGTTCTATCTGCATTTCTGGTTTGATCAGGTGGCTGCAATGTTGCAGTCCAATTGTTTGATCATGTGTTATCTTATCATCTCATCTTGCAAAGCTCATTAGTTTTTATTCCGCATATCTGAGCTTTAGAGTTTTAATTTGGGCATAATTTCTGAAGGGGAAACATTCACCCCCCTCTGTATCTGGACTTAGCACCCTAACAATTGGTATCAGAGCGGTGTCTGCTTAGATGGTCCAGCGACCTATAGATCCGATCCTACTGTCTTCGGTGCTAATTTATTTTCAGTGCATCAATATTCCTGTTGCATTGAATTTTCTTGCTATTTGTTCTCATGGCCCATCCACCAATTTTCAGTGGTACGCATTTTAATGTATGGTTTGTTAGTCTGAAGAAATATGCTAATTCTGTTAATCCAGACCTGTGGAAAGTAATTTCACACGGTCCTCATGAACTACCAAAGAAAAAGTCCAAATGGACTGACAGTCACAAATCTATGCATGAAGAGAACCAGATAGCTATAAACCTAATGAAGCTAGCTACTGATAGAGCCTTTCATTCATGTTTCCTTGATTGCAGTTCTGCTAAAGACATTCTGGATATACTGAAGCGAACTCAGATAAGAAATGAGGTCAGCTGCATGATGGCTGACAGAAATAATCAAGACAACAGTCAAGATGAAGATGATGATGATGATGAGGTAAATCCCTTTGAAAACTATACTTTAGATGATTGGGAAAATGCATATTCTGAGCTACTTGAATCTCATGAACTGTTAAGAAAACAGTATAGAAAATTGAAGAAGGGTACTGGGTCAGTTAGTTCAAGTTCTCCATGTAGAAATTGTGTTGAATTGAAAAATGTTCATGATGCCTGTATGTCTGATTTTCAAATGTTGAAGAAACAAATTTCATTGCTAAAAATTGAAAATCAAGATCATGTAAAAGAAGTCTCAGAACTTGAAAAGAAGCTTAGCCTAACTAGTCATGATTCTGTTCAGAGCAAGGATTTGCTGAAAGAATTTGAATGTGTTAAATCTGATTTAAACAAGCTGAAAAATGAGAATGACTCTCTCAGAAAGTTTTCCAAAGAAAATGAAGAACAATTAGAGAAACTTAAACGAGAGAATGATTTGCTGATTGAAAAACTTAATGCCATAAAGTCTGTAAACATAGAATTACAGAAAGATCTTGAAAAACAGCAAAAAGATATGAAGGAAATTGAAAATGGAAGAAAGTATGAAGTCAATTCAGAAGATCAGCTTCAAATAAATGAATTGGTTCAGAATGACAAGCTTAAGGAAGAAAATGAGAAATTAAAAATGCTGAACTCCACTATGTCTGAGAGACTTCTAACCTTAGAAAGAGGAAAAACTGCTTGTGTTGAAGATCCTGAAAAACTGAGCAATCTAGAGCAGGAAATTGAGAAATATAAAACTGCTAACAAAGTTTTGAATGAAGCTATGAATTGCAGTGAGCAAGAGATTGCCAGTTATGAGTTACACATTTCCTCTCAAGAAAATGAAATTCAGGATTTAAGAAACTCCTTGTCTAAATTTGTTAGTGGGCAGGATAATCTGAACAAACTGCTGGGAGTAAAAGTCAATTTTCAGAAGGAGGGGTTAGGTTATAATCCTGTAAATAAAAAGAATTTTGAAAATAAAATTCATACATCTTTTGTTGCTAGCTCTACTTCTCACACTTCTCAAAAGTCACATGTTTCTCACTCTACTGTTCAGAGAACCCAAAAACAAATTGAAAAGTCGGAAAAGGGTGATGGATCCAAGCTGAAAATTGTTTTCGTTAAATCTTCTGAACAAGAAAAGCCTTCTACTTCATCTCCAACTCAGTACAAGGCTAAGAAAATAGGAAAACAAGATAAAAATCAGAAAAGGACTGTAAATCAGAAAATAAATGAAAAGGGTTCATCAGTGCATATTGATCACAGTCCTCACACACACTCACAGGCATCTAAAAAGAAGATTATCTGTCATTACTGTCATAAATTTGGTCATCTGATGCATGAGTGTAAGTTGTTGGAGAAGGATGATAAGAATGATAGGAGATCTCATGATAAAAATCCTTTACCTCAGAAAAGGAAAACTGAATGTTTTCACTGTGGCAAACTAGGACACGGCATTGCACAATGCTGGTTTGCAAATAGTAAGAAAATATCTTTCTCACATCATGCTAAATTTCCTGCAAGCCATAATGATGTTGATAGGAATAAATTTACTGTAAATAGAAAATATCTTGCATGTTTCAACTGTGGAAAGACAGGCCACAGGGCCATTGAATGCTGGCTGAATGCTGGTAGGAGAAATTCTATTTCATGCTTTGAATGTGGAAAGAGTGGCCACAGGGCCATTGAATGCTGGCATGCTCAGGGTAGAAATGAGAATTTTAAACATGCTAAAATCCCTGCAAATAGACATGCTTTTCATGAGAATTTTAAGAGAATGAATTATTCTCATTGTTTTAACTGTAGAAAGCCAGGTCACAGGGCTGCAACCTGTTGGCTGGCAGGATACCAAAGCAAGACTGGTTTTGGTAAACAGAATTCTAATTCTGTTAACAAAAATTTTCATACATATGCGCATAAAAATCATGTTTATAAGAAGGTGCATAAATCTAATCTGAAACCTGCTGCATCTTGCTATTATTGTGGCACATCTGGTCATTCAATGAAAAACTGCTACTTGATGAAATCTGATGACCATGCTGCTAGAAAATTGTTTAGAAAACCTGCTAGGAATGTCACTGTTAATTCAGGACCCAAGACCTCTTGGGTACCTGTTTGTGTAAAATAATTTGTTTTGCAGGTGTGCCTTGGGACTGAGGAATAAACATGGGTAAATAAACCAAGGCACTCAAAGAAAAACCCCTTCTGAAATTTTCAGGTAAATTCTCTGCATTTCCTATTTTGAAATTCATTGCATATCTGATTTGATGTAATCTTGCATATCTGCCATTTGTAGTTGTTTGATAATTGTTGAAATGAATAAACTCTGAAAACAAATTGCATTCTGAAAAATCTGGACTGCATTTGAATGTTGTTTGAAATTTATCTGTTGCATAGTTCATTGAAAACCTGAATTGCATATAGGACTGTTGGTTTGCATTGTTATTCATGACCTCTATGGTATATCAAATGGTAAGCTACAAAAAGGCTGAGAAATCTGTCTGGAGGTTCTTACTATGTGAGAGGTGGTCTTTTAGACCAAGTGCTCCGCCTAGTACCATGGGTCATTTTACTTGATAGGGCAGTCTGAATGTGCATGAATCAAAATCATATGTTCAGTTTCTCATGGCAAACATTGCATGTTTTCAGGGGGAGTTAATTGCATGACTTTGCATAGCAATCAATGTTGAGAAAATTGCATATCCTTGCATACATATAGTGCATTGCATTTCCTGATATTGAAAAATGCCAAAAAGAGTGATTGAATGCATGTTGTCAAGGGGAGTCCATGCATTGCATATATGTTGTCAAATGCATACATTCGTCAAAATTCATTGCATATCCTTTCTTATTCATTTTGTTGACAAACCTTGATCATATTCGGAAAACACTGGGCTTCAAAATCTCTCTTATCAATAGGTATCATTTGATTTCAGAATTCCATCAGTTTTTCATGAAGATTTCAATGGGACTATCTCAATCATAAATCTGAAAACATTTGAACTAGGAATCTTCTATTATACATTTTTATGAATGTCTGAAATAACTCATGTGGTTTAAGTTTAATGTTCATGGAGTTTGACTTTAAAATCTCTTAAAAATATCTGAAGCATGTTTAATAAACCTTAACCATCTATTTCATGTTGTGTCTTGTAAAATCTTCGAAATCTGTATTATTGAATTCATGGCTTTAATTGGTTAAGTACATGAAATTACTATTGACTTGAAGTAAATGAATTTGTCTGAAATGTCTAAAGGGTAAAGAGTTGTCAGAGCAATGACTTTGGTCACTGAGAAACCATGTCCAAAGGACTGTGTCATGAGGTGTCTTAGTTAACTCTGCATAAAATTCATTAAAAATCAGGCAGAGCAATGGCATGCACACTGAGAAATACAACTCACTCATCAAGAAATGATTTGTAGTGTGTCATGATATGTAAATGCTATCTCTGTTCATATATAGCATGACAGTTAGTCACACTAAGTGCTTAGGGATATTGACCTCTGATCAAGGTATATCCTCTAGTTACAAGGTGTGCACTGAACTAGAGTGCTCGTAAAATTTGTAGCATGAAAAATTGTTGAACATATCTCAATATCTGAATATTGATGCTAAAATCAAATTGCTACAACCCTAGTGGTGCGGACACCCGAGCAGTTGAGCGGCGTGACACGGCCAGCCATCGGTACCGCACGCGGAGCACGACTCGAGCCACTTCAGCGTCCATCTGGCTCGGAGATAGCCTGGAGACTCCCCCCTGAGTCTCGACATTTATCATATTTGTTTAGACGTTATTTGTGTGTAATGTGTGTGTGTTTCATTTTATTCGGTTTGTAATTTTGATTGTAAGAGGGGTTTATTTGTAAAATGGGACCCCCGGGCCCCACGGGACCCCAAGACCTCTTCCCATTGATCCACCTCAGCCTAGGGCCCCATGTGGGGTCAGTCAACATTTCAAATGGAGACATCTAGAAGGTTGAATGGTAAATGCCACATGGGTAGACAATTGGACTTCAAAGTCAAAGGTAGGCTACCTACCATTCTACCATGTCCCCCCCTTGGTCAATAGGCTGCCCCCCCTTATATTTTATTTAATTTTTGTGTGTGTGTCACATTCAATCTAGGCCATCCATTCCCCCATCCCTAGATCCAAGGGTGGCTATTGGATTTGATATGTAACCTGTAAGTACCTTGTATTTTCTCATTTAGGAGAATTAATGCCATTTGAACTTGGAAAATTGCTTGAGCAAAGGCCTAGGCCACCCCTCTCTCCCCCTTGAAGCTGTGAAGGCTTCCCTCTGGAGGTGTGACTCCTCCCCTTATCATTCCGGTCGTCACCGCCGCCGCGACGAGCCGCCATCGCATCACCGCCGAGATCGTCGGAGTTCTGCCTTCATCCGACCACAGTAGTTTCCACGAATTCTCTGTGTCAGCCACGAGCTCAGATCGACCTGGGGATTTTAGGGCATGTTCCAGAGGTGTCAAGAACGTCTCAAAAAATTTGGTTGGTCATAAAGATCCCATTTGATATTTTTTTATTTTCGTCCAATCTTAATTTCTAGATCTATCTGTTGTCTGTTTCCATTTCCACCCGCCCTGTGTTTCCACGTTTCGGACCACTTTCTGATTTTTGTTGGAACTCCCAATTTTACTGGGCGTTCTGTCCACCAACTGCACCGTCTCCAATTGTTCTTGAATTTTTGTGAGGCCATCCCATATTTTTTAAAAATCGATCTCAGAGATAGATACAGTGCTATCCACCTGTTCCCAGATCCGACCATCCTCTAGTAAACAAATCATAACAAATCACAGCCACCTCTAATTAGTCCACAAAAAATATCCCCGTTCTCCTTTTTCAAAATCCCACAAGTTTGATGAAGAGCTCAGGAGCTTAATCGGCCATCTTCCTCACGGTAAAAGGCAGTCTTCAGACAACTCACCTGTAGATCTGAGGTTTCGGTTACTGTACAATAGGGACTTGTCAATTCAATAAGGTTCTAATCCGACCATATCCAGCAAATCTCTCTGTGTCTAGATTAAAGCATTTGAAGAGCGCTTTCCAACGATAGCTCATGCGTCCCGATCCGACGTCGGGATTGATCGCAGCGGTCATTTTTGTCGGAGCGCGCGCCGAAAAATAGCAATCAAAATCCATGGGAAGTTAGTTCAAGAATTGGGAATCGGGGCCGATCGACCCCCGATCGGTGTTCCCGACCGACCGTCGTCCGTGGAGGCGCGCCACCAGGGGTCCCCATCACAGTGGGTCCCACCCCCCAGATCTGGAGGACAGCGCCGTCCGTGGGCCCCACGGGCCCGTAGAAGCCGCCGTTCGAAAAGCACGAAAATGCGGAGTTCGGCACCGCCGGGCGACATCAAGATGCTGCCCGTCAACCCGAGTTGTGTGATTCCTGGACCCCACAAGTGACCTTTTACCTCCCTGCGTGGAGTGGGTCGACTTAGTGTATTGCTGTAATAATTGTTAACCGGGAGTCCGTGATTCGACCGGGGTTGTCTTCGCCACGTCGGGTGCGTGGAGGTAATGGTCCGAACCTCTTGACGTTCATTTGCTTAGCTAGTATATGGTCTTTTGCCACTACCGATAGCGATAGGTACTTGCCCGTGTGTCCATGTCACCGCTGTGAGTGTGAGAGTGACCCGTCCCGTGACTCGATCCGAGTCCGGAAGTGAGTCGACTACCCGTGAACTCTGCCGGTTCTTCAACCGCGCACGATCCACGTTTCCCTCGCTTTGGACGACGAGTGAGCTTGCGTTTCTGTTAGCGACATATAGCGCATAGGAGCTCTCCGTGTCGGGCTTAGTGTCTCTCGTATCATGTGTTGCCGGTCATGTCCGCATCTAGAGTCCGAGGTCCATACCACGTAGAGTCGGTCCCCATGTCCGTCCCGCATCAGTTTGGTATCAGAGCGAGTCGAGTCTAGGGTAGTCTTTGCATAAGTCTTGCATGCATCATGGTTTAAGTCAAGTCTAGGATCATCATTATTTTCAAAACAAAAAAAAGAGTGTTTCAATTTGCATTTCACCCAATAGCTCAGTATATTAAAAGGCGCTGCCCGAACATTAGGTTATGCCTATCGGGAAGGTAGCGTACTTGTGCGAGTGATCTTCGGGTCGCTTATCTCCGCCACGTACCGGATATTGGTTAGGTCTAAGTGCATCCTTTAGTGAGTGTTTGCATTAGTCGGTGTCTTCTAGTTCGTGTGTAGTCCTATAAGAGTCAGTCGGTCTTGTCCAAGTGTCGGCATGTCTAACATGTAGTTCCCCAGTTTCTCATGGAGTCCCAATCACCCGGGCGATATGACCGTTGGCCCACCCATGGGCTTGGCAACCATCCTCTCCGCTTCTGTAGGCCTGAAGCCTCAGATTTTTTTGGCTCCAATGACCCGGGCATCTACCTCAAGTGGGAGGCCACCATGGACACCTACTTTGATTGTTATACTATGTTCGAGGCAATGCAATTCTCTTTCGCCAAAGAGCGGCTTCTTCATGAGGCTGCCGAAAAGTGGGATTACATCGAAAGAATGAGAGCGGTTAGGGGGCAATGGCCCATCGAGTCATGGTGGGACATGAAGTGAGAGCTTAGGAAGGTCTACGTGCCCCAACCGGTCACCTCCAACCGGCCCCACCCAATCACTTCCAGCCAAGTGGGTTCTAGTCGGAGGCAAAGAGTCCCACACGTAGATGAGCCAAGACCCAATCCTAGGACGGTTGACTACGGGCGAGTCCACCATGATATCCCTATTCCAACCCACTCCGTTGCCGAACTTATGCAAATGATTTTGGACCGGTTGGATGGGGTGGATAGGACACGTACTCCTAGTGATGTACTCCTACCCGAGCCTAAGGAGGTCATCGCCGGTAGTCTTAACCCGGCCCCATCAACGGAGTTCCCAAGCCCTCTCCCCATCATAGTGGATCCTCTTCTCCCACCCACGAGAGCCCCATTGCCTACACCCCCTGTCCGTCAGGAGGATAAGGGTAGGGACCCACTTATCAGGGAGCGTAGTGGGTCACGACAGCAATGTTATCGCTGCCAGGGGTTCGGCCACTACGCCGGACACTGTCCCACTCGGACATCTCTAGCCATAAGGGACAAAAGGGTTGGAGAAGCCCCACTCTCTGATCTTTATTCTAAGCAACCTCAGCCCGAGCCACCCATGTTTCTAACGGGTATGCTTGTCATAGCCGAGCCGCTTCTTAGCTGGCTCAAGAAGGGCTTGGTCCCACTTCCCTTCCCATCTATGGACCCTATCCTACCTCTGGTGCTAATCAATTCATTTCACACCACTTTCCGGTCTAGTCACTATGTGGATACATTGGACGACCTTCTTAAATGGTTAGATCGGCAGTGGACATTTACGCACTTGTTGGCTCCAGGCTTCGACCGACCCACAGGTCGTAGTTTCACTCATCCCGCTTTATGGTCCATCACCTCCGTGTACACTGTGGGTCATGTTACCACGGAGGTTCTTCTACTCCTCCCTATGCCGGCCGAGTCCGACTTCATTTCCTTTTGCCCAATGGAGTAATCTTACTTTCTACCTATGACTGTCGTCCCACCTCTCACAATGAATGAAGGTGATCATTTACACCTCCAAGATTTCCAAATGTGGGACAGCGATTTGTGGAAGCCTAGTTTGAGGGGTCATACCTTCTTTGATCCCTTCAACCCATTCTCTTGTGAACCCCGTGACCCACCACATTTACTCCACCTTTTTGAGAGAGTCCACCATCATACCCCCACCGTCTCATCTCCCTTCAAGGATGAAAGAGATCAACAACACCTTCTAGACTTCCACACATGGGATCTTGAGATGAGGGAATCCATATCGAGGGGTCACACATTCTTTGATCCCTTCGATCCCTTTCTTCATGGGCCCCTTGGCCCACAACCTCCATTCCCCCTCTTTAAGGAAGTCCACTATCACACCCCTCCTACTCGGGCCTGGCAACCTTCACATGGCAATAGGTCCGAACAGTCATTAGGGGGTAATGAAGACTTTGGTTCCCCCGGCCCACCTCAACCACCCAAGCCTCCCAGACTTCCCACATCCAAACCCCATGTCCACGGTTGGTGCATCGTAGGATGTCTAGGAGTCCACCATGACATTAACCTCCGGTTATGTCAAATGCATGCATGGTACACATTCGGATGTCTTGGACCACATTGCATATGATTAGGTTTTACTAACAGTAGGGTTGTTTAGGGTCGTGTGTGCATCCGTGTGTTTCTTTTCTTTTGCTAAGCATGTTAGGTCGTGTGTGCATCCTGTGTTTCTTTTCTTTTGCTAATCATGTTAGGAGTCTGCATGACGATGTCCGTCGTCACAGTTGAGGCCAGCAATGCATGGTACAAGGAGTTAGCTGATGCCCACCGACACCACCGAGAGTTCCAGGAGGGCGAATATGTCACGATCACGGTAAGACCAGAACAGTTTCTCTCTGGAACCGTTAAGAAGTTGCAAGCTCGCGGAGCCGGTCCATTTAGAGTGTTAAAATGCGTTGGATCCAATGCGTATGTTGTGGACCTGCCCGAGGAATACGGTATAAGCTCTACTTTCAATGTATCGGATCTAGTTGCATACAGGGACCCAGCGGTGATCCCTAGTGAGCCTTTCAAGCCATCTCCTCCCCTTGAGAGTGATCCCACACCTGAGTGTCCACATCCAGCCCCCTTGTTACGGCAGCGTGAGCATATAGATCATATACTGGATGAGCAGGTGACAGTTACCAGGAGTGGATCCTACCCGCCCTACCTAGTGCGATGGAGAGGACGGCCCGCTACCGAGGACACGTGGATCACACATGGAGAGTTGCAGTGATTGATCTGGACCTTCTGGAGCAATACAGGAGCGATGTAGACCCTTACTCGACAGGGTCGAGTTTCTCCCACCCGGGGAGAATTGGTGCGGACACCCGAGCAGTTGAGCGGCGCGACACGGCGAGCCACCGGTACCGCACGCGGAGCACGACTCGAGCCACTTCAGCGTCCATCTGGCTCGAAGACAGTCTGGAGACTCCCCCCTGAGTCTCGACATTTATCATATTTGTTTAGACGTTATTTGTGTGTACTGTGTGTGTGTTTCATTTTATTCGGTTTGTAATTTTGATTGTAAGAGGGGTTTATTTGTAAAATGGGACCCCCGGGCCCCACGGGACCCCAAGACCTCTTCCCATTGATCCACCTCAGCCTAGGGCCCCATGTGGGGTCAGTCAACATTTCAAATGGAGACATCTAGAAGGTTGAATGGTAAATGCCACATGGGTAGACAATTGGACTTCAAAGTCAAAGGTAGGCTACCTACCATTCTACCATGTCCCCCCCTTGGTCAATAGGCTGCCCCCCCTTATATTTTATTTAATTTTTGTGTGTGTGTCACATTCAATCTAGGCCATCCATTCCCCCATCCCTAGATCCAAGGGTGGCTATTGGATTTGATATGTAACCTATAAGTACCTTGTATTTTCTCGTTTAGGAGAATTAATGCCATTTGAACTTGGAAATTGCTTGAGCAAAGGCCTAGGCCGCCCCTCTCTCCCCCTTGAAGCTGTGAAGGCTTCCCTCTGGAGGTGTGACTCCTCCCCTTATCATTCCGGACGTCACCGCCGCCGCCACGAGCAGCCATCGCATCACCGCCGAGATCGCCAGAGTTCTACCTTCATCCGACCACAGCAGCTTCAACGAATTCTCTGTGTCAGCCACGAGCTCAGATCGACCTGGGGATTTTAGGCCATGTTCCAGATGTGTCAAGTACGTCCCAAAAACTTTGGTTGGTCATAAAGATCCCATTTGATATTTTTTTATTTTCATCCAATCTTAATTTCCAGATCTATCTGCTGTCTGTTTCCATTTCCACCCGCCCTGTGTTTCCACGTTTCGGACCTCTTTCGGATTTTTGTTGGAACTCCCATTTTTACTGGGAGTTCTGTCCACCAACCCCACCGTCTCCAAATTTTTTTGAATTTTTGTGAGGCCATCCCATATTTTTCACAAATCGATCTAAGAGATAGCTACAGTGCTATCCACCTGTTCCCAGATCCGACCACCCTCCAGTAAACAAATCATAACAAATCACAGATACCTCCAATTAGTCCACAAAAAATATCCCCGTTCTCCTTGTTCAAAATCCCACATGTTTGATGAAGATCTCAGGAGCTGAATCGGCCATCTTCCTCACGGTAAAAGGCCGTCTTCAGACAACTCACCTGTAGATCTGAGGTTTCGGTTACTGTATAACAGGGACTTGTCAATTCAATAAGGTTCTGATCCGACCAGATCCAGCAGATCTCTCTAGGTCTAGATTGAAGCATTTTAAGAGAGCTTTCCAACGATAGCTCATGCGTCCCGAGCCGACGTCGGGATTGATCGCAGCGGTCGTATTCGTTGGAGCACGCGCCGGAAAACAGCAATCAAAATCCGTGGGAAGTTAGTTCAAGAATTGGGAATCGGGGCCGATCGATCCCCGATCGGTGTTCCCGGCCGACCGCCATCCGTGGAGGCGCGCCACCAGGGGTCCCCATCACAGTGGGTCCCACCTCCTCAGATCCGGAGGACAGTGCCGTCCGTGGGCCCCACGTGCCCGTAGAAGCCGCCGTTCGAAAAGCACGAAAACGCGGAGTTCGGCACCGCCGGGCGACATCAAGATGCTGCCCGTCAACCCGAGTTGCGTGATTCCCGGACCCCACATGTGACCTTTTACCTCCCTGCGTGGAGTGGGTCGACTTAGTGTATTGCTGTAATAATTGTTAACCGGGAGTCCGTGATTCGGCCGGGGTTGTCTTCGCCACGCCGGGTGCGTGGAGGTAATGGTCCGAACCTCTTGACATTCATTTGCTTAGCTAGTATATGGTCTTTTGCCACTGTCGAGAGCGATAGGTACTAGCCCGTGTGTCCATGTCACCGCTGTGAGTGTGAGAGTGACCCGTCCCGTGACTCGATCCGAGTCCGGAAGTGAGTCGACTACCCGTGAACTCTGCCGGTTCTTCAACCGCGCACGATCCGCGTTTCCCTCGCTTGGGACAACGAGTGAGCTTGCATTTCTGTTAGCGACGTATAGCCCATAGGAGCTCTCCGTGTCGGGCTTAGTGTCTCTCCTATCATGTGTTGCTGGTCGTGTCCGCATCTAGAGTCCGAGGTCCATACCACGTAGAGTCGGTCCCCGTGTCCGTCCCGCATCACCTAGACAAAATCATATGACTTCATAATTGCTTGATCTTAATACTAGAGCATGTAATTCTGAAAGAAGTCAATAGATTTGATTGTGTAAGATAAAGGGAGATTAATCAAGATAAATATGAGGGCTTGGTTCATTTTTATTAAACCATGGTTTTAGATATCAATATAGAATTTTATTGATAAACTCTGCATACATCATGTTTAAACCATGCAGAACAATAAAGTTCATTCATAAGCCCTTATAATGGAAGACTTTGAAAACTTATGTTTTGGATTTATGAGATTGATATCTCTCTGAAAATCTGACTGATTTTCTTGTGATTGGAGCTTCTTTGAAAATCTGCTACTTGAAACTCTTCTGCTCAATATTATTGATTCATTGACCTGAACCTCTCCATGTTATCCATCTCATGAGATTCCACTTATTGAGGGGGAGCTTCCATGTCATATGCATCATGCTGCATATAAACTCTTAAAGGGGGATAATTGTGTTCTTGCATTCATATTTTTAGGGGGAGCTCTTGCATTATAGTATCTCCTTCTCTTATTGTGTTCTTGCATTTTGATATTGATTATATCAAAGGGGGAGATTTTTGCCAAAGGGGGAGATTTTTATTCAATCATTGCATGCTGGTTTGCTTTAACTTCTCAAACTATTTTCTTTTTGATGAAGTCAAAGGGGGATAATAGTTTGTGTCATCAGAATTACTCACAGTGTAGTGTTGCCATCATCAAAAAGGGGGAGATTGTTGGGAGATTGTTGTGTCCCCGTGGTTTTGATGATTGGCTTTGATGTGAGTTAATTTTTTGATGATTGGTTTTGGTGTGAGTCATCTTGCTGTGTGAGTCATCATGCTGTTATTCAGTCATTTTCTGATCATAATGCAGTCTCTCATATGTTCAGTTAATTTTCTGTTCAGTCAGTTCATCAGATCATGAAGCATTGCATTATATGTTCAGTCATGTTATTTGCTGCATAAATCTTTCACATGCATTATTTGTTCAAGTGTAAACTCTGTCAGCATTATCAGGACTGAAGTGGGTCGACCCCCCTAGACTATCAATGTCTGTACACTGCCAGCACACACGTTCAAAATCTCTACATGTGAAGTCTACACATCGACTGTTCATGCAAAGTCTAGACATTTGATCAAGTTTGTACACTGGTCTTGGCATATGCATTCATAAAGTATATACACTCTTCGGTTGACTTCAACTGAAGTCTGTACATCGGCATGCATTACATCAAGTGTGTACATTGCATAGCATGTTACGTCTAAGTCTATACATCACTGTTCATGCATTCACTGTCAAGTCTACACATTGCTGGGTCTTCACCTGAAGTCTGTACAGCCATTCTCTTATCAAAGTCCATACATCCTTCTATTGGAATTCCAAGTCCATACATCGGATTGATTGAGTAAGTCTGTACAGCATGCCTTGTTGTTCACATCCTTTAAAGTCTGTACATCGGCTTCGCATCTGTAAGTCTGTACATTGGCGTCATATCTTAAAGTCTGTACATTGGCTTCGCATCTGCAAGTCTGTACATCGGTTTGATATCATCAAGTCTGTACATTGGCTTCAACTCTCCAAGTCTGTACAGCCACATCTCAAAGGCTAAGTCTATACATCATTGTGGCTGCTCGAAGTGAAGCATAGTCTATACACTCATACCTTTCCCTACGTTTTCTGGCCAAGTCTACACATCGTTTACATGGTGTTTGCATTCAAAGTCCATACATTGGACTGTAGCATGCACGAAGCTAAGTCCATACTTTGATGCACTGTAGATAGCCTAAGGTGAAGTCTGTACAGCCATTGCCTTCATATAAGAAGTCTGTACATCTTACTGCACTATAGCTTTCACAAAACCAAGTCTATACATTGTGAAAGTCTATACACTCCTCTTGGCCTTAGCATCTGTTTTGAAGTCCATACATTGGTCTTCAGTTCAAGTCTGTACAATGGACTTATAGGTAAAGTCTATACATTCTTCAGCTGGAACTGTGCAAGTCTGTACATCATTGCTTGCCAAAGTCTGTACATTGGCATCTGTTCCTACGTTGCACTTCCAAGTCTGCACATTGGGTTCTTTACCTACGTTCAGCTTTGAAAGTCTACACATTGGTAGTTTTACCGACGTTGCCTTGCCAAAGTCTATACACTGTGTTTGTTCAAGTCTGTACAGACTTAGCCTTGTTCTAGTCTGTACATCGACCAGCTATATTTGGCAAGTCTACACATCGTGATTTCATCATGCCTGTACAGCCTCTTCATTGAAAGTCCACTCATCACTCAAGTCTATACAATGCACACTTGTTTTCTTGCATAAAGTCCATACACTGCACTTGGCTTGTGTTCTTCACACCAAGTATGTACAGCCTGTGCTCGCAGCAGTCAAGTCTACACATTGTGTTGGTGGCAAGTCTATACATTGGGCTGTAGCTTGCTTGAAGTGAAGTCTACACATTGATTCACTGTTCATGCCTTCACTCAAAGTCTGTACAGCCATTCCTTGAGTTCAAGTCTGTACAACGCTGCATCACGTGGTAAAGTCTATACAGTGGTTGAGCATCGTAAAGTCTATACATTGGTTAGGCTGGTTTATGCATTGCCTCCACGCCATCAAGTCTGTACATTGCATGAAGTATATACATTACACGAGCTGGATGCTTTCTAAGTCTATACACTGCATTGCATTGCATGAAGTCTACACACTTACTCACTTACTGTTTCTAAGTATATACATTGTGTTGCATTGCTTGAATTTCCTCAAGTCTATACACTGAGCTCGTATGAAGACTCAAAGTCTATACACTCACTCAGTGTTTACACTTGCTCATTTGCTGCTTATAAAATCTATACACTGTCTTCAGTTGATTTTCTTAATCGACTGAACTCCTCATTTGTCTTGCAAGTGTCTGGCACGTGATCCAAGGAGCTGAGATGCTGACACGTGGCCAAATATCTTGGACGGGAAATGTGGAACACACGCGCCCAGTGTTGCTCCTGCTCGAGCTGTTATATAAGAAAGACTCTGTTGTCTGAAGGAGGCCAATTGAAGTAGAAGGACTGAAGCCTTGAGCAGAAGTAAGAAGAAATAGAAGAAGAGTGAGCCGGCAGAAGAAAAAGAGTTGCAGAGAAGAAGGAGAGAACAACGTGAGAGAAAAGGAGAGCAGAGGAGAAAGAAAGAGAGATAGAGAGAGGGAGAGTTCGTGGAGAAGAAGGAAGAAGCTACTGAAGATTTGTCTATTGGACCGTGGATCAAATCCAAGCCAGTCAGCTCCATGGGAGCCACATCTGACGTTCTTTCGTTTACAGCTTGTGTTTGATGTGTTATTTTCGTTTCTTATTTTTCCTTTTATTTGATCTGATTTACTATGTTCTTCCGATCCTCTGGACTGAGGTCGGGTTCCTCCTGTGGTCTCAGGAGAAGGGACATCTGATCTCCAGTTCTGGGCTTGTGGGTTGCAAGTCCAGGGGTCCCTCCTGGTCTGGAGGAAGAGAGGTCTTCGACCTCTTGTTTGCTGGTGACTGGGAGTCACTGGTAGGTTCCCTCCTGGTCTGGAGGAAGGGAGACTTCGGTCTCTAGTTTCCAAGTGGCTGGGAGTCACTTGGGGTGTCCCTCCGGTTGGGAGGAAGAGGGGAGGTTGTTCCCCTGGTCAAGCTGTGTGGCAGCACCTTGTTCGCAGACTGAGTCTGCTTGTTTCTAGCGTTAGCTAGTGAAGCCTCACTCCGGTTGGGAGTGAGGGGTGGATGTAGGTCTGGAGGACCGAACCACCTAAAAAATCTACTGTGCAGTGGTTTGTTTTGTGCATTTACTCCTTGCCTCCTACCTCCCTTTCACAAGTTATGCATGCATGGTTAGTTGTGTTATCTTGGATTGTTTGTATTGTTCCTATCTGCAGTAACCTTGAGCATTATATTTTGCTAGGTGTGTTTGGGTTGCATAGTTCTGTCTGCATTTCTGGTTTGATCAGGTGGCTGCATTGTTGCAGTCCAATTGTTTGATCATGTGTTATCTTATCATCTCATCTAGCTAAGCTCATTAGTTTTTATTCCGCATATCTGAGCTTTAGAGTTTTAATTTGGGCATAATTTCTAAAGGGGATACATTCACCCCCCTCTGTATCCGGACTTAGCACCCTAACATTGGGATATCATATTGAAGCTGGGTTATCAACCGGGGAGAGGCCTCGGTGCGTAGTTACAAGGGCGAACCAAGCTAG
Organism: Amorphophallus konjac; assembly: GCA_022559845.1. Classification (NCBI taxonomy): domain Eukaryota; kingdom Viridiplantae; phylum Streptophyta; class Magnoliopsida; order Alismatales; family Araceae; genus Amorphophallus; species Amorphophallus konjac. Next base: position 218,191,521 of record CM040118.1, read on the forward strand.
TGCCCAAAGGAAGAAAAATGAGCCGGAGAGGCCTCGGTTATCGAGAGTCCACACTCTCAATGATGGGGGACTCAGGGCCACTTACATGGGATTACCGCCAACACTTTGTAGGAGGACCCCTCCAGCCGGGTACACTAAATCCACCACCAGTACAGTCAGAAAAGAAAGATACAGCTTGCATAGTTGCTAGTCCACCTCTGCTACCAAAAGGGCATGTTGATGATATGCCAGATTTCAGACAGTCATTTGCCAGAATGTTCAGCGAGCCAGATGGGTATGGTCAGAAGGAGAATAAGGAGGTGCGGCTCGTTCAATGGAAGCCGAAGCCACCTGGCCATCTACAGAAGAAGGGGAGCTCTCCCATTATAATTTCTTGGTCTCCCTCCCGTCTCACATCTCTATTTCAACAATTGGAATCCATTCCCCGTTCACCCCCGATTATCGTGAATCCATATTTTACGGAAAGATCACCCGAAATCTTGTTTGTTCCATGTGCATGTGGGCGCTGCGCACCCATTGATATGTCAACTATATTCACTCCTCCTTCCCCCACCGCCCAACTCCACGAAATGTGGTTTTCATCTTCCGACCCCTTCTTTGATTGCATCTTCCTCTCTCTATTCCCCATGCAACTTCCCCATCCTCCATCCTGCTGTATGATCTCCACTGATCTCCAAAAAAAAACATCAAATATGAAACGGAGATTTCAGTGGAAGATTACGCTATCTTGTCTTCATCCTCCTCCCAGGGGCACGAGTCCCCTACTCCTTCCTTTCCACTAGATTTCCTTTCTCCTAGGATAGGCGTAGGGTCCGTCGAGTCTAGGGAAGTAGGGTCGATTAGAACTAGAGAAGTAGGGTCCTCTTCTAGGTCATCCAATCCTTCCGAGCTTGAGCCACGCTCGCTTGCGCATCATTCCAAATCCATTCCTGATAAGTTCTTGCAGGATCTGGCTCAGCGATGTCATGCTCTTTTGAAGTGTCCAGAGTTTGTCGCTACGGCAATCATGATAGAAGATGAAGAGGAAATAGAAGGGGTGTGGAGCGATGATGGACTCGGTGTTTATGAAGTCTTGGATGAGAAAGACCTGATTGACGATGAGGACATCAACGTAGATGACACTGCCGATCTGTATGCGCAAGGATTAAAGAGATTCGACGAGCCATCATCGGCAGTGGATGAACCTACGAAGGAAATAAATTTGGGAACTGAAGAACACCCAAGGCCCATCATTATTGCCGCTAATCTCCCTCTGCAAGTGGAAGAAGATCTAGTCAAGGTTCTAAGGGAGTATAGTGATTCTTTCGCCTAGTCTTATGAGGACATGCCGGGTCTTGACCCCTCTTTAGTGGAACACCGACTCGTGCTTAAACCAGGGGCAACACCCGCAAAACAGAGGTCAAGGAGATTTCACCCCCACATGGCCTTGAGGATTAAAGAAGAAGTTGATAAGTTATACAAGGACAGTGTCATTAGAGTTGTTCTATATCCCCAGTGGGTGGCGAACATAGTCCCTGTTATCAAGAAGGATGGAAAAGTGCATATTTGCATCGATTTCAGGGATCTTAATAAAGCATGTCCCAAAGATGATTTCCTGCTGCCTCACATAGACGTCCTGGTCGATAACACCACCGGGTACGAAGCTTTGCCATTCATGGACGGTTACTCAGGGTATAATCAGATTCATCTCGCTCCGGAGGATCAAGAGAAAACTTCCTTCACCACACCCTAGGGCACGTACTGCTACGTGGTTATGCAGTTCGGTCTGAAGAACGTAGGTGTCACTTATCAGAGGGCAATGATGGCCATTTTCCACGACATGATGCACATTTATATGGAGGCTTACGTGGATGACATCTTGGTGAAATCAAGAACCAAAGAAGAACACCCCTCTATTCTGGCTACGGTGCTGTAGAGAGCTAGGGAGTACAAGCTGAAAATGAATCCGAAGAAGTGTGTTTTTGGAGTCTCTTCAGGGAAGTTGTTAGGCTTTATAGTTAGCAAACGGGGGATCCTGATTGATCCTAATAAAGCAAAGGCCATCATGGACATGCCTCCGCCAAAGAAAATTATGAAACTTCGAGGGCTGATTGGTAGATTTTAATTCATCAGAAGATTCATATCCCAACATTCTCAGAGGTGCCACCCGTTTTATGAATTGCTAAAGGCGGGAGTCAAATTTGAATGGAATCAAGATTGTCAAAAGGCCTGTGAGGACCTAAAGGAATATCTATCCATTCCCCTGATTTTGCAACCTCCTGTCCCTGGGAAACCCCTAATCCTATACATCTCGGTCATTGAGAACTCCCTAGGGGCGGTTTTAGCACAAGTAGACGATGAAGGGAGAGAGCGGGTAGCTTATTACCTCTCCAGGTTGTTCAACCCGGCCGAGGCCAAATACACCGCTATGGATAAGACTTGTGCCGCCTTAGTGTGGATAGCTCAGAAGCTCAAACACTACTTCCTTGCCCACCCAGTTAGGCTGATCTCTAGAATGGACCCAATCCGTTATCTCTTAGAAAAGCCTGTCCTCTCTAGTAGGTTAGCTTGCTGGTAGAGCTTCCTATCTCAGTTCAATATCACGTTTGTCGTTCCGAAGGTGGTCAAAGGATACGCCATCGCTGAGCATCTTGCCCATCTCCCGATTCCCTGCATGGATTCTATTCAGGATGACTTCCCTGATGAGCATCTTTCTGTCCTGACTCATCATCCCTTCTGGTCTCTGCACTTCGACGGTGCACTCAACTCTCAGGCCCGAGGGATAGGCGTTGTTCTGCTCACTCCGAAAGGAGTGACGATTCCTTTTGCTTGTCAACTTCAATTTTCTGCTACCAACAATATCGCCGAGTATGAGGGTCTCCTAGCTGGATTGAAGCACTCCTACCTTCTAGGCGCGCATTACTTGAATATCATAGGGGACTCTCAGCTCATCTTGCGGCAAGTTCTGTCCATTTACCACACCCGTGACCCTAAGCTCAAACCATATCAAGATTTGGTCACACTCCTTGCTAGGCAATTCCACAAGTTGATCTACATCCATACTCCGCGGTCTCAGAACATTCTAGCCGATGCTTTAGCATCCCTCACTTCATCTCTATCTTTCCCTCTCAGTCGGAGTACTGAGACTATCGTCGTTCAGAGATGGACGCACCCTCTCTTCAGTATCCCTGGTTTGCTAACCTTAGGAAGACTGTAGAGGTGAGGGCTGAGAAGGAAGAGTTGAAGGAAGTATCTTTGATAGAGTTAGAGGAGATCCTAGAAGAGGAAGAGTTGCCCTGGTATCATGAAATTAAGTTGTTTTGCAAAGATGGATCGTTCCCGGAAGGGGCAAATACCGAGCAGCGCAAGTCAATAAGAAGAGCCGCCTGAAGGTATACTCTCATTGCTGGAAAACTATACAGGCGTGCTACTAACGGGATGCTCATGAGATGTTTGCATGATGATGAAGCTTGGAAGGTGGCCGAAGTAGCCCATTCTAGTGAGTGTGGAGGTCATGTTAATGGCCAGGCTCTAGCGAAGAAGATCCTTAAGCAGGGCTATTATTGGCCCACTCTAGAGGAAGATTGCTCCCTCTATGTCCGGAGGTGTCTTAAATGCCAACTCTATGCTGATAAAATTCATGCTCTGGCTTCATCTATTCATCCTCTATCTGCTCCTTAGCCGTTCTCTATGTGGGCTTTCGACGTTGTCGGCCCGCTCGGTGATCCCAATTCTCAGATCAAGCAAAAATCCTTCATCCTTACCGCCATTGAGTACTTCACCAAGTGGGCTGAAGCCGAAGCGTACGCAGAGATTAAAGCTACCACGGTGTGCCGCTTCATCATGAAGAACATTATCTCGCGATTCGGAGTGCCAAGCAGCATCGTCACCGACAACGGACCCCAGTTCGTCTCTCAAGAGCTCAAGGACCTATGTAAGAAGTTCAATATTACATTGCATCACTCATCTCCATATTACCCACAAGGCAACGGTCAGGCCGAAGCCACTAACAAAACCCTTCTCAAAATCATAAAGAAAACATGCAAATCTCATAAGTTTTCTAATTGGCCAGAAAGATTAGTGGAAGCTCTATGGGCTTACCGCACCTCCGTTCGTACTCCTACGGGGCAAACTCCCTATGCTCTCACTTACGGGATGGAGGTGGTGCTCCCACATGAGATTTTGATCCCTTCCCTAAGGGTACAACCTGATAAGGAACTTAATCTCGATGAATGTAGAGAGGCGTTGCTCGTCCAGCTGGAACTCTTAGACGAGAAGAGGATGAATGCGGCCGATCACGTATCCGTTTATCAAAAGAGAGTTTCGCGTTATTTTCAAAAGAAGGTAATTGAGCGTAAATTTCAAAAATGTGATATAGTTTTGAAACGTAAATTCATTCGGTCTGCAGGTCGTAGGTCTAAATTATAACCTAATTGGGAAGGGCCGTTCGTTGTGAAAGAGGCTTATCCAGGGAATGCTTACCGCTTAGTGAAAGTAGAAGGTGAGGAGCTCTCTCACGCTTGGAATGGGTTGTACCTTAAGCATTTATTTCCTTAGAATCTAAACCAGTGCCACCCCAGTAGCAAGATGTCCTTTCCCTTCCTTGCGAGAAAGAGGACTCCGAGTACGGCAATCACACACTACACGACGTCCCTGGTCAGGTTTCCCACTTTGTAGACACCGTTTCTCCTTGGCCATGCCTTGGGGGGAAAGTCAAAAGTCCATGTCCGTCTCTTTCTTGGGCTGAATCCAAGAGCAACGGGTGAATAAGGAGGCGACGACCAATCTAGGCGCCTTGACGAGAGGAGGTCTCAAATAGGGGCAGTCCGTTATGACCTGACGCCACAAGAAAAAGGAAAAGAGCAAAGAAAATGAGCAATCTTCTTGACAAAAGCAAAAGTCTATCTCGAAAATCCATCAATTATAAATTCCAAAGCTCTAAAAGAAAAAAATAATAAGCTAGGCATGGCAAGAGTGGCAGTACAGTTTCCCCGCGGGACCTTATCAGCCCGGTCGTATGCGTGCCTAGAGTGGACAAAGGTTCGATGACAGACGCAAATGCCCCAGCACAACAGACCAAGTCTCTAAATAGGTTTACTGGAGAGAAACTCAAGACCTAAAAACTTCTATATCTAGCCTAAGCTTGTCCCCGCATTCTATTTTTCTTTTTCAGGACTGAGACAAGTACCCTGGGTATGACCTTGGCAGAGATACCGTCACGCGAGTTAGGCCCTGGCCAGGGGTTGTCACCCCCATTACACGCCAACCTCGGAAACTCTGAACGGAATTGGGAGGACCCTCATTCGTAGGGAGACACTGGTTTACCAAAATCCAAAAAAAATCATATATTTCAAAATCCAAAAAAAAAATCATATATTTCAAAATCCAAAAAAATCATATATTCCAAAATCCAAAAAAATCATATATTTCAAAATCCAAAAGAATCATATATTTCAAAATCCAAAAAAATCATATATTTCGAAATCCAAAAACAGCAGATATTTTCAAAAACTCACAAAAATCCAAATGTTTACAAAATTCCCAAAAAAAATACCATCATATGCATTGCATGCATTGCATTGTTTCCATTTTATATTCTTCACCTATTTAGTAAGGCTCCACCCCTTGACCAAATATCAAGAAATGGTCAAATTCTAACTTGCTTTAGGCAAGGGGTTGAGTCTAAGAACAGATCTAACTTATTTCTTGTCTAAGTGTGTGCAGAACGCAGGTTTAAGCGCAAGACTCAAAACCCACAAATTCTCAGGTTCAGGTCTGTAACGCACCAGAATCAGACCGTCAAAGCTTTGTAACGGTCACCCTTTGACCGTCACAGCCTTCTGAACTTTGAAATCCATTGGTCCTCAGCAAACCCTCTCTGACGCATCCGCGATAGACCGTCACTTCATTCTAACGGCCTACTATTAGACCGTTACATTATACAGAGAACAGAAACTCAGTTTTCTGAGTTCACTCCTTCTGACGGCTCATTGTAAGATCATCAGACTATTGTGACGGCCCTATGTAGGACAGTTACAGATTCCAGAAACTCTGCTTTCAGGCCAAGTCAAGCAACAAACTTACGATTCCATCAACTAAGGCACTTCTATATCATTCCATTGAGTTCAATAATACATAAAATTGATTGATAAACTTCAAGTTCAGAAACATCATAAGAAATCTCAAGCTACATTTAATTTTCTATCCGCAAGAGGGTGGATCTTGAGCAATTCTTTCACATAGCTACGGCGTCCCTCGTCATCCTCTTCCACTTCTTCTTGCCACGAGTGCACTCTGTTGATCTCCCACATTGTCAGTGCGTTCCGGATCACTCTCTCATCTTCCTCGGTCCCCATCTTCCTAGCTAGAAGGGGAGGGTAGTGTGATAGTGCCGGAACTTCGGTTTGGGGTAGCCCAATTTGAAGGTAGCACCGGTGTGGGTTGTAGATCGCCAAGGTGGTGTTCCCCACTAGCTGTAGATCAAGGCCTGGTCGCCGTGGTATTCTAAGTAAGGTGCTCCGCAAAACTCTTGGACGCATCATGAACTTCTCTATTGGCAAAGTGTTGAGGAAGAGGCGCCATTCATCCCGCATTTTCTTGTCCGCCGTCTTGCATTCAACCTATGAAGAGAATCCAAAGGAACCTTCAATAAAGAATAAGGGGTGGCTCCCTAAGATCCGGCTAGCAGAAGGTATGTCTTCCTTGGGTTGGAACTTGATTCTCACACCCATCCAACACTCAAGGAGTATCAAGGAGCTGAAAAGAAGTCCTCCTAAGCAAGCTGAACCAAGTTCTTCATAAAGGAATGAAAGGACCGCTTGAGAAATAGACAAACCCCGCCATAGTCCGCTGATGATGCTATGGTTTGGATATCTAGGAGGTGGTCGGTGATAGTAAAAAGAAAGACTCCGCATCAGCAAACTGACACAGCTTTGGCAATGGCTTCATATCTCTCCCACTTGTTCTTACAATGAGAGACTATCCATTGAGCCATGGGTATCAAGTGAATATGGTTTGGGCTGATCATGGTCCTTACATCCTTCGGGTTGTGTATGAAATCACTTAAGATCAAGGACGGGTCAATAGGTTCGACCGTATGGCACACTAGATCTTCCTCCCCTACTTTAGTTTTGGCAAGGGCTAGGTAGGTCTCTACCTCCTCCAATAGGACTGTAGCTTCAAAGGAAGGGAAAAGTAAGGTGTGTGTTTGTGGATGCCATAACTCTATAACGGTTGAAATGCTTGCCCAATCTAAAGACAATTTCTGGAAGCTCTTGGCCAAAACTAACAAAGGTTGGAGGTGCCATGCCCTAGGGATGGATAAAACTTCTAAAGGGAGTTCTTTGACCATGGGAGCCACCCACTTTAAGTTGGAGTAACACCTTGGACCAGGAAGAGGCTAAAGAAAGAAGAAGAAGAAGAAAGAAGAATCATAAGTGGTATAGAAAGTGCAGAAATTGATGAACTTTTGAAGTCAATTGGAACTTACCACTCTTTGGGCACTTGAGCTCAGATGCTTGGGGATGGATGTCAACCTTTGCAGCTCCCCATGCTCCTTCTTGGCTGCTTTAGGATCGGTGTAGACTCTCTCCTCCATGCCCATCGCTCCAAAGCTTCTCTTCATGATGTTCCATGCCCTTTGATGGAGTTTTCAACCCTTGTAGCAGAGAATTAATGAAAGCTGCATTTTTTGGGTTTGTTCCTAGCTTATAAAGGCTTGATTTTGGTGCTAAAATGATAAGATTGGGGTTAGAAAGCCTTATCATAAGCCTAGGAGGGTTCTAGTGTGGATTAAGGTCTCCTTACCTCGAGTTTGGGCTCTCACGGCAGAATCCGTCTCGGAATACAGTTTGTTCTCTGACGGTCTATCGTAAGACCGTCACATAGCTCTGACGCTCCATCTCCGGACCGTCACACTTCCTGCTACACATTTTTAGCCAAATATCATTTTGTCTTGTTTGACGGTCTAGTCTATGTCCGTCACCTGATTCTGACGCTCCATCAGTGGACTGTCACATTTCTTGCTATACAATTTTCAGTCCACCCTCTTGTTGTGACTCCTATATGTTGATGATGTTGACATGTAACTATACTTCATATGGCAACACATTGTTTTGATGAATTGGCAACACTGTTTATGTTTTGATGATATCAGATTGTCTGTGTGTTATATGCATTTTATCTTGTCTTCACACTGAACACACACTCAAAGTCTCAAAGTCCATACATCCATAATGCATTGGCTAAGTCTATACATTGCTGAACGTTATGTTCTTCAAAGTCTGTACATTGGTCTGCATAGGCTAAGTATATACAACGTCAGTTCATGCATTGTCTTAGGCAAAGTCTATACAGCCTTTTGCTTCGCCAAAGTCTGTACTTTGGTCTTCGATTTCAATGTCCATACATTGGACTGTTCTTCAAAGTCTGCACATCAGTCTGTTATAGTAAGTCTGTACATTGGCTTCATATATTCAAGTCTGTACAGCCTTTGCATTGGACTTAAAGTCTAGACATTGCATTGTTGCATACATTGTCTTCGTGCTGTTTTTCTCCTTGACTTCATGTCAATTACTGTTTCATTTTCGTGTTGTTTTCACTCCGTGTCGATTTCAGTTTTCGTCTTCGTGTTGTTTTCAACCCGTGTCAATTACTGCTTCGTCTTCGTGTTGTTTTCACTCCGTGTCGATTTCAGTTTTCATCTTCGTGTTGTTTTCAACCCGTGTCAATTACTGTTTCATCTTCGTGTTGTTTTCAACTCGTGACGGTTTCTGTTATTTGTCTTCGTGTCGTGGTCAGCCCGTGTCGTTTCACCTCGTGCTGTTCTCACTTACTTCGTGTCGTTTCCGTATTATGTCTTCGTGTTGTTCTTCCTAGACCTCGTGTCGTTCGTATGTTGAAACCACACTTCGTGTTGGTTTCTGTTTTGTCTTCGTGTTGTTCTCTGTGTAGTGTGTGTGTGTTTCTGTCACTTCTGCACTTCGTGTCATTCTCGTTTCACTTCGTGCTGTCTCTGCGTCTGAGTCTTCTTTGTTATTTCTATCTTCGTGTTGTTTTCCTAAGACATCGTGTCCTTCCTGTTTTGTAACTACACTTCGTGTCAGTGTTGTCTTTCGTCTTAGAGTTGGTGTCAGTCCAGTGTCTTCGTTAGTGTCTCAGGCTCTTGGTCAAGTCTGTACAGTCATTTATTGATAAGTCTTCACATCGTGAAGTCTACACAATCAACTCCTTCACATTGCAAGTATGTACATTGCATCTTCATTTGTGAAGTCTACTCATTGCATTTTCATACAGCAAGTCTGTACATAGCTTTCACTTATATAAAGTCTATACAGAGTTGTTCTTTAACCTGATCATCCGATACTCTGTCTGACAGGGATTCTCTACTGAGATTGCTGACATGGCTCGTGATCCCAGGAGGACAAGGTGACCAGATGCTGCCACGTGGATGGAAGCATCTCGAGTCTGGAGAATTCCTTGGGCGGGAAAATGTGGAAGCCACGCGCCCTTATCCAGCTGCTGCTGTTATAAATATCAGTCTTCATCTTCTATAGAGGCTGATCGAAGTTGGCGAAGTATATACATCCAGTCTGAAACAAGCAGCCACCGAGATCCACTGTGAGAGGAAGAAAAGCAGAGAAGAAGAAAAGGAGAGAAGAAGAAGAAGAGAGATGAGTTGAGAGAGTTATCATGAGAGTTTATGAATCAGTCTCTTGGTCCAGTTACCAGAGCTGATATTGCTCAACCTTGAGCTACAGTCATTTTTGGCTTTCTTCCATTCGATTGTATGTTTCGTTTGCTTTTCAGTCTTTGTTATTTTCTTTTGAAAACTCTTGTTCGATCAAGCTGTTAGTCAGCGGTTTCAAGCTGTGAGGCAGCGGGTTGCAGAGGCGTTCCTCTGGTCGGCTAAGCTGTAGTGCCCAGCAGAGCAAGCTGTGATGCTCAGCTGTTGCAGAGGGTGTTCCTCTGGTCGGGATAAGCTGTAAGCCCCAGCCGTTGTTGGCAAGCTGTAAAGCCCAGCAGTTTGAAGCTGTGTATCAGCAGTAATCCACATTCGAGTTGAATGTGGGGTGGATGTAGGTCGGATTGACCGAACCACCTAAAAGCCTTGTGCCTCTTGTATGTTTCTTTCAATGCATTGGTTGTGTTCGTCTACTGTTCTTCTAATTCCGCATTTGATTCTAGGCATAATTTTTTTAAATAGCCAGTTGATCTATTCACCCCCCTCTAGATCCACATCCTGTGGTGATAGAGCCTTCCATCTAACTCCAACAATTGGTATCAGAGCTAGACTCTTCTACAGGGACTTACCGCCCGAAGAGGATAAGCACAGATGGACGGAAGAGGGATGATAGCTGAAGGGAAATCTACATCCAAGCCCCCGTACTTTGATGCAACCAACTACGCATACTGGAAGCATCGTATGCAGGTATTTTTTAGGGCTAAAGATTATGAAATTTGGAAGGTAGTTAGCAAGGGACCTTTCGAGCTGTCTCCAAATGAAGACGTATGGACCAAGGAAGAAATCAGAAGGTCCACGCTCAACTGGAGTGCAATCAATGCAATCCAGTGCTCTCTGCATCCCACCGAGTTCTCACGAATATCTGCCTTCTCCTCAGCGAAGGAAATGTGGGATGCACTTGAAGTCATCTATGAGGGGACTTCACAAGTCAGAGAGACTAAGACCAATCTACTGGTTTCAGAATACGAAGCCTTCAAGATGAAGCCTAATGAGACCATCAAGGAAATGTATGCTCGGCTGACTATTATCACAAATGGTCTCAGAGGCTTCGGGAAAAAATATTCTGAGTATGAAGTAGTCAGGAAGATATTGCGATCCTTGACTCCAATTTGGCACACCAAGGCCACAGTAATGGAAGAGTCAAGAGATCTGCATAATACTAAGGCAGATGAGATGATCGGATCTCTAATGGCTTATGAGATGAATGTGCCAAAGATAGAGGAGGCTGACAGAAAGAGGAAGCCTATAGCTCTGAAGGCTGGTGCTAGCAGATCCAGTCGATCCAGCCCCAACGGATCATCAACAGAAGAGAGCTTGTCTGAAGAAGAAGTGGCAAATGCTGATATTGCCATGATTACTAGGGAATTCCGGAGATTTCTCAAGAAGGAAGGAAGAAGATTTAGCCGAAGAAATCCCAACAGTGGCCGCCGAGACACAAGGTAGAAATCAAACCCTGTAAAGAAAGCTGAAACTAATGTTTGCTATCAATGCAGGAAGGCGGGTCACTTTAAAGCTGAATGTCCGACAAATCAGAACCTCAAGGACAAGTCCAAGAAGAAGAACACAAAAGGGAAAGCTATGGTGAGTACCTGGAGTGATGAGGACGAGGGATCCTTGAGCGTCACTTCGGACAGCGAAGTTGAAGCTGAGAAGCCAATCTGCCTCATGGCAACCAGCTCAGAAGATAGAGAGGAAGAATCTGATGAGGTATCCTCTCGCTATGAAAATTTTACTATTACTGATTGGATGGTTGCTTATGATGAACTTGCTGATAGAGTAGATGAGGTCAGAAAAGAAAACATGCATCTACGAAGAAAAATTAAAATCATGCAAAATGATACTTCATTGTCTGATAAAATTACCTGCTTAGAAACTGAGAACAGTAATCTGAAATTCACATGTTCTGAATTTGAAGAAATCAATACAGAACTAAAAATGTCTAAGGAAGAAAATGTGAGATTAGACAATGAAATTGATGCATGGAAACTGAAAATTCAGAATTATGAAAATGAGATAAAAATTGTTTCTGAAAAATATGAAGCTGTCCTCAATGTGAATAATGAGTTGAAAAAATCTATTGATGAAGTTCAGAAAGACAATGAGGATAAGCTAAAAAACAATTGAGAAAATGACCCAAGGATCTGAAAATTTAGATGCATTATTGGGGTCAAAGGTAATCTTCAGAAGAGAGGGCCTAGGATTCAACTCTAGTGCAACCAAAAGCTTTGGAATGAAAACTATTTCCTTTGTTGCACAAAAGGAGAAAGGACCTCTGATCAACATGAATTCTAATAATGCTGTAAAGACAAATTTGAATCTGAAAAGGCTAAATGCAGAGGAGAAGGGCAAACAGAAAGTAGGTGAGCCTAGTAAAATTGGGACTTCCAAACCTAGCTCTAGTGCTCAACCCAAGGTTAGGGGTCAGCCTGTTCAGGTAAACAAACCCTATGTCAGTGTCAAAAGGTCTTCACCACCATCATCACAGAAAAGGACCCAACCAAAACCTATGAATAGGTCAGCAGGGTCAAGGGTGCAGGGAAGACAAAATATTTTCAGAAGTCAGCCCAACCAATTCAATCCATCTAGAGTTCAGTTCTACTACCCCACACATCCAATCTATTCTAATGGGCGTGGGTGGACTAGAACTCAAGGGATGTATACAGGGTATGTTCATCAACCTACACACTTTTACAGACCCTATGTCAGAAATTGGGGAAATGGGTATGGTAGTCGGATGCCTAGAAATTACCAACATTTCCACAACCAGCTCAGGAACTACCATGGCCAAAACTTTATGAATGCAACTTGGCCGAAGCATTGGCACAATAACAAAAATTCTGTGAATAATTCTGTTGGTGCATATAAGAAGAAAGTCAACAAGAAAAAGCAAAACAAAAATAAATCTGGAAAATCCACTGAACAGAACTGCTTCAAACAAATGTGGATTCCCAAAACCATGCTTTCTTTCTTTACTTGCACTTCATCTGCATTGGAGCCCAATCAGACTTGGGTTCCAAACTCTTTGCCCTAATTGTTTATGCAGGTATGCCTGGCAGCCAAGAGCAACTTGTGGTACTTGGACAGTGGCTGCTCGAGGCATATGACAGGAGATAAGGCCAAGTTTTGCATGCTAACTGAAAAGCTAGGAGGCCTTGTCACCTTTGGAAGCAACACAAAGGGTAGGATCATTGGATCAGGTAAGGTAGGTAAGTGTTCTACCTGCTGCATTGATGATGTTATGCTGGTTGAAGGGTTAGCTTACAATTTACTTAGTATCAGCCAGTTGTGTGATAAAGGTCATAAGGTTTTATTTGATTCTCAATGCTGCAAGGTTTTTGAACCTGATTCAGATATTATAAAATTCTCTGGAAAGAGAATAAATAACACATACATGATAGATCTAGATGATATTCAGCATTCTAACCTATGTCTTACTGCCAATAGAGAAGATTTAGCATTTTTATGGCATCGCAGGTTAGGCCATGCTAGTTATACCATTTTGCATAAACTAAACAAGCATAGCATGGTTAGAGGACTTCCTGAAATTTCCTTCAAGAAAGAAAATAAATTCTGTGATGCATGCACTCAATCAAAGATAACTAGAAAGTCATTTAAGTCTAGAACTGAAAATCTGTCTTCCAAACCCTATGAGCTGATACACATGGATCTCTTTGGGCCAACCAGATCTGTCAGCTTATCAGGAAGGAGGTATGGGTTTGTCATGGTAGATGACTTTTCTAGGTATACTTGGGTTTATTTCTTATCTAATAAGAGTGATGCTTTCTCAGAATTTCAGGAGTTCTATGTTAAAGTAAATCAGAAAATTGAAAATATTTTGACTGATCATGGAGGTGAGTTTGAAAACTCACAGTTTGATGAACTCTGCAGGTCAAATGGAATCAACCATAGGTACTCCTCACCAAGGACACCTGAGCAGAATGGGGTTGTGGAGAGAAGGAACAGAACCCTAGTAGAGATGGGTCGTACACTTCTTACTAAAGGTGGTCTACCAAGGAAATTTTGGGCTGAAACAGTAAACACTGCCTGTTATGTAATTAACAGAGTCATGGTAAGACCTTCTACCCAGCAAACACCATATGAGATCTTAAAGGGTAAGAAACCTTCTATTGCTCATTTCAAGGTTTTTGGCTGCAAATGTTTTATTCATATAAATGATAAAAGAGACCTTGATAAATTTGAACCTAAAGGTGAACCAGGAATCTTTCTTGGTTATTCTGAAAACACACGAGCATATAGAGTGTACAATCTGAACTCTAAAACTGTTGAAGAATCTCCACACATAATTTTTGATGAATCCTTGGTAAATTCTAACATTGGTCAATGCAGGAATGAAGACAATGGTGGAATCTTGAAGGAAGGAGATCCTGAAGACTATTCAGAGGATGAAGAAGGACATACAGAACTTAATGAAGAGGAGTCTACAGTTCAGGGGGAGGTAAATCAAAGACATGACAATTCACTTGTTAACATTAGATATCTTAAAGATCATCCTGTAGATAATATAATTAGAAATCTGCATGACCCCCCTAAGACTAGAGGTCTCCTGAGAATTAAACATGAACTAAATGCATATGCTCTTGTCTCTCAAATTGAACCCAAGTCCATTGACTGTGCCCTCAAGGATATGCATTGGATTATTGCCATGCATGAGGAGCTTAATCAGTTCGACAGGAACAAGGTATGGCACTTGGTCCCACCTCCTGATCATGGAACAATCATAGGGACTAGGTGGGTCTTCAGGAATAAATCTAATGAATTAGAGAATATTGTTAAAAATAAAGCCAGACTTGTTGCTCAGGGGTACAACCAGAAGTTTGGTATTGACTTTGAAGAGTCTTTTGCCCCTGTAGCCAGATTAGAAGCTATCAGAATTTTATTAGCTTATGCATGTTCCCTAGGTATAATCCTCCAGTAGATGGATGTAAAATCTGCATTCTTGAATGGGGAAATTAATGAGGATGTCTATGTTAGACAGCCCCCTGGGTTTGAATGTCTAGATTTCCCTAATCATGTTTACAAATTAAATAAAGCTCTCTATGGTCTTAAGCAAGCTCCCAGAGCTTGGTACGACAGGTTGAGCAAGTTCCTCACTGATCAAAATTTCACTAGAGGAGTAGTTGATCAGACTTTGTTTACAAAGGTGAGTCATTCTGAAATTCTTATTGTACAGATTTATGTGGATGATATCATTTTTGGGTCAACTAACCCCAAACTGTGTGAGGAATTTTCTGAAACAATGACTAATGAGTTTGAAATGAGCTCAATGGGTGAGCTCAAATTATTTCTTGGACTGCAGGTTACACAAACAAAGGATGGAATGTTTATCACTCAGTCCAAGTACACAAGGGATCTACTCAAGAAATACAAGATGGATAACCTTAAAGAGATAGCTTCTCCAATGGGTACCTCTACAAGCTTGGATGAAGATACTAAAGGTAACCCATTTGACCAGAAGTTATACAGAGGTATGATCGGATCCCTTCTCTACTTAACAGCATCTAGGCCTGATATTCAATTCGCTGTAGGATTGTATGCTAGGTTTCAGGCCAGTCCTAAAGAAAATCATTTTAAAGCAGTGAAAAGGATTTTCGGATATCTGCTAGGCACCCAAGAGCTAGGATTATGGTATCCTGCTAGGTGTGAGTTAGAGCTTCTTGCTTACACTAATGCTGATTATGCTGGGTGTCGAGTAGATAGAAAAAGCACTAGTGGCTACTGTCAATTCCTTGGTGGCTGTCTAGTATCTTGGGCATCTAAGAAGCAACACACTATAGCATTGTCTACAGCTGAAGCTGAATATGTTGCAGCAGGTAATTGTGCTGCCCAAGTACTTTGGATTAAGCACCAACTAGATGATTATCAGATAAAACTGGAATGTATTCCAATTCTATGTGATAATACTAGTGCCATATGCCTTGCTAAAAATCCTGTTCATCACTCTAGAACTAAGCACATAGAAATAAAACATCATTTTCTAAGAGATGCTGTGAACAAAAAGGAAATTGAACTGGACTTCATTGAAACAGACAAACAAGTTGCTGATATCTTTACTAAGCCACTTGGAAATGAAAATTTTAAATTTTTTAGAAGAGAACTTGGCTTGTGTAAATTTCAGCATAATGAATGAACTCTTTGTTGACTTGAAAAAAACTTTTGAGCTGCTTTGAATAAACTTCTGATTTGGACTTGCTGTTGATAGATTGAATAAACATTGTGCAACAGACTCATGATAATGCATGACTCTCATAATATTTTTTTTTTACACTCATGATCATCATTGCATATATATGTCTAGATGCATGATATGTCCATATTTCTGCATGGGTCATACTGCACGATAAGATAGTCTGAGTAAGCATGAACTTCAAAAATCATCTGATCTGTCATCTTTTACAAAAATTGCATGCATATAGACGGGGGGAGTCTTGTCAGAATTTCTAGGTGAACTGCTGCGTCTATTCAATCCTTGACTCTGAATGATTAAGTCTGACAGTATGGCAATCTTCTAGTCAGTTCTAATATTAAGCAATAGAAAATAGATTTCTTCCTTCATAAGAACTTTAATTGCTTAAAGACTGACTTAATGGTTTAAAATTTATAATCTTTAGAGTTGAAAGACTACAATCAGTAAATAAGGATGCTGACAATTGATAAAGCTCTCAACCTTATCTTATTTCATGTCAGACAAAGCGAATTATATCTGAAATCTGAAAACTCATCTGAAATCATGTTAGAAAAGCTAAGTTTGTGTATTATCCTTAAACAAGTCATTCTGAAATAAATAAATGGTAGCTAAGAAAGATATTGAAAAATATTGAAAATTATTTGAAAAATAGCATTGACAGAGCAATGACTGGTAAATCACTGAGAAACTGAGTGATCTATCAAAGAAGTGGACACCACTCACGTCATGAGGTGTATCAGCTATCTCTGTATAAAATGATCAAAACAGTAGGTTGTTTTCACTGAGTACCTGGGGGTAACTGGCGTCTAATAAACATGTACCCTCACACAAAAATGTGTCAATTAATTCTATTGAGTTTGATCATAGGCAAAATGGTCCATCATGTTGAGTATCTAGGGGTATTGGCGTCTGATAAACGTATACCCTTACGCAAAAAGACTTTTGGTACCTGAATGCCCTAAATGAAATAATATTGAAAATGTTGTTCCTTCAAAGAAATTTCATGGATGTCAATTGTTTAATTTCAATATATGACCTGGTTTCTCTTAACACATTTTACTGAGCCTATGCAGGTAAGATATTCTGAAACTGACTCTCTCATGAAAATATGACTCTGGTTTATTGTTTTATCATGCACATCTACCTTATCCAATGACTGTAGTGCATGAACTCTCATTTTTATAACCTTTAAGCCAGAATTTCAATTTCTAAGTCGTTTCTCAGTTCATATGACTGAAGGTTCTGTGCTTTAGTTGCTTAATTTCTGAACTACTTGCTAAGAATGCCAGTCAGCTGAACCTTCTTTTTCCTTCCCTTGCACTCACTTTCCCTCCTATTTGTTGATGGCAAAGGGGGAGAATATTGTCTGAATATTAGATTCAGGGGGAGTGTATTCAGGGGGAGTGTATTACATCATGGCATGGCAAAGAGGGAAATTTTTGTTAGCAGGGAGTTGCTTACATTTTGTAGCATGCAGCATGTCATTCATAGCATCTACATGCATCTGCATAACAATCTGAATAATAAATCATGTCTTTCATCAAAAATGCATCTGTATGACAGGATGTTGCTAATCTACATAATAGGGGGTTGCCATCATCAAAAAGGGGGAGATTGTTATGACTCCTATATGTTGATGATGTTGACATGTAACTATACATCATATGGCAACACATTGTTTTGATGAATTGGCAACACTGTTTATGTTTTGATGATATCAGATTGTCTGTGTGTTATATGCATTTTATCTTGTCTTCACACTGAACACACACTCAAAGTCTCAAAGTCCATACATCCATAATGCATTGGCTAAGTCTATACACTGCTGAACGTTATGTTCTTCAAAGTCTGTACATTGGTCTGCATAGGCTAAGTATATACAACGTCAGTTCATGCATTGTCTTAGGCAAAGTCTATACAGCCTTTTACTTCGCCAAAGTCTGTACTTTGGTCTTCGATTTCAATGTCCATACATTGGACTGTTCTTCAAAGTCTGCACATCAGTCTGTTATAGTAAGTCTGTACATTGGCTTCACATATTCAAGTCTGTACAGCCTTTGCATTGGACTTAAAGTCTAGACATTGCACTATTGCATACATTGTCTTCGTGCTGTTTTTCTCCTTGACTTCGTGTCAATTACTGTTTCGTCTTCGTGTTGTTTTCACTCCGTGTCGATTTCAGTTTTCGTCTTCGTGTTGTTTTCAACCCGTGTCAATTACTGCTTCGTCTTTGTGTTATTTTCACTCCGTGTCGATTTCAGTTTTCATCTTCGTGTTGTTTTCAACCCGTGTCAATTACTGTTTCATCTTCGTGTTGTTTTCAACTCGTGACGGTTTCTGTTATTTGTCTCCGTGTCGTGGTCAGCCCGTGTCGTTTCACCTCATGCTGTTCTCACTTACTTCGTGTCATTTCCGTATTATGTCTTCGTGTTGTTCTTCCTAGACCTCGTGTCATTCGTATGTTGAAACCACACTTCTTGTTGGTTTCTGTTTTGTCTTCATTTTGTTCTCTGTGTAGTGTGTGTGTGTTTCTGTCACTTCTGCACTTCGTGTCGTTCTCATTTCACTTCGTGCTGTCTCTGTGTCTGAGTCTTCTTTGTTATTTCTATCTTCGTGTTGTTTTCCTAAGACCTCGTGTCCTTTCTGTTTTGTAACTACACTTTGTGTCAGTGTTGTCTTTCGTCTTAGAGTTGGTGTCAGTCCAGTGTCTTCGTTAGTGTCTCAGGCTCTTGGTCAAGTCTGTACAGTCATTTATTGATAAGTCTTCACATCGTGAAGTCTACACAATCAACTCCTTCACATTGCAAGTATATACATTGCATCTTCATTTGTGAAGTCTACTCATTGCATTTTTATACAGCAAGTCTGTACATAGCTTTCACTTATATAAAGTCTATACAGAGTTGTTCTTTAACCTGATCATCCGATAATCTGTCTGACAGGGATTCTCTACTGAGATTGCTGACATGGCTCGTGATCCCAAGAGGACAAGGTGACCAGATGCTGCCACGTGGATGGAAGCATCTCGAGTCTGGAGAATTCCTTGGGCGGGAAAACGTGGAAGCCACGCGCCCTTATCCAGCTGCTGCTGTTATAAATATCAGTCTTCATCTTCTATAGAGGCTGATCAAAGTTGGCGAAGTATATACATCCAGTCTGAAACAAGCAGCCACCGAGATCCACTGTGAGAGGAAGAAAAGCAGAGAAGAAGAAAAGGAGAGAAGAAGAAGAAGAAGAGAGATGAGTTGAGAGAGTTATCGTGAGAGTTTGTGAATCAGTCTCTTGGTCCAGTTACCAGAGCTGATATTGCTCAACCTTGAGCTAGAGTCATTTTTGGCTTTCTTCCATTCGATTGTATGTTTCATTTGCTTTTCAGTCTTTGTTATTTTCTTTTGAAAACTCTTGTTCGATCAAGCTGTTAGTCAGCGGTTTCAAGCTGTGAGGCAGCGGGTTGCAGAGGCGTTCCTCTGGTCGGCTAAGCTGTAGTGCCCAGCAGAGCAAGCTGTGATGCTCAGCTGTTGCAGAGGGTGTTCCTCTGGTCGGGATAAGCTGTAAGCCCCAGCCGTTGTTGGCAAGGTGTAAAGCCCAGCAGTTTGAAGCTGTGTATCAGTAGTAATCCACATTCGAGTTGAATGTGGGGTGGACGTAGGTCGGATTGACCGAACCACCTAAAAGCCTTGTGCCTCTTGTGTGTTTCTTTCAGTGCATTGGTTGTGTTCGTCTACTGTTCTTCTAATTCCGCATTTGATTCTAGGCATAATTTTTTTAAATAGCCAGTTGATCTATTCACCCCCCCTCTAGATCCACATCCTGTGGTGATAGAGCCTTCCATCTAACTCCAACACCTTTGTCGTCTCTAACGGCCTGATCTTGGTGCATTACATGGATCTGACGCTCCTACACTAGACCGTCACACCTTCTGCTGCAAGTTTCTGGTCTTTCCCTTCTCCCTTTGGTCTGACCTGACGGTCTTACACTTTATCCCCATTCATTTACATTCCCATCCACACATTTATCTTCATCCATTCATTCACACATTCACATCCATTTCATTACATTCATTCATACTCACAT
This sequence comes from Amorphophallus konjac, assembly GCA_022559845.1. NCBI lineage: Eukaryota > Viridiplantae > Streptophyta > Magnoliopsida > Alismatales > Araceae > Amorphophallus > Amorphophallus konjac. The sequence continues at coordinate 218,211,521 of CM040118.1, forward strand.
TCATCCATTCATTCATACACATAAAAAAATAAAACACAAAAAGATTTTCATTTCATTTCTATCATTCCATTTCATCTACATAAGTCATGTACAAGTGTGGGTGTCAAAGAAGAAAAAAAATACATCACTTGACCGGTCTATCCCCCGGGACCTCACTATCACCGGCACCCTCCTGCAGCTTGGCTGGCGACCCCATGGCACTGTGTTCCTCCTCTCGTGATCGTCTCCGATCCGCCTCCTCGTTCCTCCGTCGATCGGAAGAACTAGCCAGGTAGTTTCCTACTGATCCGCTCGTCGCTCAGCTCCGTGTGCCTCCCGCTGCAGCACTCCGGGATGCACTTAGCACAGGCCCCCGGCTGATCGTCCGGACTGTCCGTTCCACGGCCCAGAGTTCTATCTTTAAGTCATGCACCTGGAGTCACGCCGCCCGAGCCTCGGTCCGATAGCTATCAAGGTCTGCAGTCTGGGTGGCTGCCCGCTCCAATTCTCCCCTCAATCGGGCCACCTCTGCCTGAAGATGCCCTGATTCAGCTTGGGAACGGTCCAATTTTGCTCGGGACCGCTCGGTCTCTACTCGAGCTCGCTCTGTCTCGGCCAAAGCCGCGGTCAGTTCTCTTGCCTGCATTTTACATTTTATCATGGTCAGTCCATTAGGCATTTTAAGTTTAAATCAGAAGCATTTAGGTTCAGGTTTAGATTCTTACCCGCTCTGCGAGGGTAGCCTCGGCCTCCTCGGCTCGAGCTACGGCTCGGGTAAAATCTGCATCTCGCTTAGCCCGTTCCCCGGCAGGCTGTGAAGAGGAGGACGGTGCGTCTGGTCCGATCCTCTGGGCTCCCTCGGCCAGCTGCATTTAGAAGTTAAAGTTAGCCATTTGCATCATAAGCATTTAAGTCTTAAGTGTAGAAACTCACCAAAAGCTCCAAGGCAGTCCGGAACTCATCCCGCTGCTAGATGGTGGCATGAAGGAGTCCCACGAGCTCGGCTATTCATCCCTGTGGGTCTAGCTGCATTTAGAAAGCATATGTTAGTGCATATAGAAGCATTAATTTAAATAGACAGAGTTTTGAGTTTAGAAGTTCATACCGATCGTCGAGTGCCTCTGAACACTTGGTCACCATATCGGTGGGAGTAAGCCTTGAGGTAGGTCGCGTCACTGTCCGCTCGGTCTTTCACCACCCGGCCTCTTTTGTTCCAATCATGCACATATTTGGCCTTCCGGGCGCACCAATCGACATCTCCGCTAATGCCCTATGAAGATTTGCCCGGGCACTCATCATTTCTACGGGGGAACGTCACCTCTGGCTGATGAAGTCCCCGTGTCCTCAGGATCAACCGGTAGTGCAGGGGCTCGATCACGTTGATGCAGTGAAGCCATATGTCTCGCTCGATGTATGCCAGGGACACCTTCACCCAAGGCTGTCCCTCGTAGCCCTCATCCCGGTATGGGGTCCATCTCACCAGAAAAGGTCATGTTAATCCATTCAGAAGCATTCATGAGCATTTAGAAAGCTTTTTTTGCAGCATTTAAGAGCATATAGAAAGTTTAAGTTCGGAGCTTACCGCTGTGTGTGGGAATGAGTCAAGATCATCTTGGATGGCCCGGGTCAGCCGATTGATCGATCCACTGTCCCTCGCCACTACCCACCGCCTCGCGATGGGGATCCGCTCGGGATGTAGCTGACTACCTCGCCCAATCCCCGGGAGGTACACGAAGCTCCAGATCTGAATTTAAGGTCGAGTGTCAGCAAATTGCATCATTTGCATTTGCAGAATCATAATCATATAGAAAGCATCTAGAGTTCAACATTTACCTGTAGCAAAGGCGAGAGGCCACCCAGCATCGTCCGTCGGTCTGTAGTGCTGAGCGACTCAAAGAGGAAGGTGAGTGCTGCCGCTCCCCATGCGTACTTCCCCACTCTGCCCAAATCCTCTAGTAGTGGCAGTAGCCTACAGCTGATCACGTCGGCTCGGGTCGGAAAAAGTAGCTTTCCAAACAACAGCATCAAAAATCGTCTCAGGACTCGATCTCCCTCCTGTCCTACCTCTGCCGCCACTCGTGGGCGTACCTGCTCTATCACTCGGTCTATATGCTGCTCGGGGTGCTCACCGACTGCTATAGCCACTCCTCTCAGTCCCAAGCTGTCCTGTAGTCTCGACCTCGAGAGCTGGGATGATGTGTGCCCCGGCCTGATCAGATCTAAGCCCAGTAGCTCTTGGGCCATCTTCCAGTAATCTCCATATGTCCACCCGGTCACTGCTGCTCGGTGGACTCGCAATCCGGTGATCCTCGCCATGTCTTCTAATGTGGGGATCATGTGGCCCCATGGGAAGATGAAAGCCCGACTCACGGGGTCCCACCTCTCGTGCAGTGCGTACAAGAGCGGGGTATCCATCCTGGTAACCTCAATGCTAAGCACCTCAGCGAATCCCATCCCAGCCAATCGCTCTCTCTGGTACTCGGGCAATGCCTGGTATACTGTCCGGATCTGAAGCCAAGAGATCCTCGTTCTTCTTTTCCCCTGCACAATTAGAGCACAAGTCAGTCATTCGATCATAATTTCATTGCATTACATTTCATATGTTTAAAACAACAAAAAAAATTGAATAACTAAAAATCCCAAAAAAATTGCTTCTGCTTCTGGTTTCTCTAACGGCCCTAGGGTGATGCGTCACAGTCCTCTGACGCACTAGGGGTGGTGCGTCATGCCTGTGATGGTCGCTGCAACGACTGTCACATTCTCTGCAATAGGGCATTGTCCCTTTTGTTTTCCTTGGCTCCTGAAATGGCCATGGAGGCCTACAATCATTCCTAAGAGGTCCCCAGACCCATTGCTACCCTCCAAACACACATGCATGCACGTAAAAAAATTAAAAATTGGAATTTTAGGGAAATCGGCCTACCTCGGGGTCTTGGCTCCTTTTCTTCTTCTTCTCCCTCGCCGTCGCTTCTTCCTGGCCAATGGTCTTCCCCATGTCTTCATCAACCTCTTCCACGGTCATTGGAGGGACTTCCTCCGTTGGTTCGTTCGTCGGAGGGCTCGCCGCCGGTGGGGTTCCTTCTCGATCCACCCGTGCTCGAAACCACCGAATGGCCATCTTCTTCTTCCCTTTTTCCCTCTTCTTCGGTGGCTGGGATGGCTCGCCGCCGGCCACGGTTCGTCGGACGGAGGAGGAATGGTGGGGTTTTTGGGGTGTTGAGTTTTTGGTGTGGTTTTGGCGTTTTGGCGTTTGTGAGCGAATGGAGGAAGTGACCGTTCGGTTTGTTTTTTTTGAATGCTCAGGAAATGCGACGGTCTATCGTGAGACCGTCACACTACTCTGACACATCCTCTATGGACCGTTAGGTCATTTAAAATGATGTCTTGAAGGATGTGAACCGCCAGACTCTGGCGGCCCGAGGTGGTTCCGTCAGGGACGTCTAACACACCCTTACTAGACCGTTACATGCTTCAGAGCAATTTAATGAATGGTGTTGAATGATCGCATTTGCTTGAATGGTTTATCTTATCAATGCGATTCATGCTTGTTTGATTGTGCTTCTTATCAATGGTGGCTAACCTCTTTGTTGAAGTTCATGCATCATCTGCTCGCCAGGAAGGTAAGTTAGGTATTATATCTCGATTCCTTATCCCTTAATGCATTACTGTATGTTATATTTGATATATTATCTCGAGAACTGGCTGGTCATTCATGTGTTCTAGGATCTGATGTTCCCCTTAAATAAAAATGATGATGATCTAAGTACACGTGATTAATCGTTGGATAGGCCGTTAGGTTGGAAAATCTTGGGGACGATGGTTCTATCTTGCACGTCGTGGTTGCAGATGGTGTCCTGACCCTAGTTTCTCCGGTCTAGCAATACTATTCTCGAGTATCTTGTTATTCCATTTTTTTGCATTCATTTTAAATAATTTCTTTTTCCTTTAGCCCAGCATGCATCATACGCATCTTTTGAGCATTCACGAACTTTCATCTGTCCAGGTGTCTTAGTGATGGTGAATAACTATGTGTTTAATGATCTCGAATAAGGAGAATCATTCCTCTCTGAATTAGAAGGTTTCTTTCGGTCGACTCGCTTGATTTGGTTAGCTGAAGATTCCTATCTGGAGTTTAGTTAATCGTCTCGTTCCTTTCCGTTGCTCCGGCCGTTGGCCGTCTTTTCCTTTCCTTAGTTGTTAGTTCCTCCAGACATGTGCCCTTTGGTTACCTTTCCTTGTGATTAGTTCAAAGTTTTCCAGAAAATTCCTGTCGCTTGTTGGTTGAGAACGGGTGTCGTTCGCCATAACGCCCGCTTTTTAGTCCACTCCGCTTCATCGTCGCTTCATCTCCATGTTCCATTTTTCGCTTTCGCTTCACCTCCGCTCGCTCCCCTGCAAAGAGGACGTTATGGAGGGGCATCTGTTGACACCCGTTTTATAACCAATAAGTTGGGTCATCTCCTTGTTCATTCTATATGATGCTCCGAGTTGTTCACCTTTATTGGGCCTTCTTGGTCAAATTGAGGTCCATTTCATGAGGCATATCTCCTTGGTTGGGTCTAGTTCCTTATCCCTTTCTGCTGGACGAAGCTTAGCAGACTCTCATTTCATTTTGCACTCTATTATCTCTAACGGTCCTTTGATGGGGCGTTACAGTGCTCTAATGCATCTACCATGGTGCGTTACATCCTTCCAGAGTCCTTAAGTTTAAAGGCTTCCTTTCAAGCTTATCTTTTGCCTATCCGTTGGGTGTGACGGTTTATCGTGCAGCCGTTACATTGGTTGTGACGCATCTACCCTTGACCATTACCTTCTTGAAGAGTCCAACGTTCGCAAGCTTCTCCCGTTGATCTTATCTTATAGTGGATACGGTTGTGCTCGCTCCCCTGCAAAGAGGATGTTAAGGAGGGGCATCTATTGACACCCGTTTTATGACCAATAAGTTGGGTCATCTCCTTGTTCATTCTATATGATGCTCCGAGTTGTTCACCTTTATGGGGCCTTCTTGGTCAAATTGAGGTCCATTTCATGAGTCATATATCCTTGGTTGGGTCTGGTTCCTTATCCCTTTCTGCTGGACGAAGCTTAGCAGACTCTCATTTCATTTTGCACTCTATTATCTCTAACGGTCCTTTGATGGGGCGTTACAGTGCTCTAATGCATCTACCATGGTGCGTTACATCCTTCCAGAGTCCTTAAGTTTAACGGCTTCCTTTCAAGCTTATCTTTTGCCTATCTGTTGGGTGTGACGGTTTATCGTGCAGCCGTTACATTGGTTGTGACGCATCTACCCTTGACCGTTACCTTCTTGAAGAGTCCAACGTTCACAATCTTCTCCCGTTGATCTTATGTTATAGTGGATACGGTTGTGTGACGGTCCAAGACTGGAGTGTTACATTAGTGTGGCGGTCTATCGAGCGGCCGTTACACCTAATAGAGAGTCCTGACAAGCCTGGCCTTTGCTCTGCTATTCCGTGATCGGACTAAGAGTTTGGTTTGAGGTTTTCTCTCTCGATACTCATCCTAAGAAGCTTTCATTTGATTCTGTGGACTCTGGGGAGTATTATCTTCAAGATTTATCCAAGTTTTTGATTAAATTCTAGTCATTATCCTCTTAATTCAAACCTAGACTTTGAGGGTCTATAAATAGAACCCTTGACTTCATGGCTTGAGGGGGAGACATCTGGAGTTTGCGTCGAAGTGCTGCCACATCTTGGAGCCAGAACCGACCAAGGAGAACTGCTTCCCACGTCCATCATCTTCCAAAGTTCAGGGAGTATCGTTTCCAAGGGTTTAGTTCAGTCAAGTTGTCATCTTAGTGTCTTTTCTCCCTTTCAAACATCATAGCATTGTCCCTCTCCATCTCCCACGTTCTTGCACTTGCTGCATTTATTCAAAACATCCTCCCATCTTTTAAAACGCCCCAGAGGGGTTAGAAAACCAACCTCCCTGGTATTTCTCTTTCCTTTTGCATGTTCTTAAAATTCTTGGATTTATTGATACTACTTTGTCTAAGGGCTAATCTGGGATGTTTTTCTTGTGTTCTACACTCTCTTGCAGGTTTACAGAGTCCATATCACGAGGCCCAAGCTCTCTGGCCGGCTGGAAAGCTTGGAAATCAAAAGATTCCCAACTTCTTATTCTGCAGAAGCTCTGACGGTCTGGCACAGGCGCGTTAGAGTATTGTAGCGGTCTATCGTAAGACCGTCACACTTTCTGTGGCGCATCTTCCTTCGACCGTTACATCTGACGGAGCTACAGTTTCCTGGTTGTTTTCTCTCTCCCATGGGCGGGTGCATCATCCTCCTATTCTAAGGTATTTATCAGTCTTTGACTTGTTTCTACCTTGGTGGTGATCACAACTTTCCTTATTTTGGGCATTAGCTTTCTCTTTCATCATATCTATTCTTTACTTTGTTTGTTCCACCTATACGGTGTGTTTTCCTTTATTCCTTATTCCACGCTCCGGCGTGTGTTTTTTCTTTCTTTGCTTTGCTTAGTCTTGATTGAGATAGCAGGCCCATGCTAGAGTTTGTGTTGGTTACCTAGGTTCATGATTCACATGTCCATAGGTTGATTGATTTCATTACTTGGCTCATACTTTCATAGTTGGCATCATAGTCCAGCGTGCAAAAGAAGGGACACATTAAAACCAACAGTCGGCAAGAAAATAATGCCAATGCAACGGAAATGGTTTATGCACCGATGTAGACGTAAGGTCCTACATGGTGATGATGTGTAAAGTGGTGGACCAGTGGGACTATGCGGGGTCCTTCTGGAGCCTTGGGATTAGTGTATATTGGGGAGGTTTTGGTAATTGTGGGCCAACGGCCTCGGATTCGGTCTGAGCTGGGTGGGTATTTTGGAGAGCTCGGCCAGGGTAGAGTGCCACTAGACCAAGGTAGATTTCGGTCATTCTTCGAATGCCGGCAAGGCTGCGTGGTACAGCTTCAAGTGTTTCCCATTGAGAGGGGAGAACTAAACTAACCCCTTGTGGTCTACTAGAATGTAGGCACCACCTTCGTTGGCTCGGTGGATGACATATAGCCCAACCCAGTTTTCAACTAACTTCCCTTTGGGGTTAGAGGCCATTACTTATCTTCTTTTGACCATCACGAGGTCGCCTTTCTTGAATTCTCGCCCTTTGACCAGCTTGTCGAAAGCATAGGTCATGTGCACTTGATACAGCTGGATGTTCTATTGTGCACGGAGGCGTCTTCCTTCGAGCTCAACGAGCTTCTCTAGTCTTCTTTCGGTGTTTGTTTGTTCGCCATTTGTCAAGTCATTTTGTATAGCGACTCGCAGTGATGGCACTTCTAGCCCTATTGGTACAACTGCTTCTGACCCGTATACCAGGGAGAATGGTGAACAACCGATTGGAGTTTTATATACTATATGATAAGCCCATAGTGCTTTGTGCATCTTCTCTTCCTACTCTCTCTTGCTAGAGTTGACAGTCTTGGCTAGTAGGGTGCAGAGAGTTTTGTTAAATGCCTCCGCAAGTCCGTTGGCCTGTAGATTGTTTGGGGATGATGTCCTCCAATCAATTTTATTCTTATCCCCTAACCTGTAGATCTTCTGATTTTTGAAATGGCTGCGGTTGTCGGAAATAATTCGGCTGGGGACCCCGAACTGAAATATTATGTTCTGGCGGAAGAACCTGGCGACCAGCTGCCTTGTAACTTCTCTCAGTGCCACGGCCTCTGCCCATCTGGAGAAGTAGTCTGTGGCTGCTAAAATATACTTGCACCCTGATGAAGACGTTGGTAAAGGCCCCACTACATCCGTGCCCCATTGGGCAAACAGCCAACATGGGATAGTGGGGTGTAACGACATTGGAGCCCTCCTAGGCACGGTGGCGTGCTCTTGGCATTTCTGACATGACTTAGCAAACTTGCAGCAGTCATCAAATATAGCGGGCCAATAGTAGCCCAATTTCTTTATTTCGATCTTCATTTTCAGACCATCCTGGTGAGCCACGGCTGACCCGACATGAACTTCTTTCATCACCTACCATGCTTCTTCTGTAGACAGGCAACGGAGTAGAATCTTCTTTGGGCATCTACCATTATTCGGAACAAAGTTCTATTCCTTAACTCGTAAGAGTCTTTGATTCTTAGTAATTTCATTCTCTGCTCTTTCTCTTTTGAGAGCTATTGGTGCTGGAACCAGCGTAGGAGGTGCTCTCGCCAATCAGGCTGTTGGATTTCCTCCATAGTCGCCACCTCGTTTTCCCCTTCATTAGACAGGGCTTCGGTCAATCTGGGGACCTGACGTCTATTGATCACAGTTATATTCTGGCTCGTGTCTGGCTGGATCACCAAGGAGCTGGCCAGCTTTGCGAGGGCATCTGCCTCAGCATTCTATCCTCGATTGATATGCTCCACTTTAATGAAGTAGAATTTCGGCACCAGGCGCAGCGCCAGTTGGTGATAAGGGAGAAGTTTCTGCTTTCGCACATCGAACTCCCCTCCCACTTGTTTTACAACTAGCATGGAATCCCCGAACGCCTCAAGCATTCGAATCTCCATAGACAGAGCAATTTGTAGCCCGATAACTAAGGCTTCATACTCTAGTTCGTTGTTTGTGTAGGGCTTATTTATTGAGCAGTAGGTATATATGACTTCCCCCCCTGGGAGACTTCAAGACTATGCCTGCGTCGGCTCTGACTCTAGCTGATCCGGTTGTCGGAGTATCAATTCTGGATGCACCATCAAAATACAACTGCAACAGAGTGTGTTGCACTTGGTCTACCTCCAGGGTCTCATCTTCAGGGAGTTCTATCTCCAGCGGACAGTCTTCAGGTGTTGGGTGCGCAACAAAGAAATTTGCGATGGCCTGGCCTTTAACAGCTTTCTACGGTACATTGGAGATGTCAAATTCCATGAGAATTACCACCCATTTGCCTAAGCGGCCTTTGAGCACCAGTTGGGATAGGATATACTTCAGCGGATCCGCCTTGGATATCAGCCTTATCTCATGCGACAGCATATAGTGCCGGAGTTTTTTGACTGTGAAGACCAGTTCCAAGCAGACCTTCTCAATGAAAGTATATTTTTCTTCAGTTCTAACTAGTCTTCGACTGAGATAGTAGAGGTCTTGTTCTTTTCCTTCTTCATTATTCTAGGCCAGCATTGCCCCCAGAGAGTAGTAGGTGGCTGCTATATACAGAATCAGTGGCCGTCCTTTCCCCGACGCACCAAGCACTGGAGGAGTTTTCATGTAATCTTTCAGCTTGTCCAGAGCTGTCTGGCATTCTTCATCCCAGTAAAAGGGAATATCATTCATCATCAACTTGTGAAAGGGGTGGCACTGACTTGATAAGTTGGATATAAACCGCCGGATATAAGCCAGTCGGCCTTGAAGAGATCTAAGCTCGGAGATGTTCCTTGGCGGAGGCAACCGCTAATCTGCTTTGATCTTTGCGAGGTCTATTTCAATCCCTCAATATCTGAAGATAAAGCCCAAGAATTTGTCGCTTGACACTCCGAAGGCACACTTCATGGGATTCATTTTTAATTCATACTACTTGAGCCTCTGAAATATGACTCAGAGGTCCTGCAGATGGTCTTATTTTCTTCTGGTCTTGACTACTAAGTCGTCTATTTAGCACTCGACCTTGTGATAGAGCAGCTCATCAAAAATTATGGTCATTGCTCGCTGGTAGGTCGCACCAGCGTTCTCCAGACTGAACGGCATTCTTTTGTAGTGGTAGATGCCCTTGGGGGTTCGGAAGGCAGTATGGACCCGGTCATGCTCCGTGATCCATATTTGATTATAACCAGCTGATTCGTCCATGAATGACAAGGCTACGTGACCGGTCGTAGCATCAATCATAACCTCCGTTATCGGCACCGGAAAGTCATCCTTGGGACACGCCTTATTCAAATCTCGGAAGTCTACACATATCCGAATCTGCCCATTCTTCTTCTTCACAGGCACAATATTGGCCAGCCATGTGGTATATTGATTCTCTTCGACAAAACCCACATCAATGAGCTTGTCTACTTCATTGCATATTTGAGTGATGAGCACGGGTCTTATACACCGTGGCGACTACTTTACTGGCTCTGCTTCGGGATTTATGGCCAGCTCATGTTATGAAACTATGGGGCTAAGTCTTGGCATTTCCTTGTGACTCCAGGCGAAGCAGTCCTGGTACTCTTGCAAAAATTGGATGTATAGCTTCTGCTCTTCGGAAGATAGTTGAGCACTGAGGAAGGTTGGGATGGGATCATCCTCATTTCCCAAGTTGACTTCTATTAGCTCGTCAACCATGGCTTGGCCTCTGACTTCTATTTTGGGGGGAGCTGGCTGGAGGTCGATGAAGTCTGGGACATCATCCTCGAGTTCGAAAACTTCAACCTCTTCATTGTGTTGCCCCCGGACCCTGTTGGGAACCTCTAGTTCAGCTAGTGGTGGCTGTGTGCATTCTTCTGCTAGTGGGCCTTTTGCAGTTTCAGCTTCAGCTGGTGAGTTAGCAGTCTGGAGAGGCTGACATTTGTTCATTGTTGGCTCAGAGGGATGGTGTTCCGGCCTTACAATGGGTAGGGACAATTTTGTACTTATGTTGCTTTGAATCGCCGCATCTTTAGTGGAGGTGGCTTATTCTTTTCTGGCAGGTTTTTCCCGATCAGTCTCAGCAGAAGTTTCCTTGATCGGCCCAAGGGGTGCTAATGTCGTCGCCAAAGGAGGGATACAAGAGAAGGAAAGCATTGCTTCTTCGGTGTCTTTGACTTTGCTGCTGCTGGCCGTGTCAAATCTGGCTTGAAAAGCCGTCTCTTCAGCACCTGCAGGGAGCCATGGCTTCTGATTCGGGGTTTCTCAATTGAGCCGTCCCGGTATGTTCAGCTTTCGCCGGGTATTCATCATACGTTGCCCCCGGTGGATTGTCTTTTGTTGAGAAAAAAGTGGAGATGGTGTCCACTTCATAGTGCCCACTATAATAATATTCCTCAAGGGTGAAGCCCAGTCCCAGGTGTTGGGAGACACACCTTAATTCTTTGTCCAGGCTGGCAGGGTACCAGAGCCTTTTGAACGCTTCTTTCTCTTTGCGAGGCTGGCCAGAGGGAATGTGCTGATTCTGGAACATCTTAGCCACCCGATCTGTCGTGAATGTTAGCCCTTGAACAGGGACTAACAGATTCTCCAGGTTCTCGGGGAGGCGACAGTCGGTGTCCTCCTCTGCAACATGTTATTCAGCAGTATAAAATAGACTGGTGGGACCTTCAAGCTGGGCCACCTCTAGAATTTTGAAAGGCTCGACCGTGGAATGGTTGAGGCTAAATATTGGCTTGATAAGACCCTCAGGGACTTTGATATGGCCGTAATGTTTGTCAACCTTAGCCTCATTTCCTTCAGAGTAAATGGCAGGAGGTGCAGCTCTACCCACGTCCCCTATGATAGCAATGTGTGACACTACCCTGGGACTCACGTATCCTGGCAGTGGCGGTGGGAACCAGTCACCACCAGAGGTTCCTTTTATTGACTTGGCGAGAGCCTTTGTCTTGGAAGTCTTCTATTGTTGCTCCACATATAAGGGGGCATCCAGCAGCTGGCACTCAAACACCTCAAATAGGTGGAGGTCAGCTAATATTCTCTCCTCCTTTCCATCATGATTATATTTAATACACTGGTGCAACATAGATGGCACCACTAAGTTTTCATGTAGCCAAGGGCGGCCAAGCAATGCCTTGTACGAGGTGTTGGAGTTGATAACATGGAATCGAACCTTCGTAGTGAGGTCTGCCATGGTGAGGGTGAACTCTGCCACCCCGAGTGGGACCTCGCATTTCTGGTTGAAGTCGGCGATACGCATATCTCCGGCTTTATCAAGGTGGACATTGAAGTAGTACTTCTGGTATACCCTGTAGGGAAGTATGTTAACAGCTGCACTCGGGTCTATTAGAATTCTGTTCAGCTGCTGGCTATTTAGTTGCCCCCTCATATATAAGGGTCTGTTATGGCTGGTGGTAAGCAGGAACATATCTTCTTCAGTGAAGGCTACATTTGTCCCTGGTAGTGTTTTAGCCAAACAACTTTCATATTGAGCAGGCGTTTGTAGAGCAGTAATAATCGCCTGTCGGGTTTCATCACTCAGAGAGAGGATCTCCCAAACAGTGAACCTTGCCGAGAGCTTTTTCAATAGCTTCACTACTCGACTTCCGGCCCGAACATTGGATAGCTTCATTTCTTCAGCCCACCTAGGCTTGGAAGAGTCTTGTGCTGCAGTATCTGATGGACCCGCCTCATCAGATTCTGGGTCTAAACCCTGCCGCTGCATAGTATCTTCCTGCTACTCCTTGATGCCTGCTGTTGGGCTGGCCCTATCTTCATTCGGCATATGAGAAGGCTGATAAGGCCGTGGGGAGGTGCCCCCAGTTACAGAGCGGGTCTCTTGGTAGGGATGCTTGCCCTTGGCCATTTTCAAAAATTCGGTGAAGGAAGGTATACCACCCTTGCCTTTAGCTTGGTTATGTAGCCCAGGCGGGGAAGCGGTCTGAGTTCCCTCAGTCTCTGGGGAGGATGTTGTTGATTTGTATTGGTTCCTTTGCAAATGAATGTGTGATGTCAACCATGGAAGTATGAAAATGAACGATGTGCAATATGCAATCAACCTATGAACATGTGCAACATGAACCTAGGCAACCACCATGGAATATAAGCATGGGCATGCCATCTCTATCAGAAATAAACAGGGAAAAGAAAAACACACGCGGGAGCATGGCGCAAAGGGAATAAAGAAAGCACCCACCGTGGGTGTGGAGCAAGCAAGCAAAAGCAAGTAAAGAAGAAATATGATGAGAGAGAGAAGAGTAATGCCCAAACTAGAAAGATGTGATCGCCACCAAAGTATTAAACTAGCCAAAACTAGGATAAATACCTTGGAAATAGGTGGATGCAACACCCGCCCACGAGAGAAAGAAGTCTACACTTCGTCAAATAATGACGATCGAAGACAGGTGCGCCAGATGAAGATGACGGTCTTACGATAAACCGCTAGAGGACGTTAGCGCTCCAATACACAACCGCCAGAGAACCGCAGAACAGGAACTTTGGGACTTTGATCTGCACTTCTTCCAGTTGGCCAGAAGACTTGGGCCTCGTGCTATGGACCTGTAAAACCTGCAAAAACACGTAGAGACACAGAAAAACACCCAGATTAGCCCTTTGAAGAGTGTAGTAACTATAAGGCAAAAAAACTAGAAACATGCAATTGGAAAGGGAATACCTGGGAGGTTGGTTTTTTAACCTCTGTGGGGCGTTTCTAAAAGATGGGAGGATGTTTTAAAATGATGTAGAAGATGAAGAACGTGAGAGAAGAAGAGGGAAGATGCTTTGATGCTATGAGGGGAAATAAGAACTAAGAACACAAGAAAACACTAAAAAAAATCCTTGGAACTTGATACTCCCTGGACTTAGGAATCAGATGGACGTGGGAAGCAGTTCTCCTTGATTGGTTCTAGCTCCAGGATGCGGCAGCACTTCGACGCGAACTCTAGAAATCTCCTCCTCAAGCCATGAAGTCAAGGGTTCTATTTATAGACCCTAAAACTCTAGGTCCGAGTTGGAGAGATAATGACTCAAAATCAAGCCTAACATCAGATAATCTTTGAAGATAATACTCCCAAGAGTCCACAGAAACAAACGGGAGCTTCTAAGGATGAGTATCAAGGGAGAAATCATCAGATCAAACTCTTAATTCGGCCACAGTGTAGCAGAGAAAGAGCAGTCCTGCTAGAACTCTCTGTCTGAATTGACGGCCTTACGATAAACCGCAGCAAGCATTTGACGGCGAAAGAATGGACCGCCACCCAGTGTTATCCAACAAATGATAAGGCCAACGGGCAAAGTTTTTGAAATAAGGACTCTGCAAGAAGTTGGCTGTCCAAGGTTCATGCGCCCGAAGGCTCTGATGGTCCCACGATAAACCGCTACAGCACAACGGATAAGATGGAAGGAAAGACGTTTGCTCTGGACTCTGACATCATCTAACGGTCGAAGGGAGAAGCGCCACAATGCGTTTAACGTCCATACGATAAACCACCAGAGCTCAACGGATAAGACGGAAGGAAAGACGTTGGCTCTGGACTCTGACATCATCTAGCGGTTCATAGATAGACTGCCAACAACGTCTAACGGCCATTCAATAGACTGCCAGAGACAATGCAGGTCGACATAAAAAAAGATCGGGTCGGTGCAAGAGCGAAACCGGGTCGGTGCAATAGTGGATCAGGTCGGTGCACATGTGCAGAAAACGGTCAAAGAATAGACCGCCAACAATGTCTAACGGCCGTGTTATAGACCGCTAGGTGCTAGATTCCAACAAAACCATTGAAAACCCACTAAACATCAACCCACGGAAAATAAATAAGGAGCGGGACCCAATCAAGGAGAATGACCCATGAAATAAGCCCCAAAAATTGACTAAGATGGCCCAAAATTAGTGTATAACTCGGAGCATCATAAAGATATCTAAGAAGATGACCCAACTCATTGGTCATAAAATGGGTGTCAACAGATGTCCTGCAAGGTTGTTTACCCTTAGCCATCTCCTGAAATTTAGTGAAAGTGGGGAGACCAGCATGGTCCTCGTCTTGGTTGTATAACCCTGGTAGAGGAGGGATTTGAATTCCCCTAACCACTGGAGGGGGTATCTTTTAGGGTTGCTCCCCTCTGAAGATAATATTGTGGTTGACAGGCGGTTGACGCCCCCATTTTCGGCCTTACCGGGTTGCATGAGTAGCGGTTGCGGCTTCAGCCTGGCCCGCCTCAGTTGCGGGTGTAAAGCATATTTCTTCCTCATCTTCCCCACTGGGCAGGTTGAAGAGGGCAGACAGGGTATTTCAAGAGAGTACCGTCTTGCTTTTCTTCCTTTGCTTTTTCTTTGACGGCGTCTGCCCCCCAAACAGACTGTCATCTTTTTCCACTGCTTTGTTGGTCTCCTCTTTTTGCTCCAGTGAGAGCTGTTCCAGCTCTTGCCATGGGACATGGTCCCTTATTAGCAAGGGCTTCGATTCGGGCTGTTCATATTCTTCGAGCCCGTTTATGTAGTCTTGAAGCCGCCGAGCCTTGGGGCTGATTTCTTTGACCACCGGCAACGGAGTTTGTCTCCTCCGGTTGTGGGTGGGTATTTTGATTAGCGTAGGCGGGTTGGTCCAGATTAATGCTGGCGCTGGAGGGGTAGGCCGCAGTGTGATGCCGTGGATATGTGCCCCCGCCTTTAGGCGAGGTACAGCCTTCTTCTTGGTCTTTGCAGGGACCTGCTGCCATCCTTGTTATTCTTTTATCGGTGCCAGGAAGCATGCTTCATAAGCGTGCTGAGTGCTGGACTCTGCCACTTCTTCAGGCAGTACCTGGTATAGAGAAACCATGTTTGCTGCAGCCCTCCTCAGAGGCACTTCATGGGGTTGCGAAGGGTCAACTTTGTACTCCCCCAGTTCTATTTCTTCTTTTCTTATCATGCCTTCAATGACATCTTTGAATATATAGCAGTCTTCAAATAGATGCCCCAGCATCTAATGGTAAGGGCAAAATCATGGACTGTCTCTTCTTTTCAGGTCCTCCAGCCTTCTGGACTCAGGTAGGGTGACCTTGTTGTACTAGGTGACCCAGTCAAAGAGAACTTTGGTCTTCTCCTTTGGAAAAGAGTAGGCCTTTTTGATTTTATCCCTAAGTGAGGGACCATCCTTCTTTTCTTCTGTTATGTCGGGTTGAGGCTCAGTTGCCTTCTTGCCTTTATCTCTTTGCTGTTCAAACGCCGTGATGTCAAGGGTGTTTGCTTCCTTAGGCGCTAGGTGCCGATCTGCTGCCTTTGCCTTCTGTGTGGTGGCAGTGGGTGATGTAGGGGCGGGCCTTGCCATAAAAGCTTCAATTTCGGCCACCGCATTATTCAGTCGGTCAAACGACCGGATTTCCATACCAATAATCTTTTCCAGCACCTCCCTCCTGAGGTTTTGCTTGCAAATCTATACAGCGTCCTCCTAATGCGGGGGCAACTTGCATCTCATTCCGAGGTTTCTCCACCTCTTAATATATTCAAGGGCCGTTTCATCTGATCTTTGTTTTGTTGAGTAAAGTTCAGCCACCGTGACCTCCCTCTTGGTGACATGAAATCTTTCTCTGAATTTCTTCTGCATGTCCGGCCAGTCACTGATTGACCCGGTCGGAAGGCTGGAGTACCATTCAAATACGAGCCCCGTCAATGAGGACCCGAAAAATGTCAGCAGATATGACTCGTCTGTGGCTAGGTCACCCATGACGGTCATGTAGTATGCGATATGCTCTTTCGGGGACCCCTTCCCGTTGAACATATCGAACTTGGGCAGCTTGCTGATCCCTGGGGGGAGCCGCTTAGCTGCATGATGCGGCGGGTATGGTACCCGATAAGCATCAAACGTGACATAGTCACCTTCATTTCTCTCGGAGAGCTTTAATTCAATCACCCTCTCCACCACCAGCTTGTTTACAACGGTTGGATCG
Organism: Amorphophallus konjac; assembly: GCA_022559845.1. NCBI lineage: Eukaryota > Viridiplantae > Streptophyta > Magnoliopsida > Alismatales > Araceae > Amorphophallus > Amorphophallus konjac. The sequence continues at coordinate 218,227,982 of CM040118.1, forward strand.
ACTGGCTCGGGGTAGAAGTACGATGGCTGCAAGTACGGGGTGACCAGGGTGGTTGCTTGCGATAGAGGACGCAGCAATGGAGGTGCCTGGTGCATCTGAGGCAGTACCGGTGGCATCAGCGGCTGATGTGGGCGTTGTTGGGTGGCCACTTGGCTGTGCTCTACCGGCTGGGGTAGAGTGTTGTGACTCCTATGTGTTGATGGTGTTGACATGTAACTTTACTTCATATGGCAACATATTGTTTTGATTGATTGGCAACACTGTTTATGTTTTGATGAAATTACTTTTATCAGATTGTCTTGTGTTATATGCATTTTATCTTGTTTTCACACTGAACACACACTCAAAGTCTCAAAGTATATACATTGCTTCAGCAACGTAAGTCTGTACACTGTCCGTGTCTATTGCAGCATCCTAGCAAGTGTGTACATTGCCTGTCGATTGCAAAGTCCATACATCCACAGTGCATTGCATAGTCTACACATTGGTCGGTGGAAAGTCTATACATTCATTCACTGTAGCTTGCACGAGGTAAAGTCTGTACATTGGCCTCCATGCCTCAAGTCCATACATTGGACTGTTTGGCCAAGTCTGTACATCGCTATTGCCAAAGTCTGGACATTGGCATCTGTTCCTTCGTTGCGATTCAAAGTCTGCACATTGGGTTATTTACCTACGTTCAGCTTCAAAGTCTATACATCGATGCCTTTGCCTACGCTGCAGTTCAAAGTCTATACAGTTGACGTTTTCCATTGCTTCAAGTCTATACAGCCGTTCTTTTAGAAAGTTTATACATCGGTCTTCACCTCAAGTCTGTACAATCATTTGTGGACAAGTCTTCACATCGTGAAGTCTATACACTCAACTCCTTCACATCTTGCAAAGTCTGTAGATTGCATCCATCGGTCGTGCATTCAAGTCTTTCACAAGTCTGTACATCAGATGCGCATGCTCGCCTGTCCCTCCGGATGCTCTCCTGGGATCGAGTATGCTCTCTAGTGACTGTTAATGCTCCGATTGGCCAGCGTCTCTCTTGATCAAGTCTATACACTCATTCACTGTTCATGCATTCACAGTGAAGTCTGTACATCCATTTGGCTATGCATCACTATTCACCAAGTCTATACATTGGTAGAGTCTGTACATCAGACGTGCATGCTCGCCTGTCCCCCCGGATGCTCTCCTAGGACCGAGTATGCCCTCCAGTGACTGTTAATGCTTCCCTAACTTTGAGGATGCTCCCCTGGAGCAGCGATTGCTCCCCAGAGACAGCATGTGCTCCACATGCTCCCCTGATGCTGGTGATGCTGTCCAGAGGCCATAGATGCTCCCCTGAGACTTCATATGCTACCGTGCGAGAACGCACTAGTCTCTGGGTGCTCTGCTCGTGAAGCTTAAGGAGGGCACGTGATCCGAGGCTGGAAGGCCTGACCAGATGATGACACATGGACTGACAGCCTACTGGATGCTGCCACGTGGTCCGAATTCTTAGGGCGGGAAATGTGGAAACCACACCCGCCCTGGCTGCTGCTGCTGCTGCTGCTGCTGCTGCTGCTATATATATGAGCCTTCTTCCACAGAAGAAGACTGATCGAAGTTGGCGAAGTCTACGCATCCAGTCTGAAGCAGCAGCCACCGAGATCCACTGTGAGGGGAAGAAAAGCAGAGAAGAAGAAAAAGAGAGATGAGTTGAGAGAGTTATTGTGAGAGCTTGTGAATCAGTCTCGTGGTCCAGTTACCAGAGCTGATATTGCTCAACTTTGAGCTACAGTCGCTTTGGTTTTCTTCCATTCGATTGTGTGTTTTGTTTGTTTTCAGTCTTGCTATTTTCCATTTGAAAACTCTTGTTCTATCAAGCTGTTAGTCAGCGGTTTCAAGCTGTGAGGCAGCTGGTTGCAGAGGTGTTACCTCTGGTCGGCTAAGCTGTAGTGCCCAGCAGAGCAAGCTGTGAAGCTCAACTGTTGCAGAGGATGTTCCTCTGGTCGGGATAAGCTGTAAGCCCCAGCCGTTGTTGGCAAGCTGTAGAGCCCAGCTGATTGAAGCTGTGTATCAGCAGTAATCCACATTCGAGTTGAATGTGGGGTGGACGTAGGTCGGATTGACCGAACCACCTAAAAGCCTTGTGCCTCTCGTGTGTTTGATTGCTTGTTCAGCAGATCTCGTGTGTTTCATTCGGTGCATTGGCTGTGTTCGTTTAGTGTTGTTCTAATTCCGCATTTGATTCTAGGCCTAATTTTTAAAATAGCCAGTTGATATATTCACCCCCCCCTCTAGATCCACATCCTGTGGTGATAGAGCCTTCCATCTAACTTCAACATTTGGTATCAGAGCTAGACTCTTCTACAGGGACTTACCGCCCGAAGAGGATAAGCAGAGATGGACGGAAGAGGGATGATAGCTGAAGGACACTCCACATCCAAGCCCCCGTACTTCGATGTAACCAACTACGCATACTGGAAGCACCGTATACAGGTATTCTTGAGGGCTAAAGATTATGAAGTTTGGAAGGTGGTTAGCAAGGGACCTTTCGAGCTGTCCCCAAATGAAGATGTATGGACCAAGGAGGAAATTAGAAGGTCCACGCTCAACTGGAGTGCAGTCAATGCAATCCAGTGCTCTCTGCATCCCACCGAGTTCTCACGAATATCTGCCTGCTCCTCAGCGAAGGAAATGTGGGATGCACTTGAAGTCATCTATGAGGGGACTTCACAAGTCAGAGAGACTAAGACTAATCTACAGGTTTCAGAATACGAAGCTTTTAAGATGAAGCCTAATGAGACGATCAAAGAAATGTATGCTCGGCTGACTATTATCACAAATGGTCTCAGAGGCTTCGGGAAAAAGTATTCCGAGTATGATGTAGTCAGGAAGATCTTGCGATCCTTGACTCCAATTTGGCACACCAAGGCCACAGTTATGGAAGAGACAAGAGATCTGCACAATACTAAGGTAGAGGAGCTGATCGGATCTCTAATGGCTTATGAGATGAATATGCCGAAGATAGAGGAGGCTGACAGAAAAAGGAAGCCTATAGCTCTGAAGGCTGGTGCTAGCAGATCCAGTCGATCCAGCCCCAACGGATCATCAACTGAAGAGAGCTTGTCTGAAGAAGAATTGGCAAATGCTGATATTGCCATGATTACTAGGGAATTCCAGAGATTTCTCAAGAAAGAAGGAAGAAGATTCAGCCGAAGAAATCCCAACAGTGGCCACCGAGACACAAGGTATAAATCAAACCCTATAAAGAAAGCTGAAACTAATGTTTACTATCAATGCAGGAAGGCGGGTCACTTTAAAGTTGAATGTCCGACAAATCAGAACCTCAAGGATAAGTCCAAGAAGAAGAACACAAAAGGGAAAGCTATGGTGAGTACCTGGAGTGATGAGGACGAGGGATCTTTGAGCGTCACTTAGGACAGTGAAGTTGAAACTGAGAAGCCAATCTGTCTCATGGCAACCAGCTCAGAAGATAGAGAGGAAGAATCTGATGAGGTATCCTCTCGCTATGAAAATTTTACTATTACTGATTGGATGGTTGCTTATGATGAACTTACTGATAGAGTAGATGAGGTCAGAAAAGAAAATAGGCATCTACGAAGAAAAATTAAAATCATGCAAAATGATACTTCATTGTCTGATAAAATTGCCTGCTTAGAAACTAAGAACAGTAAGCTGAAACTCACATGTTCTGAATTTGAAGAAATCAATAAAGAACTGAAAATTTCTAAGGAAGAAAATGTGAGATTAGACAATGAAATTGATGCATGGAAACTGAAAATTCAGAATTATGAAAATGAGATAAAAATTGTTTCTGAAAAATATGAAGATGTCCTCAATGTGAATAATGAGTTAAAAAAATCTATTGATGAAGTTCAGAAAGATAATGAGGATAAGCTAAAAACAATTGAGAAAATGACCCAAGGATCTGAAAATTTAGATGCATTATTGGGGTCAAAGGTAAATTTCAGAAGAGAGGGCCTAGGATTCAACTCTAGTGCAACTAAAAGCTTTGGAATGAAAACTATTTCCGCTGTTGCACAAAAGGAGAAAGGACCTCTGATCAACATGAATTCTAATAATGCTGTAAAGATAAATTTGAATCTAAAAAGGCTAAATGCAGAGGAGAAGGGCAAACAGAAAGTAGGTGAGCCTAGTAGAATTGGGACTTCCAAACTTAGCTCTAGTGCTCAACCCAAGGTTAGGGGTCAGCCTACTCAGGTAAACAAACCCCATGTCAATATCAAAAAGTCTTCACCACCTTCATCACAGAAAAGGACCCAACCAAAACCTATGAATAGGTCAGCAGGGTCAAGGGTGCAGGGAAGACAAAATATTTTCAGAAGTCAGCCCAACAAATTCAATCCACCTAGAGTTCAGTCCTACTACCCCACACAACCAATCTATCCTAATGGGTGTGGGTTGACTAGAACTCAAGGGATGCATACAGGGTATGTTTATCAACCTATACACTTTTTCAGACCCTATGTCAGAAATTGGGAAAATGGGTATAATAGTCGGATGCCTATGAATTACCAACATTTCCACAGCCAGCCAAGGAACTACTATGGCCAAAACTTTATGAATGCAACCTGGCCGAAGCATTGGCACAATAACAACAATTCTGTGAATAACTCTGTTGGTGCAAATAAGAAGAAAGTCAACAAGAAAAAGCAAAACAAAAAGAAATATGGAAAATCCACTGAACAGAACTACTTCAAACAAATGTGGATTCCCAAAACCATGCTTTCCTTCTTTACTTGCACTTCATCTGCATTGGAGCCCAATCAGACTTGGGTTCCAAACTCTTTGCCCTAATTGTGTGTGCAGGTATGCCTGGCAGCCAAGAGCAACTTGTGGTACTTGGACAGTGGCTACTCCAGGCATATGACAGGAGATAAGGCCAAGTTTTACATGCTAACTGAAAAGCTAGGAGGCCTTGTCACCTTTGGAAGCAACACAAAGGGTAGGATCATTGGATTAGGTAAGGTAGGTAAGTGTTCTACCTGCTGCATTGATGATGTTATGCTGGTTGAAGGGTTAGCTTACAATTTACTTAGTATCAGCCAGCTGTGTGATAAGGGTCATAAGGTTTTATTTGATTCTCAAAGCTGCAAGGTTTTTGAACCTGATTTAGAAATTGTAAAATTCTCTGGAAAAAGAATAAATAACACATACATGATAGATCTAGATAATATTCAGCATTCTAACCTATGTCTTACTGCCAATAGAGAAGATTTAGCATTTTTATGGCATCGTAGGTTAGGCCATGCTAGTTATGCCATTTTGCATAAACTAAACAAGTATAGCATGGTTAGAGGACTTCCTGATGTTTCCTTTAAGAAAGAAAATAAAATATGTGATGCATGCACTCAATCAAAGATAACTAGAAAGTCATTTAAGTCTAGAACTGAAAATCTGTCTTCCAAACCATATGAGCTGATACACATGGACCTTTTTGGGCCAACCAGATCTGTCAGCTTATCAGGGAGGAGGTATGGGTTTGTTATGGTAGATGACTTTTCCAGGTATACTTGGGTTTATTTCTTATCTAATAAGAGTGATGCATTCTCAGAATTTCAGGAGTTCTGTATAAGAATAAATCAGAAAATTGAAAATATTTTGACTGATCATGGAGGTGAGTTTGAAAACTCACACTTTGAAGAATTTTGCAAGTCAAGTGGGATTCATCATATGTTCTCCTCACCCAGAACACCTGAGCAGAATGGTGTTGTCGAAAGGAGGAACAGAACTCTAGTAAAAATGGGCCGAACTCCCTTAGTTGAAGGTCAACTGCCAAGAAAATTCTGGGCTGAAGCAGTCAACACAGCCTGTTATGTAATTAACAGGGCAATGGTAAGACCTTCCACCCAGAAAACCCCTTATGAGATTTTGAGAGGTAAGAAACCTTCAATCGCCCACTTCAAGGTCTTTGGTTGTAAATGTTTTATACATATAAATGACAAGAGGGACCTTGATAAATTTGAGCCAAAAGGTGAACCAGGAATCTTCCTCGGTTATTCTGAAAACACCCGGGCTTATAGAGTGTTCAATTTAAACTCAAAAATTGTTGAAGAATCTCCACACATTATCTTTGATGAAACCTTGATGGAAACCAACCATGGTTATTGCAGGAACAAAGATGGGAACATTTTGAAAGATGAAAACTCTGCAGACCAGTCTGATGGTGAGGAAGATAAAGAAGAGCAAAACGAAGAAGAACCTGAAGTTCAGGGGGAGGTAAGTGAAATTCTTGAAACTCATATTGTTAATATTAGATATCTTAAAGATCTCCCTGTGAATAATGTCATTGGCAATCTGAATGATCCCCCTAGAACTAGAGGTCACTTTAGAATTCAGGATGAATTAAATGCATATGCTCTTGTCTCTCAAATTGAACCCAAGTCCATTGACTGTGCCCTCAAGGATATGCATTGGATTAATGCCATGCATGAGGAGCTTAATCAGTTCGACAGGAACAAGGTGTGGCACTTGGTCCCAGCTCCTGATCATGGAACAATCATAGGGACTAGGTGGGTTTTCAGGAATAAATCTGATGAATCAGGGAATATTATTAAAAATAAAGCCAGACTTGTTGCTCAGGGGTACAACCAGGAGTTTGGTATTGACTTTAAAGAGTCATTTGCCCCTGTAGCCAGATTAGAAGCTGTTAGAATATTATTAGCTTATGCATGTTCACTAGGTATAATCCTCCAGCAGATGGATGTAAAATCTGCATTCTTGAATGGGAAAATTAATGAGGATGTCTATGTTAGACAGCCCCCTGGGTTTGAATGTCTAGATTTCCCTAATCATGTTTACAAATTAAATAAAGCTCTCTATGGTCTTAAGCAAGCTCCCAGAGCTTGGTACGACAGGTTGAGCAAGTTCCTCACTGATCAAAATTTCACTAGAGGAGTAGTTGATCAGACTTTGTTTACAAAGGTGAGTCATTCTGAAATTCTTATTGTACAGATTTATGTGGATGATATCATTTTTGGGTCAACTAACCCCAAACTGTGTGAGGAATTTTCTGAAACAATGACTAATGAGTTTGAAATGAGCTCAATGGGTGAGCTCAAATTATTTCTTGGACTGCAGGTTACACAAACAAAGGATGGAATGTTTATCACTCAGTCCAAGTACACAAGGGATCTACTCAAGAAATACAAGATGGATAACCTTAAAGAGATAGCTTCTCCAATGGGTACCTCTACAAGCTTGGATGAAGATACTAAAGGTAACCCATTTGACCAGAAGTTATACAGAGGTATGATCGGATCCCTTCTCTACTTAACAGCATCTAGGCCTGATATTCAATTCGCTGTAGGATTGTATGCTAGGTTTCAGGCCAGTCCTAAAGAAAATCATTTTAAAGCAGTGAAAAGGATTTTCGGATATCTGCTAGGCACCCAAGAGCTAGGATTATGGTATCCTGCTAGGTGTGAGTTAGAGCTTCTTGCTTACACTAATGCTGATTATGCTGGGTGTCGAGTAGATAGAAAAAGCACTAGTGGCTACTGTCAATTCCTTGGTGGCTGTCTAGTATCTTGGGCATCTAAGAAGCAACACACTATAGCATTATCTACAGCTGAAGCTGAATATGTTGCAGCAGGTAATTGTGCTGCCCAAGTACTTTGGATTAAGCACCAACTAGATGATTATCAGATAAAACTAGAATGTATTCCAATTCTATGTGATAATACTAGTGCCATATGCCTTGCTAAAAATCCTGTTCATCACTCTAGAACTAAGCACATAGAAATAAAACATCATTTTCTAAGAGATGCTGTGAACAAAAAGGAAATTGAACTGGACTTCATTGAAACAGACAAACAAGTTGCTGATATCTTTACTAAGCCACTTGGAAATGAAAATTTTAAATTTTTTAGAAGAGAACTTGGCTTGTGTAAATTTCAGCATAATGAATGAACTCTTTGTTGACTTGAAAAAAACTTTTGAGCTGCTTTGAATAAACTTCTGATTTGGACTTGCTGTTGATAGATTGAATAAATATTGTGCAACAGACTCATGATAATGCATGACTCTCATAATTTTTTTTTTTTTACACTCATGATCATCATTGCATATATATGTCTAGATGCATGATATGTCCATATTTCTGCATGGGTCATACTGCACGATAAGATAGTCTGAGTAAGCATGAACTTCAAAAATCATCTGATCTGTCATCTTTTGCAAAAATTGCATGCATATAGACGGGGGGAGTCTTGTCAGAATTTCAAGGTGAACTGCTGCGTCTATTCAATCCTTGACTCTGAATGATTAAGTCTGACAGTATGGCAATCTTCTAGTCAGTTCTAATATTAAGCAATAGAAAACAGATTTCTTCCTTCATAAGAACTTTAATTGCTTAAAGACTGACTTAATGGTTTAAAATTTATAATCTTTAGAGTTGAAAGACTACAATCAGTAAATAAGGATGCGGACAATTGATAAAGCTCTCAACCTTATCTTATTTCATGTCAGACAAAGCGAATTATATCTGAAATCTGAAAACTCATCTGAAATCATGTTGGAAAAGCTAAGTTTGTGTATTATCCTTAAACAAGTCATTCTGAAACAAATAAAGGGCAGCTAAGAAAGATATTGAAAAATATTGAAAATTATTTAAAAAATAGCATTGACAGAGCAATGACTGGTAAATCACTGAGAAACTGAGTGATCTATCAAAGAAGTGGACACCACTCACGTCATGAGGTGTATCAGCTATCTCTGTATAAAATGATCAAAACAGTAGGTTGTTTTCACTGAGTACCTGGGGGTAACTGGCGTCTAATAAACATGTACCCTCACACAAAAATGTGTCAATTAATTCTATTGAGTTTGATCATAGGCAAAATGGTCCATCATGTTGAGTATCTAGGGGTATTGGCGTCTGATAAACGTATACCCTTACGCAAAAAGACTTTTGGTACCTGAATGCCCTAAATGAAATAATATTGAAAATGTTGTTCCTTCAAAGAAATTTCATGGATGTCAATTGTTTAATTTCAATATATGACCTGGTTTCTCTTAACACATTTTACTGAGCCTATGCAGGTAAGATATTCTGAAACTGACTCTCTCATGAAAATATGACTCTGGTTTATTGTTTTATCATGCACATCTACCTTATCCAATGACTGTAGTGCATGAACTCTCATTTTTATAACCGTTAAGCCAGAATTTCAATTTCTAAGTCGTTTCTCAGTTCATATGACTGAAGGTTCTGTGCTTTAGTTGCTTAATTTCTGAACTACTTGCTAAGAATGCCAGTCAGCTGAACCTTCTTTTTCCTTCCCTTGCACTCACTTTCCCTCCTATTTGTTGATGGCAAAGGGGGAGAATATTGAGAATTCTGCATTCAGAGGGAGTGTATGCATCTGCATCATGGTATGGCAAAGGGGGGAAATTTTGTTAGCAGGGAGTTGCTTACATTTTGTAGCATGCAGCATGTCATTCATAGCATCTACATGCATTTGCACAACAATCTGAATAACAAATCATGTCCTTCATCAAAAATACATATGTATGACAGGATGTTGCTACTCTATATGATAGGGGGTTGCCATCATCAAAAAGGGGGAGATTGTTGTGACTCCTATGTGTTGATGGTGTTGACATGTAACTTTACTTCATATGGCAACATATTATTTTGATTGATTGGCAACACTGTTTATGTTTTGATGAAATTACTTTTATCAGATTGTCTTGTGTTATATGCATTTTATCTTATTTTCACACTGAACACACACTCAAAGTCTCAAAGTATATACATTGCTTCAGCAACGTAAGTCTGTACACTGTCCGTGTCTATTGCAGCATCCTAGCAAGTGTGTACGTTGCCTGTCGATTGCAAAGTCCATACATCCACAGTGCATTGCATAGTCTACACATTGGTTGGTGGAAAGTCTATACATTCATTCACTGTAGCTTGCACGAGGTAAAGTCTGTACATTGGCCTCCATGCCTCAAGTCCATACATTGGACTGTTTGGCCAAGTCTGTACATCGCTGTTGCCAAAGTCTGGACATTGGCATCTGTTCCTTCGTTGCGATTCAAAGTCTGCACATTGGGTTATTTACCTACGTTCAGCTTCAAAGTATATACATCGATGCCTTTGCCTACGCTGCAGTTCAAAGTCTATACAGTTGATGTTTTCCATTGCTTCAAGTCTATACAACCGTTCTTTTAGAAAGTTTATACATCGGTCTTCACCTCAAGTCTGTACAATCATTTGTGGACAAGTCTTCACATCGTGAAGTCTATACACTCAACTCCTTCACATCTTGCAAAGTCTGTACATTGCATCCATCGGTCGTGCATTCAAGTCTTTCACTAGTCTGTACATCAGACGCGTATGCTCGCCTGTCCCTCCGGATGCTCTCCTGGGACCGAGTATGCTCTCTAGTGACTGTTAATGCTCCGATTGGCCAGCGTCTCTCTTGATCAAGTCTATACACTCATTCACTATTCATGCATTCACAGTGAAGTATGTACATCCGTTTTGCTATGCATCACTATCCACCAAGTCTATACATTGGTAGAGTCTATACATCAGACGTGCATGCTCGCTTGTCCCCCCGGATGCTCTCCTGGGACCGAGTATGCCCTCCAGTGACTGCTAATGCTTCTCTAACTTTGAGGATGCTCCCCTGGAGCAGTGATCGCTCCCCAGAGATAGCATGTGCTCCACATGCTCCCCTGACGCTGGTGATGCTGTCCAGAGGCCATAGATGCTCCCCTGAGACTTCATATGCTCCCGTGCGAGAACGCACTAGTCTCTGGGTGCTCTGCTCGTGAAGCTTAAGGAGGGCACGTGATCCGAGGCTGGAAGACCTGACCAGATGATGACACATGGACTGACAGCCTGCTGGATGTTGCCACGTGGTCTGAATTCTTAGAGCGAGAAATGTGGAAACCACACCCACCCTGGGTGCTAGTGCTGCTGCTGCTGCTGCTATATATATGAGCCTTCTTCCACAGAAGAAGAATGATCAAAGTTGGCGACGTCTACGCATCCAGTCTGAAGCAGCAGCCACCGAGATCCACTGTGAGAGGAAGAAAAGCAGAGAAGAAGAAAAAGAGAGATGAGTTGAGAGAGTTATTGTGAGAGCTTGTGATCAGTCTCGTGGTCCAGTTACCAGAGCTGATATTGCTCAACTTTGAGCTACAATCACTTTGGTTTTCTTCCATTCGATTGTGTGTTTTGTTTGTTTTCAGTCTTGCTATTTTCTCTTTGAAAACTCTTGTTCTATCAAGCTGTTAGTCAGCGGTTTCAAGCTGTGAGGCAGCGGGTTGCAGAGGTGTTACCTCTGGTCGGCTAAGCTGTAGTGCCCAGCAGAGCAAGCTGTGAAGCTCAGCTGTTGCAGAGGGTGTTCCTCTGGTGGGGATAAGCTGTAAGCCCCAGCCGTTGTTGGCAAGATGTAGAGCCCAGCTGATTGAAGCTGTGTATCAGCAGTAATCCACATTCAAGTTGAATGTGGGGTGGACGTAGGTCGGATTGACCGAACCACCTAAAAGCCTTGTGCCTCTCGTGTGTTTGATTGCTTGTTTAGCAGATCTCGTGTGTTTCATTCGGTGCATTGGCTGTGTTCGTTTAGTGTTCTTCTAATCCCGCATTTGATTCTAGGCCTAATTTTTAAAATAGCCAGTTGATCTATTCACCCCCCCTCTAGATCCACATCCTGTGGTGATAGAGCCTTCCATCTAACTTCAACATAGAGTATATAGTGGTGAAAATTCACATGGGTTGACAACTCCTTGCGACGATTCACCCTGCATCTCGGGTTGTATGGAGGCCGAGGTTTGCTCTATCCTCTCATGCAGCTGTTTCTTCAGAAGTTCTATCTCCTGCCGGTATTGTTGTAATAGCATCAACACTGATGGGTCCATAGCTGCTGTGCTAGGGATGGCTTCCACTGCTTCCCCTGAAGCGACTTCAGGCGAGGTGTTCAGTAGAACTTTCTCTTCTTTGGCTGTCACTACATTTGCAGTCAGGATAGTGACTTCTTCGAACGGTATTTACTTTCCTTTTGCCGCTTTCAACATTTCCCGAGCGGCTTCAGTTCTCCTGGTGTTCGGCCTTGGCCTCTCGACTAATCGGACCAATTCTTGGGGATCCTTAGGCAGACACCCGTATCTGCTGGCCACCCCGGCCATATTGCAAGTGAAGACTCGCATTTCTATTCTTTGTTTGTAGACCCTCCTTCTTGTATGATCGGGGAAGGTTAGTCTGTCAAATACAGAAATTCTTCTTCTCTCCTCCTGCTGGGGAGGGGCTTCATCATCCTCGTAATCTAGGCCATCTTCATATCTGTTGTCATCAATAGATGACGTTGTTCTTCTTTCTTCTTCATCTTCGACCACTGTTGGCAAGCAGTCTTCTTCTCCGGCTGTAGTTGCTTGGAGCAGTCGTTGTTGGCCCAATGAGGGTTTGCCTAGACCCCTAAAGTAGCTCTTGACTATATTGGTCATCTCTTTTTGACCCCATCCTTGGTGGAGGATCGGGGACAATTGTCGACCTCCTACCGGAGGGATGTAAGCTAGTCGGGCTCTCCCAGCAAGTTGGTCGAATCTTCTCCTTACGGTTGGGATGTCAGCTTGTTTGGCACAGGCCCCGGGCGTAGCACAGCGTGAAGGGTCCATGACCGTCTCTTCTCTTTTTGGGGCCAAGCCCTTCTCATTCCTCCTTTCCGCTTCAGCAAGCTTAGAGTAGTGGCGAACAGGTGCATTTTGACGGGCAGGTTGGGTCTTCTTAGGGATCCATTCTTGCTTGAATATGTTCGGCCTTGTGGCCAGCTTCCTTCGGCCTTGTCAGCCGGCTTCTTCTTTCTCAGCCCTTCTTCCGGAGAGGGCCTGGAAGGAATTGCTGGTCGGCACAGTAGGGACCACCTGAGCTGGGATCACTTGGGCATCACGTCCGTCCAGAAAGAAGCGGACACCACCAATTAGAATGGATTTTCCGGTTGCCGACAGCAGTCCGGTGATGGGAACAGCAACTTTTCTTCGAGAGTTCCCCTGGTGGCAACCTTCGGGCTTGTTGTGGTCGGCGGGGCAAGCCCCGTGAGCTACATGGTGCATGATGCAACTTCCTAGTTGGATTCGGCCTGCTGGCAGGCCTCTGTAGCTTCGGGTATCGACAACCTGGGGCTTCCTTTGATGTTTTCTTTGGCCATCTCCGGAGCCTCGATCTTCAGTACGGCGGTGAAGGCCACTCCCAAGAAATTAGGGAAGCCGACCACCGGCGGGAAGGTGCTGAAAATAGTTGGTACCGCCACGTACCCATGATCAGCATGGTTAGCTATGATTGCTGGATCGAAAGTCACTGCAGTGAGTCCAACAGCCATCATTGGTTCCCTGTATTCACAGAAACAAGCAAACGATCAGCATTCTTTTGGAGGGCCCCGGGTCCCATTTATCTTGGCAAAGAGATGAAGGGAGACTGGGTCCCACCGAGTGCACCGGCTTGTGGGGATATGATTTAATTTAATAATATTATTGATTTATTTGGTTTGTTTATTAGGGGTTTTATTATTATTATTATTATTTTTTAGCGTAGGGCGTGCCAGTCACTAGGTGAAAGATTGATTGGGCTCTCAATCTGACTCAGTCAGACGAAAGTGAAGTCCGTGTCGGGACCGGCAGTCCGTCATACCATAAAGGCTATGACGTTAATTACATCCTCCAAAAAGGATGGAAACCCTTGATCAATTGCCAAGATAATGAACCACGGGGGCTGAGTAAATATAGACATAAGTATGAGCAAATTAATAGAATAGCATCGGCTAATCCAGGAATTGAACATAAGCTTAAACATGCATTTCGATCACATTTGTTATCCCGAACCCTTGATATATGGCGGAGGATGTAGGTCCGAAGACCACCATCTCGCTTAGTGAGAGCCTCCACTCAGACCTGATCTGTCCTTCAACAAATCACCATTTGATGTACCGAGGTTTGGAATAATAATAACATGCAACCATAGCAAGCAGGCATTCATATGTACATAGACACATGGCAAAAGCAAAACTCAAGGCAATTATCTAGTGAGAGTCAGTAATGATTTATATATCTTATTATTATTAATTAATTATGGTGCATCCATGAGTCAGGCATGATGGAGAGATGGGGGAGCGAAAGGATTGATAGAAGTATGAGTGAGGAGTTAAAACGGCGCAAAGGAGTGGTTGAATTCTAATCCGACGCGAAGGGGCATTGATGTATGCTAATCTGGCGCGAGGAAGTGTAGGGGGAAAGGTTTCAAACGGCACGGGGGAGCGTAGGAATAGGTTTAAAAATGGTACGGGGTGCCAAAAAGTTCAAACGGCACGGGGGGTGACGGGCACGCCGAATCAGGCCGCGCCGGGTGGATATGTTTAGGAATTTTGTTGTTTTAAGTGTAGGGCTAATTCGGCACGGGGGGGGGGTATGGACACCGGAATACGGCACGCCGGTTTAGAGGTTTGCCATTTTTCTGCGGATTCTATGGGTTTTAAACCCATTTAAGTCATGTTGGAACTTAGTTCATTTATCAGTTGTTCCACTGATAATAAGTGTTGTTTATTGAGTGAATTCATGTTCTAATTCCCCTGCAAGCATGATGGATCAAGACTTGTGCGAGGTTCATACTCAAGCATAGTCTATTCTGAGTCCAAAGTGCATCCACAGTCTCCATGATTTGGGTTTCAGAAAATTTTAGTTAAATTGAGCAAACAAAATTTGGGCAGCATCTCCCCATACCCAGAGGATTACGGGGGAGAAGTGGAGGCATACCCACAGAACTGGGGTAAGCTCCTGAATGCCGGGAGGCCAAAACGGTGACCGGTGGACGCTAGTGGATGGAAAACCCCGAGGGCTAGCCTACGAGGGGCATCAACATTCTGTGAGTCTGCAATTATTCAACGGGACGGCCTGAAAGGGAGGAGACCCCGAGGGCTAGCCTTCAAGAGGTTCTGTGACCCACGGCCACCACCATTCCCCAGAGGAATGTGGATTTAGTGTTGGATCAAGAGATCCATTGATGTTCACCCTTGTTGGCCCAGAATAGATGGCAGACAAGAAGGGGGGTTGAATTGTCCACGAATCGAGATGGTCGATTTTAAAAATAACTAAATTAATTGCAGTGGAAATCAAATTAACTACGTTAATTAATCTAAACTGAAGTGAGATATAATTGTTCTCTCAATCTTTTCGATCTCACACAGACTACCAATCCAACAAACGATGAATGATTACTAATAACAGATAGTAGAGCTAGCGAAGTGCGATGGTGCAGTGAATAAAAATTTATAAAACAGCCTGTGACCAGGGATAGAAGAAATAGACAATCGCACATGCACACCACATGCAAGACAGAGATTTTTAAGTGGTTCGGGACCACGACGGGCTCCCTACATCCACCCCTCACCAAAACTCGGTGAGGCTTCACTAACACGCTACGGAATGTAGCAATCACGGGGACGAGCCCCAACACCACACACGCTGCTTCCGCAACATTCCACACACATGGGGCTTGGCCCCAAAACGTTGCCACCGCAGCACACCACACACACTTGGGGAACTCACCCCGCACTAAATCCTCACACGGAGACGCAGCTCCGTACACCACACACAGAAATATTCTGATTCATAAAAATACATAGATTATCAATATATGCTCACAGCAGGATGTAGATCAAGAAAACTATCACAAGCAAATGGGTAAAAGATGTGGAATGTTTCCCCCTTGTTCTTGAATGGCCATTTAGATGTTTTCCTTGAAGCACTGGTCAGAGAGAGAGTAGAATCCGCAGATGGATGGAGTAGCCGGTCCACCTTCGTGAAGAATCGACCTTGACTGCAGCTAGAACATGATAAGCCTTCAGATCCAAGCTCCAAATCCACCTGCAAACATCAAAAACTGATAATCACTCAAAGCCCTCTCCTCTCCACCTTATGGCTGCCCTCTCCCTTATTTCCTCTGCAAGAAGATAGAACATATTAGCTCATTCATTATTTTTCGATGTGAAAATCGCAAGGGATATATATGGCAGAAAAAGAGATGAACAAATGACAAGAAAGCCCATGTAAAAGCCACCCAAAACCCCTCTAGATAAAGTATAGGAACCCTAAGGGTAAAGGTGTAAAAGAGAAAGGCAAATGGATCTAGAAAAGTGGAGATTGAAACAAAAACGGTAGACCCGATTCGGACCACCCAGGACAAGTGTCGACTCTCAGAGTCGACACTTGTTCGCGGGTGTTCTGCCAACAAACAAAAGAACTAGAACCTAGCCGAAAGTATCGACTCATTGAGTCGACACTTTTTGGCAAGTATTCTATGTTTGCCAAAATCCATACCCAGGCCTGCAGGTGTTGACTCTCAGAGTCGACACTTGCAGCACTTGCAGCCTGCTGCGCCCAGGCAGTAGGCTGGCCTACAAGTGTCGACTCTGAGAGTCGACATTTACAGTACCAGAACCAAAAAATCCCTTTAAGCAATGAAATTAACCCCAAAAGCATGAGAGAAGGATCAATCCCAATCTAGGCATATAGAAATTCATTCAATCATAAATTCTTACCATGATTTCAAGGATTTGTGGGCTTTAAAGAACCTATAATATTTTGAAACTCAATATCATGTCAATCCACATAAAGAACTAACTTTAATGAAATTGATAAGTACATAAGTCTTGCATTATGTCCTTCACATAAATCTTCCAGCCTGCACTGAGAACCTTGAAACACTGCCATATATAAATTTGATACTCACCCTTTCAACCTACTATAAGAACCCATGTGATACTTCACCTATGAGAATAAAACAAGGTCTTTCAATTCATTCACTCCACAAGCTCACATGTCAAATATAGATACATTAACACCGGATTTGAGTTTCAACAGATCATACCAAATATTGATTCAGTCCTAAGCATGGAAAACCCATTTCCAAATTAATTCAATCAAATCACACATGAAATGCAAATTTAATCCAACTCAATGAAAGAAGGTATAGACATATTTTTCACCGGAATCCAATAAATGATAATATGAATGGACTAAGCACTTGCAAGCCTACAGCAACACTCAAATATACAATGCATGTCTAACCAAATAAAGTATATGCATGGAATGCAGTAAAGACATTTGACAACCATAGACTATAAGCATGAGACCTCATTCATGATTCACAGAACTAAGAAATGTAACTATGAAAAACCATGTTTGACTTGGCTTGGTCAAGGCGAGATGAGGTCGACACCAAGCCATGGTGAGGTCAACACCACAGAACAGTATTATCCACCAAGCATTTCAACCTTGCAAAGCAAGATATCAACATATGAGCTCATTTGCCACAACACGTGTACACACGAATGTCACCCTACACACACGCAACGCATACAATATTTTGTTATCATCAAAACCAATACCATAGACACAGAGGGAGCGTAGTAAACCCAACAATCTCCCCCTTTTTTATGATGACAAAATATTGTGGCCACCTACCTCAAAACTCTCTCCCCCTTTGGCATTATCAAAAAGTGGGGGACTAGGGGAAAAAATGAAAATTTTAAAAATGAGTGAGATAGAACTAAAAACCAATGGCGCACAAACCCAGCAATAAACCTACCATAAAAGGAAGGTGTGTGAACCATAATGATGTGAAACACCCTATAGAATGCATCAACTAGACAAATAACCCTCGGACTTATCCAACACAAGCACAATTCACAAATTAGTGACTATCATAGACGGTCGCCACCGATGCACACGCTCAACCCAAGGGTGACTCGATGATGCCGAGTCGAGGGAGGTGGGACTAGACCCTTGCTGGTAGAGGGTCAGCAAGGCTATGAATGTGTCCCCCCCAAAGATATGGAAGCCCAAAGTGATTGGCTGACCGAGTGCCATAAGGGACTCATATCACTCTCTCCCTCCACGGTGGTCACTCGAAAGCGAGGGTGCTTTAGGACCGGGCGCTCTCTCACTCTCCCTCTCGTGAAGAAGCTTGATCTGCGAGACCACCTATTTGGTAGGGACACTGGAAAGGTTCTGAGCAAATTCTTAGAAGTTTGCTGGGTTCTACCCCTACACTTGGTGTGTTAGAACTCACTCGAAGTGATAATCACAACGGAGGCTGCTCTTGCATGGCCTACTCAAGTAGTTGTGAAGCCTTGTCTTAGGGAAGCTAAATTTGTCCGAGGATCAGTTAACAGATGAGGGTGCAATTAAGAAAGGCAAAACATGGGTAGAGAGTCACTTCACATTGAAGGAACCTGACGTGAGTAGTAGTCCCATGAGGATGGTTGGTGCAAGGCATTTAACATGGTCAGTTGGTAACACACCAAGCTTCCCTATCTACAGTAATGATAGACACCACGTACTTAGAAGTGGTTGCTCTCATGCATGCCCACCTTGCTACTATTGAGAAATCAGGCTAGTTGTTATTGTGCATGCTGAGGCCCATGTCGCTTGAAATTACGATTGATGAAGCAGAGATCCAAGATGCAAAGTGGCTACCTTTTACTGAACTCATTGGCCAACAGTTCTATCAAGAAGATCATATGTCTAGGAAGGCGATCGATGTCTGTCTTGTAAGATATGAGAACCAGTACAAAGGATTCACTGCCCACCAAGTGATCTCAAACTTTGATGAAAAAAAATGAGGAGAAAAGAAAATCACTCGACCCAGATTTTTGTGTCGCAGCAAATGGATTTTTATTTGAGTCATGTCATTTTATTTTCCTTTTATTTGAGTCAAATACCTAGGTTAAGAGTCATTTACATAAGTCATATGTCAATTGGACCATTAGATTAGCTAATTGGACCGAATTTAATGGGCTAGGCCCAGGGGAGCCCTTTTCCCCTTGGTAGTCTGGTCATTAGTCCAAAAGTCAGGGACTTATGTTTAAATGTGGGATTCCTATAAATAGGACCCCATTCCCCCACTTGAGAAATTAGGTGTTAATGAGTTGTCTTTTGGTTTTCTCTGTAGAGTCTATAAAAGGTCATGTAACTCTTCTTTAATGGAAAAAATGAATGAATGAATATTTGAGAAATTTCCAGAAATTGAGTGTTCCTTTGGAGTGAGAAGCTCCCCCTCTCCCTCTTTTTTTTCTCTCTCTCTCTCCCCCATTCACTCCTCATTAAACCCCTCCCCCTTCCCCATACCTCCCATTTAATTCCCCTCCAACCCCTAGGTGGAATTCCCCTCTCCTAGACATCCATTCACTCCTCATCACACCCCTTCACCATCCCCAAATGACTCTTTAATCTCCCAAGCACCTCTTCCCTTCCCCAACTCATCCCTTCCCCTTCCCAAGGCCACCATTGATCACCCCCCTGTTGTGTTCGGTGCAATGTATTCAGAGGGGGGGGTGAATGAATACCCTTTAAAAAACTTTCTTCCAATTAAAATACTAGTGCTCAGAACTGCGGAATAAAAGCATTAAGACTAACTGAAGAAAAACTAATCCAGTCATCTACTGAACCTGTATACAAATATGAATTGCGCTCTTAGCAAACATCTAATGTGGGCAGCAATTAGACAAATCATGCAAACACGCAAAACCACTGTCAAGCATATAGAATGTGCATCAATGAAATGAACACATATGGAAGATCAACCTATCTCGACCCTACGCATTCATCTAGCGCCAAACACACAAAGAAGACAAACCACTGCACAAAGGGTTTTTAGGTGGTTCGGTCCAACATACCTATATCCACCCCTCACTCCCAACCGGAGTGAGGCTTCCACTAGACACACTAGCACAGCAGACTCAGTCTGCAACAAATGCTGCCAAACAGCTTGACCAGGGGAACAACCTCCCCTCTTCCTCCCAACCGGAGGGAACCACTAGTGACACCAGTCACTAGCAAACCAGAGACGCAAGTCTCTCTTCCTCCAGACCGGAATGAACACCTAGTCTTGCAACCCACAAGACTAGAATCGGAGGACCAATCCTCCCTTCCTCCAAACCGGAGGGGAACCTAGAGACCCAAGTCTCTCTTCCTCTGAACACCAGAGGGAAGCACAAGTGACACTACGTCACCTGCAAACCAGAGGTCTAGGACCTCTCTTCCTCTCACCCGGAGGGACCCCTGGACTTGAAATCTACAAGCCCAGAACCGGAGGACGAGCCTCCCTTCCTCTAACCAGAGGGAACCCACAAGTAGCACCCAGCTACTTGCAACCGGAGATAGCGATCTCCCTTCTCCTGAACCAACAGGAGGGACCACGACCTCTCTACAGAGAATCGGAAAAATAGCAAATGGATAGTTTAAAAGAAATACGAAACCAGCAACAGAAAGCTGAAAAGATAAAAACAGATGTGGCTCTCGCAGGAGCTGGCTGGCCTGGATTTGATCCACGGTCCAGCAGGAACAAATCTTCAGTTGAAGCTTCTATCACTCTAGCTCACTCTTCTTCTCTGTTCTCCTTCCTCTACTACTCTTCACACTTCTGCTATCTCTATCTCTCGCTCAAATCTCTCTTTTTCTCTCTTTCTCACTCTCTTTCTCTTCTTCTTTTCCTTTTCTTCTTCTTCGTCTGGATCGTGGCTCTCTGTATTGACTTCACCTTTCGCCCATTCGATCTCTCTTCTTCTGTGGAAGAAGGTTCATATATATAGCAGGAGCAGCAGCAGCAGCGGCAGCTCCATTGTGTGACCTCCACACTTTCAGCCCTAAATATTAGGACAACGTGGCAGTCTCTCAGTAGGCTTCATTCCAGCCTCGGATTCACGTGCTGCCCAGGCACTTAGAAATGTTCTTCCTCGAACCTGCAAGGAGATACAAACCATTAACACTGAGGGCCACATTAACTAAAGCTGCACGAGGTATGTGATAGCAGTTCTAGATGCACTAAGAAAGACACGACATTCAGTGGTTACAAAAACAAACATTACAAGGAGAACGACACGAAGTCACTGTAACAAAACAAGCACTACGATAAGAACGACACGAAGTCACTGTAACAAAACAAGCACTACGACAAGAACGACACGAGGTAGGATGAGAACAGCATGAAGTGAGAAGGAAACAGCACGCGGACTTAATAACTAAGAACGACACGAGTACACTGTAACAGATCAGACACAACGAAGGGAACGACACGAGGTCTACTGTAACAGATCAGACACAACGAAGGGAACGACACGAGGTCTACTGTAACAGATCAGACACAATGAAGGGAACGACACGAAGTGAGGTTATAAAACACAAAGAGACACGAGGTAGGATGAGAACAGCACGAAGACACAAAAATAAAAACAACAAAAACACAAATACTAGACCAACACGAGATTACGAGATGCAAAAACAACACGAGGACAAACACGGGCTAACAACAGAAACCGACACGAAGTGGTTGCAAACAAGCAAGACACGAGGTCTACGTAAAGCAACACGAAGTGTGGTCAAGGCGAGAAAGACACGAGGTCTAATGAGAAAGACCAACACGAAGATAGTGAAAACATCACCAAGTAAAGGACAACGACACGAAGTGTAGTGGTGACAAAAACATACACAACAAGGAAAATGACATGAAGACACAACAACAGTAGTAACCGACACGAAGTGTGGTTACTAAACAGGAACGACACGAGGTCTACAGAAAAATGACTCGAAGTTCATCAGAACTATTAGAGCTGCTTCAGTAACACGACACGAAGACACAACAAGGAAAATGACACGAAGTGAAAACAACACGAAGATGAAGTTGACACGAAGTGAAAATAACACGAAGATGAAGTTGACACGAAGTGAAAACAACACGAAGACAAAGTTGACACGTAGTGAAAACAACACGAAGATGAAGTTGACACGTAGTTAAAACAACACGAAGACGAAGTTGACACGTAGTGAAAACAACACGAAGACGAAGACAGAAGTTGACACGAAGTTAAAGAGAAAACAAAACAGCACGAAGACGATGTATGCAACAGTGCAATGTCTAGACTTGAAATCCAATGCAAAAGGCTGTACAAACTTCATGAAAAGTGCATGATTGTACTGGATGATGTATACACTTAGCCTATGCGGACCAATGTACAGACTTTGGCGAAGCAAAAGGCTGTATAGACTTGGAGACCCAAAGCCATTGTATAGACTTTGAAATCGAAGACCAATGTGCAGACTTGACAGTGAAGACTAGTGTGCAGACTTCAAGTTTAACTGTGGATGTACAGACTTGAACATCCAGTAACGTATAGGCTTTCAATGTGAAGACTTGAATATGTGGAAGCTACAGTGAAAGAGTGTACACACTTGACCGTGAACTCTGCAGCGAATGTATAGACTTTGAACAAAATGCAATGCTGACTGATGTATACACTTGGCAAATAGAGTAATGCATGCACAAACAATTAGCCACTACGTTAACCCAATCTAGCCATATTCATGAATTAACTTTTCAAGCAGACAATCAGATAAAGCAATCAGATATTCAAGCAGTCAATCAGTCATCTATATTAATTAGCACACCTCAGTGTGACTCATGGTGTGTCAGTCATCATCAAAACCACACAGGGGCACAATAATCTCCCCCTTTTTGATGATGGCAACACTATGAGTTACACTGACTCAGATACTATGAGTTACACTGACTCAGATCTCAGATTAGATTCTTCTCCCCCTTTGCCTTCAGCAAAAAAACATGAGTTGAAGAGTGAATTAAAACCAATTGGTAATTAAAAACTCCCCCTTTTGACTAAGCTGCCCCTTTTACTTTTGCAAAACGAATAAACCAAAGATGTCATATGAGACACTCATGATAGTTCAGCAGAAGATGGCAACACAATATCAGTAGCAATTAAAAACAATTCTCCCCCTGAGTCAAACAACTTATGCAATCATGCATATGCAACAATACTCCCCCTTTGACATCGTAGATGATATAGAACTAATGTAGACAAATAACATGATCAGACAATCTAGCACATTGTCCCCTTATGCATATAGTCTCTCAAACAAACCAGAGAATTCTACCCTTATGATCCATGAAGCAAGAGAAATCTACAAGGATGAACTCTGGTTATTCAAAGACAGCACTATCATATATGATAACCAGTCTGAATGAAATCACAGTGATAAAGGGCAATAGGATGAGCAGATTCAACGATTTGTGAAAAATTGAGATAATGAACTTTTCAGCAAGATACCAACTTCATAAAATCAAAATCTTAAGTTCTGGATTTCTCCATCATAAAAGCTTATGAACCCTTGATTGTCAAATATGGTTTAAGAATGATGTAAACTGAAATTTTTCAAAAGAAATTGTACTCATATCTGAACCAACACTTAATAAAAAAGGAACTACAAGCTCATATAAGATTCTAGTTCAACCAACTTCTATCTTAATTAGTTTACTTTCCATGACAGCTTTAAGAGAACCATAAGTGAATGCTCCTGAATTTTACTTGTTCTTTCAGAATTTGATTTACACTTGATCAAATCTTTCTTTAAAGAACAATTTTGGTTTATCAACACCTTTTGACGTGGAGAGACACCTTGATCAGAGGTCAGAGTCCCCAGTTACTCAGTGTGACAACCGTATTGTTTCTCCCATTTTAGAGAACAGAGGTAGCATTAAAAGTATCTTTGGCATGAGGATACACCTTGATCAGAGGCCAGAATCTCCAGTTACTCAATACAACTATGCCATTGCTCTGCCATATTTCCACAATAATTTCCAATCATCTCTTTAAACAGAGTTAACCATGGTACTTCATGACACAATTCTTTGGACAGGTTTCTCAGTAGCCATAGTCATTGCTCTGTCCATAATTTGACTTAAAAGGATTCAGAACAAGTTAGTTGTTTAGGAACAACCACATACACTATATATCTCAGTCAACGTAGACATGGATATCAACTTTTCAGATTTCAGAAAGTCTTACATGAATTTACATGAAGCAGACAGTTCAAGTTTATTAAGAAGTTGAAACAGATATTTTCAAGTTTCTTGAGACTAAACAAGAGTACATAAGACTTAAATCACTTCCAGTTAACAAATGTTCTTAAGCATGTATAATGGAAGGCTCCTCATTAAAGGTATTTTAACTTTTATGAAGTAGTATTCAGGCTGAAGGTTTACTTCATATCTCAGCAGAGTAATTCAAGTGAGAATATTCACTAAACAGCATGATTCTGAAGAATTTTAGCAATTGAGCTGCTCTTGAGCAAAGAGGTTCAAAGTTGACTGAATAGAGAAAGAGCTCTCATTCAGCAGATTTAGGAGAGACAAACAGATACCAATAAGGTATGCATTCGGATTATGAACAACTTCAGAAGTAGTCAAGAAATCATTTGATACTACTTTAAATGATGGAATCCCTGACACTTCAGATATGACAAGATGAATCATATAGCTAGAGAAGAACGGATTAAGCATGCTCCCCCTATCTATATGCAGTGACATTTCCCTTTTTTTTTGATTTTTCAAAGAAGTGATATGCTATGCAATGATTCCCTCTAACTAAAAACGTTGAATCATCCTATATGTCATGCAGACAATGTAGGTGATGAATGACTATGCAAACAACAGATTTAACATGCTATGCAGTAAAAAAATTGAGTGATTTCAGATGTATGAATAATGCTCCCCCTAAATGTATGCATTCGAATTTATCTTTTTGACATTTTCAATGGAAAGAAATGCAATGCAATTAACTTCTTGTATGCAGGGGCATGAAGTAAAATATTCACATGAAAATGCAGACATTCTCTGAAATGCAGATTTGACCCTTGGTACTTGGTGGAGAACTTGGCCTAAAAGACCATCTCACACATAGTAAGAACCTCTAGACAGATTTCCTCTGCCCTTTAGTAGCTTTCCATTTATATACCAAGTGGTCATGCATGATAATGCAATACAAACAGTCCTATATGCATCAGATTTTTAATGAATGTATGTCATGTGCATGTTTATGCCATTCTCATATATGCACACAGCTCACAGTATAAACAAGAAAGCCCACAAAGATCAATGTGAGAGTCAAACCAATTAAAATAAAATATGTATGCATGAAGCTATGACTTCTCAACTCAACCATAATTTTCATTTGAACAGATTTGAGAAATTTACCTGAATGGGGTTTTATCATGTTGGGTGCCTTGGTTTATTTCCCCCTTTTTATTCTTCAGCTTCCAAGGCACACATGCAAGTTAGCACACTATTTTGCATGGGCAGGTACCCAAACAGTCTTGGGTCCTGCATGGTTAATAGTGACACCTTTGGTAGGTGTTCTAAACAACCTTTTCGCATTTAGGTCATCAGATCTCATCAGATGGCAATTATTCATTGAATGACCTAATACACCACAATAATAGCAAGAGACAGCAGATTTCAGATTTGTTTTATGCGCATTCTGATTGGTATGAGTTCTATGTGCATATGTATGAAATTTTCTGTTAACAGAATTAAGATTCTGTTTACCAACATAAGCCAGCCAACAGTCAGCAGCTCTATGACCTGGCTTCCCACATTCAAAACATGTAAGTGTTTTCTTCTCAAACACAAATTCATTTCTATCAGAGACATTTCTATTGACAGGGAATCTCCCAGATTTATTGATAAACTTCCTTCCCTGAGCGTGCCAACATTGGGCTGCAATGTGGCCCATCTTGCCACAGTGAAAGCATGAATTATAATTTCTTCCACCAGCCCTCAGCCAGCATTCAATGGCTCTGTGGCCTGGCTTTCCACATTCAAAGCATGTAATGAGATTATCTTTAAAAATAAATTTGTTCTTATTATGACCATGTTGGCTAGCAGGAGATTTACTATGATATGAATGAGATGTTTTCTTATCACTTGCAAACCAGCATTGTGCAATTGTGTGTCCTGATTTACCACAGTGAAAACATTCAATTCTCTTTTTCTGAAATGAAAGATTTCTATCATTAAGGTTCCTGGCAGTCATATCATCTTTCTCCATCAATTTACATTCATGCATCAGATGACCAAATTTATGACAATAACGGCATGAAACTGTCTTTTTAGATGCATGTGAATGTGTGTGTGAACTTTGATCAACATGCCCTAATGAACCCCTTTTACTTAATTTCTGTTTTCCAATCTTTTTCTGATTTTTGTTCTGCTCTTCAATTTTCTGAACAATGGGCTGTTTATCTTTTGAAGTGGTGGCTACATTTGAAACCTTTACAAAAGATGTCATCAACTTGCTCTGAAATTCTTTCTTGTTACCATTATTGTAGCCCAGCCCTTCCTTCCTAGTGTTGATTTTTACACCTAGTAGCTTGTCTAGGTTTTTCTGCCCACTTACGAATTTTGACAAGGTATTGTTCAGATCATTTATTTCAGATTGAAGAGAAGAGATCTGATGTTCATAGTTGACTACATCTTCTTCACAGACCAGAATTTGTTGATGCATCACATCATTCAAAGTTCTGAGAGTTTCATTCTCTTGTTTCAATTTGAGCTCATCTTAATTTTCATCAACGGATTTTCCTTTTTCAAATGTCAGCAATCTCTCTGACATGGTGGAGTTCAACTGTTTCAGTTTCTCAATTTCTTCCTTTAGACTAGTGTTTTCCTGCTCAAGTTTATCATCATCAAATATTACATCAGTTAGGAAACTTGGGTATTCTGATGTACAGTTTTCAAAGTTGTCCTGAAATTTTAAGTATGGAACACTAACTGCCTTGAGCTCTTCATTGATCAATCTGTTTTCTTTTTCAAGACTGATTAGTTTTTGGTCTGATTCCTGACATTGTTTTCGAAGTTTAGTGTTTTCAGATTTAACATGATCAAGTTCTGATTGGATTCCATCTAGTTTAGACACTTGTCTTCTGAGTATTTCATTTTCAGTTTTCAAAACTTCAGTATTTTCAAAATCTTCAGTCCCAGAAACTGGATCCCCTAGATTTTTTATCTTCTTTATCAGACTTTTATTCTTCTTCCTCAGTTTTTCATGGGAGTGTAACAGATTAGCATATGCATCTTCCCAGTCATCTAAAGTGAAATTCTCGAAAGGGTTTACCTCCACAGCATCTTCAAATTCATCTTGTTCACTGCTATGGTCACTCTTATCAGTCATCAGACAGCTGTTCTCATTCATCCTCTGAACTAGTTTCAACTGATCCAGAATGTCCTTTGCAGACCTGCAGTCAAGAAAAACAAGAATGTAGAGCCTTGTCAATAGTTTTTTTTTTTCATTAATCTCAAAACTTTCTCATTCTCTCCATTTCTTAATCTATCACTTTTAGTTCATTTGGACTCTTCCTTTGGCAGTCTATGAGGACCATGTGAAATTAACTTCCACATAATTGTGTAGACTGCTAACCCATGAATTAAAGTTAGAACCATTGTAAACCGGTGGAGAACCCATGGATTAAATTGGCAAGTAGATTTATGCAGCAAAGAGTAAAGTCAAAAATGTACCAAGGGACAATAGGATCCTCTGCAGATCGTTGGATCTGATCAATCAAAGAACCGCTCTGATACCAATTGTTATGTTCGGTGCAATGTATTCAGAGGGGGGGTGAATGAATACCCTTTAAAAAACTTTCTTCCAATTAAAATACTAGTGCTCAGAACTGCGGAATAAAAGCATTAAGACTAACTGAAGAAAAACTAATCCAGTCATCTACTGAACCTGTATACAAATATGAAGTGCACTCTTAGCAAACATCTAATGTGGGCAGCAATTAGACAGATCATGCAAACACGCAAAACCACTGTCAAGCATATAGAATGCGCATCAATGAAATGAACACATATGGAAGATCAACCTATCTCGACCCTACGCATTCATCTAGCGCCAAACACACAAAGAAGACAAACCACTGCACAAAGGGTTTTTAGGTGGTTCGGTCCAACAGACCTACATCCACCCCTCACTCCCAACCGGAGTGAGGCTTCCACTAGACACACTAGCACAGCAGACTCAGTCTGCAACAAATGCTGCCAAACAGCTTGACCAGGGGAACAACCTCCCCTCTTCCTCCCAACCGGAGGGAACCACTAGTGACACCAGTCACTAGCAAACCAGAGACGCAAGTCTCTCTACCTCCAGACCGGAGGGAACACCTAGTCTTGCAACCCACAAGACTAGAACCGGAGGACCAATCCTCCCTTCCTCCAAACCGGAGGGGAACCTAGAGACCCAAGTCTCTCTTCCTCTGAACACCAGAGGGAAGCACAAGTGACACTACGTCACCTGCAAACCAGAGGTCTAGGACCTCTCTTCCTCTCACCCGGAGGGACCCCTAGACTTGAAATCTACAAGCCCAGAACCGGAGGATGAGCCTCCCTTCCTCTAACCAGAGGGAACCCACAAGTAGCACCCAGCTACTTGCAACCGGGGATAGCGATCTCCCTTCTCCTGAACCAACAGGAGGGACCCCGACCTCTCTACAGAGAATCGGAAAAATAGCAAATGGATAGTTTAAAAGAAATACGAAACCAACAACAGAAAGCTGAAAAGATAAAAACAGATGTGGCTCTCGCAGGAGCTGGCTGGCCTGGATTTGATCCACGGTCCAGCAGGAACAAATCTTCAGTTGAAGCTTCTATCACTCTAGCTCACTCTTCTTCTCTGTTCTCCTTCCTCTACTACTCTTCACACTTCTGCTATCTCTATCTCTCGCTCAAATCTCTCTTTTTCTCTCTTTCTCACTCTCTTTCTCTTCTTCTTTTCCTTTTCTTCTTCTTCATCTGGATCGTGGCTCTCTGTATTGACTTCACCTTTCGCCCATTTGATCTCTCTTCTTCTGTGGAAGAAGGTTCATATATATAGCAGGAGCAGCAGCGGCAGCTCCATTGTGTGACCTCCACACTTTCAGCCCTAAATATTAGGACCACGTGGCAGTCTCTCAGCAGGCTTCATTCCAGCCTCGGATTCACGTGCTGCCCAGGCACTTGGAAATGTTCTTCCTCGAACCTGCAAGGAGATACAAACCATTAACACTGAGGGCCACAATAACTAAAGCTGCACGAGGTATGTGATAGCAGTTCTAGATGCACTAAGAAAGACACGACATTCAGTGGTTACAAAAACAAACATTACAAGGAGAACGGCACGAAGTCACTGTAACAAAACAAGCACTACGATAAGAACGACACGAAGTCACTGTAACAAAACAAGCACTACGACAAGAACGACACGAGGTAGGATGAGAACAGCACGAAGTGAGAAGGAAACAACACGCGGACATAATAACTAAGAACGACACGAGTACACTGTAACAGATCAGACACAACGAAGGGAACGACACGAGGTCTACTGTAACAGATCAGACACAACGAAGGGAATGACACGAGGTCTACTATAACAGATCAGACACAACGAAGGGAACGACACGAAGTGAGGTTATAAAACACAAAGAGACACGAGGTAGGATGAGAACAGCATGAAGACACGAAAATAAAAACAACAAAAACACAAATACTAGACCAACACGAGGTTACGAGATGCAAAAACAACACGAGGACAAACACGGGCTAACAACAGAAACCGACACGAAGTGGTTGCAAACAAGCAAGACACGAGGTCTACGTAAAGCAACACGAAGTGTGGTCAAGGCGAGAAAGACACGAGGTCTAATGAGAAAGACCAACATGAAGACAGTGAAAACATCACCAAGTAAAGGACAACGACACAAAGTGTAGTGGTGACAAAAACATACACAACAAGGAAAATGACACGAAGACACAACAACAGCAGTAACCGACACGAAGTGTGGTTACTAAACAGGAACGACACGAGGTCTACAGGAAAACGACTCGAAGTTCATCAGAACTATTAGAGCTGCTTCAGTAACACGACACGAAGACACAACAAGGAAAATGACACGAAGTGAAAACAACACGAAGACGAAGTTGACACGAAGTGAAAACAACACGAAGACGAAGTTGACACGTAGTGAAAACAACACAAAGACGAAGTTGACACGTAGTGAAAATGACACGAAGACGAAGACAGAAGTTGACACGAAGTTAAAGAGAAAACAAAACAGCACGAAGACGATGTATGCAACAGTGCAATGTCTAGACTTGAAATCCAATGCAAAAGGCTGTACAAACTTCATGAAAAGTGCATGATTGTACTGGACGATGTATACACTTAGCCTATGCGGACCAATGTACAGACTTTGGCGAAGCAAAAGGCTGTATAGACTTGGAGACCCAAAGCCATTGTATAGACTTTGAAATCAAAGACCAATGTGCAGACTTGACAGTGAAGACTAGTGTGCAGACTTCAAGTTTAACTGTGGATGTACAGACTTGAACATCCATCAATGTATAGGCTTTCAATGTGAAGACTTGAATATGTGGAAGCTACAGTGAAAGAGTGTACACACTTGACCGTGAACTCTACAGCGAATGTATAGACTTTGAACAAAATGCAATGCTGACTGATGTATACACTTGGCAAATAGAGTAATGCATGCAAAAATAATTAGCCACTACGTTAACCCAATCTAGCCATATTCATGAATTAACTTTTCAAGCAGACAATCAGATAAAGCAATCAGATATTCAAGCAGTCAATCAGTCATCTATATTAATTAGCACACCTCAGTGTGACTCATGGTGTGTCAGTCATCATCAAAACCACACAGGGGCACAACACCCCCCATTAAGGGAAATTTAATTTCACATTCTCTCCACCCACTTGTGCCCCCTCACCTTCCCCCTCTCCCTCACCGCTCCCAAATTCACAGCCCCACTCCCACCCACTACAAACTCCATCACCCAGCCCCATTTTCCCCCTCTCCGAGCCTGGTTCGACCCCCCTATTGACCCCCTATCAGTCAGGGGATGCCCCAGCTGATATGCGCAGCGTAGAGTGATATAGTAGTGGGGGATGAATAGATCAATCCCTAAAATTAATAATCCAGCAGTAAATCACAACTTCGGTTTCTCAACCCTTCAGAAAAAGCGAAAGCAATAGCTAAGGTAGACAATAACCAAGACGGAAGAAAGAAGTGCGATCGAGAGAGCTGTTCACAGTGAAATAAAATGCCAAGCAGAAGGAGAGCAACACACCGATAACAGGCAAGACACAAAAGAGGCAGGGAGTTTTTAAGCTGGTTCGATTGCAGTCCACAATCTACATCCACCCCTCACTCCAAACCAGAGTGAGGCTTCCACTAGCGAAGGCTAGAACAGTAGACTCAGTCTGCAAACAGATGCTACCGAACAGCTTGACAAACCAAGGGAAACAAATCCCTCAACCCAAGCTCTGCAACCCACAGAAGCTTGACACCTGGACCTGCTTCCCGCAAGACCAGAACCGGAGACGAATCTCCCTTCTTCCAAATCGGAGGGGAACTGCTAGTGACAGCCTGTTAATGGCAAAACAGAGATCACAGATCTCTCTTCCTCTAAAGCCCAGAGGGAAACCGGAGAATCTCTCCCTTCCTCCGAACACTGGGGGGTAACAATATGGAATAAGAAAGATGAAGTGAAAAATAGAAAAATAAGACAATCGATGAACGACAATCGTTTCTAAAAACCAAGAACAATGTAGCTTCCGAAGAAGCAGATCTTCACAGTCACAGACACTTCTCTCTCTCAAAGACTTTTCTCTCAGATCAATTCTCTCAAATTCTTCTCTCTATCTTCTCTCTGGAATGTGGAGTCTCTCTCTATTCTTCTTCTGCTCAGGCACTAATTTTCTCAGCTTTCCTCCAATTCTCCTCTTTTGATCGCATAGGACATCCTTTTATATGGCTTCCGACCTGAATTCCATGACTTCACTCGTGTGGCGTGAGTGGGGCTCGTGCCCTCATTTTCCTGAGAAACCTCGGATCACGTGCCAGGCACCAACCTCGGATCACGTGCCCAATCATCAGCTTGAATCAACCAGAAAGAAGAGAAGAATGGATGCATCGAGTTAGTTCAAGCTTTGAACCAAAGGACAATGTACAGACTTATTTTGAACAATGCACAAATGCATATAGGAGAGTATGTACATTGACGATGAGTGCTCAGGCATGCTGTCAAGCAATGTACAGACTTGATGAGAAAGATGCATGAACAAGCCACAACGAATGTATAGACTTGATACCAAAGTATGCATGACGTAAAATGATGTACAGATTATGTGAATGCATGAAGAACATGGGCTGTACATACTTAATAGCCTGTAGCTGTGTACAGACTTGACCGATGCATAGACAGCAGAGAATGTGCAGACTTTGACGTTTTCGTGCGTGAGAAAGTAATGTACAGACTTGTGTTCATGCAGCAATGTATAGACTTGTGTTCGTGCAACACACAGGCTGTGCATACTTGATAGCATGCATCGATGTACAGACTTGCTACCTAGACAATGTATAGACTTGTAGTGCGTGCAGGGCAGACAGTGTATAGACTTGCAATGCGTGAGACGCTGAATGAGACGGTCGGATGCGCTGGCTGTACAGACTTTGATTTATGCACATGAGACGCTGAGTGAGACGCTAAGTGAGACGGATGTATAGACTTGGTCTTGCAATGTATAGACTTTGTGTGTGCATATGCCAAGACCATGTACAGACTTGAAGAAATGCATGCAGCGATGTATAGACTTGTCCGATGCAAACTATGCAGAACTCTGTACATACTTTAAGTGATGCATGCAGCGATGTACAGGCTTGTCGTGCATGAAGCCAAAGGGTTGCATGGACTTTGTTCAGACTTAACCTAAGCAAGGGCTGTACAGACATTGGAATGTACAGACTTTGAAAGTGTGTGCGAGACAATGTATAGACTTGATCTGAATGCATGGACTATGCCCTTGAAGAATGTACAGACTTTGAAGATGCAATCTCGGGTGATGTACAGACTTGACTAATGCAGTCTAGGCAAAACTCTGTACAGACTATGTGCATGAAGCACATGATGCAACAATGTAAAGACTTGATGCATCATCAAAGTAACCATGTGCAGACTTTGTGCAGTCTACAAGCAATGTGTAGACTTGCACATATGCATGAGCAGCACTGTCCTAAATGATCAAGCATGAATTGATCTAGAGATAGAAACAGATTGATTTATAGTGTGAGACATCATCAAAACCGTAGGGATGCAACAATCTCCCCCTTTTTGATGATGGCAACACTATGAATCAAGCAATATCAAGGCTTAAAAAAAATTAACAGTAGCTTTAACAATCAAAGCAAATTCAAAGCAAGCGCATGCAGACAAATTAAACACTACTGCTGAAACTCTTCTTACTCGAAAACCACTCCCCCACAACTCACTCTCAGATATTGCCATGAAAAACTATTCTCCCACAGCTCATGAACAATTCTCCCCCAAAACTAATGACAACTCATGACCTACTGATATTGCAAAACCTCTCTCCCCCTTTGACATCATCAAAAGGAATGTAGGATATATGAAAGTGCTGGAGACATGAGGAAGAAGTACATAAACTTCTTAGTGTAGAAAGACACGAGCAAGTCTTAAGAGAATAAGTGAGGTGATAAACTCAAGTGAAGATTCTTGAACTCTAGTAAACAATAGAGAGCTAGAATGAGAGAAAAGTTTATCAACATACATAGTGTATGATTTAGAACAGGGGTGAACAAGTATGGCATGACATAGCTGAAAAGGCAACTATCCCTGTAGACGACAAGAGACAAAGTCAGAGAAGGTGTACTCAAGGTATTGAGGACAAGCAATCCATTAACTTGTATAAAGACAAGGGATTTGAGGTGATTTTCAAGAAGACCAATGAGTAAGTTGGTAATTCACTCTTTTGACATTAGAGAGACACCTTGATTAGAGGCCTGAATCCCGAGTTACTCAGTGTGAGTACCTCATTACCTCCTTTTTTTTTAACAGAATAGAGTTAGTAACTGTGACTTTTGACATGAGGAAACACCTTAATTAGAGGCCAGAGTCCCCAGTTACTCACCAGCTAGCCACCATTGCTCTGTGATGGTCAGAATATTAATGTCATTTCTTTTCATTTTTTGTTAAGCATTTGACACCTCATGACATAGGAAAAAAAACTTCATTTCATTGATGAAGCTCCCAGTTTCTCAGTGACCAAATCGAGACATTTGTTCATTCAATTTATCCCTTGTGTTGAGAAGACGGAATGATTGAAAATAATACCAGAAGGACTATTTCTTGAAGTGAATCTTGAAGGCTAGATTTCAAGTTGTTTTGGTCAGATATCAAGACATACAGGTTTTGGCCTGAACCGGAATCACTGACAATGTAGGAAGATATACTTTGTACATTTAATCCAGATCTTTGATAGACTATCAGAAGAAAGATTCTAGCTGGACTTTAGTAACACAGACTTATAGACTTAAGAGATGAGTGTGATTCTGTTGTCTGAGAGAACTGCACTAGTTCAGTCATGAGAACCAGCAATGACACACATCTGGTCAGTCTTTTTGAATCAGTCAAAGAACTCCCCCTCTCACAGCTCAACCAGCTCCCCCTTAACCATAGCATTACAGAAAGCTAACCATCAGACACGCAGAACTCCCCCTCACAATAGGAACAGACTTCACAATTAAGACAACTTGAATAAGCCTAATTCTCTTTTTAGTGTAGTGAGTTTTTCATTGTCCAGAGGTTTGGTCAAGATGTCAGCAATCTGATTAGCAGTGCCTACATGAATCAGTTCAAAGTTGTTCTTAGAGACATCATCTCTTATGAAATGATGCGTTATCTCTATGTGTTTGGTACGGGAATGCAAAATAGGATTCATGGCAAGATTGATGGCAATGGTATTATCACAATAGATAGGTGTGCATCCCAGGTCTACTTGGTAGTCCTGAAGCTGGTGTTTAATCCAAATAACTTGTGTACCCCAACTCCCTACAGCTACATATTCAGCCTCTGCAGTGGAGAGGGCCACAGAATGTTGTTTCTTGGAGCCCCAAGACACTAAACACCCACCCAAAAATTCACAGTGACCACTATTGCTTTTCCTGTCTAGTTTACACCCTGCATAATCTGCATCTGTGTATGCAACTAAATCAGGTGTGTGTGAAGTAGGAAACCATAGACCAAGAGAGTGTGTAGCAGACAAATATCTGAAAATTCTTTTCACTGCAGCTAAATGTAGTTCAGTGGGTCTAGACTGATACCTTGCACACATACCTACACTGAACTGTATATCAGGTCTAGAGGCTGTCAAGTAAAGTAGAGATCCAATCATACCTCGATAGAGCTTGGCATCTACCTCTTTACCTGTCTCATCTGCATCTAGTGAGGTATTGGTACCCATGGGTATTGTAATGTGCTTCAGGTTGTTCATACCAAACCTCTTGAATAGTTCCATTGTATATTTGGTCTGGTTGATGAAGCATCCATCCTCTAATTGTTGTATATGTAAGCCAAGAAAATACTTTAGCTCACCTACCAAACTCATCTCAAATTCAGCAGACATCATTTTAGAGAATTCATCACATAGTTCACAGCTAGTTGATCCAAACACAATGTCATCTACATATACCTGAACTATGATGAGATCTTTATTTGTACCCTTGGTAAATAAAGTTTGGTCAACCTTACCTCTGTTGTAGCCCTTGCTGATCAGAAATTCAGTCAGTCTTTCATACCATGCTCGAGGAGCTTGCTTTAGACCATACAGGGTTTTGTTTAACCTGAAAACTTGGTTAGGTTGAGGAGAGAATTGAAATCTAAGGGGTTGTTCAACAAAAACCTCTTCCTTAATGACTCCATTTAAGAAGGCACTTTTAACATCCATTTGTTGGAGTTTTATATTCTTGGAACATGCAAAAGCTAGCAATATTTTTATTACTTACATCCCAGTAACAGGTGCATAGGATTCATCGAAATCAACACCAAATTCCTGACAGTAGCCCTTGGCTACTAGTCTGGCCTTATTCCTAGAAATGATTCCATCTTCATTCATTTTATTTTTAAACACCCACTTAGTTCCTATGATATTAACACTTTCTGGTCTTGGAACAAGCTCCCAGACATTATTTCTTTCGAACTGACCTAATTCCTCACACATAGCATTGACCCAAGATTGATCGGCCGCCTTTAATGAAAGGGGTAGGAACGACGATCCCTGGCCAGTAGTTTGAGTCCTTCTTTAGGTGCTGCGGATTGCTATGTCAAAATCAAAATTTCTAAAAAAAATCAAATATTGTCAAAAATCCAAAAAAATCAAATACTTCAAAATTTAAAAAAAATTAAATATTTCAAAAACCTAAAAAATAAAATACTTCAAAAAAAATCCAGAAAAATGAAATACTATTGAAAATCTAAAGAAATCCAAAAAAAAAAGATCACAAAAATCCAAAAAAAAATGTGCCTTTTTCATGCATTTGTATTTGTTTTAAGGACATATACATAATCCGTTTGCTAAGTGTGCAGGTTGCAAGTACTCAGGCATTCCTTGCTATATCTTTTTGCTCCGCCTCATGTTCACATCTTCTGATCTATTTTCTTCTACATATCTCTCGATCTATTCTGAAGCTCATGTCCTCCCAACTTTTGTTTGCAATGATCATATCTTTATGAGAGGGCTTTGCCTCACGATTATGAACCTGGCGGTTCTGCTTCATTTTGATCTTGGGTTTTAATTGAAGTGCGTGTTTGTTCATGTGTTGTCCCGCCGTGTCCTTGTCTCATGTCTATGTCCCACCGTGTTGTCTCGCGCTTGTTGTTTTGTTCCTCACCATATAGTTGTCTTACATATGTTGATATTCGTCCCTCTAGGTTCCAAGTGTTGTCCCAACCGTGTGATCCGTCATGTTCTTATTCCAACCATGTGTTATCCCGCCGATTGTTGTCTCGTCACACCATGTTCATGCATACGTATTGTCTGTTTATGCCTTTGCCTAGGTGCTTGTTCGTCTTGTTGTGTTGTTTCCATTCGTCATATTATGTCTTATTGTTTGTCATTATGTTAATCACTATGTTTATCTTATTTGTCTTATTCATAAAAATCTATAAAAATCTGAAAAAGAAAATCCAAACTCTCACTTGCCGTTTCACCTGTACAGGTAAGTCAGGTATGGCCTTCTAACCCTACGTCCCTTATTGCATTATTATATGGTACTATAATATATTATCTCGAGAACCAGTTGGTTATCTGCGTGTTCCAGGATTTGATGTTCCCCTTTAACAAAAACGATGATGATCCAGGTTCACGTGTTTAACCTTCGGATAGGCCGTTAGGTTGGGAAGGCCTGGGGAGGATGGTCTTATCCTGCATGCTATGGTTGCGGATGGTATCTTGACTCTGATTTTCCCAGCTTAGTGATATTATTCTCGAGTATTTTATATTTTAATCTTTCTTTACATTTGTTTTAATGATTTCATTTATGTGAGCCCAGCATGCATCATACGCATCTTTTTGAGCTTTCATGCCCCATGGTTTGCCTACAGAATGTCCCGTCAGTGATGGTTAGCTGTGCGTTCAGTGTTTGAGTAAGAGGAACTAATTCCACTCTGAGTTGGAAGGTTCTCTTTGGTCAATTCGCTTGGTTTGGTTGATTAAAAGGTCCCCGTCTGGAGCTTTAGCCTGTTTCATTACTTTTACTGTCTGCTTTTGGCCTCCTCATTGGACCGCGGGATTGTGTCCCCCATGAGGTTGGTCTTGTCGATTTGTTTCATTTAGTTTAGTTCCTCCAGACTGGTGTCATTTTTTTGGTTTTATCATTCCTTGCATTTGGTTCAGAGTTTTCCGGAAGATTCCTGTCACTTGTTGGTAAAAATGGGTGTCGTTTTACCTTAACGCCCGCTTTTCTGGTCCACTCCACTGCATTTCCGCTCCCTCCCCATGTTCCATGTCACTTTCGCTTCACCTCCGCTCGCTCCCCTGCAAAGAGGACGTTAAGAAGGGACATCTGTTGACACCCGTTTTTTGCCGATAAGTTGAGTCATTCCTCTTACTCCCATTTATTGATGCCTTGAGTTGTCTATCACTCATTGGGGTTATTTTCAGGCATGTCTTGGGCCAGTTTTATGGGTAGCCTCCCTCCCTGGTTAGGTCCGAGTTGATTCAGGGCTTAACGGGCCTTGGTTTTGGTTGATTGGGCTTTTCTATGAGTTTCAACACCCATGTACATGTATGGTTCATCCCTGGCCGCCCAATCAATGTGCGGTTGCCTATGGACCGTCCATCTATTTTGGAATATTTTGGTTAATTTTTTGAATTTCCACCGACAAGCATTTATGCGGCCCTCCTCTGACCGTTCAACTTGATGAACGAACGGATGGTAGCCGCTCATCTCTCAGAGTCCTGCGCTTGGTGGTATTCTCAGATAATTATCCAATTAATCTACTTATCACCGACAAGGCTAGAACAGTTTGTCTTTGGCCGCTTTACCTTTGAACGGTCTCACCTGAGTCGTTCATCTATGAGAGTCCAACGGTAAAGTTTTCAGTCAGTTCGATGGATAATTTGGATTATTTATGATTTATTTTGAATTTTCACCGACGGGGTTGGACAGGCAGGACATGACCGCACATCCAGTTGAACAGTCTATCGTAAGACCGTTCATCTGTTCGATTCCTGAATTTCAACAGATTTTATCTCTTTATCTGTGGTTTTATCCCCAACTTCTCCCGTCATTTTCTCCGCGGATAATGAACCATTTTGAGTGCCGTTTCGACTGGATGAGAGATAATTTGATTATCTATGATTTTCCTTTGATTATCTCGACCTGAAAATGCTTCTAAACCCTAATTTTGAGCTAGGACTTTAGGTGCTATATAAATAGACCCTAAAGGCCGGGTTTGAAAGGGGGGAGATTTTTGGTCGACGGCGAAGCCCTGTCGCATTCTTGAGCGACCTAGCACTAAGGAGGGAGGCTTTCCACGTCCATATAAGCCTCCGGTTCAGGGAGTAGTCTAGTTTTTTAAGTCATGTGTGTTTGATACTGATGGGGACATCGCTTACCACTTCCCATTTCTGCATGGGTCCCGATGCTCGTCATTGTGTTCATCTCGATTTTCTGCGTCTAGCTATGTAATTTTCACTTCTTTCTGAGTCTTAATCATGTAATTTTCCCTTTTATTGAGTCATGTACCTAAGTTAGTGAGTCATTTATCTAAGTCTAAGTGTCATTAGGTGGCCTAGTGGGTTAATGGGCCCACTTCAATGGGCTTGGCTCATGGGCTCCCCCTACCACCCCTTGGTCTTTTGTCATTAGTCCAAAAGGTGAGGACTTATGTAGAATTGTGGGATTCCTATAAATAGGACCCCAATCCCACCAGTTGAAGCTAATGAAGTATTGATAGAATTTGCCAAGTATTAGTGCACCTCTCTCTTTCTCTCTAGCTCTCTCTCTCTCTTCTTCTCTCTCTCTCTCTTACTCTCTCTCTCTAGGGCGCCACTTTCTCTCTCTTCCCCCCAAAATTTCGAAATTCTCTCTCTCTCCTCATCATTCACTCCTCATTAAACCCCTCTCCCTTCCCTATACCTCCCATTTACTCCCCCCCAACCTCCTAGGTGGAATACCATTCTCCTAGACACCTTTCCCCTTCCCCATTCACCCTTTCACCTTCCCAAGGGGGAATCCATTCTCCCAAACACCTCTTCCCCTCCCCAAGGCAACCCTTCCCATTCTCTAGGCTACCATTAATCCCTTTCCATTAAACCCATTCTAAATCCAAAGGAGGGAAACCATTTCCCCCCCCACCCACTTGTGCCCCCTCACCTTCCCCCTTTCCCTCCAAGCCCAATTTCGCAACTCCCCTCTCAGCCACTGCAAACACCTCCTTCCAGGCCTCATTCTCCCCCTCCCACTTCTTGGAACACCCCCTCCCAGACCCCATCACAGCCAAGGGTCATCCCCATACCCATCCTCCTCACTTCCCCTCCCATAAACCCCCTTTCCCCCCCATCTTCTTCAAATTAAAGCTCTCAGTTCGAGTGTAGCAGAAAGGGTCGACTTGCAGAAGCAACCACGGAGTCATACGGCAACATCTAAAGTCGTATCATACATTTCTGGAAATTTCGTCCAATAAGCTTCGCAGGCGAGGTGATCCCGCGACATTCTGAGTTCGGGGTTGTCCGGGAGGACCGATCTCCCCCGACGGCGCAGAGTCACCCCTGCAGAGTACCTGAACCAGGTTAGAGCCTGTACCACGATGGACCACGGAAGAATTCGGACTTTAGCTCTTCTACAAAGTTCTCCCTCGTCCCGTCGACGTTCAGAATCAAGAAGCGGAGCTTCGTTCCACGTCCGTGGGCCAAAGTTACCATTTTTCTCCCTCGGCTACGCGGGTCTGCCTCCCACAGTCTGCAACGACCTGCCTCCACTATTCTGATTCCCCCAGTCCTCTCCGACATCAGACGGCTTCTCCGTCAGTTTTGCTGCGAAGAGGGCTCGTCCACGGTTCCATAAACTCCAGCGAAGCGATCGGGACACTCTATGCAACCTGCTGTGTGAGATCAGAAGCTGCCAGTCCCAGATTCTATCGTGCTGTTCGAACCTCCACCACGGCAAGCAATGACATCAGAAGAATTCAACATAATTCTGAGGCATCCCAGCCCCAGTTACGAAGAGTTCCTCGCTGGTCTCATCATCAGAAAAATTCCAGACCGGGAGTTACGACCTCAACAGTGACTGTCAGTCATCCACCACAAGAAGCAGGCAGATTCGGCATCGGCTTCTCCTTTCGTAATTTCGGCGAATCTCCCCTCCCCGCCTGACTGGCTTACCGCCCCTCCCTGCGTGGAGGTAGTGTTTGCATGTAAATCAACATCCCCACCCCAAGTCCACCCTCCTGTGTGAGGTGTAGTGCTTATATTAAACAGGATTCAAGCTTCATCGGCGCAGTGTGCGGGGATCCCACACTTCCCCGCTCGCCCATCGTCTCCGAACGAGGTTGGTTTCTTCAAACCAACCAGGTGAGCCTCTGCCCTTGCTCCCCAAGTATCTATTTGTTTAATATCCGCAAGCTAGTCCGCTGGCTAGTAAGAGAGTGCCCGTTCCCGGATCCACCATCTTGAGTGGTCATCGTGGATAATAGTGAGTGAGTGACCTAGTGCCCCCAAGGCACCCGGCCGCCCTTGATTGTGGGCATCATACCTTCAGGAGGGTGAACCTTAGTTGTGCTGGCCCTCTACCAGCAAGGGTCTTGTTCCACCACCTCGACTCGGCATCACCGAGTCACCATGGGTTGCGGGTGTGCACAGTGGTTCGGTCCAATTTCAAAGAAATCTTGAATCTTGAGTTGTGTTTTACGAATTAAGTCCGAGGAAGCATAGTGTCTTGCTGCATCGCCATCATTGTGTCACATCAAATTGGTATCAGAGCAAGTTCTAGACTTGTCTCTACTAAGTCTTATCCTATGGCGCATCAGCATTTAGAGTCATTCGGTTCATCAACATGGCTACCTCTCTTTGGTCCCACTCGGCCCTCCACAAAGGTCCGATCGATCACCCATTTTCGGACATCCTTATAGATGAGAGTATCACCTTTGATGGGTCACATCCTAGTGATTATGTTAGGTGGGAGACTTTCATGACAAAACACTTTGAT
This sequence comes from Amorphophallus konjac, assembly GCA_022559845.1. Lineage (NCBI taxonomy): Eukaryota > Viridiplantae > Streptophyta > Magnoliopsida > Alismatales > Araceae > Amorphophallus > Amorphophallus konjac. The sequence continues at coordinate 218,269,412 of CM040118.1, forward strand.
AGGACTAGGGTCTATGGACACGCTAGAGTCCGCAGGGCCACAGGGCGACTTCGGAGACAAGCCAAGAAGAAGTGGGAACGCATAGTGAGCTTAAGAAGGATTTGGCGGCAAGAACCCATAGAATCATGGGAAGAGATGAAGATTGAGCTTAGGAAGATCTTCACTCCCCGACCACCCCACTCCTACCGTGAGGACCATAACCCGAGGAGCACTCCCACTCCCCCTTTTCCTCCCAGTCAACCCAAGACCTCCATTAGGACCCAAACCCCACCACCCAAAGGACCCCTAGATTCATTGGAAGAGATAAGGATTGAGATCAGGAAGATCTTCACTCCCCAACCTTCCCACTCCTACCTTGAGAACCATTGCCCGAGGAGCACTCCCACTCCTCCTTTCTCCCCCAGCCAACCCAAGACCACCGTTAGGGTCCAAACTTCACCACCCCGGGTACACCATGCCCCAACTTTCATCACCCCATCCCCAAAAGACCTTCCCATTCCCTTGGAGAATAAGACCCCCACACCACAAAGGGATAAGATTGTAATTGAGGTACATGAGGCCTCCCCCGATTGGGAAGAAGAATATGAATCACAATGTCATGGGTTAGGCCGAGAAGTTCCCATCCGAGGTGGAAGAAGCATCATGGCTCACTCCACTCTCACCATTCAAACCCACGTGGACCCCATGTCCACCCCTCCACCTAGGCCCGTGATAGCCACCATTCCCCAACCCAAAGTTACTCACCCAACCCACCTTCCACTTCCAACTCCTATCCTACCCAAACCTAGCCCCCCGCTACTTCCACTCCCAACCCCAACCCAAGTCCGGCCTCACTCACCACCCTGGGTACACCATACACCAACCGTTATCATCTCATCCTCAGAGGACCCACTCACCTCCCTGGTAGAGGAACCCATACCCGACCCCATAGTGGTGAACACTCCGGACCCAACCCCCGCCATGGAGATCACCCATGTCCAGGAAGAAGAAGAAACTTCACATGGTGGTCTTCACCTTACACCACCCTCCCTAGTAGGGGACGAGCTCATCTTAGGAGAACCCCTTTCACGTTGGCTAAAGGAGAACCCATTTAGAGATCTCATGGCCCATGTTTGCCCTGCTATGGAACAAAACCTTCCTATAGTACCCTTACCCACCTATCACACCACAATCCAATCATCCTATCAAGTGGAAACATTAGGGGATTTTCTTAAGGGTCTATCTTGGCAAATGGAGTTAACCGGCATGTTGACCACTGTAGCCGACCAACCTAGGAGCCTTGACCTCCTACACCTATGTGTCGGGTCCATCTCCTCGATATACACTGTGTGTTGCTACACTAGCGACCTTCTTTTATTCCTCCCAACACCCGAAGAGCCCGATGCTATCCGCGAATTAGAGTTGCTTATTTCGGGTAGGATGCCAAGCCCTCCATTCATGGCCAACCAACCCGCCAAGGACTTCGGTTCAATTACTTCATTTGAGGAGGAGGACTCACCATCATTTGAAGACCTTGAGGAGATAGAATACCCCTTCCTTGGTAACACATTCCATGACCCCTTTGATCCCTCCCTATGGAAGACATTGAACCCATGGGACCTAGCCGCCTTACCCACCACCCACTCCCTCCTACCCTCACCCACCATGTTGAACCCAACCCACCCATTCCACTACTTAGTTCACACTATGAGAGCCATGACCGAGGGTGACATCCACCTAGGAAATGAGGAAGTGACCTATCCCAAAATGTCCACCTTCTTGGACCCCTTCGACCCCTATGAGTGGAAACCCCCAAATCCACCCCCACCTAAAAATGGGACCATCTTGATTGTAATGCATGTGTCACAATATTTTGCATCATGTAGTAAGGCTAGTCACGTCATTTATATCATTCACACACTAGGTCCAGTGCACGACAGGTTTACATTTGGACATGCTGGTCCTCCCCCACTCTTCATCCACCTCATGCATGATAGGGCCATTTGTGGCTGCCCCGGTCCACCTAAGTACATCAATGTCCACATAGTTTCTAAGCATGATAGGTCAATTCATGGATGCCCTGGTCCTCTTAAGTCTGTCAAAACCAATCTAACACTTGATAGGGCTGAATTTGGTTGTCCAGGCCCTCCCTTCATCCCTATAGGATCATCATTCATGACATTGCATGGTAACATTCGCAAACACAACAACAAGAGCAGCAAGGTTCTTAAGGAATTAGCCGATTCCCACTGTCGCCACCAAGAAATCCATATCGGTGATTTTGTGATGGTGAGGACTGAGATTGTCTCAAAACTGAGGTCTCGTGGAGCAGGCTCCTTTCAGGTGTTGAGGTGCCTTGGCACAAATGCTTATGTGTTGGGCCTCCTCGAAGAGTACGGAGTAAGCCCCACTTTCAATGTGGCTGACCTGGTGCCCTACAAGGGTCCCACGGTGACACCCAGTGAGGAGATCCAGCCTATTCCACCCCTTGAGAGAGCCCCCACACCAACGAGAGCTCCATCTGGCCAGAGAAAACCAGCGTGATCAAGTGGAGCGGATATTAGATGAACAGATCACTACCACACGGATGCAAGGCGTATGAGCGATATCTGGTTAGGTGGAAGAGACAGCCACCTTCGGTTGACGCCTGGGTGATTCGGGAGTATCTCCAGCAGCTGGATCCTGACCTATTGGAGCAATACCGCAGCAGGGAGGACCCTTACTCGACAGAGTCGAGTTCTCTGCATCCCGGGAGTATGATGGGGACATCGCTTACCACTTCCCATTTCTCCATGGGTCCCGATGCTCGCCATTGTGTTCATCTCGATTTTCTGAGTCTAGCTATGTAATTTTCACTTCTTTCTGAGTCTTAATCATGTAATTTTCCCTTTTATTGAGTCATGTACCTAAGTTAGTGAGTCATTTATCTAAGTCTAAGTGTCATTAGGTGGCCTCGTGGGTTAATGGTCCCACTTCAATGGGCTTGGCCCATGGGCTCCCCCTACCACCCCTTGGTCTTTTGTGATTAGTCCAAAAGGTGAGGACTTATGTAGAATTGTGGGATTCCTATAAATAGGACCCCAATCCCACCAGTTGAAGCTAATGAAGTATTGATAGAATTTGCCAAGCATTAGTGCACCTCTCTCTTTCTCTCTCTCTCTCTTCTTCTCTCTCTCTCTCTTACTCTCTCTCTCTCTAGGGCGTCACTTTCTCTCTCTTCCCCCCAAAATTTCGAAATTCTCTCTCTCTCCTCATCATTCACTCCTCATTAAACCCCTCTCCCTTCCCTATACCTCCCATTTACTCCCCCCCAACCTCCTAGGTGGAATACCATTCTCCTATACACCTTTCCCCTTCCCCATTCACCCTTTCACCTTCCCAAGAGGGAATCCATTCTCCCAAACACCTCTTCCCCTCCCCAAGGCAACCCTTCCCATTCTCTAGGCTACCATTAATCCCTTTCTATTAAACCCATTCCAAATCCAAAGGAGGGAAACCATCCCCCCCCCACCCACTTGTGCCCCCTCACCTTCCCCCTTTCCCTCCAAGCCCAATTTCGCAACTCCCCTCTCAGCCACTGCAAACACCTCCTTCCAGGCCTCATTCTCCCCCTCCCACTTCTTGGAACACCCCCTCCCAGACCCCATCACAGCCAAGGGTCATCCCCATACCCATCCTCCTCACTTCCCCTCCCATAAACCCCCCTTTTCCCCCCATCTTCTTCAAATTACAGCTATCAGTTTGAGTGTAGCAGAAAGGGTCGACTTACAGAAGCAACCACGGATTCATACGGCAACATCTAAAGTCGTATCATACATTGCTGGAAAGTTCGTCCAATCATCTTCGCAGGCGAGGTGATCTCGCCCCATTCTGAGTCCGGGGTTGTCCGGGAGGACCATCTCCCCCGACGGCGCAGAGTCACCCCTGTAGAGTACCTGAACCAGGTTAGAGCCTGTACCACGATGGACCACGGAAGAATTCGGCCTCAAGCTCTTTTACAAAGTTCTCCCTCGTCCAGTCGACGTTCAGAATCAAGAAGCGGAGCTTCGTTCCACGTCCGTGGGCCAAATTTACCATTTTTCTCCCTCAGCTGCGCGGGTCTGCCTCCCACAGTCTGCAACGACCTGCCTCTACTATTCTGAGTCCCCCAGTCCTCTCCGACATCAGACGGCTTCCCCGTCAGTTTTTCTGCGAAGAGGGCTCGTCCACGGTTCCAGAAACTCTGGCGGTTTGTGATTCGGAGTCCAGAAGCGATCGGGACACTCTCTGCAACCTGCTATGTGAGATCAGAAGCTGCCAGTCCCAGATTCTGTCGCGCTGTTCGAACCTCCACCACGGCCAGCAATGACATCATAAGAATTCAACATAATTCCGAGGCATCCCAGCCCCAGTTACGAAGAGTTCCTTGCTGGTCTCATCATCGGAAAAATTCCAGACCGGGAGTTACGACCTCAACAGTGACTGTCAGTCATCCACCACAAGAAGCAGGCAGATTCAACATCGGCTTCTCCTTTCGCAATTTCGGCGAATCTCCCCTCCCCGCCTGGCCGGCTTACCGCCCCTCCCTGCGTGGAGGTAGTGTTTGCGTGTAAATCAACATCTCAACCCCAAGTCCACCCTCCTGTGTGAGGTGTAGTGCTTATATTAAACATGATTCAAGCTTCATCGGCGCAGTGTGCGGGGATCCCACACTTCCCCGCTCGCCCATCGTCTCCGAACGAGGTTGGTTTCTTCAAACCAACCAGGTGAGCCTCTGCCCTTGCTCCCCTAGTATCTGTTTGTTTAATATCCGTCAAGCTAGTCTGCTGGCTAGTAAGAGAGTGCCCGTTCCTGGATCCACCATCTTGAGTGGTCACCGTGGATAATAGTGAGTGAGTGACCTAGTGCCCCCAAGGCACCCGGCCGCCCTTGATTGTGGGCATCATACCTTCGGGAGGGTGAACCTTAGTTGTGCTGGCCCTCTACCAGCAAGGGTCTTGTTCCACCACCTCGACTCGGCATCACCGAGTCACCATGGGTTGCGGGTGTGCACAGTGGTTCGGTCCAATTTCAAAGAAATCTCGAATCTTGAGTTGTGTTTTGCGAATTAAGTCCGAGGAAGCATAGTGTCTTGCTGCATCCCCATCATTATGTCACATCAGATACGTTTTGTCCTCTTTTTCATTGCATGCATCACTTTTCTCACTTTCTCCCCACGCTTTTCTTCACCTTCATTGCCATGCACACACCCACCCATGTTTATGACACCCTAGGGGTTTAAAAACTCCCTGGTATCCACCTTTCAACTTATTCATGTTCATTTCTTGTTATTTTGGCATCTACTAAACTTTTCAGTTCTAATCTATGTTTTCTCTTTGTATTTTCACGTCGTTTTGCAGGTCAGCAATCCCTAGCACGAGGCCCATCCCCTCTGGCCGGCCGGAGAGGGTGGAGGTTGGACCCTTTGTGACTTCTGGCTTGGTGGTCTTGTGCGGTTCTCTACAGTCCGTTCAAGAGAACGTGCGGTGCAGCCTGGACCGTCCTTCTTCTTCCTGCGGTCGTGATAGAGCCGCTCAACTGACAGGAGCGCTTCCTCCCGCATCTTTTGCAGCGTTCTTAAACGGTCTATCGTAAGACCGTGCATCTTATAGGCGGTTCTTCCTGAACCGTTCATCTTCCCAGCGCTGCAGGTCAGGCGAGTACCTCTCCCTCTTTCCAAGGTACGGCGTGTTCATCACGTTCGGCACCTTGGTGGCGATCACAGATTTTTACACCTCCCTTTTCTTATGTCTTCATTCATTTCCCATGTTGGATGTGGTAGGATAGACATTGGGAAGGCATTGGAAGAACGGACGGGAGGAGAAATATATCTACATCAACAACCTAGGAAATTGAGCAACAGACCAGTGAAGATCAAGAGATTAGGAACCCAAAATGAGGTATTTAGAAGTTGCACCTTTAGAACTTGTGTTCTCCTTTGTATCTTCTTCTTACCCTCCAAATTTCACGTCTTCAGGTCAAGGGAATCAAGAGTTAGAGGGATATGAAGTTGCTGACTTAGAGCAAGGAAGTGTAGAAACTAGAACTTGATTTCAGTCAGAAATTCAAGGTTTAGAAGGATTAATTGAGGTAGGTTATCTCATGAAAGGCTCAAAGCTTATGTCAGGAATAAAAGCCCTCTTGTTTCATACGTTTTCATGCATTGTGCTTTGTGAATTTCAAGTTTTACTTAGAACTATGCATTTAGTTTAGTCTTCATGCATGAACTAGCCTAATGAAGTAAAAATATGAATTTTCCATGTAAGTTACATAAACCATGCATATTGTTAGCCTTAGATTGTTCTATCATGATCATGGAAGTTAGAATATGTTGATTTCCAGACATGATGTGCCATAGGTTAAGCATATTCTATTATTGTTGTTAGACTCGATTTTTCACAGGAAGAAACGGTTAAACCTTAGACCGCTAACATAACTATAGCGGTTGTACGATAAACCGCTAACAACAAGTAGCGGGCGTTCACTTGATCGTTTTCGATTTACTGAAATTCTGCTCGAGACTTAGCACAGAATTGTCTTAATTATTATATGTTAAGCCTAGATAGCTAAGTTCTATTCCTAATTTTGACTATGGGTTTAATATACTTAGTTGATCTCATTTGTTATCATGATACTTTTCATGTTTTCATGAACATTAGCATTGTTTTAACTTATGTTAATTTCATACCAAATTATATATCTTTGTAAAAAATGCATATTTTAAATGTTGGATGAATGAGATTTACTCTTGGTTTATCACTGTTCTCTTTCTCATCTAAGAGTCATTTTCTTAAGTACATGACGCATATTCTGGTATGTTGTCATTAGTTACACTATTGCACATTAGGAACATAATCTTAGACATGATGATCTCTCCCTTGGATATTCCTTCCAATGGACTAGGAAATCTTATTTCAAGGCCTCTGTAAGACACCGTGAGCCTAGGATTCCCTCCAAGACACCGAGCTGGTTGTACCATTAAATCCCAACTGTCTAGAAAACACTTACCGGTGTTTTATATTTCTGGATTATTAGTGGCCTTATGATAAACCGCCAACGACTGCTAGCGGGCCTATAATTGACCGCTAATGGATCCGAAACGGTTCTTCATTTGACTGCTAAGATATTCCAGAAGTTCTATTTTAAAATGTCAAATTCTATTCATTAACGGCCCTATACTTGACCGCCAGGTGCAAGAGACGGCCCAGTAAATGACCGCTAATGTCATGAATTTGATTAACCCGGGGTTTGACTCAAGGGTTGATTTTTCTATGTTCCTAGATGGTCCAATTGATTATCTAGAGCCTATCACATTATTTCAAAGATACCTAAGTAAATTGTGAAAGTTAAGAAATGTACTGTTATGCTGCCGATTTATTTCCATGGCATAACCTAGCTATCAATGTGTTTATTGAACTCTTATTCTCAATAGAAGCATTCTTATATTTGTTACTTTATCATGAAACTATCATTGAAATTGTACAATCTTGGCCACATTATTGTTATATACGTGGAAGTAGCTTGATTTATACATGAAGATGCAGTTCGAGCACTGATTATGTTCAAGGGTTCTATGCTAGTCCCCTCGACTGATTGTCGGAAACATACTGTAAATAATGGGGTATGATGCTACTGGCGTCACATTGCGCTGGGAGTACTTTCTTTATAAAAAAGTGAAATCCACGGAATTTTTGCGAGACTCTTTCTTGATTGAATTGCTACATGCTAGTTACATGACATTCTCGTGTGTAACCTTTATGGTTATGAAAAGGAAAAGTGAAAATGAAAGTGTGTTCTTGATGCATGCAAGCATATTCTTATTCGTGAAAGGCCAATTTACGTTCTTGTTATATTCAACTCGATCGTGTCCACATATCATTTCTCATCGTGATCTTATCGTGCTATTATGTTACTTGTTTTGTCCACGTGATTCTTTGTACTTGCATGTTTTATCTAACATTCTAGAGCTAAAATGATAATTACTTAAACATTGCCTACACGTTGATACGAAGATACCTACTGGGCAAGTGTGCTCATGACCCTACTTTCAAATCTTTTTCAGAAAATTCTAGTAGGGTGGATTTGGATTATTCAAGTGATGGATTCGAGAGTGATTGATGGTTCGAGAGAAGCCATAGTTAGTCTAGTCAAGAGTCAAATATGTAATTTTCACTTTATTGAGTCTAGTTGGTCAATGAGTCAAAATCATGTACTAGATTATCATTATCAATAAAAGTTAGCTTTTTGATCAATTATTGTCTCCATTCATCTTATGTGTGAATGATTGCGCTCTGATTTTTATTGTCACTTGAGGCTTCTCTTGCCGACTGTTCACGTTTTCGAATATCTTTCGCTATACATAAATCTGGGGGCGTGACAGTTAAAGTGGTATCAGAGCATAGGACTAGAAGTCCTAGGGAAAAGTCCAAGGTTTTAAGGACCCACACCTATGAAACTAGTAAAGAAATTCCAAACCCATGTGAGAAATTGGGTAGAACCCGGGATGAGATAGTTATATAGATTGTCTTAGGGTGAATCTTCCCGGTTCAACATAACTAAAATGTCCATATTCTCATGTACCTTGATTCTCAATGGCTCATCGTGTGAAATGGGACGAGATGCAGCAAACTGTTGCGGGTCTTACCCAAGCCCTATAGACGGTGGCCCAAGCTGGTGGAAGGGCTAGTGTGGGTAACTTACACGGCAATTTTTGAAGTTTAAATCCCCCACGATTCTCTGGATCTTCTAACCCAGATGAAGTGGAAAATTGGATCAACGAGATGAATCGAATATTCGATGTCATGCAATGCACCGACCGGGAGAAAGTTCGACTTGCCACATTCCAACTTAACAAAGATGCACATACATGGTGGATGTCGGTTCCGGCACCACCAGCAGATGCACCCCATACATGGGAAGGTTTTCTTACACTTTTTCGAGCCAAGTACTTCTCCGAGCATATAAAGGAGAGGAAGGCTATGGAATTTGCCTCCTTAAGATAAGGCACGATGTCCATAGCAGAGTATGAATTATAATTCTCTCGATTGGCACCTTATGCTCCCCACTTGGTAAGCATAAATTTATTGAAAGCCAACCGATTTATGGATGGTTTAAGGCCTGGATTTATCCAACAACTTGAGCCCAAAACATCCGCACCTATACCGAGATGGTTCAAAGAGCGCATCTATGTAAAAGAACCATGGAGAAGGTGGAAAGGCTCCGAGGGAAGGAAGAAAGGTCAAGCCGAAAATATGATAGGCGAGAGGAAAAAGAAGAGGATGAGAATGAACCTCGTTATAATAAGAGGTCTCGCAATGAAAATGGTAATGGAACAAGGAAAGGAAATGGCAATGGAAAGAATAAAGGAGTTAACGAAGAAGAAACGTAGGTCGCTACGGATTGCACATTTTATAAAAACTTTGGGCACTCGGAAAAAGAATGTTGGAAGCGTCTCGGCGCTTGTCTCAAATGTGGAAGTCGGGAACATCGCTTACCCATGTGTCCACTCATAAATGAACAATCTTCAAGGGATAACAACGAACATGAGAAACGAGGTTGACTAAATGCCATTTTAGATGAGGAAGGTAAAATGATTAAAGGTACCCTCTTAACACATTCGCCCTACGTTAATTTTTAATACATTAAAGTATGTACACTCTCCGTAAAAACTCATGTTATGAATTTGGGGACCAAATTCTCTTATGTGGGGGAGGGTGTAACACCCCAAAATTTTATATAAATTATTTTAAGGTATTTCAGAAATTTTTGGGAATTTTTAAGATTTTTTTAAACTAAATAAAGGACTAATTAAAGCTTAAATAGAATATTGAGTGAATTTTTGGATAAATACATTATTATTTAAGCCCAAAATAATAACCAACTAATTGGGACAATTAAATAAGCCCAAAAAACTCAAAACCAAGCCCACTAGTCATGGCCCATGATCTAGAACCTTAGAATGGGTATAATCACGGAATTTAAGGATAATTACTCTTTAAGAGATTAATAAATGGATAATAAGTGGGATAATACCAAGAAGAGTTTGAACCAGTTCAAATTCGGAGCCCACAATTTCTAGCGATCTGTCGCGAGACCGCTAAGAGATGGGTAGCGGTCTAGCATTTGATCGCTAGGATCTGTCAGTTCCGTGAGAGGAAGAAAACGTGAAAAGGTTGGATTTCTACGTCCAAATCATCTAGGATCAACTCTATCAGCTAATTAGATAGGTCTAGAAGGATTGTAGATTGAATAGAAAGACTAATTGGGACTCTAGGATCGTTCTAATCCTCAAAGCCTAGTTAAAACCTATAAATAGATCCCAGATTCGGCCTGTGCGACCCTTATTTTTGGCTCGCGTGGAACTAAGGTAAGATGGCTTTAATTAAGGTAGGTTCTTTAGAGTTTTTTGTTCACAATATATAAATCTAACTCCTCCCAAAATTTTCGTCCTAAGAGATCAAGCACGTAAGGAGTTAGGAGTGTTCAAAGTTGCCGATTTTGCATCAACAACCCAGGAAATTGAGCAACGGACCATGGAAGATCAAGAGATTAGGAACCGAAAACGAGGTATTTAGAAGTTGCACCTTTAGAACTTTTGTTCTCCTTTGTATATTCTTCTTACCCTCCAAATTTTATGTCCTTAGGTCAAGGGAATCAAGAGTTAGAGGGACGTGAAGTTGCTGACTTAGAGCAAGGAAGTGCAGAAACTAGGGCTTGATTTCAGTCATAAATTCGTGGTTTAGAAGGATTAATTGAGGTAGGTTATCTCATGAAAGGCTCAAACCTTATGCCAAGAATAAAAGCTCTCTTGTTTCATACGTTTTCATGTATTGTGCTTTGTGAATTTCAAATTTTACTTAGAACTATGTATTTAGTTTAGTCTTCATGCATGAACTAGCCTAATGAAGTAAAAATATAAATTTTCCATGTAAGTTACATAAACCATACATATTGTTAGCCTTAGATTGTTCTATCATGATCATGGAAGTTAGAATATGTTGATTTCCAGACGATATGTCATAGGTTAAGCATATTCTATTATTGTTGTTAGACTCGATTTTTCACAGGAAGAAACAGTTAAACCTTGGACCGCTAACATAACTGTAGCGGTTGTACGATAAACCGCTAACAGCAAGTAGCGGGCATTCACTTGACCATTTTTGATTTACTGAAATTCTGCCCGAGACATAGTGCAGAATTGCCTTAGTTATTATATGTTAAGCCTAGATAGCTAAGTTTTATTCCTAATTTTGACTACGGGTTTAATATACTTAGTTGATCTCATTTGTTATCATGATAGTTTTCATGTTTTCATGCACATTAGCATTATTTTAACTTATGTTAATTTCATACCAAATTATATATCTTTGTAATAAATGCATATTTTAAATGTTGGATGAATGAGATTTACACTTAGTTTATCACTGTTCTCTTTCTCATCTAAGAGTCATTTTCTTAAGTACATGATGCATATTCCGGTACGTTGTCATTAGTTGCACTATTGCACATTAGGAACACAATCTTGGACATGATGACCTCTACCTTGGATATTCCTTCCAATGGATTAGGAAATATTGTTTCAAGGCCTCCGTAAGACTCCGTGAGCCTAGGATTCCCTCCAGGACGTCGAGCTGGTTGTACCATTAAATCCCAATTGTCTAGAAAGCTCTTACCGGTGTTTTATATTTCTGGATTATTAGCGGCCTTATTATTGACCGCCAACGACTGCTAGCGGGCCTATAATTGATCGCTAACAGATCCTAAACGGTTCTTCCTTTGACCGCTAACATATTCCAGAAGTTCTATTTTAAAATGTCAGATTCTATTCATTAACGGTCCTATACTTGACCGCCAGGTGCAAGAGACGGCCTAGTAAATGACCGCTAATGTCATGAATTTGATTAACCTGGGGTTTGACTCAAGGGTTGATTTTTCTATGTTCCTTTTGGTCCAATTGATTATCTAGAGCCTATCACATTATTTCAAATGTACCTAAGTAAATTGTGAAAGTTAAGAAATGTATCATTATGCCGCCGATTTATTTCCATGGCATAACCTAGCTATCAATGTGTTTATTGAACTCTTATTCTGAATAGAAGCATTCTTATTTTTGTTACTTTATCATGGAACTATCATTGAAATTGTACAATCTTGGCCACATTATTGTTATATACGTGGAAGTAGCTTGATTTAAACGTGAAGATGCAGTTCGAGCACTAATTGTGTTCAAGGGCTCTATGCTAGTCCCCTCGATTGATTGTCGAAAACATATTATAAATCATGGGGTATGATGCTATTGGCGTCGCATTACGCTGGGAGTACTTTCTTTATAAATAAGTGAAATCCACGGAATTCTTGCGAGACTCTTTCTTGATCGAATTGCTACATGCTACTTATATGACATTCTTGTGCATAACCTTTATGGTTATGAAAAGTGAAAAGTGAAAGTGAAAGTGCATTCTTGATGCATGCAAGCATATTCTTACTAGTGAAAGGCCAATTTATGTTCTTGTTATATTCAACTCGATCGTGTCCACATATCTTTTGTCATCGTGCTATTATGTTACTTGTTTTATCCACGTTATTCTTTGCACTTGCATGTTTTATCTAACATTCTAGAGCTAAAATGATAATTACTTAAACATTGTCTACATGTTGAGACGAAGATACCTATTGGGCAAGTGTGCTCATGACCCTACTTTCTAATCTTTTTCAGGAAATTCTAGAGGGGTGGATTTGGATTATTCAAGTGATGGATCCTAGAGTAATTGATGGTTCGAGAGAAGCCATAGTCAGTCTAGTCAAGAGTCAAATATGTGATTTTCACTTTATTGAGTCTAGTTGGTCAAAGAGTTAAGATCATGAACTAGATTGTCATTATCAATAAAAGTTAGCTTTTTGATCAATTATTATCTCCATTCATCTTATGTGTGAATGATGGCGCTCTGATTGTTATTGTCACTTGAGGCTTCTCTTGCCGCTGTTCACGTTCCCGAATATCTTCCACTATACATAAATCTCGGGGCGTGACAATATGCTTCTTGACAGTTGGTGCAGATCTTTCTTGGATAAAAGAGTCAAACAAATGTCACTGATGCATCTTCATTGTCATATGGTCTTTTCTGAAAGAAGAGATGGCCATTGACATATCATGAATCAGATTAGGTGGTTGACATATCATTAATAATACCTACATGCTCATAAGTGCTTGGGTGCTTAGAAAATTTCTGCTTTTGCATTCCCAAAAAATTGTGACCTATATGCTGGTCATTATTCATGAAAAATTCTCATGAACATAAGATTGTAGAGGTCCATCTCTTCCAACTAGGCATCTAGGAAATAAGTTAAAAACTATGACATAAATTTGACATAATGGGGACCTGAAAATTCCATTCAGGCCCGAAAATTCCATTATATCTTGGAAAGCTAGGACCTGAAAATAGTACTCTTATCTGATTGTACATGGATTTTTGCACTCAGACCCCATTAATCCTGACATATAGCCAGATTTACACTAAATACCTCCACAAACTGAATACTACTCAACAATAGCTGCATTAGTTATGGTGGCAATTTTACACTGAATACCTCCACAAGCTGGAGCACTCAACACTCCTTTTTGTAGAAATGCATTGCACATTTGCCATCGCAAGGAATGTCTTAGTACGTACTCCCTTTTTGTATTGTAATGTGCAAATGTGCCTGGCTTCAGTGTTTTTTTATCGTTAATTTGACCGATCTTATTCACACTTGACAAGATACCTCTGCACAGTATAACTGGGGCTTCCATCTTCCAAGCTTCAGCATGATGTTAGAGGTTGCCAATATTCTTGAGCAATGATTCAACGGGCGCGCAATTGTATCTATCTCAAGTGGTATGCTTGTACTACATACTGTCATGCAATAAAACCATTACAATTTACAAATGCAGTTTTGGCAATGGCAACCAGTACAACTACGTTAATTAAGGCTATACAAAAAATTAATATCTTCACCTTAGCTAATATTGGTGTACGTATGATGTTCATTGATTTAAACCTTCTAAGTGTTATTGGTTTTTATTGGACACAATTAAACTAATAAAGTGAGAGCTGGATATGAGAATGGACCCTCAGGTGAGAGTTGCCAGTCCCTTTCCTCTCTTTGCTTTTGAGACCCACTTTTTTATGTGATTATTTTCCATAATCTTTGTGGATGTTCTCTGTTGAGCATCAGAGTTGCTTCATATTGGTATTTAAACAATTCTCAGAGTTCATGTGAAAATGCACGTTTGTCTATATGGGATGCTCATGCCTTCTACTGTTTTTGGTAGTTTATAAATGACTTTCTTAGGGACATAAATACAAACAAGGGAGCTCAATTAAAGTAATACTGAAGTACATCAGAATCCAATTATAATTAATGTTCTATATTTACATCAAAATTCACTTTCTTAGATCCACTGTTCTGTTACAATGTACTTTTTCATAATGTTTGTGCCATTTGAGCATCGGAATTGCTCCATGTTACTAAATAAGCCATTTTCAGACTTCAAGTTAAAATGCACTTCCATTTCTAGGCTTTGCCAAGAGGACATGCTGGAAGAAGCAGAGTCTATGTTGAATGGGATTTCTGTGAAAGGGTTGGTCCCTGGTGTCATTACTTACAATGCTTTGATCGATGGGTACTGTAAAGAGGGAAAAATTGACAGTGCCTTTGGCATTATGCAAACAATGGAGTCAAATGGCTTCAAGCCTAATACTCGGACTTACAATGAGCTAATTTGTGGGTTTGTTAAAGTGAGGAGGGTGCACAAAGGACATACATGGAGGCACTGGCATTTGTTGATGCAATGACCAAATGCGGTTATCAACCACACTTGGAATCTTTTAAATTGCTTGTTTCAGGGCTCTGTGATGAAGGGAACATTGACAAAGCTAAATTAGTTTTTGCTAGTTCACTTGGTTGTGGGTACTATTGTGATAATAATGCATGGGAGATCCTCATTGATGGGTTACTCAGACCGGGTCATGTTGACTGGTGTTCTGAAATGCTATCTATTATGGAGAAAATGTAATTCAAGCCTAGTCCTCCCACGTATGCTATGTTGATCAAGGGAATTTCCTGATCAAAGCAATTTATCATAAGTGATCTCTGGGATTGATTTGTCAAGTTTGACCTGCATTCTTCATCTTCTGATAAAAAAAGGCAAGGAGAAAAGTCTGTTGATGGCTCACATGTCTCCCTCATTCTAAGGAGGAGTTGATAATCTGAAGCATTGTGATTTACATTTTCAAATCTGTATCTACTCCAATGTTTCTACCATATCTTCATGTTACTATTGCCTATCATCATGGGTGAAGCCTTGCTACTCTTTTTTCCACTTCACTATTTTGATATGCCCATCCTTTTTGCAGGTCAATAACAGTCATTAGTCAGTAACCAAAATTCCATATTGCTTTTAAATAGGCAGGATAAGAAACATGCTTGCTGACTGTTGTTGACAAACCATGTTGGTGACTCTCAGGTAATTATATGCAATGCTTTTTTCCCCCTCAACTGTAACGTATCAATGCTTAGCTGCTAAAAAATATTCTTGTATTGTATTCACTAA
Source organism: Amorphophallus konjac (assembly GCA_022559845.1). Lineage (NCBI taxonomy): Eukaryota > Viridiplantae > Streptophyta > Magnoliopsida > Alismatales > Araceae > Amorphophallus > Amorphophallus konjac. The sequence continues at coordinate 218,285,001 of CM040118.1, forward strand.
ATTTCACTATAATGTTTAGTGTATTTTTTGTTTTTTCCCTTTTTGATATTTTCATCATTAAGCTAGTTTTTGATTTGTCAATGACTTGTGATATGTCTCTAGAAAAGCATACATTGCTTTTGTGTGGACTAGCATGAAGCATTGCCCCTAGTAGCTTGTCAAGGTTGCAGCTCAGGCAATATTTGACATAGATGGGTATGCAATAAAGATGGCATATCTTGTGCTCTTCATGACTTTAAAATGCCAATCATTCATTTTGCTGCCACGTTGATATAAGATTAAGGATTGTGACCTAATTACTTCACTTTCTATAGTTGTACATCGTGTGTCTTTTATTTAATGAATTGCACGCTGCTATCACATTCAAAAAACAAAAAATGACTGTGATCTAATTACTGGGTTACTTACTGAACATTTATTTTCTCCTTGTTAGATAGTCATGAACCTGACATTTGGAAACGAGATGAAGAAACAAGTGAATGAAAAAAAATTATACTTCATTTCCATTAAAAAAGGTCAAAAAATCCTGATCATAGTACTGAGATCATGGCCAATTTCTAAAGCTTTAACAGAAGCTATCAGCTTCTCTATGCCTGTAAAAAACACCAGTCTACACATCACACAAACTGAATTAAAAAAGAACAAGGTCAGAGAAAGGATCAGTATTGATGAGTATAAATTAGAAGGGGAGAGTGTGCGAACAAACAACCTGTGCAGCATGACAAATGCCTAACAGAAAACAGAAAGTTTAGTTGGCATGGTCAACCAACTTAAAAGTGCAATTCACCACTTTGGTCTCATAGCATAAAAATCTTCCCCTACTCTTGCTTCTAATAACTATAGGCATGGGCTTTATGTCATCGCCACATAAAAATCTTAGTCTTTTCTTGACTCTAGTGAGATTTTCTTCCTCCATGTTGTAGTCTTGAACATGAAATCTGCTGGTTTTTCTTTTCCTCATACAGTTGAGACCAGTTATTCTATCCATGGCAGGTCAATTACTTGCAAGCAGACTCGGTACATTTTGTGGAGGCCTCACTTGCCATCTCTGGCAAATGGTAAGTCACTCTTTCCACCCCCCCCCCCCCCCGCCCCGCAACAAAAAAAGGTGGTCCGCAATCATTTGCATAAGCTCTAGGTTTATTTTGCAAGGGTAGATGGTAGTATGGTACCAACATTTTTTAGTGATGAAAGCTCATTTATTGTCAGATGTAATGTAGTCGCTTTGTAGCCTGAATAATTGGACATATAAAAACACATCAAATGCAGTGTGATGTTACATTTGCTGAAATTGTAATATATGAACGGTTAAACATCAATGAGATTCTATTTTGATAAACAAGCATTCCAAACAAAATTTGAATGGGAATAATGCTCATTGGTGAATATCCTATGGTCCAAATATGCATTTGTAGAACAGTTGGGGTACAAAGTATATAGCCCACTCTCATTGAACATGGTAACAAGGTTTAGAGATGTGAGGTTTTATGGTGCCATCTGATATGTTATTATGTTTTCAGTCTTCTAGACTAGATATCATCTCTGCATTTACATATAAGGATTTTAATTAATGTGTATCTCCTCTTAGGTTTGTATCTAGAGTTTATTCCAAGTTCTTGGACCTGGGGGTTATATGTTGTGGTTAAAGCTATATCCCCTTGGGGTTATCATTCTTAGGCTGGGATGTAGTGTGTAATCTCATTGTACATGGTATCTATTTCTCAATCTTTTGATAGCACATGGTTAGAAAGTTGTTCTTTTCCCTGCTCCTCCCACCAAAAAGGAAAAAAAATAGGTCCTTGTATCAATCTTATTTTTCTCTATGAACTGTGTCATTCCCATATCCCAAATGTAGAGCACGGTAAAAAGTTGCCAAAGAAAAACCAACTGAACACATGTAAATGTAGTGGGTCCAAGCAACAATTTAGATGCTTAAAGCTTGGTCAGTCTGCCAAAATCCGTAAATGCCGCCCAGTATACTGAATCTTTTCAATGTCATTGTGTTTTTTGTATTGTTGTAGAGACAAGGTATTTAATAAACAGTCTAGTCAACAAAACATGTAGCCCAAGAATTTTGGAAGACAACTACTAAAGCAATCATCTAAAGTTAGTAATGAAGGTTGACCTTCTGCCCATAGATACATCACCAGAGAATGATCATGCACCATGTCCATTTCCGAGTCTATAGTTTCTCTTACAGTTCCATCAGTTTTAACCTTTAAAGAGTCCTCAAGGCCTTAGCCACCAACAAGAAAGAAGGCCATATGAGATGGTTTACTAAATGATGCTATCATAAATATGCATAGTAGTTAAAATGAGACGCATTACGTCAGATGAGATTTTCTTGTTAACTTCATCATAAATGGCTAGTTTGTGGCACACCCAATTAAATGTCTTTTTTAATTAAGTCTTTTTATCTTTGAAGTTAAGCTTGGAAAACAAAATATTGTTTCTGTCCTTTGGTCTGTAATGGAATAATGTTGTGTGACTGAATTTCGATGGAGGAAAGGAAGCTCTTCCATATCGGCTGCTAGTGTTGTGGTTTTACTTAATAAACATGGTGAAAACAAATTTTGATAGTATGCATTTCAAGAATTTTCTCACATGTGAGCAGAAAATATCTCCTTTAGAGACAATACATGATTTGATATTTCTGTTGTGAAATATGTTTAGTTTATTTCTTGATTTTGTTTTTTTGTCTGAACTTCAAGAAATTTTGATAAGGTCTTTTAAGCCATTGCTTATGTATACAATAATTATATATGTTTTTCTTACAAGTTTATCTAGAGTTTTCTTCAACCTCTTAATGCAAGTCATGTTTAGTAGCTTCATAAGTGACAAATGGTATATCCTCGTTCTTTAATTTTTCCTTATGCATCTCACTGTTACCTCGTATAATACCAGTTCGACTATTATTTTTAGCTTAAATCTTGGATGAAAAGCTAATTTTTAACATTTATTTGGAGTTTGTGAGTTGGTGTAATCGTCATTTTTTTTACTAGTCACTGATTATTTTTCTTATGTCATGTAAGTAGGTCTTCTTTGTATGTTAAAGTCTCAAATGGTTGTCTTCATGAAGAGGCTTTATTCAAAGTGCTTATTCATCTTTGGAGTTTCTTATTGAACTATTCAGTCAATTTTCTCCACTTTTGTATTGATGCTTACATTGAACAACATCTGATTATGAATTTGTGGTGTGATTTCATTTTATTTTTTGGATGTGAGTTTTGGGTCCTCATTTTTCAACCATGGTTCGCTTTTGGTTTCGTTCCATGTAGATGATGTGAAATAGATTCTCAAGGTTGAGAGTTCCTCGTTGTATCCACACCCGATTGGCCCAAGAAGAACAAATAAAGAGAATGATAATCTTGCTGTATAGTGGCTAGCTGTAAAATGAGAGCCCTACGTAGGGGTAGGGGCAAGGTGATGTAGATGTTCATTCTTCAATATTTTTTCTACTTTTTTAATTTAAGTTGGATGTTAATCATTTATAATTGACCTTGACTTATGTATAATTGATGGTAACAATTACCTTTTGTCAGATTTTTTTCATAGTGGTTCAAGAATCAGTATCTGTGAGTAAATTAATGTATCTTCTTCGTGGATGAATATGTGAGTACATGAATGTATATTTTGGATGGATGAATACATGCGAATACATGAATGTCTATTTTGTGTGGATGAATATGGATGTGAGTAAGACAATCAATGAATGTGAACATGAATGGATGTATTATTATAGGTGATGAGAGCATATATACTAATAAGATTTTTTAAGAAAAAAAGAAAACATATTCCTACATTTTTTATTAACCGACATTAAATCATTTTCCTACATTTTTTAATAAGGGATGCTAATACTTATTCAAACGTTTCTTCTACTACGTGGTGAAAGGTAATACATACGTTTGTAGAAACGTAGGTATAGCCTCTTATATGCGTGTGTGTATATGTTTTTAACCTACATTTTTGTTAGACTATTCCTATGCTTTCAAAGCGTAGGTATAGGTCGATATCTATCTACACTTTTTGTTGGACTATTCCTACACTTTGAAAGCGTAGGGATAGGTCGAACTATACCTACGTTTCATAGAAATGTATGTATAACCTATAGTCACGCGAGCAAGCGCCACGCTTTGAAAATGTGGCTAAAGGATTTATCTACGTTTTTTAGACCTATACCTATATTTTTAAAACATAGGTAAAGGCCAATTTTCTTGTAATGCCAGGGTTTTTCAAGTCGAAGCACCAAGGACATGCCTCTACGCAGTTCATTATTCCACTCTGCAAGGAAAAATCATTTCAATGACATAAGAAGGTTCAATGGCCGGCAAAGCATGGGTACCTCTCATACTAAGTTTAACACGTTTGGAAATCCCAAAACCAGACCTCAACCTAGCTCACACTCCATGAATGTCATGAAATCTACTTGTCATACATGTAACCAACAAGGACATAGCAGCAATCAGTGCTGATTCAATCATAGAATGGGAGCTTTCAAACAAGTTTGGATTCCAAAAAATTTATTGCATACTGTGAATTATGATGGTGAACCCAAATTTGTTAGGGTTCCAAAAACCTCTGTTTAATGTCTTCTATGCAAGATTCCCTAGCAGCTCATCACAACCGATGGTACTTAGACAGCGGCTGCTCACGGCACATGACGGGAGACAAAGAGAAATTCAGTCATTTAATCAAGAAGGAAGGAGGCCAAGTAAGGTTTGGAGGCAAGGATAAGGGAAAGGTAATTGGTACAGGCACTGTGGGTAAGAATTCATCCAACTCCACTGATAATGTGATGCTAGTTGAAGGCTTTGAGCACAATCTACTTAGCATAAGCCTTGAGAAAAACTCAGAATATGTGCTTTTCAATGGTCATAGAGTTAATAATGTCTATATGGTAGACCTTGATGCATCTAACTCAGAAAGCTTGTGCTTGACTGCCAACCAGCTCAGTGATGCAGGCTTGTGGCACCGATGGCTGGGACATGTCAACTATGGCACATTCCACAAACTGTCCAAACATGAGATGGTTAAAGGCGGGCCAAAATTGGCCTATACGAAAGTTGATCAGGTCTGTGAAGCTTGCTCCCTAGGTAAGCAAACTAGAAAGTCCTTCAAATCTAGAAGTGGGGATTTGTCGTCCACTACTCTTGAATTCTTGCATATGGACTTGTTCGATCCAAAAAGAATAGCTAGCATCAATGGAAAAAGGTTTGGATTTGTGATAGTTGATGATTTCTCTCACTTCACATGGATTTTCTTCCTCACTAATAAGAATGATGCCTTTCTTGCATTTCAGAAATTTTTCAAAAAAGTAAAGCGAGAAGGTAAATTCAAAATCTCCACCATCTTGTCTGATAATGGAGGAGAATTCAAAAACTCATCCTTTTCTGAACCATGTGATCAAGAAGGTCTAACATTGTAGCAACCCTGGTAAATTGAAGGAATGAAATTCTAAATGGATTAAAAACTAAACCAATGTTCAAGGCCCAACTCATATATACTTAAAACCATATATATATATATTTATACCAAATGGGCCTTACACTTAAACCATATAACAAATGGCCCAAAGATGAATAGCGCCTCCTCTTAAGGCGCCATTTCATTAATTGAAGACCCCTCAAGGGGGCGCCAATTGGTGAATTGAAGACCCCTCATGGGGGCGCCAATTACTTGAAGGGCGCCTCTATCTTGGGCGCCATTTCCCTGCAGGATGAGAACGGAAACCTGTTGCAGTGTATTGTTCGAACTAGGAAGCAGTGGCCGGTCAGGAAAGTATTGATTTGGAAGGATTAATACGTAGGAAAACCTTGCTTCTAATAGGAGTCTTACGTGGGAAGTTTTAAACCTAATCAAACTCTACGATCGAATCCCTTCTCTAAAAATATCAAACCCCCTCCATCGAACCCTCTGTTGACTCTATTTTTTTTGAAGACCTCCTGCTGCTCTTCGTTCTCTTGAAGCTTATTAGTTCCTTCTTCTTCGGTTGTACGTGGGGGAGAGATCCTATTCTTTTTCTCTACTTCTTCCTGGAGAAGGCTCGTGGCTGCTGCTGACGTTAGAGTTCTTGCTTCTTCTGCCAGTGGGTTGCTGAGAAAAGTTTCTTCTCCATCTACTTCCATTGAAGCTACATCATCTCTTCCTAGTTGTTGTTATTCTACAGCTAGGAGCCAGAGGAAACAAGCTGATGTTACTACTCCTTCTGATATTATCCTCGTCCTGCTGCCGTTGCTTCCAATTTCTCTGTTGTAAACAGAGTATCGTACTGTGGTTATTCTTGTTGCTGATCCTTCAATCCCTTCACGTTTCCATCATCCAAATTACCAATCAAGGTAGGTGTTCTCAAGTACAAGCCCAATCAATTAGCTATGAGATCATGAGTATGCATATAGGTCTGATAGAATGTTCTCAGTAGGTTTTGTAAAGTTTCTGGAAGTTTCAGTAGAAGGCGCCTCCCCCTAGGGCGCTATTTGATATAACGACCGTGCAAACAATTGTCAGTTAGTTGGTTAATTAATAAATACACATGTTCAAAATTTAATAACTGTGAACCATGACATCTAATCTAATGCATGAGTATACTGCTAGATTCCTGCTATTTTTCTCTACATGTCCATGTACTTGTTCCTGCAAAATTATTTTTATTGAAAAAAGTGCTACTATTCATGACCAAATTACACTGATATTGAATATCACGACATGCATCCTGCCATTATTTTGAAAAAAATGGCGCCCCTGACTAGGGCGCTACTTATTGAATTGAAGACTTAAGCCAAGGCACCATTTACATAATTTCTGGAATTTGAGAATTTTACAGATCTTAATATATTTAGAACATGGATACAACGACTGAATGAACAATCGTTAAACTAGCGACCCTGCCCAAGCGCTAATTCATAAAATGAAGACTTGATCTTAGGTGCCATTTACTTGAGTTTCTGATTTCCAAATGTTTTCTGTAACCCTTGACAGTGGGTTATGTATATAGACACTATATTCCATTCCGTGAGTATAGTCTCACGTTTTACGATATTTTATCGATTACCCCTCAACTCTTGGTGACATACAAGCCCTCCGTTGGACATTCCGTTCCTTCGGACTGACAAGTTAGTCATTGGGACCTCCATAAGACTACTCACAGCCTTGGATTCCCTCAAGGCCGATTGAGCAGGTTGTACCACAAAAACCTATGACACTTTTTGATTGCCATGTCACTCTAGAGAAACATGGTAACCCGGCCCTCATGGTATGCTATCTAGCAGTCGTGAGAATAATTCTTGAACTAATGGAATGGGGAAACCATACCATTGCTATCTATCTTGGATTATGTGTCCTTATAGAGATACAAATTCTTCTGCTTTATCATGTTCAAAGAACAAGCACCCATGTACACATGGACGCTTATTCTTAATGTCATGGCACCCACTAGGGAGCCAAATCCACCCAGTTTCTATGAGTATCACGATTGTACCGACTCGACTGTAGTATGTCCTTACATGTAATTTATATCCTTGTGATTCTATTCCACAAGATCTATCTTATATTCCTACAAAGGTTCATTCCGTTGAAATTCTATATTGGCTATAACTAAAGTGGATGTCGAAATACATGATTCAATGCTGGCGCATATAAGGGCCCGATCTGGTCCTGGGAGGAGCACCTGAAAGTACTTGTGCCCATGGGAGCTAATATTGATCACGATGTGACATTGCACCGAAGTACTCATCGTTCTAGTTAAATGGCATTCCATAAACTCTTATACTTGAACTTGACTTGACGTGACATGACATGCGTGGCCCGGAAGGGTATTTACATGCTTGCTTGATAACAAGATAGCCAATTCTTGAAATCACTTATGAAAAGTACTTGCTCGCTTATCTAGATATAATTACATGAAATCTTGGAAATTTTTACTAGTCCATGCTAGTGTCCTTTGCTATACACTCTCTCTATAATGTCATTTCACGTGAACATGCATAGCCATACTTGCATTCATGTAACATGTAATTTACTTAAAGCAAGCTAGCTCTTGAGATATAATTCCTACTGAGCGTTCGCTCACCTAGTGTTTTCCTCTATTTTTCAGGTAATTCTGATGACGAGACTCATTCGGATGGGGATGGACAAGCGTGAAGAGTTTAGAGCCATTCCAACCGTCAAGCGTTATCTAGTCCTGTCTTTTCTATTTTCTTGAGTCATCCATTGTACTTTTATTTTATTTAGTCCTAGTACTTTCGTGGTGAGTTGTAATATGAATACTTGAAGGTTTATGATTAATAAAGGACTTGGTTATCATTACTTGTGCGCGCTCTGTCTTTGTATGTAGAATACACTTACGCTCAGATTGACATGATTGATATAAACTTGTCACGCATCTCCGGGTTCCTTCCGCGCTCGGGGCGTGACAGTTTTTGTGGTATCAGAGCCTAGGATATTCAATTCCTAGGAAACCCAAGTCCAAGGATAGACGTAAACCTTTAACCAGTGAGATTTGGGTAGAACCATGGGTTGAGGTAACTAAGGTACTCAAACTTTAGGGTCAATCTCATATTGATTAGTTAATTAAAATTTTGTAGGAAGATGGCTGCTGAACGTGCCCAGTGGCGTAACATGCAATACACTATTCAAGGCATGACACAGGCGCTACAGCAAGTAGCGCAAGTCGCGGGGAACCGTGGAGCTGGTGATCTCCACCGTAGTTTCTAAAAAATGAACCCACCAAGGTTCGTTAGCTCATCAGATCCCGATGATGCCGAACATTGGCTTCGAGAAGTGGAAATGATATTCCGTGTTATGCAATGCACGGATGAAGAGAAGGTATTGCTAGCTACGTTCCAATTAGAAAGAGACGCCCATTCCTAGTGGGAGTCTATAGAAGCCACCCTAGGTGAAGAACCCATCACATGGGCTGAGTTCACCGAGTACTTCAATGACAAATACTTTTCCGACCGAGTGCAAGAGAAGAAAGATGCAGAATTCACCTCACTCAAACAGAGAACTCTGTCAGTGGCCAAATATGAGGCCCAATTCTCTAGGCTGTCAAGGTACGTGAAACATTTAGTAAGTACCGAGAAGATGAAAGAAAGAAGATTTCTCAATGGGCTTCGACCCCAATATATCACACAACTGGCACCGATGGACATTCTGGTCTATTCGGATATGGTTCGAAGAGCTCAACTATTAGAAGATGCCACGGAGCTGTCCGACAAGATCCGTGGGAACAAAAAGAAAGAGCCTATTATAAGCCCTGGAAATTTCAAGCCCTCCTTCAACAAGAAGAGAGCCAATGATGGAGGTACTCCCTCCCAAGAGAAAAAGTTCCAGAAGACTAAACCTTTCTCCATTACTAACACACCTTCTAAAGAGGTGTGTAAATATTGTGACAAGATCGACCATAGGGCCGAGGAATGCTGGAGAAGACTCAGAGCTTGCCTCCGTTGTGGGAGCCGTGAACATCGGATTCCTGATTGTCCGCTACTCAATGATCAAATCGGAGATGAAATGCGCCCGGTGAAGAAGAATGCACGTCTGCAAGCTCTTTAGGAGGCAGAACAAGATGAAGGCGTACTAGTGGAAGGTACACTCAAGATTTGTTCCAAGTATGCTCATGTCTTGTTTGATACCGGTGCATCACACTCTTTTGTTTCAAAGAAGTTCGCTTATCCATTACCTATGGAACTAGAGTGGATAGATCTAGTAATTGCGACACCACTCGGAAATGAATCCGAGATCTCACACCACTACTCCAATTGTACAGTTATGGTAAAGGGGAAAAATCTGCCAGCAGACTTAATATGTCTAGACTTAAAGGGATACGATGTTATCTTAGGAGCCGATTGGCAATCTACAAAGAAGGCCATTGTCGATTGCCGTGAAGGCAAGGTAACTTTTAAGGAGTACCCGAAACTTTTCTACACTAGCCCTAAGAGTCGGAACAAGTCACCTCTTATTTCGGCTCTCCGAGCTAGCAAGCTTATAAAGAAAGGATGTGTTTCATCCTTGCTTTTGTCACCATAAAGGAGACTAAGGAGACCAAGATAGAAGACATCCCAGTAGTTCTGGAGTTTGTAGATGTATTTTCAAAAGATTTGCCTGGATTACCCCCACAAAGAGAAATGGCCTTCACCATCGACCTGGTCCCTGGTGCTGGTCCAGTTCCTAAGGCACCGTATAGGATGTCCCCTGCCGAGCTCAAGGAGTTAAAGGAACAACTGATGGAGCTTTTGAAGAAAGGATTTATCAGACCAAGCACTTCCCCATGGGGAGCGCCTGTATTATTTGTAAATTAGAAGGATGGATCCATGAGGTTATGCATCGACTATCGACAGTTGAATCATCTCACTATCAAAAATAAGTATCCACTGTCGGGAATCGAGGAATTGTTTGACCAGATATCTGGATCTAGGTATTTCTTGAAGATTGATCTCAGGTCAGGATATCACCAATTAAGAATCAAAGATGAGGACATTCATAAGGCCGCATTCAGAAGCAGGTATGGGCACTATGAATTTATTGTTATACCTTTCGGACTAACGAATGCCCCCGCCGCCTTTATGCAGTTGATGAATAGCATATTCAGGTCTCATCTCAATCAGTTCGTGGTGATTTTTATTGATGACATATTAATCTATTCAAAGACCAAGGAAGAGCATGAAGAGCATTTGAGGATTGCATTACGGATATTAAGGACGAATCAATTGTATGCAAAGCTTAGCAAATGTGAATTCTGGCTAGAAGAAGTATCCTTCCTGGGACATGTAATTTCCAAGGATGGGTTATCAGTAGATCACTCAAAGGTTGAAGCTGTGAAGAACTGGGAAAGACCAACCAATGCTAACGAGATCCGAAGTTTCTTGTGTCTTACAGGCTATTACAGGCGATTCGTTAAGGATTTCTCAAAAATCACCGTGCCGCTTACTAGGCTAACGTGCAAAAAGATCCATTATGAATAGAGCGATGATTGTGAAAGAAGCTTCAAAGTTCTAAAGGATCACTTGACTACTGCCCCGATATTGGCCTTACCAATTGAAGGAGAACAATTCGAGGTTTATACCGATGCATCTGGCATTGGCCTCGGATATGTATTGATGTAACAAGGAAGAGTCATAGCTTACTTCGCCTGACAACTGAAGAAGCATGAAGAGAACTACCCAGTCCATGACCTAGAATTGGCTGCGGTAGTGTTTGCATTAAAGATCTGGAGACATTACCTCTACGGAGTGCAATTCATTGTATACTCCGATCATAAGAGTCTCAAGTATCTCTTCTCTCCAAAAGAATTGAATATGAGACAAAGACGTTGGCTGGAATATCTCAAGGACTTTGACTTCACAATCCAATATCATCCTAGAAAGGGTAATCCTATAGCCGATGCCCTCAGTCGAAAGCCAAGAGCATTATTAGCCAATTATATGATTCAGGAGTGGAAATTGCTAGAACAATTCTCTAGACTTCGCATAAGTATGGACGAAGCAAATGGGTGTATTACTCTATCACATATGAGGATACAACTCGATATACTCCCTGAAATACAAAGTCTTCAAGACAACGACCCAGTATTAGTGGAAATCAAGGGCAAGATAAAAGAGCAATCTGATTTCAAACTAGCAGCAGATGGAAGACTATTATTTAGAGAAAAAAACTTGTGTACCAGATTGTGTAGAACTGAAGAGGAAGATATTAGAAGAAGCTCACATATCAAGGTACATGATTCATCCTGGATCTACCAAGATGTACCAAGACTTGAGGCGGACATTTTGGTGGCCTAACATGAAAAGAGAGGTAGCGGATTTCGTGTCTCGTTGTCTCACTTGTCAGCAAGATAAGGTGGAACACTAAAAACTTGTCTGTAAGCTTCATCCTCTTGATATTCCCAAGTGGAAGTGGAAGAATATCGGTATGGACTTTATAATGGGACTGTCTAAATCTAAAGGAGGACATGATGGAATTTGGGTCATCACAGATCGATTGACCAAGTCGGCACATTTCTTGCCAATCAAGAGCCGATGGTCAATTGACATTCTTGCTGCACTATACATCAAGGAGATAGTCAGACTTCATGGAGTTCCTATTTCAATCGTGTCTTACCGAGACCCTCGATTTACTTCTCATTTTTGGAACGGTCTACAACATTCGTTGGAGACAAGACTCAACTTTAGTACAACCTTTCATCCTCAGAAAGATGGTCAGACCGAGAGAACAAATCAGATAGTAGAGGATATGGTCAGAGCTTGTATCATTGATTTTGGTGGAAGCTGGCATGATCACTTGCCTTTGGTCGAGTTTGCTTACAACAACAACTACCAGGAAAGTATACAGATGGCACCTTTCGAAGCCTTATACGGAAGGAGTTGGCGATCACCCTTATGCTGGGATGAAGTTGGCGAGAAACAACTACTAGGCCCAGACATGGTTAGAGATACTTCTGAGAAGATCCAAGTGATTAGAGAAAGACTTCAAGTAGCTCAATCTAGACAAAAGGCTTATGCCGATAACTGAAGAAGAGATCTCAAATTCCAAGTCGGAGATCATGTATTCTTAAAAAAAATTGCAGGCTGAGGAATCAGGAGATTTGGTGTTAAAGGCAAGCTTACACCAAGGTATATCGGACCTTTTGAGGTATTAGAAAGAGTTGGCGAGGTTGCCTGCCATATTACCTTACCTCCTCAATTGTCCAACGTCCATAATGTTTTCCACATATCTATGTTGAAAAAATATGTGCACGATCCGTCACATGTAGTAAATCATGGAGACCTGGTGATACAAAAGGATCTCACTTCTGAGTAAAAGCCCACGAAGATCCTTGATCACGAGGCGCGTGCGTTAAGGAACAAGATGATTCCCATGGTCAAGGTGCAATGCAGTAATTGCATGGAACAAGAAGCCACATGAGAGACCGAGGAGTCCATGAAGAAAAGGTTTCCCGACTTATTTATGAACGGTATGTGCTTTGCACCCTCCACGTCTGTATAAGAATGAATTTGGGGACATAATTCTTTTTAAGTGGGGGAGGGTGTAGCAACCCTGGTAAATTCAAGGAATGAAATTCTAAATGGATTAAAAATTGAACCAATGTTCAAGGCCCAACTCATATATACTTAAAACCATATATATATATATATTTATACCAAATGGGCCTTACACTTAAACCATATAACAAATGGCCCAAAGATGAATAGCGCCTCCTCTTAAGGCGCCATTTCATTAATTGAAGACCCCTCATGGGGTCGCCAATTGGTGAATTGAAGACCCCTCATGGGGGCGCCAATTACCTGATGGGCGCCCCTATCTTGGGCGCTATTTCCCTCCAAGATGAGAACGGAAACCCGTTGCAGTTTCCTGTTCGAACTAGGAAGCAGTGGCCGATCACGAAAGTATTGATCTGGAAGGATTAATACGTAGGGAAACATTGCTTCTAATAGGAGTCTTACGTGGGAAGTTTTAAACCTAATCAAACTCTAACCCACGATCGAATCCCTTCTCTATAAATATCAAACCCACTCCATCGAACCCTCTGTTGACTCTATTTTTTTGAAGACGTCCTGCTGCTGTTCGTTCTCTTGAAGCTTATTAGTTCCTTCTTCTTCGGCTGTACGTGGGGGAGAGATCCTATTCTCTTTCTCTGCTTCTTCCTGGAGAAGGCTCGTGGTTGCTGCTGACGTTAGAGTTCTTGCTTCTTCTGCCAGTGGGTTGCTGAGAAGAGTTTCTTCTCCATCTACTTCCGTTGAACCTGCATCATCTCTTCCTAGTTGCTGTTCTTCTACAGCTAGGAGCCAGAGGAAACAAGCTGATGTTACTACTCCTTCTGATTTTATCCTCATCCTACTGCCGTTGCTTCTAGTTTCTCTGTTGTAAATAGAGTATCGTACTGTGGTTATTCTTGTTGCTGATCCTTCAATCCCTTCACATTTCCATCATCCAAATTACCAATCAAGATAGGTGTTCTCAAGTACAAGCCCAATCCAATAGCTATGAGATCATGAGCATGCATATAGGTCTGATAGAATGTTCTCAGTAGGTTTTGTAATGTTTCTGGAAGTTTCAGTAGAAGGCGCCTCCCCTTAGGGTGCTATTTGATATAACGACCGTGCAAACAGTCGTCAGTTAGTTGGTTAATTAATAAATACACATGTTCAAAATTTAATGACTGTGAACCATGACATCTAATCTAATGCATGAGTATACTGCTAGATTCCTACTATTTTTCTCTACATGTCCATGTACATGTTCCTATAAAATTATTTTTATTGAAAAAGTGCTACTACTCATGACCAAATTACACTGATATTGAAAATCACGACATGCATCCTACCATTATTTTGAAAAAATCGTGCCCCTGACTAGGGCGCTACTTACTGAATTGAAGACTTAAGCCAAGGAGCCATTTACATAATTTTTGGAATTTGAGAATTTTACAGATATTAATATATTTAGAACCTGGATACAATGACTGAATGAACAGTCATTATATATTGAACTTGCGACCCTGCCCAAGGCGCTAATTCATAAAATGAAGACTTGGTCTCAGGCGCCATTTACCTGAGTTTCTGATTTTCGAATGTTTTTTGTAACCCTTGACAGTGGGTTATGTATATAGGCATTATATTCCATTCCGTGAGTATAGTCCTACGTTTCACGATGTTTTATCGATTACCCCTAAACTCTTGGTGACATACGAGTCCTCCGTTTAGACATTCCGTTCCTTCGGACTGGCAAGTTAGTCATTGAGACCTCCATAAGACTACTCGTAGCCTTGGATTCTCTCAAGGCCGATTGAGCAGGTTGTACCACAAAAACCTATGACACTTTTTGATTACCATGTCACTCTAGAGAAACATGGTAACCCAGCCCTCATGGTACACTATCTAGCCGTCGTGAGAATAATTCTTGAACTAATGGAATGGGGAAACCATATCATTGCGTTCTATCTTGGATTGTGTGTCCTTATAGAGATACAAATTCTTCTACTATATCATGTTCAAAGAACAAGCACCCATGTACATATGGATGCTTATTCTTAATGTCATGGCACCCATTAGGGAGCCAAATACACCCAGTTTCTATGAGTATCGCGATTGTACCGACTCGACTGTAGTATGTCCTTACATGTAATTTCTATCCTTGTGATTCTATTCCATAAGATCTACCTTATATTCCTACAAAGGTTCATTCTGTTGAAATTCTATATTGGCTATAACTAAAGTGGATGTCGAAATACATGATTCAATGCTGGCGCATATAAGGGCCCGATCTGGTTTTGGGTGGAGCACCCGAAAGTACATGTGCCCTTGGGAGCTGATATTGATCACGGTGTGGCATTGCACCGAAGTACTCATCATTCTAGTTAAATGGCATTCCACAAAGTCTTATACTTGAACTTGACTTGACGTGACATGACATGTGTGGCCCGGAAGGGTATTTACTTGCTTGCTTGATAACATGATAGCCAATTCTTGAAATGACTTGTTATAAGTACTTGCTTGCTTATCTGGATATAACTACACGAAATCTTAGAAATTCTTGCTAGTCCATGCTAGTGTCCTTTGCTATACACTCTCTCTAATGTCGTTTCACGCGAACATGCATAGCCATACTTGCATTCATGTAACATGTAATTTACTTAAAACAAGCTAGCATTTTAGATATAATTCCTACTGAGCGTTCGCTCACCTAGTATTTTTCCCTATTTTTCAGGTAATTCTGATGACGAGACTCATTCGGATGGGGATGGACAAGAGTGAAGAGTTTAGAGCCATTCCAACCGTCAAGCGTTATCTAGTCCTGTCATTTCTATTTTCTTGAGTCATCCATTATACTTTTATTTTATTGAGTCCTAGTACTTTCATGGTGAGTTGTAATATGAATACTTGAAGGTTTATGATTAATAAAGGACTTGGTTATCATTACTCGTGCGTGCTCTATCTTTGTATGTCGAATACACTTACGCTCTGATTGACATGATTGATATAAACTTGTCACACATCTCCAGGTTCCTTCCGCGCTCGGGGCGTGCCAAACATATAGATTCTCTTCCCCCAAGACCTAGAGCAAAACGACATTGTGGAAAGAAGGAACTGGACAATTGTGGAAATCGCCCGGACCATCTTGATTGAGAGCCAACTCTCAAGAAAATTCTGGATTGAAGTAGCAAACACAGTATGCCACATAATCATTAGGGCCATGATAAGGCCAAAGTGTAAGAAAACCTCATATGAGATGTTGAAAGGTAAGAAACCCAATTTGGCTTACTTTAAAGCATTTGGATCCAAGTGTTATGTGCATAACAATGACAAATTAGATTTGGGCAAATTTGAAGCCAAGAGTGACATTGGAGTATTCTTGGGTTATGTTGAAACATCAAGGGCATATAAGGTTTTCAACATTAAGAATCAAACTATGAAATAAACTCCACATGTTATGTTTGCAGAAATTAATGACAAATCTGACAAAGATATTTGTAATAGGGAAAATAAGGGAGAAGATGGAGAATTTCTGGAAACTAAACAAGATCAGGACAAGGGCAGCCAACCACAGCTCATAGAGGAAGAAATAGGTCGGTCGACCGAAATCCTAGGACATACACTGCTGCTGGGTGACTCTTCGACCAATTTGTGCACCTTGAAGGATCATCCCGTGCATAACATCATAGGTAACTTGCATGACCCCCCTCGGACTAGGTCATTTCATAAAGATGTTCATAATGATGACCTAATTGCATTGGTCTCTCAGTTTGAACCCAAAAGCATTGAAGATGCATTGCTTGATGAAAATTGGGTTACTGCCATGCATAATGAACTCAACCAATTTATAAGAAACCAAGTCTGGAATCTGGTTCCAAGACCCTCCGACCAACATGTCATTGGGACTAGATGGATTTTTAAGAACAAGCTTAATGAGGAAGGGGCTATCATTAGAAACAAGGCTACGTTTGTACCTAAGGGGTATAACCAAGAAATTGGCATTAACTTTGAAGAATCTTATGCCCCCATTGCTAGACTAGAAGCCATCAGAATCCTGCTAGCCTTTGCATGCTCCCTAGGCATTAAACTTTATCAAATGGATGTCAAGAGTGCTTTTCTGAATGGCCTAATAAAAGAAGAAGTTTTTGTAGAGCAGCCCCCGAGTTTTGAACTGATTGATTTGCCTAATCATGTTTACAAATTGGACAAGGCACTATATGGACTAAAGCAAGCTCCACGGGCCTGGTATGACAGGCTAACTGCGCATCTGATCGGGGAAGGCTACCTCAGAGGTAAGATTAATCAAACACTTTTTACAAAGGTATTGAATGGCCAAATCATCATTGTACAGGTATATGTTGATGACATCGTGTTTGGGTCAACTGATTCTAACATGTGCAAGCAATTTGCTGAGCTTATGACAAGGGAATTCGAAATGAGCCTCATGGAAGAACTCCATTTTTTTCTTGGACTGCAGATCACACAATCCAAGGAAGGATTCTTCATAAACTTGTCCAAATATACATTAGAGGTCCTAAAAAGATTTGGGATGAAGGAAGCCAAACATATATCCACGCCCATGGGAACAAATGCATCCCTAGATGCGGATGAAAATGGTACATCTATAGACTCCAAAATATACTGAGGTATGATTGGGTCTCTTTTATATCTCACTGCTTCTAGGCCTGACATTCAGTTTAGTGTATGTATGTGTGCTCATTTTCAAGCTAATCCTAAAGAATCTCACCTCATTGCTGTGAAAAGGATCTTAAGATACATTGCTAGTACACATGACTTAGGGCTGTGGTATCTTGCATCATGTCCTTTTGATTTAATCTCATATACTGATGTTGATTATGCCGGATGCAAACTTGATAGAAAAAGTACAAGTGGTTATTGCCAATGCTTGGGTGGATGCCTAGTCTCTTGGGCCTCCAAGAAGCAGCATTCTGTTGTGCTTTCCACTACAAAAGCTGAATACATTGCTGCAGGTAGCTGTGGAACCCAGGTTCTATGGATTAAGCACCAACTCTAGGACTACGGAGTAGATCTTGGTTGCACACCCATCATGTGCGATAACACCAGTCCCATTAACCTAACCAAAAATCCCATTCAGCATTCCCGCACAAAACACATTGAAATCAGGCATCACTTCCTTCGGGATGAGGTAAGCAAGAAAAACTTTGAATTCCACTTTATTGAATCTGAGAAGCAAATTGTAGATATTCTTACTAAACCTCTGAGCAATGACAGTTTTTCAACGTTAAGAAGAGAATTGGGTCTGTGTAGACTCCAACTTGATTACATTTGCATGATCTTGCCCATCTAAGTCCAAAGTTTTTTTTTGTTACAATAGCCAGGGGGAGTCCATTTTGCATATTTAATTAGCTGCATCTCATTCATTGCATCTTAGTTTATATGCTGCCATGATTGCTCATATGTGCATCACCCCTTGGTATATAAAATAGTGATGTGGGAAAAGGCAGGCTTAGTTTCCCTTGGAACACTCACTACGCGTGAGGCTAGTCCTCCGCCAAGTATTAAGGGTATTTTCATTACACTCTAGTGTCCATATGTTGAGGGAGAGATGGTTGTTTCTTTTGAGAAAGGTTGATATCTATGTCTGCTGCATTAGAAAATTTCCTTCTATTTGACCCCAGTGTGTTGACTCCTTGTAAATGACAGGTCAACACCATCACTCTATTGTTCAAACCTCTCACTGTCATCTCATTCCCTATGCTTTGCATTTCTGAAAGTGTTGCATTCACACTCTTTCTTCATCTCAAAACCTTACAACTGCTAGGGGGGAGTGTGTCCTAGCTATTTATTCACCTCACTTCCATGTGGAATGCTTCAAAGGGAGATTCCCTTCTAAGACTGTTCTCTCTGACTGACCTCTCGTGTAACAAACTCCTGCACTTCCGGTTATCATGGTTGCTTTAATGTAATGAGGCTTAAGGTCAATAACCTTCTGATCTGAAAATGAGCAGAGACTTCATAGGCTTACTTCTGATGATGCTTATCGTGATATAAGTTCTAATACTCCATGGTTTGCTTATGCACTTTTTGTGACTTCCCTGGTTGATATATTTCCATTAAGTATTGTTATCAAACGACCATATCTAGTGAGATTTATTGCAATGCACTCATTACAGAGCAATGGTCAAGATTTGCTAAGTAACCGGATACACTTCACCTGAGACATGAGGTGGTTCGCGTCAAAAGGTAGTGTCCTGGTTAACTCTGATCTGATAAGAAGTTCTATTCATTAAAAAAAGGGGCGGAATGATAGAGCTTACAGAGCAATGGCTCATGCCCACTAAGAAACTGTCACCCTTCACCAATGAAGTGATAGTGGGACAGGCATGAAGTGTCAAGCTATCTTTATTCAAAATAAGGCATGATAGATAACTGCACTAAGTAACTAGGGCATTTGCATCTAACACATGTGATTCCTCACGTAAAAAGGTGTATGTTTATCTTGATTGTCAGCTCGGGCAATGTTAAAATCAGAGGTGCCTGTTTAGAAAAAATTCTCACTATTTCTGGATTGTTTGACTTCAATACTCATGGTAGTTTCTTCTTGATTGGTCACTGGGTCTCATAAGTTACGATTAAGGTTCATCTAGAACTTATGTTCTTTTATGTGCATCAGCTTTAGTAATCTTATTTTGAGTACCTCTTTAACTACTCACTTTCTGTCAAGTTATTTTCTTTAATCCACCCATTCATCCTACCATGTCATGCTTGAAAATTGGGAGTTGTCTGTTTTGTGGGTTGCTACAGTCAATTGATCGAATACGTCTTAGTCCTGAATCTTTCTTCTATGCTCTTCCACTCTTGTTTTTGCTGATGGCAAGAGGGAGAGAAAATTATGAGTAAGAGAGTTAATTGTCAAAAAGGGAGAGAAAGTTATGTGTAAGTTCTCGCTGTTACATTATGTGTCCATTGCATATCATATTGTTATCTGCATAAAGTTGCTTACCCAAATCTCATGTTAAAATAAGTAAACACAATGACTCATAGTTGTCATCTTCAAAAAGGGAGAGAATGTTTGATAAATGTTGTTTTGATGATGTCTCTTTATAAGTCATTGGTTAAATCAACCTTGAAACTCATGGAACATCCTTTCTGAATGACAAGGTATAACGAGTGTCGACCTCACCAACTTCATCAAGCTGCCATGTTCCAGAATCACCAAGGGAAATAACAAAGGAAGTGTCGACCTCAATTCTCAGAGTGTCGACACCAGTGCCATTCCAAGAACTGTTGCTAGAATCACCAAGGGAAACAACAAAGGAAGTGTCGACCTCAATTCTTAGAGTGTCGACACCAGTGCCATTCCAAGAACTGTTGCTAGAATCACCAAAGGAAACAACAAAGGAAGTGTCAACCTCAATTCTCAGAGTGTCGACACTAGTGCTATTCCAAGAACCATTCCTATCACCTGAGGTTCAAGGAGTGTCGACCTCAGTCTCTCAAGTGTCGACCTCACGATCGCAACAAGCATTCTACAAAAGCAGCCAACAAAGACGTGTCGACCTCACGTTTACAGGAAGTCGACCTCAAGGCCATCCAAAAGCCGCTATAAACTAAATTCTACGAAGAAGTGTCGACACTACTTTACGGCAGGTCAACCTCACTAAAGGAAAATCTCAAAAGACTTCTGACAGATCTGTCCTTTCGAAGATAGTACAATGGGCAGAAAAGTCTGACGTAAACCTCTGTAAACTCATTTTTTGAGGGTTGGAAGAGATTCCTAGGAACTCTCAAACGTCTCCATCATCATTAGTGTCCAAAGGGTCACTTTACTACAAATATCTTCTAGTACAGAACCTTGAAAAAGGGTCTCCAATTGCCAGTACTACCACCTGCGACAGCCAGCAGAACTTCGTCTGAAAGAAGTCTTTCCCACTGGTAAAAGGATGTCCTCTCTGACTTTAGAGTTTAAGGAGATGCAGGTTTCTTTTGGTCAAACAGCATTTGAATTCTCCAGCATATTCAAAAAATTATAGAACCTTCTTTTGGAGGGAAATTTCCCAGCTGAGCCTATATATATAGTCCTCTGTTGGAGCCGCTGCCTGAGCAACCATAGGCCTGGAGAAGCCTTGAACGTGAAAGAAGAAAAGGGAAATAGAGCTTCTGTTCTGAGCCTCCAAAGAAAGAGTTGGGAGATAGAGAGAAGAAGAGTGCATCCATCCATCGATCTCAGCCCCGCAGTTCCACAAGTTTTTTAGTCTTTTTTTTTATCTTGTGTTTCTTCATCTTCAAACATCTTGTATGTGTGAGAGTTGCAGTTGCAGCGTGAGTGTGTTTGTTTTCCCATTGTAGTTTCTGGTCTTCCTTGTGGGATTTTAATCCCCGTGCGGTTTGAGGACTTGTCCTCGTGTATGTGTGTGTGTGTGTGTGTGTGTGTGTGTGTGTGTGTGTGTGTGTGTGTGTGTGTGTGTGTGTGTGTGTGTGTGTGTGTGTGTGTGTGTGTGTGTGTGTGTGTTTCTTTTGGCCAAAGAGTGGAAGCCTTACCAAGTTGGTAAGGGGTGGACATAGGTGTGCCTTGTGGCAGCCGAACCACCTTAAAAAGGATTTGTGATGTGGTTTGCTTCCCATATCTTCTATCTCTCCCTCACAGGTGGCTTGCCTTGTCAAGCATATCTCTCATCTCTTCACTTCAATTGTTCCACCGCTTTACTTTGCTTGTGATAACCATATTACCATCTTCTATAACTGACTTGTTCAAATCAAAAATTGGTAGAGGATCTATTCACCCCCCCTCTAGATCCTCTCATACCGTCCAACAACCTAGAGGTAGGTTATCTCATTATTGGCTCAAATAACATGTTGGGAATGAAAGCCCTCTCCTATCTCTTGATTTCATGCACTATACACGGCGTATTTAGTGTTTTTACATGACTACACATCTAGGTTTTCACTGCATGCTATTTCCTACAACCTTGACCAAAAGATAAGAACTTTGGTTTAATTCATGCTTTTCCCATGCATTTACTTTGTTCTAAACATGCTATCATATCTTATCTTTATGTTCCTTATAGTTTTTATTCATTAATTGCCCTAGAATAGGCTCTGCACGTCGGATGTTGCTTCTGTCTGATGCAGGTAGAAGGCAGTCCTGCAGAGACCATTTCTTTCAAGTGGCGGTCCTCAAAGAACCATTATCTGGTTTCTATAACTAGATTAAACCCAGTTTCTGCCCTATTATATGTGATATTCAGCATGCCTTATTACGTTATTTCTGCCCCTGATCGTGTCATGACTTCATAGTTAGCGTTATCATGTGCTAAAAGCTTATTTTCATGTATGTTATTTTCATGCCCAAATCTTATAGTTTTGTATTTATGGGTTTTAATGTAAGTTCCTCCACTTCGATTAATGCTTTGGCGCGTTCCCTTCTCATCTTCATTCTATTTTATTAGTTCACTTATGGCGCTTATTCCAGTACGTTGCTATTAGATCACTTGCACTTTGATAGGAACACCTCTTGGACTTGAGAGGCTCTCTATGACGACCCAGTCTCCGGATGTCGGGTAAACCCGATACTACTTGGATTTTGAGAGGCCTCCCAAGAGCGGAAAAGCTCTGAAGGGATAGAAAGGAGTATGTAAGTACGTTGAACTTCCAGATAAAGTAATAAGCAATTAAATTTCTATGATCAGGATTGCTAAAATAGAAGAAATAAAATTACATTCTCTATTAAACAAATTAAACTACAGTAGCTAACAAGCTACAACAGAGTCCAGTCCAACTAAAGTAAAGTACAATAGGAAAGAGAACATACTCACAAGTCGAAGGAAGCCCGACACTGGCAAAGCTGGCAACTAAGAATCACCGCACTACACCTCCAAGCACGAGGAAGAATAGCTACACCTGAAAAGTCAGGGGTGAGTCTCGCCTCACTGGCTCAGTAGGGGTCCCGCAGATCCCTACCACGAAACAACGCAGTAACAATAGTGCTAAACTACAAAAGTAAAGCAGGAGCAGGAGTAACAGCAAAAGTAAAGAGGAAAGTCGTATTGAAAATAGACACGGCAGCCGATAGAACCTCGACCCTCAAACTACTCCTAATCGACAAAGACACGGATCCCCAGACTCACAGTCAGGAATCACGAAACTGATACAAGGTGTAACACCTGAGAATTTTAAAATAGAAATATGCAAATATATATATATATATATATATATATATAATTATTGAACTCATATTCTAATTCTATTGGATTAACCATTTAAAACATTTAATTACCAATAGATGCTTTAGAAGATGCCAAATTATATTTTAGAAAATACCAATTTATATTTTCAATCACTTAGGAAATTAATATTACACTATTCCAAAGAAATAGGAAATAGGTTATATAGATAGTGTTTTAAAGGATAAATATCACTTTTACAAGATGCCAATTCATATTTTCATAATTTAGAAAATTTCATATTTCAACTTTTACGTTATATCATTATTTTGAAGAAATAAGGGTATATAGATGAAGTGTTAAAGGATAAACATAATTTTGAAAGTGGGAAAGGGTATATAGACAATTTTGGTTAGTGTAGAGTGAATACAAAAATCTCCGTTCAAAATAACGACATATGTTAAGTCGTTATTTCCTAAACGTGAATAGTGACATGAATAGTTCCACTTTTATTTAAAAAGAATTTTTCAAAAAACAATTATATGTAAAAATAGAGAAAAGTGTAAGGGTCTCACCCCTGAAATTTCACAAACAAATTCTATCAATTTTTAAAGATAAAAATCTTTGATGTTTAACATGGAAATCTTAACTTATGAAATACACGACCCTCCCTTGGGCGTCATTTCTTTCCGACAACTATCACGATCATTCTATCCCTCCAGCCTGTGTAGGCTATAAACCCACTATATACTCTATAATTCTAGATCTTGTCCCCCATCATGTCGACCCTAAGGTTATAAAATACACTCTATTTTCCCCCTATTTGGTTAGTTCGAAGGCTAGATACGGGAGCAAGCTCTGAAGAGTTGCAGAGGAAGGGAAGGGCTACTTCTTCCTCTCCTGTCAACTCCTGTCACTTCACAGAGATAGGTGTTCTCAAATCCTTACCTAACTAGTAGCTAAATAGGTTAACTGATGCATGTTAGAGTTCGATTAACTAGTCAACCATGCTATATATATCATATGGCTTTACCATAGTCAAGCGATAATCATGTATATATCATGTTACATATCACCATGATCTTTAATAGTTTAAACTTAGTTTCTTAGCATGATTTTTATGAGTTTTTGAACATATTTTATCACACTAATTTATAGTATTAATAACCATATTTTAAATCTTAATATATAGTCTCTATTAACATAATATGTTCATGGTTTAAAGACATGGAGGCTCCCAGTCCTCTGGTAATTGGCGCCCCTGACTAGGGCGCCATTTTCAAAATTGAAGACTATTCACACAGTCGTCATTTAAATGAAGACACCCCCAATGTCGTCAATTCAATTTCTGAAATTTTCAGTAATTAATAATTTAGCACATTCAAAAAAACCATAACTATCGAACTAAAGTACGAAATTTTTGCATGAACATGTTTCTAGAATCCTGATATTTTTCTCAACGTATTCGTGCCATTACTTCCTGATTCGGAGCTTTTTCACACTGATGAATAGTGGACACCTCATTGTAATTGGCGCCCCTGACCAGGGCGCCAATTTCAGAATTGAAGACTACACGAAAGGGCGTCAATTAATTGAAGACATGCACCATGTCGTCAATTCAATTTTCTGTAATTTTTTAGAATTCTGTAAATCAACGCATTCAAAAATCTATAACTAATAAATGGGACCTTGAAATTTTTGACAGAATATACTTCTGTGACCCTGAGATTTTTCTCCACTTGACCATGTCTACGGATTCTGATTCGGAGAAACTTTGGAGAAATCAATAGTGACTTGTGTCACAGAACTTACAGTTCTGATGCGAAGCACAACTCACGTGGAAAAAACAACTCAATTGGTGTGTCGTCAATTTGAGTTGAACATGTACTTAAATTGAAGACACCCTGGAAGTCTTCATTTAAATGAAGACTGCCCACATAGTCTTCAATTTGTTAAATGAAGACTGCCCACAGAGTCTTCAATTTATTAATTGAAGACGCCCCTCAAGTCTTCAATTACTGAATTGAAGACGGCCCTCAGGTCTTCAATTAATTAAACACTGCTCATAGGGGCGTCAATTCCGTTTCTTGAGGAATTAAAGTTATATCATTAGAAAATTCATATCTGTGAAACCAAAACTCAGTAATTATATCTGAACATGTTTCTGGACTCCCGAGGATTTATACTAAGTATTCATATCCTTACTTTCGAATTTCAAGAAACTTTTTCGAAATGAATAGTGCTTTGAGTCACAAAAACGTATCTGCCAGGTGAAAATCACTGAATTGAAGACGGCCCTTAAGTCTTCAATTTCAGAATTGAAGACGGCCCTCAAGTCTTCAATTACTGAATTGAAGACGACCCATAAGTCTTCAATTTCAGAATTGAAGACAGCCCTTAAGTCTTCAATTTTAGAATTGAAGACGGCCCTCAAGTCCTCAATTACTTAATTGAAGACGGCCCTTAAGTCTTCAATTTCAGAATTGAAGACGGCCCTTAAGTCTTCAATTTCAGAATTGAAGACGGCCCTCAAGTCTTCAATTAATTGAAGACTGGGTAAAGGGGCGCCAATTTGATATATATATATATATATTTAAAAAATTGAAAATTTGAATGATTAGCAAACCCTCAGATGTCAACTCAGTAATTACAACTTCCGATCTTGATCTGTCTCAAAAATTGTGCAAACACAACCCTAATCCATACTCCTGCCTATGATGAGTTCTTGAAATTCCGCTCCATAAAAAAAAATCTACTTGTGTATACCCTACATGGTCAAACCTTGAATCTCTTAAACTATCATTTGGGAGTGTAGGAGCTAAGTGCTATGCAGGGCAAAGTGCTACATTGTGGGAGCCACCTATTGAGGCCGTACGACGCAAAGTGCTACACGACAGGAGCCACCTCTTGAGCTTGTAGGGGCCACCTCTAGAATCTTCCATAACCAAGTGACTAGTTAATCTCGTCTGAAATACTACGTTTCTAAATTCTTGAAATTCCATATTGGCTATAAATGAGAGTGGATGTCAAAGGTAATACATGAAATGCTGTGCATATAGGGCCCGGTCTGGTCCTGGGAGGAGCAGCCGAAGGTACTTGTACCCATGGGAGTTTATTGACCGCGGTGTTTAACATTGCACCAGAGTACTTGCTTGATTTGAGACACTCCACCCCTACTCTCTCTCTCCTTACTTACTTGACTTGCGTGGCCCGGAACGGGCAATACTTGACTTGTGGCCCGAGAAAAAGCAAAATACTTACATGATAATAGCCAATTCTACTGATACGTGCTTCACTTTACTTGCTTGAATTGAATTTTTACTTGCTCGTATCTAAGATATACTTGTACTTGAATTCGTAATCATACACAAATCCCTGTTTGCCCCGAAGTGGCATTTACATCTATAAATTATTGAAATACTGCTTGTCAAATACTTGAAATCTGGATATACTCTCTTTATACAGTTCTTGATCTCTTACTGTTTATCATGCCTAAATTTACCTATATACCTGATTTTTATTATACGTACATCATGCATTGCCATGCTGATAATACAATGCAAATTGCAAATCACGTAAAGATTGCTTGTATTTGATATGTAATTCCTACTGAGCGATTTGCTCATCCAGTTACTTCCTAACATTTTCAAGTGATTCGGATAGCGACAAGAATGGGTTTGAGGCCGAGTGAAGAGTGCTAGAACGCCATCCATTTATCATTAGCTAGTCGAGTCTTTGAATTTATTTGAGTCTACCTTGTATTCCTAGTTATGTTAGTTAGTGGTATAAACTTTGTGTTAAGTCGTGTAGCCTAATGTTTGGCTTTCTAAATTTGGAAATTTATCATGGACTGTCTTTATTTCCTTTGATTAATAAAATAATCATCACTTGGACTATTGGAATTTATTAGTTTTATTAGTCATTTGCGCACTCCGAAATTATGTATGTTAAAATTCTTATCGCTCTAATGACACGATCTATATAGACGCGCCACGCATCCGAGTATCTTCCACGCTCGGGGCATGACAGTTTTTGTGGTATCAGAGCCTAGGTTTTCAAACCTAGGGAACTAGAAGAAATAAAAGGTTAGAAATTAAAATCTAAGTAAAAAGTTGAGTCCAAGGATAGGTAAAACCCGAGTCCAAGGATAGATATACCTTACCCGGTGAGATGGATAGAGCCATGGGTTAAGTTTTATAAAGACTTTTTGACCTTACAAGAAAACTAGATCGTTATCATACTTAAACTCTTTTGTAGAATCATGGCTGTGGAAAGAGCACAATGGCGTGAGATGCAGCGCACCGTGCAGGGCCTTACACAGGCACTACAGCAAGTGGCCCAAGGCGGTGCAAATCGTGGAGTGGGAGATCTCCACCGAAGTTTCCGTAACATGAACCCACCGAGGTTCACGGGTTCATCCGACCCCGAGGATGCCGAGAATTGGCTAAAGGAGATGGAACGAATCTTCCGTGTAATGCAATGCACGGACGAGGAGAAGGTTTTACTGGCCGTATTCCAACTGGAGCGGGATGCTCGATGTTGGTGGGAATCCATAGAAGCAACACTGCCAGAATACCATGTCATGTGGGATGAATTCACGGAGCATTTCAACAACAAGTACTTCTCCGACCATATCCCGGAGAAGAAGGTCGCAGAATTCGCCGTCCTAAAACAACGGGGCTTGAAAGTGGCCGAGTATGAGGCCCAGTTTTCCAGATTATCTAGGTATGCACCCCACTTGGTGTGTACAGAAAAGATGAAGGTGAGAAGGTTCCTAAATGGGCTTCGGCCCCATTATATCACACAACTTGCACCGATGGACATCCAAGTCTATTCGGAGATGGTTCGGCGTGCTCAACTACTAGAAGACGCCACCGAATTATCCGAGAGAATCTGAGGAAGAGACAAGATGGAACCTGTCACAAGCCCAGGAAAATTCAAACAATCATTTAGCAAGAAAAGGTTCTTCATGGGAGGGGAGCCCTCCAAGGCAAAGAAAATCCAGAAGAATGGCAGGCCTTTCTCCACCACCACACCCTCAAAGGAGATTTGCAAGTATTGTGATAAAGCTGGTCATAAGACCGAGGAATGCTGGAGGAAGTTATGAGCTTGTCTTTGATGCGGGAGTCGAGAACATCGAATCCCAGACTGCCCACAGATGAAGGAGCAAGACATCAAAGACGAGAAGCGTCCGGTAAAGAAACAAGGCCGCCTGCAAGCTCTCCGAGAGACGGAACCCACTGAAGGCGGAATTGTGGAAGGTACTCTCACTATTTGTTCTAAAACTGCTCAAGTTTTATTTGATACCAGAGCAACTCATTCATTAGTTTCCAAGTAATTTGCTGCTTCATTTTCTAAGAAACATGAACTGTTAGATTTGGTCATATCTACACCTCTTGGGAATGAGTCTGATATCACTTATCACTATCCAAATTGTGAAGTGATGATTAAGGGAAGTAATTTACCTGGTGACTTGATATGCCTAGATATGAAGGGTTATGACGTCATACTAGGTGCCGACTGGCTATCCACATACCAAGAAACTGTAGATTGCTGGCATGGCAAGGTAACTTTCGTGGATTTTGCAGAGCTAGTTTACAATAGCCCTCGGAGTAAATCACTTCTTATATCAGCACTCCGAGCTAGTAAACTTGTGAATAAAGGATGCATGGCTTTCATAGCATTCGTGACTGCCACAGAAGTCGAGAAGGTTAAACTTGAAGACATCCGTGTAATTCGGGATTTTTCTAATGTTTTTCCAGAAGATTTAACTGGCTTACCCCCCGGAAAGGGAAGTGTCGTTCACAATCGACCTTGTCCCTGGTGCTGGTCCTGTCTCTAGGGCACCATACAGAATGTCCCCTATTGAGCTGAAGGAACTAAAGGAACAACTAATGGAGTTATTGAAAAAGGGTTTCATCAGGCGGAGTACTTCCCCTTGGGGAGCACCCGTGCTGTTCGTCAAAATGAAGGATGGATCGATGAGACTATGCATCGATTATCGACAGCTAAATAACCTTACAATCAAGAACAAATACCCGCTGCCGAGGATTGACGAGCTGTTCGATCAGTTATCAGGAGCTTCATATTTCTCCAAGATTGATCTTCATTCTGGTTACCACCAATTGAAGATCAAAGAAGAAGACATTCATAAAATTCCATTCCGAAGCATGTATGGGCATTACGAATTTACTGTTATGCCTTTCGGACTAACAAATGCCCCCACAGCTTTTATGCAGTTAATGAACAGCATATTTAGGCCCTATTTAGACCAATTCATTGTGGTCTTTATTGATGATATTCTGATCTATTCCAAGACCGAAGATGAGCATGAAGAACATCTCAAGAAGGCACTGCAGATATTAAAGGAAAATAAGCTATATGCCAAATTCAGCAAGTGCGAATTCTGGCTTGAGGAAGTATCCTTCTTAGGCCATATTATTCCGAAAAATGGAATTGATGTTTACCCATCAAAGGTCGAAGCCGTGAAGAACTGGGAACGACCCACAAATGCAACGGAAATTCGATGCTTCTTGGGTCTAGCT
Organism: Amorphophallus konjac; assembly: GCA_022559845.1. NCBI lineage: Eukaryota > Viridiplantae > Streptophyta > Magnoliopsida > Alismatales > Araceae > Amorphophallus > Amorphophallus konjac. Next base: position 218,314,656 of record CM040118.1, read on the forward strand.
GGTTACTACCGGCATTTTATCAAGGACTTCTCCAAGATTGCCGTTTCTCTGACTAGGTTAACCCGCAAGGAAGTGCCTCATGAGTGGAATGAAGACTGTGAAAAGAGTTTCCAAGCTTTGAAGGATCTCTTGACCACTGCTCCAGTCTTATCATTACCAATTGAAGGAGAAAAATACGATGTATATATCGATGCCTTGGGTATTGGCCTCGAATGTGTATTGATGCAGAATGGAAGAGTCATTGCATATTCTTCCTGACAATTGAAGAAACATGAAGAGAACTACCCGGTTCACGACTTAGAACTGGTTGCGGTAGTATTCGCTTTGAAGATCTGGAGGCACTATCTCTACGGAGAACAATTCACTGTGTACTCCGATCATAAAAGTCTCAAGTACTTATTCTCACAAAAGGAGCTAAACATGCGACAAAGGCGTTGGCTCGAGTATCTCAAGGATTTCCACTTCACTATACAGTACCATCCTGGTAAGGGTAATTCCGTAGCTGATGCCCTTAGTCGAAAGCCGAGAACAATATTAGCCAACTGTATGATACAAGAATGGAAGCTGCTGGAGAAATTCTCTGAGCTTGATATCAGCACAGATGAGAAGAACATGTGTATTATTCTATCTCATATGAGCCTACATCCAGATTTACTACTTGAAATCAAGAAGCTATAGGAAGAAGATCCCTCACTAGTGGAGATAAAGAGCAAGCTGGACGAGAGACTGGATTTCAAGCTGGCACCTAACGGCAGATTGCTATTTCATGAACGGACATGTGTGCCCGACTGTCCCGAATTGAAGAAGAAGATTCTTGAAGAAGCTCATAGATCGAGGTACACAATCCACCCTGGGGCCACTGAGATGTACCAAGACTTGAAAAGAACTTTCTGGTGGCCTAACATGAAAAGGGAGGTAGCAGACTTTGTGTCTCGTTGCCTCACATGCCAACAAGTGAACGCGGAACATCAAAAACCTGCTGGAAAGCTACATCCGCTGGATATTCTCAAGTGGAAGTGGGAAGACATTGGCATGGACTTTATCATGGGTTTGCCCAAGTCTAGGGGCAGATATGATGGAATTTGGGTAATTATCGATCGGCTAACTAAATTGGCCTATTTCTTACCCATCAAAAGCCGAAGGTCAGTCGACGTACTTGCTGCCCTGTATATTAAGGAGATGGTTAGATTGCATGGAGTTCCCATCTCGATCGTATCTGACCGAGACCCGCGTTTCACCTCTCATTTTTGGAAGGGTCTTCAACACTATCTGGGGATGAAACTTAATTTCAGCACTGCTTTCCATCCCCAGACAGATGGTCAGACTGAAAGGACAAATTAGGTTGTTGAAGATATGCTAAGGGCATGTATTATAGATTTCGGCGGAAGCTAGCATGAGCACTTATCCCTGGCCGAATTTCCCTATAATAACAGCTATCAAGCTAGTATTCAAATGGCACCTTTCGAGGCGCTTTATGACAAGAGTTGTCGTTCTCCAATATGCTGGGAAGAAGTCGGTGAAAGATAAATTCTAGGCTCATATATGGTTAGAGATTTGACAGAGAAGATACACCTTATCAGAGAGAGACTCAAGGTAGCTCAGTGCAGGCAAAAATCTTATGCTGATAATAGAAGGAGAGATTTGGAGTTCCAAGTTGGTGACCATGTATTTCTCAAGGTATCTCCTGGACGAGGTATTAGAAGATTCGGTGTTAAGGGCAAGCTTACACCGAGGTTTATCGGTCCATTCGAAGTATTGGAAAGAGTGGGTGAGGTGGCCTACCGTATTGCTTTACCTCCTCAATTCTCGGAAGTGCACAATATATTTCATATATCGATGCTGAAGAAATATGTGCACGACTCTTCTTACGTCATCAACCATGCTGATTTGGTGATTTAAAGAGATCTTACTTATGAGCAAAGGCCGATGCGGATCCTCGACCGCGAAGTCCGAGTCCTAAGGAGCAAGAGGATCCCTATGGTGAAAATCCAATGGAATCGATTCGCGGAACAAGAAGCAACTTGGGAGACCGAAGAATCTATGAAAAGAAGATACCCAGAATTATTCTAAACTGTGAGTATTTATACTTTCCACAATATCCTTATACAGTTGAATTTGGGGACCAAATTCTTTTAAGTAGGGGAGGGTGTAACACACGAGAATTTTAAAATAGAAATATAGAAATAAATTATATATATATATATATATTTAATTATTGAACTCATATTCTAATTCTATTGTATTAACCATTTAAAACATTTAATTACCAATAGATGCTTTAGAAGATGCCAAATTATATTTTAGAAAATACCAATTTATATTTTCAATCACTTAGGAAATTAATATTACACTATTCCAAAGAAATAGGAAATAGGTTATATAGATAGTGTTTTAAAGGATAAATATCACTTTTACAAGATGCCAATTCATATTTTTATAATTTAGAAATTTTCATATTTCAACTTTTACATTATATCATTATTTTGAAGAAATAAGGGTATATATATGAAGTGTTAAAGGATAAACATAATTTAGAAAGTGAGAAAGGGTATATAGATAATTTTGGTTAGTGTAGAGTGAATACAAAAATCTCCGTTCAAAATAACGACATATGTTAAGTCGTTATTTCCCAAACATGAATAGTGATGTGAATAGTGCCACTTTTTATTTAAAAAAAATTTTCAAAAAAATTATATGTAATTATAGAGAAAGGTGTAAGGGTCTCACCATTGAAATTTCACAAACAAATTCCATCAATTTTTAAAGATAAAAATCTTTGAAGTTTAACATGGAAATCTTAACTTATGAAATACACGACCCTCTCTTGGGCGTCATTTCTTTCCGACAACTATCACGATCATTCTATCCCTCCAGCCTGTGTAGGCTGTAAACCCACTAAATATCCTATAATTCTGGATAGTGTCCCCCATCATGTCGACCCTAAGGTTATAAAATACACTCTATTTTCCCTTATTTGGTTAGTTCGAATGCTATATATGGGAGCAAACACTGAAGAGTTGCAGAGGAAGGGAAGGGCTACTTCTTCCTCTCCTGTCACTTCACAGAGATAGGTGTTCTCAAATCTTTGCCTAACTAGTAGATAAATAGGTTAACTGATACATGTTAGAGTTCGATTAACTAGTCAACCATGCTATATATATCACCTGGCTTTGCCGTAATCAAGCAATAATCATGTATATATCATGTTATTTTGATAGCTTGTTACATATCACCATGATCTTTAAGAGTTTAAACTTGGTTTGTTAGCATGATTTTTAAGAGTTTTTAAACATATTTTATCACACTAGTTTTACAGTATTAATAACCATATTTTAAATCATAATATATAGTCTTTGTTAACATAATATGTTCATGGCTTAAAGACACGGAGGCTCCCAGCCCTCTGGTAATTGGCGCCCCTGACCAGGGCGCCATTTTCAAAATTGAAGACTGTTCACACAGTCATCATTTAAATGAAGACACTCCCAATGTCGTGAATTCGATTTCTGAAATTTTCAGTAATTAATAATTCAACACATTCAAAAAAACCATAACTATCGAACTAAAGTACGAAATTTTTGCATGAACATGTTTCTGGAATCCTGATATTTTTCTCAACATATTCGTTCCTTTAGTTCCTGATTCGGAGCTTTTTCACACTAGTGAATAGTGGACACCTCACTGTAATTGGCGCCCCTGACTTAGGCGCCAATTTCAGAATTGAAGACTGCCCAAAAGGGCGTCAATTAATTAAAGACATGCACATGTCATCAATTCAATTTTCTGTAATTTTTCAGAAATCAGTAAATCAACGCATTCAAAAATCTATAACTAATAAACGGGACCTTAAAAATTTTGACAGAATATACTTCTGTGACCCTGAGATTTTTCTCCACCTGACCATGTCTTCAGATTCTGATTCGGAGAAACTTTGGAGAAATGAATAGTGACTTGTGTCACAGAACTTACAGTTCTGATGCGAAGCACAACTCACGTGGAAAAAAACAACTCAATTGGTGTGTCGTCAATTTGAGTTGAACCTGTACTTAAATTGAAGACACCCTGGAAGTCTTCAATTAAATGAAGACTACCCCAGAGTCTTCAATTTGTTAAATGAAGACTGCACACAGAGTCTTCAATTTATTAATTGAAGATGACCCTTAAGTCTTCAATTACTGAATTGAAGTCAGCCCTTAAGTCTTCAATTTCAGAATTGAAGATGGCCCTCAAGTCTTCAATTACTGAATTGAAGATGGCCCATAAGTCTTCAATTTCAGAATTGAAGACGACCCTTAAGTCTTCAATTTCAGAATTGAAGACGGCCCTCAAGTCTTCAATTAAGTGAAGACTGGGTAAAGGGGCACCAATTTGATATATATATATATATAAATTTTTAAAAAATTGAAAATTTGAAGGATTAATAAACCCTCAGATGCCTACTCCGTAATTACAACTTCTAATCTTGATCTATCTCGAAAATTATGCAAACACAACCCTAATCCATACTCCTGCGTATGATGAGTTCTTGAAATTCCGTTCCATGAAAAAAAAATCTACTTGTGTATACCCTACATGGTCAAACCTTGAATCTCTTAAACTATCATTTGGGAGTGTAGGAGTTAAGTGCCATACAGGACAAAGTGCTACGTTGTGGGAGTCACCTCTTGAGGTCGTACGGCGTAAAGTGCTACACGACGGGAGCCACCTCTTGAGCCTGTAGGGGCCACCTCTAGAATCTTCTATAACCAAATGACTAGTTAATCTCGTCTGAAATACTATGTTTCTAAATTCTTGAAATTCCATATTGGCTATAAATGAGAGTGGATATCAAATGTAATACATGAAATGCTGTGCATATAGGGCCCGGTCTGGTCCTGGGAGGAGCACCCGAAGGTACTTGTGCCCATGGGAATTTATTGGCCACGGTGTTTAGCATTGCACCGGAGCACTTGCTTGACTTGAGACACTCCACCCTACTCTCTCTCTCCTTACTTACTTGACTTGTGTGGCTCGGAACGGGCAATACTTGACTTGTGACCCTAGAAAGTGAAAAATACTTACATGATAATAGCCAATTCTACTGATACGTGCTTATCTTTACTTGCCTGAATTAAATTTTTACTTGCTCATATCTGAGATATACTTGTACTTGAATTCGTAATCATACACGAATCCCTGCTTGCCCCGAAGTGGCATTTACATCTATAAATTCTTGAAATACTGCTTGTCAAATACTTGAAATCTGGATATACTATCTTTATACAGTTCTTGATCTCTTACTGTTTATCATGCCTAAATTTACCTGTATACATGATTTTTATTATACGTACATCATGCATAGCCATACTGATAATACATGTAAATTGTAAATCACGTAAAGATTGCTCGTATTTGAGATGTAATTCCTACTGAGCGATTTGCTCATCCCGTTGCTTCCTAACATTTTCAGGTGATTCGGATAGCGACAAGAATGGGTTTGAGGCCGAGTGAAGAGTGCTAGAACGCCATCCATTTATCATTAGCTAGTCGAGTCTTTGAATTTATTTGAGTCTACCTTGTATTCCCAGTTATGTCAATTAGTGGTATAAACTTTGTGTTAAGTCGTGTAGCCTAATGTTTGGCTTTCAAAATTTGGAAATTTGTCATGGACTATCTTTATTTCCTTTGATTGATCAAATAATCATCACTTGAACTATTTGAATTTATTAGTTTTATTAGTCATTTGTGCACTCCGAAATTATGTATGTTAAAATTCTTATCACTCTAATGACACTATCTATATAGATGCGTCATGCATCCGAGTATCTTCCGCGCTCGGGGTGTGACACAAGGAAACTCTGGCTACACTGCTCGGACAACATCACGACACCTCAATCATGCAGGCTCATCTACCGAGACAAAAGCCCAACTCAAGGCCACATGGTCTAAAAGCACCAACACATACACGATCTCACCGTCGAGTACGCTACACTGACCACGGGTGAAGTCAAACACAGACTACCCGCCATGTCAGATCAACCATGATGAAAAATAGTCACGTCTAAAGCTTACACTACACGAGAACCACTTAAGCCACGAATCACGTATCACGAATCCCGGATCTCGAATCCCGGATCTTGTATCACGAATCCCGTGTCATGTGACAGAAGAAACTCCTCATTAGTAGAAAAGTGAGATGCATCCACTGATGTCTTACACTACGCCTCAAGCATCTCCCACTCACCTCGAACGCGGTAACTGAGACACCGAACAAGAACCAAGGAACAACGGTAACGAGTGACTAGTCAGGGTCACGCCCGTCGGCGCTGGTCCAAACGCCCTTGACCACGTGTGCACACACAAGCTCAATGTCTTGAGCCAGGCCTCTAGCTAGTTTTCCCCTTCAATAGGACGCTGCCGCAAAGCAAGGGGGCCCACGGGAACTCACCCCGCCACCACTCCCAAGTGGGCCGACACACGGAAGTGTCGTGAGGCTATGACTAGTGGAGGGTCACTAGACACAGAGACTCAAAACAACGAACACCGAAGTACAGACAGGCCAAGCACGCACCTATCGCACGTACTACGGAGCATAAGGTAGCACACAAAACTACCACCAGACTCAGGACATACAACTTGTGACGACCCAAACTCCGGATACCGGGTAAACCTGATACCACTTGGAACCTGCGAAGCCTCCCAAGAGCGGTAAAGCTCCAAAGGGATAAAAGGTGTTTGTGGAGTACATTGAAGTTCCAGATAAAGCAGTAAGCAATTAATATTTCAATGATCATGTTTGCTAAAGTAGCAGAAATAAACTTACTTTTTCAATTAATAATCTAAATTACAAAGTCCAGTCCAAATAAAGACAAGTACAAACCAACAAAAAAGAGAACGTACTCTCGAATCGGGGGAAGCCTGACATTGGCAACACTGGCAACTACGAATTGATGCACCGCGCCATGAACCACGAGAAAGAAGGACGACCACACCTGAAAAGTAGGGGTGAGTCTCGTGTCACTGGCTCAGTAGGGGTCACGCAGATCCCCACTAGAAACAACGCAGTAACACACAAGATAGCAGCACTAAACAATAAAGCAGGAGCAGACGTAACAGCAGTGCAAAACTACAATAGTAAACCTGTAAAAGCAGGAGTAAGAACAGCTAAAGGAAAGAGTAAATCCGTACCGAACAGAAACACGGTTGCCGAACGGACCTTGGCTCTCTAAGCTACTCCAAACCACAACAGAAAGGTGAACCCCGATCTCACAGAGTCGGGAGTTACCGATCTATCGATAAAGCACAAGCTCCATAGCGAAAGCGTATAAAAACGGGCAAAAGCCCTACAAAAGACCTACACAGTCAAGAAACACTAACGCATACACAACTAGATTGTTGTGCACGCTACACCACACTGACCTCGGGTGAAGCCAAGAACAGACTACCCGAAAAAGTCATGAAGCACGAGAGTCATGCGTCATGTGACAGAAGTACCTCCTCACTAGAAGAACAGCCAGATACATCCACTGACGTCTTACACTGCGCCCCAAGTATCTCACACACGCCTGGAACGACAGTAACTGAGACACTCACGGAACCAAGTACAAGGAACAACAGTAACGAGTGACTAGTCAGGGTCACGCCCGTCAACTCTCGTCCAACGCCTCTAACCACGTGTGCACACACAACCTCAATGCCTTGAGCCAGGCCTCTAGCTAGTTTTCCCCCCCAATAGGACGCTACCGCAAAGCAAGGGGGCCTACGGAAACTAGCCTCAAAATTATCTTTCGGGAACTACCCCGCCACCACTCCTAGGTGGGCCGACACACAGGAAAGTGTCATCAGGCTATGACTAGTGGAGGCTCACTAAACATAAAGACTCCAAAACAGCAGTGCTGAAGTACAGACAGGCTAAGCACGCACTATCGTACGTACCACGGAGCACCAAGCACAAGACTGTCGCCAGACTCAAGACAAACAACTAGACCTGCTGACACAACGATCCTTGAGTCTTATGACTCGAGGCCAAGATCGTCGCACAAAAGCGGTAACACGCCGACAATCAGCCTAGTCCCTAAGCCAAATCATGGTCAAACACTTATAAAGGAAACGGCACAAGACAGACGGATCGACACATCCGCATAACACGAATCACAGAGACATGATGGATCACCAAGACCCTCAAACTAGATGGACATGTAAATCGAGGTAAGATAGTACCTCTAGGCATCCAAAACATGAGTCTCGATTCACACAGGATAGCCGAGACACTCACGAGGTCACGTTTCAACCACTAGGTCACAACCGGGTTGACCAAAAACCAAACCAACGATGAAACAATACTTTGGAAAGGTGACGGTCTAATCCCGAACACCAGGCAGGAAAAGACGGTCAAACGAAGGGTCGCTACCCTCACAATAGAGCACAAGGAAAGGTGGTCACACCAAGCCCGCACCATGCCAAAGATGGTCTACAAAGGGCCGTCCCACTGAGTGAAACGGTCAAGGAGATGATTGCTACGCTCAGAAGACTCCCAAAATGAAACTACAGAAGCATAAGGATTTGGCGGTCTATCTGGGGCCGTTTCTTACACAAGGCGGTCTCCCTAGGGCCACAGGAATGAGTTTAGCGGTCATGGCTTGGCCGCTTACACATAGTCCACCCCAAAACAGTTAAACCTACTCAACCGGTCAAACCAACAAAAATGGTCTACCAAGAACCGTTTCACAGAGCCCAGCGGTCGTCCTAAGGCCGCCAAGGACACCCAAGCAGTTGGAGCTAGACCGCTAGCCCAAAATGACATAAAATCATGAGTGGCGGACACCGATGGGCCGCCCAACTACATAAAACGGTCAGTCGTTGGGCCGTTACCCAACGAACCGACTTAGCCTATAGCAGTCACCAAAGGGCCGCTCAACAAGAACCAGCGGTCCTACCTGGGCCGCTGCACAAAGCTTAGCGGTCATCCTCAGACTACTACGCCAACAGAAATGGTCTATCGTTCGACCGTTAAAATTTGAACTGACTTACACTGTTGATGGAGCTAGAAAACGGTCCTCGTGGGGCCGCCTCCTTCACCTGGCGGTCTCTAATTTGACCACCAAGCTCCCACGGTGAGCAAACCATAGGGATGGCTCAAAACCAAAGTTTCCACGCCCCGTTCGCCCTAAAATGAAGGGGAAACAACCCTAATGACAATATAGACCTTCCACAGTCCGGAAGGGATCCAAACCATGCCAAAATGACAAGAAATGGGCGATTCTAACGAATCAACCCAAAATGAGTCACATGGGTTCCCGGGCTCAATACCTGTAGCAACCATGGTAAATTGAAGGGACAAAATCTTAAATAGATTAAAAGATTCAAACCAATAATAAAGGCCCATCTCATATATATAGACTTAAAACACATAGGTCATAAGTAATTAACGCCTTCGATCAAGTGGTCATTTTAATTGAAGACTGTCAAGCAGGCGCTAATTTAATAATTGACGCCCCTGTGACAGGTGTTATATAAGGAAATTGAAGACTATGTACAGAGGTGTCATTTTAAAATAACGCTACAACCTTAGGCGTCATTTCCAAACCGAACCGTTGGTGTTTGGTTCGAATAAGGATGTTATCTGGGTAAGTGTTGATAAGGAAAGGATTGATACGTGGATATCTAAGTTTAATAAGGATTCTACCTAGGAAGTTTTAGTCTTAATCGAACTCTTAGAACCCACTAGGATTCCTTCTCCTATAAATACCCACCCTTCTGTCGAGCTTCCTATTGACATTATTGATCAAAGACGTCCTGCTGCTACGTGAAGAGCGTCGCAGTTCTTCATCACTTTTCCTCCTTGCTGCACGAAGTTTTGAAGGGAGGGGAAAAGCTATTCTTCCTATGCTTCTCTATTTTCTTCAAAAGGGGCGGCTGTGTTGCTGCTCTTGCCATCTTCTTCTTGCTGAGGAAGAATCCTCATCATCCTGCTGCTTCTTTCTTGAAGGGTTGTTGCTCTTATTATTGATTGGCTTCCAGTTACGCTGTTAAAAAAAGAGTATCATATACTTCCTTCATCTTCACATATTCTTCCTCGATCGTCAACCGAATCATCAACCCAAGGTAGGTTTTCTCAAGCGTTAAGCCAAATTTAATAATTTTAGGCTGGTATATATGCATATAGGTATGTAAGGAATTGCAGAGATCGCTCTGGATTGAGGTTTTTCGTTGCTTTACTGCATGAATTAAATTAGTGACCCAGTCTAGGGTGCTATTTTATTTAACGACTGTGTAAACAGTCGTCAATTGCCTAGATAATTAATAATTATACAATGTTCAAAATTTAATAAATGTGAACCCTTACATGTAGAATAATGCATGATCATACTAGAAAAGTCCTACTATTTTTCTCTATCCGTACATGTCTCTAGTTTCTTGATTGGAAACACTCCAAAAACCATGGGTTTGTGATTGTACCTGCCCGGTGCAAATCGTATAACAAAGAATTAACGACTCTTTTTAGGTCGTTAATTGAATGAACGCCCCTATACACGGGCGCCAATTAGTGATAAACTGTAAAATTCAAAAGGCATGACATAATTGCTTAATTATTGAAATGACGACATGCCCCCGGCCCTTTAATTTGATATATGACGCCCCTAACTAGGGCGTTATTTACAAAATTGAAGCCTTAATGAAAGTCACCATTTTTATAATGACTGAAATCTAAAAATGTTTATTGAACTGAATATTTATAGAATCTGGATGTAACGACTGAGTGAACAGTCGTCATTTACTGTACTGACGACCCTGATAAGAGCGCCAATTCATAATATGAAGACTTAAGCTCATGCGTCAATTCACGGTTTTCCTCATTTTCGTGATTTCTGTAACCCACTGTCAGTTGGTTATATATCGGCACTATATTCCATTCCGTGAATATAGTCCCATGTTTCACGTTGTTTTATCGATTATCCACTATTTCTTGGTGATAGATGAACTCTCCGCGTGACACTCTGTTCCTTCGGACTGGTGATTTTATCATAGAGACCTCCGTAAGACTCCGCTAGCCTTTGATTCCCTCAAGGTAGCTGAGCGGGTTGTACCATTAAAACCTATGACCCTACTTGATTGCCATGTCACTCTAAAGAAACATGATATACCGGCTCTCATGATATACTATTTGGATGTCATGAGAATATTCTGGATTAATGGAATGGGAAACCATGCCATTAGTGTTCCTTGTGAATTATGTGCCATACTTGTGGACCTTAATTCTATCTAGCTTATTATGTACAGAGGTGAGCGACCATCGCTATATGAGCGCTCATTCTTAAATGTCAAGGCACCCAGTTAAGAGAGCCGATTCCACCTAGTTTTAATGCGAATCATGATTGTACCGTTGTTATCGTCCTTGCACATCATGTTCAATCCTTGATCTACCTTAAAGTTCCTACAAGCGTATTCCTTTAGAATTCTATATTGGCTATAACTATAGTGGATGTCGAAAAATACATGATCAATGCCTGCGCATATAGGGCCCGATCTGGTCCTGGGAGGAGCATCCGAAAGTACTTGTGCCCATGGGAGTTTTAATGATCGCTGTGTGGCATTGCACCGAAGTGCATGACTAGCTTGATAGACATTCCACAAAACTTGTACTTGACTCGACTTGACATGACATGACTTGCGTGACCCAGAAAGGGTAATTATTTACTTGCTTTAAACATGATAGCCAATTCTTGACATGACATGATCACATGACATGATAAATATATGTGCTTGATTATCTTGCTATGATGACATGAGTTCTTGGAAGACTTGCTAGTTATCTCTTGATATACCTTCTCTATTCTCTTGATATACATTCTCTATTATCGTTTTACGCAAACATGCGCAGCTATATGGCATTCATGTAACTTGTAATCTACTTAAAGCTAGCTAGCTCTTGAGATTTAATTCCTACTGAGCGTTCGCTCATCTAGTATTTTTCCCTTATTTTTCAGGTAAGTCTGATGACGAGACTCAATCGGATGGGGAAGGTCAAGAGTGAAGAGATTAGAGCTACTCCATCTGTCCAAGCATTATCTAGTTTTATCTATTCTTGAGTCAGTCATTATACTTTTCATTTTATTGAGTCTTAGCACTTTCGTTAAGTGGATGTAATAGAAATAATTTAGAAATTGTGATTGAATAAATGATTGGGTTATCATTACTTTTTGCATGCTCTGTCTTTGTGTCGAATACACTAACGCTCTGATTGACATGAATGATGTAAACTCGTCACGCATCACCGGGTTCCTTCCGCGCTCGGGGCGTGACAGCTTTTGTGGTATCAGGGCCTAGGATATTCAATTCCTAGGAAACCCAAGTCCAAGGATATGTTTAAACCTTTAACCGGTGAGATTGGGTAAAACCTTGGGTTAAGGTAATCTAGATACTCAATTCTTGGTCGAATCTCATATTAATTAGTTATCTAAAATACTTGTAGGACAATGGCTGCCGAACGTGCTCAGTGGCGTAACATGCAACGTACTATTCAAGGCATGACGCAGGCACTTTAACAAGTGGAACAAGGTGGTGCACACCGTGGAGCGAGAAACCTCCACCAAAGTTTCAGAAACATGAACCCTCCTAAGTTCATGAGATCCACTGATCCGGATGACGCCGAGCACTGGATCCGAGAGATTGAACGTATCTTTAGAGTTATGCAATGCACGGACAAAGAGAAGGTCTTATTAGCCATATTTCAACTGGGGAGAGACGCCAGATGCTGGTGGGAGTCAGTAGAAGCCACCTTAGAGCAAGGCCAAGTTACTTGGGAAGAATTTATGGAATATTTAAACAATAAGTATTTCTCAGACCGAGTTTAAGAGATGAAAGCCGCCGAATTCGCCGCACTCAAGCAACGATCTTTATTGGTGGCTGAGTATGAGGCACAATTCTCAAGTTTGTCTTGGTATGCTAAACACCTAGTCAGTACCGAGAAGATGAAAGCTAGGAGATTTCTAAATGGGCTCAGGCCCCAATATATCACTCAACTGGCGCCAATGGACATACAAGTCTATTCCGAGATGGTACGACGAGCCCAATTACTAGAAGATGCCATGGAAGTATCTGATAGGATTCATGGGAAAGAAAAGAAGGAACATGTCACTAGTTTTGGTTCCTTCAAACCCAATTTCAATAAGAAGAGGCCAAGTAATGGAGGTACTCCCTCCCAAGAGCAGAAGTTCAAGAAGACCAAACCTTTCTCCATCACCACTACACCTTCCAAAGTGATATGTAAACATTGTGACAAGGCCGGACACAAGGCTGATGAGTGTTGGAGGAAACTTGGAGCTTGTCTCCGCTGTGGGAGCCGTGATCATCGGATTCCCGACTGCCCATTGCTCAATGATCAAGCCGGTGATGGGAAACGCCCGGTGACGAAGAATGCACGTCTCCAAGCTATTAAGGAGGCAGATCAATATGAGGGTGGACTAGTGGAAGGTACGCTGTAAGTTTTTTCCAAGTCTGCACATGTCTTATTTGATACTGGTGCATCGCATTCTTTTATTTCTAAGAGGTTTACTGATCCATTACCTATGGAACCAGAGTGGATAAAATTAGTTATTTCGACTCCTCTTGGAAACGAGGCCGATATTGCTCACCATTACCAAAACTGTGAAGTCTTGGTTAAAGGAAAAAACCTTCGTATCTACCTCATATGCCTAGATATGAAGGACTATGATATCATATTAGGAGCTGATTGGTTATCCAAGTACCAGGCAACTGTTGATTGTCGTAACAGCAAGGTTACTTTCAAGGAGTTCCCGGAACTAGTTTATACTAGCCCTAAGAGTCGGAGCAAGTCACCTCTTATATTGGCTCTTCGAGCTAGCAGGTTAATAAGGAAACGATGTATATCTTTCCTTGCTCTTGTCACCATTAAGGAGACCAGGGAGTCTAAGATAGAAGACATCCTAGTTGTACGAGAATTCCTGGATGTGTTTTCGGAAGATTTGCCTGGACTACCCCCACAAAGAGAAGTGGCCTTCACCATCGACTTGGTCCCTGGTGCTGGTCCAGTTTCTAAGGCACCATATAGGATGTCCCCTGCCGAGCTCAAGGAGTTAAAGGAACAATTGACAGAACTCCTTAAGAAAGGATTTATTAGGCCGAGTACTTCCCCATGGGGAGCACCTGTACTATTTGTGAAGAAAAAGGATGGATCCATGAGGTTATGCATCGACTATCGACATTTGAATCATCTCACTATCAAGAATAAATATCCACTACCGAGAATCAATGAGCTATTTGATCAAATATCTAGATCCAAGTACTTCTCGAAGATTGATCTCAGGTCGGGGTATCACCAACTGAGGATCAAGGATGAGGACATATACAAGACCTCATTCAGGAGCAGGTATGGGCACTATGAATTTGTTGTTATGCCTTTTGGACTAACAAATGCCCCTACAGCCTTTATGCAGTTGATGAATAGTATATTCAGGCCTCATCTAGATCAGTTAGTGGTGGTTTTCGTTGATGATATATTGATTTATTCGAAGACCAAGGAAGAACATGAGAAGCATTTGAGGACTGCATTACAGATATTAAGGACAAATCAATTATATGTAAAGTTCAGTAAATGTGAATTCTGGCTGGAAGAAGTATCTTTCCTAGGACATGTGATTTCAACAGACGGTTTATCCGTAGATCCATCAAAGGTTGAAGCTGTAAGGAATTGGGAAAGACCGACCAATGCTAGCGAGATCCGGAGTTTCTTGGGTCTTGTAGGCTACTACAGGCGATTCATCAAGGATTTCTCCAAGATCGCCGTACCACTCACTAGACTAACTCGCAAGGAGATCCGTTATGAATGGAGCGAGGAATGTGAAAGAAGTTTCCAAGCCCTCAAGGATCACCTAACTACTGCCTCGGTTTTAGCTTTACCAATTGAAGGCGAAAAATTTGAGGTATACACCGATGCATCTGGCATTGGCCTCGAATGTGTCTTAATGCAACAAGGAAGAGTTATAGCTTACTCTTCCAGTCAATTGAAGAAGCATGAAGAGAACTACCCATTTCATGACTTGGAGTTAGCTGCGGTAGTATTTGCATTGAAGATATGGAGACATTATCTATACGGAGTGCAATTTATTATATACTCCGACCATAAGAGTATCAAGTATCTTTTCTCTCAAAAGGAGTTAAATATGAGGCAAAGATGTTGGCTATAATATCTCAAGGACTTTGACTTCACAATACAATATCATCCCAGAAAGGGTAATCCAGTAGCTGATGCCCTTAGTCGAAAGCCAAGAGCAATATTAGCCAATTGCATGATTCAGGAGTGGAAGTTGCTAGAATAATTCTCCAAGCTTGATATAAGCCTAGACAAGGAAAGCAAGTGTGTTACACTATCACATATGAGCATACAACCAAATCTACTCTCTGAAATACAAGGACTTCAAGATAATGACCCAACATTAGTATAAATCAAGGGAAAGATTGAATAAAAGTCTGATTTTGAATTAGCATCAGATGGAAGGTTGTTATTCAGAGATAGGACTTATATACCGGATTGTCCAGAGCTAAAGAAGAAGATCTTAGATGAAGCTCACAGATCAAGACACACGATTCATCCAGGATCTACAAAAATTTACCAACATTTGAAAATGACCTTTTGGTGGCCCAACATGAAAAGAGAAGTAGCGGACTTTGTGTCTCGCTATCTCACATGCCAACAAGTTAAGTTGGAACACCAAAAGCCTTCCGGTAAGCTACATCCTCTTGATATTCCCCAGTGGAAGTGGGAGGATATCGGTATGGACTTCATCATGGGATTATCTAAATCTAGAGGAGGACATGATGGAATATAGGTCGTCATCGACCGTTTGACCAAGTCGGCACATTTCTTGCCAATCAAGAGCCGATGGTCAGTTCATGTTCTTGCTGCATTATACATTAAAGAGATAATCAGGTTACATGGCACTCCTATTTCAATCGTGTCTGATCGCGACCCCCGATTCACTTATCACTTTTGGAAGGGTCTCCAACATTCGTTGGGGACGAGACTTCACTTTAGTATAGCTTTTCATCCTCAGACAGATGGTCAGACCGAGAGAACAAATCAAGTAGTTGAAGATATGCTCAGAGCTTGCATTATTGATTTTGGTGGAAGCTGGCATGATCACTTGCCTTTGGTCGAGTTTGCATACAACAATAGTTACCAGGCAAGCAAAAAAATGGCACCTTTCGAAGCCTTGTACGGAAGGAGTTGCCGATCACCCTTATGCTGGGATGAAGTTGGCGGGAAACAACTGTTAGGCCCAGACATGGTAAGGGATACCACTGAAAAGATTTAGTTGATTAGAGAGAGACTTCAAGTAGCCCAGTCTAGACAGAAGGCTTATGCTGACACAAGAAGAAGAGATCTAGAATTCCAAGTCGGTGATCATGTATTTCTCAAGATATCACCTGGACGAGGAATAAGGAGATTTGGTGTTAAGGGCAAACTTACACCAATGTTTATCAGACCTTTTGAGGTATTCGAAAGAGTTGGCGAGGTTGTTTACCGCATCGCTTTGCCTCCTCAAGTGTTCGATGTTCATAATATTTTCCACATATCCATGTTGAAGAAGTATGTGCACGATCCGTCACATATCATCGATCATGGAGACCTGGTGATTCAAAAGAACCTTACATATGAACAAAATCTCATGAAGATACTCGATCGTGAGGTTTGTACGCTGAGAAACAAAATAATTCCCATGCTAAAGGTGCAATGGAGTAAATGCTTCGAGCATGAAGCCACATGGGAGACTGAGGAGTCCATGAGGAAGCGATTCCCAGATTTATTCTAAATGTATGTGTCATGCACCCTCCGTAAATATATGCAATTGAATTTGGGGACCAAATTCTTCTAAGTTGGGGAGGGTGTAGCAACCCTGGTAAATTGAAGGGATAAAATCTTAAATAGATTAAAAGATTCAAACCAATAATAAAGGCCCAGCTCATATATATAGACTTAAAACACATAGGTCATAAGTAATTAACGCCTTCGATCAAGTCGTCATTTTAATTGAAGACTGTCAAGCAGGCGCTAATTTAAGAATTGACGCCCCCGTGACAGGCGTTATATAAGGAAATTGAAGACTGTGTACAGAGGCATCATTTTAAAATAACGCCTCAACCTTAGGCGTCATTTCCAAATCGAACCGTTGGTGTTTGGTTCGAACAAGGATGTTATCTGGGTAAGTGTTGATAAGGAAAGGATTGATACATGGATATCTAAGTTTAATAAGGATTCTACCTAGGATGTTTTAGTCTTAATCGAACTCTTAGAACCCACTAGGATTCCTTCTCCTATAAATACCCACCCTTCCGTCGAGCTCCCTGTTGACATTATTGATCAAAGACGTCCTGCTGCTACGTGAAGAGCGTCGCAGTTCTTCATCACTTTTCCTCCTTGCTGCACGAAGGTTTGAAGGGAGGGGAAAAGCTGTTCTTTCTCTGCTTCTCTATTTTCTTCAAAAGGAGCGGCTGTGTTGCTGCTCTTGCCATCTTCTTCTTGCTGAGGAAGAATCCTCATCATCCTGCTGCTTCTTTCTTGAAGGGATGTTGCTCTTATTATTGATTGGCTTCCAGTTACTCTATTAAAAACAAAGTATCGTATACTTTCTTCATCTTCACATATTCTTCCTCGATCGTCAACCGAATCATCAACCCAAGGTAGGTTTTCTCAAGCGTTAAGCCAAATTTAATAATTTTAGGCTGGTATACATGCATATAGGTCTGTAAGGAATTGCAGAGATCGCTTTGGATTGAGGTTTTTCGTTGTTCTACTGCATGAATTAAATTAGCAACCCAATCTAAGGCGCTATTTTATTTAACGACCGTGTAAACAGTCGTCAATTGCCTAGATAATTAATAATTATACAATGTTCAAAATTTAATAAATGTGAACTGTTACATGTAGACTAATGCATGATCATACTAGAAAATTCTTGCTATTTTTCTCTATCTATACATGTCTCAAGTTTCATGATTAGAAACACTCCAAGAACCATGGGTCTGTGATTGTACCTGCCTGGTGCAAATCGTATAACAATAAATTAACGACTCTTTTTAGGTTGTTAATTGAATGAACACCCCTATACACGGGTGCCAATTAGTGATGAACTGTAAAATTTGAAAGGCATGACATAATTGCTTAATTATTGAAATGACGACATGCCCCCGGCCCTTTAATTTGATATATGACGCCCCTGACTAGGGCGTTATTTGCAAAATTGAAGCCTGAATGAAAGTCACCATTTTTATAACGAATGAAATCTGAAAATGTTTATTGAACTGAATATTTATAGAATCTGGATGTAACGACTGACTGAACAGTCGTCATTTACTGAACTGACAACCCTGACAAGGGTGCCAATTCATAAAATGAAGACTTAAGCTCAGGCGTCAATTCACGGTTTTCCTGATTTTAATGATTTCTGTAACCCACTGTCGATTGGTTATATATCGGCACTATATTCCATTCTGTGAATATAGTCCCATGTTTCACGTTGTTTTATCGATTATCCACTATTTCTCGGTGATAGATGAACTCTCCGTGGGACACGCCGTTCCTTCGGACTGATGATTTTATCATAGAGACCTCCGTAAGACTCCGCTAGCCTTTGATTCCCTCAAGGCAGCCGAGCGGGTTGTACCATTAAAACCTATGACCCTACTTGATTGCCATGTCACTCTAAAGAAACATGGTATACCGGCCCTCATGATATGCTATTTGGATGTCATGAGAATATTCTGGATTAATGGAATGGAAAGTCATGCCATTAGTGTTCCTTGTGAATTATGTGCCATACTTGTGGACCTTAATTCTATCTAGATTATCCTGTACAGAGGTGAGCGACCATCGCTATATGAGCGCTCATTCTTAAATGTCAAGGCACCCAGTTAAGGGAGCCGATTCCACCTAGTTTTAATGCGAATCGTGATTGTACCATTGTTATCGTCCTTGCACATCATGTTCAATCCTTGATCTACCTTAAAGTTCCTACAAGCGTATTCCTTTGGAATTCTATATTGGCTATAACTATAGTGGATGTCGAAAAATGCATGATCAATGCCTTCGCATATAGGGACCGATCTGGTCCTGGGAGGAGCACCCGAAAGTACTTGTGCCCATGGGAGTTTTAATGATCACGGTGTGGCATTGCACCGAAGTGCATGACTAACTTGATAGACATTCCACAAAACTCGTACTTGACTCGACTTGACATGACATGACTTGCGTGACCCAAAAAGGGTATTTATTTACTTGCTTGAAACATGATAGCCAATTCTTGACATGACATAATCACATGACATGATAAATATATGTGCTTGATTATCTTGCTATATTGACATGAGTTCTTGGAAGACTTGCTAGTTATCTCTTGATATACCTTCTCTATTCTCTTGATATACATTCTCTATTGTCATTTTACGCGAACATGCACAGCTATATGGCATTCATGTAACTTATAATCTACTTAAAGTAAGCTAGCTCTTGAGATTTAATTCCTACTGAGCGTTCGCTCATCTAGTGTTCTTCCTTTATTTTTCAGGTAAGTCCGATGACGAGACTCAATCAGATGGGGAAGGTCAAGAGTGAAAAGATTAGAGCTACTCCATCTGTCCAAGCATTATCTAGTTTTGTCTATTCTTGAGTCAGTCATTATACTTTTCATTTTATTGAGTCTTAGCACTTTCATTAAGTGGATGTAATAGAAATAATTTAGAAATTATGATTGAATAAAGGATTGGGTTATCATTACTTTTTACATGCTCTGTCTTCATGTCGAATACACTAACGCTCTGATTGACATGAATGATGTAAACTCGTCATGCATCTTCGGGTTCCTTCCGCGCTCGGGGCATGACAATACCGGCCCCAAATGACAACCGATTGCAATGAAAGTTGCGGGAACGAAATTCTAGCCTGCCAGGGGTTCGAATGAAACTAGCTTGGTAAGAAACCATCGCCGGAAAGGCGAACTCGTCTCACACCCCCCCCCCCCCCGAAGCATGATTTCACCCTAAAGTTGGAAAACCCGCTCGTTCGCACACAGTTTGGCTCGAAATCGCTAGGGAACGCAGAAGAGAAGTAGGGCATCCATCTCCCTACCTCCACCGAAGTTCTAGTGTGCCGAAGCAACTAAACCAAGTCAAAAACGGTCGCACGAACCACCCACGTCAGCTTTTAATCCACGAATGGGTTCGCACCAACCACGCCTCGATTCTCGCATCATCATGCGTCACAGTAGCTCCATGGCATCCTCGCCTCGCCCGCCTCCACCTCGGTTGCGCGCCCGGGGGAGAGGAAGAGAAAGAAGAGAGAACGAGAGGGAGTGAGTGAACGTGAGAAATGAGAGAGAGGAGAGAGGAGAGAGGGTGAAGAAAGAAATAGGAAAAGGAAATTAGGAATTTCCTAATTTTTGTGAAATCTGATTTTTTTGCCCAAAAATTCACTAATTCAAAAAAATACAGAAAAATAGTCTACGTGATCCTCAAAAGGAGCATAACGCAACTGTAGCGTCCTCGAGTCGATGAACTCAACAGTAAACTCATCACAGGGTTCCGTAACTTGTACGAGAGAAAAAAACCGCGTGGATCGTAAAACACAACTCAGGACCCACAAAAGCAATCCGAAAGCTCTCCGATCTAGATCCGAAAGACCCAAGGCATTACACAACTAGACCTGCTGACAATGATCCTTGTGTCACAAGACTCAGGTGAAGATCATCGCACAAAGCAGTAACACGCCATCAATCAGCCTAGTCCCTAAGCCAAATCATGGTAAAACACATGGAAGACGGCACAGAACATCCGGATCCATATCATTAATAATGAGTCCTTGGCCTCTGGGCCGCTCACCGGACTCACAATTCCGCATAACACGAAACACGGAACATGAGGGATTAACAAAGCCCTCAAATCACATGGATACGTAAATCGAGGTAAGATAATACCTTTAGCATCCAAAACCAGGTCTCGATCATCACGGGATAGCCGAGACACTAAATGAGGTCACGTGTCAACCGCTGTTCACAACCGGGTTGACTAGGAACCATAATGACCCTCGAAACAACACGACACACCGCTCGGTATAATGGCACTCCCAGGCAGCCTATAACACGATCGCAGCCCTCATAGGACGTCCAAGACATCCACGGAACAATGGACTAACCAAGGTGATGGGAATCGACGTCAAACACTGACTTTTTATTTTACATTTGAGTCCTTTTATTTGCTTTTATATCCTTGGGAAAGTATATGTTTAATTGTAAGGCTTTATAAGCCAATGTGTCATTCCCTTGGATTGTTTGAGTTTTTGTGCAAAATGTCAGTAGGTCCAGCAAGGGGGCCCTCACTCCTTTCCCATTGGTCCACCTAAGTCATAGGGGTCCATGTGGGGCTGGTCAAAGTCCTAGGTGGACTTCTAGATGGTTTGACATTCAAAGGGGACAAAGGGGTTTAAAAGTCCAAGATGCCTTCCTTCCTTTCAAAGGAGTGTCCCCTCCATATGTAATTTATTTATTTTGGGTTTTTGACCACATGGGGGAAGAAAATGGCCTTTTTCCCATGAAATTCCCTGCCCCCCACCCCTTGCCATTCTCTATATAAGCCTATGTATAGTGTCATTAGAGATTTAATGAAGAAATTATGTGAAAATTACTTGAAGCAAGAAGGGTGTGCCCTCTCTCCTCTCTCTCTGGTTCTCTTCTTCTTCCTCTAGCCCTCCAGGGTGTGAATCCCTCTCCTATATTCTCCTTAGCCCCTCTGAGTTCCCTCTCTGTCGCCGCCGTTCGTGCTGCCATTGCGTCGCCACCGCCGCTACATCGGAGTTCTGTCTCCATCAGGATAGAACCTCACCTCTGGATTTTTATCTTTCTTCCTGTTGTCTGATCGAGCCGTAATTTTGAGGGTTTGTTCTGTCCATCTCCCTTAACGTCTAGTTCAAATTTCGTGTCATTTGGAAGTCATTAGGTATTTTTCTCATATTTTTGTTTGTCCTCTCAATAATCTGCCCTTTTGCAGATCTACGAGACAGAGTCACCTTGTCGCATTTTCCCCACCCCCTTACAAATTTTTAAAAAATCCCAAAACATTACTTAGTGTTCCACACATATATCCCCTTCCACCATAATTTTCGTGGAGTCTAGAAAATTCATTTGACCCTCGGTCAAAGGTCAGTTTCAGTCAGATCCCTTGCCGCCCTGTGTGTCTATCAGTCCGAGTCAGAAACAAAAATAGTGTTACAGTCATATTCATTTTCAATCCGTTTGGTGGATGGAGCAGTCAAAATTATATGTTGTAGATCTATGAGTGCTCTTTCCAACGGTATTAGCCACGCCTCGATCGACCTCCGGATCTGAGCGTCATAATTCGTGTCGCCGAGACCTACAGATTTGTTCCATGTGCAGGTCCGAAATTGCAGTCCAGAAGATATTCAGAAATAAATATCAAAAATCAACTTCAGGAGCCGCCCCTTCAGGGAGTCGTTCAGGGACGCCCTGCCATCGTCCCAGCCAAGCAGCGCCTCCGGAAGATCTCAGGAAGGCGACGTTCCTTTGGAAATCGTTACTTGCTGTCCAGTGAGTCAGCAACCGAGTTGGCGCAGCACCGAGTTGGAATAGTGCCGAGTCGGACCAGCAGGCCGAGTTCGTGCCGTACACACCTCCAAATTACTTCCCGTCAACCCAGGGTCGGTCCTCCCGGGCCCCACTTGTAGCCCTTTACCTCCCTGCGTGGAGTGGGAAATAAAATTCACTGTTGTAATTAACTTTTACCGTTGTACCGGGAGGTACCGTACTTGGCCGGGAACGTCTTTCCCACGCCAGGAGCGTGGAGGTACACTCGTCACCCTCTTCGTAGGCATTGCTTTACTCATATATTTTTGTATATGCCACTGCATGAGTGATAGATTCTCTAGCTTGTTATCCTTTCATTACCGCTGCGAGAGCGAGAGTGAGTGACCGTCCCGTGACTCGACCCAAGTTAACGCGGAAAGGCTGATACCCGAGACTCATTGCCGGTTTCTCAACCGCGCACGGTCCTACGTCTTCCCTCGCATAGGGACGATCGCGAGCTAGAGTCCCAGGTCGCGTGTCCATCCTACATCACAAGGGCTCGAAGCCACCACAACCGAAAGTCAAACCAACACAAAAGAAACACCCAGAAGGTAGCCGCAGTCGCGAGCTAGCCGCGGTTCTCAACAAGCCGCGCTCACTCAGACGTGGTTAAGGACTAGCCGTGTTTACACCAGTCGTGGTTCCCGACAAATCGCTTCTGGCCTATGAACGGAAAACACATAAAAAGAGAAGAAGAAGACAGAGTCGACGCTTCACGAAGCATAGTCGACTCAAAGATAGATGCGGTTCCAAGATAACCGCGGTCATCCAAACACGGTTATGCGTTGACCGCGAGCATCCTAGCCACGGTACGCCACAGACTATGTCTAGAAGAAAAGCTAGGTAGGGGAACGAAGACCGGCAAACGAGGTTTCAAGATAACTGCGGCCGTCAAATGCGGTTGAACGCCGACCGCGTTCTCCCACTGCCGTACACGTCGAACTGATAAAGCCCGAAAAGTGGTCGCAGTTCACGACCAACTGCTACCAAGGTCAAGAGTCGAACGTGGTTTCTGTGGAACTACGTTCAGCCTCCGACCCGAAATCTGCAAGACCTCACAAAACCCAGTCTTTCCACACCCCAATCGCACCTAAACGATGGGGAAACATCCCTAGAGTCGATATCAACCTTCCACAAGCCGAAAGGGATCAAACCAACCCCAAAACAACAAGAAACTGGTGATTCCCATGAATCGCAAAATGAGTCACGCGAGCATTCGGCCTCATATGGGCCCCAAATCATGCTCAAATGGAGTTAAACTGGCGGGAAACGAATCCCAACATGCTAGGGGTTCAAATTTTACCATTTATTATGAAAACCATCACCTAGAATGACGAACACGACTCACACCCCCGAAACATGATTTTTCCCTTAAAGCTAGAAAACCCGCTCAAACTCACACCATTCGGCTCCAAATCACGAGAGGAACCAGGAAAAGAGTGGGGTATACATCCCCCTACCTCCACCGAAGATCTCACGCATCAAAATAGCCAAAGAACGCAGAAAATAATCACACGAACAACCCACGCTAGCTTCGAATCCACGAATGGGATCGCGCCTACGCCACGCTCCGATTCTCACACCGTCACGCCCCAGGTCAGTTCCACGCCGTCACCATCTCATCCAGCTCCACCACGGTTGTGCGCTTGGGGGAGAGGAGAAGAGAGGAGAGAGAACGGAGCGGGAGAGAGTGAGAAACGTGAGAGAGGAGAGAGGAGAGAGGAAGGGTTAAAAAGAAAAGAAAATAGGAATTTTTATGAAATCTGATTTTTGGCACAAAATTCTGTAAACTCAGAAAAATATAAAAAATAGTATTCACGATCCTCGCAACGAGCACAACCCACCTGTAGTGTCCCAGATTCTCAAAACTCAACGGTTCACTCTCCATGGGATTCCGCAAGTTATACAAGGGAAAAACCCGAGTGGATCGTAAAACACTATCAAGGACATGTGAAAGCGCTCCGAAAGCTCTCCGATTTTGATCTGAAGAATCCAGGGCATTACAGCCTCCCCTCCTTAGGAAATTTCATCCCCGAAATTTAAGGAGTCAACAAGGGAAAAGGGAAGAACAACCCAAAATAGCTGGCTATGCTCTCCAAGCACCAGCCAAACCTCGAACACAAAACACGATAACATGATTCTCAAAAAACATAATTCAGAGGGACACTGTCAGACCACAATCACAGGCACACGCTTCGGATCTCAAGGCACATCGATCCACAGAACGAGCATGGCACACAAAGGAACACAAGTCCGGCACCTCGAAAACGTCATGGCATTATTGCTATCGTCTCACAGAATAAGGAGACACGACCTATGCCACGAAATAGCCACCGATAAAAACACATGGCAGACAAGACAAGCATCAGCTCTCTCGAGGAAGGCAATCATCTCAGCTGACTGCTTGAACCATCGCCTTACGCGCCATGAACAACAACCAAAATTGGCACGCAGAACGCCAATGACAACACTAGACTATAAGCACAATCGAGTCAGTCCTCACTCAGACATTACATCTGATTCGAGTTGCATGCTAACTCTACCACGACAGAAGAGTACAACAAAACCAACCGATAAGAACTCGGTCCACGCAATGCCAAACCAGACTCACAGGGAACTCCTCCCAAGCTGACCACAACGCAAACCAACACATAACCTCAAACAATACCTGCAGAATTCCCAGCTCTATTCTCAACATAGAAACACGGGACACAGTTGCAAGCTAGGTCATATCAAGGCAAAATTACAACTGAACACATGGCTAAAATATACTAGCCGCTCGTAGCTCACCAACAAGGACCCACAAAAACCTCTCAGAAAATGCATCTCTAGGACCACGATCCATCCCGAGAGCATAATTCCTAAGAAATACAGAAGAAGAAAGGGTACTTAACCAGCATATTTGCCGATAATTTCCCTAATTCTCAAACCTGTCAGTGACAACAACCACAATACCTCAAGCAACGGCACGGCAACCAACAACATCAAGGCACACATAGCCAAGGTGAAGTCACACCGAGGAAACAAAGCTCTCGGCCGGTCAGAATCTTCCAACCAAACGATCCTCGACCTGTGGGTTATGAGTCCACACGCTTCCGCTGCGCACTCAACACCACACACACAGGCATAACAGACAACTAGGCATCCACATCTCAGCACACACTCGGCTGTTGACACCCATTTTAAGCCTACAAGTTGAGTTATTTCTATTATTTATCATCCTGATTCCCTGAATTCACCATTTTATTTATTTATTTTATTTAATAAATTTGCCCTAGACGCGGTTTGATAGGAGACCGCGTTCTTATGAACGCGGTCCCCTGCCAAACCACGTTCAGGCCAATTATTTTTAATTATTTTTAATTATTATTATTATATTATTTAATGGTGGCCTTGCCGCGGTTTGTATGAAACTGCGCCCATATGGCCGCAGTTTCAGATAAACCGCGTTCTCAGGGGCTGATCCTTGGCGCCCATCGGCCCGACGGCTCTATTCCTTGGCCCTTTCATGACCCCATAGCCACGGTTTTGGCATAACCGCGTTCATGTAGCTGCGGTTGATCGACCAACCGTGTTCTCAAACAGAGTCCAGAACGCTCGTGGCTCCGTTTTCTTCGCCCGAGGACTCTCCGGGGGCCCTATCTTGCAGCAATTTCGAGGAGAATATCCTCCTAGCTCGACTATAATGTCTTCTGAGGATACATTCCCACTATTATCCACAAATTAATCCATCTAAATCCCCGAAATTGGGTGTTTATCACTAAATTTTGACCTAGGGTTTCAGCAACTCCTATAAATAGAACCCAGTTCGCAGAACGCGAAGGGGGGCTCTTTCTCGGTTCGGGGCGAAGCCATGCCGCATCTCTGACTCATTTCTTCGACCCTGGCTTGAAGAGGGAACTATTGTCTACGTTTTCCATGCTCAAGGGATTGATTTCATCATTCCATTTCTTAGTTATTCCCCTCCCAATTCTTTGTTTTATCACAAACTCTATTTTTCTGCTACACCTACACTTTTCTCCATATTCCATGCACGATTCCCACAGTTATACTGCATGTTTTTTCTCTCTATTTGTTATATTCTCATCATAATACACACACCTATTATTTCCACCTTTCCACAGGGGTTAAAAACCCTCCACCGGTGCGTTCTTCTCCCTTTCTTTGCACCTACTTTATCACTTCGGGATTAATGCTACACTTCATATTCTAATGGGTTTTTGCTCATGTGTTTACCTTTGTTTTGCAGGAGAAGCATGATTGAACGCGAGGCCCTCCTCTTCTAGTCGACTGGAAGGCGAGGAGGTGTCATCCCACAAAGTTCCAGCATCCCTATACCACGCGTGATCATGTCTTCATCTTTCCAAGGTACATGGCGCCGCTGCACTCTATTTTCCATCCCTTTGGCGTTGTTAACCCTTGGTGACGATCACGGTTAGTATCTCTTATCTCTTATCACCCCTTTCCTTTATTCATGCTATTTCATACTTCATGCATATTTGTTTAGCTTGGGGTGGGGTAAATAAAACATCTACAACCCTATTTTTTTGGCGATCACGGTGGGGCGCCTAGTGCCCATCAGGTTTTTCTTATTCTCCTGCAACTTGGGTGTGTATAGGTCTTTATTTGGATAGCATTTTCTTGGGTTTTCTGCATTTATGCGTTTCTGGGTTCTGAACGCGGTTGCCAGGCAACCACTTCTATGAGAACACCGTTCCCAGGGAACCGCCTTCTGATTCTTGCAGATTCTGCACATAGGCCAACAGGCATGTCTTCCCTTGACAATTTAATCGACCTCCTAGGATCGATAGCTCTATTTTTGGTCCCATTTTGTAGCCATTTGTATTGTCTTTCACTGCATATCATTTGCATTATTTGGGCCATGTTTTCATAATTTAATCATGTCTTGAACTTTGAGTTTTCTATAAGAAATCTGTAGGCAGACTCGGGACAGGCTCTCAGGCCCGTCTTTCTTATATGATTTAATTCACTTCCCGAGGTCTGATTGTGTGTTTTTTGTTCTCATCTTGTAGCCCTTTATATTGTCTTCAATTTCATATATTATTTGCATCTATTTGACCATGTTTTCATAATTTAAAATTATCATCATTTTCGAGTTGTGCTGGAAATCTGCATGCAGACTCACATGTGCGTTTTCTTTACTGATTTAATATAGCTCCCAGGGTCTGTTTGTGCCATTTTTTGGCTCTATCATATAGTCCTTTGTATTATCTTCGTCCCCATATATCATTTGCATTCATATTATTGTGTTTTCATAATTTAATCTCGCCTTACTTTTTCACTTTTATGCTAGAATTCTTCATGCACTCTGGTGCACATAGGGTCATGCATTGCATACCATAGTCGCATTCCTACCCTGTTAAGTGATCCTCTCGCCTCCATAATCCTTGGAGTTGACTAGGTGATCTTATCCGGGACCTCTGTAAGTCCCCGTGAACCGTGGATTCCCACACAGACGCCGGGCCGGTTGTACCTTTCCACCCCGTAGGCTTGCATTTTGCATACGTGTGAGGGAGTTAACTTTGGTCAACCCAAATTTTGGACCTTCCCTTTAGGATTCTTATCTTGAGGGAATTGTGCTTAAGTTAAAAACATTAAAAGGCCCACCAAAACTTTGGAGAATAAAAAAATTCCCATCATATTAACTTGTTTGATTTGGGTGAAATCCTTCACATTGTTTGTGCTGTTTGGGCTTGTCCAAGCCCATTTGTGGTGTTTTGTGTTACATCTCCCATCATCCATATAGGCTTTTCTTGATAGGACCATTTAGGTTAGCCTATTTTTTGTGTCCATTGTCTGGTTCCATTGTCCTAGGTCGGTCTTACATTAGTCCTAATGAGTCAACTCTCTCCTTTCTTTAGCCCTTCAAGCCCTTGCTTCCGTGGCTGTATTCCCATTGATCTTCCTGTAGAAAGTCTTCATTTGCCCTCATGGAGCGCCATTTTAATCCCTTGTATCCATCTCCTTCTTCCCCATCCTCCTATTCCCGCGTGGAATCCTCTTCCCACGCGGGCCCGTCTTCCCGTGGTCCCCTTGCCCCATCTGAAGAATAGGCTAATCTCATGGCCCATCTCTCATGCCTCGTTCGCCAAATGGACCTGGCCCAGCTCCAAAAATTAATTTCAAACGATCTTAATGGGCCTCCTTTTCTTAATGGGCCTCATTCTTCTCCTAATGGGCCTCATTCTCTTAATGGGCCCTCTTCTTCTTCTTATGCTGCCGACCCAGTTTCTAATGGCCAATTTTGTCCTAATGGGCCTCCTCCTTCTTGTCTTTATGCTGCTAGCCCGATTGGCCCATATGCTAATGTCTCTTCCCAGCCCACATATCCTTCCACTCCTGGAATGGGCTTTCCTTCTACTTCTCAGTTCGGATCCTCTTATCCAGCACATTATCATTCTGGTTCAAATTCACAATCTCTTGATCAAGTTGACCGGCATTTCTCTCGATCTCTCCCTACCCCGGAGATGATTTCTCAAACCCAGCGCCAGCTTAATGAATTCCAATGCCGAATTGATCCCAAACCCTCCTTAACTGTTCCATTCACTTTTCATAATCTTCGGCTCTCGCCATCTTCACAAATTCCCGCATATCGCCGCTATGGTGGAGTTGGTGATCCCTTTGTGCACTTGAAGGAGTTCATTTATGAGTCGGCCCAATTTTGACATGACCAACGCTTGATGGCTTATTTATTTGGTTTGTCATTGGAAGGTCAGGCTCGAGATTGGTTCTTTTCTCTTCCGCAAGAGCAAGTTATGAATTTTTAAGCTGTGCAAGAGAAATTTCTTCAACAGTATCAGGACCAAGTTGGCCCCAGGTATTCTATGGTGGATGTGGCCCATGAGAAGATGAAGCCCGACGAGGAGTTCTCTACCTTTGCCGACCACTGGCGTCGCCTTGCCACGCAAGTCCCGGGGCACATTCCGGAGGGAGAGCAGATCACGATGTTAATATGTAATGCCACGCCCGAGTACCGGTTCATCTTAGCCCTCAATGACATTACATCCTGGCAACAACTCTATAGTCGAGCCCACTTAATTCGTCAGCAACTCCAAGGTTCCCTTGACCCTGAGTCTCCTCCACATCCTACGCCCACTTACACCTCGCCATCCACATATTCACCCTCCATGAGTCAGCCTTCCGCCGCATATCCTTCCATGAGTCAGCCTTCCACTTCCACATATCCACCATCCCCGAATCCATACACTTCCACCTATCGACCCTCCATGAGTCAACCTATCGCCATCCACAGTCAGCCTTCTGCCTCTTCATATCCCCAGGTGCCTCTGCCTTTGTCTCCATCCCTTCCAGTCAAGGGAATTCCACCTCTCGAGCAAGTGGATGTCGTTCACTACACACCTTCCCACTACGCTTCGCATGCGCCATTATCAAGTCCTTCCACTAGCCATGCATCCCTACTTACGCAACCCCCACTTCCGTCTCCACAACCTTCTTCTCAGCATCCGCCTTCCCCGAAGCGGGCTCCTCACTCTCCATTGTCGGAGTGTTTTCCTGATGTTTTTCGGGCTTTGATGGCTGTTACGCACTAACACTAGTCGTTAAAAGGCCGTGCCATAATTTTAAAAATTACCGCACTCACTCACTAAAAATATATTAAATCTAAGTAGAGTGGTAAGAACGGGTCGATCCCACGGAGATGAATATTTTTAATTAATCACAAGTTAGAAAATCCTTATATTTGAGAAATCTGAATTTTGTGAGTTTTATGCTAAAGGAAAATAAAAGTGCATGAAAATAAACTATTTAAAGAATATGAGAAGGTTAAGAACAGAATTCTGGAGGGAGTGAAGAGAGAACTAGAAAAAACACAATTGTAAAAGATGAATTTTTATTGCTTAAGAATAAAGATTACAACTTTATGAAAAATAAAATTATAATTAGCAATGAAAATAAAAGAACAAGGGAAGAAATAGAGCCAAGATAGTGAAGAATAGCGCCGCCTACGCCGTGCCGAGCCTTTGAGGAAGATCGCCCTGCTTTGGAGAGGAATGCCACCTTGAGAAGACCGAAGTAGAGAATCCACCTTAGGGATGTTTAGAGGAAAATAGAGGAGGGAGAGAGAGAAGCAGAAGAGAAGAAGAAAAATAATGTAAAAACATATGAAAAATAGATCCTAAGAAAAAATCGAATAACTTCAAAACAAAGAAGAATTAGGAGATGAGAAAGAAGAGAAAGTTGAAGATTAGGAATAGAGGAAGAAGTTTGGTGAATGGAGTAAAGAGTGAAAACGTGCAGAAGATGGTGAAATCGGGGGAAGAACAGAGAGATGGATAGTAAAAAATGTAAAAGATAGAAGCTTGAAAAACTTGAAATAACTTTAAAATGAGAAGAACTAGAGGAAGAGGAAGAATAAGAAATTAAAGAAAACGTAAAAAAGGAGAACTTTGCTGAAGAAACTAAGATGAAATGAGGAGCAGAAGAGGGAGAAAATAGGGAGAGAACTGCGAGATGCGTAAAGCTTCAAAAAATGCAAATGGCAGAGCTTTGAAAAATTGGAAATATCTTAAAAACTAGAAAGAACTAGCTAAAGGTGAAGAAGAAGAAAATCTAGATGATTAAAAAATGAAGAAGTTTGCTGAAGGCAGTAAATCGAAAGGAAGAACAGAAAGTAATAAAAAATGCTAAGAAACGCTAAGATCTCTGTCACGGTTGCTCTAGGGCGGGTTTTATAGTGTGGAGGGAGTCCAATCCTACAAATCATTGCAGATTGACTTGAATCCAACCTTCCAGCCTCAAAATCTTGTTCAATAGAGTCCTCCTTGCATCAAACTTGGAAAGATTGCTTCGATTAGAACGGTTTGGTTCCGTTGCGGTTTCTGACTGTAAATGACGACCACCAGAGTTATCGTTCATTCTTAAATGGGCGACTTTCCATTCGGGCGCACATTCCTCATTTCCTTATTTTAATATTTCCTTCGTTTCTCATCAAGAGGAATGGGTGACTTTATGAACGGTTGTAATTTCTAATTGGTGCCCAGCCTCTAGTCGCATAATCCTTATTTCCTTATTTTATCATTTTTCTTGCTTTTCGTGCAAAAGAATTTTGCGACTTCTCAAACTGCTGCTCATTCATTTTTCCATATTTTCTCAATTTTCTTTCTATTTTCGTATAGGGAATGGGCGGCTTCACAAAGTGTCGCAGTTTCTTGAATGGGTGTCCTTTCAGAATGGTGTTTATTAATTGACGACTAGAGCTTGGTCGCTCATTCCTGAAAATTCAAAAAATTCAAAATAATCAATGTTCTTTATTTCAAAATGAATTATGACAATTGTGCATTTTATTAAATATTTCTCACATTGCTATTTTAACTCAAAATGATGATAAAATCATGTAAACTCAAATTATGGTGAGAATGAGATTTGGCCATATTAATGCACACTATGCTCATTAAATGCTCAAAAAGTGATGAATGTGATAAAAATTATGATATAAAATATGATACTCATCACACACCCCAACTTACTCATTGCTAGTCCCTTAGCAATGCAATTAGATTAAAATTTAGGACCAACAAGAGTTTACAAAGTCTATACTTTCATATCTAGCTCTTCCTTCACAGAATCAACCAAAAATTAGGAATCCGGAATCATTAATACATATTAGCCTTAGATTTGGAAATTACTTTACATGATCAAGAATTCAAATCAAAGTTCAATAGAACTTGTGCATGTGTAATACTAACTCCACAACATAGACAATTGCATCCCCCATTTACTATTCCAAGTAAGTGCCTTTCAACCCTGCACCTCTCAATCAGAGCATTAAGAATACTAGCTTTTTGTATGCCTTGTTTATTTGTCCCCTTTTGAGATCTTTTTTTATTATACACATGATGCTACACTACCCTTCACTGTTTTACGTGAACCTCGACTCTTGCCTCAGGAGAAGCAGGCCCGGTTACTAAGATCAAGGTTCCCTTTTCCGTTTGACGCGAACCTCAACACTTGTTAGGTGAAGCAGGCCCAGTTACTATGATTAGGGATATTTTTCATGGTATTTTTTTTTCAACAATGTGCTTTTGCACTTATTTGATAAATAACCTGACAGAAAACTTATAAGAGATCTCTTAAGAAGTGCAGAGTATCAGACAAACATACCCAAAATAGCAAAAGACTTGTCCCGCTTATTTCATTAGCGTGCCATGTAATTTATTTTCTTTTGGAGTGTTAAAGGACTTTAAAGAGATTCTTACATCAGTTTTCTATGGCTAGATTGAAATAAATTTTCCATCAGCCTTCGACCAGTCTTTTCTATTCCAGAACTACTTTCAATTCAAGCATGAATCAAGAAAAATTAATTGGGGATTTCATCTTTTCATTTTCATGCAAAAATGCAGGACATTATGATCACGCAAGAACTCATGTCAGGTTGTATTATATGTATCATGAAATAAAATTTTTCTCTCCCCCCCAACTTAAATGATATTTGTTGGGTCTTCTCTGGAGTTAATCAGCAGTGTGAAGATTGCTATGCAATGATTGTGTTTTGAATGATTGGCAACAGTAGAGTTGACTTTGGTGACTTTAACTTGACCATGGTAATATTGTGTATTTTGATGAACCTCTTATATGTCAGACATTTGCATAAAACACTTCTACACTTTAATACTGAATTTAGTTATAGTCGGTGCATGCATCAAACATGGTTTAGGACCGTGCACATGCTCATAAGGTCGGTGCTAGTTTGTTATGCATTGCCATAAAGTTGGTGCTAGCATTAGTTAATATGCACAAGGTCGATGCTAGTTACCATCCGCATAAGTAAGGTCGGTGCAAGCACTGCCGCTCGCACACTTAAGGTTGGTGCAAGTACTGCCGCTTGCATACTTAAGGTCGGTGCAAGTTTTACTGTGAGCGTTTAAGGTCTGTGTACTTTTCGCCTTACACATAATAAGGTCCGAGCATGTTTTCATACATGAGCGTTTAAGGTCAGTGCATGTTTTCATACATGCGAAATAAGGTCCATGCATGTTTTCATACATGCATATTAAGGTCCGTGCATGTTTTCATACATGCGTAACAAGGTCCGTGCATGTTCTCATACATGCATAATAAGGTCTATACTACCTTGAAGTGTCATGCATCCAAGTCTATGTTAACATATTATGTCTTGCTTAACAGGGTCGGTGTTAGTATGCATGATCCTGAACCTAAGTCTGTGCTAGCTGGTTTTTACTCATACACAAGGTCTATGTTACCTTGACGTGTCATGCATCCAAGTCTGTGTTAGCACATTATGTTTTGCTTAACAGGGTCAGTGTTAGTATGCATGATCCTGCACCTGAGTCTGTGCTAGCAGGTTTTCACTCATACACAAGGTCTGTGTTAGTTGGTTTGGGTTGTTAACTAGAGTCTGTGCTAGCTTGTATAGAGTCTATGCTAGCTGCATGATAGAGTCTGTGCTAGTACCTTACTCTTGCGTCTGTGCATATAAACATAGACTTGTGAATTGTCTAAGTCCATAACACGTGACTGATATCCTTATTCGTTATACTGACAGGTAAGAACACCTGACGTGTGTCCTAACTACCTGTGAACCTGAAGTCACGAGCAACTAATGTACCAGGATAAAAGGCACATGATCCAAGGAAAAAGGTGAAGCGCTCTGTTCGTGACACGTGGAAAAGTAACTCAACCAAGATGCTGCCACGTGGCCTTTTCAAATTAGATCTGAACAAACTTTTAAGCGGGAAATGTGGTTTCCACGCGCCCATCATCTGCTGCATTATAAAAGGGGTAGATCACTCATTATTGAAGAGAACCTGAGAACAACTGAGAATCAAGCATACACAAGAGCATATACAGAGAGGATAGCAGCAGCCAAGTAAAGAGTAATTCCTAGCAAGATTCAGATAGAGCCTTGAGAGAGTTTTGAGGGAGCTTTGAGAGGAGAGCTTAGAGCTGTTGAAGGGTGAGAGTCAGAAAGTCTGTAAGTCATTGTTTCCGGCTTCTTGGTACAATGCCAGAGCTGATTTTGTCTTTGTAAGAGCTACATATTATTTTTCTATTTTCAGTTCTTTTGTTTGCTTTTGCTTTTCTATTTCGTACTCTTGTTATATCAAGCTGTGAGTCAGCGGTGGGTAAGCTGTAATCTCTAGCGGTAGATGAGGGTTCCTCTGGGAGCTTAAGCTGTAAGGCTCAGCGTGTGTTGGGAAGTTTTTCCTGAAGCTGTGGATCAGCAGGTTAGAAGCTGTGAATCAACAGTGAAGCCACACTTGGTTTAAGTGTGGGGTGGACGTAGATCTCTGCAGGAGATCGAACCACCTAAAAATCGTGTGTTCATTATTGATGGTTTATGATTGCTCCATTTGCATTTCTGGCTGTTATCTTGTTTCGTTTGATTGATATTTTAGTTATTCTAGAGAGTGGAGAAGGTATATCAAAAAGTACTGCTTAAAGGATAAGCTGGACTTATCTGAAAGATGGTTTATCTTGCGTGAGGACACTCATTGAGCTCTACCTCCACCAAGTACCTCTTCACACTCCATCTCTCTGGAATTCTGTTCTGTTGCTATTGTGTTTCTCTTGTCTAATTGAATTCATCTATTCTCTATGTTCATATCATTTGACTAAGTCTCGTGTTAATTCAGTGGCTCTAGTTGTTTTCTATCTGAATTGGCTGTTCTTATTAAGCAACCTTAATTCCGCAATTTATCTGCTTAATATTGATTTAAATTTGGGGTAGATCTATTCACCCCCCCTCTAGATCCATATCATGTGGTATCAGAGCCTAACTCTTCTGAAGGGGACTAACATCCTAAAGAGATATGGATGCTAAGGGTATGATAGCCGAAGGACAATCTACAACCAAGCCTCCATACTTTGATGGTTCAAACTATACATAATGGAAGAACCATATGCAAGTTTTCTTGAGGGCAAAAGATTTTGAACTCTGGAACGTAGTTAGCAAAGGCCCCTTCGAGTTATCTGAGGATGAAGATCTATGGACACGAGAGCAGATCCGAAGAGCAAAACTCAACTAGAGCGCTATCAACGCTATTCAGTGTGCCCTTCATCCGATGGAGTTCTCCAGAATCTCATCCTGTTCAATAGATAAGGAGATGTGGGATAAATTGGAGGTTATATACAAAGGCACATCCCAAGTGAGAGAGACTAAAGCTGTTGCATCCCTACGATTTTGATGATGTCTCACACTATAAATCAATTGTTTTAACTATAGATCAATTTGTCTTTATACAGTGCATTTTCTTGTTTCTAAGCATGAAGGAGGTATGTGTTTATAGCAAGATTTAGGTCCGTGCATTACGTGATTTTCATCCTTTTGCTTAATGCATATTAAGTCCGTGTAAGTTCTGCATCTCTTATATAAAGTGCTTGCCTCGGTGCAAGTCCTTGTTCTTGTTCATATCTTGTCTCTATGCATTACTCTAGGTCGTGTCCACTAAGGTCCGTGCATATCTTTAGTCTTCTCTTTTGACTCAGTGCATAGTCTTCCTCTTGTGCCACATGTTTTCATGTCAGTGCAAGTTTCGGGTCGATGCTATTCTTATCTGGAATGAATTGTTTAATCTGGTCTCTTAATCTCAGTGCGAATCCATTTCGGTGCAAGCTTTGACGTGTATCTATCTTTGTCATCTCAGTGCAAATGTATCTCGGTGCAAGCTTCAAGGTTTGTCTTGTACTTCTTTTTGCCATCTCGGTGCAGCTCCTGCTTGGACTGCATATACCGACTCGGTGCAATACATTTACCTTCTGAATAACATGAAGTCGGTGCATCATCTATTGCATTACCATTCTCGGTGCAAGATTTGACCTGCACCTAGTCGGTGCAAACCTTGGTTAGTCAAAGGCTTTGGAACACAACTCGGTGCATGCTTTGCTTAAAACAAGATCATGTTCAGTGCATAGTCTAGCCTATTTAATTCTCTGTAGCAACGAGGTCGGTGCAGTTCATGCTTTAGGTCTATTAGACTCGGTGCAAGTCCTGTAGATAGCTAAAGTAGATTGGTGCAACGTTTACTTCATTTCACATTGGTGTTTTTTTTGCCCGTCATAGTCAATGATCATTCCTTTGACTCGGTGCAAACTTTTCTCTCTGGCAAAATAAAGTCGAATTGTGCTAAGTGTGTGTGACAATATGACTATTTCTTCTCTGACAGTTTGTCTGTGCAATTCACCAGGAAGATGGCACGTGATCCGTGATAGATAGAAGTCCAAAATATTCCCACATGTGCCCCAACCTTTCAGGCAGGAAACGTGGTATCCACACGCCCAAGGATCTGGATCAAACATATATATATATATGCTGAGGAAAAGGGTTTGAGAAGGGGATGGAACAGTGAGAAAAGAAGAGCAGCTTGAGAGCAGTGGATTAAGGGAGACAACCAGTGAGAACCCACTCCATCCAGAGTTGAGAGAAAAAATTCTGAGAGAGAGAAGAGATTGTGAATGTGAACTTCTGCTTCTACGGAAGCTATATTGCTTTTGTTTTTCGAGAAGATTATCGTTCATTGATCATTTTGTTTTCGAGTTTCCTTTACTTTCATTCCATTCTGTTACCCTCCACTATTCGGAGGAAGGGAGAGGTTTTCCAGTTTCCCTCCATTATCTTGGAGGAAGAGAGGTTGATCCTCTGGTTATGTGAGTTACTTGGGAGTAACTGCACAGGGTTCCCTTTGCTGCGTGCAAAGGAAGGGACATTGGTTCTCCAGTGTTTTCTTCTGGTCGATCAGAAGACTGAGGACGCTGTTCCTCAGGGCAAGCTGTTAGGCAGCGGTTGTTGCAGACTGAGTCTGCTATGTGCGATATAATATTGCAAGGAAATCTTGCTCTCTTGAGTGAGGGGTGGACGTAGATTGCGGATAGCAATCGAACCACCTAAAAAATTCCCTATCTCTTATGTGGTTTGCTTGTTTACGTTGTGCTGCTCTCCATCTATTTGACACATTGCTTCATTGTGGATTGCTTTCTCGATCTCATTCCTTTTACTAGTCATCATAGTTGCATGTCTCCAAGGTCTTCTTCACTACAATTTAAGGGGTTGATAAATCGTGTCTGAGTTTATCGAATTTTGCGAGTGAGCTATTCATCCCCCCCTTCTATCTCACTTTCCGTTGCGCGTATCATTTGGTATCAGAGCAGGTTTTCACCATGTGGGCCAACGGCCAGGGTAATCCTAATGGTCCTCGAAGCTTCATGGCTGAGGCACAATCTATCAGTCGCCCTCCATTCTTTGATGGTAACAATTATCTTTTCTGGAAAAACAGGATGGAAGTATTCATTAGGGCGCAGAGCCACAAGCTGTGGAGGGTGATCACTATAGGGCCATACGATCTGCCACCGAACGAGGACGCATAGACAGATGATCAAGTCAAGCTCTCGTCACTCAATTGGACGGCCCTGAACATCATCCAATGTGCAGTACATCCAGACGAATATGCTCGCATCTCAGCTTGCAAGACGGCCAAGAAAATGTGGGACAAGTTGGGTCTAATCTACTAAGGTACATCTCAAGTGAATGCAACGAAGGTAAATCTCCTCACCTCTGAATATGAGATGTTTAAGATGAAATCAGAGGAGACCATAACTAAGATATATGCCAGACTGTCACTGATTACGAATAGTATTAAGGGGTTTGGGAAAGAGATAGTTGAGGGAGATATAGTCAGGAAGATACTTAGATCTCTAACCCCTACATGACACACTAAGGCCATTGTGATAGAGGAGTCTAGGGATCTGTCGACAATGACAGTCACCAAACTCATAGGATCCCTTATGACGTATGAGATGAATTTTAAAAGGAATGGTGAAGGAAGCAATAGGAAGGGCAAGAATATTGCCCTCAAGGTGTCCCGCAGCAAGGGAAGTAGCAGTAGCGGGAGTAGTAGTTGCGAGTCTGACGGACTGTTAGACCTCGACCAGGAGGAGCAAGCATTGCTCACTCGATAATTCAGGAAATTCTTAAGGACTAAGGGAAAGACCTTCAGAAGGAAGAGGTCATACCCCTCTAGTAAGAACTTTGATTCTAGCAATGATAAGAATAGGAGCACCAAGAAAATTACATGT
This sequence comes from Amorphophallus konjac, assembly GCA_022559845.1. NCBI lineage: Eukaryota > Viridiplantae > Streptophyta > Magnoliopsida > Alismatales > Araceae > Amorphophallus > Amorphophallus konjac. The sequence continues at coordinate 218,353,352 of CM040118.1, forward strand.
TTTCATTGCAGGAAACCTGGACATATGAAAGGGGACTGCCCTGATCTTCAGAAGAAGGGTCCCGACTTTCAGAAGAAGAGCTCGAAGGTGCAGAAGAAGAAGCCACAAGTGATGGTCTGCACATGGAGCGATGAGGAAGAAGATCCGGAAGCCAATTCCTCAGAGGAGGATGAAGAAGGAATTTGCCTGATGGCAAACAACGAAGAGGAGGTAACAAATATCTTTGAGAATTATTCTATTGATGATTGGGAAGATGCCTATGCTGAACTGTTAGATAAGTTCAATTCACTCAGTAAGGAGCATAGGGTTCTGAAGAGAAAATATAATGCTAATATTGAATAACAAACTCAAATCAGTGAGGAAAATCAGAAATTAAAAGAACACTTGGAAAAAATGACGTCTCTGAAAAAGGAAAATGACAAGCACAAATCAGAGAACCAAGAAGTTCACACACAGCTCAATGAACTCAAGATTAAATTTGAAGAAAGTCTGAATGAAAATAGTGTGATCACAGAAAAGTATGAAGCTGTGAAGAAAGTGAACATTGAATTTTTAAAAAATTGTGAGTCTATGCAAAGAGAGCTGGAAGACAAACAAAAGGTCTTAGAAAAAATTTTTCAAGGGAAAACAAATATGGATTCTATACTGGGAACAAGGGTTAATTTCAACAAGGAGGGTTTAGGCTATAATCCAACTAACAAGAGACCCTTTCAGCACAAGACCACTACCTTCTACCCAGAGAAGGGAAAAGAAAAGCTGGACACACCATCCAGCTCAAACAGCAACCAAAACATTCAACGTCCAAAGGAAAATTCAACAAATAATGCTGGACGACCATCTAAAACAGGAATGAACTTTGTGAAGAATTTCTCTAAGCCCATTCACCAGAACAGAAGTGGTAGCTGGACTGGGCAAATGTATCAGAATAAAAGCTAGAACTACTATAAAAGAATGGGTCCGAACAGCAGTTACTGGAGAAATAACACTCACCCTAAAAAATTTGTTAATCAACAAGCGCACAGAAGATACCCCAGGGATGAGAAGCCTAATAACTGGAATAGATTTCACTTTTCCAGACCAGCTGGACATAATTCAGGTCACAATTTCAATAGACCCGAAGTTAAGATGCAAGTGAAAAACAAGTTCAAAAAACTCTGGATTCCTAAACATCTGCTTAAAGATTTGAATGATGTCTTTGGACACCAACTTATCTTGGGTTCCAAACCACTTTGCTTTATTTCATTTGTGTAGGTCTGACTGGCAGCTAAGAACAACAAATGGTACCTTGACAGTGGCTGCTCCAGGCACATGACAGGAGACCGATCCAAGTTCAGCAAGTTAGAAATGAAGGTAGGGGGTCTGGTCATATTCGGAGGAAAGAATGTTGTGCCCCGATGGTCACTTGAGTTCATATGGTCACTTGGGTCATTCGACATCATTCTATGGTCATATGAGTTCTAATGTATTCTTGGTTTTGATAATGGCTAAACACTATTAGTCATTGATGTTTTTCACCTTCATGTGATTGACATACGTGATGTTTTTGTTCATGACAGGTGCGCCAAAGAATGGACAAGGAATCAAGTGGAAATGGTGAACGTGAACGCTGAATGTTGTGCCCTTGCACGCGGATCGACCTGCGCTGTCAGGTCGCGGGGATCGACCTGCCCGGTCAGGTCGCGGGGGTCAAGGGGGCAGCGCCCCTTGCGGGGGTTTCCGGGGGCGGAGCCCCCGGAACAAAATTTAGAAATGCTTATAGCATAATCTAAATTGATTTCAATCCCAAAATACATGAAATTGATGAGAACATGAATATCTTGACCTATGGACATGTTTCCTTAGGCTAACAGTTCAATTTTGCAGGTACAGGTCTTTCCGGTCGACCTACATGCTTTGGCCGGTCGACCTGATTTGCCAGAGCCTCAGAATGTCAACGTTTACAGATTTCGGTCGACCTATACACCTTGGCCGGTCGACCGGTTTTCCCAGAACCGAAATGATGACGCTGTTACAGGCGTCCGGTCGACCGCCCCCAGGCGTCCGGTCGACCGATTTTGCCAGAGCCGAAAAGTTCTGGCTGCAGCAGGTTCCGGTCGACCGGCCCATGAATTCCGGTCGACCGCCAGCCCCGATGCAGCCTTGTTTGACTTCGAAATCAACCTCGTGGCTAGCCCCTTTCCATGGATTTGTTTAATCAAACCTTACCTAATCTTCCATGATTTGTGGATCTGGTCTAGGGGGCATCTATGGACCATTCAAGGGTTATAAAACTAACACATGAGGGGTTAGAAACCCTAATGCTTCAAGGGGCTTCTTGTGAGATCTAGGGTGGCTGTAAGGGAGGTTACAAGAGAGCTTGGAGACGAGCTACTGTTCACATGAATAGTAGTTCGTGAAGGTGTTCTTCATCCAATCAAAGGGGAATCAAGCTCAAATCAAAGCCAGCAAACCTCAAGGAAGATTACATCAAAGCAAGGCTATCATAGTGATCCAAGGAAGCCGGTTTGATTCAAGTTCTTCAAGGGAAATCATCTACATCCATTCAAGCTCTTTCAAGTTCATCCAAGGTGATATTTCAAGCATTCAAACTCCTAGAAGCTAAAGAAGCAATCAAGATTCAAGGTAGCTTCATCATCTCCTTCATTCATTCAAAGAAATTCAAAGAGAAGGTCAAGAGAGAAGAATTGAAGGAAGAGATACTGTTCACGTGAACAGTACTCTGTGAAGAACATTCATCCAATCAAGGGTGAATCAAGAAGATTGAGTTGAAGCCAAGAGGAGCCTTGTTGCTGATCAACATTTCATACAAGGGCCAATTCATTTTCACTCACAACTCAATCTCTTGTTTTAGGTCCTTCACATTTGTTTCATTTTCATTATTGTTTAAACATTGAAAGTGTGATTCATCCCTACTGGTGGTTAGTAGGAAGGCAATTGGAGGTTGTTCCAATTTGCGGTTGACATCCCTACCAGGTGGTGAGTAGGAAGGCAATCGGTGGTTTCCGATTTGCGGTTCTGTGCGCTGCACAAGTGAAGCCTCACCGGGTTTTGGTGATGGGTGGACGTAGGGCTGAGGATTCAGTCCGAACCACCTTAAAATCCTGTCTAGTGTGGTTTGCTTGTGTGATTGATTCGTTCTAGGTGCATGCTTAGGATCGAATTGTTATATATCTTGCTTATCTTGCTAAGCAAATCATAACGCACTTGGATGCTAGTTTCTATTCTGCTGCAATTCATTTTAACTAGCTATATAGAGGGCCACATTGCGAAAAGTGGGGCTGATCTATTCACCCCTCCCCTCTAGATCCGCTGTCCACTACACAACAAAGAACAGAGGTAAGATCATTGGGGTTGGCACAGTTGGTAAGTCCTCCACTAACTCTATTGAGAAAGTCTTACTTGTGGAAGGTCTTCAACACAATCTGATTAGCATTAGTCAATTATGTGACAAGGGTCACAGGGTTGTGTTTGACAACAACTCATGCAAAATCTTTGAAATAAATTCTGATCATGTTAAGTTTGTAGCAAACAGGACCAATAATGTCTACATGGTAGACTTAGATGTTGAGTCTGAATCTAATCTCTGCTTATTTGCTAATTCTGAAAGAGATGCTTTTGATTTGCATAGACGTTTAGGCCATGCTAGCTTTTCTACTTTGAATAAATTGATCAAGCATGATTTAGTTAGAGGCATGCCTAAAATCAAGTTTAGTTCAATTTCAAAAGTCTATGATGCCTGTGCTCTAGGCAAACAGACTAGGAAGTACTTCAAACTAAGATCTGAGCCATTGTCTTCTAGACCAATGGAACTTCTTCATATGGATCTCTTCGGTCCTACTAGAACTCAGAGTCTCAATGGAAGTAGGGTTGGTTATGTGATCAATGATGACCACTCTAGATTTTCATGGATCTTTTTCTTAGCCAACAAAAATGATGCTTTTAAAAAATTCAAACAATTTTTCAATAAGGTCAAACAAGAAGGAAAACATAAGATTTGTTCAATTCAATTTGACCACGAAGGTGAATTTGAAAACTCCATATTTTCTGACCTTTGTGAAAGTGAAGGACTAACACACAAGTTTTCTTCTCCTAGGACACCAGAGCAGAATGGAATTGTGGAGAGAAGAAATCGAACCATTGTGGAGATGGCCCGAACCATGCTGATTGAGAGTCAACTACCAAGAAAGTTTTGGGCAGAGGCGGCCAATACAGCAACTTATACAATCAACAGGGCCATGGTAAGACCAATTCACAAGAAAACCCCCTATGAGCTATTGAAAGGTAAGAAACCAAACTTGGCTCATTTCAGGATTTTTGGTGCTAAATGCTTTATCCATAATAATGACAAGAAAGACTTAGAAAAGTTTGATGCTAAAAGCTGTCCTGGAATATTTTTAGGATACTTTGAAGTGTCAAGAGCATATAGGGTCTTTAACATAACTGATCAGAAAGTTGAAGAATCTCCACATATCATTTTTGGTGAAGCAAAAGTTGCTACTAACATTGAAGATGCTGACAGGGATTCCAACCATGATGGAGAATTCCTAGAAGACAAAGAAGAAGAGGAGGTTCAGCCGAATGAAACATTAAGTGCTCCCAACCAGGTAGGGCCAGCTGAAACAAGTGAGTCTTCAATAAATGTTAGATACCTTAAAGATCACCCAATAGATAACATCCTAGGCAACATTGAAGATCCTCTTAGAACTAGGTCTCACTTTAGGAATGTTCATAATCAAGACCTAATTGCTTTGGTCTCACAAATTGAACCCAAATCAGTAGAAGAGGCCTTAAGTGATCAATCATGGGTTAATGCTATGAGTGAGGAGTTAGGTCAGTTTGAGAGAAATAATGTCTGGGTGCTAGTTCCAAGACCAGAAAATACTAATGTCATAGTAACTAAGTGGGTGTTTAAGAATAAAATGAATGAAGATGGAATCATTTCTAGAAATAAAGCCAGACTAGTAGCCAAGGGCTACTGTCAGGAATTTGGAGTTGACTTCGATGAGTCCTATGCACCTGTTGCTAGGATGGAAGCTATAAGAATATTGTTAGCATTTACATGCTCCAATAATATAAAACTCCAACAAATAGATGTGAAGAGTGCATTTTTAAATGGAGTTATCGAAGAAGAAGTTTTTATTGAACAGTCCCCCCGGTTTTCAATTCTCCACTAAACCTGACCAAGTTTTTAGATTGAATAAAGCCTTGTACAGTCTAAAGCAGGCTCCTCGAGCATGGTATGAAAGACTGACAGAATTTCTAATCAGCAAGGGCTACCACAGAGGTAAGGTGGATCAAACTTTATTTTCCAAGAGCTCAAATAAAGACCTCATCATAGTTTAGGTATATGTAGATGATATTATCTTGGGTCAACTAGCTCTGAACTATGTAATGAATTTTCTAAATTGATGTCTGTTGAATTTGAAATGAGTTTGATAGGTGAATTAAAGTATTTTCTTGGCTTGCAGGTACAACAGTTAGAGGATGGATGCTTCATCAACCAGACCAAGTACACATTGGACATTCTCAACAGATTTTGCATGACCAACTTGAAGCACATTACAACACCAATGGGTACCAATATCTCAATGGATGTAGATGAGACAGGTAAAGAAGTAGATGCCAAGCTCTATCGAGGTATGATTGGATCTCTACTTTATTTGACAGCTTCAAGACCTGATATACAGTTCAGTGTAGGAATGTGTGCAAGGTATCAATCTAGACCCACTGAATTGCATTAGCTACAGTGAAAAGAATTTTCAGATATATGTCTGCTACACACACCCTTGGTTTATGGTTTTCTGCATCGCACACACCAGATTTAGTTGCATACACAGATGCAGATTATGCAGGGTGTAAACTAGATAGAAATAGCACCAGTGGTCACTGTGAATTTCTAGGTGGGTGTTTAGTATCTTGGGGTTCCAAGAAATAACACTCTGTGGGCCTCTCCACTGTAGAGGCAGAATACGTGGCTGTAGAGAGTTGTGGTACACAAGTAATTTGGATTAAACACCAGCTTCAGGACTATCAAGTAGACCTAGGGTGCACACCCATTTTCTGTGATAATACCAGTGCCATCAACCTAGCCAAGAACCCTGTCTTGCATTCCCGCACCAAACACATAGAAATAAGGCATCATTTCATAAGAGATGAGGTTTCTAAGAACACCTTTGAGCTGATTCATGTAGGCACTGCTAATCAAATTGCTGATATCTTCACCAAGCCTCTAGACAATGATAAATTCACCACATTAAGGAGAGAATTAGGCTTATTTAAATTATTTTAATTGCTAATCTCCTATTATTGAATTATTTTATCTTGGCTAGAGATTATGTGAGTAGCCTGTCCTAACAGTGAGGGGGAGTCCTGAGAATCTGCTGAGTAAATTCCTTTAGTGCATCGATTGAGGGGGAGCTAGGCAGTTAATGAAATTTTGACTGATTCAAAAGATTGACCAGATATGTGTCATTGCTAGTTCTCATGATTGAATGAGTGCGGTTCTCTCTCAGACAGTAGAACCTCACTCGTCTCTTAAGTCTATAAGTCTGTGTTACTAAAGTCCTGCTAGAATCGTTTCTCTAGTAGTCCTTCAGAGATCTGGATTAAGTGTTCGAAGTATATCTTCCTACATTGTCAATGATTCCGTTTCAGGCTAAAACCTGTATGTCTTGACATATGTCTAGAACAACTCAAAATCTAGACTTCAAGATTCATTTCAAAGAAACAGTCCTTCTGGTATTATCTTCAATCACTTCATCCACAATATAAGGGATCAACCAAATACACAAAGGTCTAAGGTTTGATCACTGAGAAACTGGGAGCTTCATCAATGAAGTGAAGTAATTCCCATGTCATGAGGTGTCAAATTCAAAAAAAAAGGGAAGGAAGAGCAATCTCTGCAAAATAAATTTGTGCTTCTGATCATCACAGAGCAATGGTGACAAGGTGGTGAGTAACTGGGGACTCTGGCCTCTGATCAAGATGTTTCCTCACGTAAAAAGCCACAGTTACTAACTCTGTTCTCTAAAAAGGAGAGGTAATGAGGTACTCACATTGAGTAACTGGGGATTCAGGCCTCTGATCAAGGTGTCTCCCTAATGTCAAAAGTGTGATTTACCAACTTACTCATTGGTCTTATTGAAAATCTCTATAATATCCCTTGTCTTAGTACAAATTACTGGAATGCTTGTCTTCAATACCATGAGAACACCTTCTCTGCTTTTGTCTCTTGTCATCTACTGAGTATTGTTGTTTGTTCAGCAATGTCTTGCCATACATTTTCATCCCTGCTCTACATCATATGCCATGTATGTGGATATACTTCTCTCTCATTCTAATTCTCTATTGATTACCAGAGTTCAAGAATCTTCTCTTGAGTTTAGCACCTTACTTATTCTCTTAAGATATGCTCTTGAGTCTATCTACACTAAGAAGCCACTATACTTCCTCCTCATGTCTCCAGCAATTTCTTATATATTTCATTTCCTTTTGATGATGTCAAAGGGGGAGAGAGATGTCATGCAACATCTGAGGAGTCAGAGGTCATGCAACATCTGAGAACATCTGAGAGAGGTCATGCTACTGTGAAGAGGTCATCTAAGAGTGAGTAGTGGGGAGAGTGAATTTGGAGAGAGAAGAGGCTCAGAAGATGTGTTTCTAGAAAAGGCTCTCTGGTTTTTCTACATGATTGGCTTGCTCTCGATTGTGCTTAATGCCCTAACGTTGCTTGATTCATAGTGCTGCCATCATCAAAAAGGGGGAGATTGTTGCATCCCTACAGTTTTGATGATGTCTCACACTATAAATCAATTATTTTAACTATAGATCAATTTGTCTTTATACGGTGCATTTCCTTGTTTCTAAGCGTGAAGGAGGTCTATGTTTATAGCATGATTTAGGTCCGTGCATTACGTGATTTTCGTCCTTTTGCTTAATGCATATTAAGTCAGTACAAGTTTTGCATCTCTCATATAAAGTGCTTGCCTCGGTGCAAGTTCTTGTTCATATCTTGTCTCTATGCATTACTCTAGGTCGTGTCCACTAAGGTCCATGCATATCTTTAGTCTTCTCTTTTGACTCAGTGCATAGTCTTCCTCTTGTGCCTCATGTTTTCATGTCGGTGCAAGTTTCGGGTTAGTGCAATTCTTGTCTGGAATGAATTGTTTAATCTGGTCTCTTAATCTCAGTGCGAATCCATCTTGGTGCAAGCTTTGACTTGTATCTATCTTTGTCATCTCAGTGCAAATGCATCTCAGTGCAAGCTTCAAGCTTTATCTTGTACTTCTTTTTGCCATCTCGGTGCACCTCCTGCTTGGACTACATATACCGACTCGGTGCAATACTTTTACCTTCTGAATAACATGAAGTCGGTGCATCTTCTATTGCATTACCATTCTCGGTGCAAGATTTGATCTGCACCTAGTCGGTGCAAACCTTGGTTAGTCAAAGGCTTTGGAACACAACTCGGTGCATGCTTTGCTTAAAACAAGATCATGTTCAGTGCATAGTCTAGCCTATTCAATTCTCTGTAGCAACGAGGTCGGTGCAGTTCATGCTTCAGGTCTATTAGACTCGGTGCAAGTCCTGTAGATAGCTAAAGTAGATTGGTGCAACGTTTGCTTCATTTCACATCGGTGTTTTCTTGCCCGTCATAGTCAATGCTCATTGCTTTGACTCGGTGCAAACTTTTCTCTCTGGCAAAATAAAGTCGAATTGTGCTAAGTGTGTGTGACAATATGACTATTTCTTCTCAGACAGTTTTTCTGTGCAATTCACCAAGAAGATGGCACGTGATCCGAGGTAGATAGAAGTCCAGAATATTCCCACACGTGCCCCAACCTTTTAGGCGAGAAACGTGGTATCCACACGCCCAAGGATCTGGCTCAGACATATATATATATGCCGAGGAAAAGGGTTCGAGAAGAGGATGGAACAGTGAGAAAAGAAGAGCAGCTTGAGAGTAGTGGATTAAGGGAGAAAACCAGAGACAACTCACTCCATCCAGAGCTGAGAGAAAAATTTCTGAGAGAGAGAAGAGATTGTGAATGTGAACTTTAGCTTCTACGGAAGCTATATTGCTTTTGTTTTTCAAGAAGATTGTCGTTCATTGATCGTTTTGTTTTCGAGTTTCCTTTACTTTCATTCCATTCTTTTACCCTCCACTGTTCGGAGGAAGGGAGAGGTTCTCCAGTTTCCCTCCATTGTCTTGGAGGAAGAAAGGTTGATCCTCTGGTTGTGTGAGTTACTTGGGAGTAACTGCACAGGGTTCCCTTTGCTGCATGCAAAGGAAGGGAGATTGGTTCTTCAGTGTCTTCTTCTGGTCGATCTGAAGACTGAGGAGGTTGTTCTTTAGGGCAAGCTGTTAGGCAGCGGTTGTTGCAGACTAAGTCTACTGTGTGTGATATAATATTGCAAGGAAATCTTACTCTCTTGAGTAAGGGGTGAACGTAGATTGCGGATAGAAATCGAACCACCTAAAAAATTTCCTGTCTCTTCTGTGGTTTGCTTGTTTACATTGTGTTGCTCTCCATCTATTTGACACATTGCTTCATTATGGATGACTGTCTCGATCTCATTCCTTTTACTAGTCATCATAGTTCCCTGTCTCTGAGGTCTTCTTCGTTGCAATTTAAGGGGTTGATAAATCTTTTCTGAGTTTATCGAATTGTGGGAGTGAGCTATTCATCCCCCCCTTCTATCTCACTTTCCGCTGCACGTATCAAAAGCTAACATGCTAGTCTCTGAATATGAGGCGTTTAGGATGAGGCTGAATGAGACTATCACAGAGATGTATGCTCGCCTCATGATTATCACCAATGGACTTAGGAGTCTTGGGAAAGTGTACTCCGAATATGAGTTGGTGAGAAAGATTTTACGATCCCTAACTCCGATCTGGCACACAAAGGCTAACGTTATTGAGGAGTCTAGGGATTTAAAGACCACCAAGGTTGATGAGTTAATTTGTTCACTCATGACATATGAGATGAACTTGCCAAAGGCAGATGAGCTGGAGAAGAAGAAGAGACCCATCGCATTGAAGTCTAACTCCTCTAAGAGTGAGTCATCCAGCGACCATAGCTCCTCATGGTTAGAGATTGAAGGTGATCAGCTCGCTATGCTGGCTAGACAGTTCAGAAGGTTTCTGAGAAAAGAGGGAAGAAACTTTGGAAGAAGACAGCGTAGTGACAGAAGATAGACTAGGTACAGAACTAATCCTACCAAAAAGACTGACACCACTGTTTGCTATCATTGTAGGAAAGCTGGCCACATGAAGGTAGAATGCCCGGAGCTCTAGAAACTGAAGGAGAAAGGAAAGAAGAGAAACACGAAAGGCAAAGCTATGATTAGTACCTAGAGCGATGAGGATGAGGGCAATCTCAGTTGCACCTCGGAGAGTGAAGGAGAAGGGAGTCAGATATGTCTGATGGCCAGGGACTACGACAAAGAAGAAGAAAATGATGAGGTAACATCTCCCTTCGAAAATTACACTCTTATTGATTGGGAAGATGCTTATGGTGAATTAATGGATAAAGTTGATGATATTAGAAAAGAAAATAGATAGTTAAAAAGAAAAGTTAATTCACTTTTTAATGATACTACCATGCCTGATAGAATTGCATATTTTGAAATAGAAAATAACTGTCTAAAACAATCTGCTGCTAAATTTGATGAGATGAAATCTGTTTTAATTGATGCTAGGAAGGAGAATGACATGTTGAATAATGTGATTGATGACTTAAAGCTGAAATTTCAAAAGTGTGAAAATAAAATGAAAATTGTTAATGAAAAGTATGAAGCTATGTTGAATGTTAATATTGAATTGAAGAAATCAATAGAAAATCTTGAAAAAGAAAATGATGATAAACAGAAAACCCTTGAGAGCATGACCCAAGACAGTGAAAATTTAAATGCTCTTTTGGGAACAAGGGTGAATTTCAGAAACGAGGGTCTTGGTTTTAATCCCACTGCTAAAAGAAGCTTTGAATTCAAAACTTGTTCATCTGTAGCAGAAAAGGGAAAGAACACCCCTCTTATTAAAATGTATAGTGGAAACAATGCTGAATTTTTTTTTGTAAAAACTATTAATCAGAGAAAGCCCAATGCTCAGGACAAGGGCAAACAAAAAGTGGAGGTGTCCAGTAGTTCACGCACACACAAGTTTACACCTGAGGGCAGACGCCAGTATAGGGGTAAACCTTCTGCTATATCAAAACCCCAAAATAAATCTAGTAGGTCTCCACAGAAAGGTAACTGGAAAACAAAAACCATTCCCATGCATATTCCAGGTGACCTACTACAGTCAGGAGATCTGAGAGTAACAGAAACTATCCCAAAGCTCAGACCAGCCATGCATACCACTATGCACAACCATATCAGTTCAGTAGGTCTGGAAAGGATAGAGCTTATGCAAGGTCTACATACCATTCAAATCCCACTCAGAAGTATAGACCTCAGGTTAGAAATTGGGTTGGGCAATCCAGGACATGGAACCCACGAAACACACTTCCTATGGTCAGTCTAGGACCAGTGCAGCGTACACTTCACCCAATGTTTTCCATACCATTAATGAAAACAAAAACAACAATAACAGAAAGAAAACAAACAAATCCACAAAGCAATCAGTTCCAAAACAAATGTGGATACCCAAATGTTTGTTATCATGCTTTAATGATTCTTTTGTTGTTTTGGGGCCCAAACATTTTTGGGTTCCAAACTTTTCTACTTGATCCATGATGCAGGTATGCCTGGCAGCCAAGCAAAATCTGTGGTATTTGGACAGTGGCTGCTCCAGGCATATGACAGGGGATAGGGCCAAATTTTGTATGCTGGTTGAAAAGAATGGAGGCCTTGTCACCTTTGGAGGCAATACCAAGGGTAAGATTGTCGGATCTGGAAAGGTAGGTAAGTGCTCTACCTGCTGTATTGATGAAGTCATGCTGGTAGAAGGTCTCGCATATAACTTGTTAAGTATTAGCCAGCTTTGTGATAAAGGTCATAAGGTAGTTTTTGACTCTATTGGTTGCATCATTTATGAGCCTAATTCTGATAATGTTAAATTTTCTGGTAAAAGAGTCAATAACATTTACCTAGTTGATCTAGATGATGTAGCACATTCAAACTTGTGCCTTACTGCTAACAAGGATGACCTATCCAATCTTTGGCATCGTAGACTAGGTCATGTGATGAGGACATCCCACGACACTCGCTATGGCTCGGGTCCCCTGCACACCCTTGATTTGGTCGACTCATTCTCATCTTATGTATCTTCCTTTTATTGAGTCTTATCATATGTAATTTTCCTTTTATTGGGTCATGTCGCATGTATTTCCTTTTATTATGTCATATTGTACTAGTCCATTTCCCCTATTTGGTCTAATTGGGCCCTAATACCTTAGTTTGGGCCTATTGGACTGAGTCTAGGACATGTTTGGTCTTTTGCCTTAAATGGCAGGGTTATTTTTGTCTTGTAAAGATGGGTTGCCTATAAATAGCCCCCATCCCCCTCCATGCACTCACTTTTTGATGAAATATTAAAAACTACTTCATTCCACCTCTCAAGATCTCTCTCTTTTACTCTCTCTCTCTCACTCTCTCTCTCATTCTCTCTCTCCCCAAGGGGAGTTCGACCATCTCTCTCTCCTCCTTCCCCCTCACTTACTCCAACCCCCAACCACCTCCACTACCTCACCCACCTCCATTAAGGCCCTCCACTTCCCCATAGCCCCTCATTTACTCCCCCTCCTTGTCCCAAAGCAACTCTTCCACCTCCCAACACAATGCCCCCACTTCCCCACACAAATTCCACCCCTCCCAAGGCCAATTTCGAATTTGAACCTTCCCTCCATTGCCTTGGCCGCCCCATACCCCTCCCCCTCAAGCCAAGCTCGCCCCCACCCTCCATTCACACTCCCCCTCTCTCTTGTGCACACCCACCTCTCCACCTCCACCTCCAGCAGCTCCAGCCAGGTTCGCCATCACCCCTGCTCCCCTCAGCCCTCCAGCAACCTTCCTCCATATCCCACAGCCCACAGCCACCCTCCCCTTGCTAAGTTACCCCACCCCAACACCATTTGACACCATAAGATTGCGGCTACATCAACAGTTCGTTGGCAGCAGAGTTGGGTCCTGAAAGTCACAACATCTTCAGCCGATCCCTGATCTTCCTGGTGTCAAGGCCTACATCTCTGGAAAGGTCTTCCAGAGAGCTTTCCAGACGAGGTGGTTTCGTCGGCATCCGAGCTCCGAGCTGTCCGCGGCAACCATTCTCCCTCGACTGCGAAGGGCTTCTTAGGCCAGGAACCAGAACGACAGAGCAGGCTCTCCCACGACGAACCATGAAGGAACCAGCCTTCATGGTCTTCTACAAATATCTTCCTACCCCTGTCAGTGTCCAGGAAAAGAAGGCGGAACCCCGTTCGGCATCCGAAAACCAGAGATCTCAATTTTCTACCACAACCACGCCGATCTGCCTCCTCACAGTCTGCACCGACCACCGTCCACTCCTCTGGACACCCAACTCATCTCTGACATCATAAGACTTCCCCGTTTGTTTTTCTGCAAAGTAGACTTGTACACGGTTCCAACGAGTCCAGCGGTGACAGATTTGGAGCTCAGGAACGGTCGTGGCAACTTATGCAACCTGCTGTTTCAGATCATGTTCGGCCAGAGACCAGAACTGCAACCACCTTCCAGTCACCAGAGCAGCCAGCCCCCAGATCGGAACGTCTCCCACAAATTCAAGCCTTTCCCCTATCCAGTTAGGAAGCTTTTGGCGCAAGTCTCGTCAGATTCTGAGCTCGGTGGAATTATTGGCAGCATCGACATCGATCCTCTATCCTGAAATACAGAAGCTAGGCAGAATCGGCGAAGCTCGGAAAGTCGACTCTATCTCGCTCATTCCCCTCCCCGCTTGGCTGGCTGAAGGCCCCTCCCTGCGTGGAGGTAATTTTTGGTTGTAATACATTAACCCCACCCCAAGATCCCCCCTTGCACGGGGTGTAGTGCTGTACCTCTTCGCATTTTCAGGTCAAGCTCCATCGCCGCGGCGATCGGGTGTATACCCTCGCCTCCCGGCGCGCCCTCGTCTCCGAACGGGATCGGTGTCTTCACACCGATCAGGTGAGCTTCTGATCACACCCTTGTAGCTTCATTTCTGCAAATGTAGTATTGCCTTGAATGCCCGTCGGACGGTAAGAGAGTGCTCGGACTTCACTTTAGGCAATACCGTGCCCACCTCGGCCCGTGAGTGAGTGCCACCCAACACCCCATCTTGCGGGCCAGCCACCCACAAAGTTGGGTCTCCTAGGCCCATTGAGGGTCAGCCATAGCATTGTGAGTCCATTAGGACAATTGGGTCCCGCCTCGGACCCTCGCCATCATCTCCCGGATCCACCGGGTGAACGTGTGAGCCGTGTGGGCAAAAATCGTCATTGTGAGAATCATTGAGCGCTTGTATGCTTGCGGGTCTAAGTCCTAGGGTCATCTCATCATATTTAGTGGTCTTTGGGCTGTGCCACATCAAGTGGTATCAGAGCGGTCATAGGCTTGTCCTTACAAGTCTAGTCTTGGGTCACACTAAGTTTTTCTTAGGTGCACTCGCACACCCTTGCATAGCCCACCCAACTTTGCATGACCACTCGTAGTGGAACTCATTATCAAGACAATTCATCTTCTTCCAATAACACCATGAATCCCAATTCCCACGGTGACCGGTTCACCATGTCCTTTAGCTTCAAAGTAGTCCTACCCCACAACAAAATCACCACTGTGTTCCTTGATGAGTACCAATCGGGAAATTATGTCTCCCAAACTCTTGTGAACTCCTTATCACAAGAAGGGAAAATTGTCATCCATGGGGAATGGGTTTTCGTAGAGTTCTACGTACCTTGTGTAAGCCGCATTCCCTCCAAATCCATTACGTGGGGTAGTGGAGCATGGTGCAAAATTGGGCCCCTTGGGTCACATATTATTTTGGGAAAAGAATGGATGGAAGAACAACAGGCAATCATAGACCCCGAAGGAAAAGGGTGTCACTTGCAATCCCCGGGAGACAAGAAAAGGTTCCACTTCCCAAATTCTTATAACCAAGCCCTGTCCAAGTTTAAGCAAACCATTCAAAAGCGATCAGTTAAAGAGGAAAATGAGCCTCAAATCTCCATTGCACAAAACCAACCCGAACCCCAACATGAGCAACTCATCCCACCCACTGGTGACCTAACCATAGAGGAGCCCCTAGCTACCTGGCTCAAGAAAGGTCCCATCTTGTACCCTTCAACCCCATGCAACCTCTCCATAGAGCAAGTTCAACTAGTGCCATGTCATTCTCGTCACACAACATATCAATCCTTTTGCTTTGTGGAAACCCTTGAAGACCTACTTAGGAGTTTGAGTTATCAAATGGGGTTGACTAGCATGTTGGCCATGGAACCCATTAAGCCCAAGTACCTTGCCTTTGCCTACTCATCCATTGGCTCCATTACATCTATTTGCAATATAGGCCAATGCACTAGTGAGCTTCTAATCTTCCTGCCAACCCCTAGGGAACTTGACCCAATGAGACCCACAAAAAAATGCTCTCCTCTCCTCAAGGTCACACTTCCTTGTGAGTCCACACTCTTGTTGTTGCCCCTTGTCGATGAAGGTTCAACATGCATCGGGGAACGTCCTACTTGGGCCAACCTATCCAAGGACATAGAGGAATCCCTCCATAAGAGTTTCAATTTCTATGATCCTTTTGACCCCACTCAATGGAAATCCCCTCCTTCCACAAGGAAAGGGATTTCAATTCCCGATGAGTTTTACACCACTCCCCTACCACAAGGAGAGGGCAATCAACCTAAGGAATCCACTTTGGTGCTTACCCCATTAGGAGACGAGTGCCCAGCCCACACTAGGGAGTGTATGCTTTGGAATGCTCAAGGTCCAGGATGGGAAGAAGCCTCATTCCCCTCAACCCAAGTCCTCCTAGATCCACATGTTCCCTTCCCACTAGCCCCTCATTACCAACCCACCTCCTGGCCCTCCTACATCTCTCCCTACCCCTCGCCCCTTTGCAAGGAGCATTACGATAAGTCCCACTGGGTTCATGATTTCCACTTCCCTATGTGTGCTAGGGACTCTAGGGCGACCACTTGGATTGAAACCCACCTCCACATCACCCACCCCTTAACCCATCTTGATCTGTTTGGCCACTCCCTATGGGCTTCCAAGTACTCCTCACCCACCACCCACTCCCTCCTACCCTCACCCACCATGTCAGGCCTAACCCACCCATTTCGAAATTCCGCCCACACTATGAGAGTCAATGCCAAGGGTGGCATCAACCTTGGAAATAAGGGAGTGACCCATCCCAAGATGTCCACCCCTTGGAACCGCTTCGATCCCCATGAGTGGAAACCCCCAAATCTCACAGATGGGACCATCTTGATAGGAATCCATGTATCAAAACCTTTTGCATCATGTGGTCAGGCTAGTCACATCATTTGTGTCATTCACACACTAGGTCCAGTGCATGATAGGCTTACATTTGGACAAGTTGGTCTTCCCCCACTCTTCATCCGTCTCATGCATGATAGGGCCACTTGTGGCTGCCCCGGTCCACCTAAGTGCATCAAGGTCCACATGGTTTCTAAGCATGATAGGTCAATTCATGGATGCCCTGGTCCTCCTAAGTCTGTCAAAACCAATCTAACACTTGATAGGGCTGAATTTGGCTGTCCAGGCCCTCCCTTCATCCCTATAGGATCATCATTCATGACAGTGCATGGTTTTAGGCCTAGAAAGCCCTCGGATCTCATTCCCCTTCCCCCACATGCTAGGGTGTCAGTCTCAGATGAGTCCTTTGCACAGCATATCAAAGAGTTGCATGATGACATCCGCAAGTATATAGGGAAAAGCAATGAGGCTTACAAAAGACGGGCAGATGCTCACCGGCGCCACTGTGAATTCCAAGTGGGAGACCTAGTGATGGTGAGGACGGAGCGGCTCCTTCCCGGGCCTGCCTCCAAGTTGAGGGCACGAGGGTCGGGACCCTTTCGAGTTCTACGACGACTTGGCAGCAATGCTTATGAGCTTGACCTGCCAGAGAGCTATGGGGTGCACCCTACTTTCAATGTGGCAGATATGGTACCCTACAAAGGCCCCGCGGTGGAACCCAGTGAGGAGCTTGAGCTTTTACCCCACTTTGAGAGGGACACTTCCGGAGGGACTCCACCTTCTAGCCTGAGAGACCGACGAGAGCAGAAAGAGGCAATACTGGATGAGCAGAGCATCATTACGAGGCACAAGGTGTATCAGCGCTACTTGGTTAGGTGGAAGAACCATCCCCCGATGGAGGATACTTGGGTGAGTCGGGAGGACCTGCTGCGGTTGGATCCCGACATTCTGGAGCACTATGACAGCCAGGCAGACCCGCACTCGACAGGGTCGAGTTCTCCCCACCCCGGGGGATTTGATGAGGACATCCCATGACACTCGCTATGGCTCGGGTCCCCTGCACACCCTTGATTTGGTCGACTCATTCTCATCTTATGTATCTTCCTTTTATTGAGTCTTATCATATGTAATTTTCCTTTTATTGGGTCATGTCGCATGTATTTCCTTTTATTATGTCATGTTGTACTAGTCCATTTCCCCTATTTGGTCTAATTGGGCCCTAATACCTTAGTTTGGGCCTATTGGACTGAGTCTAGGACATGTTTGGTCTTTTGCCTTAAATGGCAGGGTTATTTTTGTCTTGTAAAGATGGGTTGCCTATAAATAGCCCCCATCTCCCTCCATGTACTCACTTTTTGATGAAATATTGAAAACTACTTCATTCCACCTCTCAAGATCTCTCTCTTTTACTCTCTCTCTCTCACTCTCTCTCTCATTCTCTCTCTCCCCAAGGGGAGTTCGACCCTCTCTCTCTCTCCTCCTTCCCCCTCACTTACTCCAACCCCCAACCACCTCCACTACCTCACCCACCTCCATTAAGGCCCTCCACTTCCCCATAGCCCCTCATTTACTCCCCCTCCTTGTCCCAAAGCAACTCTTCCACCTCCCAACACAATCCCCCCACTTCCCCACACAAATCCCACCCCTCCCAAGGCCAATTTCAAATTTGAACCTTCCCTCCATTGCCTTGGCCGCCCCATACCCCTCCCCCTCAAGCCAAGTTCGCCCCCACACTCCATTCACACTCCCCCTCTCTCTTGTGCACACCCACCACTCCACCTCCACCTCCAGCAGCTCTAGCCAGGTTCGCCATCACCCCTGCTCCCCTCAGCCCTCCAGCAACCTTCCTCCATATCCCACAGCCCACAGCCACCCTCCCCTTGCTAAGTTACCCCACCCCAACACCATTTGACACCATAAGATTGCGGCTACATCAACAGTTCGTTGGCAGCAGAGTTAGGTCCTGAAAGTCGCAACATCTTCGGCCGATCCCTGATCTTCCTGGTGTCAAGGCCTACATCTCTGGAAAGGTCTTCCAGAGAGCTTTCCAGGCAAGGTGGTTTCGTCGGCATCCGAGCTCCGAGCTGTCCGCGGCAACCATTCTCCCTCGACTGCGCAGGGCTTCTCAGGCCAGGAACCAGAATGATAGAGCAGGCTCTCCCACGACGAACCTTGAAGGAACCAGCCTTCCAGGTCTTCTACAAAGATCTTCCTCCCCCTGTCAGTGTCCAGGAAAAGAAGGAGGAACCCCGTTCGGCATCCGAAAACCAGAGATCTCAATTTTCTACCACAACCACGCCGATCTGCCTCCTCACAGTCTGCACCGACCACCGTCCACTCCTCTGGACACCCAGCTCATCTCCGACATCAGAAGACTTCCCCGTTTGTTTTGATGCAAAGTAGACTCGTCCACGGTTCCAACGAGTCTGGCGGTGCCAGATTTGGAGCTCAGGAGCTGTCGTGGAAACTTCTGCAACCTGCTGTTTCAGATCGTGTTTGGCCAGAGACCAGAACTGCAACCACCTTCCAGTCGCCGGAGCAGTCAGCCCCCAGATTGGAACGTCGCCCAAAAATTCAAGCCTTTCCCCTCTCCAGTTAGGAAGATTTTGGCGCAAGTCTCGTCAGATTCTGAGCTCGGTGGAATTATTGGCAGCATCGACATCGATCCTCTGTCCCGAAATACAGAAGCTAGGCAGAATCGGCGAAGCTCTGAAAGTCGACTCTATCTCGCTCATTCCCCTCCCCGCTTGGCCAGCTAAAGGCCCCTCCCTACGTGGAGGTAATTTTTGGTTGTAATACATTAACCCCACCCCAAGATCCCCCCCTTGCACGGGGTGTAGTGCTGTACCTCTTCGCATTTTCAGGTCAAGCTCCATCGCCGCGGCGATCGGGTGTATACCCTCGCCTCCCGGCGCGCCCTCGTCTCCGAACGGGATCGGTGTCTTCACACCGATCAGGTGAGCTTCTGATCACACCCTTGTAGATTCCTTTCCGCAAATGTAGTATTGCCTTGAATGCCCGTCGGACGGTAAGAGAGTGCTCGGACTTCACTTTAGGCAATATCGTGCCCACCGCGGCCCGTGAGTGAGTGCCACCCAACACCCCGTCTTGCGGGCCAGCCACCCACAAAGTTGGGTCTCCTAGGCCCATTGGGGGTCAGCCATAGCATTGTAAGTTCATTAGGACAATTGGGTCCCGCCTCGGACCCTCGCCATCATCTCCCGGATCCACCGGGTGAACGTGTGAGCCGTGTGGGCAAAAATCATCATTGTGAGAATCATTGAGCGCTTGTATGCTTGCGGGTCTAAGTTCTAGGGTCATCTCATCATATTTAGTGGTCTTTGGGCTGTGCCACATCATCATGCTAGTTATACAGTGTTACACAAACTGAATAAGCATTCCATGGTTAGAGGACTTCTTGAAATATCTTTTATGATTGATAATGTTGTATGTGACGCATGCACTCAGTCCAAACAGACTAGGAAGTCATTCAAGTCTCGAACAGAAAACCTATCTTCTAAACCATATGAGCTGATTCATATGGATCTTTTTGGACCCACTAGATCAGCTAGTTTATCAAATAGAAGATATGGTTTCGTGTTAGTTGATGACTTCTCTATGTTTACTTGGGTATTTTTCCTCACACACAAACATGAAGCATTTAATGAATTTCAAGAGTTCTATTTAAAAATAAAATAGAATAATGACAATTCAATTCAAAATATTTTGTCTGATCATGGTGGTGAGTTTGATAACTCATAGTTTGATGACTTCTGCAGGGATAATGGAATAACACACATGTTCTCTTCTCCAAGGACTCCAAAGCAAAATGGCATAGTAGAGAGGAGGAACCGGACGCTTATGGAGATGGCTCGAACATTGCTAGTGGAAGGTAACCTACCAACAAAATTTTGGGCTCAGGCAGTCAACACTGCATGCCATGTAGTCAACAGAGCCATGGTAATGTCATTTACCCAGAAAACTCCTTATGAAATCCTCAAGGGTAAGAAACCTTCACTAGCTTATTTCAAGGTATTTGGTTGGAAGTGTTTTTTACATGTTAATGCTAAAAGAGATCTTCATAAATTTGAACCTAAAAGTGATCCCGAAAATTTTCTAGGATATTCAGAAACATCTAGAGCCTATAGGGTATACAATTTAAAGTCTAAGACAGTAGAAGAATCTCCACATGTGGTCTTTGATGAAACAATGACTAAACTTGAAAATGGTTTGTGCAGGGAACAGAATAATGGAGAAATTCTGAAAGATGAAGAACCTGCAGACCAATTTGAAGATAATGATGCAGAGGACCCTGGTTCTCAGGGGGAGGTAAATGAGGTTCAAGGTAATCAAATTATCAATGTCAGATTTCTTAGAGATCATCCTATAGATAATATAATTGATAATTTGCATGAACCCCCTAGGACCAGAGCCTATCTCAGAGCTCAGAAGGAATTAAATTCCTTTGCATTAGTGTCTCACATAGAACCCAAAAACATAGACTGTGCCCTTAGTGATGTGCATTGGATCAATGCCATGCACGAGGAATTAAATCAATTTGATAGGAACAAGGCATAGCACCTAGTTCCACCTCCTGATTATGGGACTGTCATTGGAACTAAATAGGTTTTCAGGAATAAAATCGATGAGCAGGGCAATGTTGTTAGGAATAAGGCCAGACTAGTAGCTCAGGGATACAATCAGGAGTATGGTATTGACTTTGAAGAGTCATTTGCCCATGTGGCTTTGTTAGAGGCTATTAGAATTATGTTAGCATATGCTCGCTCATTAGGATTCACCCTTCAGCAGATGGATGTAAAATCTGCATTTCTGAATGGGAAATAAAAGAGGATGTATTTGTAAGCCAACCTCCTGGTTTTGAATGTATAGATTTTCCTAATCATGTATACAAATTGAATAAAGCTCTATATGGACTGAAACAAGCTCCTAGAGCTTGGTATGACAAGCTCAGTAAATTCCTCTCCGACAAGAAATTCACAAGAGGTGAAATTAACCAAACTTTATTCACAAAGGTATGTCATCCAGATATTCTCACTGTTCAAATATATGTGGATGATATAGTTTTTGGTTCAACTAACCCGACAATGTGTAGATAATTTTTTGATTCAATGACACATGAATTTGAAATGAGCTCTATGGGTGAGCTGAAATTATTTCTTGGACTGCAAGTGACACGGACTAAAGAAGGAACTTTCATCACTCAGTACAAGTATATAAGGGATCTACTGAAGAAGTTCAAATCGAAAAACCTCAAGGAGATAACAGCACCAATGGGTACATCAACTAGCCTTGATGATGACCCAAAAGGTAAATTGGTTGACACCAAGATGTACAGAGGTATGATCGGATCCCTTCTTTATCTAACGGCATCGAGACCTGATATACAATTTGCTGTGTGTTTATGTGCTAGATTTCAGGCTAGCCCTAAAGAGTCACATCTTAGTGCTGTTAAAAGGATTTTTAGATATCTGACAGGCACCCAAGAACTAGGTCTTTGGTATCCTGCTAGATGTGAGCTAGACCTAATAGCTTACACTGATGCAGATTATGCTGGGTGTCGGATTGATAGGAAAAGCACTAGTGGGTACTGCTAGTTCTTAGGTGGTTGTCTAGTGTCTTGGGCATACAAGAAGCAACACACTGTTGCTCTATCCACTGCTGAGGCGGAATATGTTACAGTAGAGAATTGTGCAACCCAGGTACTCTGGATCAAGCACCAACTCACTGATTATCAGATAAAATTGGGATGTATTCCAATTTTGTGTGATAATACTAGTGCTATATGTTTGACTAAAAATCATATTCATCACTCCATAACTAAGCACAAAGAAATTAAACACCATTTTTTTGGAGATGTAGTAAGCAAGAATGAAATTGAACTGAATTTTGTTGAAACTAAAAAACAGATTGCTGACATTTTTACTAAACCATTGGGAAATGAAAGATTTAAATTGTTAAGAAGAGAATTAGGTTTATGTAAATTTCAACATGATGACTAATCTTGATTTCATTCTTGAATAAATGTTCTGATTGGTCTTGAGTTGTGTCAAGTCTGTTTGTGAATAGCTCTATTAGTATCAGAGTTGAGTCATCTTGAGTTCAATGGTATATAAAATGATATGTGGTGGATAGATAGATTCTATCTGTCTGAAAGCTCATACCATGTGTAGAGGATTATCCTCCGCCAGGTACCATGAATCAAGAGAGTCCATGCATTGCACTGCATTTCTCATGATGGGTCTAGTGTCGTGTGGATAAGTGTATGTGAATGCCTGAACAAACATGCATATAGACAGGGAGAGTTTTTGCTTAGAATAAGATTGCCTATCCATGCTGCATTATTTTGTCAGGGGGAGTTCAGTATAGTTGTGTCTGGGTGTGATCAGTGCTTCTTGAAACTTCAAAATCCTATCATTCAAGCTCTCTCTTCACATACAAAAACCTTTATCATATGGTGTCATTTCCATTTCTTGATATCCCTCAACTCTATGGTTCAATGTAAATTCCCTTGTTCTGAATAGATGACAGTCTTGCAATCAGTTCATTATCTTGAGCAGCAACTATCATATGTCTTCTACCACAAGGATCATGTTTGCTTCATGAATGAACTGATGGTTTAATCTTAATAAACTATAGAGTTTAACGACTGTATTCAGAAAATAGGGTGGTGGAAAATTGTTTATAGCTCTCAACCTCCTTCTCATGATTGTGACAGATAAGATCTTACAGTATCTGAAAATGAAAGACTTAGTGAAATCTAGGCTGAGAGCTAAAATGTTGGGGGATAATTTCACTAATCATGAGAAGTGAAATAGTGGAGAATTTCACTAATGATGAGAAATGCATACTTTTGACTCTTATGTCTGGAGACTTTCACTAAATATTTGACTCTACACTTGCACAGGATGTTACTATGTTCCCTTCTTCTCTTCCATTGTTTTCCTCACTCCTTGTTTGCTGATGGCAAAGGGGGAGAGAAAACACTTCGTGGTATTTTGAGGTTGGGGGAGAGTAAATAGTGGAGAATGTTGGGCGAGAATTTCTCCATGAGGTAGAGAGACACTTGGCAAGCTTAGGGGGATAGGTCTGCATCTACATGTTTGTCTGTTGCATTGTCTAACTATGCTTCATGTTAAATATGTCTGATATTGGATAAATCTTGTATCATCAATATACTTCATAATGTTGGGGGTTGCCATCATCAAAAAGGGGGACAATGTTGGGTCTTCTCTAGAGTTAATCAGCAGTGTGAAGATTGCTATGCATTGATTGTGTTTTGAATGATTAGCAACAATAGAGTTGACTTTGGTGACTTTATCTTGACCATGGTAATATTGTGTATTTTGATGAACCTCTTATATGTCAGACATTTTCACAAAACACTTCTGCACTTTCATACTAAATTTAGCTATAGTCGGTGCATGCATCAGACATGGTTTAGGACCGTGCACATGCTCATAAGGTCGGTGCTAGTTTGTTATGCATTGTCATAAAGTCGGTACTAGCATTATTTAATCTGCACAAGGTCGATGCTAGTTACCATCTGCATAAGTAAGGTCGGTGCAAGCACTGCCGCTCGCACACTTAAGGTCGGTGCAAGTACTGCCGCTCGCACACTTAAGGTCGGTGCAAGTTTTGCTATGAGCGTTTAAGGTCTGTGCACTTTTCGCCTTACACATAATAAGGTCCGAGCATGTTTTCATACATGCGTATTAAGGTCCGAGCATGTTTTCATACATGCATATTAAAGTCCGTGCATGTTTTCATACATAAGCGTTTAAGGTCCGTGCATATTTTCATACATGCATATTAAGATCCGTGCATGTTTTCATACATGCGTAATAAGGTCCGTGCATGTTCTCATACATGCGTAATAAGGTCTGTGCTACCTTGAAGTGTCATGCATCCAAGTCTGTGTTAGCATATTATGTCTTGCTTAACAGGGTCGGTGTTAGTATGCATGATCCTGAACCTAAGTCTGTGCTAGCAGGTTTTTACTCATACACAAGGTCTGTGTTACCTTGACATGTCATGCATCCAACTCTGTGTTAGCACATTATGTTTTGCTTAACAGGGTCGGTGTTAGTATGCATGATCCTGCACCTGAGTCTGTGCTAGCTGGTTTTCACTCATACACAAGGTCTGTGTTAGTTGGTTTGGGTTGTTAACTAATGTCTGTGCTAGCTTGTATAGAGTCTATGATAGCTGCATGATAGAGTCTGTGCTAGTACCTTACTCTTGCATTTGTGCATATACACATAGACTTGTGAATTGTCTAAGTCCATAACATGTGACTGATATCCTTGTTCGTTATACTGACAGGTAAGAACACCTGACGCGTGTCCCAACTAACTGCAAACCTGAAGTCACGAGCAACTAATGTACCAGGATAAAAGACACGTGATCCAAGGAAAAAGGTGAAGCGCTGTGTTCATGACACGTGGAAAGTAACTCAACCAAGATGCTGCCACGTGGCCTTTTCAAATCAGATTTGAACAAACTTTTGGACGAGAAACGTGGTTTCCACGCGCCCATCATCTGCTGCATTATAAAAGGGGTAGATCACTCATTATTGAAGAGAACCTGAGAGCAAGAGAGAATCGAGCATACACAGAAGCATATACAGAGAGGATAGCAGTAGCCAAGTAAAGAGTAATTCCCAGCAAGATTCAAAGAGAGCCTTGAGAGAGTTTTGAGGGAGCATTGAGAGGAGAGCTTAGAGTTGTTGAAGGGTGAGAGTCAGAAAGTCTGTATGTCATTGTTTCCGGCCTCTTGGTACAATGCCAGAGCCGATTTGCTCTTTGTAAGAGCTACATATTGTTTTTCCATTTTTAGTTCTTCTGTTTGCTTTTGCTTTTCTATTTCGTACTCCTGTTATATCAAGCTGTGAGTCAGCGGTGGGTAAGCTGTAATCCCCAGCGGTAGAGGAGGGTTCCCCTGGTAGCTTAAGCTGTAAGGCTCAGCGTGTGTTGGGAAGTTTTCCCCAAAGTTGTGGATCAGCGGATTAGAAGCTGTGAATCAGCAGTGAAGCCACACTTGGTTTAAGTGTGGGGTGGACGTAGATCTCTGTAGGAGATCGAACCACCTCAAAATTGTGTGTTCATTCTTGATGGTTTGTGATTGCTCCATTTGCATTTCTGGCTGTTATCTTGTTTCATTTGATTGATATTTTGGTTATTCTAGAGAGTGGATAAGGTATATCAAAAGGTATTGCTCAAAGGATAAGTCAGACTTATCTGAAAGATGGTTTATCTTGCCTGAGGACACTCATTGAGCTCTACCTCCGCCAAGTACCTCTTCACACTCCATCTCTCTGGAATTCTGTTCTGTTGCTGCTGTGTTTCTCTTATCTATCTGAATTCATATATTCTCTCTATTCATATCATTTGACTAAGTCTCGTGTTAATTCAGTGGCTCTAGTGGTTTTATGTCTGAATTGGCTGTTCTTATTAAGCAACCTTAATTCTGCATTTTATCTGCTTCATATTGGTTTAAATTTGGGGTAGATCTATTCACCCCCCCTCTAGATCCATATCAACATTGTCCTCAATGGCATATGTAATAGAAAGCAATAGAACAATGTAACATAGAATACAATTGGGATGGAAGGATACAACCTGGTGTGCGAGGTGAATTGCTCCTTTATTAATATGTGACGGCTCCTTCTCCAGTTGACCTGACTACTGAAAATAAACACACTAAAAATAAAGCATCAAATAACAAAAACCATGGGCTGCCTCCCAGAAGCACTAAGTTTTTCGTCTTCAGCCAGACGCATGAAAGCTCAAGAAGTATTCAATCCAGATCACATAGTGCAATGGATTCTTTAGGTGATAATTGCTCATTCTCCAAATATTGTTTTAATCATTGACCGTTAATAGTAAAAATTTGGCTATTTTGTGGATTTAAAGTTTTAATGGCTCCATGGTCAAATGTTTTAATGACAACGAACGGTCCATCCCATCTGGACTTTAACTTTCCTGGGAACAAGCGTAGCCTCGAATTGAAAAGTCAAACCTTTTGATTAGCATGAAAATTTTTCCTGTGAATATGCTTATCATGAAAAGCCTTAGTTTTAGCTTTATAAATCTTAGAATTCTTCTAGGCCTCGTTACGCAGTTCCTCCAATTCATTAAGTTGCAGAGCTCATTGGGACCCAGCTTGAGTGAGTTCAAAATTTATTTGTTTAATGGCCCAAAATGCTCTATGCTCTAGTTTAATAGGTAAGTGGCAGGCTTTACCAAAGATGGGTCTATAAGGTGACATGCCCATGGGAGTTTTTAGTGCAGTTCGATAAACCCATAATGCATCATCTAGCCTATCAGATCAGTCTTTTCTATCAGGCCGAACTATTTTATGCAAGATATTCTTAATCTCCCTATTGGAAACCTCAACCTGGCCACTTGTTTGGGGATGATAGGGGGTGGCAAGCTTATGAGTAATGCCATACTTGCGGAGTAAAGCTCGGAATTGAGAATGCATGAAATGCGAACCCCCATCACTTATGATAGCTCTAGGACATCCAAATATAGAAAAGATGTTTTTCTTTACAAACTTCATTACCACTTTATGATCGTTTATCATAGTAGCTATAGCTTCAATCCATTTTGAAAAATAATCGACCGCCACCAGGATATATTCATTGCCAAAGGATGGTGGAAACGGTCCCATGAAGTCTATATCCCAAACATCAAAAATTTTCACAACCAGAATGGGATTAAGTGGCATCATATCTCTCTTTGTATTATTGCCCACGGCTTGGCACCTTAAACATGTTTTAGTTAATTCATTTGCATCCTTAAATAAAGTGGGCCAATAGAATCCACTTTGTAATACTTTAGTCGTAGTCTTCTTTCCTAAAAAGTGTCCCCCACAAGCTAGATTGTGACAGAAATTCAAGATAGATTGTTGCTCCTCTTCGGGGACACATCTTCTTATAATATGATCCGGACCCATGTGAAACAGCTCCGGGTCCTCCCAAAAATAGTGCTTGACTTTAGCAAAGAAGTGATCCTTTTCCTGTCTAGTCCACCCTCCCAGGATTTGTCCTACTGCCAAGTAGTTGACTAGGTGAGTGTATCAGGGGGTTAAAGAGTGAGAAACAGCAAGCAGATGCTCGTAAGGAAAGGAATCTAACATGGGAGTGCTTGTAGGTATGACAATACGCGATAGATGGTCAGCAAAGACATTTTCTAACCCCTTCTTATCCTTAATTTCCATATCAAATTCTTGCAATAATAGAATCCATCCAATCAAACGGGGTTTAGCATCCTTCCTGGTGAGCAAATATTTCAAAGCAGCATGATCTGAATAAACAATAACTTTAGCCCCTAAAAGATATGAACAGAATTTCTCCAGGGCAAACACAATAGCCAAAAGTTCTTTCTCCGTGGTTGTGTAGTTCATCTGCACATCAGCGAGGGTGCGGCTCGCATAATAGATTACCACGAGTTTCTTATCAATTCTCTAACCTAGGACAGCTCCTATTGCGTAATCTGAAGCATCACACATTATTTCGAACGGCAGCAACCAATCAGGAGACTGAAGAATTGAGGCTTGAGTTAAGGCCGCTTTTAAAGAATGAAATGCTTCTAAACAAGAATCATCAAGATTGACAGGAGTGTCTTTGGCTAATAGCTGAGTAAGCGGACGAGCAATGGTAGAGAAGGTCTTAATGAATCTTCTATAGAAACCCGCATGGCCGAGAAAAGAATAAATTTGCTTAACATAAGTCGGGGGAGGAAGATTGGAAATCAGGTCCACCTTAGCCTTGTCTACTTCTATCCCCCTCTCCGAAACAATATAGCCTAGCATGATACCTTCTCTTACCATAAAGTGACTTTTCTCCCAGCTAAGCACCAAAATAGATTCTATGCACCTCTTTAGCACCTTTTTCAAGTTCTGTAAGCAATTTTCAAATGAGGCACCAAACATAGAGAAGTCACCCATAAAAACTTCCAAAAATTCTCCCACCATTTTAGAAAATATTGCCATCATGCATCGCTGAAAGGTGGCAGGGCATTGCAAAGCCCAAATGGCATTCTTCTAAATGCAAACGTGCCATAAGGACACGTAAATGTAGTTTTCTCTTGATCTACCGGGTAGATTGCAACTTGATTGTACCTGGAGTAGCCGTCCAAACAGTAAAAGTATTTTTTCCCGGCCAATCTCTCCAAGATCTGATCTATAAACGGGAGAGGAAAATGATGATTCTTTGTTATTGAATTCAATTTTCTATAGTCTATGCAAACTCTCCACCCCATTTGTAATCTCATGGGCACTTCTTCTCATTTTTCATTTGTAACAACGGTCAGTCCTGATTTCTTTGGAACAACTTGTGTGGGGCTGACCCACTTACTATCAGTGATGGGATATATGATCCCAGCATCCAACCACTTCACTACCTCTTTCTTAACTACCTCTTTCATATTTGGATTTAGCCGAAGTTGCATCTCCCTACTTGGTTTGGCATTGTCCTCTAAATAGATGTGGTGCATGCAAACATCCGGACTAATTCCTTTCAAATCCACCATCGACCAACCTATTGCGCCTTTATGCTCCTTAAAAACTTCTAGAAGTTGAGATTCTTGAATTGTAGAAAGATTGGAGGTAATAATGACAGGAAGAGTATGGTCAGGGACCAGGTAAGCATATTTTAATGAGTTCGGGAGAGGCTTCAACTCAAGAACAAGAGGATGCTCTAAAGATGGAAGAGCGGGTTCAGATTAAAGTGCAGGAAGTGGCTCTATCTTAGAATAGGGTCCGGAAGAGAATAGAGAATCCTGCAGCATGCTACCCTCTTCTAGAATATGCTTATCTTCATCCGGATTTTCATCGATCAATTCCTCAAAAATATCAACAGCATTACATTCCTCATCTTGTTCTGGATATTGGGATGCCTTAAAAACGTTCAATGAAACCTTCTCACCTCCAAAAGAAATATCCATCATTCCCATTGCACAATTTATGTTGGCCTTTGCCGTGGCTAAAAACGGACGTCCCAAAATAATAGGCGTGTGCTTGAGTTCCTAGGACGAGGCCATATCAAAGATCAAAAAGTCCATCGGGAAATAGCATGCATACACTTTGACTATTACATCCTCCAAGAAGCCCCTTGGAGTTTTAACCAATCTATCCGCCAATTGAAGGATTATTGAAGTTGGTTTTAATACTCCCAAATCAAACTACTCATAAATAAAGGTGGGTAATAGATTCACACTAGCTCCTAGATCCAGTAATGCCCTATCAAAAGTGACTCCACCTATATCATATGAAATCAACGGAGCTCCGGGGTCCTTCAATTTTTTTGGCAAATGATTCATCAAAACGGCACTCACATCCTCGGACAAGCGGATCTTTTGAGTAATTGCCTTCGGTTCCCTCTTCGGGGTACAAAGCTCTTTTAGAAATTTTGCATAAATCGGCAGATGCTTGATCGCATCCAATAATGGAATATTAATGTTCATCTACTTAAATAATTCCATTAATTCTTCTTGATGAACCGGCTATTTCTTGTGAGCTTTCGACTTCAAAGCATTGGGAAACGGGACCTTTGGCGTATACTCATGGGGTTTTTCTTCAATCTTATTTTTGCCTTTATCAAGTTCCTTCCTTTCACCTTCTGGCTTCTTCTTTTCAACAATTATGGGCTCATCTTCCTCACTATCACTCTCCTCTTGGGCCTCTTGGGCCGAGCTACTACCAACTCCCCTAGCCTTATAGGGATCATCTAGAACTTTCCCACTCCTAAGAGTAGATATAGCCTTGGCGTTCTCAAAGTGGGGACATACAAGAGAGGGAGGTTGAGGTAAATTTGGTTGAGGAAGGAGAGGAGCTCTTTGAGGGAAGCCTGGAGGTTGGTTTTTAGGATTAGCCATGGGTTGGCTAGGAATTTGACCTACTTCTCTCCTCATATTACTTGCAGCCAATTGTCTTATTTGACCATCCAACTTAGCCATGGATTGTTGTTGAGACTGAATGAGTTGTTGTTGAGCAAGAATGGATTGATTTTGAGAAAGCAGAAGTTGTTGGAGTTGGTCGAATCTGTCCTTGAAGTTGGGCTGAGGAGGTTGAGATGGCTGAGGTTGATACGGATTATGAGCTTGCTTGAATTTATTATAAGGATGATATTGTTGATGTTGGCCCTGGGAAAATTGAGCTTGATGGTACGGGGCTTGAGAATGCTGATAAGGAGGTTGTTGATATTGAGCTTGTTGAAGAGAAGAAGAATAAGAGAAATTTTGGTGAGACTGAACTGGAGCTTGAAAGGATTGCTTTTGAACTGATTGATTTGAGAGATTTGATTGCATTGGTGGTCCTTGTTGAGTTTTTCAAGAAAAATTCGGGTGATTTCTCCAGCCTGGATTGTAGCTATTGGAATAAGGATCATAAGGAGGCTTGGAGACGTCCTGAGCAGAAAAAAATTATTCTTAGATAAATGGGGGAAGCTGGGCTGCAGTGGGGCAATCAGTAACGACATGATTTGGGCTTGAACAAATAGCACAAAGTTCTTGAAGGTTAGAATATGAGAAAGGTTGAGATTGCTGAGCAGAAGAAAAAGAAGGTTCTTGTCTATTCATGGACAACAATTGATCTAACTTTTGAGCCACTAAGTCAATCTTCTCCATCTTTTGCGCCAACATGTCCACTTTATTTAACTTTTGCGCAAGAGCATTAATATCCATGTTATTCTTAGATTCTCCTTGATTTTTAACTTCATACAACCCGGCCCTCTTAGATGGCCCAATCATTCTCTCATAAGATGATAGCGAGGCATGACTAATTGAATTTTCACTTAATATCTCAAACAATTCATAAGCTTCATCCTCGCTCTTAATCGTAAAATTGGTTCACCCAAGCTTGAACATGACGCATCCACCATTTGGCGATAATTTTTAAGTAATCCCTCGTAGAATACTTGAACTATTTGACATCTTGACAAACCATGATGTGGGCACTTTCTTAGCAAATCTTTTAATCTATGCCAAGCTTCATGGATTTGTTCCCCATGATTTTGAGTGAATCCCGTTATGGCTCTCCTCATGGTATTGGTTCGCCCTATGGGATAGAATTTCTTAAAAAAATATTTTTGCATTTCCGCCCATGTGTCTATTGATCTACCCAAGGCTCCTAACCAAAATTTAGCTTTGTCCTTGAGAGAGAATGGGAAGAGAGTCTATCACGCCTCGAGCTTTTATTACAGCAGAAGACTCGCTCGTGGAGCGCGAACAGCCGGCATGGTAAGCCTCTTGCAAGTAAGAACGACCAGAGCGCAATACAAGCACACACATTAATGCAATTGCACAGAATTTAATCAAACTCCAACTTTATTTCATGATCAATACTCGAAATACAACCACTTTCCATCATCTTTCATTCTACTAGACTCAAGAAATAGGAAAATTACATTGACTCAATCTAGACATTATAGACTTCCTAAGTCTTCGCTCATCTTTAATCACTCTCGGATCCGCTACTTGAATAATCCGAATCCGAACCCGACTCACTTTCATTTCCTGAAAAAGATTGGAAATAGGTAATGAGCACACTTGCCCAGTAGGTATCTTCGCATCAACACGAAGGCACTATTAAAGTGATTAATATTTTTGCTCTAAAGAAATAAGGTAAAATCATGCAATGCGATGATCACGCGATTAAATCAAAGTAACAAGACAATCATATAAGATGGAATGAGAACAAGAATGAACTAACAAGAATAGAGCAAGAACATGGATCTTCACTTATTTATAGAAATAATACTCCCAGCGCAATGCGACGCCAGTAGCATCATACCACATGGTTTATAAAATAGTATGTTTCCGGCAATCAGCCGAGGGGACTAACATAGAGCCCTTGACACAATCAGTGCTCGATCGCATGTTCAGGTATAAATTAAGCTACTTCCACGGATGTAACAGTAAAGTATGGCCAAGAATATAACAATTCTAAATAATGAAAATCAATGAATGAACGCTTCAATTTGAATATATGAGATCAAGAATGACTTAGACTATGCTATGCTTATGAAAATAAATCGGTAGCATAACAGTACATTCTCTTAACATTCATTCATTATATTAAGTCTATTAAGCAATATGATAGGTTCTAGATCATCAAGGTTTATCTAGAAACATTGAAATGTCGACCCTTGGTCAAACCTTGGGTTGAGATATTCATGTCATGTGACGGTCATTCACTGGGCCGTTACATTGTGTGACGGTCTAGTATAGGACCGTTACATTTGTCTGAATCCAGAATCAAGAATTCAACCTCAGATGAATGTGACGGTCGTATATTAGACCGTTACATGAGCCTGACGGTCCAATACAAGGCTGTTACATTACTAGAATCAGAAAACAACGATAGTGTATTCTAGTTAATGGGTACAACCAACTCGGCGTCCTAGTGGGAATCCCAGGCTCGCGGATAATTACGGAGGCCTTGAAACAACATTTTCTAGTCCATTGTAAGGAATATCCAATAGAGTGGTCCTCAAGTCCAAGAATATGTTCCTATAGTGCAAAAATATGAACTAATGGTCAACATACCGGAGTATGTGCCATGTACTTATAGAAACGACTCCATAAATAGGAAAAGAATATATATATATATATATATATACATATATCGATACGGAACCATGATAAAAACTCTATTGATACATCATTCAAAATCATGTTTAAAATTACAAAACTATAGAGTTTTGGGTTCATGAAATTAATATAACTCAAAGTAATAGTGAGATATCAAAACATGCATTTCCTATCATGAACGCTTAAATAATCTCGAAGTCACGTAATTAGGTTTAAAACTTAGGTAACTAGGCTTAAGAATAAGTAATATTGACAAATCATATTCTGTCTAGGGTTGATAGAACATAGCCTCTGACGGTCTAAAAGTGGGGCGTCACAGTGATTGTGACGTTCAGAGAACAACCGTTACCCTTATGCAACGCGTCTGTATTGGTGCGTAAGAGTTAACAGAGTAACTCATATATCACAGAGACTGTGACGGCTCAGAGTAAGGCCGTTACATGAATGTAACGGTCCTACTGTAACGGCTCAGAGTGTCTGCTAATAGAAAGTAATATGAAACATAAGAGATTAACTCACATCATGTCTATAATCAAAACACCATGAGTTTCTAGGCATGATAAAGAAGGATAGGCCATCTACATGCATAGGTGACCATGAATAGATGAATAACATGTTTCAAGTTCTCAATTTAGGGTTAAGAGATGCATGTAATGCATGGAACTTAGTAAAACATGAAATTGATGCTCTAATATGCATAAAATTCAATCAAAGTAGAGGGCTTATAGTCCTATCAAGTTGTTTTTGCCGTTCATGAGATAACCTACCTCTTGTCTAGACTTCAAACTTTAATTATGGTATGAACACCGAACCCTAGTTCCCTTCTTCCTGTGAATTTTCAGCAACTTCCTTGGGCTCTAACTCCACGGCCTCTTGACCTAAAGATGTGAAATTTGGAGAGGAGTTAGTCTAAAGTATTGTAAACAAATACTTCTAAAGAACTTACCCAAGATTACACCTCCTTACCTTGATTCCTTGCGAGCCAAAAGTAAGGGTCGCACAGTTTAGAACTAGGTCCTATTTATAGGGTTTTGGCTATGGTTTGAACATTAGATCAATTCTAGAGTCCTTAATCTGTTAAAACCTGATCTCTAAGAGTCCTTAGTGGTGTTATGAACTCTCCCCAAGTTGATCCCTAGTGGATAAGATCATCAAGTTCCCATCTTTTCATAAGTTCTTCAACTTGCGGACTTCATAGAGTGTAACGGTCGTAGACCCATGCGTTACAAGCATGTGACGGTCGCGCGATAGACTGTTACATTCAACGTATATAGAGTTTCAAATAAATAAAACTCTTTTATTCATTTATCCATATAATTATCTTATATAATTAGTCTTTATCTTTAAAATCCGTAAATAAGCTAAATAACCTTCTAGAACATAGGTCAAACTTAATGGGCTTGGTCCTTAAACCTTTTGGATAATAATTAGATAGGCTAGGTTAACCTAATTGGGCCCTATAATGACTTATAATTCTACTAATCCATTTATAAATTTATTTAGGCCTTGATAAATTCTAGAAAATTATTTTATAAATTCAAAAATCATTTATATAAATTATGGGGCACTACACCCTCCCCCACTTAGAAGAATTTGGTCCCCAAATTCAAGACATGGATTGTGGAGAGTGTACTTATAGTTGAATAATTCTGGAAATCTTCTACGCATAAATTCCTTTGTTTCCCATGTTGCTTCATGTGGCCATGTTTTCTTCCATTGGATCTTGACCATAGGAATAACTTTATTCCTTAATTGACGCACTTCCCGATCCAGAATCTTTATTGGTGTTTGTTCGTATGTCAAGTCCTTCTGAATCTCCAGATTGTCATAAGTGATAATGTGGTCAGGATCATATACATATTTCTTCAGCATAGAGACGTGAAATACGTCATGAACTCCTACTAACAGTGGAGGTAAAGCCAATCTATAAGCCACTTCACCGACCATTTCAAGAACTTCAAACGGACCAATTAATCTTGGAGTTAGCTTTCCTTTAATGCCAAATCTTCGAATACCACGACCTGGAGAAACCTTCAAATATACATGATCTCCTACCTGAAACTCCAAGTCACGTCTTCGATTGTCGGCATAAGACTTTTGCCTATCTTGTGCCATTTTCATTCTCTCTTGAATGAGCTTGATTTTCTCCGTAGAATCCCTAACAAGGTCGGGGCCTAAAAATTACTTTTCCCCTATTTCATTCCAACATATTGGAGATCGACAACTTTTCCCATATAGAGCTTCAAAAGGTGCCATTTGTATGCTTGCTTGATAGTTGTTATTATATGTAAATTCCACCAGAGGCAAGTGATCATGCTAACTTCCTCCAAAATCAATGACACAAGCCCTGAGCATATCTTCTACCACCTGATTTGTTCTTTCCGTCTAACCATCAGTTTGTGGATGAAAGGCTGTGCTAAAATTTAATCTGGTCCCTAGTGAATGTTGTATACCCTTCCAGAACTGTGATGTGAATCAAGGATCTCTATCTGATACAATAGTGATGGGGACACCATGTAATTTGACAATCTCTCTTATGTATAATGCTGCTAGAATGTCCATAGGCCATCGACTTTTGATTTGTATAAAATGTGTGGATTTAGTCAATCGGTCTATAATTACCCATATTCCATCGTGTCCACCTCTTGTCTTAGGTAACCCCATAATGAAATCCATCCCTATACTCTCCCACTTCCATTCGAAAATATTTAAGGGATTTAATTTACCTGCGAGTCTAAAATGTTCAGCTTTAACTTGTTGGCAGGTTAGACAACGAGACACGAAGTCAGCTGATTCAATCGCCGGTAATCGATGCATAGCCTGAGAGAACCATCCTTCTTCTTGACAAATAAAACTGACGCACCCCAAGGGGATGTGCTAGGTCTGATTAAACCCTTGTCTAGTAGTTCCTGCAACTGCCTTTTCAGTTCCTTGATTTCTGTGGGGGACATCCTGTAAGGGGCTATAGAAACAGGTGCTGCTCCTGGAATGAGTTCGATTGTGAAGTTCACTTCCCACTCAGGTGGTAAACTGGGTAGTTCTGATGGAAATACATCTGGGAACTCATTTACAATAGGGATGTCTGCTATAATAATATCCTTGGATTTTGAAATAATGACAGAAGTAAGGAAAGCTTCACATCCTCGCGAGATAAGTTTGCAAGCGTGAAGTGAGGATATAATAGTGGGGTGTTTCTTGTATTTGATGCCAAGAAAAGAGAATCTCGGAAGACCAGGTTTTCGAAAGGATATTATCCTATTTCGGAAATTGATATAAGCATCGTGGTCTACAAGCCAATCTACCCCTAAAATGGCATCATAACCTTTCATGTCAAGGCACACGAGGTTTGCGGGGAGATTGTGACTTTCTACTATCACTTTGCTATTAGGATAATACTCGGTGAGCTTGGTTCTAGATCCTAAAGGTGTAGTAATAGCAAGATCTGAAGGTAAGGGGACTGATGCAATTGACAACGTTTTTGCAAAGGTAGTGGAAATAAAAGAATGAGAGACACTAGTATCAAATAGTACAAATGTAGGACGAGAACAAATCTGTAGAGTACCTTCCATAAGCCCATCATCCCTGGGCGCTTCCTCTTCGTCTAGAACGGCATTGAAGCGAGCCTGCCTCCTACGTCCTCCATTAGCTGATTGATCTTTCATAAGGGGGCAATCTGGCACACGATGCTCCCTACTTCCACAACGTAAACAAGCACCGAGGCACTTCCAACATTCTTCAGCCGAGTGGCCGAATTTCTCGCAAAAAGTGCATGCCGAGGCAACTTGCTCCTTCTCTTCCTTAACCTTTTTATTATTCTTATGGGAACTTCCACCATTCCCGCTCCTTGATCTTTTCTTGCTGTCATGGCTTTTGTATGGTTCCGTGATGCTAAACTTCTCCTTCTTATAATGCCGATCAGATCGTCGGCTAGATTCTTCTCCTTTTCCCTTCAACTTTTCGACCTTCTCTAAGGTCCTCTCGCATAGATATGCCCTCTGAACCATCTCCACATAAGTGCGGATATTCTGTGTCCCAAGTTGCTGAATGAAACCGGGTTGTAACCCGTCCATAAATCGATTTGCTTTTAATAATTCCGTGCTAATAAGGTGTGGTGCATATGGTGCTAGTCTTGAAAACTGCAGCTCATATTCTGCCACCGACATCATCCCTGGATGAAGGGAGGCAAACTCCATGGCCTTCCTTTCCTTTACATGTTCGGAAAAATACTTGGTACGGAATAAAGTAAGAAACCCGTCCCATGTATGAGGTGCATCGGCCGGAGGTGCCGGAACCGACTTTCACCATGTACGGGCATCTTTATTTAGTTGAAATGTTGCTAGACGCACCTTCTCCTGATCAGTGCATTGAATAACGTCAAATATCCTATTCATCTCATCGATCCAATTTTCTGCCTCATCGGGATTTGAAGATCCATAGAATTGCGGAGGATTTAGACTCCGAAAGTTGCGATGTAGGTCACCAGCCCTTGCCCCTGCACAACCTTGTGCTATAGTTTGCAATGCCTGAGTGAGGCCAGTAACTGTTTGTTGCATACCGTCCCAATCTACACGATGAGCCATTTGTAAAATAGGGTACCTGAGAGAGAAAAATAACAACTTGTTATTTCTCATGAAAATCAACCTTAAAACTAATTAATTATCTTATCCCGAGCTCTACCCAATCCTCACATGGGTATGGAATTTCTTCCTTAGTTCATAGGTAGAGGTCCTTAAACCTTGGACTTATCCTATGACATGATTCCTTTCCTTAAGTCCTGAGACTTAGGCTCTGATACCAACTTAACTATCACGTCCCGAGCTTTTATTACAGTGGAAGACACGCTCGGGGAGCACGAACAGCCGGCATGGTAAGCCTCTTGCAAGTAAGAACGGCCAGAGCGCAATACAATCACACGCATTAATGCAATTGCATAGAATTTAATCAAACTCCAACTTTATTTCATGATCAATACTCGAAATACAACCACTTTCCATCATCTTTCATTCTACTAGACTCAAGAAATAGAAAAATTACATTGACTCAATCTAGACATTATAGACTTCCTAAGTCTTCGCTCATCTTTAATCACTCTCGGATCCGCTACTTGAATAATCCGAATCCGAACCCGACTCACTTTCATTTCCTGAAAAAGATTAGAAATAGGTAATGAGCACACTTGCCCAGTAGGTATCTTCGCATCAACATGAAGGCACTATTAAAGTAATTAATATTTTTAGTCTAAAGATATAATGTAAAATCATGCAATGCGATGATCACGCTATTAAATCAAAGTAACAAGACATTCATATAAGATGGAATGAGAACAAGAATGAACTATCAAGAATAGAACAAGAACATGATATTGGCCTTTCATGAACAAGAATATATCGAGAATGTACTAGCAAGCCACATATTCATCACTTTAGCATCTTATGCTTATGAGCAAATGCTTCGTGAATTTCTGTGGAATATCAAGCAAGGATGTCATGTCGTGTCGTGGATCTTCACTTATTTATAGAAATAGTACTCCCAGCGCAATGCGACACCAGTGGCATCATACCCCATGGTTTATAAAATAGTATGTTTCCGGCAATCAGCCGAGGGGACTACCATAGAGCCCTTGAACACAATCAGTGCTCGATCGCATCTTCAGGTATAAATTAAGCTACTTCCACGCATGTAACAGTAAAGTATGGCCAAGAATATAACAATTCCAAATAATGAAAATCAATGAATGAACGCTTCAATTTGAATATATGAGATCAAGAATGACTTAGACTACGCTATGCTTATGAAAATAAATCGGCAGCATAACAGTACATTCTCTTAACTTTCATTCATTATATTAAGTCTATTAAGCAATATGATACGTTCTAGATCATCAAGGTTTATCTAGAAACATTGAAATGTCAACCCTTGGTCAAACCTTGGGTTGAGATATTCAAGTCATGTGACGGTCATTCACTGGGCCGTTACATTGTGTGACGGTCTAGTATAGGACCGTTACATTTGTCTGAATCCAGAATCAAGAATTCAACCTCAGATGAATGTGACGGTCGTATATTGGACCGTTACATGAGCCTGACGGTCCAATACAAGGCCGTTACATTACTACAATCAGAAAACAACGATAGTGTATTCTAGTTAATGGGTACAACCAACTCGGCGTCCTAGTGGGAGTCCCAGGCTCACGGAGAATTACTTAGGCCTTGAAACAAGATTTCCTAGTCCATTGGAAGGAATATCTAATAGAGAGGTCCTCAAGTCCAAGAATATGTTCCTATAGTGCAAAAATGTGGAATAATGGTCAACATACCGGAGTATGTGCCATGTACTTATAGAAACGACTCTATAAATAGGAAAAGAATATATATATATACATATATGATGCGGGACGGACACGGGGACCGACTCTACGTGATGTGGACCTCGGACTCTAGATGGAGACGCGACCAGCAACACACAACAATGGAGACACTTTGGCCTGACACTACGAGTCCCTATGGGCTATACGTCGCTAACAGAAATGCAAGCTCACTCGTCGTCCCATGCGAGGGAAACGCGGATCGTGCGCGGTTGAAGAACCGGCAGAGTTCAAGGGTAGTCCGACTCACTTCCGGACTCGGATCGAGCCACGGGACGGGTCACTCTCACACTCACAGCGGTGACATGGACTCACGGGATAGTATCCTACGCTCTCGCAGCGGCATACGACCACATACTAGCTAAGCAAATGAAATGCCAAGGGGTAAGACCGTTACCTCCATACACCCGGCATGGGGAAGACAACCCCGGCCGATCTCGGACTCCCGGTTAACATAAATTTACAGCAATACAATAAATTTGACCCACTCCACGTAGAGAGGTAATAGTTCACATGTGGGGCTCAGGAATCACGACAATCGGGTTGACGGGCAGCATCTTGATGTCTCTCCGGCGGTGCCGAACCCGCGTTTTCGTGCTGTTCGGACGGCGCGTTCTACGGGTCCGTGGGGCCCACAAGCCACTCTGTCCTCCGGGTCTACTGAGATGGGGCCCGCTGTGATGGGGACGCCTGGTGGTGAGCCTACCTGGATGGCGGTCGGCCCGAAACTCCGGTCGGTGGGCGGTCGGCTCCGATCTCCAAGTTGTGGAGTTGCTGTCCACGGATTTTGGCTTCTGTTTTCCACCATGCGCTCCGGCGAGATCGGATGCTGCGACCAATCCCGATGTCGGATCGACGATCAGGAGGTACCATTGAAAAGCCCTTTCGAAGTACTTCAAGATAGGCTTGAAGAGCTTCACTGGATCTGCACGGATCTGGCCTTTACCTATTTTTGAATCTGCTGTTGTACAGTACCTGAACTCTCAGATCAGCAGGGAAATTTCCTGAGAGTTGTCTTTGACCGTGAAGCAAACCTTCGAATCAGACTTCGACCTCTTCATAAAAGTTGTGGAGGGGAAAGACTGGAAAACGGCAATATTTTGTGTGGAAGGATTAGTGGAGGCTATGAATGTTTAGGATTTTAACACTGACTGGTGGTCGGATCTGGAAACTGGCTGATAGCACTGTAGATGGATCTGAAGATGAATTTTAGAAAATATGAGATGATCTCTCGAAATACCAATAAAACTTGGGGATGGATGGGTTGGTGGATAAAACTCCTAGTAAATTTGGGAGATCCAGAAAAAATCAAAAAGGTGGTCGAAGACTGGAAACTCAGGGAAGGTGGAAATCAGAACAGAAAATAGACAGATCTGGAAATTGAAGTTGGACGAAAATTATCAAATGGAAGATTTATGACCAACCAATTTTTGTGGGTTGTGGGGAACACCTATGGAAAACTCCCTCAAAATCCCATCTCAAGAACACATCGTGGCGGACAGCAGTAATTCGTGGAAGGGGGCTCTATCCTGGATGGACAGAACACCGGCGGTGATGGTGGCGGTGTGATGGCGGCTCGTGGCGGCGGCGACCGGAACTGATAGGGGTGGAGTCACACCACCAGAATACAGCGTTCCCAGCTGCAAGAGGGGGAGGGAGGATAGAGGAAGGGGGCGGCCAAGGCAGCTTCAACAAAATTGCTGATTTTCTTCTTCATTAATTCTACACAAATGGAAATACAAAGTATATATATGAAATGGCAAATGACTTAAACTACCCCCGGACCTAGGGTTTTGGGGAATATAATAATGAGTAGAACTAATTAGTTCTAATCACCATTTTACAAAAATAAAAATAAGTGACAATGAGAGGGGGGCGCCCCCTTGACCAAGTAGGTGGGGTGGCTGGCCAACCTTGACCTTTAAGGTCCATTGTCCCCCACTTGGCCCACCCTTCTAGAAGCCCACATTTGAAATGTTGACTGACCCCACTGGGGCCCTAGGGCTGAGGTGGATCAATGGGAGGAGGCTGGGGGGCCCATGGGACCCAGGGGTCCCATTTTGCAAATAAACCCCTATTACAATCTAAATTACAATCCAAATAAAGTCAAATAAAAAGATATTACACACAAATAAAGTCCCAGTAAATGTGATAAATATCGAGACTCAAGGGGGAGTCTCCAGCTGTCTCCGAGCCAGATGGACGCTGAAGTGGCTCGAGTGGTGCTCCGGGTACGGTACCGGTGGCTCGTCGACCCGTGCCGCTCGTGTGCTCTGGTGTCCGCACCAATTCTCCCCGGGTGGGAGAAACTCTACCCTGTCGAGTAAGGGTCCGCGTCACTCTGGTACCACTCCAGTAAGTCCGGATCGATCCGCTGCAACTCTCCATGGGTGATCCATGTGTCCTCGGTGGCGGGTCGCCCTCTCCAGCGCACTAGGTAGCGCGGGTAAGATCCACTCCTGGTAACTGTCACCTGCTCATCCAGTATATGATCGATATGCTCTCGCTGCCATGAAAAAGGGGTTGGAGGTGGACACTCAGGTGTGGGATCACTCTCAATGGGAGGGAACGACTCAAAAGGCTCACTAGGGATCACCGCTGGGTCCCTATATGCAACTAGATCCGATACATTGAAAGTAGAGCTTATACCATATTCCTCGGGTAGGTCCACAACATACGCATTGGATCTAACACGTTTCAACACTATAAATGGACCGGCTTCGTGAGCTTGCAGTTTCTTTACGGTTCCAGAGGGAAACCGTTCAGGTCTTACCCTGATCATGACATATTCACTCTCTTGGAACTCTCGGCGGTGTCTGTGGGCA
The DNA here is from genome assembly GCA_022559845.1 of Amorphophallus konjac. NCBI lineage: Eukaryota > Viridiplantae > Streptophyta > Magnoliopsida > Alismatales > Araceae > Amorphophallus > Amorphophallus konjac. Next base: position 218,395,591 of record CM040118.1, read on the forward strand.
TCGGCTAGCTCCTTATACCGTGCATTGCTGGCCTCAATGTGACGACGGATGTCGTCATGCAGACTCCTAACATGCTTAGCAAAAGAAAAAAAACACACGGATGCACACACAACCCTAAACAAACCTAATGTTAGTCCGACCCAATCATATGCAAGGTGGTCCAGGACATCCGAATGTGTGCCATGCATACACTAGAGGCAACCGGAGGTTGATGGAATGTGGAAGGCATCCTAAAGTGATCCATTCATGCACGGATGGCCTTTTTGATTTGGGAGGTTTGGGCGGGCCATCCTCTACATCACCGCGATATGTAGGTGTATTCTGAACGGGTTTGGAGGTTGTAGATGGATCAGCCCGTGGAGAAGGGGTATGATGGTGGACTCTCTCGAAAAGGTGGAGTAAATATGGTGGGTCACGGGGTCCACAAGAGAATGGGTCGAAGGGATCAAAGAAGGTATGACCCCTCGGACTAGGCTTCCACAAATCACTATCCCACATTTGGAAATCTTGGTGGTGTAAATGATCACCTTCATTCATTGCGAGAGGTGGGACGACAATCATAGGTAGAAAGTAAGATTCCTCCCTTGGGCAAATGGGAATGAAGTCGGGCTCGGCCGGCATAGGGAGGAGTAGAAGAACCTCCGTGGTAACATAACCTACGGTGTACACGGAGGTGATGGACCCTAAAGCGGGATGAGTGAAACTACGACCTGTGGGTCGGTCGAAGCCTGGATCCAACAAGTGCGTAAATGTCAATTGCCGGTCTAACCCTTTAAGAAGGTCATCCAATGTATCCACATAGTGACTAGACCAGAAAGTGGTGTGAAATGAATTGATTGGCACCAGAGGTAGGATAGGGTCCATAGATGGGAGGGGAGATGGGGCCAGGCCATTCTTAAGCCAGCTAAGGAGTGGCTCGGCTATAAGTAGCTTTCCCGTTAGAAACACGGGTAGCTGTGGCTGAGGTGGCTCCGAATAAAGTTCGGAGAGTGAGGCTTCTCCAACCCTTTTGTCCCCTAGGGCTAGAGATTTCTGAGTGGGACACTGTCCGGCAAAGTGGCCAAACCCCTGGCAGCGATAACACTGCTATCGTGATCCACTACGCTCCTTGATAAGTGTGTCCTTACCCTTATCCTCTTGACGGACAGGGGGTGTAGGCATTGGGGCTCTCGTGGGTGGGGGAAGAGGATCCACTATGATGGGGAGAGGACCTTGGGATGGCACCTTAGATGGCATCGGGTTGGGGCTACCGCTTGCTACCTCCTTAGGCTCGTGCTTGGTCCCATTCTGTCTAGGGGGTAGGCAAGGGGAAACCAGGGACTCGATATTAGCACACCTCCTATCCACTCTTTCCAAAATGATTTGGAAGAGTTTGGCAATGGTAGGATTTGGAGTAGGAGCGATGTGATGGACTCTCCCATATGAACTCGGCTTAGTCTTGGACCTAGGCTCTTCTACATGCGCGGCACTTTGCCTTTGATTATGGCCCACTTGGGTGGAGGTGATTGGGTGGGGTCGGTTGGAGGTGACCGGGCCGGGTAGGTAGACCTTCCTAAGCTTGCCATTCATCTCATGCCAAAACTCGATGGGCCTTTGCCTCCTAACCTCTCTCATGTGCTCAATGCTCTCCCATTTCTAGGCGGCTTTGTGGACAAGCCTCTCTCGGGCAAAACTAACTTGCATGGCATCGAACAAGGTGTAGCATTCAAAATATTTGTCCATGGCGGCCTCCCACTTGAGGTAGTCGCCTGGATCATTAGAGCCATAAAAGTCTGAGGCTTCGGGCCTACGGAAGTGGAGAGGGTGGTTGCCAAGCCCATGGGTAGACCAATGGCCATATTGCCTGAGTGATTGGGAATCCATGGGAAATTAGGGAACTACATGTTAGACATACCGACACTTGGACAAGACCGACTGACTCCTATTGGACTACGCACGAACAAGGAGACACAAACGGATGCAAACATCGACTAATGCACCTAGACCTAAACCAATATCCGGTACGTGACAGAGTTAATCCATCCGAAGATCACTCGCGCAAGTGTGCGGCCTTCCCGATAGGCGTAGCCTAATGTTCGGACAACACCTTTTATATACCGGGTAAAGGGTGCAAATGCGTTTTAAAACACTCCTTTTTTGTTTGTTTTGAAAATAATGGGACTCGACTACACCCTAGACACAAGCAAGACTCGATACGTGGCATAGATAATTGACCCGAAGGCCACTCGCGCAAGTGTGTGGTCTTCCCGATAGGCGTAGCCTAACATTCGGACAACACCGTTTGATATACCGAGTAAAGGTGTGTGGGGGCAACCTTAGACTATGCAAGACTTATGCGATGACTACCCTAGACTCGACTTGGCTCTGATACCAAACTGATGCGGGGTGGACACGGGGACCGACTCTACGTGATGCGGACCTCGGACTCTAGATGAAGACGCGACCAGAAACACACAACAATGGAGACACTTTGGCCCGACACTACGAGTCCCTATGGGCTATACGTCGCTAACAGAAATGCAAGCTCACTCGTCGTCCCATGCGAGGGAAACGCGGATCGTGCGCGGTTGAAGAACCGGCAGAGTTCAAGGGTAGTCCGACTCACTTCCGGACTCGGATCGAGCCACGGGACGGGTCACTCTCACACTCACAGCGGTGACATGGACTCACGGGCTAGTATCCTACGCTCTCGCAGCGGCATACGACCACATACTAGCTAAGCAAATGAAATGCCAAGGGGTAAGACTGTTACCTCCACGCACTCGGCGTGGGGAAGACAACCCCGGCCGATCTCGGACTCCCGGTTAACACAAATTTACAGCAATACAATAAATTTGACCCACTCCACGCAGGGAGGTAATAGGTCACATGTGGGGCCCGGGAATCGTGACAATCGGGTTGACGGGTAGCATCTTGATGTCGCTCCGGCGGTGCCGAACCCGTGTTTTCGTGCTGTCCGGATGGCGCGTTCTACGGGTCCGTGGGGCCCACGAGCCGCTCTGTCCTCCGTGTCTGCTTAGGCGGGGCCCGCTGTGATGGGGACCCCTTGTGGCGCGCCTCCCTGGATGGCGGTCGGCGGGAAACTCCGGTCGGTGGCCGGTCGGCTCCGATCTCCAAGTTGTGGAGTTGCTGTCCACAGATTTTGGCTTCTATTTTTCGGCGCGCACTCCGGTGAGATCGGCCACTGCGACGAATCCCGATGTCGGATTGATGATCAGGAGGTGCCGTTGGAAAGCCCTTTCGAAGTACTTCAAGATAGTGCTGAAGAGCTTCACTGTATCTGCACGGATCTGGCCTTTACCTATTTTTGAAGCTGCTGTTGTACAGTACCCGAACTCTCAGTTCAACAGGGAAATTTTCTGAGAGTTGCCTTTGACCGTGAAGCAAACATTCGAATCAGACTTCGACCTCTTCATGAAAGTTGTGGAGGAGAAAGATAGGAAAACATCAATATTTTGTGTGGAAGGATTGGTGGAGGCTATGAATGTTTAGGATTTTAACACTGACTGGTGGTCGGATCTGGAAACTGGCTGACAACACTATAGATGGATCTGAAGATGAATTGTAGAAAATATGAGATGATCTCCCAAAATTCCAAGAAAAATTGGGGATGGAGGGGTCGGTGGATAGAACTCCCAGTAAATTTGGGAGATCCAGAAAAAATAAAAAGGTGGTCGAAGACTGGAAACTCAAGGAAGGTGGAAATCAGAACAGAAAATAGACATATCTGGAAATTGAAGTTGGATGAAAATGGAAAATTATCAAATGGAAGATTTATGACCAACCAATTTTTTTGGGTCGTGGGGAACACCTCTGGAACACTCCCTAAAAATCTCAGCTCCAGAACACATCGTGGCGGACAGCAGTAATTCGTGGAAAGGGGCTCTATCCTGGATGGACAGAACACCGGCGGCGATGGCGGCGGTGCGATGGCGGCTCGTGGCGGCGGCGGCGGCGACCGGAACTGATAGGGGTGGAGTCACACCACCAGAATATAGCCTTCCCAGCTGCAAGAGGGAGAGAGAGGAGAGAGGAAGGGGGTGGCCAAGGCAGCTCCAACAAAAATGGCTGATTTTCTTCTTCATTAATTCTACACAAATGGAAATACAAAGTATATATATGAAATGGCAAATGACTTAAACTACCCCTGGACCTAGGGTTTTGGGGAGTATAATAATGAGTAGAACTAATTAGTTCTAATCACCATTTTACAAAAATAAAAATAAGTGACAATGAGAGGGGGGCACCCCCTTGACCAAGTAGGTGGGGTGGGTGGCCAACCTTGACCTTTAAGGTCCATTGTCCCCCACTTGGCCCACCCTTCTAGAAGCTCACATTTGAAATGTTGACTGACCCCACTGGGGCCCTAGGACTGAGGTGGATCAATGGGAGGAGGCTGGGGGGTCCGTGGGACCCAGGGGTCCCATTTTACAAATAAACCCCTGTTACAATCTAAATTACAATCCAAATAAAGTCAAATAAAAACATATTACACACAAATAACGTCCCAGTAAATGTGATAAATATCGAGACTTAACGGGGAGTCTCCAAGCTGTCTCCGAGCCAGATGGATGCTGAAGTGGCTCGAGTGGTGCTTCGCGTACGATACCGGTGGCACGTCGACCCGTGCCGCTCGGGTGCTCTGGTGTCCGCACCAATATATCGATGCAAAACCATGATAAATACTCTATTGATACATCATTCAAAGTCATGTTTCAAATTACAAAACTATAGAGTTTTGGGTTTATGAAATTAATATAACTCAAAGTAATAGTGAGATATCAAAACATGCATTTCCTATCATGAACGCTTAAATAATCACGAAGTCACGTAATTAGGTTTAAAACTTAGGTAACTAGGCTTAATAATAAGTAATATTGACGAATCATATTCTGTCTAGGGTTGGCAGAACATAGCCTCTGACGGTCTAGAAGTGGGGCGTCACAGTGATTGTGACGGTCAGAGAACAGCCGTTACCCTTATGTAACGCGTCTGTATTGGTGCGTCAGAGTTAACAGAGTAACTCATATACCACAGAGACTGTGACGGCTCATAGTAAGGTCGTTACATGAACGTGACGGTCCCACTGTGACGCGTCAGAGTGTCTGCTAACAGAAAGCAATATGAAACATAAGAGATTAACTCACATCATGTCTATAATCAAAACACCATGAGTTTCTAGGCATGATAAAGAAGGATAGGCTATCTACATGCATAGGTGACCATGAATAGATGAATAACATGTTTCAAGTTCTCAATTTAGGGTTAAGAGATGCATGTAATGCATGGAACTTAGTAAAACATGAAATTGATGTTCTACTATGCATGAAATTCAATCAAACCAGAGGGCTTATAGTCCTATCAAGTTATTTTTGCCGTTCATGAGATAACCTACCTCTTGTCTAGGCTTCAAACTTCCAATTATGGTATGAACACCGAACCCTAGTTCCCTTCTTCTTGTGATTTTTCAGCAACTTCCTTGGGCTCTAACTCCACGACCTCTTGACCTAAAGATGTTAAATTTGGAGAGGAGTTAGTCTAAAGTATTGTAAACAAATACTTCTAAAGAACTTACCCAAGATTACACCTCCTTACCTTGATTCCTTGCGAGCCAAAAGTATGGGTCGCATAGTTCAGAACTAGGTGCTATTTATAGGGTTTTGGCTAGGGTTTGAAGATTAGATCGATTCTAGAGTCCTTAATCTGTTAAAACCTGATCTCTAAGAGTCCTTAGTGGTGTTATGAACTCTCCCCAAGCTGATCCCTAGTGGATAAGATCATCAAGTTCCCATCTTTTCATAAGTTCTTCAACTTGCGGACTTCACAGAGTGTAATGGTCGTAGACCCATGCGTTACAAGCATGTGACGGTCGCGCGATAGACCGTTACATTCAACGTATATAGAGTTTCAAATAAATAAAACTCTTTTATTCATTTATCCATATAATTATCTTAGATAATTAGTCTTTATCCTTAAAATCCGTAAATAAGCTAAATAACCTTCTAGAACATGGGCCAAACTTAATGGGCTTGGTCCTTAAACCTTTTGGATAATAATTAGATAGGCTATGTTAACCTAATTGGGCCTTATAATCACTTATAATTCTACTAATCTATTTATAAAATTATTTAGGCCTTGATAAATTCTCGAAAATTATTTTATAAATTCAAAAATTATTTATATAAATTCTGGGGCACTATAGAGTCAACCAAAGAGTATCATCAGAAAAGTTTTAGATTTTCACAGTTGAACAAATCTGGAGGAACTCATCAAGATGTTTGTAAGGATCTTTATTGGTATTGCGATAGAAGGATGGCAACATTTGAATGGTGTTTGCTTTGATTTCATATGGGGCTGCTTGATTATAGAATGAAGGTTGGTATTGATTTGGTAAGAAATATTCCTTCATTTGCTTGGGAGCTACTTATTGTTGTTGTTGATTTTGGTCTGCCATGAGGTTAGGTTGATGGTGATTTCTAAGATGTACTAACCTCTCAATCTCACCTATGGGTCCTAGCAAAGGTGGATGTAGGGATCTCCTACAGCGTATGTAATGTAAAACGGGCCCAAAGGAAGTGTTGTTTTATGTTTTGGGTATTTTTTTTTGTTTTGAGTTTTTCTTGTCAAAATGATGCAAATACAATAAAAACTATATGAGTTATGTATGCAAAATGATAATTTTTTTTTGACTTCTAAGGGCAAGCTAACTTCAAGGTGCTCCTTGGTACAACTGACCCGGCGTCAATGAGGGAATCCACGGGTGGGACTTATGGAGGTCTTAAAAAAGGAGATTCCAATCTAAAGGGACGGACTGCCCAATGGAAGGTCCTTCCAATTCCAAGAGGGGTGTGCCTATATTGCCCTTAAGAAGGGAGAAAGAGAAGAAGAGAATGATGATGATTTTTTTTATTTTTCAAATGAAGCAAGAAAAAAGAACAATGACTAAACTATATACAACAATGCAAACAAGAGATAAAACTAATATGAAACTATGATGTCATGAAGAGAAAAAATTGTGTATATTATTTTCTGAATTTTTTTATTTTTAGAGATTTTTTTATTTTTTAAAAAGAGAGATGGGTAAAAGATAAATATCAACTAAAAACACTAAACAACATGCAACCTACTGAAGAATAAGGCCTAAAAACATGCTTTCTGTGTTTTCTAAGTTTTTTGATTTTTTTAGATTTTTCAGGAATTTTTTTGATTTTTGTGAGATTTTTCAGAAATTGAAAAAATATAACTTGTACCAACATTTACTGACCTTTAGCAACGCTTGAATTTTCAGGATTTTTCATATTCCCAGCATTCCTGCTCCCTGTAGTGACAAATATAGACTTTCAGCGACGCTTCCTGTCTTTCTACAACAGTTGATTTTCTGTGAATTTCAGGTCCGAATTTCCCTTTTCTTTGATTTTCTAATTTTTTCTTTTTCCTACAAAATAAAAATAGAAATATTAATATACAAATATACACACCAAACACATAAATATACAACTATAAAAAAATATTTTCTTCCCCGGCAACGGCGCCAAAAATTGATGTACACAAAATTTGTCATCAAAAACCGTGCCACAATTTTAAAAATAACTGCACTCACTCATTAAAAATATATTAAATATAAGTAGAGTGGTAAGAACGGGTTAATCCCACGGAGAAGAAAAGTTCTTATTTAAACAAGTTGGAAAATCCTTACGTTTTGAAAACTGAATTTGAGTGAGTTTATACTAAAAGAAAATAAATTTGCTTGAAAATAAACTATTTAATGAAAAAGAGAAGGTTGAGAATAGAATTTTGGAGGGAGTGGAGAGAGAACTAGGAAAAACACAATTGCAAAAGATGATTTTTTATTGCTTAAGATGAAAGATTACAACTTTATGAAAAATAAAATTATAATTTGCAAGGAAAATAGAAGAACAAGGGAAGAAATAGAGCCAAGATAGTGAAGAATAGCGCCCCCCACACCGTGCTGAGCCTTTGAGGAAGATCGCCCCGCTTTGGAGAGGAACGCCGCCTTGAGAAGGCCGAAGTAGAGAATCCACCTTAGGGGTGTTTAAAGGAAAATAGAGGAGGGAGAGAGAGAAGAAGAAGAAGAGAAGAAAAATACTACAAATATATATGAAAAATAGAACCTAAGAAAAATTTGAATAACTTCAAAAATAAGACGAATTAGGAGATGAAGAAGAAGAGAAAGTTGAAGATCAAGAAGAGAGGAAGAAGTTTGGTGAATAGACTAAAGAGAGAAAATGTGCAGAAGAGGGTGAAATCGGGGGAAGAACAAAGACATGGACAGTAAAAAACGTAAAAGATAGAATCTTGAAAAACTTGAAATAACTGTAAAACTAGAGAGAATTAGAGGAAGAGGAAGAAGGAGAAATTAAAGAACACTTAAAAATGAAGAATATTTCTGAATAAACTAAGATGAAAAGAGGAGCAGAAGAGGGAGAAAATAGGGAGAGAACGGAGAGATGCACAGAGCTTCAAAAAATGTAAAAGGCAGAGCTTTGAAAAATTAGAAATATCTTAAACACTAGAAAAAATTAGCTAAAGGTGAATAAGAAGAAAATCTAGAGGATTAAAAATTGAAGAAGTTTGTTGAAGACAGTAAATCCCAAGGAAGAATAGAAAGTAATGAAAAATGCTAAGATCTCTACCACGGTTGCTATAGGGCGGATTTTATAGTGTACATGGAGTCCAATCTTACAAATCCTTGGAGATTGACCTGAATTTGACCTTCCAACATCAAAATCTTGTTCAAAGTATGTATCTTGCCATAGATAGAGTCCTCCTTGCATCAAACTTGGGAAGGATTGCTTCGATTAGAATGGTTTGGTTCCGTTGCGGGTTCTGACTATAAATGGCGACCACCAGAGTTGTCATTCATTCTTAAATGGGCGACTTTCCATTCGGGCACACATTCCTCATTTCTTTATTTTAATATTTCCTTCGTTTCTCATCAAGAGGAATGGGTGACTTTATGAACGATCGCAAATTCTAATTGGCGCCCAGCCTCCAATCGTAGAATCCTTATTTCCTTATTTTATCATTTTTCTTGCTTTTCGTGCAAAAGAATTTTGTGACTTCTCGAACAGTCGCTCATTTATTTTTCCATATTTCCTCAATTTTCTTTCGATTTCCGTATAAGGAATGGGCGGCTTCGCAACGTGTCGCAGTTTCTTGAATGGACGCCCTTTCAGAAGGGCATTTATTGATTGACGACTAGAGCTTGGTCGCTCATTCCTAAAAATTTAGAAAATTCAAAATAATCAATGTTCTTTATTTCAAAATGAATTATGACAATTGTGCATTTTCTTAAATATTTCTCACATTGTTATTTTGACCCAAAATGATGATAAAATCATGTAAACTCAAATTAATGGTGAGAATGAGATTTGGCCATATTAATGCACAACTATGCTTATTAAATGCTCAAAAAGTGATAAATGTGATGCAAATTATGATATAAAATACGATACTTATCAATGGCCACTCATGCATTGTCGCTCCCTCCAATTGTGCCTTGCCGACCCGCGATAAAGAATTTACTTCAATTCTGTGATTATCATCGCCAGCAGGGCATTTGGTGGAGGATTGCCCCAAGTTCTGGGAGTTTGTTTATGATCTGGAAGGTAAGAAAAGGATTGATTGGCATGTAATTCGCAAGGTGCTTCTACATCTCCGCAGCAAGCAGCAACAACAAGCAGCGCCACTTAGGCAGCCGTCTCCGTCATTGCAAGACCCGGGGCACCCCCGTGATTCCTTATCTAGTGTTGCACCCGCTCCATTACCTTCATCTCCATCTCCACCTACCTCTTCCCCATCGCCACCTCCTATCCTGGCTCTATCCCCTTCACCTACCCAAGCCCTTGCTCAGGCTAGTGCCTCCCCTTCTTCCTCCACTACCACAGCTTTCACTCCCAACGCCACCCGACGCGTCGTGTCGATACGTTGATGATGGGTGCCACGGCCTTCCCCTTTGTCATCATCACCGCCTCCATCTCCACCACCAGTGCCTTCATCACCATCTCCACCCTCTCCTCCATCTTCCTCGCCACCTGAGCCTGAGCAAGCCACGCCTTCACCTTTGTCTTTGCCGCCTACACCCGGGCCTATCATTGCCACATTACCTTTATCGCCACTTGACACCACCATTCCCGCTGGAGCCTCCCTCAGTTTCATCCTGCCCTTCTGTCAAGGGAGCTATGCTTCATATCTGATTGCCTAGTGGAGTTGCCGAATCTCATGCTTCTGGTGTCGAGTGACAAAACTCCATGGTTTTGTGATGCTTATTCATCTGAAGAGTCATTTGTTCAAGAATGTCCACCTATTGTTAGCAACAGGTGTCTAGGGGCAACCGCCCCGATGAAGCTACATGTTCACAACCGGTCCAGGCCATCTATCAGGCGGGCCCATTATTTGAGAAGACATTGCAGATCAACAAGCTCGAAGGTCCGAGTCTGCACCAGGCGGGCCCATTTTCAAGATTTTTCTACTAAGAAGAGGTGGCGGCGCAAGTTCAAGGGCCGCCAGTTGTGTACTCAGGGGTCCGCTTCTTCTTCCTCTCCTTTCCATTCATCATTTTTTCTGCTCAGTTCCCACCCTTGGGTGGTGTATCTTCCTTTCTCTGATCCAATTTCCTTGGTTTTCTCCTCTCTTCCCCGATCCACAAGCCTCCGTTCTTCTTCTTCCCATCTGGACCCTCCAGATCCTCCTTCCTCTCACAATTCTAGGCCTCGGTCTTTGTCCTTCTTTCATCCCGATTTCGGGACTTCTTCTGATTCTTCTCCTCTGGTATTCTCGAATTTTGCTTCTGATTCTTCTCCGACCATGTCGGATGACTGTTATTCTCTGTCTCCAACCTTGTCGGATGACCACAATTCTTCTTCTCTGACCACGTTGGATGATCACTATTCTTCCTTATCTTCGTAACAATCTAATCATTATCTTTCTATTCCTTCTGTCTCACCCTTTGGGGTTCTTGCCCTTTTTCTTGCTATTTTTGAGGCTTTAGTTCGCCTTGATCTCAGCTAATCTCTGGTTATTCTGTATCTGGTTCCTTGTTATCAGGGTCTCTGCACCTTAACGAATTAGTTCTAGCCCTCGTCTCTCTTCCTTTTATCCCTCTTCGTCCAGTGTGGTGTATGCTGCTCCTCCGCGTAGAGGAATCGTCAACTCCTTTGTTATCCTCTCCGTTCTTGGTCCTGTCAAGCAAGGAATACAAAGCTCGAGCTGCTCAAAGGTCGATGACAAAGCTCGTGCTTCAAGATGCTAGTTTCCACTCAATGGATTTGCAAGGTATCTTTATTTTCTGCAAGAACATTATATTATTGCTATCATTTCTATTTCTCCCGCGCATGAGTATATTGCTGGTTCCTTCACGCGAATGAGTGGTCTTAGTTAGGTTAAATTTGGTTAAATGAGTTCGCTTCTACAGCATTCTTAGGCTGGTGTTAGCTCCACGCTGGGAGTCTAGTTTCTTTCCCCAATCGTTGAGGGTGACCTTTTGCATGGTTTTTTCATACACTTCATGGCGAGCCATAGTCGATTCTTCTAAGGCACACCGTTGTTACTTTGGCAATACCATGGGTATACGCAAAGGTCTTTTCTTTTCTCTACTCGGCCAAGTGCAGGGGCAAGAGATGGATGGATGAGATGACCAACCTAGGCGCTCCCTCATACAAGAGGGGTCTCAAATAGGGGCAGTCTTAATGACCCTCTAAAATGAGCTTTCATGCAATATCTAGCCAGCAAGGGCTGTTAAATCAATATGAATCAATGCAAAATTATGAATTCAAGGCATGGCAAAAGTGGCAGTACAGTTCTCCGCGGGACGTCATGAGCAGGGTCGTATGCGTGCCTATAAATATGGGTCTCAAAATCAAAGACACAAAGCCCCGACGCAACAGGCTGTATCTTTGAGGGGTGGTGCCCTAGAAGGAATTCAAGTCCTGATAACTCCCATCCTGCATAAAGCTTGTCTCCAATTTTTCTTCCGCTTCTCCCTCTTAGGCTGGGTGGAATCTCGGGTATGGCCTTAGTTGGAGCACCGTTCTTTAAAGACAGTTAGTTGTGGTAAGCCACCCTCACATGCACGCCCTGCTTAAGGGAAGCCTTTAATGAGAGCGGTAGGAACGACGATCCCTGGCCGGTAATTTGAGCCCGTCTTGGGTGCTGCGAATTGCTATTTCAAAATTTTCAAAAAAATCAGATATTGTCAAAATCTTAAAAAATTAAATATTACTCAACAACAAAAAGTTAAAAAATCAAATATGTCAAAATCAAAAAAAAAATCAAATATTATTGAAAATCTAAAAAAAATCGAATATTATCAAAATCCAAAAAAAATTAGAAAATTACAAAAATCCAAAAATATGTGTCTTTGGTTCCCTTCTTCATTTTCTGTTTGTTTTGAGAACAGATATAATCTGTTTAGTAAGTGTGCAGATTGCAGGTTCAAGCTTTCCTTGCTCCTTATCTTTTACCTCATGTCCGTATCTTTTTGATATGTTCTTCTTCTTCAATCCAATCTCTCGATCTTTCTGAAGCTCGTGTCCTTCTTAGCTTATCTCGCTTCACCTCGTCATATCTTCATGAGAGGGCTTTACCTCATGACCATGAACCTGGCGGTTCTGCTTCGACTGATCTTTTGCTTTGTCTGAAGAGCTTATTTGTCATATCTTTTTATCCCGCCGTGTCCTTGTCACACGTGTCTATGTCCCTCCGTGTCCTTGTCACACGTGTTTATGTTACTCCGTGTCCTTGTCACACATGTTGTTTTGTCCGTCCGTGTCTGTCATGTTTTCACCCTAATATGTTTCATCCCACTGTATCGTCATCCCACACATGTGTTGTCTGTATCTTTTGTCCCCCGTGGTTTGTCCTCCCACGTGTCTTTATCCCACCATGTTCTCGTCTCACTGCGTATGTTGTCCCACCGTGTTATGTTGTCTTGTCCCATCGTGTTTTCCGTGCATGCTTATTTTTTTGTTCCGTCTATGTTTTGTTATGATATGTTGTTATGTTTCATTCATCTTTGTTACATTATGTTTCGTTCATATTTGTCTTGTGATGTTAGTTCATGTTGTTATGTCATCTCATACATATTCTGTTATATGCAAAAAAAATCAAAAAAAATGTTGTTTCGCTTGGCAGGTAAGTCAAGTATGGCTCTCTATCCCTGCTCATTGTTGCATTACTATATGGTATCTTCGTTATTATAGCCTCTCAAGGACTGACTGGTTGCCCGTGTGTCCTGGGATCTGATATTCTCCTTTAATAAAAATGATGATGATTTAAGAGCATACAGTTAATCGTTAGATAAGCCGTTAGTTTGAGTCGGGTGGGGGACGATGGACTCTGTCTCACATGCCATGGTTGCAACAAGACTCTTGACCCCGTTTTGCTTGGTCCAGTAATATTATCCTTGAGTACTTTCTATTTTATTCTTTCTTTGCATTCGTTTTGATGATTTCTTTATTTTAGCCCAGCATATATCATGTCATTTTGAGCACTCATGTCTCATAATTCTCTCAAGATTTTCTCCTCAGCAATGGTTGATTGTACTTCAGCTCTCTTGAATAAGAGATCCTCATTTCACTCTGAATTTGAATGTTTTCCCTGATCTGCCCGCTTGGTCTACTTGGCTAGCGTGATTCTTGTTTGGATTTTATCTCAGTCTTATTCTCTTTTTCCAGCTTTTCAGTTGTGTTCTTTCCTATCCCCTCATTGTCCGTGGATTGTGTCCCCCATTGAGGTTGATCGTGTTTCCTTCTTTAGTTTAGTTCTCCAGACATGTTTCATCTGTGTCATCCGTTCCTTGTGGTTAGTTCGACATTTTCGGGAGAATTCCTATTGCTTTTTGGTTGTGATGTGTGTCTATTGCCTTGATTCCCACTTTTCAGTTCTCTCCGCTTCATCTCTGCTTCATATCCATTTCACGTTGCTATCGCTTTCGCTCCATCTCCATGCCATTTCGCCTCCGTGTTGCTTTCGCTCGTTCCCTTGCAAAGCAGACATCAAGGAGGGGCATCTATTGACACCCGTTTTAAGCCCGCAAGTTGAGTTATTTCTCTTATTTATCATCATGATGCCCTAAATTAGCCATTGTTTTGGAACCTATTTCGAGCCCATTTCTTGACCATTGTTCGAGTCCATTGAGCTTTGGAGGCCTTCATCTTCCATTCCCCCACTTTTGGGTCCGTTTCGGGCGATCCGGAGGGTCGAACGGCCATCCGAACAAACCTTGCGCAACTCTCCTAGATGCTGTCTCCTAGGAGACCGCATTCACCATTTTATTTATTTATTTATTTTATTTTATTTAAAAAATTCGCTCTAGACGCAATCTGATAGGAGACCATGTTCTTATGAACGCGGTCCCCTACCAAACCGTGTTTAGGCCAATTATTTTTAATTATTTTTTATTTCTTTAGTATATTATTTAATGGTGGCCTTGCCACGGTTTCAGACAAATCGCGTTCTTAGGGGCTGTTCCTGGGCGCCCGTCGGCCTGACGGCTCTGTTCCTTGGCCCTTTCATGACCCCATAGCCGCGGTTTTGGCATAACCACATTCATGTAGCCGCGGTTGATCGACCAACCGCGTTCTCGAACAAAGTGCAGAATGCCCGTGGCTCCGTTTTCTTCTCCCGAGGACTCTCCGAGGGCCCTATCTTGCACTGATTTCGAGAAGAATATCCTCCTAGCTCGACTATTATCTCTTCTGAGGATATATTGCCACTATTATCCACGTATTAATCCATGTAAATCCCCGAAATTATGTGTTTATCTCTACATTTTGACCTAGGGTTTCAGCAACTCCTATAACTAGAACCCAGTTCGCAAAACGCGAAGGGGGGCTCTTTCTCGATTGGGGGCGAAGCCATGTTGCATCTCTGAATCGTATCTTCGACCCTCGCTTGAAGAGGGAAGCATTGTCTACGTTTTTCACGCTCAAGGGATTGATTTCATCATTCCATTTCTTAGTTATTCCCCTCCCAATTCTCTATTTTATCACAAACTCTCTTTTTCTGCTACACCTGCATTTTTCTCCATATTGCATGCACGATTCTCGCAGTTATACTGCGTGTTTTTTTCTCTCTATTTGTTCTATTCTCATCACAACACACACACCTATTATTT
This sequence comes from Amorphophallus konjac, assembly GCA_022559845.1. Lineage (NCBI taxonomy): Eukaryota > Viridiplantae > Streptophyta > Magnoliopsida > Alismatales > Araceae > Amorphophallus > Amorphophallus konjac. Next base: position 218,410,727 of record CM040118.1, read on the forward strand.
CCACCCATCCACAGGGGTTAAAAACCCTCCCCCGGTGCGTTCTCCCCCTTTTTTTGCACCTTCTCTATCACTTCGGGATTGATGCTACTCTTCATATTCTAATGGGTTTTTCCTCTTGTTTTTGCCTTTGTTTTGCAGGAGAAGCATGATTGAACGCGAGGCCCTCTTCTTCTAGCCGGCTGGAAGGCGAGGAGATGTCATCCCACAAAGTTCCCGCATCCCTATACCACGCGTGATCAAGTCTTCATCTTTCCAAGGTACACGGCGCCGTTGCACTCTTTTCCCTATCCCTTTGGCGTTGTTAACCCTTGGTGGTAATCACAGTCAGTATCTATAATCTCTTATCACCCCTTTCATTTGTTCATGTTATTTCATACTTCATGCTATTTCATACTTCTTATCTCTTCAAGCAGTAAGCAATTAAATTTCTATGATCAAGATTGCTAAAATAGCAGAAATAAAATTACATTTTCTATTAAACAAATTAAACTACAGTAGCAAACAAGCTACAACAGAGTCCAGTCCAACTAAAGTATAGTGCAACAGGAAAGAGAACGTACTCTCAAGTCGGGGGAAGCCCGACACTGGCAAAGCTGGCAACTAAGAACCACCACACTACACCTCCAAGCACGAGGAAGAGCAGCTACACCTGAAAAGTCAGGGGTGAGCCTCGCCTCACTGGCTCAGTAGGGGTCCCGCAGATCCCTACCACGAAACAACGCAGTAACAATAGTGCTAAACTACAAAAGTAAAGTAGGAGCAGGAGTAACAGCAAAAGTAAAGAGGAAAGTCGTATTGAACATAGACACGGCAGCCGATAGAACCTCGGCCCTCTAAACTACTCCTAATCGGCAAAGACATGAATCCCCAGACTCGCAGTCGGGAATCACGAAACTGATACATGGAAACTCTAGCTACATTGCTAAGACAACATCACGACACCTGAGTCGTGCAAGCTCATCTACCGAGACAAAAGCCCAACTAAAGACCACACGGTCTAAAAGCACCAACACATACACGATCACACCATCGTGTACACTACACTGACCACGGGTGAAGTCTAACACAGACTACCCGCCAAGTCAGATCAACCATGACGGAAAATAGTCACGTCTAAAGCTCACACTACACGAGAACCACGTAAGCCACGAATAACGTATCACGAATCCCGGATCCCGTATCACGAATCCCGTGTCATGTGACAAAAGCACCTCCTCACCAGTAAAAAAGCCAGATGTGTCCACTGACGTCTTACACTGCGCCTCAAGCGTCTCCCACTGGCCTCGAATGCGGTAATTGAGACACCGAACAAGAACCAAGGAACAATAGTAACGAGTGACTAGTCAGGGTCACGCCCGTTGGCACTGGTCCAAACGCCCCCGACCATGTGGGCACACACAAGCTCAATGTCTTGAGCCAGGCCTCTTTCTAGTTTTCCCCTCCCGCTAGACTCTCACGGCTAGACAAAGGGGCCCACGACAGCCAGCCTACAAACCGTCTCTACCGAGAACTCGCCCCGCCACCACTCCCAGGTGGGCCGACACACGGAAGTGTCGTCAGGCTACGACTAGTGGACGGTCACTAGACACAGAGACTCAAAATAGCGAACACCAAAGTATAGACATGCTAAGTACGCACCTATCGCACGTATTACGGAGCATAAGGCAACACACAAAACTGCCACCAGACTCAGGACAGACAACTAGAGCTGCTGACAACGATCCTTGAGTCACAAGACTCAGGTCAAGATCATCGCACAAAGCGGTAACATGTCGCCAATCAGCCTAGTCCTTAAGCCAAATCATGGTAAAACACATGGAAGACGGCACACAATAGTCGGATCCATATCATTAATAATGAGTCCTCGGCATCCGGGCGGCTCACCGGACTCACAATTCCGCATAACACGAAACACGGAACATGAGGGATTACCAAAGCCCTCAAACCACATGGACACATAACCTAAGGTAAGACAATACCTTCAACGTCCAAAACCAGGTCTCGATCATCAAAGGATAGCTGAGACACTCACGAGTGTAGACACGCTATTCCTGACATCACCCTGAGAAAATCTCATATTACTATATGATGCCCCGCAGTGGCTTTCGCATTTTGAATCGCTTGAGTGCTTCCCATTCTTGGGTCTTCTTTCACCTTTTGAGTGGGTAACGTGACGCTTCTTTGGCATTCGAAAATCGCCTCGTTGCGGAAATCATGCAGCATACGGATGGCATCGCCACCAATCAGACGTACCGGAAGATTCCAATATCAGGAGATGTCTGGCGGATGGCTGCCGACGGCCTTTCGAGGGGGTGCATCAGATTTTCATGGAGGCGTCCAGGAGACTGGACGCCTTCATCATTAAAAAATAAAAAATAAAAAATAAATAAAAAAAATAATTGTGAAGGCGTCTAAGGACCTGGACGCCTCCACACTCTGCATCCAGACAATCCCAGCACGTCGCTCGATTTGACGCTTCGGAAAAATCCAAAACGTTGAGGCGTCCAGGGGCCTGGACGCCTTCAATTTCTGACATCCGGACAAGCCGAACCGCCACTCGATTTGACGTTGCGGAAAATCCAAGAATATAAGGACATCTTGCCAGCTAGACGCGCCCACTCGTGAGTCACGGGTATCCACCAAAACCACGCCCTTTACCCACTGTCTGCGGCTTTCGGCAGAGTTCCGGTGGGCGGGCATGGAGGCGTCCAGTCTAATGGACACCTTCATAAAAAGGTTAAAAATAAAAAAAATAAAAAATATTAAACTTCTCCTGGACGCCTCAATGCACTTCCCCTCTATAAATAGAGGACCCCCTCCCTCGAAGGGAAGGGGCTTCAGATCCGACAGAGGAAGGAGAGACTCTGCCGGATCCCATTTCTAACCCGTGGGTCTTTTATAGGGGGAGGTTCTGCTGGCTTCTCGGGTGCCCGCGCTCGCAAGAGGAAGGCCGCCTTCGTCCACCGTGCTTCCACGTCATCCCTACGCTACCGAAGCTCCGCTGGATCCCGCCATCGGCACATTCAATAAGCCAATTTTCTCCCTTTTCTCCATAGTTCTTTTACATTCATCATCTCGCATTCTCTGCCTCCCATCATAAGGGAGTCTTCTTTTATACACGTCTGCATAATTCCATTTATCATAGCATTTTCCTCCTACTCATGTCTGAGAGGGGTTTAAAAATAACACCAACCAGGTGTGTGTCTTGCCATGATTTCATTATTCTTCACTAAGGGACTAATATTACACTGCCATCTTTTCTGATCCACTTATTTTATGTTTGTTTCTCTTTTTGCAAGGGTAACCAAGGAAAGCCCTCTCCATCGATCGGCCGAAGGGAGAGGAAGAAGCAACTCGCCATCTCCCTCTTTTGAGGTAGGCGTGATTACTTTCTTTATTTTGGGGTCTCCGGCCCCTGGCGATCACATCATATTCTCGATGCCGCGGAGAGTCATTTCCCGCAATGGCCGTTTAAATTTCTGTCACTTATATTCTGCATTGTTCTTATATCTGTTATATTCTCGAAGCCGCGGCGAGTCATTTCCTGCAATGGCCGTTTAAATTTCTATCTCTTATATTCTATTCTTTATATCTGTTATATTCTCGAGGCCGTGGCGAGTCATTTCCTGCAATGGCCGTTTGAATTTCCGTCACTGATATTATGTGCTGTGGTTATATCTGCTCATATTCTCGAGGCCGCGGTGAGTCACTTCCCGTAATGGCTGTTTAAATTCCTGTTGCTTGTATTCTGTACTCTTCTCATATCTGCTCATATTCTCGAGGCCGCGGCGAGTCATTTCCCGCAATGGCCGTTTAAATTTCTGTCACTTAAATTCTGCACTTTTCCCATCCCCTGAGGTCGCGGAGAGTCATTTCCCGCTATGGCCGTTTAATCCCCATAACTTATTATATTGCATCTATCCCGCACGCCCCGCCAGAGCAATCTCTCGCGGTGGTCTCTCTCCTCTTCTCTCTCCTTTCTGTGTTGCAGCAAAACGAGCCCCTCGCGCGCTCCGCTTCGCCTCCTCCGGCAATTCCGCGTGACATCGCTCACAGATTGGCGATCATGGTGGGACTTCTTTCACTTTCCCTCGGTTACCCTTGCAAGTTCGGCACCGCCATGTGCTCCTCCACGTTTGCGCCCTCGCGTGCTCTAGTTGTGCTCACAGTAGCACTTTCAGTTCTTATCCCTCGTGCACCTCGTGCACTTCGCCCCTAGTCCCTTGTGATTCATTGGATGTTGATTATATATTTGATATCTCTGTTGTCTTTTTATATTATGTATATCTTTTCAGCACTTCATTGCATGCATCTACCCCTTTTCTAGTTTTTTTTTTTATATAAGGATCACCCTCTCTCGGTGAAGGAAGAACTCTCCGTTCGGGAATTCCTCTCGATGGACTAGAATCTCCTCCACCGGGACCTCCGTAAGTCCTCGACAGTGAAGGATTCCCTCTTCGTTCACTGGGCTGGTTGTACCATTGAAGTTTCCCGGAGTTAGTCGACCCATTCGTTGTGAGACGAGAGACCCTAGTTGACACGGCGGTGAAACAAATTAAAATTAGGGTCCTTCCTATTTTTGTGTGAACTTCAGATCTGGTTAAAAACACACACAAAAATTATCAAAATCAAAACAAAAAAAGAGGGCGTAAAGGTATTCACTTGTTTGATAATCTTTGCTATCTGCTTGTTGGTGTATGTTTTTACGTTCCGAAAGAACTTTGAGCATGGCTCACGAGTCTTTTGAGGAGAACCACCCTGGTCGTGGTCAATCAGTCGAGCCGCGAGTCCATGCTATGGACTTGGGCCCCTCTTATGAGCCCTCACGTGAGGTGAAAGTTACCGCAGGGGACACATCCCCACCACAGGACATCTCCTCTTTGCTAGGTGTCCTCGCCAACACGGAGCTTACCTCTGAGCAGCTCCGGGCCTTCCAAGCCATTCTGAAAGAGAAATCTATTTCCCCCGCCCCCCAGGAGTCAACTCCAGCCATCGCACCCCTCCAAGAGTCGGTGCAGGCCATCCCATCTCCTTCACTGGCGCAAGCCCTCCAATCTCCCTCGCTTCAAGGGCAAGCGAGCCAACAACCACCCTCGTTCCAATTCCCTTCACAATCTCAAACCCTTGCTGTTCCCCACATACCGCTCCAGCCGGGGCCAACTACCGACGGTCCGACAGCTCCCTCTCATTCGGGGTTTCCCCCTCAAGTCTCCGGGAGACATTTTCCTCCCCAGTGGCAGGTGCCACCTTCACCTCCCGAGGAGCTTGCCTAATCGCTCTTCAACAGGTTCAATAGAATGGACGAACAGTTTCATAATTTGAAGAAAATGGTGGACGTGAAATCCACCCCGGAGGTTGCTTTGCCAATCCTTCCGGTGATCCATCTTCCTCCCTCCAAAATGCCTACGTATCGCAGGTACAATGGCACTGGCAACCCCTTTATTCACCTCAAGGATTTCATGTATGAATCCTTCTATTGGCAAAATGACCAGGGATCCCTGGCATACCTCTTTCGGAGATCAGTGGATGGTCCTACGCTAGAGTGGTTCTATTCTTTGGAGCCTGGCGAGGCCGAGAACTTTGATACGGTGCAAAGAAGATTTTTGCAAAAGTATCGGGATAGGGTCGGTCCCTCTCTTTCCATTACCGACCTAGTGGCCGAGAAAATGAAGCCCGACGAGGATTTTGTCCGCTATGCCGACAGATGGAGGTCCCTGGCAGAAAGAATAAGAGATACCTGTGAGCGACGTCACGCGGTTTGAGAAACGAAAATGCGGAGCGCGCGGGCTCGTTTTGTTTGCTGCAACACAGAAATAAGAGAAAAGAGAAGGGGCCACCACGGGAGATTGCTTCGGTGGGGCGAGCGGGACAAATGTAATATAGCAAGATATGGGGGTTAAACGGCCATAGCGGGAAGTGACTCGCCGCGGCCTCGGGGGGACGGGAATGGTGCAGAAATCAAATAGCAAGAATTGAAACGGCCATTGCGGGAAGTGACTCACCGCGGCCTCGAGAGTATAGCGGATATAGCAGCAATTCAAGATATACAAGAGAAAGGACAGAATTCAAACGGCCATTGGTGGAAGTGACTCGCCGCGGCCTCGAGGATATGGGCAGATAAGAATATAACAAAATATAAAGAGAATATAAGAACGAGAATTTAAACGGCCATTGGGGAAGTGACTCGCCGCGGTCTCGAGAATATGAGCAGATAAGAATATAACAGAATATAAATACAATATAAGAACGAGAATTTAAACGGCCATTGGGGAAGTGACTCGCCGCGGCCTCGAGAATATGAGCAGATAAGAATATAACAGAATATAAAGAGAATATAAGAACGGGAATTTAAACGGCCATTGGGGAAGTGACTCGCCGCGGCCTCAAGAATATGATGCGATCGCTAGGGGCTAGAGACCCCAAAATAAGGAAATGATCGCGCCTACCTCACTAGCAGGAAGTGGCGGTTTGCTTCTTCCTCCCCCTTTGGCCGGCCGACGGAGAGGGCCTTCTTTAGTTACCCTTGCAAAATAACAGACAGTAGGGAAACAGATTAGAAAATGGCGGTGTAGTATCAATCCCTTGCGAAGAAAATAACGAAATCATGACAGAACACACACCTGGTTGGTGTGGTTTTAAACCCCTCTCGGACTCGAGTAGGAGGAAAGTGCGATGATGAATGCAAGAAGTATATAAAAGAAGGCGCCCTTATGAAGGGAGATAGAGGATGCGAAATGATGAATGCAAAGAACTACGGAGAAGAAGGGGGAGAGAATTGGCTTATTGGATGTGCCGATGGCGAGATCTGGCAGAGCTTCGACAGCGTAGGGATGACGTGGAAGCGCGGTGGACGAACACGACCTTCCTCTGGTGAGCGCGGGCACCCGAGAAGCCGGCAGAACCTCCCCCTACAAAAGACCCCACGGATTAGAAATGACTCCGACAGCCTCTGGGCTCCGGCAGCCTATCGGACCTCTTAGAAGCTCTTCTCGGACTGAAGGGGGGGTCTCTATTTATAGGGCTCCGGAGTATGGAGGCGTCCAGGACCCTGGACGCCTTCAACAGGGCAAAAATAATATTTTATGTTATTTTTATTTTTTTATTTCGAATATTTTCAAGGAGGCATCCAGGCAAGTGGACGCCTCCATAACAGCCCACCGAACCCCCGCCGAAAGCCGCACGCGGTTTGGCACAACGCGTGATTTTGAGTGGCGCCCGTGATTCACGAATGGGCGCGTCTAGGTGGCAGGACGTCTTGACATTTTGGATTTTTTCTCAAACGACAAACCGACCGAGAGACGGTGGGCGCCCGTGGGCAAGATGATGAAGGCGTCCAGAGGCCTAGACGCCTCCATGAAATTATTATTTTTTATTTTATTTTATTATCATTATTAATATTATTATTTTTTATTACTTTGCATTGATGGAGGCGTCCAATCAGTTGGACTCTTCCATGATTTTTAATTTTTTTATTTTTTTGTCATTGATGGAGGCGTCCAAGCAACTGGACGCTTCGATGAGTTTTGATTTTTTTTATTTTTTTATCATTAATGGAGGCGTCCAGGAAACTGGACGCTTCCATTATTTTTGATTTTTTTATTTTTTTGTCATTGATGGAGGCGTCTAGGCGCTTGGACGCTTCCATGATTTTTCACAGAAAAATTTAAAAAAATGTAAAAAAATTCATAAAAATAGGAAATCACCAGAGTAATTAAAAATGTGAAGGCCGCCTTGGGGTATCATAGTGTAATATGAGATTTACTCACGGTAATGTCAAGAACGGCGTGTCTACAGTTGCCCCGCCTTGGCGTCTGCTTTGCAAGGGAGTGACACGTAATGGAATGGTATCGAAGTGGAGTGAAATGGAGTGGGAATGGACTGATGAGTTGATGCCAAGGTGTGATAGGACACGCTTTTGACATTACTGTTTGGAATCTTTCCTGTAGTTTCAATGAGGCGACCTTGAAGAAGGTCTTTTCAATTTGACGATTGCTTGGACGAAGATCAAATAAGGGGGGGTGAGATGTGCGCTCACGCACGAAAAATAAAGGAGACAAACTTCTCGGTGTGGAAGTACCTGGGTCGTAGACATGCAGGTTTCACCTTTGGGGAGCGGTTACCAGCCAATGTGGAAATGCTGCGGCCAAGGTGGGTCAAACAAGGTAAAAGCAAAGGAATATCTGAAGGGCTGTCCAAACAAGGGTCTCCTTTAGAAGAGCAGCGTAGGGCCGTTTCAAGGAAACTCAGTATTTCATTCGGAGTGGAATATCTCATATTTGTAAGAATTGAAGCACAATGGCTTTCACAATCGAATCACTTGAATGATCTTCCGCAACAAATTCAAAGTCCTACATGAATGCATGCTGGGTTTAAAGAAAAATTTAAAACAAACTAAAATAGAAAATAGCCAAGGATAATATTGTCAATTTGTTAAGAATTGGTCAGGATACTGATCCCGTGAGCCGATACTGAGTCGGGGCCCGTTTATCCACGCACCAACGCACTGAATGGAACCGTCGTCCCCATGCTATCACACGTTAACGGCCTATCCGTACAACCCAAATTCTTATGGAATCATCACCGTTTTTGTTGAAGGGGAACTCAAACCCCAGATTCGTTCGGGTCGCAAGGTCCTTGACATGTTCTAGTAGCGTAGGTATCATATAATATGATGCATGACACGGGGGGACTAAACACCGAAGGACGGCACACAAGATAGGATAAAGACATCCGTTAGTAAAACCTGCACAGACCAACATAGATTAAATACATCAGAAAGCAGCAGAATCGCAACAGAATCGCACCACAGTACAAGGAGATCTAGACAAAACCCTGACGACTGACCACTGATGTGACATGTTTCGTCCTGTAGCGCCTCTCTTTTGCTATAAGTACCTCCCTTAGGCTAGTTCATCCAAATGCACCAAGGACAGTTTTGAAAGCTCAGGAGGAGAAGGAGAGGAGAATCTAGGGATTTCAGGATGGAAGTAGAGTCTTCCCACGTTATGAAGAGGGGCAGGCCTAGCAGTGAGATCAGGCGACTGTCTGACCTCGAGGGTCATCTGAGTGGGACAATTCAGTCGCATATGGTAAGCTGATTCATTTCAAATTCTCCATGTGAACCCTTTTTCACCTCTTTTCCTTTCTCTCCTTCCTTCCAGCCATATCCACTCTTCCTAGGCCCGAGGAAGTTTTCCAAACTGCCATGGCTTTCAAAGTTAACTTCCAACATCTCTATTGGCATGAGGGCCATACTCTCGAGGTGGCATCTTCAGGGGCTCCTTATTCATGCCAAGCACTATGAAAAGATTCGCATGGACTGGGCGGCTATGGGCGCACTAGTGGAGATCTGGCATCCCCAGGCCCACACTTTCATCTTCCCGGCCTTCGAGGCGACCATCCTCGTCGAGGAGGTGGAACTTCTGCTCGGACTGAAGAAATTCAAGAGTGACGGGAAGGTAAAGGCTATGCGGATGCTGACAAGGGGGGACTTCCGAGAGCGTCCTTGGAAGCTTCATGCCGCCCGACGTAGCCAGAAAGGTCCGCACTCAAAAGGGAATTGATTTGCAAAGGCTCGCGGAATGGGTTATGGAGGCCCTGAGAGCGTCACCAAATGATGACCACTTGAAAGGAATTATGAAAGGGTTCGCCATTTGTCTGGCGGGTGCTCTCTTGTTTCCTTATACCGACAACATAGTGGAGGAGGATCAACTGAGTGCCATCCGCGGGATTTGGAGTGGAAAGAGGGTGGGACCCGCCATTCTTGCCTACCTTTACAGTGGCCTTACTGCCTCGAGCATGGGTAAGCCTCCTTTCGGTTGTGCACTTATTCTGAATTGCTGGATTGATTTTCACTTCAAATTTGACCACCGTGAGGGGATGCCGACTGCTTCGAAGCTCTTCCAACAGAGCCCCCTTTATCACATAGCCGATGTGTTAGGCTTCGGTGGCACCGTGGCGAACCGTGTTCTGTGGCTGAAGAAACGTGAAGATTGGCGGTCTCACTTTCGAACCGTGACACAAAGCTTCTTCACTTGCGCACCGGCATGTCTACTCTCACTTGAACTCCTCATGAGGTCTTCTCCCGAAGCTGAACTCCAACTGATCGACGCGACCGAGTTTGTCCTTTATAATGCGCATCGGTGCTGCATCCAGATCGGCATTCCGCGCCACTCGTTTCCACTGTTGACCGGCATTGTCCCTTTGAAGAAGAGGGAGTTGGGCACGAAATCGGATGCGAAGAAAGCGAAGGCCATTAAAGCACCCTGGAAGACAAGTGTTGCGGGAAAGGCCTTAGCGCATGTGTGGGAAGAATGTGAGCTGTGGAGAGCTTATGTAACCGAACTGGGGAAGTTAAGGCCTAAGGCGCCTAAGCCCCTGATGTAGCTCACTTTGCTTTCTGATGGAATAAAATCCGGCATTTGACATTTTGGACCACTGTTCCCCTAATTATTATTTTTTATGATTTTTATTTTTCTTTTTTTCTTTTTATGTTTTCTCTCTTTTTGTGTTCTTGTTTATTCATATTATGATCATTTTTTATTTTTAATGGGGGCGTCCAGAGGCCTGGACGCCCGTATGTTTTATTTTTCAATTTTTGTTTATTTTTGATGTGGGGGCGTCCAGGCGCCTGGACGCCCCTATGTTTTTTTGAATTTTTAATAAAATAAAAATGTGGGGGCGTCCAGGCGCCTGGACGCCCCAAAGCCTGGTGATTTTCTATATAAAGGGGGTCTCACCCCCTGTTCTCTTCTACTGTTCATTCTAACGACCCATTTCACTCTGAACGACCCATTCTCAGTTCCTAATGGAGCAAGGAGGCCCGAGGCAGGGTGGAGAGAAGCGGAAACGACGGGCTCGTCGTCCGAGGAGGTCGAGGGATCATGCCGAGGGGGCTGCCGCGGGAGAGGAGATTGTCGCGGAAGAGGAGGCGCCTCCTTTGGCCATGGAGGGTCCTGCGTGCGCTGGCGACGTGGGAGAGGATGAGCACGACCCGGTAAGCCCCTCAGAACTCCAATTTGTTGGTTTATTAGGCTAAATAGGCAGGCGAGAGACGGTGTGGAGAAGGCCGGGGAGTGAGGGAAGGAGGCGTCCAGGGGCCTGGACGCCTCCATCCTTTCTTTTTTATTTTGTTTTATTATTATTATTATTTTTGGGTTATTACGTAAATAATTAAATAAAATCAAAATTAAGGAGGCGTCCAAAGAGGTGGACGCCTTCATGATAATATATATTATTTTTATTTTTTTATTTGTTTTTGTTAAAATAAAATAAAGGACATAAAAAGAAAGCGTCCAGGGGGGTGGATGCCTTTAAATATATATATATTTAAAATAAATAATAATAATAATAATAAAATAAATATTATGTACAGTGTTGTTGTTTATTGTTATCCATGATGCTGATGTGTTCCTTTTTTGTTTGTTTTTGTGGTGTGCAGGGCGTGATGAAGAGCCGGATCAGCTGGTCCATGGTGGTGGCAGCGTACCGTGGGCTTCCGGACTTTCAGAGGGCGCGAGTGGACGCCATGTGTTTTGGAGTTTTCCTCAGGATTGAGCCCTTCCGGCTTGACCTTCCTCTCATCCAGGCGTTAAGGGAGCGGTGCCACGCGCCGAGCCGGGCATTTCTAATGCCCTGGGGGCACATGGTGCCGACACTAGAGGACGTAGCTCGGATCACCGGGCTACGAGTTGACGGAGAAGCAGTCAGTGGGGTCACTTACCCTGATTACCAAGAGAGTGCGTTGGACCTGCTGTGGCTAGAGACGAGCGCGACTGACAGAGATAGCAGGGTAGTCGGCCGAGTGGAGATTATGGAGGCGCTCGGATTTGGTGACCCGCGCCAGTGGGTCAGCGAGACTGGAGCTGAGTTTTTGGCACGATTGGAGGGAGACGCTCGGGCAGCTTTCACCCAGGACTCGAGCGAGCGAGAGCTGGTGGATCTAGACCTCCGGCGATTCCTTTTCTTTTTCCTGGGCCGCCTTCTGCTGGGGACTAAGGGGGACGGCATCCACTGCCGCTTTCTCGGGATCATGGCGGACCTGGACAGAGTGGGGAACTATGCGTGGGGAGTGGCTCTGCTTGCCCATTTGATCGCTGATCTCTCCCAGACTTCAGAGAGGGAGACGACAGTCAGTGGCTTTGCACCTTTTCTCTAGGTAAACATTTTATTTATGCATTTTACCATAGTTAAATATGCAATTGTTCGTGCTAATGATGTATGATGGATGCAGGTGTGGGGCTACTACTACTTCCCGATGGGAAGAGCCAGACAGGGGAACAGGAGAGCCGTGCCTCTGGCGCGACGGTGGAGGCCGGTCATGGTCGCGGCACCCCACAGCTACCAGCTGGCATCGCTTCGTCGGGAGCTGAGCGAGTACCCCGAGGCTATGGTATGATGCGTATGATTTTTTTGGTGTTTTTATGCATGTGACTTAATGGCAACTAACATGACGTATGTATGGTGATGCAGGTGGTGTGGAGGCCCTACCTGGGCATGGCCGATGCCGGCCAGCCTTGGGTGGTAGCTGGTTATCCTCGTTTCGGGCGGGACATGTGGGTCCATTGCCTGAACGAGATCGAGCCGCTGCGGCTCAGGCTGGTTATGAGGACGTTGGGGTTAGCCCAGGAGTGGGTCGACGTAGACGAGCCGGTCCGCGTCGGGCGGAAGACCAAGGGGAAGGTAAAGATCGTGGACTGGCGTACGTACTTCCCTGCACAATACCAGGACTGGCAGCAGGGAGGGTCCAAGTGGTGTCCCATGTATCGGACAGCACCGATTACATGAGACGGTATCGAGCCACGTAAGGGGAGCGTCTCTTCCTTGGTGGTGCGGCAGGGGTAAGCGTGAAATGAAAAATGTTTCCCTTTTCTATATGTATATGCATGTGACACTAATTTATATGCAATGTAGGACGCTCGTGATAACATGATTGCTGACCTGCGGGCCCAACTGGCAGACGCCAGGCGACAATTGGTGGCCATCCGACAGGAGTTGGAGATCCTGGTGAGTCTATGCAATGCATTTTTTTTTGTTTTGTGACCTGAAGTTCGATGCTTGGCCTCTGACTGTCGTTTGTTCCGTGTTTCAGCGGGCCCATCAGGCAGCGGCAGCCGGGATGGCTGGTGGAGCAGGTTCCAGTTCATGGGGCCCTCCTCCGGAGGTTTCTACCCTTCAGGAGTAGCTGGCGTACGCAGTGGCCCGGGCTGAGGAGGCCGAGCGTGACCATGAGGCTCGAGTGAGTGTCTGCCTGACCCTGACTCTCTTTCCAGTTGCTCTTATTCCTTCACTGTTCTCTTATGGGTCATGCGTGCTTTGACAGGTGGCCGAGATTCGGGAGGCCCTGGCCCGTGCTGTTCGTGCTGAGCAGGAGCGCGACGCCTGGGCGACAGAGCGTGACGCCCGGATTGCGGAGCTGGAGGAGGAGCGGCGACGGGAGGCTGAGGAGCTCCCTCGCAACGTGCTGGATCTGCGGATCACCCTCGAGCTATCGAGGAGAGAGGCGATGAGAGAGAGAGAGGAGAGGGAGAGGGAGAACAGGGAGAGAGAGAGAGAGGATAGGGAGAGAGAGAGAGAGAGAGGACAGAGAGAGAGAGAGGGAGGACAGGAGGGCGGAGCGACTGCGAGACTGGGACGAGAGGAGGGCTCTGGAGGCCCAGTTGATGGAGCTCCGATTGAGTCTCGTCACGGTGGAGGGGAGGCTTCGGGAGAGCGAGGAGCGGTATCAGAGGGCGAAGGAGTGCGGGGCGCGACTCCGTCAGTCTGGTTCTTTCTCCATATGTAGCTTTCTGGTTTCTTCGGCCGAGGAGCATCGCCGTGCCTTCGAGGCTGGCGTGCCACCACAGGGCGAGGCGAGCACCGCCTCTCAGAGTTCGCGGAGGCCCCCCAGGGATCCCCGTCAGAGGAGGGAGGAGAGAGATGATCAGGAGGGTGGTAGCGAGAGTTAGAGAGTTGCTTGTACACCCCACCTTCCTCACTTTATGATGTATAACTGACTATTTGCTTATGTGCAATGAAATGGTTCCTTTTGTCATATGTACTTTCCCTTTGCCACGCTTCTTCTCTTGCACCGAGTTGTTTCGAGGCACGCTTCACGAGACCTTGTCCTGAAAAGTAGGGAACTACGCCTTGCACGGAGGGGTCCTCTCTTTTTTTCTTTTTTCTTCTTTTCTCCTTTTGGGCGCGTCCAGGCGCGGGGACACGTCTTAACTTTCAAATTCAAATTTAAAGCGCCAGGCAGTACTTCTTCTCCCGTGCCTTGCCCGCAAACGAGCCCGCCTCCATCGAGATTTGCTCTCCCATCTTCGTCTTCTTCCACTTCTCGATCGATGGAGTTTGGTGGGCCAAATCATGGTGAAGGGAGAGAGGGGCGAGGGACTCCTCGCCCGAGGAGGGACGTGCAAGAGCATAGAGAGGCGTCCATGGAAGCGGAAGGGCCGCTTCGGGGACCTGAGAGACCCGAGGGACCCGGTGACGTGGAGGGAGGTGAACACGGTCTGGTAGGTCCTTCGATCTCCTCCTCTTTGATCCATTTTGAGTTTTGAAGTGAGCCACGCGAGGGGGGAAGAGGGTTCGGTGAGTGTTGCACTCAAATGATGGACGCATCATTGACAGGAGACGCGTTCTCGTTGTCTGACGTAAGACCCCCCTTTCTTGATGTAGGGCATGGCACGGACCCCGGGCTTGGCCGATGAATGGGCGAGCGCGGATGAGCCGAGCCGTGTCAGGAAGGAGAGTCACGGTAAGGTGAAGCTTGAGGACTGGCGCATACGTCTCTCTGGATAGCAAGGGAGCATATTGGTGCAGGACACTACCGACTTCCTACGGCAGCGACGGGAGAGTCATGTGGGACCTCTCCAATCCGGGGATGCGCGCGACATCAACGGCTTGCGTGCCCAACTGGCAGAGGCCAAGCGGCAGCTGGCCGTCACTCAACAGGAACTGTCGATCCTGGTAAGTTAAGTACTGCATTCCTTTTTTTTTTTTAAATTTGGAGCTTAGCTGACGGCCGTTGTTTGTTTGTTCCAGCGTGCCCAGCAGACAATGATGGTGGGAATGACCGGCGGATCATCTTCTAGCTCTTCGGCCCCTTTTCTTGAGATTGCCTCCCTCTGGGAGCAACTCGCCGGTGCGGTGGCCCATGCGGCCTGGGCGGAAGAGGAGCGTGATGCCTGGGTAGCGACTGTAGCAGAGCTGCACCGTCACAGTGAAGAGAGGCCACATCCGGACATCCTAGAGTTGAGGGTGTTCCTCCAGGTGGCCAAGAGAGAGGCGGAAAGAGAAAGGCTAGAGAGGGAGAAGGAGAGAGAGGACAGAAGGGCCATGGAGGCCCAGGTGAGAGAGCTCCAGCTAGGCCTTCGAGCTATGGGACAGAGGCTAGAGAGCATGGAGGCAAGCTATGAGAGAGCGCGAGAGTTTGGGGCGCGACTCCGCCAGTCTAGCCATTTTTCTGTCGGTGCCCTCTTTGCCACGCCAGGGGAGCAGCAGCAAGCCGCCGCTGTGAAGCAGGCGCCACGAGGCGAGGGGACTGCTATTTCACGGAGCCCCAGAAGGCCCTTGAGGGACCCTCACCTCAGGGGAGAGGAGAGGGACGCCTAGAGGGATGAATGTGAAGGTGACGGCGAGAGTTGGCGAGCTAGCATACGCCTCCTTTCTATGATTGTGATGTTTATGACAGTTTATGTAGACTTATGAATGGAGTGATCTGTTGTTTCCTGTTGCTCATTTGTCCTATTGTGCGTTCCTTCCTTCCTACGCTTCTTCTCTTTACACTGTCCTCATGTGATATGCTCGCCGAGACCCTGTACGAAACGGGGAATCGTATCTTGCTCTGATCGTCTTCCATGCGGAAATCAACCACGGAAGTCAACAATGACAGCCCTAGCCCCACTTCCCGGGTAATCTTTCAACCTTTGCGGACGACCTCTACATCGTAACAGGGCATCCCTAACGGTATAGGGAGGGTGTTGTCCAATCAATCACTCTGCGCGAGCGGTGAAGTGACACATGGGACCACAGGGCAGGCGTCTTATCGCGAGGGCTGTCGTTAAAGGTGATGGAGGCAATCTTGGCCCGCACTTCTCCCATTTCTATAAATACATGTCTCTTTCGTTATCGAAGGGACATTGAGAGCCAACTCGAAGAGTACAAATTTTCACGAAAGAGAAGGAACTTAGAGTTCTAAGATCGGGATAGAGGGTGAATCTTCCCATTCCTCGAAGAGAAGCAGGTCCAGCGGTAGCAGTACCAGGAAGCTCTCGGACCTCGAAGGGCACTTCAATGAAAGGACCCAATCGCAACTCGTAAGCTGAGCTCTCCTTCCCTTTTTCTCATTCTTTCTTCCTTCCTTCCTTCCTTCCTTTCTTTTGACAACACCCTTCTCCATTTCTTATGCATGCGCAGAGTGTGATGAAATCGCACATTTCATGGGAGTTAATAGCGACAGCATACAGGGGTCTCCCGGATTTTCAGAAGGCCAGGCTAGACGTGATGGGATTTGGTACCTTCCTGCGGATCGAGCCGATCAAGCTCGACCTGGTCCTGATCCAAGCCTTGCGTGAAAGATGGGACCCAGCGAGTCGGGCATTCTTGATGCCCTGGGGGCACATGGTGCCCAGCCTGGAAGATGTGGCCTGAATCACGAGCCTCAAGGTGGATGGCGAGGCAGTGACCGGAGTCACTTACGCGGACTACCGAGAAGGTGCCCAGAAGCTACTGGGTTTGGACCTAGATGGACGGAAGAACAGGTCAGTAGCCAGGACATCTATCATGGAGGCATTAGGGCTCACTGATACTCATCGACGGGACGATGAGTCCTTAGAAGAATTCATGGGGAGGATGGAAAGAGGATGTCGTGCTGTGTACTGCACAGATTTTGGCAATTGGGAAAGATCCAACATGGATTTGAGGAGATTTCTCCTCTTCTTGCTAGAAAGATTGATACTGAGCTCGAAAGGAGATGGTATCCATTGTCGTTTCCTGGAGCTGCTATCAGACCTCGAAAGAGTAGGGCACTACGCCAGGGGAGCTGCCATGCTGGCGCATTTTTTTACAGGTCTGTCCCAAGAGGCAGACCGTGAGATGACTGTGAGTGGTTTCACACCATTCATCCAGGTATTTTTTTTATGTTTTGTTTTATATTATTTTTTGTTTGTTTTTGTGATAGCCCACTTAAGGTACTGATGACATGCGCTAAAGCAGATGTGAAGCTATTATTACCTCCCGATGGGGAGAGCTCGACATTGGTGACCAGTGATGGTGCCGCTAGCCAGGCGGTGGCAACCCATCATGAGTGCGGCACCCCTAACCTACCAACTGATGGTGCTAAGGTGGGAGATACAGGAGTTCCCTGCAGCAATGGTGGGATTTTTTTTTTGGAATTATTTTCACTTTGTTTGTGGTTTTGACCGACTAAACGGGTATGTACAACCTATCCTAGGTAAACTGGAGACCCTACTCTGGCATGGTCGACGTCGACCAACCATGGGTTCTAACAAGTCGTGCCCAGTTCGGACGGGAACTGTGGATGCACTGCCTGAATGAAATCGAGCTGCTTCGGCTACGATTGGTTATGAGGACTTTAGGACTGGCTCAGGAATGGGTGGATACGGCTCCGCCACCTCGTGTCGGGAGAAAGACGCGGGGACCAGCAACCTGCATTGATTGGCGTGTGCGGTTCCCCGAATAGTATGAAGATTGGCAACGGGGTGGCACAATCGTGGAATCACATGCACAGGATAGTGAAGACTATCTGCGTCTGTATAAGACAATGTACGGAGAGCGGCTCCAACCCCGGAGACTTGTGGAGGTAGGTCTCCCCTTTCTCTCTTGCTTTCTCTCTTTTGGTTTTTGTTGTGGAAATGCTGACTCTCATGGCTGCAGGATGTCCGTGATACCATGATAGCGAACTTGCGATCTCGCCTGGCAGAGACGGAGCAACAATTGGGTGACACACGTGAAGCCTTGAGTGCCTCGGTAGGTGTATACAGTGCACGCTCCGAATCAGGGCCCTAGATTCATGGTGTTCGGCCACTAACTATCATCTCATGATTATAGCGTGCCCAGATTGACGCGGCCTCATCGGTGATGAGGGCCAGTGGAGTCTCTTCCAGCTTATGGATCCCTACCTCAGAACTTGACTTACTTCACAAGCAACTTGCTCGTGCCACGCAGCGTGCCGCGGAGGCAGAAGGAATGCTCTCTATACAGGTAAGAGCCTCAGTGTTGAGTTCTCCTTGTTTATGCTTTGTCGCATATCTGAGATGGTGTATCTGGCAGGAAAAGGAGACGCAAGAGTCACTTGCCCAAGCTACGCAGAGGGATGCTAGAATAGTTGAGCTGGAGGAGGAACTGCGACGTCGTCCAGATGATGACTCTTCTAGGGATACCATGGAGCTGAGGATCACTCTCCAGTTGGAGAGGGAAGACCGTGAGAGAGAACGGATAGAGAGAGAAAGAGACACAGAGAGAGAAAGAGCGGACAGATTGGTTGAAAGGGAGGAATGAAGGGCCATGGAGGCCCAGCTGTTTGAACTCTGAACCAGCCTTGGTCTGGCAGAACAGTGGTTGAGAGATGGTGAGGAGCATTACCGAAGAGCACGAGAGCGTGGTTTTTGTGTTAGTAGCTTTCTTGCTGCCCTCACGGATCAATGTCGGGGTGTAGGAAGAGGAGTACAGAGCGGTAGGAGTACCGCTTTTCGTAGTTGGGTAGCACCCTTGAGAGCTTTTTACCCGGAGAGTAGCGGGACGAGTAATGCAGAGAGAGAGGGTGGAACTTGATGTAATTTTTTTTTATTTTTGGAAGAGAATAAAAGTTTTGGTTTGTTTGGTTTTCACCTTTGCTCTTGTTGCCTCGAATCCCTGCACACATCACTGAAACAAACAAATCGGAATTTCTGCTCTGACTTGGCCCCTTGCTCAATAAGCAGATGGTCACTTTGACTGTCCTTGATAACGGGTCAAGGGGCCAAGCCTTTATTAATGAAGGCAAGGGAAAGATGTGATGATGATGAATGCGACAGACAAGCACACGAATGCAAGCGAGATTAAAAAGTGAAATGCTGCATACAAATGTAATCATGCAAAATTGATTTGTTTTTCTTTTTATATTTGGCATTTTTTTGTTGTTTTGTTATATTCAATTTTTTTGTTTACAAATATGTACATTTTCTCTTTTCTTCTTTTTTTTGTTTTTATCATTTCATTTTTTTTTGGCTAACGCCTGGCAAGCATCCAAATGACACCTAACCTACATGAGAACAGGGGTTTCTTACTAACCTCCCAGGTATCCTAAGTGCACATCTAGGTTGATTTGGGCCTCTGGACCCCTCGAATGATAATTCCGCCGGCTAAGACTTACCCTGATGACAATACCATCATGCCATGCTTAGGCTCCCAGTCGCTTCCAACCACAGGGATTCACCCAAAATGTTTTCGAGGTAAATGATTTGCCCGACCCGGGTCTATTTCCTCACGACGCTAGGTGGTATATGATGGAACACCCTGGAACCCTAATGACCAACCGCGCGATGCTGACCCGGAATCAGACGCCGTCGCACCCATAGGTGACGCGCTTGCATTGGCCTAAGCCCAATGTTAAATAAGAAGACATCAAGGTGGTAAACAAGGGTCTTGACCGGCCAAAAATACAGAGACTCCTTCGCAGCGATAGCTTTTACTTTTCAAAGTAGGCAACCATACGTGTGTATTGAAATAAGGTCGCAGACCTTGGCGGGTTTTACCCTTCAGAAACTCCATCTAGCTTTCATCTTCAAAGGAAGAAGGAAGAGTGTATGGTGTAAACCTCCTGAGAGGACCGGCAAAACCGTTAACCCAGCCAGCCAATAAGGGCCCATTAACTCTCCTCTTTCGGACAACTTCGGACCAAATCTCGAGCATTTACATTCCATAACTCCTTTTGTGGATTTAGACTTTTTGCCTTGAGGGATTTCATTTATCGCATCAGGCACGGTCACGACCAGGCTTTTCTCTTGATTTTGATTTTGTGTTTCTTTTTGCGAGGGAGATATAGTTTAACGTTGTGGGCTCCCATTTGTATGCCTGCGGGGACACTGCCCTCTTCTCGTGCTCTGATCGATGCTCGAGGAAATGGATCTTACTCTTGCCTTAAGGGGTTTGAGTTTTGGTTTCTCATGCTCAGCGTTTTAACGGCGCCGACTGTCTCATTTGGTCGAAGAGAAAAGAATAAAGATTACAGCTTCTGGAGATCTTCTAGGTGAGGCCCCACCATAGGTGATGCTACCAACTTTTTTTTGGATAAAATACGTAAGTGAGTACATGTTGGCTTCCTTTGAGCGTGCATAGGCCGATGTGGCCGGACAGGGATCTCCACGGTTCTGGCAAACCAAGACCCGGTGCCTACCAAGTCTTAATGGGCCCTATCCTAACATGAAGGTTGGATGCAGGGACTTAACTACATGGTGACCACCAGGCATCGACATTTTGAATTTTCCATATTTTTAGTGATTTTCAATATTTTTTTGTTGTTTTTGATGTTTTCTGTCTTTTCATCATTTTTTTTGTTTTTTGACGTTTTAGCACTATGCTAAGGGTAGTACATTTTAAGATAAAGCCCATTCCAAGGGTGGGATAACTCGATCCCTTTGGCGTTGACTAGCTTGTAGGCATTGCCAGGGTACACGACTTGAATTACAAATGGTCCTTCTCAATTGGGTTGGAGCTTAGAACGCGGCCCCCCAGGTTTGACAAAATTTCTTTTTACGACCATCTCACCGACTTTGAATTTTCTATTAATGACTTTCTTTTGGTAAAGGCGAGCGAGTCTATTTTGATACACACGCGCATGCTCGGCAGCGGCCAGCCGCTTCTCGTCTAAGAGTTCCAACTGGGCAAGGAGTGAATTGCGACGTTCGTCGAGGGGAAATTCCTCATCCAATTGTACTCTGAGAGAAGGGATCAGAGTCTCGTACGGGACTACCGCTTCCATCCCATAAGTAAGGGCAGACGGAGTCTGCCCGGTGGGGGTACGGATTGAAGTGCGATAGGCCCATAGAGCTTCGATAAGCTTTTCTGGCCAGTCTGAAAACTTACTGGACTCGCATGTTTTCTTGATGATTTTGATCAATGTTTTATTGGTGGCCTCCGCTTGGCCATTACCTTGTGGGTAATAAGGTGATGAATGATGCAATGCAATTGCGTACCTTTTGCAGAGGTCGTGAAGGTCCTGAGAAATGAACTGTGTCCCATTATCGATGACGATTATGCTTGGGACGCCGAACCTGGCGAGGATGTTCTTCATGATGAACTTGCAGACTGTTGATGCCTTGATTTCCGCGTAAGCTTCGACTTCGGCCCATTTGGTGAAGTATTCCGTCGCAGTAAGGATGAAAGATTTCTGCTTGGTGAAGGAATTAGGATCACATAGGGGACCGATGATATCGAATGCCCACATGGAGAAAGGCCATGGGGAGGATATTGGGTGAAGTGAGGAAGAGGGTGAATGTATTTTATCGGCGTGAAGTTGACACTTGACACACCTACGGACATAGATGGCACAATCCTCTTCCATAGTGGGCCAGTAAAAGCCTTGCCTAATGATCTTCTTGGCGAGCATCTGGCTATTCACGTGGCCACCGCACACACCCGAGTGTGCTTCTTCTACGCATTTCCAAACCTCATTGTCGTCAAGACACCTTAACAGAACGCCAGTAAGGCTCCTCCTATAGAGTAGACCTCCAACCAATGTGTATTTCTGAGCCACCCTTCTTATGGCTTTCTTATCTTCTATGGTGGCTCCTTCAGGATAAGACTGATCTTTGCAGTATTTAACAATTTCATAGAACCATGGTTTCTCCTCGTCAGCCAGCTCTTCTTCGACTTCTGCCAGCATGATCTCTCTCTTCTCAAGAATTTCTCCCTTCTGGATCTTCTGTAGGACTCATTCCTTGATCTTTAAGAGGTAAGGGTCTTGAACGGCAGGGACAAGACGTTTGTAGAGAATGATGGATCTAAACTATTCACCCAAAGAGAATTTGAAGGATGACACCAAGGAGGCAAGGGCATCGGCCAGAATGTTCTGTTCGCGAGGAACATGGACAAAGATCAGCTTGGTGAACAATTTGGCATAGGCGGAGACCAACTCCTGATAGGGTTTGAGCTTGGGATCGAGGGTGCGATATTTGGTGAGCATTTGGCGGAGAACAAGTTGACTGTCACCCACGACTCGCAACTCAGTGATATAGAAAGAACGGGCTAGTTCCAGACCAGCTAGAAGAGCCTCGTATTCAGCGATGTTGTTGGTGACTGGGAACGCGAGCTGAAATGCCTCTAGGATGGTAACGCCTTCAGGCGTTAGAAGGACAATGCCGATACCCTTCTCTTGGGAATTCAGAGCTCCATCAAAATATGATGTCCACATTGGCTTGTCAGACTGAGTGACGGACATTAGTTCCTCATTTGGAAACTCTGATTGGATAGGGTCAAACTTAGGGAGAGGATGGTGGGCGAGATGCTCGGCTATGGCATAGCCTTTAATTGCCTTTTGCTGGATGTAGGTGATGTCGAATTGGGAAAGAAAACTTTGCCAGCGTGCTAGCCTATCAGTAAGGACGGATTTCTCTAGAAGAAACTTGATAGGGTTCATGCGAGCGATCAGATGGACCTCATGAGCCAAGAAGTAGTGCTTCAATTTCTGCACTACCCAAACGAGGGTAGCACAGGTTTTCTCCATGACTGTGTACTTCTGCTCACAGGGATTGAGAAGTTTGGACAAGTAATAGGTTACCCGTTCCTTGCCTTCTTCATCATCTTGTGCGAGGACAGCTCCCACGGAGTCGTCCAAGATTGAGATGTAGAGGATCATAGGTTTTTCTGGTTTGGGTGGAATGAGAACGGGTGGACTAGCCAGATATTCCTTTAACCCTTCAAAAGCTTTTTGGCATTTAGAATCCCAGTGGAATTCTACTTCTGGCTTGGTCAACTCATAGAAAGGTCTACACCTTTGTGAGTGCTGAGACACAAACTGACGAATAAACTGCAACCTCCCGATTAAACCTCAGACTTCCCTCAAGTTCTTGGGAGGCGGCATATCTCTGATGGCCTTAGCTTTATCGGGATCTATCTCGATCCCTCTTTTACTTACAATAAAGCCCAGTAATTTTCCCGATGATACACCAAACACACACTTCTTCGGGTTCATTTTCAATTGGAACTCCCTTGATCTCTGTAAGACCTTAGCCAAAACTTCTGGATGTTCTATCGTGGTCCTTGATTTCACTAATAAATCATCCACATACACCTCCAGATATATGTGCATCATGTCGTGAAATATGGCCATCATAGCTCTTTGGTAAGTAGCTCCAGTATTCTTTAACCCAAATGGCATGACCACGTAACAATATGTTCCCCAAGGGGTAGTGAATGACGTCTTCTCTTGATCCTCTTCTGCCAAACGAATTTAATTATATCCCGAAAATCCATCCATGAATGAGAGGGTCTCATAGCCTACCGTGTTATTGATTAACACATCAATGTGAGGCAAGGGAAAATCATCCTTTGGACACGCACGGTTAAGGTCCCGGAAGTCGATACAAATCCTGACTTTCCCGTCCTTCTTTATAACCGAGACAATGTTCGCCACCCATTGAGGATAAAGAACGACTCTAATGAATCTGGCTTTATGGAGCTTATCGACCTCTTCTTTCATTTTCAAAGCCATCTGAGGGTGGAAACGCCTTAACCTTTGTTTTACCGAGATGGACCCTATTTTAGGGTTAAACGGTGTTCGACCAAGGTTGAATCCAGACCCGGCATATCCTCGTAGCTCCATGCAAACGTGTCCTTATATTCCTTGAGAACCTCAATTAATGCCTCTTCTTCAGAGGGTGGTAGGTTATCACTTATGAGGATGATCCTATGGTCTTCCTCAGTTCCCAAGTTGACTTCTTTGGTGGACTCCTCTACGGCAGTTGACGGCTCGTCGAATCTCCTCATTCCACTAGCATATGCGTCAGCCGCATCCTTATATTCTTCACCCTCATCTTCCGTAGGGTATCCTTCATCCGTGATCTCGTAGACTCCATACCCCTCATCAATTGCACAGTTGCCCTCACATTCTATTTTCGGTAGCTGGGTGGGATTTTCTAGCAACTGAGGGATGGCAAGAAGGGCTTGACACCTGGCGGCTAAATCCAGAAGGAACCGACGAGGATCTGCCTACCCTTGGATTTCTTCCTATGTACTACCTTTGACCTATTATTCCTTGATTGACTGACATTATTCGTAGAAGAAGAGAAAGATGAAGAGGACGATGAAGAATGTACAGGGGAAGACCCCTCAGAGGAGGGGTAGAAAAGGTCACTCATCGGACCTTGGACGGGTGGTCCGCAGGGCGGGACGCACCCGTGGGAGATGTAGGAGGTTTCCTCAATGAAGATGTGTTGTTGAGGAGTTTGAAAATTGACATTTTTTTTTGTTTTCATTTTTGATGACAAAACAGTGAAAAGAGATCGGAGGAGAGAGAAAAGTGGTTATGGCTAGGGGATTGGGAGGCTCGTAGAGCAGATCATGATTGAAGACCTGGCGTGGGTTGAGAAACCCGCGCAGGTATGTAAGCAAAGAAGGGGACCTGGGAAGATCATCAGACAACCGTCTGGCCCAAGAGGAAGATATCAGCAAAGGCTGAGATGAGTGAATGTAGAAAATGGCGGCTAATGAGCCATCGACGGCGATGTTGATGACGAATAAAGATCCGTCGGTGACAGAGTCCTTCTGGCGAGGACGAGGATAGTTTGGAATCTTGGCAATAATGGTGATATTCTCTAGCATTCCGAAGATCAATGGCGGTCCTTCAAGCTGGGGAGACAAGAACATCCTTTCCAGTGCAACGAAAATGTCCCGTATGTCAAACCATTTGTCCCACTCACATTCCGGATCTTTGATCTTGCCTCTTTTGGTGACCCCCGGATATTTTTCAGCCGAATATACAGCATGTGATCCCCCATATGCTTCTCGCGAGTAATCTCCCATCTGAACAACGGGTCCTTTGTTGAAGTGGTTTGATAGGGTCCATGTTAGGGGCTTCCAATCCTCCTTGAATGGTCCTTTGAAGCCTAGGCCAAACCTGCGGTTCGGCCGAATCTTCTTTGATGGTTTCAGCCTACCTTGTCGCTGTGCGCCCAGACCTTTGCCCGGTTGATAGCCGATGTTCCTCATAATCTCCCAACCTTTTGAGTGAAAAGGGAGATATGGAGTGGTTGCCTTGACCGGCTTCTTTTGTGCTAGCGGAATGTGAGATGGATCACGCACGTCCAGCAGTGACAATATGGGCCGATGAGACGGCCAAATAGAGGGCAGAGAGGTGTTGATAGCATCCATCGTGTGAAGGACAGGTGTGCTGACCACTTTAATAATTCTTCCATTGTAAGGAAACTTCAGGCACTGATGGTTGGTGTAAGGCACAGCATCCATGGCTTCAATATAGGGGCGACCCAGTATGGCCTTGAATGTGGGGTCCATGTCGAGGACATCGAATTCCGTGGGGACTGACATAGGGCCTAGCTCTGCCCTCAGAATAATCATCCCTTGCGGTGGCCTTTTGCTATTGTCATAAGCCGTGACTGTGATCGAGGAAGGTCTTATTTGTTCCTCGTCGACCCCACACAACTGAAGGGTGTCCATGGAAATAACATTTATGGACGCACCCGTGTCTACAAGGCACGGGTTTATAGATACCCCATTAATTTTTATTGAAACACATAATGCATATTTCCGAGCTTCCTTGGGAGCGAGCTCGTAGTTGTGGAACATGATGGCCGGTTGCGTGTCCGTTGGGGTCAGGACGGTAGAAATCTTTTCTACAGGGAGGTCCTCATTCACCATGACCTTTTGAAGATACTCCATTAAGGCTGCCTGATGGGATGTGGATCTCTGAAGTAGCTCCAGGATGGAGATCCGAGCAGGCATCTTGTCCAAGTGTTTCAACAGATCATACTGTGTTCCAGGGATAGATCTTTCCGGTTGTTCTCCATCGTCCCTCTCTGGCTGAGACTGCTCGGGATTCGGACTGTTCTGTGGGAAAATCCTATGGAAAATCCTTCCACTCCGGAGCACCATTACCTGCGGCTTTTGTACCTCTATAGGGGTAGCAGTGGGTTTTAACAGAGGTTTGAGGGGTAGTGGTGGAGGAATGGTTGGTGAAGCTGGAGTGATGATGGGAGCAGGGATTCTGATGAGGGGTTTGTTAGGTTGAGGCATGGTGGAGGTAGAGGGGATATCGCACGAGTTATGAAGGATAAGGGGTCTGGAAGGTGGAGGTGGAGGCAAAGTGGAAGTGTGTAGGGTTTGAAGCGGGTAATGGTTTTGAGATGGATGGTGGGTGATGAGTGGTTTTGAAGGCATTGGCGGTGGTATGGTGGAGACAGGCGGGGTTACGTACGGTGGACGGATGATAAGGGGCTTAGAAGGCCTAGGGGCAAATGCGGAAGAGGTGGATGGTAAAGCAAGGGTGTGAGAGAAGATGAGAGGGTGTGAGGGCGTAATGGAGGGTGTTGGCTGATAGGTCATTGGGGTGCGAATGAGAGGGCGTGATGGCGGTGGAAATGGTGAAGGCGGTACTAACGCGGGTTAATGAGAGAGAGGTGCTACCCGGGCAAGGCGACGGGGTTGCATGACGATAGGGTTGGCGGTAGACAGAATAGAGGTACTTTCTGGGTGCCACACCTGCTCTCTCCCGAATTCCGGGAAGGAGGAGATGGGGTTGACCTGGTGATTGGGCTGTTGGTGCTCTGGTAATGGATTCTGGATTATGCCCATGTTGGGCTGTTGTGGTTGGGCCTGCTGAGGCTGCTG
This sequence comes from Amorphophallus konjac, assembly GCA_022559845.1. NCBI lineage: Eukaryota > Viridiplantae > Streptophyta > Magnoliopsida > Alismatales > Araceae > Amorphophallus > Amorphophallus konjac. The sequence goes on from CM040118.1 coordinate 218,437,553, forward strand.
TTGTTGTTGTGGTTGTTGCTGTGGCTGCTGTTGTAACTGCTGTTTTTGTTGCTGGAACTGTGGCCTAGGAGGAGTTCTCCTAGCCTTGAGAGTGGCGACGTATCGCCTCATTTCATCCCAGTCAATTCCGCCTTCATCATTCGTGTCGTGGATGTAATCTTTGAACTGGAAGCAGTTGTCCACTGTGTGTCCTGGCTGCCTGTGATAGACACAGTATCTGGAGGTATCAACATTCGGGGGCCATACGGGCCTTTCCCTGGGTAGGATGAGTGTGTTTGAGGCCATGAGGACGTTGAAAATATCCGCCAGAGTTTCTGGCAATTGTGGGTAATAGGCCCTCTTGGGACCAATCGGACTCCTTTGTTGCTGTGGGGGACCGTAATTTCCTGGGGGTGGAACTTGGTTGTACTGAAGTGGTGGTTGTTGTTGCTGGGGTCGAGGTTGTTGCTGGGTTTAAAGTAGTTGAGTCATGTTGTTCTGAGGTGGATCGTTTTGGGGTGGAGGACGAGAGGGGAAAGGACCTGGTTGGAGGGGAAGTTGAGGCATTTGTGGGAACCTTGGGTTGGCTGCATAGTTGGCGTTGTTGACCGCACTCACTTGCTCATTTGTTACGACCCCTTCTGTTACTCCGCCTTGGACACCAGTGCATGTCTTTCTGACCACCTTGGGCTTCGGCGGCTCAAACATGTTCATAATGGGGGAGTCTTTTAACTAGGTCTGGATGTACCGGGCTCTTTCATAGAGCTCTTCCATGGTGGTGAGCTTGTTCATGGCCAGGACATGTCTGAACTGTGGGGTGACATTGGATACAATCATCTTTACTTTTTTAGGCTCTGAGAGGGTATCTCTTATTCTTTCTGCCAGAGACCTCCATCTATCAGCATAGCGGACAAAATCCTCGTCGGACTTCATCTATTCGGCCACTAGGTCGGTAATGGAGAGAGAGGGACCGACCCTATCCCGATACTTTTGTAAGAACCTTCTCTGGACTATTTCAAAATTCTTGGCCCCGCGGGGCTCCAAAGAATAGAACCACTCTAGCGCATGATCGTCCAATGATCTCCGAAAGAGGTATGCCAAGGATCTCTGGTCATTTTGCCAATAGGAGGACTCATACATGAAATCCTTGAGGTGAATGAAGGGGTTACCAGTGCCATTGTACCTGCGGTACGTGGGCATTTCGGAGGGAGGAAGATGGATGACCGGAAGGATTGGCAAAGCAACCTCCGGGGTGGATTTCACGTCCACTATTTTCTTCAAATTCTGAAACTGTTCGTCCATTCTATTGAACCGATTGAGGAGCGATTGGGCGAGCTCCTCGGGAGGTGAAGGTGGCACTTGCCACTGGGGAGGAAAATGTCTCCCAGAGACTTGAGGGGGAAACCCCGAATGAGAGGGAGCTGCCGGGCCACCGACAGTTGGCCCCGGCTGAAGTGGTATGTGGGGAACAACAGGAGTTTGAGATTGTGAAGGGAACTGGAATGAGGGTGGTTGTTGGTCCGCTTGCCCTTGAAGTGAGGGAGATTGGATGGCTTGCGCCAGTGAAGGAGATGGAATGACCTGCATCGATTCTTGGAGAGGTGCGATGGCCGGAGTTGATTCCTGGGGGGTGGGGGAAATAGATTTCCCCTTCAGAATGGCCTGCAGGGCCCGGAGCTGTTCAGAGGTAAGCTCCGTGTTGGCGAGGACGCCCAGTAAAGAGGAGATGTCCTGTGGTGGGGACGTGTCCCCTGCAATAACTTGCACCTCATGCGAGAGCTCATAAGAAGGACCCGCGTCCATAGCATGGACTTGCGGCTCGACTGACTCACCACGACTAGGGTGGTTTTCCTCAAAAGACTCGTGAGCCATGCTCACAGTTTTCCCGGAACGCAAAAACATACACTAGCAAGCAAATAGCAGAGATTATCAAACAAGTGGATGCCTTTATGCCTTTTTTGTGTTTTTATTTTGATGATTTTTTTTTGTGTTTTTAACCAGATCCGAAGTTCACACAAAATGGGGACCCTAGTTCGTTTTTATTTCACCACCGTGTCAGCTAGGGGCTCTCATCTCACCACGAATGGGTCGACTAACTCCGGGGAACTTCAATGGTACAACCAGCCCAGTGAACGAAGAGGAGATTCTTCTATGTCGGGAACTTACGGAGGTCCCAGTGGAGGAGATTCTAATCCATCGAGAGGAATTCCCGAACGGAGAGTCCTTCCTTCACCGAGAGAGGGTGATCCTTAGAAAAAATGAAAAAGAATAAAAAAGAGGGATGGATGTATGCAATGAAATGCTGATAGATATATGGAGCACAACAGAATAATGAAACATATCAAGATATAACAACACACAAGAGATAGTAAAGCAAATCACAAGAAATTGCAAGGGTAACTGAAAGAAAGCAACAGAAGTCCCACCGTGATCGCCAATATGTGAGCGACGTCACGCGGTTTGAGAAACGAAAAATACAGAGCGCGTGGGCTCGTTTTGTTTGCTGCAACACAGAAATAAGAGAAAAGAGAAGGGGCCACCACGTGAGATTGCTCCGGCGGGGCGAGCGGGACAAATGCAATATAGCAAGATATGGGGGTTAAACGGCCATAGTGGGAAGTGACTCGCCGCGGCCTCGGGGGGACGGGAATGGTGCAGAAATCAAATAGTAAGAATTGAAACGGCCATTACGGGAAGTGACTCGCCGCTGCCTCGAGAGTATAGCAGATATAGCAGCAATTCAAGATATATAAGACAAAGAACAGAATTCAAACGGCCATTGAGGGAAGCGACTCTCCGCGGCCTCGAGGATATGAGCAGATAAGAATATAACAAAATATAAAGAGAATATAAGAACGGGAATTTAAACGGCCATTGGGGAAGTGACTCGCCGCGGCCTCGAGAATATGAGCATATAAGAATATAATAGAATATAAAGAGAATATAAGAACGGGAATTTAAATGGCCATTGGGGAAGTGACTCGCCGCGGCCTCGAGAATATGAGCATATAAGAATATAACAGAATAAAAAGAGAATATAAGAACGAGAATTTAAACGGCCATTGGGGAAGTGACTCGCCGCAGCCTCGAGAATATGATGTGATCGCCAGGGGTCAGAGACCCCAAAATAAGGAAATGATCACGCCTACCTCACTAGCAGGAAGTGGTGGGTTGCTTCTTCCTCCCCCTTCGGCCGGCCGACGGAGAGGGACTTTTTTAGTTACCCTTGCAAAATAACAGACAGTAGGTAAACAGGATTAGAAAATGGCAGTGTAATATCAATCCCTTGCGAAGGAACACACACCTGGTTGGTGTGGTTTTAAACCCCTCTCGGACTCGAGTAGGAGGAAAGTGCGATGATGAATGTAAGAAGTATATAAGAGAAGGTGCCCTTATGAAGGGAGATAGAGGATGCGAAATGATAAATGCAAAGAAGTACGGAGAAGAAGGGGGAGAGAATTGGCTTATTGGATGTGCCGATGGCGAGATCCGGCGGAGCTTCGGCAGCGTAGGGACGATGTGGAAGCGCGGTGGACGAAGACGACCTTCCTCTCGCGAGCGCGGGCACCCGAGAAGCCGGCAGAACCTCCCCCTACAAAAGACCCCACGGATTAGAAATGAGTCCGGCAGTCTTTGGGCTCCGGCAGCCTATCGGACCTCTTAGAAGCTCTTCTCGGACTGAAGGGGGGGGTCTCTATTTATAGGGCTCCGGAGTATGGAGGCGTCCAGGACCCTGGACGCCTTCAACAGGGCAAAAATAATATTTTATGTTATTTTTATTTTTTTATTTTGAATATTTTCATGGAGGCGTCCAGGCAGGTGGACGCCTCCATAACAGCCCACCGAACCCCCGCCGAAAGCCGCACGTGGTTTGGCACAACGCGTGATTTTGAGTGGCGCCTGTGATTCACGAATGGGCGCGTCTAGGTGGCAAGACGTCTTCACATTTTGGATTTTTTCTTAAACGACAAACCGACCGACAGACGGTGGGCGCTTGTGGGCAAGATGATGGAGGCGTCCAGGGGCCTGGACGCCTCCATGAAATTATTATTTTTTATTTTATTTTGTTATCATTATTAATATTATTATTTTTTATTACTTTGCATTGATGGAGGTGTCCAGTCAATTGGACGCTTCCATGATTTTTGAATTTTTTATTTTTTTGTCATTGATGGAGGCGTCCAGGAAACTGGACGCTTCCATGATTTTTGATTTTTTTATTTTTTTGTCATTGATGGAGGCGTCCAGGCGCCTGGACGCTTCCATGATTTTTCACGAAAAAATTCAAAAAATGTAAAAAAATTCATAAAAATAGGATATCACCAGAGTAATTAAAAATGTGAAGGCCGCCTTGGGGTATCATAGTGTAATATGAGATTTACTTATGGTAATGTCAAGAAGAGCGTGTCTACAATACCCTCTCAGAGCCTGAACAAGTAAAGATGATTGTGTCCAATGTAACCCCACAATTCAGGCACGTCCTGGCCATGAACAAGCTTACCACAATGGAGGAACTCTATGAAGGGGCCCGGTATGTCCAGACCTAGTTAAAAGACTCCCCCATTATGCACATGTTTGAGCCACCGAAGCCCAAGGTGGTCAGAAAGACAGGCACTGGTGGAGCGACATAAGGGGTTGTAACAAATGAGCAAGTGAGTGCAGTCAACAACGCCAACTATGCACTCAACCGAAGGCCTCCACAAATGCCACGACTTCCCCTCCAACAAGGTCATTTCCCCTCTCGTCCTCCACCCCAAAACAATCCACCCCAGAACAATATGCCTCAACCACTTCAACCTCAGCAACAACCCCGACCCCAGCAACAACAACCGCCACTTCAGTACCACCAAGTTCCACCCCGAGGGAATTATGGCACCCCACAGCAACAAAGAAGGCCGATTGGTCCCAAGAGAGCCTATTACCCACCATTGCCAGAAACTTTGGTAGATATTTTCAGCACCCTCATGGCCTAAAACACACTCGTCCTACTCAGGGAAAGGCCCGCGTGGCCCCCGAATGTTGATACCTCCAGATACTGAGTCTATAACAGGAAGCCATGACACACAGTAGACAACTGCTTTCAGTTTAAAGATTACATCTACGATACGAATGATGAAGGCGGAATTGACTGGGATGAAATGAGACGATACGTCGCCACTCTCAAAGTCAAGAGACCTCCTCCTAGGCCACAGTTCCAGCAACAACAGCAACTTCAACAGCAGCCACAACAACAACCATAACAATAACAACAGCCTCAGCAGGCACAACAACAACAGCCCAACAAGGGCATAATCCAGAATCCATTGCCGGAGCACCAACAGCCCAATCACCAGGTCAACCCTGTCACGCCCCGATGCGGAATCTCGGGACGTACGGTTAGAGGCAAGCGAGCAATATATAATTCCGAACCATTGCAATCCATTGCACTAAAGGTTGGAAAAGTAATAATCAGAGTTTTATTGAAATAAGGTTGAGTACACTGGGTAGAACGACTACAACCAAATAATAAGTAAAATGCTAGAACAATCTCTCACTAATGCTAAGGGTACAAACTGACTCAATAAACTAAAACTATCTCTCGATATCACTCCAGTCCATCCCCGACAAGTTCGTCACCTGGAAAGAGGGGAAACAGTAGGAGTGAGCTAAACACGCTCAGTAGATAACCACAAACAGGTTTAAGTAATTAACTATTGATTTCCAATTTATATGAAATGCAGTAAATAAAGAATGACGATAGAATATCTTGCAAGGTCAATAAATATAGCAATTTATCAAGTAGTGAACAAGTAAAGTACAATAGAGAATTTGGCCAGCAATATGTTACACATGTAACCAAGTAAATACACACGAGTCGAGTATCAAGAGTTTGTCATAGACGTAACAAGTCAAGTCAAGTATTCGGGTGCAATGCCTCACCCTTGTCATAAACATCCCAATGGGCTCAATATCTTTTCGGGCGCTCTCCCCAGGACCAGACTGGGCCCTTATGATGCGTCGGCATTTCATTTCAATTGGATCACCGATCCCCCGTCTAGACATAGTCAATTATGGCCAATATAATCAGATGAATTTCTGTCGGGTATAAGATGTAAAGGACGACACTTGTCTCCTCTGATTCAAGAGTATAAACACGACGAAAACCCAAAACAAGGTAGTCGTACGGCGAACACCGGGCCGTACTCTCATGAGTAACGAGTCACGGGGTCAAGAATGAACGGTTGACAGTAAGCCGTTCGAGAGAGAGAAGTAAGTTCTGAAGAACGAATATACGAACCACTCGGGTCGTATTTTTAAGAAATACGGTTCAAGAGAATCCGTATTAAGTATAACGATAATATCTAATTATAAGATAATTTATGCAAAGTAGTTACCGGGTTGCCAATAACAATTAAACCAACTAATTTCAGTTTAATGTCCATTGGTCAATTCCGGGCTCAAATATGACCGAAGGTTATCCAAGGGTAATCGGTCAATTTATCAAGTTAAAACGATAGTTATGATGTAACCGTAATTTACCACGGTAAAAATGTCTCACGGTAAAAAAATGTGAAGTTTACCGGATAGAGTGTCTGGTTAATTGGCCAAAGACTTGCCATAAGTCGGCCAGTAATATTTTGATTTACAGTAATTTATAGAAATTACCTATGGTAATTAACCAATTTATCCAAAGTTACAAGTGAATTACAATAGTTTCCACTTTAAACAATTTATCAAAATAGATATTGCAAATAACAGAAATTTACTCATGTCATTATCTGTTATTTATATGGATTGTCAAATTTTACTAATTAACATTTTTAATAGGTCAAAATAGTAAAAATCAGGTTTTCTGGAAGTTAAACGGATGACAGTGGGCCGTTAAACCTACTGGCTGTAAAACGGTTATCTATGGGCCGTTTTAAGGGTAAAAGGATACTACGGTTATAGTGGGGCCGTGTATCATGTAAAGCGGTCGTTTTCTAACCGTGTATATAAAATACGATAAAATGATAATACTACTAATTTCATTCTAAAGCGGTCTCTGGTTGACCGTTATTCATGTGAAATGGTTAAAATTGGGCCGCTTAAAGCAATTAAGGCGGTCAGTTCTAAGCCGTCTAAGAGATAAGCGGTCCGGTTGGAACCGTCTTTCTTTGTAACACGAGAACAGCGAAAACAGAAGTATAATCCGGCAATGAGGGCTTCAATTCATGGGTTTAAGCATGGAAAATCATGAAATATACAAGCTAACATGATGCCCTATCATTCCTTTTATTGAATTCAAGTTTGTGCCATGGTTACCTACCTTAACCGATGAAAATAAGAGAAAGCTTGGGGAAGAAAATGAATAGTGGTCTTGCAAAGCTTCACAACAGCAAGACAGCAGCAAGAAATCCTTAAGTTGCTTAAGAGGAATGCTTAGGAATACTTCCTCTATTTATAGGTTTGTAGAGAAGTGTTTAAACTTCTCACGCGGGCTGGTCAGAGCCGCAATTCCCTTGGCAGTGTTGAAGACGTGTTTATGCCAACCCAAACACGGTTTCACGTGTTCCACAAGGTAAGGTTACCCTTAATCTAAGCCTAATCCCATGGATTAAGCCATTGTTAACTAAAACCTTCATTTAATGTCACTAAACGATTTTTAATGAAATTGACCCAGAAGACAAAATTGCTAATCAAGACGTGATCTTTCAGATTATGATTTTTATGGAATTTTATCACGAGGTTTAATGTTAATCTCCCAATATTAAGATTAAAATAATAATTTAACCCAATGTTCAACGGTTTAGTCGATAGAGAGAGTTTTTGATTTTTACCGATGAAACTCCAGAAGACAAAGTTGCTAAGAAAAATACTCTCTATCAGATGTGATTTTTGCATATTTTTCCAAGGTAGTTATATTTTCAGGTGAATAGTATTTTCCGCGTTTTTAAGTCAGGCTTAAATCACTGATTAAGCCATGTAAATGATTTTATTAGGGTCAGGTACAGGAGACCAAAGTGTTTATCATGGTGTTTACTAATTAACTATCATTTTTCAGAATATTTACACGATAGTCAAAAACATTTACTATTTACTATTTACCTCAGTCACTATTCAACATTTACTATTTACGAAATTTAATATTTGTACAGAAACTCGGGGTCTTACACCTTCCCCCACTTAAAGAATTTGGTCCTCCAAATTCACTGGACCAAAATACAGTAAAGGAAAGATAGCTCACCTAGAATAGGTCGGGATAACGCTTCCGTATAGCGTCCTCGGATTCCCATGTAGCTTCTTCTATTCCACGCCGACTCCATTGGATTTTGACCATCGGTATGGAACGATTTCGAAGTTGTTGCTCCTTTCGATCCAGAATTTTCACTGGTCTTTCTTCATAGGATAGATCCTTTTTAAATTCAAAGTCCACATGTTGAATGATGTGACTAGGGTCGTACACGTATTTCCGAAGCATAGATACATGGAATACGTTATGTACACCAGATAATTGAGGAGGTAAGGCCAATCTATAAGCGACTTCACCCACTCGATCAAGGATCTCAAATGGACCAATATACCTTGGGCTTAACTTGCCATAAATACCAAATCGACGAATACCTCTTGAAGGAGATACTTTTAAGAACACATGCTCGCCAATTTGAAATTCCAAATCTCTTCTCCTATTATCAGCATAACTCTTTTGCCTTGATTGAGCCACAAGTAACCGGTCTCGGATAATACGAATATTTTGTGATGACTCCGAGATAAGATCCGGTCCAAGCCATTGCTTCTCGCCAACCTCATCCCAACATAATGGAGAACGACAGCTCCTTCCATACAAAGCCTCGAAAGGTGTCATCTGTATGCTGGCTTCATAACTATTGTTGTAGGCGAATTCTATTAATGCTAAATGATCGCTCCAACTTCCACCGAAGTCGATCATACAAGCTCTCAACATATCTTCCACTATTTGATTGGTTCTCTCGGTCTGTCCATCTGTTTGCGGATGAAATGCAGTGCTAAAATTCAGACGGGTACCAAGAGATTCTTGCAATCCCTTCCAGAAATGAGATGTAAATCTCGGGTCTCGGTCAGACACAATGCTGACTGGAATACCATGAAGTCTAACCACTTCTTTCAGATATAATGCTGCTAGCACATCAACTGTCCACTTGGACTTAATGGATAGGAAATGGGCTGACTTAGTCAGTCGATCCACGATTACCCATATTGCATCATGACCACTTCGAGTCTTAGGAAGACTCATAATAAAATCCATGCCAATACTCTCCCACTTCCATTGGGGAATGTCAAGTGGTTTCAATTTACCTTCCGGTCTGAAATGCTCGGCCTTTACTTGTTGACAAACCAGACATCTACTCACAAAATCTGTAATTTCCCTTTTCATGTTCGGCCACCAAAATGTCCTTTTCAAATCTTTGAACATCTTAGTGCCTCCCGGATGGATAGTATATCGAGATCTATGTGCTTCTTCAAGAATCCGATTCTTTATATTACCCTCATCCGGTACACAAGTTCGACCTTGAAATACTAATCTTCCATCATCGGCTATCGAGAATTCAGGTCTGCTACTCAGGCTTTCCTTAATCTCGACTAGCTCGGGATCAATATCTTGCAATAACTTGATTTTTACCAATAATTCGGACTTAAGTTGCAACTGGGAAATCAATATCCGATCATTATCAATATTGATATCCAGACTAGCCATTTGCTCCAGTAATTTCCATTCTTGTAACATAAGACTAGATATCTTAGCCACAGGTTTCCGACTTAAAGCGTCAGCAACCACATTGCCTTTGCCCGGGTGATACTTAATAGAAAAGTCGAAATCCTTTATATACTCCAACCATCTCCTTTGTCTCATGTTCAATTCCTTTTGAGAAAATAAGTATTTCAGACTTTTGTGATCCGAAAATACAGTGAATGTTTCACCATATAAGTAGTGCCTCCAAATCTTCAAAGCAAATACCACGGCTGCCAATTCCAAATCATGAACTGGATAATTAACTTCATGCTTTCTTAGCTGCCTAGAAGAATAGGCAATCACCTTGCCGTGCTGCATAAGCACACAGCCTAAGCCAATACCAGAAGCATCAGTGTAAACCACAAAACCGCCCTCACCAGAAGGTAAGGTCAAAATAGGAGCAGTAGTCAAACAATCCTTCAGAGTTTGGAAACTCCGTTGGCATTCAGTTGACCACTCAAACTTGATCTCCTTGCGGGTTAATTTTGTCAGAGGTACCGCAATCTTAGAGAAATCTTGAATGAACCTTCGATAATAACCAGCCAGGCCAAGAAAACTCCTTACTTCAGTAACATTAGTAGGCTGTTCCCAATTCTTTACCGCTTCCACTTTAGATGGATCCACAGAAATTCCATCCTTAGTAATAATATGTCCTAGAAAGGACACCTCACTTAGCCAAAATTCACACTTGCTGAACTTGGCATATAATTGGTGATCTCTCAATAATTGCAAAGCCATCCTCAGATGCTCGGCATGTTCTTTTTCACTCTTGGAATATATCAAAATATCATCTATGAATACCACAACCCATTGATCAAGGTAGGGTCGGAACACACTGTTCATTAACTGCATGAAAGCTGTCGGTGCATTCGTTAACCCAAAAGGCATAACGACAAACTCATAATGACCATACCGGCTACGGAAAGCTGATTTATAAATATCCTCTTCTTTAATCCGTAACTGGTGATATCTAGATCGAAGATCGATCTTAGAAAAATAAGAAGCTCCAGTAATCTGGTCAAATAACTCATCAATCCTTGGCAAAGGATACTTGTTCTTGACAGTCAACTGGTTGAGTTGCCGATAATCGATGCATAATCTCATCGAACCATCTTTCTTCCGAACAAACAATACAGGAGCTCCCCAAGGGGAAACACTCGGGCGAATAAAACCCTTCTCGAGTAATTCCAACAATTGCTGCTTCAATTCCCGCAATTCCGCATGAGACATTCGATAAGGGGCTCTAGAAATAGGAGACGATCCAGGAATAAGATCAATAGAAAATGTAACTTCACGCTGAGGCGGAAGTCCTGGTAACTCCTCTGGAAATACGTCCGGAAATTCTCGGACAATAGCAATATCCTTAATCTCGATCTGCTGTTCAGGGGACGCATGAACAAAAGCCAGAAAAGCTTCGCATCCACGCTTCAGTAACTTATCAGCACGAAGAGTCGAGATAAGAGAGATAGAACTAGGATGTTTCACTCCCTTGAAGGATAATCCGGGGTGTCTAGAAAAAGACACGGAACAAGAACTACAATGGACATTGGCCTCATATCGAGCCAACCAATCGGCTCCTAGGATTACATCGTAATCCTTCATGTCCATACAAATCAAATCAGCTGGAAAATTCTGATCATTCACCATAACCTTACTAGAAGGATAGTAATGCTGAATTGCTGATTTAGAACTAATAGGGGTTGATATTTCTAACGGAGAACTCAATAAAACAGGTTCCATAGCTAAAGATTTAGCAAATCTCTGTGAAAGAAAAGAATGTGTTGCACCAGTATCAAATAGAACAAAAGCTGGCAAGTCGAATATAGCAAGAGTACCTTCGACGAGTCCACCATCCTCGGCGATATCTTTTTCCTTCGCATGAAGAGCCTGGATCCTGCCTTGAGGCTTCTTGAAATTCAGGGGTTTTGTCGGGATAGCTTGTTCCGATAATAAAGGGCAGTTGGGTATACGGTGCTCTTTGCTTCCACACCGCAGACATGCACCTAGCTTGCGCCAACAATCTTCCATCTTGTGACCAGGACGATCACAATATCGGCATACGCCCTTGAATGGAATCATAGAATCAGGTTTCTTGTCTTCTTGTCGCGGCATTTTGCCTCTCCACGAACCAGAACCAGAACTTAAACCAGAACTAATAAATGGTCTTTTCTTGCTCGGGTCAGTGACAAATCCAGGTTTAACATTCTTGAGTGCCTTCGGTTGCTCTTTCTTGTTACCTTGACCACGAATCCTTTCAGTCATTTCTAAAGTATCTTCTAATATTTGTGCCTTTCTTACCATCTCAGAATATGTAGAAATTTCCAGTGGTGCAAGTTGATTGATATAATGAAGTCGAAGGCCATTGAGGAAACGCTTCGCCTTCATTCTCTCAGTCGAAATAAGATGTCTTGCATAACGAGAGAGTCGTGAAAACTGAGCCTCATATTCTGATACCGATAAACTTCGCTGCTTCAAAGCTGCGAATTCTGCTCCCTTCTTTTCTTGCACGCGGTCAGAAAAATATTTATCATTGAAATATTCCTCGAATTCCTCCCACGAGACTTGTTGATCTCCGAGAGTCGGCTTAACAGACTCCCACCAAGCACGTGCATCCCGTTCCAGTTGGAAAACAGATAAAAGAACACGTTCTTGGTCAGTGCATTGCATGACCTCAAAAATTCTTGCCATCTCGTCGAGCCAATTCTCGGCTTCATCGGGATCAGTTGAACCAGCGAATCTAGGCGGGTTCATTCCTCGAAAATTCCGATATAAATCACCAGTGCCATGAGCTGCGCCATGAGGTGCCGCTCCAGCTCCAGCTTGAGCCAGTGCGTTCAAGGCTTGCGTAAGTCCTTGAACTGTACGATGTAAATTCCTCATCTCAGCACGATTGGCTGCCATTTCGAGTTAAGTGCCTATATAAAATAGTTACTCAGATTATTTATGAGAGAAGAACTTCTTAGATGAGAAGAGAAGAACTAGATAAGAAGATCATGATTATGGTTAAATAACTTAACCCAAATTTCTACCCAAATTCTCACAAGGTTGTTTTCTTAAGCCTATAACCAATAGACCTATAACCTTAAAGTGAAATACCTAGGACAAATTGACCTAAGCTCTGATACCAACTAAACTGTCACGCCCCGATGCGGAATCTCGGGACGTACGGTTAGAGGCAAGCGAGCAATATATAATTCCGAACTATTACAATCCATTGCATTAAAGGTTGGAAAAGTAATAATCAGAGTTTTATTGAAATAAGGTTGAGTACACTGGGTAGAACGACTACAACCAAATAATAAGTAAAATGCTAGAACAATCTCTCACTAATGCTAAGGGTACAAACTGACTCAATAAACTAAAACTATCTCTCGATATCACTCCAGTCCATCCCCGACAAGTTCGTCACCTGGAAAGAGGGGAAACAGTAGGAGTGAGCTAAACACGCTCAGTAGATAACCACAAACAGGTTTAAGTAATTAACTATTGATTTCCAATTTATATGAAATGCAGTAAATAAAGAATGACGATAGAATATCTTGCAAGGTCAAGAAATATAGCAATTTATCAAGTAGTGAACAAGTAAAGTACAATAGAGAATTTGGCCAGCAATATGTTACACATGTAACCAAGTAAATACACACGAGTCGAGTATCAAGAGTTTGTCATAGACGTAACAAGTCAAGTCAAGTATTCGGGTGCAATGCCTCACCCTTGTCATAAACATCCCAATGGGCTCAATATCTTTTCGGGCGCTCTCCCCAGGACCAGACTGGGCCCTTATGATGCATCGGCATTTCATTTCAATTGGATCACCGATCCCCCGTCTAGACATAGTCAATTATGGCCAATATAATCAGATGAATTTCTGTCGGGTATAAGATGTAAAGGACGACACTTGTCTCCTCTGATTCAAGAGTATAAACACGACGAAAACCCAAAACAAGGTAGTCGTACGGTGAACACCGGGCCGTACTCTCATGAGTAACGAGTCACGGGGTCAAGAATGAACGGTTGACAGTAAGCCGTTCGAGAGAGAGAAGTAAGTTCTGAAGAACGAATATACGAACCACTCGGGTCGTATTTTTAAGAAATACGGTTCAAGAGAATCCGTATTAAGTATAACGATAATATCTAATTATAAGATAATTTATGCAAAGTAGTTACCAGGTTGCCAATAACAATTAAACCAACTAATATCAGTTTAATGTCCATTGGTCAATTCCGGGCTCAAATATGACCGAAGGTTATCCAAGGGTAATCGGTCAATTTATCAAGTTAAAACGATAGTTATGATGTAACCGTAATTTGCCACGGTAAAAATGTCTCACGGTAAAAAAATGTGAAGTTTACCGGATAGAGTGTCCGGTTAATTGGCCAAAGACTTGCCATAAGTCGGCCAGTAATATTTTGATTTACAGTAATTTACAGAAATTACCTATGGTAATTAACCAATTTATCCAAAGTTACAAGTGAATTACAATAGTTTCCACTTTAAACAATTTATCAAAATAGATATTGCAAATAACAGAAATTTACTCATGTCATTATCTGTTATTTATATGGATTGTCAAATTTTACTAATTAACATTTTTAATAGGTCAAAATAGTAAAAATCAGGTTTTCTGGAAGTTAAACGGATGACAGTGGGCCGTTAAACCTACTGGCTGTAAAACGGTTATCTATGGGCCGTTTTAAGGGTAAAAGGATACTACGGTTATAGTGGGGCCGTGTATCATGTAAAGCGGTCGTTTTCTAACCGTGTATATAAAATACGATAAAATGATAATACTACTAATTTCATTCTAAAGCGGTCTCTGGTTGACCGTTATTCATGTGAAATGGTTAAAATTGGGCCGCTTAAAGCAATTAAGGCGGTCAGTTCTAAGCCGTCTAAGAGATAAGCGGTCCGGTTGGAACCGTCTTTCTTTGTAACACGGGAACAGCGAAAACAGAAGTATAATCCGGCAATGAGGGCTTCAATTCATGGGTTTAAGCATGGAAAATCATGAAATATACAAGCTAACATGATGCCCTATCATTCCTTTTATTGAATTCAAGTTTGTGCCATGGTTACCTACCTTAACCGATGAAAATAAGAGAAAGCTTGGGGAAGAAGATGAATAGTGGTCTTGCAAAGCTTCACAGCAGCAAGACAGCAGCAAGAAATCCTTAAGTTGCTTAAGAGGAATGCTTAGGAATGCTTCCTCTATTTATAGGTTTGTAGAGAAGTGTTTAAACTTCTCACGCGGGCTGGTCAGAGCCGCAATTCCCTTGGCAGTGTTGAAGACGTGTTTATGCCAACCCAAACACGGTTTCACGTGTTCCACAAGGTAAGGTTACCCTTAATCTAAGCCTAATCCCATAGATTAAGCCATTGTTAACTAAAACCTTCATTTAATGTCACTAAACGATTTTTAATGAAATTGACCCAGAAGACAAAATTGCTAATCAAGACGTGATCTTTCAGATTATGATTTTTATGGAATTTTATCACGAGGTTTAATGTTAATCTCCCAATATTAAGATTAAAATAATAATTTAACCCAATGTTCAACGGTTTAGTCGATAGAGAGAGTTTTTGATTTTTACCGATGAAACTCCAGAAGACAAAGTTGCTAAGAAAAATACTCTCTATCAGATGTGATTTTTGCAGATTTTTCCAAGGTAGTTATATTTTCGGGTGAATAGTGTTTTCCGCGTTTTTAAGTCAGGCTTAAATCACTGATTAAGCCATGTAAATGATTTTATTAGGGTCAGGTACAGGAGACCAAAGTGTTTATCATGGTGTTTACTAATTAACTATCATTTTTCAGAATATTTACAGGATAGTCAAAAATATTTACTATTTACTATTTACCTCAGTCACTATTCAACATTTACTATTTACGAAATTTAATATTTGTACAGAAACTCGGGGTCTTACAAACCCCATCTCCTCCTTCCCGGAAGTGGGGAGAGAGCAGGTGTGGCAGCCAAAAAGTACCACTATTCTTTCTACCACCAACCCTATCATCATGCAACCCCCTCACCTTACCCGGGTAGCACCTCTCTCTCATCAACCCACATTACAACCTATAGTACCGCCTTCACCATTCCCACCACCATCGCCCCCTCTCATTCACACCCCTCCCATTAACTCACCAATGACCTATCAGCCAACACCCTCCACTATGCCCTCACACCCTCTCATCTTCTCTCACCCCTCCATTTTGCCATCCACCTCTACTGCATCTACCCCTAAACCTTCCAAACCTCTTATCATCCGTCAACCATACATGACCCCTCCTGTCTCCACAATACCCCCACCAACGCCTTCAAAACCACTCATCACCCGTCACCCATCTCAAAACTATTACCCATCTCAAGCCTTATCCATGACCACTTTGCCTCTACCTCCACCTTCCAAACCCCTTATCCTTCATAGCCCGTGTGATATCCCCTCTACCTCCACCATGCCTCCACCGAACAAACCCCTCATCAGGATCCCTGCTCCCATTGTTACTTCGGCTTCATCAACCATTCCTCCACCACTACCCCTCAAACCTCTGTTAAAACCCGCACCGACCCCCATAGAGGTACAAAAGCCGCAGGCAATGGTGCTCCGGAGTGGAAGGATTTTCCATAGAGTTTTCCCTCAAAATAGTCAGAACCCCGAGCAGTCTCAGCCAGAAAAGGACGGAGAACAGCCAGAAAAGTCCATCCCTGGGACACAGTATGATTTGTTAAAACACCTGGATAAGACGTCCGCTTGGATCTCCTTCCTCGAGCAGCTTCAAAGGTCCACGTCCCATCAGGCGGCCTTAATGGAATATCTTCAAAAGGTCATGGTGAATGAAGACATCCCTGTAGAGAAGATTTCAGCCGTCCTAACACCAACAGACACACAACAGGCCATCATGTTCCACAACTACGAGCTCGCTCCCAAGGAAGCTCAAAAATATGCATTGTGCATTTCAATAAAAATCAATGGAGTCTCCATAAACCCGTGCCTTGTAGACACGGGTGCGTCCATAAATGTGATCTCCATGAGCACCCTTCAGTTGTGTGGGGTCGACGAAGAACAAATAAGACCTTCCTCGATCACAGTCACAGCTTATGACAATAGCAAAAGGCCGCCACAAGGGATGATTATCCTGAAGGCAGAGCTAGGCCGTGTGTCAGTCTCCACGGAATTCCATGTCTTCGACATGGACCCCACATTCAAGGCCATACTGGGTCACCCCTACATTGAAGCCATGGATGCTGTGCCTTCC
The DNA here is from genome assembly GCA_022559845.1 of Amorphophallus konjac. Lineage (NCBI taxonomy): Eukaryota > Viridiplantae > Streptophyta > Magnoliopsida > Alismatales > Araceae > Amorphophallus > Amorphophallus konjac. The sequence goes on from CM040118.1 coordinate 218,454,518, forward strand.
ACCAACCATCAGTGCTTGAAGTTTCCTTACAATGGAAGAATTATTAAAGTGGTCAGTACACTTGTCCTTCACACGGTGGATGCAATCAACACCTCTCTGCCCTCTGTTTGGCCGTCTCATCGGCCCATATTGTCGCTGCTGGATGTGTGTGATTCATCTCACATTCCGCTAGCACCAAAGAAGCCGATCAAGGCAACAACGCCTTATCTCCCTTTTCATTCCAAAGGTTGGGAGATTATGAGGAATATCGGCTATCGACAGGGCAAAGGTCTGGGCGCGCAACTACAAGGTAGGCTGAAACCACCAAAGGAGATCAGGCCGAACCGCAGGTTTGGCCTAGGCTTCAAAGGACCACTCAAGGCGCACTGGAAGCCCCTCACGTGGACCCTATCAAAGCACTTCAACAAAGGGCCCATTATTCAGATGGGGGATTACCCGCAAGAAGGACATGGGGGATCACATGCTGTGTATTTGGCTGAGAAATATCCGAGGGTCACTAAAAGAGGAAAGATCAAAGATCCAGAATGCGAATGGGACAAGTGGTTTGATATACGGGATATTTCCGTTGCACTGGAAAGGATGTTCTCGCCTCCACAGCTTGAAGGACCGCCATTGATCTCCGAAATGCCAGAGAATGTCACTACTGTTGCCAAGGTTCCAAACTATCCTCGTCCTCGCCAGAAGGACTCTGTCACCGGCGGATCTTCATCCGTCATCAACATTACCATCGACGGCTCATTAGCCGTCATTTTCTCCTTTCACTCACCTCAGCCTTCGCTGATGTCTTCCTCCTGGGCCAGACGGTTGTCTGACGATCTTCCCAGGTCCCCTTCTCTACTTGCATACCTGGGCGGGTTTCTCAACCCGCGCCAGGTTTTCAATCATGATATGCTCTACGAGCCTCCCAATCCTTTAGCCATAACCACTTTCCTCTCTCCTCTGATTTCCTTTCATTATTTTGTCATCAAGAATGAAAGCAAAAAAAAATGTCAATTTTCAAACTCTTCAACAACACATCATTGTTGAGGAAACCTTCTACATCTCCCACGAGTGCGTCCCGCCCTGCAGGCCACCCATCCAAGGTCCTATGAGCGACCTTTCTTACCTCTCCTCTGAGGGGTCTTTTCCTATACATTCTTCGGCATCTTCTTTAGCTTCTTCTTCATCCGTAGGACAACCCAATCAACTTAGGAATAATGAGTCAAGGGTAGTATCCACAAAGAAATCCAAGGGTAAGCAGATCCCTCGTCGATTCCTTCTGGATTTAGCCACCAGGTGTCAGGCCCTTCTTGACATCCCTCAATTGCTAGAAAAACCCATCCAACAACCAGAGATAGAATGTGAGGACAATTGTGTGATTGATAAAGGATATGGGGTTTATGAAATCACAGATGAAGAATACCCTATTGAAGAAGGGGATGAAGAATATGAGGATGCGGCTGGCGCATATGCTAGTGGAATAAGGAGATTCGACGAGCCGTCAGCCGCCGTAGAAGAGTCCACCAAAGAAGTCAACTTGGGAACTGAGGAAGACCCTAGGATCATCCTCATAAGTGATAATCTACCACCCTCTGAAGAAGAGGAATTGGTCGAAGTTCTTAAAGAGTATAAGGACACGTTTGCATGGAGCTATGAGGATATGCCGGGTTTGGACTCCACCTTGGTCGAACATCACTTAACTCTAAAACCAGGGTCCGTCTCGGTAAAATAAAGGTTAAGATGTTTCTACCCTCAGATGGCTTTAAAAATGAAAGAAGAGGTCGACAAGCTCCACAAAGCCAAGTTCATTAGAGTCATCCTTTATCCTCAGTGGGTGGCGAATATTGTCCCAGTCATGAAGAAGGATGGAAAAGTCAGGATTTGCATCGACTTCCGGGACCTTAACCGCGCATGTCCAAAGGATGATTTTCCCTTACCTCACATTGATGTGTTAATCGATAACATAGTAGGTTATGAGACCCTCTCATTCATGGATGGATTTTCGGGATATAATCAAATTCGTTTGGCAGAAGAGGAGAATATCCTTACCTCAGGAGAAGACGTCATTCACTACACCATGGGGAACATATTGTTACGTGGTCATGCCGTTTGGGTTAAAGAATGCTGGAGCTACTTACCAAAGAGCTATGATGGCCATATTTCATGACATGATGCATATATATCTGGAGGTGTATGTGGATGATTTATTGGTGAAATCAAGAAACAGGGTGGAACATCCGAAAGTTTTGGCTAAGGTGTTGCAAAGATCAAGGGAGTTCCAATTGAAAATGAACCCGAAGAAGTGTGTGTTTGGTGTTTCATCGGATAAATTACTGGGTTTCATTGTGAGTAAAAGGGGGATCGAGATAGACCCCAATAAAGCTAAGGCTATCAAGGACATGCCGCCTCCCAAAAATTTGAGGGAAGTTTGAAGTTTAATTGGGAGATTGCAATTCATTCGTCGGTTTGTGTCTCAGCACTCACAAAGGTGTAGACCTTTCTACGAATTGACCAAGCCAGGAGTAGAATTCCACTGGGATTCTAAATGCCAGAAAGCTTTTGAAGGGTTAAAGGAATACCTGGCTAGTCCACCCGTTCTCATTCCACCCAAACCAGAAAAATCTCTGATCCTTTACATCTCAGTCTTGGATGACTCCGTGGGAGCCATCCTCGCACAAGCCGATGAAGAAGGTAAGGAACGGGCAACCTACTACCTGTCCAAACTCCTCAACCCCTTTGAGCAGAAGTACACCGCCATGGAAAAGACCTGTGCTGCCCTCGTTTGGGTAGTACAGAAATTGAAGCATTGCTTTCTAGCTCATGAAGTCCATTTGATTGCTCGCATGAACCCTATCAAGTTCCTTCTGGAGAAATCCGTCCTTACTGATAGGCTAGCACGCTGGCAGAGTTTTCTATCTCAGTTTGACATCACCTACATTCAGCAAAAGGTGATTAAAGGCTATGCTATAGCTGAGCATCTCGCTCATCATCCCCTCCCCAAGTTCGATCCTGTCTAATCAGAGTTTATAGATGAGGAACTAATGTCCATCACCCAATCTGATGAGCCAATGTGGACATTATATTTTGATGGAGCTCTGAATTCCCAAGGGAAGGGTATTGGCATTGTCCTTCTAACGCCCGAAGACGTTACCATCCCAGAGGTATTTCACCTCGCATTTCCAGTCACCAACAACATTGCTGAGTATGAGGCTCTTCTAGCTGGTCTAGAACTGGCCCATTCCTTCTATATCACCGAATTGCGAGTCGTGGGTGATAGTCAACTTGTTCTTCGCCAGGTGCTTACTATGTATCGCACCCTTGATCCTAAAGTCAAGCCTTATCAGGAGTTAGTCTCCGCCTATGCCAAATTGTTCACAAAACTGATCTTTATCCATGTCCCTCGCGAATAGAATATTCTGGCCGATGCCCTCGCCTCCTTGGCCTCATCTTTCATATTTCCTCTTGGTGTATGGTTTGAATCCATCACCCTCTACAAGCGTCTTGTCCCTGCCGTTCAAGACCCGTACCTCCTAGGAATCAAAGAAAGAGTCTTACGGAAGGTCCAGGAGGGAGAAATTCTCGAGAAAAGGGACATCATGTTGGCAGAAGTCGAAGAAGAACTGGCTGACGAGGAGAATCCATGGTTCTATGAAATTGTCAAGTATTGTAAAGATCAGTCTTACCCTGAAGGAGCCACCACAGAAGATAAGAAATCCATAAGAAGGGTGGCCCAGAAATACACATTGGTTGGAGGTCTACTGTATAGGAGAAGCCTTACGGGTGTTCTATTAAGATGTCTTGATGATGATGAGGTCTGGAAATGTGTGGAGGAAGCACACTCAGGTGTGTGCGGTGGCCATGTAAATAGCCAAATGCTCGCTAAGAAGATCATTTGGTAAGACTTTTACTGGCCCACTATGAAAGAAGATTGTGCTGTCTATGTCCGTAGGTGTGTCAAATGTCAGCTTCACGCCGACAAAATTCATTCACCATCTTCATCACTTCATTCAATATCCTCCCCGTGGCCTTTCTCCATGTGGGCATTCGACATCATTGGTCCCCTAGGTGATCCTAACTCTCTCACCAAGCAGAAATCTTTCATCCTCACTACGACGGAGTACTTCACCAAATGGGCCGAAGCCGAAGCTTACACAGAAATCAAGGCGTCAGCAGTCTGCAAGTTCATCATGAAGAACATCCTCACCAGGTTCAGCATCCCAAGCACAATCGTCACCGACAATGGGCCACAGTTCATTTCTCAGGATCTTCAAGACCTCTGCAAAAGGTACGCAATCACATTGCATCATTCATCACTTTATTACCCATAAGGTAATGGCCAAGCAGAGGCCACCAACAAAATATTGATCAAAATCATAAAGAAAACCTGCGAGTCTAATAAGTTTTCAGACTTGCCAGAAAAGCATATCGAAGCTCTATGGGCCTATCGCACTTCAATCCGTACCCCCACTGGGCAGACTCCGTTTGCCCTTACTTATGGGATGGAAGCGGTAGTCCTGTACGAGACTCTGATCCCTTCTCTCAGGGTACAATTGGATGAGGAATTTCCCCTCGACAAACGTCGTAATTCACTCCTTGCCCAATTGGAACTCTTATACGAGAAGCGACTGGCCGCTGCCGAGCATGCACGTGTTTATCAAAATAGACTCGCCCGTTTTTACCAAAAGAAGGTCGTTGAGAGAAAATTCAAAATTGGCGAGATGGTTGTAAAAAGAATTTTTGTCAAACTTGGAGGGTCGCGTTCTAAGCTCCAACCCAATTGGGAAGGACCGTTTGTTGTTCAAGCCGTGTACCCTGGCAACGCCTACAAGCTAGTCAATGCCGAAGGGACCGAGTTATCCCACCCCTGAAACGGGCTTTATCTTAAGAAATACTACCCATAGATAGCCGTAACAACTGGCATGGTACGAGGACCAGCGAGCTGGAATTCACTCTTAGATCTTTGCAGTCTAACTCAGGTTAATCCCCGCTCACTCCCGTACCCCGCTTTTGGGATCGATTGGAACAGAACCCGAGGGGAGCCTCGAAAAAAAAAATAAAATAAAAAAAAGAAGAGAAAAAAAATAGAAAAAGGAAAAAAGAGGAAAAAGAACTGATGCCTAGTGTCCATCATGCAGTCAAGTCTTTGCATCTGTCCTTCATGTAGGTTAGGACCCATTGAGGTCGGTAGGTCTCGGGTCTTCATCTGCCAGAACCGTGGAGACTCATGTCCGGTCATGTCGGCTTACGCCCATTAAAAGAAGGCAACGCACACACGTAGCCATTTTAGCTAGAAAATTTGTAGTTTTGCTCATCATGGGGCTGTGCTCGAAGGTCTCCAAGAAAGTCGTAATCTTTGTTCTCTCCTTTCTCGACCCAATGAGATAGCCGGCGCCCTTAAAATGCTGTGCATAAGGGAACCGAAATGCAATACCCCGAAGGTGAGAGTAGGATTCATCTCCTCGAACCCGAGTCAGAGCACGAGAAGAGGGCAGTGTCCCCGCAGGCATACAAAAGGGATTCCCACATATAAAATTCTCATACCTCTCTCAAAAAAAACAAAAGAAAAAGGGGGAAGAGAAAAATCAAAGTCAAAAGCCTGGTCATGACCGTGCCTGATTTCGACAAACGAAACCCCCCAAACAAAGGAAATTCTACAAAGGGGCAACATAAGTCTGTTCGAGGATTGGTCCGAAGTCGCCCAAAGGGGAAAGGTCGAGTAAGTCCCGGTTAGCTCGTCGGGTTAACGGTTTTGCCGGTCCTCTCAGAAGGTTTACCCCACCTTACTCTTCTTTCTCCCCTCAAAGATGGAAGCTCAATGGAATGCTTGAGAGGCGCGCCCCACTAAGGCAAACGACCCCATTTTTTGCAAAACACACATATTTGTCTACTTCGAAGAGCAAAAGCCGTCACTGCGAAGGAGTCTCGATGTTTCTGGCCGGTCAAGACTTCTATCTACCACTTTGATGGCTTCTTACTTCAACCTCGGGCTTAGGTCAATGCAAGCGCGTTACGAATAGGTGCGACGGCGTTTGATTCCGGGTCAGCGTCGTGCGGTTGATCGTTAGGGTTCCAAGGTGTTCCATCATATACCATCTAGAGTTGTGAGGAAATAGACCTGGGTCGGGCAAATCCTTTACCCTGAACACTCTTTCGGTGTCTCCTTGTGGTCGGAAGCAACTGGGAGCCTAAGCATGGCATGACGGTTTTGTCATCAGGTTAAGTCTTAACCGGCAGGAATATCACTTGAGGGGTCTAGGGGCCCAAATCAACGTAGATGTGCACGCAGGATACCTGGGAGGTTAGTGAGAAAACGTGTCTTCATATAGGTCAGGTGCCATAAGGATGGTTGCCAGGCATTAGGTACAAAATGTACAAAAAAATGGTAATGTTTGTGATTAAGAGGCCCCCCGGAGGGCTCCGTAGAGTAAGTCCAAGCGGGGATTCCCTTGGAGCATGTTAACCCCGCATTACGCTACTTAAGAACGATTTCAGCACATCTGGTCCAAGAACCATGCCGATTGTAATAACAGTGCCTTTCAAAAAAAAAATTAAATAAATAAAAAAAATTGAAAAAAAACACAAAAAAAGGTTTTCAAAAAAGGCATGAACAAAAAAAATGCATCTATGTGATCTCATTTGTGTGCTACATTTTTACATTATGTTCCCATTTGTGCGCCCGTATGTTGCATTCATCATCTTTGCTCTTGCCTTAATTAATAAAGGCTTGGCCCCTTGACTCGTTATCAAGGCTAGTCTCAAAACACTCACCCACTCTTGAGCAAGGGGCCAAGTCAGAACGGAAAAACTGACTTGTTTCATTGAACAATGTGTACAGGATTGAAAAGTAGGAATGCAGGCAGAAGACATGAAACTGAACATTCCTTCCTTTGTTTCCTTCTAGGAATTGTACATTAAGTTTCATCCTCACTCTCAGTGTTACCCCTTTCCCCACTCTCCAGGCGAAGAACCCTGGAGGGTGTTGCTAAACCACGCGAGGCAGTGCCTCTGCTGCTCTGTACCCCTCTTCCCGTCTCTGCTCCCCGTCGATCGACAGGGGTAGCGAAGAAGCTACTAACACGAAAGCCACGCTCTCATGCTCTTCGGTAGCGCTCTTCACCATCTCTTAGCCATTGTTCGGCAAGACCGAGGCTGGTTCGGAATTCAAATAGTTGGTCCTCCATGGCCCTACGCTCCTCCCTCTCAGCCAATCTGTCGGCTCTCCGTCTTTCGGTGTCTCTTTCCCTTTCCGGGCGTTCTCTCTCGCGGTCCTCCCTTTCCAGCTGAAGGGTAATCCTCAGCTCCACGGCGTCCCGAGAAGAGCCATCGTCTGAATGATGTCGCAACTCTTCCTCCAGTTCCGCTATTCTGGCCTCCCCCTGCGCGGTGCGGGCAAGTGCATCTTACACCTCTTTCGTCTACCATAACCATCATCTCAGGTAGATGGAGGCACGAATAAGTGAAATTCAATGGTGAGACTCTCACCTGTGTGGAAAGCTGATGCGGGACAGGACCACGGACATGACAAGCTCGCGGTTGTCCCTTAACGAGGGAAGCGTCAGACGTGCGCGGTTGAGAAACCAGCAATGAGCTAGGGTGATCAGCTCTCTCGTGTGCCCGGATCGGGTCACGGGACGGTCTCGCACTCTCTCGCAGTAGCGGTAATGAATCGATAAAGCGAGCTTGATATCCCTACACATGCTCTCTAGCAGCGGCATAAACAAATATATATGAAGTAAGCAAAATGCCAAGTAAGGGAGCGAATGCGATACCTCCATGCACTCGGCGTGGGGAAGGCGGACCCGGCTGAAACTCGTACTCCCGGGATAAATATTACACAATGATGACAGCAATGAAATATCACCCACTCCACGAAGGGAGGTAAAGGGCTACACAACTGGGCCCGGGAGGACCGAATTCGGGTTAACGGGCGGCTTCTCGCGTTGATTCGGCAACACCCGAACTAGTGACGGTGGGGCCCACGTGCTGTTCGGAGGGGACGTGTAGGACCCAGTGGCACCACTGTGGTGGTGGATGCCTGGACGAGCGCTCCCTGGAGTGGAGGCGCGCTGGTTCGCCGGCCGGAGGCCGGGCGGCTCCGATCGGCACTGGTTGGAATAATCGGCCTCGGATCTGCAACTTCTGGTTTTCAGCGCACGTCCCGGCGAGAACGGGTACTGCGATCAACCCCGATGTCGGATAGACACGAGACTGGCGCCGTTAGAAAGCTAACTTCAAATCCTTCAATCTAGGCTTGAAGATCTGGCCTGGATCCACACGGATCTAGGCTTTAATGAATTTTCAACTTCCTATTGTACAGTAGCCAAACACTTAGATCTGCAGGGCTATTCTCTGAGAACTGCCTATGACCGATATGTGAACGTCCGAATCTGAAGTGGTGGTCTTCCTTAAAGTTGTACGAAATCAAGCTAGGAAAACGAAAAAACTAGTTTGGACAAGTTTGTATGTGGCTACGAATTGATAGGATTTTTGAACTGGAAGTGGGTCGGATCTGGAAATGGGATGAAAGCACTGTAGCTGAGATAGAAAACGAATTTTGAAAAATGGATAGATGGCGGATAAAAAATCAAGAAAAATGGTGGATGTAGGGGATGATGAAAAGAACTCACAGTAAAATGGGGAGGGTTTGTAAAAATCAAAAAGAGGGTCTGAGGTGAGAAACCCAGGGCTGCTGTCAGTGTAGACAGAGACAGGACAGATCTAGGAGAGATTGAAGACCGAAATTGCAAAAATATCAAACGAAGGATTTTTGACCTGAATGTTTTTGTGGAAGATGGGATGGAAGATAGGAACACACCATAAAAATTACAAACCATGAAGAAGCCGTGGCTGGTATCAGGAATTTTGGGAAGACACCTCTATCCAACAGGACAAAAAACCGAAGACGGATTCGCGGCAGCTCGAAGGTGGCACGAACGGCGGCGGCGGCGGCACAGATGATCACCGGAGATAGAGGGGAGGGGATAAGAGGTAGAAACCACTCTAGAATTGGAGGTTGGAGGAGATGAACACCAGGGGAGAGGGGAGGGGCTCAAGAATCACTCTTGATTTTCTAACAATTTTCTCTTCATTAATGCTAACAAATGGAAAATACAACCTTTTATATGCCATGTATCAAACCCATTCTACACCCTTGGATCTAGGGATGAGGATTGGATGGCTGGGATTAAGTGTGATTAACACACCAAAAATAATAAAATAATAGGGGAGAGGGGCGCCCCCTTGACCAAGGTTAATGGGGTTGGAAAATTAGGTGGCCTACCTTGGACAAATTGAACCACTTGTCTCCCATGTGGTCAATTGGCATTCCAACCTTCTAGATGGCCACCTAGGATGGTTGACCAGCCCCACATGGTCTAGGTGGACCAATGAGAAAGGGGTGAGGGCCCCCTAGCTGGACCTACTACACAATTGCATAAAAACCCACACAATCCATGGGAATGACTCATTGGCTTATAAAGCCTTACATTTGCATACATACTTTCCCAAGGATATAAACACAAACTAAAAGGACATAAATGCAAAAGAAAAAGTACATGCTCGGTGTCGATTCCCATCAAATCTCCCCGGGTGGGAGGAACTCGACCCCGTCGAGTAGGGGTAGGGATGCTCGAGTATTCCGGTGGATCCATCACCGTGCCAAGTAACGCGGGTACGCTCCACTCCAAGTGATCGTCACCTACTCATTCCATATATACTCGATATGTGCAAACTGCTATGGACTAGAGGTGGACACTCCGGGTGGGGCACTCTCAAAAGGGAAGGGAGCAGGCTCGATGACTCACTAGGAATCACCGCTGAGTCCCTATAGGTGACTGATCCGGGTATAGATGGGGAACCGATCCCATACTCATCGAATGAGTCCACTCGCCTCTTACGCATAAGAGAACGACAACGAGCTTGCACAAGACACATGCAGACTCACCAAACACTAACACACATATGCAAACAACACAAATAAGAAACGGACTCATGCATGACTCTAGACAAAACTAGTGTTAGTCAGACCCGTACATGGATGACGGGGGACCAGGACACCCGAATGTGTGCCATGCATGCATTTGACGTAACCGAAGGTTGACGTCATGGAGAACTCCAAGACACCCGACGATGCACCAATCATGGATATTGGGCTTGGATGTAGGAAGTCCGGGAGGTGCGGGTGGTTTAGATGGATTGGGGAAACCAAAGTTTTCATTGCCCCCAAATGAAGGTTCGGACCTATGGCTATGTGGAGTTTGCTTGGCCCGAGTAAAAAAGGTGGGATAGTGAACTCCGCGGAAGAAGGGTAGTGAGTATGAAAACTCGGGAGGTTCACTAGTGAAGGGGTCAAAAGGGTCGAAGAAGGTGTGACCCCATGAAGTGGGTTCCAACATGTCATGGTCCCAAGTTTGGAATTCATAATCACCGCCATACATTATGATCAGTGGGACGACGGACATGTGTAGAAAATAGGATTCTTCCCTTGGGCAAAAAGGAACGAAGTCAGACTTGGCTTCATCGGGAGGAGTAGAAGAATCTCCGTGGTGACACACCCCACGGTGCACACGGAGGTAATGGACCCTAAGGCCGGATGGGTGAAGCTAAGACTAGCGGGTTGGTCAAAGCCTCGGGCCAAAAGATGTGTCAACTTCCATTGTGAATCTAATCCCATGACAAGATCATCTAACGTGTCAACATGGTGACTAGATCGAAATGTGGTATGGAAGGAGTTGACCGGCACTAAAGGTAGGGTGGGGTCCATGGATGGAAAGGGATGTGGGACCAAGCCATCCTTGAGCCAACTAAAAAGTGGCTCGGCGATGTATAGCGTTCCCGTAAGAAACACGGGTGGCTCGGGGTGAGACGGCTCCAAGCATAATGGTTCCGAATGTGGAGTGGGCCGCTGGGGTTGAGTGACTGGACATACGAGGGTGATCTTACCGGGTAGGTAAGGTGGGTATAAGGTGCAAGTCCTCTTGCCCCAGTCAAGATTGGCTCTTCGTTCTCCTAACCATGTTTGCCCTAAAATGATACATGAACCAGTAAGTGTGCCGATCCTGCACCATGCGCCATCGGTGTAGAGAACAGAGCCGATCCTCTTATAGAACTCAACACAAGCAAAATCACCATCGCGGACAATCTCGCCTGTCTTGGAAAGAGACTCCACGATGTCAAGAGAAACTCAATTATCCGACTCCCTATCGGTGAAATGGAGTTCCGTTGTGGACCCGTTGGGTAGAGCAACTTTCATAGTGAGAGGGGTAAAACCAAGGGCTCGGTCCATGAGGACATTGACTTTGGCCACAAAGGTTGACCACTCGGCTGTATGGTCTTGGGGAACGGCCATGGGTAGCGGATATGGACATGCATACACACGGTGACAAGACACTAGACCGACTATGCAAGTTTGGAATGCATGCACACTAAGGACAAGACACCAAGACTCGGTACGGGGCGGAGTTAATCGATCCGAAGATCACTCGCGCAAGTGTGCGGCCTTCCCGATAGGCATAGCCTAACGTTCGGATGACATCTTTTTTATATACTGACTAATGGTATGCAAATGCGACCCAAAAGACACTTTTTTTTTGTTTTAAAACAATGATGACCCTAAGCACGACTTAGACAATGACTAATGGCTAGACGTAAATGACACTTTTTTTTACACCCTAGACTCAAACTCGCTCTGATACCAAATTGATGCGGGACGGGACCACGGACACGACAAGCTCGCGGTTTTCCCTTAACCAGGGAAGCGTCGGACGTGCGCGGTTGAGAAATCGGTAATGAGCTAGGGTAATCGGCTCTCTCGTGTGCCCGGATCGGGTCACGGGACGGTCTCGCACTCTCTCGCAGCAGCGGTAATGAATAGATAAAGCGAGCTAGATATCTCTACACATACTTTCTAGCAGCGGCATAAACAAATATATATGAAGTAAGCAAAATACCAAGTAAGGGAGCGAATGCGATACCTCCACGCGCTCGGCGTGGGGAAGGCGGACCTGGCAGAAACTCATACTCCCGGGATAAATATTACACAATGATGACAGCAATGAAATATCGCCCACTCCACACAGGGAGGTAAAGGGCTACACAACTGGGCCCGGGAGGACCGAATTCGGGTTGACGGGCGGCTTCTCGCGTTGATTCGGCAACACCCGAACTAGTGACGGTGGGGCCCATGTGCTGTCCGGAGGGGCCGTGTGGGACCCGGTGGCACCGCTGTGGTGGTGGATGCCTGGATGAACGCTCCCTGGAGTGGAGGCGCACTGGTTCGCCGGCCGGAGGCCGGGCGGCTCCGATCGGCACTGGTCGGAATAACCGGCCACGGATCTGTAACTTCTGGTTTTCAGCGCGCGTCCCGGCGAGAACGGGCGCTGCGATCAGCCCCGATGTCGGATCGACACGAGACTTGGGCCGTTGGAAAGATAACTTCAAAACCTTCAATATAGGCCTAAAGATCTGGCCTGGATCTGCACGGATCTGGGTTTTAATGAATTTTCAACTTCCTGTTGTACAGTAGCCAAACACTCAGATCTGCAAGGCTATTCTCTGAGAACTTCCTTTGACCGATATGTGAACGTCCGAATCTGAAGTGGTGGTCTTCCGAAAAGTTGTAGAAAATCAAGCTAGGAAAACGGAAAAACTAGTTTAGACAAGTTTGGATGTGGCTACGAATTGATAGGATTTTTGAACTGGAAGTGGGTCGGATCTGGAAATGGGCTGAAAGCACTGTAGCTGAGATAGAACATGAATTTTGAAAAATGGATAGATGGCGGATAAAAAATCAAGAAAAATGGTGGATGTAGGGATGATGGAAAGAACTTCCAGTAAAATGGGGAGGGTTTGGAAAAATGAAAAAGAGGGTCGGAGGTGAGAAACACAGGGATGCTGTCACTGTAGACAGAGACAGGACAGATCTGGGAGGGATTGAAGACCGAAATTGCAAAAATATCAAACGAAGGATTTTCAACCTGAATGTTTTTGTGGATGATGGGATGGAAGATAGGAACACACCATAAAAATTATAAACCACGAAGAGTCCGTGGCTGATATCAAGAATTTCGAGAAGACACCTCTGTCCAGCAGGATAGAAAACCGAAGACGGATTCGCGGCGGCTCGAAGGCGGCACGAACGGCGGCGGCGGCGGCACAGATGATCACCGGAGATAGAGGGGATGGGATAGGGGGTAGAAACCACTCTAGAATTAGAGGTTGGAGGATATGAACACCAGGGGAGAGGGGAGGGGCTCAAGAATCACTCTTGGTTTTCCAACAATTTTCTCTTCATTAATGCTAACAAATGGAAAATACAACCTTTTATATGCCATGTATCAAACCCATTCTACACCCTTGGATCTAGGGATGGGGATTGGATGGCTGGGATTAAGTGTGATTAACACACCTAAAATAATAAAATAATAGGGGAGAGGGGCGCCGCCTTGACCAAGGTTAATGGGGTTGGAAAATTAGGTGGCCTACCTTGGACAAATTGAACCACTTGTCTCCCATGTGGTCAATTGGCATTCCAACCTTCTACATGGCCACCTAGGATGGTTGACCAGCCCCACATGGTCTAGATGGACCAATGGGAAAGGGGTGAGGGCCCCCTAGCTGGACCTACAACACAATTGCACAAAAACCCACACAATCCATGGGAATGACTTATTGGCTTATAAAGCCTTACATTTACGTATATACTTTCCCAAGGACATAAACACAAACTAAAAGGACATAAATGTAAAAGAAAAAGTACATGCTCGGTGTCGATTCCCATCAAAAGCATTCCTTCTGCCTCCGCAGCTCGCTGCGTAGTATGAGCAAGCTGCTCATGAAGTAAATCAAGTTCGGAAGTGGAGATCCACAAACTGGAAGAGACACCATCCGCCCCCATTGCTGAGGAAGCCGCATCAAGTTGGGTGCACTGCAACACACATAAGGTGACACCGAGAACCTAACGCCAGGAATCTTGGTCTATGATTGTGTGTATGTAGGCTTACCGAAGAACTCAAGGCGGCGCGAGTATCATGTAACTGTCGCTCCGTGCCTATCAGGCGAGCTTGCAGGTTCGCTATCATAGTGTCGCGAACATCCCGTGGCCATGACATAGGTTAACAAAATAATAATAATAATAATAAAACATAAAAAAATGTTGTTCACCTCCACGGTCCCTTCAGGATGGAGTCGCTCTACATACATCGCCTTATAGAGGCGCAGATAATCCTCGCTGTCTTGAGCATGTGACTCCACGGGAGTGCCACCCCGTCGCCAGTCCTCGTATTGCTCAGGGAACTGCACTCTCCAATCAATGGAGGTCGCCGGCCCACGCGTCTTCCTCCCGACACGTGTTGTGGTAGTCATGTCCACCCATTCTTGGACAAGCCCTAGAGTCCTCATGGCCAATCGTAGCCGAAGTGACTCGATTTTGTTCAAACAGTGCATCCTGTTGGGTTAGATGGACGCAGTATATCTCCACTAAGTGTGGATCTAGAGGGGGGTGAATAGATCAACTTGCCTAATTTAAATCTACTGTAAGTTCTAAAGAGGAATTTAGGTAAACAACAATTAAGCTAAACGAAGAATGCTAAGCAAAAGGTCGACCCATGAAAGCCATTCACCATATCTATATATCGAAAGCCAGACATGAGCATAAGCGATACAACCAAATAAGCTAAGCAAGAATTCCTATCGCACACAGATCACACAAAAACACAAACACACTGGACACACAATTTTTAGGTGGTTCGGTCAACGACCTACGTCCACCCCACACTCAACCGAGTATGGCTTCCTGCTGCGCAGCACAGCTTGCGTCCGCTGGGCTTTACAGCTTGGCCAAACAATCCGCTGATACACAGCTTCGCTGGGCACTACAGCTTGCCGACCAGGGGATCTGATCCTCTGCAACCGCTGGGGAAATACAGCTTAACCCGTCCAGTGGAGACTACCACTGCAACCGCTGACGCATAGCTTGAAGAAACAATGTTCGGAATTGAAAAGATAGAATCAAAATGAAAAAGCAAAACCCAAAAGCAATGGTTTTGAACCACGAGACTAAGATACAAACTCTCTCACTCTCACTCTCAATCAGCTCTCTCTCAACTCAATCTCTCTCGATCTCTTCCTCTCTCTTTTTCTTCTTCTTCTCTATTTATTCTTCTTCTCTGTATCTTCTTCTTCTCTCTTTTCTCTCTGTGGATCGAAGGAGCCTTACTGTGGCTGTATATACTTTCTCCCTTCTGTCTTCGATCTTTCTTCTTCTGTGGAAGAAGGCATGTATATATAGCAGCAACAGCAGCAGCAGCAGGCGTGTGCTCTCCACGTTTCCCGCCTAAAGCATTTGGACCACGTGGCAGCATCCAATGGAGTGTCAGAACACGTGTCCTCATCTGGATACCTTGTCCTTCTCGGATCACGAGCCAGGTACCTCGGATCACGTGCCCTTCATTTGTCTCTGCATTCCCTATCAGACAAACAATAGCATATTCAGTTTAACTATAAACCCTGTACAGGCTTTGCAACCACGAGTGCAATGCAAAGTATGCACAACGCAGTGTATTGACTCAATGATCGTAAAGGCTTCATGAGAAAGAAAGCAGTGTATAGACTTAGTAAATATAAAGGCTTCATAAGAAGGAAAACCAGTGTACAGACTTGCCCAAAGTATAGACTTTATATGAAGAGGCAACGGCTGTACATACTTCCTATATGAAGCAGCCACTGTACATACTCAAGGAGAAGACCGATGCCAATGTATAGACTTTACTGAAGACAACGGACTCGAGTGCAGTGTACAGACTTGACTATGCTCACTCAAAACCAATGTATAGACATGATGAACGAAGAGTGGCTGTACAAACTTGATAACGATGCAGAGCGAACGGATGTACAGACTTCATGTGAAAACCCAATGTACAGACATTGAAGAACAAGCAGCTACAGTCCAATGTGTGGACTTGTCGTTCACTGGTGAGTGTACAGACTTCGAATGAAAACCAATGTGTAGGCTTACCAGCGACCATTGTGTAGACTTGAAGAGTGTGAGACGATGGCTAAGACACTGCACAATCGGATGTATAGACTTTACTTAACACAGTCCGATGTACAGACTTGGAATTTCAACTTAAGGGTGTATAGACTTGACCAAACAGTCCAGTGAATAGACTTGAATAGCTGAGGCCAGTGTACAGACTTGCCACCGACCAATGTGTAGACTCGATCAGCAAAAGGCACAGTATAGACATCAACTCTGCACATCGAATGTATAGACTTCAAGTGTGAAGACCATTGTATAGACTTTGGATTCGAAGAACAATGTGCAGACTTTGGATTTGAAGACCAATGTGCAGACTTCAAGTTTCACTGTGGATGTACAGACTTTAGGAAATCAAGTGTTGTGTAGACTTGAAGCTCCACGATGAATGTATAGACTTTAAGATCCTGAAGTAATGTACAGACTTCAAATATCACTGTGGATGTACAGACTTCATGAAGCGAAGCCAATGTACAGACTTGATTGTAGGTAAAGCCTTGATCGTAGGAATAGGCTGGACTGTATAGAGTTTAAGCTTCAGAAACGAATGTACAGACTTCACTTAAGAAACGTAGGAGAAGACCCCAGTGTATAGACTTTGTCTTGAGCGAAAGGTAAGTGATGAATGTATAAACTTTCACAATGTGTAGACTTTGATACGTGAAAGCTACAGTGAAGGAATGTACACACTTGACCAATTCAAAGGCGAATCAAATGTACAGACTTAGTGCGTTGACGCTGTAACATGAGCCAGTGAAATGCGTTGACGCTGTACACACTTAGCCTAATACATGCATGCGACTGACGCTGTACAGACTTTGCCTAAGACGCTGTACACACTTAGCCTAAGATAATGTAAGCGACTGACGCTGTACACACTTAGCCTAAGATGCTGTATAGACTTAGCCTAAGACATGCATGAACTGACACTGTATAGACTTTATCTAACATGCACATTGTATAGACTCAATCGATTGAAGAGTTTCTAGTGTATAGACTCAATCTAAACAAGTCTTCAAAAGGAGTCGACCCATCAGAGGATGCGTCGACCCATGACAGTGAGAAATTTAAACAGCAGTGTATTAAATGCAAAGAACACATAGTCAATCTGATAGAGCAATTTCATCAAATCAATACAGTTGCCAATCAATCAAAACAATGATGTTACCAATAAAATAAAGCAAGTGTCAACATCATCAACATAGAGTGGTCACAACAATCTCCCCCTTTTTGATGATGGCAACCCCATATGAAGTAGAATAACAACATCCTGACATATAGGTATATGTTTGATGAAAGACATGATGAGTTATGCAGATTGACATGCAGATGCTATGAATGCATGCAACTCACTGCCTCAAACTCTCCCTTATCATTATGCATATACACTCCCACTCCCCCTTGGAATGAATTCAGAATTCAGATAGATATGTATTCTCCCCCTAGACATCCCCCTAGACAATATTCTCCCTCTTTGCCATCAACAAAGAGGAGGGAAAAATTAAATACAAGGGAGGAAGCAAGAGAAGAACTGACTGACATTCTGAATAGGTAGTTCATGAATAAGCATTCTAAAGCATAGAGTCTTCAGTCATATGAAATTAGAAACTGCTGTCAGAAAGAGTTCTGGTTTAAGGATGATAAAATTTGGAGTTCATGCACTACAAGCAATAGATAAGTTCACTATGCATGATAAAATAATAAACCATAATCATATTTTCATGAAAGATTCAGTTTCATAATATCTTACTTTCATAGTCTCAAAAAAAAATATTGAGAGAAACCAAGTCATGTATTGAAACTAAACAAATTGACACTCATGAACTTTTCTTTTGAAGGAGCAGCATTATCAATATTAGATCATTTTGAGCATTCGGGTACCATAAGTCTTTCTGCGTAAGGGTATACGTTTATAAGACGCCAATACCCCTAGATACTCAACAAGATGGACCATTCTGCCTATGATCAAATTCAACAGAACTGAGTTACACCTTTTTGTGTGAGGGTACACGTTTATCAGACGCCAGTTACCCCCAGGTACTCAATGAAACCAGCCTGCTATTTTGAACATTTTAAACAGAGATAGCTGATACACTTCATGACATGAGTGTTGTCCACTTCTTTGATGGATCACTCTGTTTCTTAGTGATTTACCAGTCATTGCTCTGCCAATATTAATTTTCAATGATTTTCAATGTTTTTCAATATCTTTCTTAGCTGTCCTTTTGTATGTTTCAGAATGACTTGTTTAAGAATAATACACATACTTAACCTCTCTAACATGATTTCAGATGAGTTTTCAGATTTCAGATATGATTAGCTTTGTCTGACATGAAATAAGAAAGAGGTTGAGAGTTTTATCAATTTTCAACTTACTTATATACTGATTGCAATCTTTAAACTCCAACCATTATAAGATTTAAACCATTACATCAGTCTTTGAACAATTCAAATTCTTATAAATGAAGAAGTCCATTTTCTATTGCTTAGAAATCAGAACTGACCAACAGATTGCCATAATATCAGAGACAAGTATTCAGAGTTAAAGGTTGAATGACTTCCAGAAAGTTGAAACCACTCTGAATTTCTAGCAATACTCCCCCTGTCTATATGCATGCAATTTGCTAATGAAAGACAAGAATTAATTGAGAGAGAGCTTATGCATAGGTCATGAATGAATGATATGCAAAGACATGCAAATACTCGACAAGCTCCCCCTGAATATATGCAATGTTTTCTTTGAACACTGAACAAAGTATTTTGAAATTCATGCTCATTCAGACTCCCCTATCAATCAATATAACCCATGGTACTAGGCGGAGAACCTGGTCTCAAGGACCATCTCACACATAGTAAGAACCTCCAGACAGATTTTCCTGCCCTTTAGTAGCCTACTATTTAATATACCACGGTTATGTAGAGAAATGCAATGCAGGAGAGTTCTACATGCATGTTCAGTAATCATTATGAGTCTGTTTCAATATTCACATCCACATGAATTATCCAAGCAATCAAATGCAAGTCCACATCAGAAATTTTATTCACAGTAGTTAAACAATCATTCATCATGCTAAAATTTACATAAGCCAAGTTCTCTTCTAAGAAACTTAAAATTTTCATTCCCAAGAGGCTTAGTAAAAATATCAGTAATTTATTTTTCAGTTTCTATGAAATTCATTTCAATCTCATTTTTATTTACAGCATCTCTAAGAAAATGATGTTTTATTTCTATATGCTTAGTCCTAGAATGGTGAACAGGATTTTTAGCAAGGCATATAGCACTAGTATTATCAGATAAAAGTGGAATGCATCTCAGATTTATCTGATAATCAGCCAGTTGGTGCTTAATCCAAAGTACTTGGGCTGCACAATTACATGCTGCAACATACTCAGCTTCAGCTGTGGATAATGCTATGGTGTGTTGCTTCTTAGATGCCCAAGACACTAGACAGCCACCAAGGAATTGACAGTAGCCACTGGTGCTTTTTCTATCTACTCGACACCCAGCATAGTCTGCATCAGTGTAGGCTAGAAGCTCTAACTCACACTTAGCAGGATACCAGAGACCTAGTTCTTGGGTGCCTAGTAAATACCTAAAAATCCTTTTCACAGCTTTAAAGTGAGTTTCTTTAGGACTGGCCTGAAATCTAGAGCATAAGCACACAGCAAATTGTATATCAGGCCTAGATGCTATAAGATAGAGAAGAGATCTGATCATACCTCTGTATATCCTTTGGTCCACAGGTTTACCTTTAGAATCTTCATCCAAACTGGTTGAGGTACACATTGGAGTAGCTATTTCCTTGAGGTTGTCTATTTTGTAGTTCTTCAATAAGTTCTTTACATACTTGGACTGAGAGATGAAGGTGCCATCTTCTGTTTGTGTAACTGCAGTCCAAGAAATAGTTTGAGCTCACCTATTGAGCTCATTTCAAATTCATCAGTCATTATTTGAGAGAATTCCTCACACAATTTGGGGTTAGTTGACCCAAACATAATGTCATCCACATAAATCTGAATGATAAGAATATCTGGATGGCTTACCTTGGTAAACAATGTTTGATCAACTATACCTCTTGTGAAGTTCTTGTCGGTGAGGAATTTGCTCAACCTGTCATACCAAGCTCTAGGAGCTTGCTTTAAATCATAGAGAGCTTTATTGAGCTTGTAAACATGATTAGGGAAATCTAAACATTCAAACCCAGGAGGCTGTCTCACATATACATCCTCATTAATTTCCTCATTTAGAAAAGTAGATTTCACATCCATCTACTGAAGATTTATTCCTAGGGAACATGCATAAGCCAATAAAATTCTTATTGCTTCTAACCTAGCGACGGGGGCAAAAGACTCTTCAAAGTCTATTCCAAATTCCTGATTGTACCCCTGAGCTACAAGTCTGGCTTTATTTTTAGTAACATTCCCTGCTTCATCAGTTTTATTTCTAAATACCCATTTAGTCCCTATGACTGCTTCATGATCAGGAGGTGGAACCAAAAACCACACCTTATTCCTGTCAAATTGATTGAGCTCCTCATGCATGGCATTAATCCAATGCACATCTTGGAGAGCACAGTCAATGGACTTGGGTTCTGTGTTTGATACAAAAGCATAAGCATTCAGTTCATGTTGAATTCTTAAGTGGCCTCTAGTCCTAGGAGGGTCATGCAGATTTCCAATAACATTATCTACAGGATGATCCTTGAGATATCTAATATTTGCAATTGGACTATCATGAACTTGATTTACCTCCCCCTGAACTGTAGGCTCCTCTTCAGTAAGCTCTTTATGTCCTTCTTCATCCTCGGATTTGTCTGCAGGATCTCCTTCCTTCAGAATTTCACCATTGTTTTCATTCCTGCATTGACCAACATTAGAATTTACCAAGGATTCATCAAAAACTATGTATGTAGATTCTTCAACAGTCTTAGAGTTCAGATTGTACACTCTGTATGCTCGGGTGTTTTCAGAATAGCCAAGAAAAATTCCTAGTTCTCCTTTAGGTTCAAATTTATCAAGGTCCTTCTTATCATGTATGTGAATGAAACATTTACAACCAAAGACCTTGAAGTGAGCAATAGAAGGTTTCTTACCTTTTAAGATCTCATATGGTGTTTGCTGGGTAGAAGGTCTTACCATGGCTCTGTTAATTACATAACAGGCAGTGTTCACTGCTTCAGCCCAAAATTTCCTTGGTAGACCACCTTCGACAAGGAGTGTACGACCCATTTTCACTAGGGTTCTATTCCTTCTCTCCACAACTCCATTCTACTCAGGTGTCCTTGGTGAGGAGTACCTGTGGTTGATTCCATTTGACCTGCAGAATTCATCAAATTGTGAGTTTTCAAACTCACCTCCATGATCAGACAAAATGTTTTCAATTTTCTGATTTATTTTATCATAAAACTCTTGAAATTCAGAGAAAGCATCACTCTTATTAGATAAGAAATAAACCCAAGTATACCTAGAAAAGTCATCTACCATGACAAACCCATACCTCCTCCCTGATAGGCTGACAGATCTAGTTGGCCCAAAAAGGTCCATATGTATCAGCTCATAGGATTTGGAAGATAGATTTTCAGTTCTAGACTTAAATGACTTTCTAGTTATCTTTGATTGAGTGCATGCATCACAGATTTTATTTTCTTTCTTGAATGAGACTTCAGGAAGTCCTCTAACCATGCCATGCTTATTTAATTTGTGCAAAACAGTGTAGCTAGCATGACCTAACCTACGATGCCATAAAAATGCTATGTCTTCTCTACTGGCAGTAAGGCAATGGTTAGTGTGTTGAATTTCATCTAAATTTATCATGTAAGTATTATTTATTCTTTTTATAGAAAATTTGACAATATCAGAATCAGGTTCAAAAACCTTGTAGCATTGAGAATTAAATAAAACATTGTAAACTTTATCACATAACTGACTGATGCTAAGTAGATTATAGGCTAACCCTTCAACCAGCATAACATCATCAATGCAGTAGGTAGAACACTTACCTACCTTACCTGATCCGATAATCCTACCCTTTGTGTTGCTTCCAAAGGTGACAAGGCCTTCTACTTTCTCAGTCAGCATGCAAAATTTGGCCTTATCTCATGTCATATGCCTGGAGCAGCCGCTATCCATGTACCATAAGTTGTTCTTGGCTGCCAGTCATACCTGCATACACAATTAGGTAGAGAAGTTTGGAACCCAAGACTGATTGGGCTCCAATGTAAATGAACTAGAAGCAAAGCAAGAAAGCAGATGTTTCGGAATCCACATTTATTTAAATGAACTTTGTTCAGTGGATCCTACAGATTTTCTTCTATTGTTGTTCCTTTTCTTTTTATTGTTCTTTTTCTTATTGGCAGCAGCATGATTATTGACAGTATTGTTATTTCTGTGCCAGTGCCTTGGCCAGGGTGTGTTCACAAAATTTTGGCCATAGTAGTTCCTGGGATGGCTATGGAAATATTGGTTTCTAGATGTCCAGTAACCATACCCATTGACCAAATTTCTACTATAAGGTCTTTGATATTAAGCACCCTGGTGTGCAAGACCTGTAAACCTACCCTGAGTTCTAGACCAATCTGACCTATTGAAGTAGGTTGGCTGTGCATTGTAGTGGGTCTGAGCTCTGGGTTGATAAAAATAATTGGGTTGACTCCTAGCAGCACTCTGTCTCCCCTGTACTTTGGACCCTGCTGACCTATACACAGGTTTGTATTGGGTCTTCTTCAGAGGTGGAGTTGATGGTGGAGACTTGGTTACCTTGACCTGGGGTTTACTGGACTGTGTAGGTTGACCCCTAACCTGAGTCTGAGCCCTAGGATTCTGCTTGGATGTGCTGGCTCTACTAGGCTCATTAACCTTTCGTTTGCCCTTCTCCTCAGCACTGGGCCTTTTCAGATTAGCAGTTTTATTCATCAAATTTCATGAGTTCATGCTAATTAGAGGTCCCTTTTCCTTTTGAGCAACAAATGAAATTGTTCTCATCCCAAATGTTTTTGTTGCACTAGAACTAAATCCTAGGCCCTCTTTTCTGAAATTAACCTTTGACCCTAACAAAGCATTTAAGTTATCTGTTCCTTGGGTCATTTTCTCAATGGTTTTCATTTTATCCTCATTATCTTTCTGAAGTTCATCAATAGACTTTTTCAGCTCATTGTTGACATTGAGGACAGCTTCATATTTTTCAGAGATGATTTTTACTTCACTTTCACATTTTTGAATCTTCAGCTTCCATTCATCAATTTCATTTTCAAGCCTTAGATTCTCTTCCCTAGAAACCTTTAACTCAATTTTGATGTCCTCTACTTCAGAGCATGTGAGTTTCAGTTTATCATTTTCAGATTCCAAACATGCAATTTTATCAGATAGAGTTTTATCATTTTGCATGGAATTGATTTTTCTTCTAAGATGCCTATTCTCTTTTCTAATATCATCAGCTCTATCAGCTATGTCATGATAAGCATCTACCCATTCAGCAATTGTGAAGTTTTCAAATCTAGTGATTACCTCATCTGTGTCCTCCTCTCTATCTTTGGAGCTTGTTGCCATAAGGCAAATGGGCTGTTCAGATTCGGCTTCACTATCTGAGCTGCTGCTGAAAGAGCCTTCATCTTCATCACTCCATGTGCTGATCATAGCTCTTCCCTTCTTGGTTTTCTTCTTTGACTTGTCCTTATGTTTCTGATTGTTTGGACAGTCAGCTTTCAGATGCCCTGGTTTCCTGCATTGATAACAGACATTTGCTTCATTTTTCTTTACAGATTTAGATTTATACCTTTTATCCTTTCGGCCACCATTGTATTTCTTCTGGCCGAACTGTCCTGCTCCATTTCTAAGAAATCGCCTGAACTCTCTAGTCATCATGGCTATCTCAGATCGAATCACATCTTCTTCTTCATTTAGGCTCTCCTCTGATGATGAAGAGCTGCTGGAGCTGGATTTTGTTGATTTGCTGGAACTAGCCTTCAGTGCTATCGGCTTCTTCTTCCTCTCGGCTTCATCTGTCCTTGGCATGTTTATCTCATATGCCATTAGTGAGCCAATCAGCTCATCAGCTTTAGTATTACGCAAGTCCCTTGACTCCTCCATCACTGTTGCTTTGGTGTGCCAAATGGGAGTCAGGGAGCGCAGAATTTTCCTCACTACATCATACTCTGTCTGAGGTTTCCCAAAACCTCTGAGGCCATTGGTTATGACAGTCAGCCGAGCGTACATTTCGCTGATGGACTCGTTCTGCTTCATCTTGAAGGCTTCATACTCAGATACAATAAGATTGGCCTTCTGCTCTCTTACTTGAGATGTACCTTAATGAATTACTTCCAGCGCATCCCACATCTCCTTAGCTGATTTGCAAGCAGACACACGGAAGAATTCTGTAGGATGCAGAGCGCACTGGTTAGCATTTATAGCACTCCAATTCAGCGTGGACCTTCTGATCTCCGCCTTGGTCCATACATCTTCATTCGGGGACAACTCATAAGGTCCCTTGCTGACAATCTTCCAAATCTCATAATCCTTAGCCCTGAGGAACACTTGCATACGGTTCTTCCAGTATGCGTACTTTGATCCATCAAAGAATGGGGGCTTCGTTGTTGAGTGACCTTCGGTAATCATCCCTCGAGCATCCATCTCTGCCTATTCTCTTCGGGCGATGAGTCCCTACAGAAGAGTTAGGCTCTGATACCAAGTGTTGGGTTAGATGGACGCAGTCTATCTCCACTAAGTGTGGATCTAGAGGGGGGTGAATAGATCAACTTGCCTAATTTAAATCTACTGTAAGTTCTAAAGCGGAATTTAGGCAACCATCAGTTAAGCTAAACGAAGAATGCTAAGCAAAAGGTCGACCCATGAAAGCCATTCACCATATCTATATATCGAAAGCTAGACATGAGCATAAGCGATGCAACCAAATAAGCTAAGCAAGAATTCCCATCGCACACAGATCACACAAAAACACAAACACACTGCACACACAATTTTTAGGCGGTTCAGTCAACGACCTACGTCCACCCCACACTCAACCGGGTATGGCTTCCTGCTGCGCAGCACAGCTTGCGTCCGCTGGGCTTTACAGCTTGGCCAAACAACCTGCTGATACACAGCTTCACTGGGCACTACAGCTTGCCGACCAGAGGATCTGATCCTCTGCAACCGCTGGGGAAATACAGCTTAACCCGTCCAGTGGAGACTACCACTGCAACCGCTGACGCACAGCTTGAAGAAACAATGTTCGGAATTGAAAATACAGAATCAAAATGAAAAAGCAAAACCCAAAAGTAATGTAGCTCTAAAGAGCAAAGCTCAGCTCTGGTTTTGAACCACGAGACTGAGATACAAACTCTCTCACTCTCACTCTCAATCAGCTCTCTCTCAACTCAATCTCTCTCCATCTCTTCCTCTCTCTTTTTCTTCTTCTTCTCTATTTCTTCTTCTTCTCTGTATCTTCTTCTTCTCTCTTTTCTCTTTGTGGATCGAAGGAGCCTTGCTGTGGCTGTATAGACTTTCTCCCTTCTGTCTTCGATCTTTCTTCTTCTGTGGAAGAAGGCATGTATATATAGCAGCAACAGCAGCAGCAGGCGTGTGCTCTCCACATTTCCCGCCTAAAGCATTTGGACCACGTGGCAGCATCCAATGGAGTGTCAGAACACGTGTCCTCATCTGGATACCTTGTGCTTCTCGGATCACGATCCAGGTACCTCGGATCACGTGCCCTTCATTTGTCTCTACATTCCCTGCCAGACAGACAAGAGCATATTCAGTTTAACTGTAAACCCTGTACAGGCTTTGCAACCACGAGTGCAATGCAAAGTATGCACAACGCAGTGTATAGACTCAATGATCGTAAAGGCTTCATGAGAAAGAAAGCAGTGTATAGACTTAGTAAATATAAAGGCTTCATAAGAAGGAAAACCAGTGTACAGACTTGCCCAAAGTATAGACTTTATATGAAGAGGCAACGGTTGTACATACTTCCTATATGAAGCAGCCACTGTACATACTCAAGGTGAAGACCGATGCCAATGTATAGACTTTACTGAAGACAACGGACTCGAGTGCAGTGTACAGACTTGACTATGCTCACTCAAAACCAATGTATAGACATGATGAACGAAGAGTGGCTGTACAAACTTGATAACGATGCAGAGCGAACGGATGTACAGACTTCATGTGAAAACCCAATGTACAGACATTGAAGAACAAGCAGCTACAGTCCAATGTCTGGAATTGTCGTTCATTGGTGAGTGTACAGACTTCGAATGAAAACCAATGTGTAGGCTTACCACCGACCATTGTGTAGACTTGAAGAGTGTGAGACAATGGCTAAGACACTGTACAATCGGATGTATAGACTTTACTTAACACAGTCCGATGTACAGACTTGGAATTTCAACTTAAGGGTGTATAGACTTGACCAAACAGTCCAGTGAATAGACTTGAATAGCTAAGGCCAGTGTACAGACTTGCCACCGACCAATGTGTAGACTCGATCAGCATAAGGCACAGTATAGACATCAACTCTGCACATCGAATGTATTGACTTCAAGTGTGAAGACCATTGTATAGACTTTGGATTCGAAGAACAATGTGCAGACTTTGGATTTGAAGACCAATGTGCAGACTTCAAGTTTCACTGTGGATGTACAGACTTTAGGAAATCAAGCGATGTGTAGACTTGAAGCTCCACGATGAATGTATAGACTTTAAGATCCTGAAGCAATGTACAGACTTCAAATATCACTGTGGATGTACAGACTTCATGAAGCGAAGCCAATGTACAGACTTGATTGTAGCTAAAGCCCTGATCGTAGGAATAGGCTGGACTGTATAGACTTTAAGCTTCAGAAACGAATGTACAGACTTCACTTAAGAAACGTAGGAGAAGACCCCAGTGTATAGACTTTGCCTTGAGCGAAAGGTAAGTGATGAATGTATAGACTTTCACGATGTGTAGACTTTGATACGTGAAAGCTACAGTGAAGGAATGTACACACTTGACCAATTCAAAGGCGAATCAAATGTACAGACTTAGTGCGTTGACGTTGTAACATGAGCCAGTGAAATGCGTTGACGCTGTACACACTTAGCCTAATACATGAATGCGACTGACGCTGTACAGACTTTGCCTAAGACGATGTACACACTTAGCCTAAGACAATGTAAGCGACTGACGTTGTACACACTTAGCCTAAGACGCTGTATAGACTTAGCCTAAGACATGCATGAACTGACGCTGTATAGACTTTATCTAACATGCACAGTGTATAGACTCAATCGATTGAAGAGTTTCTAGTGTATAGACTCAATCTAAACAAGTCTTCTAAAGGAGTCGACCCATTAGAGGATGCGTCGACCCATGACAGTGAGAAATGCAAACAGCAGTGTAATAAATGCAAAGAACACATAGTCAATCTGATAGAGCAATTTCATCAAATCAATACAGTTGCCAATCAATCAAAATAATGATGTTGCCAATGAAATAAAGCAAGTGTCAACATCATCAACATCGAGGGGTCACAACACATCCAGAGGTCGCGTCTGAACCGGGCATGGCTTATTATGACCCAGGGCTGATCGGCGTCGGTCATGCCCGCATAAGGCCTCCATATCACCTAAGTCAGGCAAATCTTTCTATTTACGAGAAGGACAAAACAACACAAAATAAAATGGATGGCGATTGATAACCACCATTGCTGCAGGGAACTCTTGCAACTCGCGTCTCATCACCATCAGCTGGTAGGACATAGGGGCCGGGTTCATGATGGGCTGTCACCGCCTCGCCAACGGCACCGCCATTGGGCGCCAATGATGGGCCTTTCCCATTGGAAGATAATAATATCTCCACAACTGCCTTGTCATGTGTTATGAACATCGTCATCAAAAAAAAGAGATACAGTCGAAGCTAAGAGAGAAGATGGGTACCTGGATGAACGGCGTGAAAACACCCACTGTTACCTCTCGATCTGATCTTTCAGACAGACTTGCAAATAGATGCGCCAGCATGGCTGCCCCCCAGGCGTATCGTCCCACTTTCTCAGGGTCTACCAATAATTCTAAGAAGCGGCAATGAATGTTGTCTCCTTTCGAGCCCAGCAACAATTTCCCCAATAAGAAGAAGAGGAATCTCCTCAAATCCATGTTGGCCCTCTCCCAATTGCTCGCATCTACGCAGTAGATGACGCGGCATCCCCTTTCAGTCCTCTCCATGAACTCTTCCGAGGACTCGTAATCACGAGGACGAACATCAGTAAGCCCCAGTGTCTCCATGATAGGCGTCTTGGCTATGGACCTGTTCTTGCAATCATCTAGGTCCACCCCTAGTAACCTTTGGGCAGCCTCTCTATAGTCGGAGTACGTGATACCGGTTAGTGCCTCGCCATCCACTTTCAGGCTCGTAATTCGAACCACATCTTCCAGGCTGGGCACCATGTGCCCCCAAGGCATCAAGAAGGCACATCTCATTGGATCCCACCTTTCACGCAATGCTTGGATGAGGGCAAGGTCGAGCCTGATCGGCTCGATCCGAAGAAAGACTCCAAGCCCCATCACGTCTAGCCTGGCCTTCTGAAAATCCGGGAGACCCCGGTATGCGGCCACTACCAACTCCCATGGAATATGTGATTTCATCACACCCTGCGCATACACAAGGAGGGGTTTTGTTAGATGGGAGGAAGAAAGACTGGAAGAAGAGGGCAAGAAAGCTCATCTTACAAGTTGCGATTGGGTCCTTTCATTAAGGTGCCCTTCAAGCTCCGAGAGTCTCCGAGAGCTACTACCGCTGGACCTACTTCTCTTCGAAGAATGGGAAGATTCGGCCTCCATCCCAAGTCTTAAAACTCTTAGCTCTTCCGTGCTGTGGAAGCCCCTAATCTTCAAGATGGCTTTCGATATCCCTGGGAGAACAAAGAGGGGAGGTATTTATGGGAATGGGAGAAGTGCGAGCCTTAACCCCCCCATGCTAGGGCACCTTCCTTGCGGTCCCATGTGTCACTCCACCACTCGCACAGGGAAGCTGATTGAGTGGTGTGACACGACGACTCAGAAATGACCGCCCAAGTCCGAATGGATGCAATAGGGAATAGGCGAAGGCCGTTGTTGTTGACTTCGATGACAGATTCTCGTGGGAAAAAGGGCATGGCAAAGCACGAGTCTCTGTTTCGCGGCTAGGCCTTGTCGAGCACGTCACATAGAAACGGTAAAAGAGAAGAAGTGTAGGAAGGAAGGAACGCGCAAGAGGACAGATAAGCGGCAGGAAATCAAATCACTCCATTCATAAGTCTACATAAACTATCATAAACATCACAATCATAGAGAGGAGGCATATGTTAGCTCGCCAACTCTCGCCATCACTTTCACACTCATCTCTCTAGGCGTCCCTCTCCTCTCCCCTAAGGTGACGGTCCCTTAGGGGCCTTCTAGAGCCCCGTACAGCAGCACTCGCCTCGCCTCGTGGCACCTGCTCGGCAGCGGTGACCCGTTGATGCTCTCCTGGTGTAGCAAAGAAGCCACCCATATGGAGCTGGCCGGACTGGCAGAGTCGTGCCCCGAATTCTCATGCCCTCTCATAGCTTGCCTCCATGTTCTCTAGCCTCTGTCCCATAGCTCGAAGTCTTAGCTGGAGCTCCCTCACCTGGGCCTCCATGGCTCTTCTGTCCTCTCTCTCCTTCTCCCTCTCTAGCCTTTCTCTTTCCACCTCTCTCTTGGCCACCTGGAGGAACACCCTCAACTCTAGGACGTCTGGATGTGGCCTCTCCTCACTGTGACGCCGCAGCTCCGCTACAGTCACTACCCAGGCATCACGCTCCTCTTCATCCCGAGCCACGCGGGCCACCGCATCGGCAAGTTGCTCTCGGAGGGAGGCAATCTCAAGAAAAGGGGCGGAGGAGATGGAAGATGTGCCGCCAGCCATTCCTGCCATCGCTGCCTGCTGGGCACGCTGGAACAAACAAACGACGGCCATCGGCTAAGCTCTAAAAAAAATTTAATTAAATTATATAAAAAAATGCAACACTTAACTTACCAGGATCGCCAGTTCCTGTTGAGTGATGGTCAGCTGCCGCCTGGCCTCTGCTAGTTGGGCATGCAAGCCGTAGATGTCACGCGCATCCCCGGATTGGAGAGGTCCCACATGACTCTCCCACCGCTGCCGTAGGAAGTCGGCACTGTCCTGCACCAGTATGCTCCCTTGCTATCCGGGGAGACGTATGCGCCAGTCCTCGAGCTTCGCCTTGCCGCGACTCTCCTTCTTGACACGGCTTGACTCATCCGTGCTCGCCCACTCATCGGCCAAACCCGGGGTACTTGCCATGCCCTACATTAAGAAGGGATGGTCTTACGTCAAACAATGAGAACGCATCTCCTGTCAAAGACGCGTCCATCATTTGAGTGCAACACTCGCCGAGCCTTTTCCCCTCTCACATGGCTCACTCCAAACTCAAAAGGAAATCAAAGAGGTGGAGATCGGAGGACCTACCGGGCCGTGTTCACCTCCCTCTATGCCATCGTGCCCCTCGGGTCCCTCAAGTGCCCGAAGGGGCCCTTCCTCTTCCATGGACGCCTCTCCGTGGTCTTGCGCGTCCCTCCTCGGGCAAGGAGTTCCTCGCCCCTCTCTCCCTTCACTGCCATTTGGCCCACCGAACTCCATCGATCAAGAGTGGAAGAAGATGAAGATAGGTGAGTAAATCTCGACGGGAGGCGGGCTCGTTTGCGGGCAAGGCACGTAAGAAGAAGGGCCGTCTAGCGCTTTAAATTTGAATTTGAGAGTTAAGACACGTCTTGCGCCTAGACGCGCCCAAAAAAAAAGAGAAAAAAGGACCCCTCCGTGCAAGGCGTAGTTCCCCGCTTTTCAGGGTAAGGTCTCGTGAAGCGTGTCTCGAAAGAACAGATGCAAGAAAAGAAGCGTGGGAAAGGGAAGGTGTACACAGCAAAAGGAACAATTTCATTTCACATAAGCAAATAGGCAGTCGTACATCATAAAGTGAGGAAGGTGGGGTGTACAAGTAACTCTCTAACTCTCTCTACCACCCTCCTGATCATCTCTCTCCTCCCTCCCCTGACGGGGATCCCTAGGGGGCCTCCGTGAACTCTGAGAGGCGGTGCTCGCCTCGCCCTGTGATGCCACGCCACCCTCGAAGGCGCGACGACGCTCCTCGGCCGAAGAAACCAGGAAGCTGCCTATGGAGAAGGAACCAGACTGACGAAGTCGCGCCCCGCGCTCCTTCGCCCTCTGATACCGCTCCTCACTCTCCCGAAGCCTCCCCTCCACTGTGTCGAGGCTCAGTCAGAGGTCCATCATCTGGGCCTCCAGAGCCCTCCTCTCGTCCCAATCTCGCTGTCGCTCCGCCCTCCTGTCCTCTCTCTCTCTCTCTCTCTCTCTGTCCTCCCTCTCCCTCTCTCTCTCTCATCGCCTCTCTCCTCGACAGCTCGAGGGCAATCCGTAGCTTCAACACGTCGTGAGGAAGCTCCTCCTCCTCCCGCCGTCGCTCCTCCTCTAGCTCCGCTATCCGGGCATCACGCTCTGACGCCCAGGCATCGCGCTCCAGCTCGGCACGGACTGCACGAGCCAGGACATCTCGGATCTCCGCCACCTGTCAAAGCCCGCATGACCCGTAAAAGATCAGTAAAGGAAGAAGAGTAATTGGAAGGAGAGCTGGGGTCAAGTAAGCACTCACTCGAGCTGTGCGGTCGCGCTCGGCCTCCTCAGCCCGGGCCACCGCATGCGCCAGCTGCTCCTGGAAGGAAGAGACCTCCGGAGGAGGGCCCCACGAACTAGAACCCGCTCCGCCAGCCATCCCGGTTGTCGCTGCTTGATGAGCGCGTTGAAACACAAGAGCAAACGACAGTCAGAGGCTAAGCATCGAAAAATCTAGGTCAAAAAAATTGCATAGTACATTGCATAGACTCACCAGGATCTCCAACTCCTGCCGGATGGCCGCCAACTGCTGCCTGGCGTCCGCCAGTTGGGCCCGCAGGTTGGCAATAATGTTATCACGAGCATCCTGCATTTATGCACATAGATTAGTGTCACATGCATATGCATATATATATATATATATAATCGTCACATCACACTTACCCCTGCCACCCCACCGAGGTGTAGACGCTCCGCCTACGTGGCCCAGTACCGTCGTAGGTAGTCGGTGCTGTCCTGTACATGGGACACCACCAGGACGCCACCCTGTTGCCAGTCTAGGTACTGTGCAGGGAAGCGCATGCGCCAGTCGACGATCTTCGCCTTACCTCGGGTCTTCCGCCCGACATGGCTCGGCTCGTCCACGTCAACCCACTTCTGGGCTAGACCCAATGTCCTCATGACCAGCCTAAGCCGCAACGGCTCGATCTCGTTCAGGCATTGGACCCACACGTCCCGCCCGAAGCGAGGACGGCCCGCTACAACCCAAGGCTGGCCAGCATCAGCCATGCCTAGGTAGGGCCTTCACACCACCTGCATCACCATACAGGCATCATATTAGTTGCCATTTTGGAGTCACATGCATAAAAACAAAAAAATCATACGCATCATACCATAGACTCAGGGTACTCGGTCAGCTCACGTCGAAGCGACGCCAGCTGCTAGCCGTGCAGTGCCGCAACCATGACCGGCCTCCACCGCCGCGCCAGGGGCACGGCTCTCCTATTCCCTTGCCTGGCACTTCCCATCGGGAAGTAGTAGTGGCTCCATACCTGCATCCATCGTACATCATTAGCACGAGTAATTGCATATTTAACTACGGTAAAATGCATGAATAAAATGTTTACCTGGAGAAAAGGTGCGA
Source organism: Amorphophallus konjac (assembly GCA_022559845.1). Lineage (NCBI taxonomy): Eukaryota > Viridiplantae > Streptophyta > Magnoliopsida > Alismatales > Araceae > Amorphophallus > Amorphophallus konjac. The sequence continues at coordinate 218,487,299 of CM040118.1, forward strand.
AGCCACTAACTGTCATCTCCCTCTCTGTACTCTGAGAGAGATCAGCGATCAAGTGGGCGAGTAGAGCTGCTACCAACGCATAGTCCCCCACTCGGTCCAGGTCCGCTAAGATCCCGAGGAAGCGGCAATGGATGCCGTCCCCCTTCGTCCCCAGCAGAAGGTGGCCCAGTAAGAAGAAGAGGAACCTCCGGAAGTCCAGGTCAGCCAGCTCCCGCTCGCTCGGGTCCTGAGTAAAAGCCGCCTGAGCATCTCCCTCCAGACGCACTAGGAACTCTGCTCCGCTCTCACTAACCCGCTGCCGCGGGTCCTCGAATCTGAGCGCCTCCATGATATCCACTCGGTCAACCACCCTGCTGTCTCTGTCGATCGCGCTCGTCTCCAGCCACAGCAGGTCCAGAGCGCTCTCTCTGTAGTCGGGGTAGGTGACCCCGCTGACCGCCTCTCCTTCCACTCGTAGCCCGGTGATCCAAGCTACGTCCTCCAGTGTCGGCACCATATGCCCCCAGGGCATCAGGAACGCTCGGCTTGGCACATGCCACCACTCCCTCAGCGCCTGGATAAGGGGAAGGTCGAGCCGGAAGGGCTCAATCCTCAGGAACGCCTCGAATCCCATGGCGTCCACCCGTGCCCTCTGGAAGTCCGGTAGCCCTCGGTACGCTGCGACTACGAAGGACCAGCTGATCCGACTCTTCATCACGCCCTGCACACCACAAGGAACAAACACAAAAATCACATCAGTAAAAATAGGGCCGTAATTAATGAACATAATAACAACAAAAAAATAAATAACAAAAAAACAAAACAAAAAAAAAACCACAAAATGTTTTGAGGCGTCCAGGGGCCTAGAAGCCTCTCTATCCCTTTTTTAAATCCAAAAAAAATAATCCAAAAATAATAACAAAAAAATAATAAAAAATTGTTTGAGGCGTCCAAGGGCCTGGACGCCTCTATACATTTATCTTTTTTTATTAATTCCGTAAAACTAACGTAAGAAAAAAAATACATAAAACAAAAAAAATATCTAGTGGACGCCTCAAACAGTCTCCTCCTCTCACACCCACCTCCCTCCTGAACGCCATCTCTCAACCATTTCACGCATGAAATCACACAATAATGCAATGGAAAAGTTCTGAGGCACTTACCGAATCATGCTCATCCTCTCCCGCATCGCCGGGGCCTTCAGGACCCTCCATGGCCAAGGGAGGCGCCTCCTCTTCCATGATGGCCTCCTCCTCCACTGCAGCCCTCTCTACGTGATCCCTCGACCTCCTCGGTCGACAAGCAAGTCGTTTCCGCTTCTCTCCACCTTGGCTCGGGCCTCCTTGCTCCATTAGGAACTGAGAATGGGTTGTTCAGGGTAGAATGGGTCGTTGGAATGAACAGTGAAAGAGAAAAGTGGGCGAAGCCACCCTTTTATAGAAATTCAACTTTTTTTGGGGCGTCCAGGCGCCTGGACGCCCCATAAATAAATAAATAAATAAATAAAATATTGGGGCATCCAGGTCCCTGGACGCCCCTATAAAAACATTAATTAAAAAAAAATCTAAAAAATATTGGGGCGTCCAGGCGCTTGGACGCCCTAATAAAAAAAAGAAAATATTGGGGCGTCCAGGTCCCTGGACGCCCCTATAAAAACATTAATTAAAAAAAAATCTAAGAAATATTGGGGCGTCCAGGTGCTTGGACGCCCCGATAAATAAAAATAATAAAAAAATTTAATAAAAAAGAGGAAAATATTGGGGCGTCCAGGCCTCTGGACGCCCCCATTAAATATATATATATATATATAAAATAAGAGGACGAAAAAAAAAGAGAAGAAAAAAAATATAATAACAAAGGGGAACAATGGTCCAAAAATGTCTGACTTCACGTTTATTCCATTAAGGCAACATGGTGAGCTACATTAGGCGCTTAGGCGCTTTAGGCCTTAACTTCCCCAGTTCGGTTACATAAGCCGTCCATAGCTCGCATTCTTCCTCCACATGCGCTAATGCCTTTCCCACAACACTTGTCTTCCATGGTGCTTTGATGGCCTTCGCTTCCTTCGCATCCGCTTCCGTACCCAACTCCCTCTTCTTCAAAGGAACGATGCCGGATAACGACGAGAACGAGTGGCGGGGAAAGCCGATTTGAATGCAGCACCGATGTGCGTTGTAGAGAACAAACTCAGTCGCGCCAATAAGTTGGAGTTCGGCATCAGGGGAAGACCTTGTGAGGAGTTCACGTGAGAGTAGGCATGCCGATGCACAAGTGAAAAAGCTTTGCGTCATGGTTCTGAAGTGAGACCGCCAGTCTTCACGTTTCCTCAGCCACGGAACCCGATTCGCTATGGTACCACCAAAGCCTAACACATCGGCTATGTGATAAAGGGGACTTTGTTGGAAGAGCTTCGAAGCAGTTGGCATCTCCTCGCGGTGGTCAAATTTGAAGTGCAAATCAATCCAGCAATTCATAAGAAGTGTGCAACTGAAAGGAGGCTTACCCATGCTGGAGGCAGTAAGGCCACTGTAAAGGTAGGCAAGGACGGCGGGTCCCACCCTCTTTCCACTCCAAATCCTGCAGATGGCACTCAATTGGTCCTCCTCCACTATGTTGTCGGTATAAGGGAACAGGAGAGCACCCACCAAACAGATGGTAAACCCTTTCATGATTCCTTCCAAGTGGTCATCGTCTGGTGACCCTCTCAGGGCGTCCGTGACCCATTTCGCAAGCTTTTGTAGATCAATTCCCTTCTGAGTCTGGACCTTTCTAGCAGCACCAGGCAGCATGAAGCTTCCGAGCACACTCTCAGAAGTCACCCTTGTTAGCATCCGCATGACCTTTATCCTCCTGTCACTCTTGAATTTCTTCAGTCCGAGCAGAAGTTCCCCCTCTTCGAGGAGGATGGTGTGGACGCACTTTTTATTTGATAAAATCGTTGTTTATTTGTTTATTGGCGTCTATTAAGTGCGTGGGCGTGCCAGTCACAAAGTGACGATTTATTGTGCGCTCGATCTGACTAATCAGACGATTGTGTGGTTCGTGTCGGGACTAGAACCCGCTGCGCCATAAAGGTCACGGCGTCATTTACATCCCCTCGGAGAGGGGATCACCCTTGATTAATCGCCGGGAAAAGGGGCCTCATGGCCAGGAAAATATATCGAGAGAAACAAGCCGATAGCGGTCTCGAATCAGTCGGAAAGCCCTATGTCTAGGGAAACAAGCATTCGAGATATGTCGGTCACTCAAGGGACCATTTTGATATTCGGACGAGCGTCTGGCTTTAGAGAATCGTGATCATCACGGGGAAAACTGGAGCATATGTATGCCGGGGTACGGCAAGTTTATCGTTCAAAGGGATGGGAGGCATTCGGTTGAATCCCGGTTAGAGCGGTCGGAAACCGATAAGTTTGTTCGCCCGGTGCAAGACCAAACTACGACCATACTGCGGTGGGCCCCCCGCGGTCGAAGTCGGGCTCGCGTGGGTATCATTAATATTTCCGGTACCGAAGGGCAGCGGGAAAGTGTCCCGGGACTAGATTTCGAAACAAAGATTTGTACATAGCTAGCCGACTAGAGGCCTAGGATGTGGGTCAGGCGATGACCATGGTTGGGGCGAACCCGAGGTCCAAATGTGACTCACGAAGGTCTTATTGATATTCCCGCACGTAGGGTCCGGGGAAGACGAGAGCCGTCTCATTCCATTCAGATTTTGCTGGTCATGCATGGACCATTTTATGCTCGGACAAAGATCCGTATTGAAGGCGTAAACGAAAATAAACCCGTACAAATGTCTGCCGTGAGTACGGCAAGTTTTAACGCAAGCACGGGATTCGATCCCGGGATATACGTCGGTCACTAACGGACCATTCAGTATTTGGACGTAAGCCCATATTCAAAACATCGGAGACCACGACAAAGACATACCGGAGGTACGGCACATTTCCTGTGGGTGCGGGATTGGATCCCGGTATATACGTCGGTCACTAACGGACCATTCCTTATTCGAACGGAGGTCCGTATTAGTAGCGTCAAGGACGATGATAAAACTGTACGGATGTCTGCCGTAGGTACGACATGTTTAATGTGGATGCGAGATCGGATTCCGATAAAGACAGGTCGAGCTAACGAACTATCGACCCGTGATAAGTTCGGATCATGGTCATGTCCGGGCGAGGGCTCCCGAGATCCAAGTCCTATGCCATGGGGCGTCATTGCTTTTCTCTTCACACGCAGTCCGGGGAAACGAAGGTTCCAAGTTATGCGTGCGTGTCGGTCACGGTTGGACCATTCATTGTTCGGACGCGAGTCTATGTTTGAAGCATCGAAGACGACGATAAAACCGTGCAAATGTCTGCCGTAGACACGACAAGTTTAATGTGGCGTTGCGGGATTAGATCCTGGGAGAAGCGGGTCGAGTTAACGAACTATTGGCCCAGACGGTGTTCGGACCATGACCATGTCGGGGGTTCCGCGGTCCACGCCCGATACCACAAGGCATCATTGATTTTCTCTTTGCACCGAGTCCGAGGGAGCGAATTGTTAAGTGTGGAGCCTGAACTTGCCATCATGCGCCCTCGCACGCGGTTCGACCTGCCCGGTCAGGTCGTGGGGGTCAAGGGGGCAACGCCCCTTGCGGGGGTTTCCGGGGGCAGCGCCCCCGGAACAAAAATTCAATTAAGGCACGGGTGATGGAGTTCCTTTTATTCTCTTATTAGCATGATTGACCTTTTATCATTATTTCTTTTGCTTGTTTATTCCCTTTTTGTATTAAGGAGGCGCGCCGGTTAGCGAAGGAAGAGGATGGCGCCGTTTTAGAGCTCAAGGGAGGAAATGGGGCGCCGTTTTAAGGTGAATAGCGAAGCACAGATGGGCACCGATTTAGGACATTAAAAGGGGGGGCGCGCCGGTTATAGGGGCGCCGTTTTAAGGGTTGCAAGGGAGGAAATGGGGCGCGCCGGTTAAAGGGAGATGCCATAGGGCGCGCCTGTTAAGGGGGGTCCAAGCCCAGGAGAGAAGGGAGTCAAGGGCGCGCCGTTTTAACGGTTAAACAAAGGGGGGGCGCGCCGAAATTGGGCCATTCAAAGGGAGAGGGGCGCGCCGTTTTAAGGGCGCCGGATTAGAATTGAAAGGGGTGCACCGTTTTTAGATTGCAAATGGAGATGGGGCTATTGTGAGGAGGGTTAAAACGGCGCCATGGAGCGGTGGCCGCGCCGGATTAGCCCCTCCCGAGAGTTTCTTGATTTTGACTGTGTGCTTTCTTTTCTTTCACCTGCAGGTTGGGTTAATGACAGGTTTATTCATCCATTTGGAAGATTAGGTTGATGAAAAAAGGGGGTTTAATCATTTTTAGTTGTTCATTGAGGTGAATTAGCATGAATGCTTAAGTATTCGTTCGAAGGGTTTGATTCACAGAGCTTACTGTGTGTTGTTCTTGTTCTCAGAGGTGGTTTGTTCGTTCGTTCCTGAGTGTTTTTGGCCATGGCGAGAATCCGGCAGCATCTCCCCCGGACCGGGACTAGCCAGAGATAAAGGAGAGTCACCACACGGATTACTCCCGGGTAAACTCTCAAGAAATGCGGAACGGCCTCACGGCGGTCCGTTAGCCCAGGTGTGAGTGTGGAACGCTCGAGGGCCAGCCTACGAGAGCGACCACGGCTCACGGGTGATAACTTCATAAGCGGGACGAATGTGTGCCACGAGAGGCCATGAATGTTCATCCCCTGACGGACTCCTTCGAAGGCCATGCTATGGAGAAGCAAGCTTCGAAGGGCATGGATGAGGAGAAGGCAGAGAGAAAGAGAGGGAAGCAGAAGAACACCGTATGTTGCAAAAAGGGCTTTTCTTTTTATTCGTTTGCAAAGAGAAATACAGTTGGGAATCTACCCTAAAGCGAGAAAAGGAGAGAATACAGTAGAGGGAAAGGAGGGAATACATCGATGGGGGAGGGGGAACGGAGCACAAGCTCCTCCCCCTCCGAGCTCACCTCTCACTCTCACTCTCCTCTCTCTTTCTTTCTTCACCTCTCTGGCATGGATGGGTGGAGCTTCCTTCTCTTCGGGTGGCCTTCTTCTCTTCTTTTTCTTCTTCTCTTCACTGCATACAGCCGAGGGGGTTCGAGCAGCTCTCCTCTTCTTTTCCTCTTCAACCTCTGGGGCATGCCTTTTATAGAACGGACAGTGGGGGAGAAAACTCCCGCCACCTCTGTCTTGTTCGCAACAACGTTGTTGTTGTGTTGGATGCTGCTGATTCGTGCCGTACACTGGCGCTCATCCTAGGACGGGATGTTCGCAGGTTTGCCGGGAGGATCTGCTGTCGCTTCTCCACCATGGATGCTTGTCTTCACCGTCGATGCAGCTACGTTGTCGAACGGAGGTGGAGATAGGGCTCCAGAGCATTGAATGCCCATGGAGACAGGGCTTCAGAGCATTGAATGCCCTCTAGGCACCAGGCTGATGCAAAAACAGGGTATCGGCTGGCGGATGGGATGGGTTGATTGCGCGCCGGCGAAACGCTTCAGAGAATGGCTTGTTCACATCACCTAATCCGGCGTGGGGGAATAGTAACCGCGCCGGAATAGCTTTCCTTTTGCTTTCAACGTGAGCACGCCGTGGTAAATATTTGAAGAAAAGACTTTTAGAAATGGGCAAATGAGTCCTTCAACTTTAGCACGCCGGTTTAGCTTGTGCAAATGGGTGGCGCCGTTTTAATCATCAAAGGGGGATGGCCCCTTCAACAGGAGCATGCCGGATAACCTGAGGGGCGCGCCGTTTTAATGCAACACAAGGGAGCTCGTATTAGAGCATGAAGTGGGGCGCGCCGGTTAAGCAAAGGGGCGCGCCGTTTTAAGGCGCGCCGCTTTAAGGCCCTTCCATGCCGTTTTAAGCACCGAACGGATTCTTCTCGAAGTCGCGGCCGTTTATATGAATGTTGGCATTCCCAGAACGTTCCGGTTGCAATGTATGGCCTCCACAATTTTCCATTCACAGCGTTCGGGACTCGGTCCCAGACTTTGCGTGACTTTCGATGCAAGCTCAGACTGTGCCGAAGTTCCCGACTCTTCTTTGATTCAGCTTTCGGCATGGCCGGTCGGAGCGTTATAGCTGTATCTTCTACTTAGGGGGGCTTCCTTAGCGGGTAGCGGACCACCGAGCGAGTTCTCATCCTGATCGGGCGAGGCATGAGGTTTATTCGGCATTTCTATCTTCGGCTTGCTCTCGAATGTCGAGACGTGCATGCCATATGATCCTCATCGACATTTTTTTGGTGTCCACAGATGGTCGCCTCGAAGGTAGGGAAGATGAAAGTGTGTGTTTGGGGATGCCAGATCTCCACCAATGCGCCCATAGCCGCCCAGTCCATGCGAATTTTCTCATGGTGCTTGGCGTGGATCAGGAGCCCTTGCAGATGCCACTTCATGATTATGGCCCTCATGCCGATGGAGATGTTGGAGGTGAGTTTCGAAAGCCACGGCACCTTAGAAAACTTCCTCGGGCCTAGGAAAAGAGGGTGTGGCTAGAAGAAAATAAGGAAGGAAAAGAAGTGAAAAGAGAGTTCGCACGGAGAATTTGAAATAAATTGACTTACCATATGCGACTGGATCATCCCACTCAGATGACCTTCGAGGTCAGAAAACCGCCTAATCTCGCTACTAGGCCTGCTCCTCTTCATAAGGCGGGAAGACTCGCCTTCCATCCTGAAACCCTCAGATTTCTTCTCCTCCTCCCCTTAAAGCTTCTAAGCCCACTCCTTGGTGCAGTATTCAGAGGGGGGGTGAATGAATATACCCTTTAAAAAACTTTCACCCAATTAGAATTCTAGTGCTCAGAACTGCGGAATAAAAACACTAAGACTAACTATAGGAAAACTACTCCAGTCATCTACTGAACTTGTAGACAAATATAAAGAGTGCTCCTAAGCAAACATCTAATGTGGGCAGCAATTAGACAAATCAAACATACACTCAATACCACTGTCAAACATATAGTATGCGCAGCAGACAAATGAACACTTATAGAACATCAAACCAAAGCGCACCTAAGCATTCATCTAGCGCCAATCAGATAGAAGAAATCAAACCACTACACAATGATTTTTAGGTGGTTCGGTCCAGCAGACCTACATCCACCCCACACTCAAACCGAGTGTGGATTCCGCTGACTCACAGCTTGAACAGCTGGGCATCACAGCTTGCCATACAACCGCTGGGCAACACAGCTTGCCGTCCGAGGAATCCTCCTCACCCGCTGAGCAACACAGCTTGCTGTCCAGTGGAATCTACCACTGCAACCACTGGGGATTATAGCTTACCCGTCCAGAGGCAGCACCTCTACAAACGCTGACTAACAGCTTGAAGAAAGGATAAAATGGAAAACGAAAATAAGTAGCAACAGCAACTAAAAGCTGTAAATAATGAACGCACAAATGTGGCTCCTAAGAGCTGGCTGGCCTGGATTTGATCCACGGTCCAGTGAATACAGATCTCTCTTGATCTCACTATCTCTCCTCTACTTCTTTCTCTTCTTCTTCTCTTGATAGCTCTCTGTCTCTCTTTTCTCTCTTCTCTTCACACACTGCTCTTTTCTTTTGTTCTTCTTTCTGTCTGGATCGTGGAAGCTCTCACTCTGCCTCTGCTTCAGTCGATCACGATCAGTCTCCTTCAGACAAAGGAGACTCCCTTATATAGCATCAGCAGATTAGGGCGGTCGTGTGCTCTCCACATCTCCCGCCAAGAAACCTCAGTCCACGTGGCAGCATTTCAGAACAGTGCTTCCACGTGTCACGATCAGGGAACCTCGTCCTTCCTTGGATCACGAGCCATGTCAGCAATCCTAGTACCAAATCCCTGTCAGTCAGTCGAAATAAACGTATCAGTTCAAGTGTAAACTCTGTACACACTTTGAAGATGAAATGCATTGTATAGACTTTATAAGCAGCAATTGAATAAGTGTGTACATTGAGAACCGATGTATAGACATTATGAATCAGATCTGAAGCAGTGTATAGAGTTGCTGAAGTGTAAACCAATGTATATACTTCACATAAGCAGAGCTATGGCATTGTATAGACTTCACGTTGTGAAGCAATTGTGAATGCAAATGCAATGTTCAGACTTCAGATTAGAAGGCACACGCTGCACATACTTGCTGAAGAGAATGCAATGTGCAGACTTTGAGTCGATGTACAGACTTCACAACTGATGAATGCAATGCAATGCAATGCAATGTATAGACTATGCCTTAGAACGAATGTGCACACTTGAAGAGCATTCAACAATGTGTAGACTTCAATGCATATGATGCAGCCAATGTATGGACTTGAGCAGTCTGCTGCTGAACAACCGATGTATAGACTTCACAGTCTGCTAAGCAAATAATGTATGGACTTGGCCGAGGCAGACTAAAGAAGCACAATGCATGAGCAAGCCTAACGGATGTACAGACTTCCTGAAGTGAAGAAGTTGAGTGTATAGACTAGACAACAAAAGGGCTGTACAGACTTGATCAATGCAAAGGTAATCAGGTGTATAGACATTCACAATGTGTAGACTTGCCAAAAGAAGCTCTGTACAACCTTGATCAGATCAAGACAACTGAATGTATGGACTTCCAATGTGTAGACTTTGTCTATTAGTCCATTGTACAGACTTGAACAGGAGACCAATGTATGGACTTTGCAGCTCAAAGGCAATGAATGTATAGACATGTTCTCAAACGAATGTACAGACTTCAGAGGATGCAGACTCTGTATAGACTCTGAGGTCCAAAAGCAATGTACAAACTTTGCCTTAGAAACGATTGTATAGACTTGGCAGCTTGACCCACTGTACAGACTTGGAAGATTGAACCAATGTATGGACTTGGGGTTCTGAACGTAGGTAAAGATTGGGAATGTATAGACTTGCCCAGTGCTGCCAATGTATAGACTTTGATGCTCAACGTCAAATGCGATGTACAGACTTGCATGAGATGCATACTACAGTGCAGTGTGTGGACTTGAAGAGCAATGCATGCCGCTGTACAGACTTTGACTCAAATATGCATGTGAGACGCTAAATGAGACGCACCAGTGTATAGACTTATGCTGTGCAGACTTTGACTCAATTGTGCATATGAGACGCTGAATAAGACGGTCCACTGTCTAGACTTTTCTGTGAATGCATATGCCAATGTATATACTTGAAAGCTCGACCAGTGTACAGACTTGCCACCGACCAATGTATGGACTTGGCAAAGACGCTAATGAAGACGGTCCAATGTGCAGACTTAGCCGTTGCAGACTAGTCCAATTGAGACGTAGGGAAAGATGGTCCATTGTCTAGACTTGTGATGCCTTCGACAAATGCATGCTACAGTACAATGTATGGACTTAGACGAATGATACATGAACAGTAGTGTATGGACTTGCATGAGACGCTCATTGAGACGGTCAATGTACAGACTTCTAAATACTATAGGCAATGTATAGACTTAGTGTAGTACATGCAGCACAAGATGCAATGTACAGACTTTGTCCACGAACATGTGCATGCATGAACGATGTATAGACTCTGAAATGCAAGCAATGCAGCAATGTCTAGACTTTGGGCTTTACCCTGCAGTGTATAGACTTGTGCAAACAGAACACATGCATTCTCCAGATAATATACCAGTCACAGTCATATGCATTATCCGCAGAGTATATCAGTTATAAACAATCATGTTGCTATCATTCATTGTGGTGACTCATTCATATTGCTATCATTAAAACACCACATCATCAACAAAGCACAAGGGGCACAACAGGCAGCTGTAGACACGCTATTCCTGACATCACCCTGAGAAAATCTCATATTACTATATGACGCCCCGTAGTGACTTTCGCATTTTGAATCGCTTGAGTGCTTCCCATTCTTGGGTCTTCTTTCGCCTTTTGAGTGGGTAACGTGACGCTTCTTTGGCATCCGAAAACCGCCTCATTGCAAAAATCATGCAGCATACGGACGGCATCGCCACATATCGGACGTACCAGAAGATTTCAAAATCAGGAGATGTCTGGCAGATGACTGTCGACGGCCTTTCGAGGGGGTGCGGTAGATTTTCATGGAGGCGTCCAGGAGACTGGACGCCTCCATCATGAAAAATATAAAAATATAAAAAATAATTGTGAAGGCGTCCAAGGACCTGGACGCCTCAGTCTTGAGACGTCCAGGGGCCTGGACGCCTCCACACTCTGCATCCGGACAATCCTGGCACGCCGCTCGATTTGACGCTTCGGAAAAATCCAAAACGTTGAGGCGTCCAGGGGCCTGGACGCCTTCAATTTCTGACATCTGGACAAGCCGAACCGCCGCTCGATTTGATGTTGCGAAAAAATCCAAGAATATAAGGACGTCTTGCCAGCTAGACGCGCCCACTCGTGAGTCACGGGTATCCACCAAAACCACGCGCTTTACCCACTGTCTGCAGCTTTCGGCGGAGTTCCGGTGGGCGGGCATGGAGGCGTCCAATCTCCTGGACGCCTTCATAAAAAGGTTAAAAATAAAAAAAATAAAAAATATTAATCTATTGATGGAGGCGGCCGGGGTCCTGGACGCCCCCATATTGAGACGTCCAGTCTCTTGGAAGCCTCAATGCACTTCCCCTCTATAAATAGAGGACCCCCTCCCTCGAAGGGAAGGGGCTTCAGATCCGATAGAGGAAGGAGAGACTCTGCCGGATCCCATTTCTAACTCGTGGGTCTTTTGTAGGGGGAGGTTCTGCCGGCTTCTCGGGTGCCCGCGCTCGCAAGAAGAAGGCCGCCTTCATCCACCGTGCTTCCACGTCGTCCCTACGCTACCGAAGCTCCGCCGGATCCCGCCATTGGCACATTCAATAAGTCAATTCTCTCCCTTTTCTCCATAGTTCTTTTGCATTCATCATCTCGCATTCTCTGCCTCCCTTCATAAGGGAGTCTTCTTTTATACACGTCTGCATAATTCCATTCGTCATAGCATTTTCCTCCTACTCTTGTCCGAGAGGGGTTTAAAAATAACACCAACCAGGTGTGTGTCTTGCCACGATTTCATTATTCTTCACTAAGGGACTAATACTACACTGCCATCTTTTCTGATCCACTTGTTTTGTGTTTGTTTCTCTTTTTACAAGGGTAACCAAGAAAAGTCCTCTCCATCGGCCGGCCGAAGGGAGAGAAAGAAGTAACTCGCTATCTCCCGCTTTTGAGGTAGGCACGATTACTTTCTTTATTTTGGGGTCTCCGGCCCCTGGCGATCACATCATATTCTCGAGGCCGCGGAGAGTCATTTCTCGCAATGGCCGTTCAAATTTCTGTCACTTATATTCTGCATTGTTCTTATAGCTGTTTCTTATATCTATTATATTCTCGAGGCGGCGGCGAGTCATTTCCCGCAATGGCCGTTCAAATTTCTATCTCTTATATTCTGTTCCTTATATCTGTTATATTCTCGAGGCCGCGGCGAGTCATTTCCCACAATGGCCGTTTGAATTTCTGTCATTAATATTCTGTGCTGTGGTTATATCTGCTCATATTCTCGAGGCTGCGGCGAGTCACTTCCCACAATGGCTGTTTAAATTCCTGTTACTTGTATTCTGTACTCTTCTCATATCTGCTCATATTCTCGAGGCCGCGGCAAGTCATTTCCCGCAATGGCCGTTTAAATTTCTTTCACTTAAATTCTGCACTTTTTCCATCCCCCGAGGTCGCGGAGAGTCATTTCCCGCTATGGCCGTTTAATCTCCATATCTTATTATATTGCATCTGTCCCGCACACCCCGCTGGAGCAATCTCCCGTGGTGGTCTCTCTCATCTTCTCTCTCCTTTCTGTGTTGCAGCCAAATGAGCCCCTCGCACGCTCCGCTTCGCCTCCTCCCATAATTCTGTGTGACGTCACTCACAACGAGGTCACGTGTCAACTGCCGGTCACAACCAGGTTGACCATGAACGATAATGACCCTCGAAACAACACGAAACACCGCTCGGTACAATGGCACTCCCAGACACCTAATAACACAGTCGCAGCCCTCATAGGACGTCCAGGACATCCACGGAACAATGGGCTAACCAAGGGGTCGAAGCCACCACAATCTAAAGTCAAACCAACGCAAAAGAGACACCCAGAAGGCAGTCGCGGTCGTGAGCTAGCCGCGGTTCTCAACAAGCCGCGCTTACCCAAACGTGGTTAAGGACTAGTCATGTTTACACCAGTCACGGTTCCAGACAAACCGCTTCTGGCCTATGAACGGAAAACGCATAAAAAGAGAAGAAGAAGACAGAGTATACACTTTATGAAGCGGAGTCGACTCAAACACAGACGTGGTTCCAAGATAACTGCGGTCATCCAGACGCGGTTACGCATTGACCGTGAGCATCCTAGCCATGGTACACCACAGACCGTGTCTAGAAGAAAAGCCAGGCGGGGGAATAAAGATCGGCAGAAGCAGTTTCAAGATAACCGCGGCCGTCAAACGCGATTGAACACCGACCGCATTCTCCCACCGCCATGCATGTCGAACCGACAAAGCCTGAAAAGTGGTCACGGTTCATGACCAACCACTACCAACGTCGAGAGTCGAACGCGGTTTCTGCGGAACCGCGTTCATCCTCCAGCCCAAAATCCGCAAGACCTCACAAAACTCGATCTTTCCATGCCCCAATCGCTCCTAAACGACGTGGAAACATCCCTAGAGGTGATATCAACCTTCCACAAGCCGAAAGGTCTCAAACCACACCCAAAAATAGCAAGACACGGGCAAATCCCACGAATCGATGCAAAACGAGTCACGCGAGCATTCGGCCTCATACGCTCCCCAAATCACGCTCAAACAGAGTTAAACTGGCGGGAAATGAATCCCAACATGCCAGGGGTTTAAATTTTACCATTTAATGTGAAAACCATCGCTTGGAACGGTGAACACGGCTCATACCCCCAAAACATGATTTTACCCTTAAAGCTGGAAAACCTGCTCAAACTCACACTGTTCGGCTCCAAATCACGAGATGAAGTAGGAAAAGAGTAGGGTATTCATCCCCCTACCTCCACCAAAGATCTCGCGTGTCGAAACAGCCAAACCATGCCAAAAACCATCACACGAACAACCCATGTTGGCTTCGAATCCACGAATGGGATCGCACCTACGCCACGCTCCGATTCTCGCACCGTCACGCCCCAGGTCAGCTCCACGCTATCACCACCTCGTCCAGCTCTGCCACGCTCGCGCTCCCGGGGGAGAGGAGAAGAAAGGAGAGAGAACGATGATGGGGCCATCGAAGCAAGACCATCCACCTTTTGTTTACATTTATGTCCTTTCATATTTGTATGTATACCCTTGTGTTATATGGGTACGCAATTGTAAGTCTTAGTTTTTTATGCAAATGTGTAGTAGGTCCAGCTAGGGGGCGCTCTCTCCTTTCCCATTGGTCCACCTAAGCCATGTGGGGCTGGTCAACCATCCTAGGTGGCCATCTAGAAGGGTTGAATGCTAATTAACCACATGGGAGACAAATGGGGTGGAAAGTCAAGGGTAGGCCACCTACCCTCCCCCTTGGTCAAGGGGGCGCCCCCCCTTTAGAATTAGTTAGGAATTAATTTTTTTATTTTGTTTTGACCAAATGTGATGTCCCTTAAATGCCCCTCCAGATCCTAGATCTGAGGGTATTCATGGTCTTTTTCCATTTATTATATAAGCCATGTATTTTTATTATTTGTGAATTAATGAAGAGAAGAAATTTTGTGAATGCTTGAAGCTAGCTGCGCCCCCCTCCTCTCTCCTCTGGTTCCCTCCTCCTCCTCTGCATTTCTAGAGTGTTCATCCCTTCTATCTCCTCCTCTCTACTTATGGAATTCATCTCTGGTGCCGCCGCCGCCGTTCGTGCCACCGCCGCCGTTACGAGCCACCATCGGAAGTTCTGTCTATGTTCTGTCTTGTTGTACAGAAGGCCACTCCGAGAATTTTAGCTCCAACTTCTCTCATCTTCTGGAGCTGATATTTTTAGGGTGCGTTCTAGGGTTCATCATAACCCTCCATAAAAATTCAAAAAAAATTATAGGCCCTTATTATAATTTTCCAGTTTCGTGCATCTCCACCCACCAGTTCTGCTTTTTGTTCAGATCCAGTCACAACCACCCTGAGTTTCGCCTTCTTGGTCCCTTTATTGATTTTTTTTGGAGCCCCCAATTTTACTGGAGGTTCTGTCCACCATTCCCTCCATCTCCAAATTTTCGTGAAAAATTATAAGGCCTCCATCTAGTTATAGAAATTCCATCTTCTTCCCAATATCTGTTCAGTCCCCTGCTGTCCAGATCCGATCACCCGCCAGTCTAAAATACTTTTCTCCACCCAAATATCAACAAAACCTTTCACAAAAATATTTCCATTTTCCTATCCCTCCCCTCTATAACTTGCATGAAGAGCTCGAAGCCTGAATCTGAGGTCTACCCTGCGGTCAAAGGTAGTTCTCAGGAAACTTCCCTGCTGCCCTGAGATTTCGGGCACTATCTAACAGCAACTTCAAAAATCAACAAAGGCAAGATCCGTGAAGATCCAGTTGATCTCTCTAGCCGTAGATCGAAGTACTTCGAAAGAGCTTTCCAACGATACCTTCTGTGCTTCGATATGACGTCAGGATTGATCGCTGCAGCCGATCTCGCTAGTTCGCGCGCCTGAAAACAGAAGCAGTAGATCCGTGGGCACACTTTTCGACCGATGCCGATCGGAGCCGCCCGGCCTCCGACCGGCGAACCAGCACGCCGCCATCCCAAGAAGCGCTTCCCCAGGCGTCCCCACCACAGTGGTGCCACCCCAGTCCCACATGGCCCCACCGACCTGTGCGTGGGCCCCACAACCAGCAACATATGCCGTCCGAACCGTGCCGACGGGGTGATCAAGTGCAGCCCGTCAACCCGAGATCGGTCCTCCCGCGCCCACCTGTGTAGCCCTTTACCTCCCTGCGTGGAGTGGGCGATATTTCATTGCTGTAATCTAACTCATTATTGTTATCGGGAGTTACTGAATTCGGCCGGGATCGTCTTCCCCACGCCGAGAGCGTGGAGGTATCGTATTCGCTCCTTGCTTGGCACTTTGCTTTATTTCATATATGCTTGTTTATGCCGCCGCTAGAGAGCATGTTAGGTTAATCTAGCTCGCTATATATTGATATTCACCGCTGCTGCGAGAGAGAGCGAGACCGTCCTGTGACCCGATCCGGGCATAAGAGAGAATTGACCACCCTAGCTCTTGCCGGTTTCTCAACTGCGCACGTTCGACGCTTCCCTCGAAAAGGGATGATCGCGAGCTTGTTTAGAGTCTGAGGGTTGCATTCCTAATTGGAGTCGAGTCCGTGGTCCGTCCCGCATCAATTTGGTATCAGAGCGAGTTGAGTATAGGGTAGTCATTGTGTCTAAGTCCGAAACAAAACACACAAAAAAGAGTCATTTACATCGAGTCTAAGTGTTAGTCGGTCTAAGGTTGCATCTGCATACCATTGTTCGGTATATAAAAAGGTGTTGTCCGAACGTTAGGCTACGCCTATCGGGAAGGCCGCACACTTGCACGAGTGATCTTCGGATCGATTCACTCCGCCACGTACCGAATCTTGGTCGTGTCTAGGTTTGTAGTCGAGTCAGCATTCCAACTTTGCATTACTTAGGGTCGTGTCTAGTGTTTTGTCCAAGTGTCGGCATGGCCATCCACTAGCTTCCCCGTGTCCCATGGATTACCGAACACCCAGATCTTATCCATGGTGGCGATACTATCTAAAATGGAAGGACCACCCGAACCACCCCAAAAGGCCCGAAGCCCGGGACTTCTATGGCTCCGAAAACCCGAGTGACTACTTAGAGTGGGAAGCCGTTATGGACGACTACTTTGAGTGTTATCTTATGTCCGGTCCCGCGCAAGTCGACTTAGCCAAAAGGTGACTTTTCTATGAAGCCGCCGAAATATGCAGGGACATCAAGTACTTCCGGGAAGATAGGAGGCTAAGGCCCATCGAGTCTTGGTGGGATATGAAGAGAGCGCTTAGGAGGGTCTACCTTCCCCGTCCACCTACCTCCAACTACGGGGGACATACCACTAGCCATCCCCACCAACTCACCCGCAATCAAGTGGGCCACACCTCCAACCAACCCCGCCCCTTCACCCCCATCCAAGCCCTCCAAAGCAACCCCAATCAAGTGGTCCGCCCAGTCGCCTCCAACCAAGTGGATGCCCCACTTCTAGTTGAGTCTAGGTCCACACCCGAGCAGAGAGCCGAGGAGCAAGTCCACTTCGAGGTCCCCACTCCAACCCGCTCCTTTGAAGAAATCGAGAAAGAGTTTTGGGATTGGTTGGAAAGGACACGTGCTTCTTCACCATCCGTGAGTGCTCCATTGCCATCTACTTCCGAACTTTATTCAGAACCATCTTATTTGGAGCCACCAAAACCTGAGCCACCTGTGTTTCTTACGGGAACGCTATACATAGCCGAGCCACTTCTTAGTTGGCTCAAGGATGGCTTGGTCCCACGTCCTTACCCTTCTATGGACCCCACCTTACCTATAGTGCCCGTCAACTCCTTCCACACTACCTTTCGGTCTAGTCACCATGTTGATACATTGGGTGACCTTATTTTGGGTTTAGGTTGGCAATGGAAGTTGACGCACTTATTGGCCCGAGGCTTCAACCAACCCACTAGTCGTAGCTTCACCCATCCGGCCCGAGGGTCCATTACCTCCGTGTGCACCATGGGTTGTGTCACCACGGAGATTCTCTTATTCCACCCTATGTCGACCGAATCCGACTTCATTCCCTTTTGCCCAAGGGAGGAATCTTATTTTCTACACATGTCCGTCATCCCACCGATCATAATGTATGACGGTGACTATGAATTCTAAACTTGGGACCATGTCATGTTGGAACACATCTCACGGGGTCATACCTTCTTCAACCCTTTTGACCCCTTCACTAGTGAACCACCCGAGCTACCTTCTTCAATCCACTTCCTCTGCGGAGTTCACTATCATGCCTTTTCCACTCGGGCCAAGCAACCTCTACATAACCATACGTCTGAACCATCATTTGGAGATAATGAAGACTTTGGTTTCCCAGGAACCTAAGCCCATTTTCGATACACCCACACCCGGATCTTCCACACCCGGCTCTCCTAGCCCTCTCAAGTTCCCCAAATCCAAAGGGTCGTCCATGCGTGACTGGGTCATACTTGGACTTTAGGTGTTCCCCATGCCACCCATCTCCAGTTACATAACATGCATGCATGGCACACATTCGGGTGTCCTGGTCCGCCGTCACCCATGTACGGGTCGGACTAACAATAGGTTTGTCTAGAGTCATGCATGAGTCAGTTTCTTATTTGTGTGGTTTGCATGCGTAAGTACATGGTGAGTCTGCATGTGTCTTGTGCGAGCTCGTTATCGGTCTCTTATAAGTGAGAGGCGAGTGGACTCGCTCGATGATTATGGGATCAGTTCTACATCTATGCCCCGAATCTGGTCACCTACAGGGACTCAGCGGTGATTCCTAGTGAGTCTTCGAGCAGCCTCCTTCCCCTTGAGAGTGACTCCACCCCGGAGTGTTCCACCACTAGCCCTTTCCCATAGCAGCATGCGCATATCGAGTATATACGGAATGAGCAGGTGACGATCACTTGGAGTTGAGCGTACCCGCGCTACTTGGTACGGTGACGGATCCGCCAGAGCTACTCGAGCAGTCACCCCCTTTACTCGACGGGGTCGAGTTCTTCCCACCCGGGGAGAATTGATGGGGACATCGAAGCAAGACCGTCCACCTTTTGTTCCCATTTATGTCCTTTCATATTTGTATCTATACCCTTGTGTTATATGGGTACGCAATTGTAAGTCTTAGTGGGTTTTTATGTAAATGTGTAGTAGGTCTAGCTAGGGGGCCCTCCCTCCTTTCCCATTGGTCCACCTAAGCCATGTGGGACTGGTCAACCATCCTAGGCGACCATCTAGAAGAGTTGAATGCTAATTGACCACATGGGAGACAAATGGGTTGGAAAGTCAAGGGTAGGCCACCTACCCTCCCCTTGGTCAAGGGGGCGCCCCCCTTTAGAATTAATTAGGAATTGATTTTTTTTATTTTGTTTGCACTAAATGTGATGTCCCTTAAATGCCCCTCCAGATCCTAGATCTGAGGGTATTCATGGTCTTTTTCCATTTATTATATAAGCCATGCATTTCTATTATTTGTGAATTAATGAAGAGAAGAAATTTTGTGAATGCTTGAAGCTAGCTGCACCCCCCTCCTCTCTCCTCTGGTTCCCTCCTCATCCTCTCCATTTCTAGAGTGTTCATCCCTTCTATCTCCTCCCCTCTACTTCTGGAATTCATCTCTGGTGCCGCCGCCGCCGTTCGTGCCGCCATCGAGCCGCCACGAGCCACCGTCGAAAGTTCTGTCTATGTTCTATTTTGCTGGATAGAAGGCCACTCCGAGAATTTTAGCTCCAAATTCTCTCATCTTATGGAGCTGATATTTTCAGGGTACATTCTAGGGTTCATCATAACCCTCCAGAAAAATTGAAAAAAAGTTATAGCCCTGTCTTATAATTTTCCATTTTCGTGCATCTCCACCCACCAGTTCTGCCTTTTGTTCAGATCCAGTCACAGCCACCCCGAGTTTCGCCTTCTTGGTCCCTTTTTTGATTTGTTTTGGAGCCCCCAATTTTACTGGATGAATTTTCATGAAAACTGTTAAGGCCTCTATCTATTTTTAGAAATTCCATCTTCTTCCGAAGATCTGTTCAGTCTCCTGCTATCCAGATCCGACCACCCACCAGTCTAAAATACTTTTCACCACTCAAATATCAACAAAACCTTTCACAAAAAATATTTCCGTTTTCCTCTCCCTCCCCTCTATAACTTGCATGAAGAGCTTGAAGCCTGAATCTGAGGTCTACCCCGCGGTCAAAGGTAGTTCTCAGGAAACTTCCCTGCTGCCCTGAGATTTCGGGCACTGTCCAATAGCAAATTCAACAATCAACAAAGGCCATATCCGTGCAAATCTAGTTGATCTCTCTAGCCCTAGATCGAAGTACTTCGAAGGAGCTTTCCAACGATACCTTTTGTGCTTCGATCCGACGTCAGGATTGATCGCAGCAGCCGATCTCGCTGGATCGCGCGCCTAAAAATAGAAGCAGCAGATCCGTGGGCACACTTTCCGACCGGTGCCGATCGGAGCCGCCCAGCCTCCGGCCGGCGAACCAACTCGCCGCCATCCTAGGAAACGCTTCCCCAGGCGTCCCCACCACAGTGGTGCCACCCCGGTCCTGCACGGCCCCACCGACCAGCGCGTGGGCCCCACAACCAGCAGCATACGCCGTCTGAACCGTGCCGACGGGGTGATCAAGTGCAGCCCGTCAACCCGAGATTGGTCCTCCCAGGCCCACTTGTGTAGCCCTTTACCTCCCTGCATGGAGTGGGCGATATTTCATTGATGTAATCTAACTCATTGTTGTTACCGGGAGTTACTAAATTCGGCCGGGATCGTCTTCCCCACGCCGAGAGCGTGGAGGTATCGTATTCGCTCCTTGCTTGGCACTTTGCTTTATTTCATATATGCTTGTTTATGCCGCTGCTAGAGAGCATGTTAGGTTAATCTAGCTCGCTATATATTGATATTCACCGCTGCTGCGAGAGAGAGCGAGACCGTCCCGTGACCCGATCCGGGCAGAAGAGAGAATTGACTACCATAGCTCTTGCCGGTTTCTCAACCGCGCACGTTCGACGCTTCCCTCGAAAAGGGACGATCGCGAGCTTGTTTAGAGTCTGAGGGTTGCATTCCTAATTGGAGTCGAGTCCGTGATCCGTCCCGCATCAAACGGAGAGGTAGAGAGTGAGAAACGTGAGAGAGGAGAGAGAAGAGAGGAAGGGTTAAAAGGAAAAGAAAGTAAGAATTTTTGTGAAATTCGATTTCTGGAACGAAATGTTGTAAACTTAGAAAAAAATAGAAAAATAGTCTTCGCGATCCTCGGAACGAGCACAATGCACCTGTAGCGTCCCGGAGTCTCAAAACTCAACGGTTCACTCTCCACGGAGTTCCGCAAGTTATACAAGGGAAAAACTTGAGTGGATCGTAAAACACTATCAGGGAACCACGAAAGCGCTCCGAAAGCTCTCCGATTCCGATCCGAAGAATCCAGGACATTACACTCTCTGTCGGATATTCCTTCTGCCAGACTAGGTGATCTTGTTTCAAATCCTTCGTAAGTCTCCGCTATCTTGGATTCCCACTAGGATGCCGAGCTACTTGTACCCTAAAAAACCCAAAGTCTAGAGAGCACTTCGTGTTTTCTACGTTTTCTGTGTGTTGTGTCCCTGTGTTTTGATAATGTCAACACTATGACTCATCCTTGAGTTTCATACGTTTTTGATCCTTAAGGTTCATTTTTTTGATGATGCCATATTCATGATGATATGTAGCACCCCGAATAAAAATAAGTCAAAGAAAGAAATTTAAATGAATAATAAAAGCTTACCTTGAACCCCTTTGGAGGGCCAAATGGGCCTTAAGGGTAGGTAATGAAATGCATAGAACCCTTTGGTTAAAACCCAACCCAATAAGTCTAATGGGCCAAGCCTTAAACCCTTTTACTTAGCCTTACAAAGAATTTGTATATATTGGGACTTTAGCCTTAACCCTCCTACGTAAGAAAGTAGCATGGGATATATGTGCACGTACATATATTAGAAGGGTTGTTTTATAAAACCCCAAACCTCTCTCACGTTCGAAACCTGCATGGAGTTTAGGGTTTGCTAATTAAACGGAGAAAGCGGCTACAGATATGGATAGGAAGAGATTGCATGAGGAAATTTTAGACTAATTAGGATTATTACGTGGAAAATTAATTCCCATTAGGATTCAAGCCCGAAGGGTTCCTCTCTCCCTATAAATAAAACCCTCCATCGAACGAGCTAAGGCTACCACTGCTGCTCGTTCTGCTTCCCTCTGCTTCCTCTATTCTCTGTACGTGAAGAAGATACATCATCTTCTTCCTCTTCTTGCTGGCGTCCTGCTGCCATCGTCGCCTCTCCTTCCTCTGCTATTAATGCTAGGAACGTGGGAAGCCTCTGCGACTTCTTCATCTTTCTGCTATCTTGCGTGAAGGAAAAAGGAAGCTGCATCTTGCTGGGGTTCTAGTTCCTATGTTACCGCTACTGTAGTTGTTCTGCGGCATATATTCTCCTTATATTTCTCTGTTTGTCATTCTCAATCCACCCAAAAGGTAGGTTTTCTCTAGTATGTAAGCCCAAGATTAATAATAAAAGATCATTGCATGCATACGTCTCGATATACCATGATTCCATGACCATGCTATTCAGTTTACGTGGTTTTTCTTGAGTTTCTATCTGCATGAGAAATAGAGACCAAGCAGAGGCCGCTCATTAATGAACGACCACGCAGAAGGTCGTCAATTCTGAATTAGCGACAGGCTTCTGGGCGCAAATTAATGAGCGACCAAATCCCTACAACTTTTTCTTTTGGTGTAATTAATAATTAACTCATGTTTAAAATTTAATAACTATGGAATATGATGATGTTTTCTACATGGATATATATTCAGAGTCTCCATATTTTTCCCTATCTATTCATGCCTTTAGTTTCTTAAAACTACCTATAAACATCAATATATTACTGTTCATGTCCAAATTAAAGAAATGAATTGAGATTTCTATCTATATGTGCACCTGCCCGATGCCTTATGATTTGCAAACGCAAAAGAATGAGCAACTGTATGAACAGCCGCCTATTCCTGATTTAGCGCCTCTTTAGAGAGTCGGTGATTCCTATTTATTATTTTAAAAAGAAAATAATGCTAGAAAATATGAATTAACGACCATTAGTAGGTCGCTATTTTAAGATGTGGCGCCTTTCTAGAAGGCTGCCCATTCTTGTAGAAATTAGAATTTTTTTGAAAAATTATTGATTTACTAACATTGTACAAAGTCGCCCATTTATATAGCGCCCATCCTAGTGGTCGCTATTTCCTATCCCTCAGTTTTATCGAATTTTTCACCGATATCGCAGGTCTACTGGCACTCTTATCCCAGTCTGTGGATAGAGTCCATGTTTCACGTTGTTTTACGCCTACAAACTAACTCTCGGTGATGATTGGACCCTCCGTGAGATATTCCTTCCTTCCGACTGGTGCTTTCTTCATTAAGACCTCCGTAAATCTCCGCTAACCTTGGATTCCCTCAAGGCAGCCGAGTTGGTTGTACCCTAAAAACCCTGTAACCTCGATTTATCATGTCAACTTGAAGAAACATGATGCCTAGCCATCATAGAGTGCTTGATACGTCCCAAGCGCAGAAGGAACCCGGTACGCATTGTAGACACGCCAAAATTGACGTTATTGTGAGTACGTCTCATATTGCCTTGTAATGTCCCAATTTGACCCTCGAATTAACTCTGTTTGAATGATTTTTCTCACTTTTCTTGGATTTCTCCCCTTTTCCTTTCTTTTCCTATTTTTCCCTATTTTTCTGGATTTTTCTGGATTTTCTAGATTTTTTGGGTATTTTTCTCTATTTTTATGTATTTTTCATAAATAACGACTTGACGTGGGGCGTCTTTTAAATAACGACTTATCCTTGGGCGTTTCTAAAAAATGGACGACTATTTATGGAGGTGTCAATTCCACTCATTTTCTATTTTTCTGGATTTTTCTGGGAATTTTTCAGAATTTTTTGGGAATTAACGACTTAACCATGGACGTTATTTTGAATTTGAAAAGAATAAAAAAATCGAAAATTCAATTCACGACCTATGCACCGTCGTCACTTTTCAAATTGATTATTTTAATATTATTTTCGACCTCATTCCAGAGGTGATTTGGTGGCCTTCCGGGTGTCAGAAAAATACGCAAAAATAGTCGTTGGAATCAGCGCAACGAGATGCACCTCCACCTAAAAAATGAGAAAATAATATTGAGAAATGAAAATTGGCCCTATTTTGAATATATTGAATTAACGTCTTTGTCTAAGGCGTGTTTTTAATAACGCCCCTTTGGTAGGTCGTCAATTTAAGAATTGACGCCCCTGTCCAGGTCGTGTTTCATTTTTATGTTCCGAACGAACGCAGCCTTTCCCCCGGAGAGTCCCTGCTTCGTTTGGATACCTTGACCCTTCTTATCTTTCCCTCCTTGGGCTCTTGCCCGTTCTTATCCTTCTATCTTTGATTCAATCCTATACATAGAGCTTCTGCAGCTCTGTTAGGGGTTGGTTCGGAAGATTCGAATTCCTCTTCTTCTTCTTCTCTCGGACGTTCTTCTTCTGTTTTGTTTTCTGTTGTTTGTTTGTTTTTTTTTCTTTCTTCACGCAGGGCGCTGCTGCTGGCTGAAGGAGGAATCCCTCCTGCACTTTAACTTCATCATCCTTTGGAAGATTTCTCCCCATCGAGCATTCGAGCCAAGCACAGGCTCTTATTAGTTTATTCTTTTTACGTTTTACTATCATCGTTCATATGCATGCATGCATGTTTATCTCATGTTAATTCTTCTTCTCAACCACGTTGAGAAATCTCCCATAGTGCACACTTGCACTCTTTCCACTATATTCATATTTTTGCATCTTCATGCATCATATTTCTCCACACCCTTTTTTGCATAGGGGTTTAAGGGCAACCACCCATAAGGTGTGTTCTTACACAATTTTCCATGTTCATCCTATTAAGAATTTGATGCTACAACTCACCATGTTCTAATTTCATATTCTTTATTGGTGTTTGATTGTTTTGCAAGGGTAATCAAATTGAAGAACTCTCTTCATTGGCCAGCCGATCTAGAAGAGAAAGGAACACCCACATCACCCGCGCTTTCAAGGTATTTTTCGCGATCACTCCATGTTCATTATTTGTTATATCTTTTGAGGCCTCGCGTCTCTGGCGATCACATCTCCATCTTAGCACCTCGTGCTTATTCGTGCTATTTCATGATTATTTATTCATTACTTCTATTCATTCCTAAGTGGATTTCTAATTAGGATCTACAAATTGGCGATCACGGTGGGACCCTTTGTGTTCTTCTTTTATTACCCTTTTCCCCTTGGGCACCCGCGTGTGCCATCTCCCCTATTTTGCACCCACGGTGCACCTCCCCTTTGTGCTCCACGTAGCACCTTCCCACTTGTGATCTGTCAGTTTGATAGATTCCTTTTTAAAAAACAAATTCCACTTGTCCAAAAATTTGATGAGCATGCTAATATCTTAATTCATATATTTGTTGATTGCCTGTGACTGTGAGTGTTTGATACTGCTGGCCGTGGAGTCTTTCTGGGAATTAACGCCTCTGTCAGAGGCGCGTTTTATTTTAACGCCCTAACCCAGGGCGTCGTATTGCTGCTTAACGCCTTCTGATAGGGCGCCTTCCATCATATCTGCTGCTTATGTGAATTCACGCCCTTCCCCAGAGCGTCTTTTTGTTTCTTAGCGCCTCACATCAAGGCGCGGTTTTAGATTTGACGCCCTTAGCCAGGGGCGCCCTTTTATTTATAGCGCCTCACACTAAGGCATTTTTTTCACTGCCCCTGGGCCCTCCAGTGATTCACGACAGTGATACTGTCGTCGCTTTGGTTAATAGCGCCCCCTGCCAGGGCGTCTTTTTACTGTGGGTTTACAGAACCCTCCCATGTGTGGCTTTTCATCATGATTCATGCTTATATTTGTTGATTGATTATATTGCTATGATTGGCTTGTTTACCCTGCATTCATCTTTGCTTTGGTTTGGGAGACCGCCTCTCTCTACACTAGGATTCCACACACCCTCTTGGTGAAGGAACGACCCTCCATTGAGCACTCCGTCTCTTTGGATTGGAAGTTCCTAAACCAAGCCTCCATAAGTCCCTGCACCCGTGGATTCCCTCACGGACGCCGGGCAGGTTGTACCCTTTTGAAGTCCCGAGTTAGTTGGCCTATACACGGTGAGAGAGTGTTCCTAGTTGGCACCGGAGTTCAAACCATATTGAAACTAGGATCCTCCCTTGTGTGAATCACACCAAACTTTGTTAAAATTCATTAATTCACCAAGGTTCAAACAAATTAAGATCAAAGGTAACCATTCCAACTTGTGTGCTTTTTGCATATTATTTTGAACTTTGATTGAATAATGGCTTACCATAAACAAAACAACATGTTTAATTCAATTCATGAGGATGCACAAACGTGCACATCTTATTCCCCTCAATTTCAACATGTTCGTCACAATTCTCACCATACTTTCAAGGGATCACATCCTCATTCTTATGGTCATGCCCGGCCCACGGGCAATGTCCATTCTCATGGTCCCCCTACTCAATTTCAGGCCACTACTCCTCCAGGACCGTCTCCTCCCAACGATGAGAAGGTATCCCAAATCATTCATGCATTAGACCATCTCACCCCTCAGCAACTCCAAGCCCTTAAGGCCGCCGTTGAGGGTGCATCTCCTTCATCTCATCCTCCTTCTAATCCTATTCGGGTGGCCCATCACCTAATTCCCTCTTCCACTCATATTCCTAATCGGGTAGCCCATCACCCATCTCCTCCTATTCACCATCCTCCTCGGGTGGTCCGACACACGCCTCCTTCTATTCCTCCTCCATCACGGCCCCGAGGCCCATTTATTTTTTGCAATCCGGCCCATCCGGGTTCTTCTGCGGGTCATCCCGTTAACTCCCCTCCACGGCCTTTTTATGCCACCCCTCCTTCAAGGCCCTGCCAACCCTTGGTTGCTCAAGTTACACCCCTCCGACAAACCCTTCTTGATAAAATCACTTTGATGGAGGAACAATTAAGAAGGGTCATGGCTCCTCCTACTCCGGTCAATCCTCTCCATGCCGCTTTGGATAATATTACTAAGATGGAGAAAGAATGGAAGGATAGGAGAGATGATTATGGTATCGGCAGCTCAAGCAAGCAACAGCCGGCATATTTCGATGATCAAGTGGACACCGTCCGCCCTCCACCCATCCGCACACTTCATTCATATGACCTTCCATCTCCACATACGCAACATCATTACATTCCTCCATTCACATATACGCCTCCACTACGGTGTCCACTTGAATTTGATAATGAAGAACCGTCAGTTGAAGAATTCGAGGCAGCATACGATGAAGCTCCGCAGGCACCCCTTCCAAGTTTCCTTCGTTTCACGCTTCCCCCACTATCATTTGATGAACCTCCTGCTCAGGATAAAGCCACCTTTCTCAATTCACCCCCTATTTCCGAGACTTCTTGGTGTTACGACGACGGGTCGATACTCCAATCACCCGCGCCGACGCATTTTGAGTCTCCTCCCACTCCTAACATCGTTCGCCCTGTTCGGCATTTCCTCCGCACCAAACCGTCACCCATTGAACCTCCACTAATTACACCTCCATCCACTATGCCATCAACCTTCACAACACCGGCCTCCCCCAAGCCTTCCACTATAAAACCTCCACATATTGAGCCTTTAGCCTCCACCGAGCCTACCATTGAACCTTCCCCAATTCAACCTTCCATTATCCCTTTAACTCTAAAACCTACTTTACCTACTCCACCACTTAACCCTTCACCCTTACCTATGGTTAATCCTGAGCAGGATCCACCCTTTTTTGCACTCGAGCCAACCCCGACTGCTTCCGAGCAAAGGGAGAAACTCGACGTGTTTTAACCTCCGCCTCCATTCACCCATTTACCAACACTTTCCATTATACCTCCACCATCCACAAGGCCTTTTGCCTCCGCCTCACCTCCCTTTACTACTCGGAAGGGGAGCGCTGCTATAAGTACGTGTGCCGAAGATGAGCAAGAGCCGCGTAAGAAGAATTTGGCCACTGCCGTGCCATTCAAGACGCAAGAGTTCATCTACCGGATGCCAATCCGGGTTATTGTGCCAGGAACGATTGAAGGGGCCAGGTCACCGCCATTGCTCAGAGAATGCCAAGCGTTGATGCCATCCAAGGGCCGGGCAGGGCACCCTTTGTTCCATCGTCCAAATCTTGATTCCATTCCTCCATACTAGGGGCAAATGCCCATTTTGTTCAACACTTCTTATACACCATAATTAATGGGCATGGCAATGCTTCCTGTATCAACTTTCCAACTCCCTTACATTATTGATCCTTGCCTTCCAAGGGGGTTGTCATTTATTATTGAAGATTCTTCCATTGGGCTGTTTGATTATACACTTTCACTGCCGTGGAGGGGCAGTTATCTTAGTGCTAAGGGGCCGTCCCTTATTTGTTCCACCTTCTATGCATCCATTTCTATCACTTTTTCTTCATGGGCCATTCCCGGGGTTAGGAGGAGGATCTCGTCCTCTCACCCTTCACATTCTCCATCTTCTTTGCATCTCACGCATTTTGTTGCATTCGCGCATTCACTGCATTCATCGCATCCATCATTTTGCATACACCTCCTGATTCCCGGGTTTCCAAACCCGTATCTTCCCCGCCTTCCGGCACCTCCAGATATTCCGAATT
Organism: Amorphophallus konjac; assembly: GCA_022559845.1. Lineage (NCBI taxonomy): Eukaryota > Viridiplantae > Streptophyta > Magnoliopsida > Alismatales > Araceae > Amorphophallus > Amorphophallus konjac. The sequence continues at coordinate 218,515,734 of CM040118.1, forward strand.
TCCCATCTTATTCATCTTCATCCTCGAGATCTGTAGGTCCCCTTACATTGCTCGGGTGTTGCCCCCTCCCCAATCTCTTCTCAGGGCATCGCGTCTCTTTTCAGCTCTTGTATCCGGACCCTCCGGATTTCTCTCACTTTCTCCCAGGGCATCGCGCCCCTTTCCACTTTATTCTTCCGGAACCTCCGGACTTTCTCCCAGGGCATCGCGCCCCTTTCCACCTTATTCTTCCGGAACCTCCGGACTTTCTCCCAGGGCATCGCGCCCCTTTCCACTTTATTCTTCCGGAACCTCCGGACTTTCTCCCAGGGCATCGCGCCCCTTTCCACCTTATTCTTTCGGAACCTCCGGACTTTCTCCCAGGGCATCGCGCCCCTTTCCACCTTATTCTTCCGGAACCTCCAGACTTTCTCCCAAGGCATCGCGCCCCTTTCCACTTTATTCTTCCGGAACCTCCGGACTTTCTCCCAGGGCATCGCGCCCCTTTCCACCTTATTCTTCCGGAACCTCCGGACTTTCTCCCAGGGCATCGTGCCCCTTTCCACTTTATTCTTCCGGAACCTCCGGACTTTCTCCCAGGGCATCGCGCCCCTTTCCACCTTATTCTTCCGGAACCTCCGGACTTTCTCCCATGGCATCGCGCCCCTTTCCACCTTATTCTTCCGGAACCTCCGGGCTTTCCCCTCGGGCATCGCGTCCCTTTCCATCTTAATCCTCCGGAACCTCCAGATTCTATTTCCCTCTTCTTTGGGCATCGCGTCCCTTCCCTTCTCATTCCTCCGGAACCTCCGGATCCTTCGTACCTTTCCTTCGGGCACGACGCCCCTTTCCATTTTCTTCCTCCGGAACCTCCGGACCCTCCATCTTTCTTCCAATTCATCTTTCTGATCTTCCAGAATATCACATCATTCATTTTCTTCCTCCTTTTCCACCATCTTTTTGCATATTTCTTCCCAGGGCATCGCGTCCCTCGAGACTCTTCTCCTCCGGAGCCTCCGGATGATTCCTCCTATCACGATTCTCCTTTTTTACTTCCGGATCCTCCAGATCCACCTCTTTCCATCTATCAATTTCTTCTTCTAATTCCTCATGATCATGGGTCTGACCCAGCTTCTTCCACATCCACTGCCTTGGGCATCTGCCCATTCTCTCACTGCTTTCGAGGCTTTAGTCCTCACTCCTCCTTCTAATTCTCCGCTTCTTCTGTAGACCGTTCCATGTGATCAGGGTCTCCGCGCCTTAGTAAGGGAGTTCTAGCCCTCGCCTCTCTTCCTTGTCTCCTTATTCGTCTGAGTCTGGTCTTGGCATCACTCCTTCTTGTTAAGCCACTTCCAAATCCTTTGCTTTCAATCCTTTTATCTGCCAAAGAGGACTATCCCACGATGATCAACCTCGCCTCTGACAGTTGCTTCTACAAAGGTTGCAAGGTAACATATTGGCGTAAGTACTCATTTCATGATATCATTATCTCATTAGTTCACGCATGATTTTCAAAATGAAGTGCTTCTTAACAAGATTAAAAGTGGTGTTTTAGACCTTTATCTTAGGTTTTTGTTTAATTAAAAATCATTGTCAAAAAGAGTCTTTAGGCTTGCTATGCAGCACCATTGGTTAATAAGAACTCCGTGCTGGGAATTCAACATTCTTTCCCCGCTTGTTAAGAGTAACCCTTAGCTGGGCATTCCACACACTTCACGACGTCCTTAGCCGGCTCCTTTGATAAAACACCGTTGCTACTTTGGCCATGCCATGAGTATATCTGAAAGTCTTTTCTCTTCTTTACTCGGCCGCGTGCAGGGGCAAGAGGTTGACGGATGAGATGACCAACCTAGGTACTCCCCAATACGAGAGGAATCTCAAATAGGGGCAGTCTTGACCCAAAATCGATTTGAGTTTTCATATGAGTTTCATGATATACATCTCGCCAAAAGGGCTATTATGAAAATCAAGTCAAAATTTTGATAAAATTAAAAGTATGAATTATGGCATGACAAGAGTGGCAAAGTCCCCGCAGGGAAAACCCTGGTCGTATGCATGTCAAGGGTCTAAAAATCAAAGGCACAAAGCCCCGGCACAACAGACTACCTCTTTGAGGGTAATACCTTGGAAGGAATTCAAATCCCGACATCTCCCATCCTGCATGAAGCTTATCTCCAATTATTCTTCTCTCCTTCCTCCAAGACGGAATGTTTCTCAGGTATGGCCTTGGTAGGGGCACCGTTAATCAAAGGCGGTCGATTATAGGGCGCCACCCTTCAATGCACGCCCGGCTTTGGGAAATTTTAGGAAAAAGGGAAGGAACGAGGACCCCCAATTAATGGTTTAAAACACCCTTTGATGCTGCATTAGCTATGTCTAAACCAAAATCCAAAAATATATTTCTTGTGTAAAATCCAAAAAAATATATTTCTTGTGAAAAATCCAAAAAAATTGAATATTGCAAAAGCAAAAAAAAAATTGAATATTTCCTGAGCAAAATCAAACAAAAAAAAATCAGATATTTCTTCCAAGATTCATAAAAATTGAGATATTTTCCAAAATCCATAAAAATTTGAAAAACTCATAAAAATTTGCATATTTAAAAAAAAATCCATAAAAGAACTGCATTGTATTTTCTGATGGTGTTTTACAGGAATAACTTTGCAAGGACCAAGAGCACGAGATGAGTCCTATCTCCACTCATTGTTATCAATCTATTGATTTTTCCCGATTTTCTCGTGACATGCCACCCTGGGCATTTTTGATTATCATCTCCTCATATCTTTTTTGGTTATATCTCCTGATTATCATTCTGATTATTCATCTCCAGATCTTTCAATCAACTCCTGCTGATTTCTCTTGATCACTTTGTCACTGGGCATTATCATTCTGATCATTCAACTCCAGATCTTGATTAGCCAAGATTGTCTTCCTCATGATGAAACAACGAACAATGATGATTTACAATGCCATGATTTAATTCGTGCTATTCATGCCATATACATGCTATTGATGTTTTGATTCATGCTATGCTTGCTACGCTTAAATGCCTAATTCATTACTTGTTATCTTTTATATCTTGGCTGATGAATCTTTGAGCGCAGGAAGAAGCTCTTGGTCCCACCGACTGGGCATCATCATCCAAGTCCCACGGTGTTTGCACGTTATTCCATTTCTCAGTTCCCCCATGCTTATTGCTATCACCATCCCCCCTATATGCATTCTATTATATGTTACATATACTATTAGATTATATCAAGGACCTTGTGACTTTGGTAAATCTGGGATTTGAGTTCCCCTTCATCAAAAACAATGATGATTCCAGAGGAGTCTTAGTCACACGGATAGGCCGTTGAGCCGTCCAAGACTGGGAACGATGGTTCCCTTTTACGAGTTGGTGCGTTGATAAACGGGCTTCGGCTTAGTATCAGCTCGCAGAATGGGTTTCTTGACTCAGTCTGGACAGTTTAACAATATTATCCTTGATTATCTTATATTTTCGTTTGATTTAATTTTTTCCTTTAAACCCAGCATGCATTCATGTAGGATTTTGAATCAACTTTGGAAAATCACTCTGATAAGCTGATTTTGAGGGTTAAATTTGATCCCATTTCCAAGATATGAGATATTCATTGCTGAATGGAATCCTCAGTTCGTTTTGTCACTGTTTTGGGTCATTTTCTCGAAAGCTCTTGTTTGGATTTCTATCATCTTATTTTATCTCCTTCCTTTGATCCACCTTGGCTGCAGCACGTCCACTGGCTGGTAACCGCTCCCCAATGGTGAAACCTACAGGTTTGTGACCTGGGGTACTTCCACCGCGCTGGAAGTTGATCATTTATTTTATCTCCTTCGTGCCCACATGCACACTCCCTCTTTTATCCAAACATCGTTGATTTCATTGAATTTCCCGAGATTGCTTCATCTTGAGCTTCTGATTTCAATTCTCATCAAGTGATGTTGATTGCGTGTCTCATCACATATTGGCATCTACTTTTCAGTTTGCTCTGCTACCTTGCAAAGCAGACGCCAAGGCGGGGCAGCTGTAGACACGCCAAAATTGACGTTACTGTGAGTACGTCTCATATTGCCATGTAATGCCCCAATTTGACCCTCGAATTAACTCTGTTTGAATGGTTTTTCTCACTTTTCTTGGATTTCTCCCCTTTTCCATTCTTTTCCTATTTTTTCCTATTTTTCTGGATTTTTCTAGATTTTCTAGATTTTCTGGGCATTTTTCTCTATTTTTATGTATTTTTCAGAAATAACGACTTGATGTGGGGCGTCTTTTAAATAACGACTTATCCTTGGGCGTTTCTAAAAAATGGACGACTATTTATGGAGACGTCAATTCCACTCATTTTCTATTTTTCTGGATTTTTCTGGGAATTTTTTAGAATTTTTTAGGAATTAACGACTTAACCATGGACGTTATTTTGAATTTGAAAAGAATAAAAAAATTGAAAATTCAATTCACGACCTATGCACGGTCGTCACTTTTCAAATTGATTATTTTAATATTATTTTTAACCTTATTCCAGAGGTGATTTGGTGGCCTTCCGGGTGTCAGAAAAATACGTAAAAATAGTCGTTGGAATCAGCGCAACGAGATGCACCTCCACCTAAAAAATGAGAAAATAATATTGAGAAATGAAAATTGGCCCTATTTTGAATATATTGAATTAACGTCTTTGTCTAAGGCGTGTTTTTAATAACGCCCCTTTGGTAGGTCGTCAATTTAAGAATTGACGCCCCTGTCCAGGTCGTGTTTCATTTTTATGTTCCGAACGAACGCAGCCTTTCCCCCGGAGAGTCCCTGCTTCGTTTGGATACCTTACCCCTTCTTATCTTTCCCTCCTTGGGCTCTTGCCCGTTCTTATCCTTCTATCTTTGATTCAATCCTATACATAGAGCTTCTGCAGCTCTGTTAGGGGTTGGTTCGGAAGATTCGAATTCCTCTTCTTCTTCTTCTCTTGGACGTTCTTCTTCTGTTTTGTTTTCTGTTGTTTGTTTGTTTGTTTTTTTCTTTCTTCACGCAGGGCGCTGCTGCTGGCTGAAGGAGGAATCCCTCCTGCACTTTAACTTCATCATCCTTTGGAAGATTTCTCCCCATCGAGCATTCGAGCCAAGCACAGGCTCTTATTAGTTTATTCTTTTTACGTTTTACTATCATCGTTCATATGCATGCATGCATGTTTATCTCATGTTAATTCTTCTTCTCAACCACGTTGAGAAATCTCCCATAGTGCACACTTGCACTCTTTCCACTATATTCATATTTTTGCATCTTCATGCATCATATTTCTCCACACCCTTTTTTGCATAGGGGTTTAAGGGCAACCACCCATAAGGTGTGTTCTTACACAATTTTCCATGTTCATCCTATTAAGAATTTGATGCTACAACTCACCATGTTCTAATTTCATATTCTTTATTGGTGTTTGATTGTTTTGCAAGGGTAATCAAATTGAAGAACTCTCTTCATCGGCCGGCCGATCTAGAAGAGAAAGGAACACCCACATCACCCGCGCTTTCAAGGTATTTTTCGCGATCACTCCATATTCATTATTTGTTATATCTTTTGAGGCCTCGCGTCTCTGGCGATCACATCTCCATCTTAGCACCTCGTGCTTATTCGTGCTATTTCATGATTATTTATTCATTACTTCTATTCATTCCTAAGTGGATTTCTAATTAGGATCTACACGCATGACGAGTTTATATCATTCATGTCAATCAGAGCATAAGGAAATTCGACCTTATAGACAGAGTGCGTTAAAGTAAAAATAATAAACCAAATCTTTTATTCATTAATAAGACCAATATCCAAAAGTATAACCAATTACATAATCCATTGATGACTAGACTCAATAAAGAGGAAAAGTACAATAATTGACTCAAGAAATAGGAAAAGACACTACTAGGTTGACGCTTCAATGGCGGATGACTCTATGCTCTTCACTCATTTCCATTCCCGTCTGAATGATCCTCGTCATCGGAATTATCTGGAAGATAGGGGAAAAACTAGGGTGAGCGAATGCTCAGAAGGGCTTATATCTCAAGATCAAGCTTTCTTTAAGTAATTTACATGTTACATGAACTATGCAAGTATAGTGATGCATGTACACAAGATAAAGACGAGAGTAGAGTATCAAGAAATATCATAGACAAACTAGCAACATTACAAAGTGTTCATGTGTTGTATATCAAGATTGTCAGGCATGTAAATATCAAGTCATGTCATGTGAATTGGCTATTATAATATCAAGCAAGTAAATACACATTCCCGACTACGCAAGTCATGTCAAGTCAAGTCAAATCAAGCACGAGTCGTGGAATGTCATAATCTAGAAAGTCATGCACTTCGGTGCAATGTCACACCGTGATCAATATAGCTCCCATGGGCACAAGTACTTTCGGGTGCTCCTTTCAGGACCAGATCGGGCCCTATATGCACAAACATTGAGTCATGTATATTTTAGACATCCACTATAGTTTATAGCCAATATAGAGTTCCAAGGAATAAGCCATTATAGGATGATAATGTAGATTTCACGAATGAAGGAGTTCAAGGACCGAATTTGAACAAGTATGACATACCGATAAATCACATGAAAAATCAAGACATATCATAAAACTAGGTAATTGGCATCCACTCAGTCGCCATCAATTATAGAAATAGCGTCCACTGGCTGGTAGCTCATTCCTGTGAACAGTACAGGCACGAAGAAATAGCGTCCATACTCTGGTCACTAAATCAGTGATATAGCGCGACTGGCCTGGTCGCCAATTCCTTCTGGCATCCAAGTCAGGGTCGCTAATTGTTGACGGAGACAGACTTCTGAAAAGAGGCCAGAAACAATGCTCTCTGAGGGCTAAGCATCACGTTTCTTCAGAGTGACGTGACAAGTAAGGTTCCAGAGTTTTTAGGGTACAACCTGCTCGGCTTCCTTGAAGGAATCCAAGGCTAGCGTAGACTTACGGAGGGCTCAAGGAAGATAGTACCAGTCTGAAGGAAGGAATATCCCACGGAGGCTCCAATCATCACCAAGAGTTGAGTGTGTAATCGATAGAAAATAAAATAGAGACTCCATCTACGGATGTGAGATGAGAGTGCCAAGTAAACCCGTGATATGGGCCAGAAAATGCGATAAAATCTGAGAGACAAGAATTGGCGTCCACTCAGACGGACGCTCAATCCTGATTGTGCATCCGTGTGAAATGTAGCCTAATCATTATTTTACAAAATTCCAGGAAAATATACTAAGAATTAGCGACACTGTGCGCGGGCGTTAATTCTAGAATTTCCAGAAATCCATAGTATTTAATTATAAATGGCGACCTTGTACAGAGGCGCTCGAACTTTAAATAACGTCTAATCTGATGTCACGGATTCATGTTTTTCACACAATTTCTATTTTTACTAATTTTTTATAAAACAACGCCTCCTTGCAGGGGCGCTTATTCATGAATTGGCGACTGTGAGACAGTCGTTCATTCTGTTAAGTCTGCAACGCATCGGGCATGTACGTTCTTAGACACATCACAATGTTCATTTCTTTTGAGATTACATAATCAAGAAAGTGAAGACATGAACAAGTAGAGAAAAATCTGGGGAATCCAAAAGTATGCATAACATGTTTTACAAACATAGGGTTCCATAGTTATTAAAATCTTAAGCATGTGTTATTTATTAATTACACTAAAAGAATTAGCAACAGCGACATGGTCGCTCATTAATTTGTGACCTAAAGATCGTTGTAGATTTAGAACCTACGACCTTCTACGAGGTCATTCATTAATAGGCGGCCAGTACTTGGTCGCTATTTTCATGTTCAACAGGGATAACAAAAATTGAATAGCAGAAGACATGAAATCATGATAGTTTGATCTATATGCATGCTCTACACTTATACTGTAGATTTGTGCTTCAGTTCTTAAGAAAACCTACCTCTTTTGGGGTTTTGGACGACGGACAGAGAAGAAATAAGATTAACAAGAGCAACTACAGCAACAGCTTGATCAGGAATAAGAAGATGAAGCTTCTTTACGGCAGCAACTGTAGCCAGAGAAACAACAGACACGGAAGAAGAAAACTTCTTCACGCTGGTAATACGGCAGTCGCAATAGCAACACTATAGCAGCAGACTTGCGAACAAGGGGAATAGCAGCAGCCACACGAACAAGAAGAAGGAGAAGAAGTAGATGCTTCTTCACGGTACGAGGACGCAGCAGCAGCAACAGAGGTAGAAGAAGAAGAAGTAGCAGGGCTTCTTCACGTCGCAATAGTTGTAGCACAGAGAGGGGAAGATGACGATGACAGTAGGGATTCCTTCGAACGCAGCAGCAGCAGTAGCCAGAGCTCGTTTGAAAGGGGGTCATATATATAGGATCTGGTTTCTTAGTATCCTAATGGGATTTAAGCTCCCACGTATGGATCCTACTGGGTTTAGAATTTCCCATCCTTATCTTCCTACTGCCAAAATCGCAGCCGCTTTCTCTATTAAGAATAGAACCCTAAGGTTCCATGCATGATCGAACATGAGATAGTTTTTCGACTTTTGTTTTTTAAGGCCCAGGTATAAAGGTTAAAAAGGGTATAAGGTAATTAAGGCTCATTTACCTTAGGCTAAATTCTCATACGAGAGGCCCATTTGTTTAAGTGAGAGGGTTTGGTTTACGGTCCATATAAAGGTTAAGGCCTTTTGGTTTCATAATTTGTTCGATTTGGGTCCTTGACTATTTAATTGGAGGATTTATTTATTTAGGAAATTTTATTCTTATATTTTATCTGGGATGCTACAGCACTGTTTAGAGTGTTCTGGGAAAGTTCTGTCTCTGTCTGCAATCTGCGACCAGACAATGGACGCCAATTGAAATGAGCGACCGTGTAAATAGGCGCCATTTTCTTCATGCCTATTACTGTTCATAGATTTAGCGACCACAATAGTGGGTGCTATTTCTATAATTTGTGGCGACCTGAGTGGACACCAATTACCCAGTTTTCCCAAAATGTTATTATTTTCATGAGATTTATTGATATGCCATCCATACTCAAAGTTCGGTACTTGAACTCTCTATTCTGTGAATCTACCTTAACGTTCCTACAGAGGTTCATTCCTTGAAATTCTATATTGGCTATAAACTATAGTGGATGTCAAAATATTTACATGACTCAATGCCTGACAGTTATGGGGCCTGGTCTGGTCTTGGGAGGAGCACCCGAAAGTACTTGTGCCCATGGGAGTTGATTAACCACAGTGTGGCATTGCACCGAAGTGCATGACTAGCTTGATCAATGACATTCCACAATCTCTATAATGCTTGACTTGACTTGACATGATGTGACTTGCATGACCCAGAATGGATATTTACTTGCTTGAAATTATAATAGCCAATTCACATGACATGACTTGATATGGCATGCTTGACAATCTTGATATACTTCACACGATTATCTTGAAATCATGCTAGTTCATCTATATTATTTCTTGATACTCTACTCTCATCATTATCTTGCGTACATGCATCATTATACTTGCATAGTTCATGTAACATGTAATTTACTTAAAGCAAGCTTGATCTTGAGATATAATCCCTACTGAGCGTTCACTCACCTATTGTTTTTCCCTAATATTTCAGGTAATTTCGAGGATGAGGATCATTCGGACGGGGATGGCCACGAGTGAAGACATTAGAAGCCGTCCAAGATTATCTACGTCGTGTCTTTTCTATTTCTTGAGTCAATTATTGTATTTTCCTCTTTATTGACTCTAGTTGTCAATGGATTATTAGTATGAGTCAGTGAGTTATGTAATGATGGTTATACTTTGGGATATTGGAGTTATTAATGAATAAATTAGATTTCATACTATCTTGCTATTTGCGTACTCTGTCTATATGTCAAGTTCCTTATACTCTGATTGACATGATTGATATAAACTCGTCACGCGTACTGGGTTCCTTCCGCACTCGGGACGTGACAGTTTTTGTGGTATCAGAGCCTAGGATATTCAATTCCTAGGAAATCAAGTCCAAGGATAGGTTTATACCTTTTACCCTGTGAGATGGGTAGAGCCATGGGTTAAGTAACTTAGGGAGAAAAGACCCTTGGTTAATCATATATTAATATAGTTATTTAATCTTGTAGGACCATGGCCGCTGAACGTGCTCAATGGTGCGATGTGCAACGCACTGTCCAAGGCCTCACCCAAGAGCTGCAACAAGTGGTGAAGGGCGGAGCAAATCGTGGAGCGGGCGATCTCCACCGTGGTTGTCGTAATATGAACCCGCCAAAGTTCGTTGGCTCGTCCGACCCCGACGATGCCGAGAACTGGATTAAGGAGATTGAAAGGATTTTATGTGTGATGCAATGCATGGATGAGGAGAAGGTTCTATTAGCGACTTTCCAATTAGAACGGGAAGCCCGATTCTGGTGGGAGTCGGTGGAAGCTACTTTACCTCATGAGCAAGTTACATGGGGTGAATTTGTTGATTATTTCAATAACAAGTATTTCTTGGATAGGATACAAGATAAGAAAGCCACAGAATTTTCCGCGCTCAAGCAGAGGACTCTATCAGTGGCCGAGAATGAGGCCCAATTCTCCCGTCTATCAAGGTATGCATCGCATCTAGTGTGTACCGAGAAGATGAAGGCTAGGAGATTTCTTAATGGGCATCGGATGTAATATATTACTCAACTGGCGTCGATGGACATTCAATTCTATTCAGAGATGGTACGAAGAGCCCAATTATTAGAAGACGCCACAGAGTTGTCCGACCGAATCCGTGGCAAAGATAAAAAGGAGCACGTTACAAGCTTCGGCACTTTCAAACCCACATTCAATAAGAAGAGGTCTAGCACTAGAGGAGATTCCTACCAAGAGAAAAAGTTCAAGAAGGGTAACAAGCCCTTTTCTATTACTAACACACCTTCCAAGGAGGTGTGTAAACATTGTGACAAGCCCGTCCATAAGGCCGAGGAGTGCTGGAGGAGATTAGGAGCGTGCCTCCGTTGCGGGAGTTTGGATCACCGGATTCCCCATTGCCCTTTGTTGAATGATCAAACCAATGAAGAGGACAAGCGCCCGGCAAAGAAACAAGGCCACCTACAAGCACTTCAAGAGGCGGAGCAAAATGAAGGTGGACTTGTGGAAGGTACATTAAAGATTTATTCTAAGACTGCTCATGTCTTGTTTGATACCGGTGAAACGCATTCTTTTGTTTCCAAAAGATTTGCTGATCCATTACCTATGGAACCTGAGTGGTTAGATTTAATTATTTCTACTCCTATTGGAGAGGAATCCGAGATTACACATCATTATCCAAATAGTAAAGTTATGATAAGAGCGAAAAATCTACCAGCCAACTTGATATGTCTAGACATGAAGGAGTATGATGTTATATTAGAAGTTGATTTGCTCTCCATACACAAGGAAGTTATAGATTGCCGACACGACAAGGTAACTTTTAAGGATTTCCCGGAACTTGACTATACTAATCCTCGGAGTCGAAATAAGTCACCCCTTATTTCAGCTCTTCGAGCTAGTAAGCTCTTAAGAAAAGGGTGTGTGACTTTCATGGAATTTGTGACGGCCACAAAAATTAAGGAGTCCAAGCTATAAGACACCCGCATAGTCAAGGAGTTTACTGACATATTTCTGAAAGACTTGTCCAGATTACCCCCACAAAGAGAAGTGGCCTTCACCATCGACCTTGTCCCTGGTGCTGGGCCAGTATCTAAAGCACCCTATAGAATGTCCCTCGCCGAGCTCAGGGAGTTGAAGGAACAATTGATGGAGCTCTTGAAGAAAGGATTTATCAGGCCAAGTACTTCCCCGTGGGGAGCGCCTGTGCTTTTTGTCAAGAAGATGGATGGATCGATGAGACTCTGCATCGATTATCGGCAGTTGAACCACTTTACTATCAAGAACAAGTATCCACTATCGAGGATTGATGAACTATTTGATCAGATATCTGGAGCTAAATATTTCTTAAAGATTGATCTCAGGTCGGGATATCACCAATTAAGGATCAAGGATGAGGATATTTACAAGACGGCATTCCGGAGCAGGTATGGGCATTACAAATTTACCGTTATGCCTTTTGGACTAACAAATGCCCCTGCAGCCTTTATACAGTTGACGAACAACATATTCAGGCCTCATCTAGATCAATTTGTTGTGGTCTTTATTGATGATATATTGATTTATTCAAAGACCGAGGAAATCATGAAGAGCATTTAAGGACCGCATTACAAATATTAAGAAAGAATCAACTCTATGCCAAGCTTAGCAAGTGTGATTTCTGGCTCGAGGAAGTATCTTTCTTAGGGCATGTGATTTCAAAGGATGGCATATCTGTGGATCCATCAGAGGTCAAGGCTGTAAAGAATTGGAAAAGGCCGACAAATGCAATTGAGATCCGGAGTTTCTTGGGTCTAGCTGGTTATTATCGGTGATTTATAAAGGACTTCTCGAAGATTGATGTTCCTCTTACTAGGCTGACACGCAAGGAGATTCCTTTAAAATGGGATGAGGATTGTGAAAGGAGCTTTCAAGCCTTGAAGGATCATCTGACGACTACTCCAGTTGTAGCATTACTGACTGAAAGAGAGAAATTCGAGGAATATACCCATGCTTCGGGTATTGGCCTCGGATGTGTGTTAATGCAACAAGGGAGAGTCATTGCTTACTCTTCCTAGCAACTGAAGAAGCACGAGGAGAACTACCCAGTGCACGACCTAGAGTTGGCCACGGTAGTGTTTGCTTTAAAGATCTAGAGACACTATCTCTATGGAGAACAATTCACCCTGTACTCCGATCACAAGAGTCTCAAGTACTTATTCTCCCAAAAGAAATTGAATATGAGGCAATGACGTTGGCTAGAATATCTCAAGGAATTTGACTTTACTATACAATATCATCCTGGAAAGGGCAATTCCGTAGCTGATGCCCTCAGTCGAAAGCCGAGAGCGTTATTGGCCAACTGTATGATCTAAGAGTGGAAGATCCTGGAATAATTTTCCAAGCTTGATATAAGCACATACAAGGAGAAATGGTGTATTACTCTATCACACATGAGGATACAACCTGATTTACTTTTTGAAATCAAAGGGCTAGAAGATGAAGACCCGGTGCTAGAAGAGATTAAGGGTAAGCTAGAAGAGCGACCAGATTTCAAGCTGGCATCTGACGGAAGGATATTATTCCATGAAAGGACATGTGTGCTGGACTGTTTGGAGTTAAAGAAGAATATTTTAGGAGAAGCTCACCGATCACGGTATACAATTCATCCTAGAAGTACCAAGATATACCAGGATTTGAAGCGAACCTTTGGGTTACCCAACATGAAAAGGGAGGTAGCGGACTATGTTTCTCACTGTCTCACATGCCAACAAGTCAAGGTAGAACACCAAAAGCCCGCTGGTAAGTTACATCCTCTAGGCATTCCCAAATAGAAGTGGGAAGATATCGGCATAGATTTTATCATGGGTTTGTCTAAATCTAAAGGTGAACATGACGGAATATGGGTTATCATAGATCGATTGACCAAGTTAGCACACTTCTTGCCTTTAAAGAGTCGATGGTCGGTTGATGTTCTAGCTGCTTTATACATCAAAGAAATGGTTAGACTACACGGAGTTCCCGTTTCAATCGTGTCTGACCGAGACCCACGCTTCACTTCTTATTTTTGGAAGGGTCTACAACATTCATTGGGGACGAGACTCAACATCAGCACAGCTTTTCATCCTCAAACGGATGGTGAGACCGAGAGAACAAATCAAGTTGTAGAAGACATGCTACGAGCTTGTGTGATTGATTTTGGTGGAAGCTGGCATGATCATCTACCCCTGGTCGAGTTTACATATAACAATAGTTACCAGATAAGTATTCAAATGGCACCCTTCGAGGCATTATATGGAAGGAGTTGTCACTCGCCAATATGCTGGGACGAATTTGGGGAAAAGCAACTTCTAGGCCTAGATATGGTAAGGGATATGACTGAGAAAGTACAACTCATTAGAGAATGAGTTAAGATGGCTCAGTCGAGACAAAAGACATATGTTGATACTAGAAGAAGGGAGTTAGAGTTCCAAGTCAGAGATCACGTCTTTCTTAAAGTTTCCCTAGGACGAGGCATTAGAAGATTTGGTGTTAAGGGCAAGCTTACACCAAGATACATAGGTCCCTTCGAAGTGCTAGAAAGAGTTGGCGAGGTTGCCTATCGAATCGCCTTGCCACCGCAACTATCTGAAGTACACAATGTATTTCACATCTCTATGCTCAAGAAATATGTTCATGATCCATCCGACATCATAAATCATGACAACCTGGTGATACAAAAGGATCTCACATATGAACACAAGTCTTTGAAGATCCTTGATCGCGAGGTTCGTGTGCTGAGAAACAAAACTATTGCCATGGTAAAGGTGCAATGGAGCAAGTACTTAGAGCAAGAAGCCACATGGGAGACTGAAGAGTCTATGAAGAAAAGATTCCTTGACTTATTTCAAAATGGTAAGTATTCTGCACCCTCCATGTTTGTATGAAATTGAATTTGGGGATCAAATTCTTTTAAGTGGGGGAGGGTGTAGCACCCCGAATAAAAATAAATCAAAGAAAGAAATTTAAATGAATAATAAAAGCTTAACTTGAACCCCTTTGGAGGGCCAAATGGGCCTTAAGGGTAGGTAACGAAATGCATATAGAACCCCTTGGTTAAAACCCAACCCAATAAGTCTAATGGGCCAAACCATAAACCCTTTTACGTAGCCTTATAAAGAATATGTATATATTAGGCCTTTAGTCATAATTGTCACGTTCCGATGCAAAAAATCGAGGCGTGACGAGTCAAAACAATCAAGTCGATCAGAGCATGAATAAAAGGGTCCAAACCACAAGGATAGATAAGAAGAAAAGATACTTTTATTTCATCAAAATAAAGTTTTACAACATTCTTAAGCCTTAAGAGGCATGATGTAACTTCCAAAAATATAATTCTAGCAAGGGCAACCGCTCATAAACCTAGGTAACTAAGATAACTTGATCGCTCGTTCACTCTAGCCCATCCCCACGTGTTTGGGGTTCATCATTGGAATTACCTACAATGTTAATCGGAAAACGTAGGGTGAGTGAAACGCTTAGTAGGAATTTATATTTCTATACCAGGCAACTTAAAGTAATTAACATTTTTGGATAGTTATCATGCTATGCTGGGAAACGTAAATAAAACATGGAACATGGATATGAAATAGAGTAAAGAAATGCTAGTAATTGGAATTACAAGTAGATAAGATATCAAGAAAGAAAGTTCAAGTAGAGATCATGTAGAACGTAATATCATGGAATTTGGCCATTTCCTACAAGTATGTACAAGTCAAGTAATTCAAGTAATGCAAGTAATTCAAGCAATATAAGCAAGTAATTCACAAATTGTGGAATGCCGTAAATGAATCTAGCAAGTCAAGCACTTCAGTGCAATGTTACACCTAGTCAATCAACTCCCTTAGGCACTAGAACTTTCGAGCGCTCCCCCCAAGACCAGACCGGGCCCCATTAACGCCAGGTATTGAAATTATAGATCCTAGATCCCAAGTATATTTAGTCATCCACGTAATATTTATGCCCAACGAATTTCAAGGTAAATCTCTTGGAATAAGGTACAAGATTATCATTCAAGGGTCAAGTGGTTGTAAGAGAAATCCCAGAAGGACTTAAGGCATAATGTTTAATGACATTAAGTCGATAAGGAATTGAATTTGTCAGACAAGGCACAATCAGCCTTTGCAAAAAACCTCATAAAATAGGTTTAGATCGAGTTTTTCATAGTCGGGTGTTTTAGCTAGAACCTGAGGAATTACGGCTAGGTAAGAGGTGAGACAGTGGGAGACTCCCCTCATATACACGAGGTCCTAATTAATAAACCACTTATCCACTTAAAGCGTTTGCCTGTGGACCTCTTTCCTTAGACACCATTCTTCCTTGAAAATCTTGCTGATTCCGCGACTTGTCGGAAATAAAGAAATAACTTTAGTAGAAATTCTATTCCGTTCTTCGCAGTCGGAGCTTTACCAGATAACTGTGGAATTACGGCCACTAAGAGGTGGGACAGTGGGAGGCTCCCCTCGTATACACGAGGTCCTAATTAATAAACCACTTATCCACTTAAAGCGTTTGCCCGTGGACCTCTTTCCTTAGACACTGTCCTTCCGTGGAAATCTAGCGAGCTACACGACTTGTCAAAATCACGGTAACACTTAAACTTGTATATCGATTCAAGATTATGCAACTAAACCCATGTAGTTTTAAAGATAATATCTACTCCATTTAACAAGCTAGAATTTATCAAGCTAGAAAGATGATATTGTAATGGAGAACAAGGATATCATGAAGGTAATAAGAACATCAGCTCATGGACTAGGATCATTTTCTTTTATATGCTTAACTTAATTATGTGTGGGTTTAGTTTATATGCAACATAACATAACATAACATAACTGCATGCTAGGTGATATATGGTTCAATTAGAACCTGATAATGACATAATGATACTTATTTTCCCCTTCATTTTCTTGAAAAATGGGCAGCAAGGTTGTTGGCATTGACGCGGTACTGTAGATGGTCGCGTTAATGCTTATATATATATATATATATATATATATATACTTTTTATTATTTTTTTAACCTCTGGAATGTTCTGGTGGTCATATGTGAATGTGGTCCCCTAGGGGGCCGCAATCTTGAGGTCGCCGTCCCCTGGGGAACCGCGTTAGTATTTTTTGGTTTTTTATATATAAAAAAAATATGATCGTGGTGTCTCCGATGACCGCGACCTTATGGTCGCGGTCTTCCAGTTGACTGCATTCTAATAAATATATATATATATATATATATATATATTTATATATCCTCCAGATCGTGATTATGGTAATAACCACGATATAACATGATCGTGCCCTTCATTATAACCGCGTTAATAACAATTATATTATTTTTTAAAAAAATATTTCAGAAGGCGGGAAAACTTTTTGTATTAACGCGCCTGGTCGGGCCGTCACGTTAAGAACGCGCCCCCTGTGAGCACCATGTTCAAAGACAGAATCCGGTCTTCAAAAAAACGGTGATACCCCTTCAATAAAACGCCTCTAACATGCTTAATACTCAATAAAAATTAGGAAAAATGGTACCAATGGAAAGCGCACTTAAAAACGCACAAGATGACATGATTTATTAAGTATTTTTTCTGAGAGACACCTACCTTAGATCGAGTTGAATAGGAAAAACAAAAACCGAACGAAATACTCAAGAACTCCTTTTCTCCTTCAAATCACACCTCCAAATCGCCACAAATCTCTTCCCCACTATAGCAAAGGCCTAGTGGGTGATTAAGGGTGCCTATTTTTAGGAAAAATCCGGGCCAAAATGTCAAGATTCCTTCCCCACAAATCAAACTTCTCAACCTCCAAAATTGATGACTTAAGAAATAAATTTCAACTTCTCTTCTTAATCTAGCCTTAATTTGGTGAGAAAACGTCGGAAAGACGGATAATCCATGGTAGGCTATGTTAGAAGGTTTGAATTTTGTTACAACCTTCTAGAAATTGAGTTAGTTTAATCATAAACAAGGGTATTTAACATGTGCTACGAATTTAAGCCTATTTAACGCTTTTTTTGCCCATTAACCTATAACCCAACCCATTATGGGTTATCCAAAGGCCCAATAGTTAATCATAATCCATTGTAGGGAATTTAATTAGGCCTCTTATGATTTTTATGATATTTAAAACATTTATTCTCAATTTATTTCAAGAAATTTTTAATTATCTATTTTATTTCATATAGTAACAATAGAATTTCATTATTTCATAAATATTATAATTATATTACTAAATTGAAATATTTATTTATCTATTTATTTTGTTAGATTTCTACATCCTCCGTCACTTAAAAGAATTTGGTCATTTAAATTCACATCATACCGTTGTAATGTAAAAATTCGAATAGATGGGTCAGACTTCTAACCTGAGATTAAATCCAGATACTTCTTCTTGATTGACTCCTCCAATTCCCAGGTAGTTTCTTCGAATCCACACTTGCTCCATTGGACTTTTACCATTGGTATGGCCCTATTCCTTAGCTGCTGTAATTTTTGATTTAATATCTTGATCGGTCTTTCCTCATAGGATAAATTCTTTTGCAGCTTCAAATCATCAAATTGAATCACATGCGAAGGATCATATATGTATTTCCTCAGCATGAATACATGGAATACGTCATGGACACTGGCCAATTGTGGAGGCAAAGCCAGCGTGTACGCCACTTCGCCGATTCTTTCCAGAATCTCAAAAGGGCAAATAAATCTTGGACTCAGTTTTCCTTTGATACCAAACCTTTTAATTCCTCGTGTGGGCGATATCTTTAAGAAGACGTGCTCCCCCACTTGGAATTTAAGGTCTCTTCTTCGATTATCGGCATAACTCTTTTGCCGCGATTGTGCAATTTTTAACATTTCTCGGATCACCTGGATTTTGTGAGTTGTATCCTAAATAATATTAGGACCAATCAATCCTTTCTCTCCAACCTCATTCCAGCATTGAGGTGATCTACAGCTCCTGCCATATAGTGCTTCGAAAGGTGCCATTTGTATGCTATACTGGTAGCTATTATTATAAGCAAATTCAGTCAAGGGCAAGTGTTCATGTCAACTTCCGCCAAAATCTATCATACAAGCTCTCAACATATCATCAATAATCTGATTCGTCTTCTCGGATTCTCCATCAGTTTGAGGGTGGAAAGCTGTACTAAAATTTAGCCTAGTACCCATAGAAGATTGCAAAGCTTTCCAAAAGTGAGAGGTGAATCTCAGATCCCTATCCGAAATAATAGAAGTGGGAATGCCATGCAGCCGCACAACCTCCTTAATGTATAATGCCGCTAGAACATCTACGGTCCATTTGGTCTTGATGGGTAAGAAGTGAGCGGACTTAGTTAGTTGGTCCACAATTACCCATATAGCATCAAATCCACTTCGGGTCTTTGGCAATCCAATTATGAAATCCATACTAATACTATCCCATTTCCACTCCGGTATTTTGAGAGGTTTTAGCTTACCAACCGGTTTAAGATGTTCATCTTTGACTTGTTGGCAGACCAAACATCGACTCACGAACTCGACTACCTCTCTTTTCATGTTAGACCACCAAAAAGTTCTTTTAAGATCTTGGTACATTTTTGTGGCATCAAGATGTATAGTGTACCTCGATCGATGTGCTTCTTCCAAGATTTTATCCTTGATAGAAGAACAATCAGGCACATAGGTTCCTCCTTGGAACAGTAACCTTCCATCATCCGCCAAAAGAAAATCCGATCGTTGATCTAATTTCTCTTTGATTTCAATAATCAATGGATCATCATCTTGCAGCTCTTTAATTTTCGAGAGTAACTTGGGTTGGAGTCTAATATTTGTAATCAAGACTCTATCTTCCTTCTCCTCCATATTAAGGTCCAGGTTTGCCATTTGCTCCAATAAATGCCATTCTTTAATCATCAGGCTTGATAATAATGCCATCGACTTTCGGCTAAGAGCATGAGCTACATCATTGCCTTTTCCTGGGATATATTGCATAGAAAAATCAAAATCTTTCAAATACTCTAGCCACCTTCTTTGTCTCATATTGAGTTCTTTTTTAGAGAACAAATATTTGAGACTCTTGTGGTCGGAATACACAATAAAGGCTTCGCCATAGAGATAATGCCGCCAGATCTTCAAAGTAAAGACCACAGTTGCCAGCTCCAAATCATGCACGAGATAATTCTTCTAATGCTTTTTCAACTATCTTGAGAAATAGGCGATCACCTTGCCATGTTGCATCAATACACAGCCTAAGCTAATTCCAGATGCATCAGCATAAACATCGAATCCTCCTCCTCCAGTAGACAATGTGAGTATAGGGGTAGTAGTTAGATAATCTTTCAAAGCCTAGAAGTTTTTCTCACATTCTTCGGACCATATATAAGGATTCTCCTTTCTTGTCAATCTTGTCAAACATACGGCGATCTTGGAGAAATCCTTAATAAATATTCTATAATATCTAACAAATACCAAGAAGCTTCGAATTTTCGTGACACTAGTAGGTCTTTCCCAATTTTTCATGGCCTCAACCTTAAAAGGATCGACCATAATACCATCTCGGGATATTATGTGACCTAGAAAAGAAACTTCTTCTAGCCAGAAATCACACTTACTAAGCTTAGCATAAAGTTTGTGATGTCTTAATAAATGTAGGTGTCACGCCCCGAGCCTTTATTACAGCGGAAGACTCGCTCGAGAAACGTGAACAGCCGACATGGTAAGCCTCTTGCAAGCAAGAACGATCTGAGTGCAAGGCAATCACACATAAGAATGCAATCGCACAATATTTACTCAACTTCAACTTTCATTAATAATCAAATCCATTATTCGAATACAACCACTAATTCAACTTCCATCATGCTAGACTCAAGAAATAAGAAATTACATACACTCGATCTAAACAATGTAAACTTCCTAAGTCCTCGCTCATTCTTTATTCACTCTCGGATCCGCTTGGGTCAAACCTTGGGTTAACATATTTAAGCCTTGTGACGGTCTTGTACTGGGCCGTTACATAACGTGACGCTCCAGTATTGGGCCGTTACATTAGTCTGAATCCAGAACCAAGAAATCGGACTCAGTTGAATGTGACGGTTGTATATTGGGCCGTTACATGTGCTTGACGGTCCAATATAGATATGTTACACTACTGATAACCAGAAACATCGATAGTGTAATCTAATTAATTGGGTTTTAATGGTACAACCAACTCAGCGTCCTAGTGGGAATCCCAGGCTCGCGGAGAATTATGGAGGCCTTGCAACAAGATTTCCTAGTCCATTGGAAGGAATATCTAATAGAGAGGTCCTCATGTCCAAGAATAATGTTCCTATAGTGCAAAGTGAACTAATGGACAACATATCGGAATATGCGCCATGTACTTAAAGAAATGACTCTATTGATAGAGAGGATGTGTAACAATAGGAAATCATGATAAAACTCCATCAATACATCCTTGGAAAATCATGATTTAGATATAAAACTATAGAATTTTGGCACATGAAATTAACATAACTTAAAATAACTTAAGATACCTTAATCATGCAATTTCTATTATGAATCAGTAAATAAATTTAAAGTCATGATAACAGGTCCAAACTTAGCTATCTAAGCTTATTTATAAGTAAACTTAACTGGTTACCATTTTGCCTCGGACTGACAGAACATAGGGATCTGACGATCTAACAAGAGCACGTTACAGTGATTGTGACGATTTATCGAGGGGTCGTTACAGTAGTGTAACGCTCCTGTTATTGTGCGTCAGAGACAACAAAGCAATTAAAATGCAATAGAGGGTGTGACGGCTCATCGTAAGGCCGTTACAGTTTGTGACGGTCTAAGTATGGTGCGTTAGAGTCCCTACTAACAGTATAAAGAAATTAAATGACTATTATTTAAAATCATGTCATGTTTTGAAAAGATTTAACTACTCCAATCATGACAAAACGAAGTAAAGGTCATCTAGATGCATAGGTTGCAGTGAATTGACAAGATAATATCTTTGATCTTTGATTAGGGCTAAGGATATGTATGTATGCATGAACATGAAATCCATGATCTATAGTACATGAAATAAAACACAATCAGACGGCTTTTATCCCTAACAAGATGTTTTTTCCAATCATGAGATAACCTACCTCTTAACTAGGTTTTAAGCATCTAATTTGAACCTGAAAATCGAGCCCTAGCTCTCCTTTTCCAACGATTTTCTAGCAACTTCCTGCTGCTCTATCTCTCCAACCTCTTGTCCTAAATATGTGAAATTTTGAGGGTATGAATATGAAACTAAGGTGATCAAAAAGTTCTAAAGGATTGAATTCTAATTACCTCGTTTAGACGTCCTAATCTCTTGGTCTTCAGGGGTCCTTTGCTCTGAATCCTGAGTTACTATGTTCGAACCAGTAACTTTGGAAGCTTCAATCTCCTTGGTTGCTTGATCTCCTAACATGAAATTTGGAGTGCTATTAGTCTAAAGTATACTAAACAAAATCTTCTAAAGAACCTACCCGAAATTCTATCTCCTTACCTTGATTCTTTACGAGTCAAAAGTAAGGGTCGCTCAGTTCAGAACTAAGTCCTATTTATAGGGTTTTGAAGATTAGATCGATTCTAGAGTCCTTAATTGCCAGAACATAATGCCTAAGAGTCCTTAGTAATGTTATAAACTCTCCCAAGTCGATCTCTTACAGATAGGATCCCAAAGTTCTAATCTTTTTGCTCGTTCTTTCATTCACGGAACTGTCAGGGTGTAACGCATCAGTCTAGGTGTGTTACATGCATGTGGCGGTCGTACGATAGACCGTTACATCCCACGTGTGCAGAATTTTAAATTAATAAAACTTTTTTATTCGTTTATCTAATATAATTTTCTATAAAATAATATTTATCCTTAAAATACGTGAATATGCTAAATAACCTTCTAGAATATGGGCCAAACTTAATGGGCTTGGTCCTTAGACCTTTTGGATCTTATTTAAATATGCTAGGTTAATTATTTGACACAATTGGGCCTTATAATGACTTATTAATCTAATAATCCATTTATAAATCTATTTAGTCTTTATAAATTCCTAATAAAGTTTAGAAAATTCTATAAATAATCCAGAAATTATTACATAAATTTTGGGGCACTACACCCTCCCCCACTTAGAAGAATTTAGTCCCCAAATTCAATACATGGATTACGGAGAGTGTACTTACAGTTGAATAATTCTGGGAATCTTTTCCGCATGGCTGCTTCATTTTCCCATGTTACTTCATATGGTCATGTTTTCTTCCATTGAATCTTGACCATAGGAATAACTTTATTTCTTAGTTGATGCACTTCCCGTTCTAGAATCTTTATTGGCTTTTGTTCATACGTCATATCCTTCTGAATCTCTAGATTGTCATAAGTGATAATATGGTCAGGATCATATACATATTTCTTCAGCATAGAGACGTGAAATACGTCATGAACTCCTGCTAATTGTGGAGGTAAAGCCAGTCTATAAGCCACTTCACCGACCCTTTTGAGAATTTCAAACGGGCCAATGAACTTTGGAGTTAGTTTGCCTTTAATGCCAAATCTCTGAATACCACGACTTGGAGAAATCTTGAGATACACATGGTCTCCTACTTGAAATTCCAAGTCGCATCTTCGATTATCAGCATAAGATTTTTTTCCTGTCTTGTGCCATTTACAGTCTTTCTTGAACAAGCTTGATCTTCTCTGTAGAATCTATGATAATATCGGGGCCTAGGAATTGTCTTTCCCCTATTTCACTCCAAAATATTGGTGATCGACAACTTTTTCCATATAGAGCTTCGAAAGGTGCCATTTGTATACTGGCCCGATAATTGTTGTTATATGCAAATTCTACCAGAGACAAGTGATCATGCCAACTACCTCCAAAATCAATAACACAAGCCCTGAGCATGTCTTCTACCACCTGATTCGTTCTTTCTGTCTGACCATCAGTTTGTGGATGAAAGGCTGTGCTAAAATTCAATCAAGTCCCCAGTGAGTTTTGTAGATCCTTCTAGAAATGTGATGTGAATCTAGAATCCCTATCAGATATAATAGTGATTGGGACACCATGTAATTTAACAATCTCTGTTATGTATAATGTCGCCATGATATCCACAGACCATCGACTTTTGATTGGTATGAAATGTGCAGATTTAGTTAATCGGTCTTTGATTACCCATATACTATCATATCCACCTCTTGTCTTAGGTAATCCCATAATGAAATCCATCCCTATACTCTCCCATTTCCATTCGGGAATATTCAAGGGATGCAGTTTACTTGCGGGTCTAAAATGCTCGGCCTTTACTTTTTGACAAGTGAGACAGCAAGACACGAAATCAGCTATTTCTCTCTTCATGTTGGGCCACCAGAAATTTCTTTTAAGATCTTGATACATTTTTATACCACATGGATGAATGGTGTACTTAGAATTATGTGCTTCTTCTAGGATCAATTTCTTCGTATCTTCATGATCTGGTACACACACTCGGCCCTTGAATAGCAATCTTCCATCCTCCGTAATAGAGAAATCCGGCCGTTGTTCAATATTAGCTTTAATTTCTAGTAACACGTGTTCATCATTTTGCAACTTTACTAGATCCTCTATTAAGGTAGGTTGAGCTCGAATATTAGCCATGAAGCAATCTTCTTCCTTCCTGTCAATATCTAAGTTCAACTGAGCAAATTGAGGAATAAGATTAGTCATACTAATCATTGTAGACACGCCAAAATCAATGCTATGTTGAGTAAATCTCATGTCACCATGTGACGCCCCAAGTGGACTTCAACATTGGCTTAATACGAAGTTTTTCTAATTTCTCCGTGTGTAATTGAGATTTCTTGGCTTTTTAGTTTAATAATTGAAATTAACGCCTGTTGGGAGGGTGTCATTTAATTGACGACCTAATTAGGGGCGTTGTTCTTAAATACACGACTGTTCAAACGGTCGTCGATTCCTAGATTTTACAAATTCTAACGAAAATAAAACTCAAAGAATTGACGTCCTAAGGACGAACGTTTATTATTTAACGCCCGTTCAAACATGCATCATTTGACAATTTTAAATAAGGAAAGTTCTTTATTTCTATAATTAAATTCAGGAATTGACGACGGTGTGACTGCCGTCATTTTAATTGACGCCCCTAGCTAGGTCGTCATTTCCACTTCCGTCTCCCTTTCGCCTGCTTCTTTCCAGTAGTGACCCTCCCCCCATTTTGCACCTTGTGTTCGATTGGGAAGAGAGTTCCTTATTGAGGATTCATTGTCTTGTTTTAGTCCCATTAATGCAATGATGTTTGGCCCTATAAATACCCCTTCAATCTTTCACGCACGAGAAGAAGAAAAAACGAGAGGATTCAACAACAATAACAACAAAGAGAGCAATTGCGCCGTGTGAGCTTTACAAAGAGAGAGAGAGTTTTCTTCCTTTTGCAGGTGCTTCTCCAAGTTTCTTCCTCCAGGCAACATCTTCATCCAACAGTTCTTCATCCTGCTGCTGCAGCCGCTGTGGCTCTTGTTCTTCCCTGCACTGCTGCACACACAGCAACAGGGGCTTCCGTTATTCTTTTAGTTTAATTTATTCATATCACATACGCATCCATCTTCTAGCTCTCTGCTAGAGTTATCACCATATTACGTTTGTTGTTGTTTACTTTGCATATCATAACATCCATAATCCATACCTTGTTACTCCTCTTAAAGGGGTTTTAAACTAAAAACACACAAGGTGTGTTCATGCTTAATTTGATTGATTTCATATTTTTAGAGCATTGATACTACACATCTTTGGCTAATCCACATCTTTGTTTATTTTGTGTGTTTTCTTGCAAGGGTAATCAAGCTATAAACCCCCTTCATCGGTTGGCCGGTAGAAGGAGGAAAGAAGAACTTACAATCTCACCCGCTTCATACAAGGTACATGCGATCATATCTGTATTTTTGAGGTAACCCCTCTGGCGATCACTCTCCATGAGCATCTCATGCTCATCCTCTTTTCCTTCATGTCCCACTCATTTTAGCATATTTATTTAGCAACATCATCATTCTTTTTTATTATTATTCTTAAAATCTTTTTTTCATCTCTCTCTTTAAAGATGTCTATGTGACACGTTCACAAATTAGCTGTAGACACGCCAAAATCAATGCTATGTTGAGTAAATCTCATGTCACCATGTGACGTCCCAGGTGGACTTCAATATTGGCTTAATATGAAGTTTTTCTAATTTCTCCGTGTTTCATTGAGATTTCTTGGCTTTTTAGTTTAATAATTGTAATTAACGCCTGTTGGGAGGGCGTCATTTAATTGACGACCTAATTAGGGGCGTTGTTCTTAAATACACGACTGTTCAAACGGTCGTCGATTCCTGGGTTTTACAAATTCTAACGAAAATAAAACTCAAAGAATTGACGTCCTAAGGTCGGGCGTTTATTATTTAACGCACGTTCAAACTGGCGTCATTTGACAATTTTAAATAAGGAAAGTTCTTTATTTCTATAATTAAATTCAGGAATTGACGACGGTGTGACTGCCATCATTTCAATTGACGCCCCTAGCTAGGTCGTCATTTCCACTTCCGTCTCCCTTTCATCTGCTTCTTTCTAGTAGTGACCCTTCCCCCATTTTGCACCTTGTGTTCGATTGGAAAGAGAGTTCCTTATTGAGGATTCATTGCCTTGTTTTAATCCCATTAATGCTAGGATGTTTGGCCCCTATAAATACCCCTTCAATCTTTCACGCGCGAGAAGAAGAAAAAACGAGAGGATTGAACAACAATAACAACAAAGAGAGCAACTGTGCCATGTGAGGTTTACAAAGAGAGAGAGAGTTTTCTTCCTTTTACAGGTGCTTCTCCAAGTTTCTTCCTCCAGGTAGCATCTTCATCCAACAGTTCTTCATCCTACTTTTGCAGCCGCTGTGGCTCTTGTTCTTCCCTGTACTGCTGCACACACAGCAGCAGGGGCTTCCCTTAATCTTTTAGTTTAATTTATTCATATCACATACGCATCCATCTTCTAGCTCTCTGCTAGAGTTATCACTATATTACATTTATTGTTGTTTACTTTGCATATCATAGCATCCATAATCCATACCTTGTCACTCCTCCTAAAGGGGTTTTAAACTAAAAACACACAAGGTGTGTTCATGCTTAATTTGATTGATTTCATATTTTTAGAGCATTGATACTACACATCTTTGGCTAATCCACATCTTTGTTTATTTTGTGTGCTTTCTTGCAAGGGTAATCAAGCTATAAACCCCCTTCATCGGCCGGCCGGTAGAAGGAGGAAAGAAGAACTTACAATCTCACCCGCTTCATACAAGGTACTTGCGATCATCTTTGTATTTTTGAGGTAACCCGTCTGGCGATCACTCTCCATGAGCATCTCATGCTCATCCTCTTTTCCTTCATGTCCCACTCATTTTAGCATATTTATTTAGCAACATCATCATTCTTTTTTATTATTATTCTTAAAATCTTTTTTTTCATCTCTCTCTTTAAAGATGTCTATGTGACACGTTCACAAATTGGCGATCATGGTGGGACTCTTTTTGTTTTAGTATGATTACCCCTCCTTCGGCGCCCTCGCGTGCCCCTCCCTTTGGCGCCCTCGCATGCCCCTGCTTCGTGCTCCACGTAGCACACTCCCTTTGTGCACCACGTGCACACCTCCCACTGGATTAGCCAATTTGCGTACTATCCATATCATTTTTATTAAAAAAGAAATTGATTTCTATCACCGGGGTTAACGGTTCTCCAGAACTGAATAACGTCCTTCATACCGCCGTCATTTCCACATACAACGACCGTTCAAACTGGCGATGTTTCCATTTTTATTGCGAGCATTTCCATCATTTTATAATTAACGCCCCTCTCAGAGGCGTCATTTCTAGATATAACGCCTCACATCAAGGCGTCATATTTCTGATTATTGCATTTTGACGCCCCTCCCAGAGGCGTCTTTCACTGATACAGCGTCTTACTGAAAGGCGTTATTTTGATTATCATTACGTTTATTTACATTTTAAGTTTGATTACTGCTATCTGACACCCCTGTGCACATGCGTCATTTCCACAGGCAGCGCCTCACTTTAAGGTGCTATTTTATTTTGATTGCTATCTGTTTACACTGTTCACAGTAACTAGCGACTGACACTCAGTCCTCTCTTGTTGATATAGCGACCTTATCCAGGTCGTCATTTTGTTCTGTGCCCACAAAACCCCTGTTTACTGCTTACTGCTGTTCGCTTGACTGATTCTCATATCACCTACTTGATATTGCCTGCATTAGGATGCATTTAGGGCATTCGGTTTGGGAGACCTCCTCTCCCCACACTTTTAGGAGTCACACACCCCCTCTTGGTAAGGGAAGCACCCTCCTTTGAGTATTCCGTCTCATTGGACCGGAAATTCCTGAACCAAGCATCCGTAAGTCCCCGCACCCGTGGATTCCCTCACGAACGCTGGGCAGGTTGTACCATTGAAGCACCCAAAGTATAGTTGACCCATATGTTGGTGAGGAGAGAGAAAGAACCTAGATACCCGGAGATTATACCCAAAATTTCAACCAGGACCCCACATTCAAAGAAGAGAACTTATTGCAAAATTCACCTTATTCTTCAAAGAAAACCTTAAAATTTTGGGCTCATTACAACTTGAGTGTTCATTCTGTTTGAAAAGGTGATATCTCTTGGGCTTACTTGCTTGTTGGAAATTTATTTAATCTTCCATAAGCATGAAACTCCGTTCAGGTAAAATCATCAAAATGGCCAACTACGGATATACTTATGATGGTTATGAGGAGGGTCACTCTGACCCGTTTTATGAGGTTCCCTCTCAGGATCCTATCTACCACGAGGGAAACTACACTTCTTCTCCCACTCAGGTCTGCATGGTGGACACCACTTCTTTGGAGGTTGAGCCTTCTTCCCAAGCTCAACCTACCACTCAAAATACTTCAGGGGACGCTTCCCCTTCTTCAACTTCAACGAATTTCTCAAAGTTCTTGCTCACCGGATGACTCCCAGCGCCAGGCGGCCCAAGCCGCTTTAAAGGGAAAGTCTGTCCCGTCATCTTCTAACCCTCCCCAGGCCATGGGTGGCCACTCTGCTAGTTCTCCCAACGACCAAGCGGTCGCACCTAGGGTGCCCTCGCGCCCATCAACTCCTGTTATGACTACGCCAGCCCAACTGGAAAGTCACTCCATTGCTAGGCCTCAACAACCTCCTATTTCTCAAATTTTGAGAAGGCCTATGACGAACCAATACTCTTTTCGTCCGGCCCCATCCAAGTCCGATAACCACAGTATACTCCTCCAAAGGATGGCTAGTATGGAGGAGCAGCTCAAGAAGGTCACTGCATCCAAGGTCGCTCCCGAAATTATGCTTCCCACTCTGCCGATTTTTCACCTACCCCCGTCTGAAATGCCGAATTTCTGACGGTACAATGGAACGGATAATCCGCACATCCACTTGAAAGACTTCTTGTATGAGGCATCATTCTGGCAAGATAACAAGACTTCTCTGGCTTATCTCTTTAGACGGTCTTTAGATGGCCCAGCACTAGAATGGTTTTATTCCCTAGAGCCGGCGGATGTCGGTGATTTTGATGTAGTTCAACGAAAGTTTCTATAGAAGTACAAGGAACATGTGGGTTCCTCTTTGTCTATTACTGATCTGGTTGCCGAAAAGATGAAGCCCGAGGAGGACTTCATTTTATTTGCTGATAGGTGGAGAGCTATTGCCGAGAAGTTAAAGGACACACTGTCAGAAACGGAGCAAGCGAAGATGATTATATCAAACTCCACTTCGCAGTTCCGTCATATTGTAGCCATGAACAAGTTGAGCACTATGGAAGAGCTCTATGAAAGAGCTAGGTACATACAAACACAGATGAAAGATTCTCCTATTATGGGCATGTTTGAGCCAAGACCAAAGGTAATAAAGAGGAACGTTAATGTCGGCAATACTTGTGCGAACACTGAAGGCACTGTTACTAATGAGCAGGTGAGCGCATTCGGCAATTCCACACCCTTCTGCCACCCTCCAAACCAAGGGCTGCCACCACAATAGCCCACCTTCCAAAACCAAGTCCACCAGCCAAATAATAATGCTCCTCAGACCTTACGGCCTCTTCCACCTCCTCAACAACAACCCCACTTTGCTCCAAAGAATCAACCCGCACAGTACCACCAAATGCCCCCGCCAGCCAATTATGCACCGCAACAACTGCAACAATCAAGAAGGCCATTGGGTCCCCGAAGAGTGCACTACCCTCCCTTGCCTGAAAGCCTATTAGACATTTTCAATGCCCTCATGGCTGCCAACCTGCTCACCCTGCCTAAAGAAAGAATGATATGGCCGCAACATGTAGACACCTCCTGATATTGCGTCTTCCATCGGCAGCCGGGGCACAACATCGATCATTGTTTTCACTTCAAGGATTACATACATGATATGAATGATCAAGGTGATATTGATTGGGATGAGATGAGGAGGGTTATTGCGACTCTAAAGGCTCGAAGGCCTCCTCGGCAACCATCGGCTCAGCAGCACCCGCAACAAGGTCAGCAACAACAAGTTCCCCAACAACAGCATGCTCCTACACCCCAGCCAAATATGGGAATTGTCAATAATCCACTACCGGAGCACCCGGTTCAAAATCAACAAGTAAACCTTGTCACCTCAATCCATGAAGTGGAGAGAGGGCAAGGCTGGCATAAGGAAAGCGCCTCTGTCGGGGCTATTACTCAAAACTCCAGTCAACCGCAACCACCACAATTGCTAAGGAGGCTTCAACCTGTCCCCCTTTCCCAACCACCATGCCCCCTTATACGTTCCAGCACTCCAGGACCACTCAACCCTAACCCTACTCCTTCACGGCCTCTTCTTTTACACCAACCCACGAATTCTCCTTCACCCCAAAATCCTCCACCAAATAGACCTCTCCTTATTCGCCCTTCGCCGGCAACCGTCACCCCTCCTGTTTCACCACAATCTATACCATCCACCACCATCATGCTTCCAAGGCCCCTCCTTGTCACTCGATCACCGTCACCACATTCCGATAAACCCCAGCCGGTAAGGCCTCTTATAAGAACCCCTCCTCCTGCTAATCTCGCATCAGCACCCAATACGCCCTACACCATTCCCTCTACCTCCTCTACCCCTTCGCCCACTATAAGCCCGACAGAGGCTCCGAAAATAATGGTGCTCCGTAGTGGATGGATGTTCCATTGAGTGTTTCCCCAGTGGGAGCAGGAGCCGATACAAGAACAAGGAGAACAGGAACAAGAGTCTGCACCGGGCACGAAATATGACTTACTAAAGCATTTGAACAGAACACTGGCCCGAATTTCCATTCTAGAATTGATCAAAATATCTACTACACATTTGCTGGCCTTGAAGCAATATCTGCAGAAAGTAATGGTAAATGAAGATATCCTAGTTGAACAGGTCACTACAGTCTTAAGTCCAGCCAGCAATCAACCAGCCATCACTTTTTATGAACATGAATTGGCTCCGCAGCCAGCCAGAAAATATGCACTGTGCATTACTATTGACATTAACAAGGTGGCAGTGAAACAATGTTTGGTGGATACTGGGGCATCCAATAATGTTTTGCCACCAAGTACCTTGAAAATGTGTGGCATTCCGGAGAGTCAAATCCGGCCATCTACAATCATTGTTACCGCCTATGACAACACCAGGAAGCCGCCTATAGGAATGATCACTCTAAAAGTTGGTTTGGGTTCAGTCTCAGTCACAACAGATTTTCATATTCTAGACATCGACCTGACATTCAATGGCATTTTGGGTCGCCCATACATTCAAGAGCTTGATGCTGTGCCTTCAACAAATCATCAATGCATAAAATTTCCGCACAAAGGGCGCATTATTAAAGTCACTAGTATGCCCATTCTGTCGACAGAAGATATACATTCCACAACATCGGTGCCTTCTATGTCGCCTTCCAATAGGCCTTTACTCTCAGTTTTGGATGTTGTCGATCTGCGGCAAGACTTGGTAAGGCCATCTTCTTCAACCCCTCCTACCACTCAAATGCCACCACAGCCATCCAAAGGCAAGAAGAAAAAAGGTTTGATGAACACGCCAGGATGGAACATTCTGATGAAAATGGGATATAGAACTGGTAAATGTTGGATACGGACTGAATAGATCTAGAGGGGGGGTGAATAGATCTTTCCCCCTTTTTGATAATTTACTGACTATCAACCAGATGAGCTACTGGTAATTAATGAATCATAGAACTAATGCGGATAGTAAAGATGCAAGCATACATATAGGAAATCAAACACACACAAGCACACCACAAGAGAGGATTTTTAAGGTGGTTCAGTCTCTTCCTGAGACTTACATCCACCCCTTGCTTAACTCAAGCAAGGCTTCACTATGAGAACTTCTGATCTCACACACACACCGCTGACACACAGCTTGACTCGGCTGCCTCACAGCTTGACTCCGCTGCCTCACAGCTTGACTCCGCTGCCTCACAGCTTGACACTTGATGTAATGAAAAGATAAATAGAAAAAGGTGTAACAAGGCTGAACATAGACTTTTGAAGCAGAGTAATTAAAGAGTTCAGCTTGGGACTCAATCACATAGGTAACAAGACAAGACTCCCTGTAGGACTTCCAGCAGGATGCCTTCAGCTGCCTTGCTGCTGGAACTTGCAACGCCTTGAGCCAGGTCTTCTTTCTGCAGCACCGAAGAACACTCCTGTCTTCTGCTGCTTCTTGATAGCCGGAGAGCCACTCTTCCTTTTCTCTTTCAGAATATCTTCGTGGGAGTCCTTTTCTTCTGCTCCATGTTCCACACCCCGCTCTCTATGTGTGCTTACTCCGCGATCAGTTGCCTTCTATTTTTATGCAGATTCTTTTTCAAGCCTGAAGCTTTTCCCGCTCAAAAACCAGATCGAGCGTCAATCTGCTAGAAAACAGGGAGAAGGTTAAATCCGATCACTCCAATAGGTTTGACCGCTTCTAAGCAAGATTCTCTCCTTGATTCCCGTGCGGAATCTCATCTTCTGAACTACCCAACAGCCTGCAACAGCAATCCGCATGTTTTAAGGAACCATAACAGAATTCGGTTAGAGTTCGGTTCTGGACGCGATAATACCCGTGGTCGACCATGACACTGTCCGTGGTCGACAACGAGCAGTGTCCTGATGGCGGGCTGATACTCGCGTCCCCCGTGGTCGACCACAGCCTTGTCGCTGGTCGACCAGGAGCAAATTCCAGAAGGCCGTCGGTTCTGTCTGATGCACTGTCTGTTCTGTGGTCGACCAGAGGTGGGGCTTTGGTCGACAGCCACGGCACATGCAGAATACAGATGACTTGAAATGTTTCTGGCTGGGTTCGTTGGTCGACCATGACTACTTCACTGGTCGACAGGCGGCCTTTGACACTTCTTCTGAATTGTTGATTCTCCTTGGAACTTCAGTATACCTGAAATCACTTGAACTATCAGATTTGCATTGAATTAGTTAATCACATCTTTTGTCATCATCAAATTATCATGAGTCCATTGCTTTATATTGAAGGAGCAATTATCAATATCCTTTGTCATCATCAAAACTAAAGGGATGCACAACATTCTCCCCCTTTTTGATGATGACAACCATGAGTCATTGTGACAATTCATTTGATATGTTATTCAAAGACATCCACAGAGAAAGTAAGATGAAAATCACATAACCATAAGTAGACTTAAGCAAGATTATTTGGCTTGGCACAAGGACAACATAAGACTCTTTCTCCCCCTTTGTCAACAGCAAAAAGAGGGGAAAACAAAGAGAATCGCTCCGAAAAGGATGTGAAAAGAGGTGGTGGAGCAGAATGAAATACAAAGACTCCTTGGTGTTTATCCTAGGGTAGTGAAACAGCTTGATGAAGAAAACGAAGGGTCAGGCTTTAATCAGCATAGCTCAAATTTTTGGAAGATATGAAAGTGTACTCCCTTTCTTTAATAGAACACTTATCGAACCTTTCCACCCTTCTACAAAGACCACCTTGTGACCAAATAGAGTGGGTCTTGTGGTTCAATGAATTTGAAAGTATTGCACCAATAAATTGACTCCCCATATCCAATTTCTTACACATGGCTTTGTGACCTTATAATTTATTTCAAGAGATAATTTTACTAACTATGCTAGCTGAACAGTGTTTTGTACTTTTATTTGCATGCTATGCTTTAGGTCAACCATTTTCTTTGCCTTTATGAAATCTTTAAATTTTTCTTTTTGAATCATTTGAGAGCTGTGGCCAGGTTTATCACATGCTTTTCTACACGAGGATACACGCTTTGTACACGCCAGAAACCCCGGCTACTTAGCATGCCTAACCATTCCACTAATGACTGGGACACACCTTTTATCCGTGAGGATATACGTTTATCAGACGCCAATATCCCCAGTTACTCAGTATGCCCAATCAATATCAGCAGAGTTAAATTGGATCTTCATGACACACTGGTCTCCATCTATTTTTCAGCCAATTTTTTTTGCTTTGAGATGGAGAACAGTAGTTTCTCAGACCTCAATCCATTGCTCTACCTAGAAGGCAGAATTATGGCGTATTCCATGTACATATATGTTATATTTGAGTTCATTTTTACTGTCCAGCACAAACACAGGTAGAGAAACAGTCTCATTTACTAAAAATCATAAGTCCTCAAATTCTTGTGACAGAGTCATAGTTATGGTTTGAATTTATTGCAGTAGTACAGTTCAAATTCTCATTACTACACTCAACCTCTACTCTTAATGATTACCTTGGTGATTTTATTAAAAGATATGGTTAGGTTCTTCAATGTTTCATCAAGGAATGAGTTTACACTTTTTCTCCCCCTCAATTTGTGAATCCATGCTGAATCAAAGAAAATGTTGGCCATGAAGAGATATAGAGACACAAGGGATGAGAAGTGTGATCAAGGATGAGTTTGTAAAGCAAAACTGAGCTGAGAGTCCAAAAAGTTCAGAAGATTTCCCACCAAAGCCAGCAGCTTGAATAGATCCAATTTCCCTTGTTCAGGTCCATTGTCGACCATGGAGTGGCCTGTGGTCGACCTCTATGCTGTCACAGAACCTTCCTGTTGAGCAGACTGTGTTCTGTCAAACCTGTTGTCGACCATTGGATTGACTGTGGTCGACATCTGCGAATTCCCAGAGCTAACCAGTAGCAGATATTTAGCTGACATAATTATTTGCAGAAATGATAGAGAGTCATAAACAATGACATATTTTCTTTCAAACTGATTTAGTTCTTCATGCATGACATTTATTCATGATTCAACCTTTAAGGTTTTCACTACAGATTTGGCTCTTAGATTCAGATTTGACCAAGACTTTCTTATCATTGTTATGAATGTAACACCTTGCACCAAAGATTCTAAAATGAGCTAGGGATGGTTTCTTACCTTTTAATATTGTACATGAAGTTTTTTGCACTAAACGGTCTTACCACTTGTTGTGCAAGGCTGCCTGACATTCCTGCATCACAAATTACACAGAAACTTTTGGACCCCAATGGTACCCGGGTCCAAGATAGCTTGTGAGATCATGAACCTGCTGTAACAACATCTTGGGAACCCAAATTTTGTTAGAACAGTTTAATTTTTCATCTCTGAACTTGTTCAGATTGAGTGGCTTTTGTTCTAATATTCCTCTATGTTGAGTCCACCTTTTTGATTTCCAATTTTCATTTTGTTTCACTTGAGAAAATCTGTGATTTCTGTTTGTTTGTCTGGCCATGGTCGACTTTTGGTGTGTCTGTGGTCGACCATCGCGTCTCCAGAACTTAGCGTCTGTTCTGGCAGCACCTCTGGTCGACATCTGGTGTACCTGTGGTCGACCACCGCTTCTCCAGTAACCAGCGCCTGTTCTGGCAGATCCTCTGGTCGACAGATGAAGGGTCTGTTGTCGACCAGCCTGTCTCCAGACATCTTGTTTTCCAGATTTATGTCCTTTCACTTGGTTTACTCCTTGGTTTGTTTGGTGATTTCTGTGAATTTGGGTTTCTTGTTTATTATTTTGAATCTTATATTGATTGAACATTTTCTTTTTAAAATTTCTCTCTTCCTTGGTGACATTGTTCCTTTTGGAGGAGCATTCAGCTACATCCTCTTGTTTATCTTGGTATAGATTAATCAGGGGCCTTTTTCCTTTTGAGTCAGCAATGCCAGTTACGGTTTTTGTTTGGAACTCCTCTTTAGCCGTAGGATTGTATCCTAACCCTTCTTTTTGAAAGTTTGCTTTTATTCCCAAGACAGCATTTAAGTTTTCTTGACCTTTAGTCATTTTTTCCAAGGTTTCCTGTTTATCTTCCAATTCACCTTGGATTCTTTCTATCTCTTTTAGAAGCTTACTGTTTTCTTCCTTAATGGAGTTATTCTTTTCTTCAGTTTGCTTTGTTTTCTGTTCGCATTCCTGAGCTTTTAGTTTTAACTCATCAATGTCGTTTTTTAGCATTTCATTCTCTTCGGACATTCTCTTGTGGTTTTCTTCATCTAAGTCCATTTTATTCAGCTTGTTTTTCAGTGACTTGATTTCCATTTCTAGTTCAGTTTTGTTATCCATTGAATTGCTGTCTTTATTCAGTTGACTGATCTTCTTCTTCAAATGTTTATTTTCCTTTCTTATTCTTTCATAAGTATCAAGCAATTCTGAATATACTGCTTCCCAATCCGAACTAGAGAAGTCTTGAAATGGGGAACTTACCTCAAGATCACTGTTGTCTCCTTTGGCCATCAGACAGAGCTTTCCTTCTTCTTCCTCAGAAGTTGTTTCCTCTTCACTGCTCTCTTCCTCCTCGCTCCATGTGCTTATCATTGCTTTTGGTTGCTTGCCTTTCCACTTGAAGCTTGATTTCTTAGGAGCCTCTGGACATTCAGCCTTCATGTGTCCTGTTTTTCTGCAATTGTAGCAGGCAAGTTTGTTAGATGATGCTTTATGTTTATCATATTTAAACTGGGATGACTTCCTTACCATGCCCTTTGGATTTCTGAATCCTTTACCTTCCTTTCGCAGGAATTTCTTAAATTTTCTTGTAAGCATGGCTAGCTCACCAGATTCTTCACCTGAGCTAGATGAGTCTTCATTGTCAGACACCTCAGAGGTGCTTGTCTTAGACTTTAGGGCAAGTTGCTTCTTTTTCTTCCCCTCATCTTCCTTTCTCTTCAGATTGACCTCATAGGCCATCAGGGATCCTACTAACTCATCCACTGTCATTGTTGTGAGATCCTTTGAGTCCTCAATGACTGTGGCCTTGGTATGCCACATCGATGTGAGAGACCTTAAAATCTTCCTCACTAATTCCTGCTCTTTGTATGTCTTCCCTAAGCTCTTCAAGCCATTAGTCAATTGTACTAATCTGGCATACATCTCAGAAATACTTTCATCATTTTTCATCCTAAACATCTCATATTCTGAGACTAGCATATTTGCTTTTGTCTCTCTTACCTCGGAAGTACCTTCGTAGATTACCTTTAGACGATCCCACATTTCTTTGACTGTTGCGCATTGGGAAACTCTTGAGAATTCTGTGGGGTGTAGTGAGCACTGCATTACGTTCATGGCTCCCCAGTTGACAGTTGATTTCCTGACCTGTTCTCTGGTCCAGGTTTCTTCATCTTCCGGTAGCTCAAAAGGTCCGCGGCTCACTACCCTCCACATCTCGTGGTCTTGCGCACGTAAGAACACCTGCATACGATTTTTCCAATAAGAATAATCAGTTCCATCAAAATATGGAGGTCTAGTTACAGAGTGCCCCTCAGCTATGAGGCTTTTAGAGTTCAGTCCGCCCGGTCTCTCCTGGTTGTTAGACCACATTTTTGGAGAACCAGCTCTGATACCATGTGTTGGATACGGACTGAATAGATCTAGAGGGGGGGTGAATAGATCTTTCCCCCTTTTTGATAATTTACTGACTATCAACCAGATGAGCTACTGGTAATTAATGAATCATAGAACTAATGCGGATAGTAAAGATGCAAGCATACATATAGGAAATCAAACACACACAAGCACACCACAAGAGAGGATTTTTAAGGTGGTTCAGTCTCTTCCTGAGACTTACATCCACCCCTTGCTTAACTCAAGCAAGGCTTCACTATGAGAACTTCTGATCTCACACACACACCGCTGACACACAGCTTGACTCGGCTGCCTCACAGCTTGACTCCGCTGCCTCACAGCTTGACTCCGCTGCCTCACAGCTTGACACTTGATGTAATGAAAAGATAAATAGAAAAAGGTGTAACAAGGCTGAACATAGACTTTTGAAGCAGAGTAATTAAAGAGTTCAGCTTGGGACTCAATCACATAGGTAACAAGACAAGACTCCCTGTAGGACTTCCAGCAGGATGCCTTCAGCTGCCTTGCTGCTGGAACTTGCAACGCCTTGAGCCAGGTCTTCTTTCTGCAGCACCGAAGAACACTCCTGTCTTCTGCTGCTTCTTGATAGCCGGAGAGCCACTCTTCCTTTTCTCTTTCAGAATATCTTCGTGGGAGTCCTTTTCTTCTGCTCCATGTTCCACACCCCGCTCTCTATGTGTGCTTACTCCGCGATCAGTTGCCTTCTATTTTTATGCAGATTCTTTTTCAAGCCTGAAGCTTTTCCCGCTCAAAAACCAGATCGAGCGTCAATCTGCTAGAAAACAGGGAGAAGGTTAAATCCGATCACTCCAATAGGTTTGACCGCTTCTAAGCAAGATTCTCTCCTTGATTCCCGTGCGGAATCTCATCTTCTGAACTACCCAACAGCCTGCAACAGTAATCCGCATGTTTTAAGGAACCATAACAGAATTCGGTTAGAGTTCGGTTCTGGACGCGATAATACCCGTGGTCGACCATGACACTGTCCGTGGTCGACAACGAGCAGTGTCCTGATGGCGGGCTGATACTCGCGTCCCCCGTGGTCGACCACAGCCTTGTCGCTGGTCGACCAGGAGCAAATTCCAGAAGGCCGTCGGTTCTGTCTGATGCACTGTCTGTTCTGTGGTCGACCAGAGGTGGGGCTTTGGTCGACAGCCACGGCACATGCAGAATACAGATGACTTGAAATGTTTCTGGCTGGGTTCGTTGGTCGACCATGACTACTTCACTGGTCGACAGGCGGCCTTTGACACTTCTTCTGAATTGTTGATTCTCCTTGGAACTTCAGTATACCTGAAATCACTTGAACTATCAGATTTGCATTGAATTAGTTAATCACATCTTTTGTCATCATCAAATTATCATGAGTCCATTGCTTTATATTGAAGGAGCAATTATCAATATCCTTTGTCATCATCAAAACTAAAGGGATGCACAACAGTAAAGGCCTGGGTGTTAATCTTCAGGGGAGAGTCAAGCCCGTCAGGCATCAAAAGATGATTCCCCGAGGTGGCCTAGGGTACAAAGCACCAAGCAATGATGAAAATGAGCCATGGGCCGTCTTGACTTCCACTCTCAAGACAAATCGGCAGCACCTTACATGGACCCTACAAACACACTTTATGAAAGGAGGCACTCATAATGATGAGCGAACCACTCTAGTCACTTCCATGATGGATTGTCAAGATGTACATGCACGGCAGTTTGGTCGTCACGTAGCCCCACTGGTTACATACAAAGCTCTGGAGTCTTTACGGCCAGATAAAAGAAGAAAGATGGACGACCCCGAATGTGACTGCTATAGATGGTTTGACATGAATGATATTACTATTGCTCTGAGCCGATTGTTTATGCCAACTGATCCAGAATGGCCGCCATTGATTCATGAATTAATTGAAAATCCAACAGTGATCACGGACAAGAGGCAGCTTCTAAGCAATTACATAGATACCGGGGAGCCTGATGTGCCGTTCGAGGAAGGCTACAACGTGGATAGGCTGTAGGCCGGCCTTTTCTTTATTAAATCCATTCATCCAACGATTGTTGTCCGCTTGTTTAATAAAATATTTTGCTCAGATATCCCTAGACCACCCGCGGTCTT
This sequence comes from Amorphophallus konjac, assembly GCA_022559845.1. Classification (NCBI taxonomy): domain Eukaryota; kingdom Viridiplantae; phylum Streptophyta; class Magnoliopsida; order Alismatales; family Araceae; genus Amorphophallus; species Amorphophallus konjac. Next base: position 218,555,348 of record CM040118.1, read on the forward strand.
GATAACCTTTTCTCCAAATTCACTTCAAGTTTCTCCTCTGATTCCTCCCTTGCTCCTCGAGCAATTCTCTAAACTCTCCATCACACCCCCGCGTGGGTCATCATTTACTCCATCTTTCATCAATCTGTCAACCATAACACCACCTCCTATTCCTCCCTCTCATTGCCTTCTTCTTGAAAATGAAAACGAAAAAAAATGCCAAAATTCAAACTTTCCAATCTTTCATCTCCATTGAGGAGACCTCCTATCTTCTTCAAGAGTGTGTCCCGACCCAGGGGCCGCTCTTCCAGGATTCATTAGGGGACCTTCCCTGCCCCTCCGGTGAGGGGTCTTCATCTGTATTTCCTTCTGTACCCATCTTTTCCTCACCTCCTTCATCTTTGTCAAATTCTAGTGATCAAGCTAGTTGCTCTTACTCTTCTAATTTTAAGACTCATGGGGTAGCTTCACATAAGAGATCCAAGGGTAAGCAGATTCCCCGTAGATTCTTGTTAGAATTAGCTAGAAGATGCCGAGCATGCTTAGCTCTTCCTGAATTTTTGGAGAATCCATTTATTCTGCCGGAAGTAGAATATGAGGATACTTGTGTTTTTAATGAGGGTTTTGGTGCTTATGAGATAATGAATGTTGAAGACCCTATTGAAGAGGGGGATGAAGGTTATGAAGAATATGAGGATGAGGCTGATACTTTTGCCAGTGGCATGAGAAGATTTGATGAGCCATCAGCCTTAGTAGAAGAACCTACCAAAGAAATAAATCTGGGTACTGAGGAAGACCCTAGGATTGTCCTCATTAGTAAGAACTTGCCACCCTCCTAAGAGGAGGCACTCATTTTGGTTCTTCAAGAATATAAGGACACATTCACATGGAGTTATGAAGATATGCCGGGACTAGACCCTGCACTCGTTGAACAACGACTTACGCTTAAGCCAGGGGCCATTCCTGTCAAACAGTGGTTGAGACGTTTCCACCCTAATATGGCATTAAAAATGAAAGAAGAGATCGATAAGCTTCATAAGGCTAGATTCATTAGAGTTATCCTCTATCCCAATTGGGTGGCTAACATCGTCCCAATCATGAAGAAAGATGGGAAGGTGCAAATTTGTATAGACTTTCGGGACCTCAACCACGCGTGTCCTAAAGATGACTTCCCCCTCCCTCATATTGATGTTTTAATTGACAATACGGCAGGATATGAGACTCTCTCCTTCATGGATGACTTTTCAGGTTATAATCAGATTCGCCTGGCTGAGGAGGATCAAGAGAAAATATCGTTCACTACACCATGGGGAACTTATTGCTATGTGGTCATGCCCTTTGGACTTAAGAATGCTAGAGCCACCTATCAAAGGGCTATGATGGCAATTTTTCATGATATGATCCATATTTATATAGAGGTGTACGTTGATGTTCTGGTAGTAAAATCAAGAACAAGGATTGAGCATCCCGGGGTTCTAACCAAAGTCTTGCAAAGAGCACGGGAGTATCAGCTAAAAATGAACCCCAAGAAGTGCGTGTTTTGTGTTTCCTCGGGGAAGTTGCTTGGATTCATTGTAAGTAAGAGGGGTATTGAGATTGATCCCAACAAGGCGAATGCCATAAGGGAAATGCCTCCTCCCAAGAATTTGAAAGAAGTTCAAGGATTGATCGGGAGGTTGCAATTTATTCGCCGATTTGTCTCCCAGCATTCATAAAGATGTAAGCCGTTCTACGAGCTTACTAAGCCGAGAGTCAAGTTTATTTGGGATGACAAATGCAGACAGCTTTTGACGGATTAAAGGCTTATCTCTCAAATCCTACTGTCCGCTAGTTCCAGGCAAACCGCTTGTTCTCTACATTTCCGTCATGAATGACTATGTAGGCGCTGTCCTTGCCCAAGTTGACGAAGAAGGAAAAGAAAGGGCAGCAATCTACTTGTCAAAGCTTCTCAACCCCTGTGAGCAGAGGTACTCGGCCATAGAAAAGACTTGTGCTTCTTTAGTCTGGGTAGTTCAGAAACTCAAACATTATTTCTTAGCTCACGAAGTTCATCTCATTACTCATATGAATCCAATCAAGTTTCTTCTTGAAAAATCTGTCCTCACCGACCGATTAGCACGATGGCAAAGCTTCCTTTCTCAATTCGATATTATCTACATTCAGCAAAAAGTAATTAAAGGCTATGCCATAGCAGAACATCTTGCTCATCACCCTCTCCCTAGATTTGACCCTGTTCGCTCAGAGTTTCCAGATGAGGAACTAATGTCCGTCAATCAATCCGATTTGATGTGGACGTTACATTTTGATGGAGCTTTGAATTCAAAAGGAAAAGGGATTGGCATTGTTCTTCTATCACCGGAGGGTATTACTATTCTGCTCGCCTCTCAGCTTGCATTTCCAGTTACAAAGAATATAGCTGAGTATGAGGCTCTTTTGGCCGGACTGGAGGCTGCTCATCAATTCGGTGTTATCCAATTGCGGATTGTAGGTGATAGTCAGCTTATGCTTTGCCAAGTGCTCACCAAGTGCCATACGCTCAATCCTAAACTCAAACCCTATCAGGAATTGACTTCTTCTTACACCAAGCTTTTCACCAAATTAATCTTCGTTCACGTTCCTCGTGATCATAACATTCTAGCTGATGCTCTCGCTTCTCTTGCCTCTTCTTTGGTTTTCCTTCCCTAAAGGGATTCCCATTCTATCATTGTTCACAAGCGGCTCACTCCAGCTATTAAGGATCCAGCTTTCCTTAGTGTTAAGGAGGAGGTGCTTAGGAAGGTTAAGCAAGGTGGAATCATTGAGAATAAGGAGGTCATGCTATTGGATTTAGAGGAAGAATTGAATGATGAAGAAAAGCCATGGTATTACGAGATTGCTAAGTATTGCTAGGATCAATCCTATCCGGAGGAGGCCACGGCTGAAGAAAAGAAAGCCATTCGAAGAGTTGCTCAGCGACACACCCTGATTGGAGGTATACTCTACAGAAGAGGTCTCACCAGAGTTTTATTAAGGTGCCTAGATGATGATGAATCTTGGAAGGTCGTGGAAGAGGCGCATTCAGGAGTGTGTGGTGGTCATGTCAATAGTCAGATGCTTGCTAAGAAAATCCTCAGGCTAGGCTTCTATTGGCCCACTCTAGGAGAGGATTGTTCCATCTATGTTCGAAGGTGTGTTATGTGCCAACTGCACGCCGATAAAATTCACTCTCCTGCTTCTTCACTCCATCCTATGTCCTCCCCATGGCCTTTCTCAATGTGGGCTTTCGATATCATTGGACCCCTTGGTGATCCGAACCTCCTCACAAAACCAAAGTCATTTATACTCACGGCCACGGAGTACTTCACCAAGTGGGCGGAAGCGGAAGCTTACGTGGAGATAAAAGCGTCAACCGTCTGCAAATTTATAATGAAGAACATCATCGCAAGGTTCGGCATCCCAAGTACCATCGTCACCGACAATGGGCCTCAATTCATCTCTCAGGAGCTTCAGGACCTCTGCAACAGGTATAACATTGCATTACATCATTCATCTCCTTATTATCCGCAGGGCAATGGCCACGCAGAGGCCACTAACAAAACTTTGATCAAGATTATTAAGAAAACATGTGATGCTACAAAATTCGTGGATTGGCCAGAAAAATTGGTTGAAGCTCTTTGGGCCTATCGCACTTCCATTCGTACCCATACTGGGCAGACCCCTTTTGCCCTTACTTATGGAATGGAGGCGGTAGTCCCTTATGAGATTATCATCCCTTCCCTTAGAGTGCAATTGGACAAGGAGCTCCCCATTGATGAGCGTCGTGAATCTCTCCTTCCTCAGTTGGAACTCCTAGACGAGAAGCATCTGGCCGCCGCCGAGCATGCACGTATTTATCAAAACAGGCTTTCACGTTTTTACCAAAAGAAAGTAATTGAGAGAAAATTCAAAATCGGTGAAATGGTAATTAAAAGAATCTTTGTAAAACTCAGAGGGCCTCGTTCAAAACTTCAACCTGATTGGGAAGGGCCCTTCGTCATAAAAGATGTTTATCCTGGCAACGCTTACAAATTAATTAATGCTGAAGGTGAAGAGCTGGCTCACCCTTGGAATGGTCCTTACTTGAAGAAATATTACCCCTAAAAAAAAATAAAAAGAAAAGGAAAAGATAAAAATCAAAACAAAATCAGAAAGATAAAATAATAAAACTGAAAGATAAAAAAATAAAAATCAAAAACTTCGAAGGTTAGCACGGTACGTAGGCCGCGAGCCCGAAAAATCAAAATCATTAATTTATTCTTTAGTCTTGATGGTTTAACTCTGGGGTCAACTCCCACACACTACACGCTTTACTTTTAAACTCGAGCGGCTCGGAATTCAAGGAAAGTTCAGACCCAAACTAAGTGTACGAACCTTACCTATTCTCTCCTCTTCGGCTCGCGAGAGGGAGTACGAGTAAGGGAATACCAACCGAACCTGTCCGCCGCCCTTTTAGGTGGAAGTCAGGGCCAAAAAGAGAACAAAATGCTTAAAGCCCAAGTACAATTAGGTTTCTATCTGTTAAAGAAAAAGGAAAGAAAAGAAAGTTCCCAAAAAAAATATGTCAAGAGGGCAAAGTCCCCGCAGGGAAAGTCCTGGTCGTAAGCATGTATGAATAAGGGCAAAAAGAGCAATAAAATTTCCCTAAGCCGAAGACCGAATCCCAACGGGCATTAGGACATGAGAGGAATGTTTCCCCGTTCCCGGAAACCTCCCGTGAGCTTCCTTAACTCATTCTTCCTTTCTTCTTCCTCGGTAGGTTATAAGCTCAAAGGATGGCAAAGACCGACTAAGAAGGATGGGCCACGAGAGAATATGAGTAAAAGCACAAGTATTTAGGCACGTTGACCCTTTGTTAAACCTTTAAAGAAAGATTAATAAATTCAAGATGGTGATTGTGTAAGGTTTAAGGCCATGCTGTGCCCAGTCCCATCAAAAAGAAAAAAATAGTTTTTCTTAAGAATAACGCCCACTTGGCAGGCGTCTTTTTCATGATCTGCGACTTCTCTAAGGTCGTCATTTTCAAAAAAAAATATAATAATAATAATAATAATAACATTCACGCCCTTTCAGAGGGGCGTCTTTTAACAAATTCACGGCTTTGTCGATGTCGTCATTTGTAATGATAAAAATAGAAAAAATGATTTTCTAAATAAACGCCTCCCATTTCAGCGTCAATTCCACAATCAGCGCCCGTTTGCGAGGGCGTCATTTTTTTGAAATATAAAAAAATAATAATAAAAAAAGAGAAGAGTAACAAAAAAAAATCAAGTCTGCTGCTGCTCATTATCTCATATGCTTGATTGCATCTTTGTGTGGACATCTTTTTATTTTTAAAGTCGACATTTGCTTGCTTGCATGCTGCATTTCCTTATATATTTTTATTATCCGCCTTTATTGATTAAAGGCTTGGCCCCTTGACCCGTCAAAAAGTTTAAAGAAGAGACAATCCCTTGCTTATTGAGCAAGGGGCCAAGCCGAACAGATGGGTTAATCTGTTTGTGTAAGTGTAAACTACAGGCGCAGGGCAAGAACGAACGAACAAGAACGAAAAGGAAAGTGGAAGCAAAGGCAAGTATACAAGTCCACAAGTGCTCAAAGTAACTCAGGTAACAAAAATTCCAATTATATATATATATCAATGTATATCTGAGTACATGTGTGAGGGTGGAGGGGTACAAGTAAGTCTCTCTCAACTCTCGCCTCCACCCTCCTCTCTCCTACTCTCTACCTCACTGTCGTCATCCCGATGAGGCACTCGTGGAGGGGGCATGGACCCCCGAGAAGTAGCTGGAGCTCAAGCCTGCTCCTCCGCCTCGCTCCGCTGCCGAAGAGAGGAACCTGCTACAAAGGTAGAACTGGTGAACGCGTACCCTGCGGCCCGTGCTCTGTCCCGGCCTCGCTGTAGCCGCTCCTCGGTCGACCGTAGCCGCTCCTGAGTGACGGCTAGCTGGATCCTCAAGTCTGCGAGCTCCCGCTCGCGTGCTGCCTCCTGCTCACGGTGCTCCTCTCGCTCCCGGGTAAGCTCCTGCTCGCGTGCTGCCTCATGCTCACGGCGCTCCTCTTGCTCCCGGGCACGCTCCCTACGCTCCATCTCGAGGGTGACTCTCAGCTCCGCCACGTCCTGAGGTAGCTCCTCTCGCCGCCTCAAGGTCCTCTCCAGCTCCGTGATTCGCTGCTCACAGATGGTCAGCTCCGTCCCAGCTAGTGCAGCCTGGGTAAGTGCCGCCTGTAACTCGGAGGTTTGCAACCAATTAAACGAATCATCAGTTGCACATTTAATTCAACAATTCATGAAATAAGCAACTAAAATAAAATCTTTGTTAACTCACCCGGGTAGTCATCGCGCGCTGTCCTGCCTCGATGTAGGCGAGCGAGGCTCGGAGCTCCTCAATCTATAAAACACAAATTTTCATCAACACATAATAACATGTAATTAAATGCAAAGCTAAAGTTTGAGTTTAAGTTTACCCGTGTGGCGAGGTCGCGCTCTACCGCCTCAGCTCGTGCCACTGCTCCAGCCAGCTGCTCCGCTAGTGCGGTCATCTCTGCACTAGGCCCCCTCGAGCTCGAGGCTCCTCCCGTCTCTCTCTCCACCGCTCCCTGCTAGGCACGCTGCATTCATTGAGATTGTCAGTGGCTAATCATCAATATCTCAGGAAATCATTTGCATATAGGTAATTTAAACACTCACCAGGGTCTGTAGGTCTGCCCGTGTGGTAGCCAGCTGGGCCTATAGGCTGTGGAGATGGGCTTGCATGTCCATTGCCGCTGTGTCCCGTGCATCCTGCATTCATCACACACATCAATCACACAATAGATATATAACATTTGCAATTAATTAAAAGGAAAATGCATTCATACGTACCCCTAAGACCCTCATCTGGGGTCGTCCGGCATAAACCTCCCAGTAGCGTCAGAGGTAATCGGAGCTGTCTGTCGCCTGTGAGGTGACTCGAGTTCCGCCACGCTGCCAGTCGGCGTACTGGTCAGGGAACCGAGCTCTCCAGTCGATCACCTTCATGCGACCGCGTGTCTTCTTACCTATCCCCCGGGGCTCTCCTACCTCGACCCACTCCTGGTGTAGGCCGAGGGTCCTCATCACCAGCCTAAGCTGTAACAGCTCAATCTCGTTCAGGCAATGAACCCAAAGCTCATGCCCAAAGCGAGGTCGGCCCACTACGACCCAGGGCTGGCCCTCATCGGTCATCCCCTCATAGGGTCTCCACACCACCTGCATTCACAAACATGCATCATCATATCCCATCATTTCATACGTATTTCTTAAAATAAAAATTTGCATCGTGCATACCAGTGAGGTAGGGTAGTCACGGAACTCCCTCCGTAGAACTCGCAACTCGTAGGCGAGTGGCGCTCCTGTCACGACAGTCAGCCAATGCCGTGCTAGAGGGAAGGATCCCTCATCTCCGGGTCGAGGGTCGACACGCCCCATCGGCATGTATAGGTGGCTCCATATCTGCATCCATGCATTACATTAATAAAGCATTCACATACATTAAAATGAAAAAAAAAGAAAAAGATAAAAATGCATACCTGAAGAAAAGGTGAGAAGTCGCTGACAGTCATCTCTCGACCTGTCCCTGTGGACAAGTTGGCCATCAAGTGCACCAGCAACGCTGCTCCCCAAGCGTATATGCCGACGCCCGCTAAGTCCTCAAGAATCCCTAGGAATCGGCAGTTGATAATGTCGCCCTTCGTGCCGAGTAATAACCTCTCGAGCATCAGGAATAGAAACCTCCTCAAATCTTGATCTGCTCTCTCTCTGTCTGCTGGGTCCTGGCAATAGGCGGCCCTAGCCCCATCAATCAGCCTCTGTGAGAACTGCTCTAGAGACTCCTTCGACCTCTGCCTAGAATTACCCAACCCCATAGCAATAGTATGATCGGTGCGGTAGATGGTCCTACACTCACTCGGTGCCTCGTAGACTGTCTCTAACCCTAGCAACCTCTGGGTCAGCTCACTGTAGTCAGGTAGGGTGATCCCGCTCACAGCCTCGCCGTCCACCCTCAGCCCGGTGATCCTAGCAACATCCTCTAGGCTAGGAACCATGTGACCCCATGGCATCAGGAATGCCCGGCTAGTCCTATCCCATCTCTCCCTAAGCACCTAGATCAGGGGTAGGTCAGGTCTCATAGGCTCTATGCTAAGAAAGGGTCGGAACCCCATGGCATCTACCCTGTCCCTCTGGAAGTCTGGAAGCCCGTAGTAAGCTGCTCGAACTTGGACCCAGGATATCCGAGTCCTCATCAACCCCTGCAAACAACAAAAGAACATTTTCACTTAATTTTTATATAAGTTTATCATGTGAATATTCAACGATTGTTTCAATTTACCCTCTGTTGTAATTGACGACCCATCCTAGGTCGTGACTTATTCAATTGACGCCCCTGAGGGAGGCGTTGTTTCAAAATGGGTTTTTGGTGATTCCATGCGTAATTTAAATTGACGACTAACCCCTGGGTCGTTATTTGTTTAAGTGACGCCCCTGCGGGGGACGTTGTTTTGCAAGTAAGTTTCTGTCTTATACCATGATCGTGAAAGTGTTTTTAAATGACGACCACCCCTTGGTCGTCGTTTAATGAATTAACGTCCCGGTGGGGGGCGTTGTTTTCCGTGGGTTTTAATCTACCAATACACGAAATAAAAATGAAACAGAATTATAAATAAAAGAAATGGCATGAAAATTAACAGCAAATGATAAATAAGCATGATAAATTTTTAATTGACGACATGCTGTAGGGCGTGGTTTCATGAATTATCATTTTTAGAAAATAAAAATAATTTAAATTGACGACCTAGGGAGGGTCGTTGTTTTAATTGACGGCACCCACTAGGGCGTCATTTGACTATGTCACTGGTTTTCCCTTCACCGAGGGCTATGGAAATTGATGGGAATAAAAATAAAAATCAAAATTTAATTGAAATGAGGACTTAGGGTAGGGCACCTACCTTGCTTCGTTCGGGCGTTAGAAGCCCTCCCCGGAGAGGTCGTCGTGGTTGCCGTGGCCGCCGTGGTTGGCCGGGATGAGGAATCACCGCCGTCGCCGGTGGCTCACCTTCTTCATCTCCTCCTTCTTCTTCTTCTTCTTCACCGTCGTCATCTTCCTCGTCGTCTTCTTCATCCTCGCCATCGTCTTCATCCTCGTCTTCTCCATCATCACCTCTTTCTTCCTCGTTGGCCGCTTCTTCCTCTTCTTCGCCATGCTCCGCCGCCGGAGCTCCTTCCGCCGGTGGATTCGGCCGGTGGAACGTCTTCCGCCGCCGCGGGAGGGACTTCCTCCACGGCGTGCTCATCGCCCAGGTCCACCACCTCCAGGGTGGTGACCCTCTACCGCTTGAGAGCACCTCCAGCCATTGGTTCAGAGCAGAAGAGAGGGAATAAAGAGAGAGATGGGAGAAACGGAGATAGGGGAGGCTTGGTTAGGGTTTGTAAGGGAAAAGAAAGAAAGGAGATGAAGGAAGGAGAAGAAGGAGGGAAAAGGGGTTTAACAGTTGAAAAGAATTGACGCCCAAAGTGAAGTCACCGTTATATTAATTGACGGTCTGAGGTGAAGCGTGGTTTCATGATTTGACGACCCGATGCTAGCCGTCATTTATATTTGTAGGTGAACTTGTAACCGTCGTCAGGCGCATTAATGGGAAGGTGATTGATGTGATCGATCGTCATGATTGCTGTTTATAATTGACGATGTTGTGAGCAGGCGTCTATTCGTTAAGGAACGATGTGTGTGAAGGCGTCATTTCTTCGAAATTGAGGAATTATTTTGAAAATATTTTAAGGAATTCAAAGCGATTAACGTCTTGCTTTGAGGCACGAATTAATAGACGCTTGTTTGAATAAGCGTCAATTATGATTTATCCATTTTTTCAAAAAATTGATTAAATGAAATGGACGACATGTGCTAAGGCGCGGGTTGAGGAATTGACGCCATTATTAAAGGCGCGTCTCAGAACAGAGAGAGCCCGATGCTTCGTTTTATCAGACAGAATCATTGAATTAGAAGACAAGATCATGTGTAACATGTTATTTTGGCTCAATTAAAGAAAAAATCCTTTTATTTCATTTGATAAACAATCATTGTTACATTCACTGAGCCACCATGGGCCTTATTTTCCTAAGTGCTATTACATAAGATTTGCATTTGTTCTCTTCTTCTTCAACATATGTCATGGACCTGTGGAGAAGTCCAACCTTCCATTGAGCCATGATTGTTTTGATTTCTTCTTGATCTCCGCTTGAACCAAGTTCCATCCTCTTAAGTGGTGGAAGATGAGAAGGTTCTTCAGAAGTGTGCCGATGTAATCCAAGCTGTGGGAGGGACCGATGAGCATTGTAGATGACGAAGTCGTTCCCGCCGATCAATCGAAGCTCTATGCCGGAGGAGAGTCTTGAGCGAAGTTCTTGGGTCTTTAGAAACCCCGGTGTGCAAGTGAAGCTGCTCTTGGGCATTGTCTTGAAGTAGTCCCTCCATTCACTCCTTTTCTTGAGCTTTGGCACCTGATTAGTCACTCTCTCACATAGGCCTAGAGAGTCCGCCATATATCGAAGAGGGCTTTTTGAGAAGATCTTTGAGGCCAATTGAGTTTCTTGGCATGGGTCAAACTTTAGGTGGAAGTCCACCCAACAAGAAAGGAGTAGCATTGACCCATAGAGAGGCCGCCCCAAGGAAGCCGATGTGAGTCCATTATATAGGTTGGCTAGTACCGCCGGTCCTATTCTTTTACCTTCCCATATGCTAGCTATGGTGCTTAAGTGGCATTCTTCTAAGTGGTCTTTTATTGAAGGGAAGAGGAGAGCTCCAACTATGCATAATGTAAAGCCTTTCATTACTCTCTCCAATAAGTCTTCCTCCTCTTGGGCTTTGTCCATGTTCTTGTATACCCATGAAGCTAATTTCAAAAGATTGATTCCTTTGTGGTCTTTAATTTGATTTACTATAAGGGTAGTAAGCATGTCATGAGCATTTATTGGTTTGATCATGCTAGCCATCCTTGATTCTTCTCCTTGTTTCATATCTCTTAATCCAAAGAGCATCTCTGCTTCCTCTAAGAGAATGGTGGCTTCAAAGGTGGGAAAGAGGAAAGTATGAGTGTTTGGGTGCCATAATTCTATTAATGCTCCTATGGAGGCGCAATCTAAGTGGATATCATCATAATGGGTAGCATGGGTTATAAGGCCTAGTAGGTGCCATCTACTAAGAAAAGATCTCATGTCTAAAGAGAGTTTAGAGAGAAGTAAGGGAAGCCACTTAATCCTTAAGAATCTCCTTGGTTTAGGTACATTTGGGTAGTCCTGAAAAATATAAAAAGAAGAAAAGAAGAAGACGAGAATGTAATCAGAATTTTTTTAAAAAGAGAAGAGGAAGGATGAAACAGAAGCTTTAAATTAAAAATGAACTTACTTGACCTTTGGCTATCCTCCTGCTAACATGGCTTGCAACTTCAGAGATCCTAGGAAAGCTCATCCTAGGCTTCTTTGAAGGTCCCTGCATCAGCATCCTGTCCATCTTTTTCTTCTTTCGATTGATGGAGAGGTCCCTCTGGTCTCTATTTTTGTTTGATGTTGAAGGCTTGATTGCTACAGCATTTAGTTGTTCTGATGACCTCGATTTAGCAGAAGGTACATCCTTTTATAATGATTCGGAGCTCTGGCTAGCCGTTTAGAACATCAGTTTGAGTTCGAGTTCGAATCAGTCGATGAAGGTTTGATTCCGAGCAAAGAATGGAGCGCCAGTAAGTTAGTTAATTGACGACATATAGCTTGGTGTCATTTAGTTGATTGACGACATCATCAGTGTCGTCATTTATTTAACGCCTCTGTGCCAGGCGTCAGTTTCAGTCTGATTCCAAGTGTAATGGTACTTTTAATTAACGCCCCAATGACCGTCGTCATTTATGATTTTGACGCCTCCGCACAGGGTCGTCTTTTCTTGAGCTTACACTTTTGAATTGCTTTACATCATGATGATTCTTCATGAACTTAAGTGCTATTATATCTTGCTAAAGTTTATTATGTCATGCACTTATGATCATACTTTGAGCTTATTGAGCTTATGATCTTTATTAAGCTGATGAGTCTTAACTGAGCTAATAATTTTTGAGCATAGAAAAGCGCAGATTATGCGGATCTTGAAATGATTAGATTTCTTCCGCTGGTAACACCATTCCATCCTTGTATCTCTCCTGTATGCATTCTTATTATATGATATCTACGCTATTATAGCATATCAAGGACCTTGTGGTTCTGATGAACCTGGAATTTGAGTTCCCCTCCATCAAAAACAATGATAATTCCAGGGGAGTCTTGATTACACGGATAGGCCGTTGAGTCATCTAAGGTTTGGGATGGCGGTTCCACTTCCTAAGTTGATGCATGGATAAACGGGCTCCAGCTTAGTGTCAGCTTAGGGATCTGGATTCCTGACCAAATCTCGATGGTTTAACAATATTATCCTTGATTATCTTCTATTTTTTAGTTTGCTTTAATTTTTATTTTAGCCGAGCATGCATCATGTTGGACTTTGAGCTCTAATAATGAAAATCCTCATATTACGCCAACAATGAAGGCCACCCGCTCTTAATGGAATTGACATGAGATATTCCATTCCAAATCAAGTACTTTATTCTCCTTGAAGTCACTCAGGCTGGTTCCTTGAAAAAGCATTCATTTACTGGGTCTTTATCTCAGTTCATTTTATTTTTCTACAAATCCACCTTGGTTGTAGCACGTCCACATTGGCTGGTAACCGCTCTCCAATGGTGCCTTTCTTTCCGTGTCCTCGCGCACATTTAGTTCTTTAAGATTAGTTCCTTCATCCAGCTAATCATTGCGTCCTTGTAATCATCCAAAGTTGTTTCATTTAGAATTCTGGAAAGATTTCCAACGCTTAGTGTCAGAGGCATGTCACATCACACCTTGGCATCTACTTATCAGTTCGTTCTCACTTCATTCCGCTCGTTACACTTTCACTTCTTTCCGTGTCACTCCCTTGCAAAGTAGACGCCAAGGCGGGGCAGATGTTGACACGTCAAAATCAATGCTATGTAGAGTAAATCTCATGTCACCATGTGACGCCCCAGGTGGACTTCAATAATGGCTTAATACGAAGTTTTTCTAATTTCTCCGTGTTTAATTGAGATTTCTTGGCTTTTTAGTTTAATAATTCAAATTAATGCCTGTTGGGAGGGCGTCATTTAATTGACGACCTAATTAGGGGCGTTGTTCTTAAATACACGACTGTTCAAACGGTCGTCGATTCCTGGATTTTACAAATTCTAATGAAAATAAAACTCAAAGAATTGACGTCCTAAGGACGGGCGTTTATTATTTAACGCCCGTTCAAACAGGCGTCATTTGACAATTTCAAATAAGGAAAGTTCTTTATTTCTGTAATTAAATTCAGGAATTGACGACAGTGTGACTGCCGTCATTTCAATTGACGCCCCTAGCTAGGTCGTCATTTCCACTTCCGTCTCCCTTTCATCTGCTTCTTTCTAGTAGTGACCCTTCCCCCATTTTGCACCTTGTGTTCGATTGGAAAGAGAGTTCCTTATTGAGGATTCATTCTCTTGTTTTAATCCCATTAATGCTAGGATGTTTGGCACCTATAAATACCCCTTCAATCTTTCACGCGCGAGAAGAAGAAAAAACGAGAGGATTAAACAACAATAACAACAAAGAGAGCAACTGCGCCGTGTGAGGTTTACAAAGAGAGAGAGAGTTTTCTTCCTTTTACAGGTGCTTCTCCAAGTTTCTTCCTCCAGGCAGCATCTTCATCCAACAGTTCTTCATCCTACTATTGCAGCCGCTGTAGCTCTTGTTCTTCCCTGTACTGCTGCACACACAGCAGCAGGGGCTTCCCTTAATCTTTTAGTTTAATTTATTCATATCACATACGCATCCATCTTCTAGCTCTCTGCTAGAGTTATCACTATATTACATTTATTGTTGTTTACTTTGCATATCATAGCATCCATAATCCATACCTTGTCACTCCTCCTAAAGGGGTTTTAAACTAAAAACACACAAGGTGTGTTCATGCTTAATTTGATTGATTTCATATTTTTAGAGCATTGATACTACACATCTTTGGCTAATCCACATCTTTGTTTATTTTGAGTGCTTTCTTGCAAGGGTAATCAAGCTATAAACCCCCTTCATCGGCCGGCCGGTAGAAGGAGGAAAGAAGAACTTACAATCTCACCCGCTTCATACAAGGTACATGTGATCATCTTTGTATTTTTGAGGTAACCCCTCTAGCGATCACTCTCCATGAGCATCTCATGCTCATCCTCTTTTCCTTCATGTCCCACTCATTTTAACATATTTATTTAGCAACATCATCATTCTTTTTTATTATTATTCTTAAAATCTTTTTTTTCATCTCTCTCTTTAAAGATGTCTATGTTACACGTTCACAATCATGAGACTTGATAGCATACCAATTGATTTTCTGCTGAGTGCATCCGCAACAGCATTAGCCTTGCCATGATGATATTGAATAGCAAAATCAAAATCCTTGAGATATTCCAACCATCTTCTCTGCCTCATATTTAGCTCTTTTGGAGAAAATAAGTACTTCAAACTTTTGTGATCCGAGTAGACCGTGAAATTTTCTCCATAAAGATAATGACGCCAAATTTTCAAGGCGAAAATGACAGCTACTAATTCCAAATCATGCACATGATAATTTTCCTCGTGACGTTTCAATTATCTTGAATAATAACATATTACTTTTCCATTTTGCATGAGAACGCATCCTAAGCAAATACCTGATGCATCCGTATATACTTCGAATCCACCACCTTCCATCGGTAGTGATAGAATAGAAGCTGTGGTAAGATGATTCTTAAGAGTTTGGAAACTCTTCTCACATTCCTTGGACCAGACAAAATGATTTTTTTTCTCATGAGTCTAGTTAAAGGAACTGCAATCTTTGAAAAATCTTTAATGAATCTTCTATAATAACCAGCTAGACCTAGAAAACTTCGTACTTCTGATACGGTCGTTGGCCGGCTCCAATTCTTGACAGCTTCTACTTTAGAAAGATCCACCTCAATACATTCTTTTGAAATAATGTGGCCTAGGAATGAAACTTCCTTGAGCCAGACTTCACATTTATTTAGCTTGGCATAGAGTTTATGTTCTTTGAGTGTTTGCAAAGCTATTTTTAAATGTTCTTCATGTTCCTCCTTTGTCTTGGAATATATCAAGATGTCATCGATGAAGACGACGATGAATTGGTCCAGATATGGCTGGAAGACATTGTTCATAAGTTGCATAAATGCTACCGGGGCATTAGTTAACCCGAACGGCATTACCACAAATTCATAGTGGCCATAACGACTTCGAAAAGATGATTTATAAATGTCCTCTTCTTTAATTCTAAGCTGATGATAACCTGATCTGAGGTCAATCTTAGAAAAATATTATGCTCCCGAAAGCTGATGAAAGAGCTCATCAATACGCGGCAACGGATACTTATTTTTGATTGTAAGTTGATTTAGTCGCGTGTAATCGATGCATAGCCTGAGAGAACCATCCTTCTTCTTGACAAATAGAATCGGCGCACCCCAAGGGGATATGCTAGGTCTGATAAAGCCCTTATCCAGTAGTTCCTGCAACTACTTCTTTAGTTCTTTGAGTTCTGTGGGGGACATCCTATAAGGGGCTATAGAAATAGGTGATGCTCCTAGAATGAGTTCAATAGTGAAGTTCACTTCCCTCTCGGGTGGTAAACTAGGTAACTCGGATGGAAACACATCGAGGAACTCATTTACAATAGGAATGTCTGCTAAGATAATATCCTTGGACGGTAACAATGATAGAAGCAAGAAAAGCTTCACATCCTTGCGAGATAAGTTTGCAAGCGTGAAGATAAGATATAATAGTAGGATGCTTCTGGTACTTGATGCCAAGAAAAGAGAATCTTAGAAGACCGAACTTTCGAAAGGATATAATCCTATTTCGGCAATTGATATAAGCATCATGATCTACAAGCCAATCTACCCCTAAAATGGCATCATAACCTTTCATGTCAAGGCATACTAAGTTTGCGGGGAGATTATGACCTTCTACTATGACTTCGCAATCAGGATAATAATCGGTAAGCTTTGTTCCAGAACCTAAGGGTGTGGAAATAGCGAGATCTGAAGGTAAGGGCACTGATGTAATTGATAATGTTTTTGCAAAGTAGTGGAGATAAAAGAATGAGAGGCACCAGTGTCAAATAGCACAAATGCAGGATGAGAACAAATGTGAAGAGTACCTTCCATAAGCCCACCATCCTTGGGCACTTCCTCTTCTTCTAAGACTGCATTGAGGTGAGCCTGCCTCCTACGTCCTCCACCAGACGATTGGTCTTTCATAAGGGGGCAATCTGACAGGCGATGCTCCCTGCTTCCACAACGTAAACAAGCGCCAAGGTGCTTCCAACACTCCTCAGCCGAATGGCTGAATTTTTCATAAAATGTGCAAGCCGTGGTGACCTGCTCCTTCTCCTCCTTGACTTTCTTTTGCTTATGGGAACTTCCACCATTCCCATTCCTGGATCTCTTCTTACTATCACGGCTCTTGTAGGGCTCTGTGATGCTGAATTTGTCTTTCTTATAACGGTGATCTGAGCGTCGACTGGAATCTTCTCCTTTCCCTTTTAATTTTTTGACCTTTTCTAAGGTCCTTTCACACAAATACGCTTGTTGAACTATTTCCGCATAAGTACAGATGTTTTGGGTTCCGAGCTGTAGAATGAAACTGGGTCGTAACCCGTCCATGAACTGATTTGCCATCAATAAATTGGTGCTGATAAGATGTGGTGCGTAAGGTGCAAGCCTTGAGAATTGCAGTTCATATTCGGCAACTGTCATCATTCCTTGCCGAAGAGCGGCGAACTCCATAGCCTTTCTCTTTTTTACGTGCTCAGAAAAGTACTTGGCACGGAATAGGGTAAGAAAACCATCCCATGTATGAGGTGCATCAGCCGGAGGTACTGGAACTGACTTCCACCATGTACGGGCATCTTAGTTGAGTTGAAAGGTTGCGAGATGCACCTTCTTCTAATCGGTGCATTGGATAACATCAAAGATATGATTCATTTTGTCCATCCAGTTCTCCGCTTCGTCTGGATTAGAAGAACCATAGAAACGCGGAGGGTTTAAGCTCTGAAAGTTGTGATGTAAATCACCAGCCCTTGCTCCTGCGCCAGCTTGTGCCATGGTTTGTAATGCCTGAGTGAGGCCAGAAACTGTTTGCTGCATGCCATCCCAATTTACGCGATGAGCCATGGTAATGATAGGGTACCTGAGAGAAAAATAACAACTTGTTATTTCTCGTGGAATTGGATGGAAAATCAATCTTAAAGCTAATTAACTATCTTATCCCGGGCTCTACCCAATTCTCACATGGGTGTGGAAATTTCTTCCTTAGTTCATAGGTAGGGGTCCTTAAACCTTGGACTTATCCTATGACATAACTCTTCTTCCTAAGTCCTGAGAGTTAGGCTCTGATACCAACTTAACTGTCATGCCCCGAGCCTTTATTACAGCGGAAGACTCGCTCGAGGAACACGAACAAACGGCATGGTAAGCCTCTTGCAAGCAAGAACGATCAGAGCGCAAGGTAATCACACATAAGAATGCAATCGCACAATATTTACTCAACTTCAACTTTCATTAATAATTAAATCCATTATTCCAATACAACCACTAATTCAACTTCCATCATGCTAGACTCAAGAAATAAGAAATTACATAGACTCAATCTAAACAATGTAAACTTCCTAAGTCCTCGAGCATTCTTTATTCACTCTCGGATCCGCTACTTGAACATTCTGAATCCGAACCCGACTCACTTCCATTTCCTGAAAAAGAATGGAAATAGGTAATGATCACACTTACCCAGTAGGTATCTTTGCATCAACATGAATGCATCATTAAAGTAATTAACGTTTTTGCTCTAGAGGAAAAAGCTAGAATCATGCGAATGTGATTAATCATGCGTTTAAACCAAAGTATGTAAGATAGAATGAGAGTAAGCATGAACTAGCAAGAATATTATAAGAACATGATATGGCCTTTCATGAACAAGAATGTAATGAGAATATACTAGCAAGCCACATAATCATCACTCCAGTATCTTTTGATTATGAGCAAGTACTTCATGAATTTCTGTGGAATATCAAGAAAGTCATGTATAAGTATCAATCATGCTATATCGTGTTGTGGATTTTCACTTATTTATAAAGAAAGTACTCCCAATGCAATGTGACGCCAGTAGCATCATACCCCATGGTTTATAATAGTATGTTTCCGATAATCAGCCGAGGGGACTAGCATAGAGCCCTTGAACATAATCAGTGCTCGATCGCATCTTCAAGTATAAGTCAAGCTTTTTCCACGCATGTAACAATAAAGTATGGCAAAAAATGTACAATTCCAACAAGCTCTTGATAACAATAATTCAATGAATAAATGCTTTAATAAGAATCATGAGAAATCAAGAATGACTTATACTATGTTATGGTTATGAAAATAAATCGGTAGCATAACAGTACATTCTTTATTTTCCATTCATTATATTAGGTTTCTTGATCAATATGATAAGTTCTAGATAATCAATAGTCCATTTAGAAACCTTGGAATATCAACCCTTGGGTCAAACCATGGGTTAACATATTTAAGCCTTGTGACGGTCTTGTACTGGGCCGTTACATAACGTAGCGCTCCAGTATTGGGCCGTTACATTAGTCTGAATCCAGAACTAAGAAATCGGACTCAGTTGAATGTGACGGTCGTATATTGGGCCGTTACATGTGCCTGACGGTCTAATATAGATCCGTTACAATACTGATAACCAGAAACATCGATAGTGTAATCTAATCAATTGGGTTTTAATGGTACAACCAACTCGGCGTCCTAGTGGGAATCCCAGGCTCGCGGAGAATTACGGAGGCCTTGTAACAAGATTTCCTAGTCCGTTGAAAGGAATATCAAATAGAGAGGTCCTCATGTCCAAGAATAATGTTCCTATAGTGCAAAGTGAACTAATGGATAACATATCGGAATATGCGCCATGTACTTAAAGAAATGACTCTATTGATAGAGAGGATGTGTAACAATAGGAAATCATGATAAAACTCCGTCAATACATCCTTGGAAAATCATGATTTAGATACAAAACTATAGAATTTTGGCACATGAAATTAACATAACTTAAAATAACTTAAGATACCTTAATCATGCAATTTCTATTATGAATCAGTAAATAAATTTAAAGTCATGATAACAATTCCAAACTTAGCTATCTAAGCTTATTTATTAGTAAACTTAACTGGTTACCATTCTGCCTCGGGCTGACAGAACACAGGGGTCTGACGGTCTAACAAGAGCGCGTTACAATGATTCTGACGATTTATCGAGGGGCCGTTACAGTAGTGTAACGCTCCTGTTATGGTGCGTCAGAGACAACAAAGCAATTAAAATGCAACAGAGGGTGTGATGGCTCATCGTAAGGCCGTTACAGTTTGTGACGGTCTAAGTATGATGCGTTAGAGTCCCTGCTAATAGTATAAAGAAATTAAACGACTATTATTTAAAATCATGTCATGTTTTGAAAAGATTTAACTACTCCAATCATGACAAAACGAAGTAAAGGTCATCTAGATGCATAGGTTGCAGTGAATTGACAAGATAATATCTTTGATCTTTGATTAGGGCTAAGGATATGTATGTATGCATGAACATGAAATCCATGATCTATAGTACATGAAGTAAAACACAATCAGAGGGCTTTTATCCCTAACAAGATGTTTTTTCCAATCATGAGATAACATACCTCTTAACTAGGCTTTAAGCTTCTAATTTGAACCTAAAAATCGAGCCCTAGCTCTCCTTTTCCAGCGATTTTCTAGCAACTTCTTGCTACTCTATCTCTCCAACCTATTGTCCTAAAGATGTGAAATTTTGAGGGTAAGAATATGAAACTAAGGTGATCAAAAAGTTCTAAAGGATTGAATTCTAATTACCTCGTTTAGACATCTTAATCTCTTAATCTTCAGGGGTCCTTTGCTCTTAATCTTGAGTTACTATGGTCGAACCAGCAACTATGGAAGTTTCAATCTCCTTGGTTGCTTGATCTCCTAACATGAAATTTGGAGAACTATTAGTCTAAAGTATACTAAACAAAATCTTTTAAAGAACTTACCTGAAATTCTATCTCCTTACCTTGATTCTTTACGAGCCAAAAGTAAGGGTCGCTTAGTTCAGAACTAAGTCCTATTTATAGGGTTTTGAAGATTAGATCAATTATAGAGTCCTTAATTGCCAGAACCTAATCTCTAAGAGTCCTTAGTAATGTTATAAACTCTCCCAAGTCGATCTGTTGCAGATAGGATCCCAAAGTTCTAATCTTTTTGCTCGTTCTTTCATTCACGGAACTGTCAGGGTGTAACGTATCAGTCTAGGTGCATTATATACATGCGGCGGTCGTACAATAGACCGTTACATCCCATGTGTGTAGAATTTCGAATTAATAAAACTTTTTTATTCATTTATCTAATATAATTATCTATAAAATAGTATTTATCCTTAAAATACGTGAATAGACTAAATAACCTTCTAGAATATGGGTCAAACTTAATGGGCTTAGTCCTTAGACCTTTTGGATCTTATTTAAATAGGCTATGTTAATTATTTGACACAATTGGGCCTTATAATGACTTATTAATCCAATAATCCATTTATAAATCTATTTAGTCTTTATAAATTCCTAATAAATTCCAGAAAGTTCTATAAATAATCCAGAATTTATTACATAAATTCTGGGGCACTACAGTAGGGATTTCTTAAGATGTTCTTCATGTTCCATTTTGGACTTAGAGTAGATCAAAATGTCGTCAATGAAGACTACCACAAATTGATCAAGATATATCTTGAATACACTGTTCATTAACTGCATAAATGCGGCAGGCGCATTGGTTTAGCCAAATGGCATAATAGTGAACTCATAGTGTCCATACCAGCTCCTGAATGCCATTTTATGAATATCTTCCTCCTAGATCTTTAACTGATGATAACCAGATCAAAGATCAATTTTTGAAAAATATCGAGCTCTAGAAATCTGATCAAATAGCTCATCTATCCTTGAACATGGATATTTGTTCTTGATTGTGAGTTGGTTCAATTGCCCATAGTCGACACACAATCTCATTGACCCATCCTTCTTTTTGACAAATAGGATCGGGGCTCCCCAAGGTGAAGTACTTGGTCAAGTAAATCCTTTCTCCAATAACTCTAATAGTTGTTCTTTCAACTCCTTCATTTCGATAGCGGACATCCGATACGGAGCTTTAGAAATCGGTGCAGCTCTCGGAGTCAAATCAATAGAGAAGACCACTTCTCTCTTCAGAGGAATAGCAGGCAACTCATCTGGAAATACATCAGAATAATCCCGAATGATGGGAATATCCTCCAGAATGGGTTCCTTATGCTCGGCCATAGTAATAGAAACTAAGAAAGCCGAACAACCCTTCTTCAATAACTTATCGACTTTAAGGGCCAAAATAAGAGAAATTAATAAGAGGTTGGGATAACCAATAAAGGTTACCGTACCCAATTTGCAGTTGACAATAGCCCCATATGTAGATAGCCAGTCGGCTCCCAATATAATATCATACCCTTCCATCTCCATGCATACTAAATCAGCGGGTAAGTTACAACCGCTAACTAGAACTTCTCTAGTGTTGGTCCTGGGTAGGCGACCGGACAAGAAGGGGGGGTTGAATTGACCCTCACTCAATTTGGTAGATTTAAAACTTTCTTAGCGGAAATGCCAAGTTTAAAAAGATTGAAAAGATTAAAACAAACAGAGTAATTTAAGCTCTCTCAATCTCGCTGAGCTCACTCGATCATGCAAAAGATTATGCAATTAAACACGTCACATAATGAAATCTAGGCAATTGAGATTCGCTCGTGCAATTGGAATTCGCTCATGCTCACCGATCACACGTGTATTGAATTAACAATTAATCACAATAAAGCAAACCACAATACACACCACAAGACACAAGGATTTTTAAGGTGGTTCGGGACCACGACGGGCTCCCTACATCCACCCCTTACCAAAAAGGTAAGGCTCCACTAGGGGATAAATCCACAACACGGAGGCGACGCTCCAACAACACGTAAAATGACACTTGCACACATACGGGGATGCGCCCCAACACACACACACAGAGTAAACCCTACAAACACGGGGTACAACCCCAAACACACACGGAGATAGAGTCTCCAATACGATCTGACGACCAGATCACAACCAAACACACACGTTGCAACAAACGCAGCACCGTAGACACACGACCATATACAAACGGTCACACACACAATATTTCTAGTTCAGAAAATTAACACAGATATTCAAACATGCTCAACCCTAAACTTAGATCATGAAACACATCAAGAACAACATAGAATAGATATATAAAAGATCCCCCTTGGATTCCAAAGCTCGGTTGATGATTTTTTTTCAAGCAACGGTTGGAAGGAAGTCGGATGACGATGATTCAAGTATTAACACTATCATCTCATCATTCCGCTTCACTTTCTCTTTATGCAAGATCTTCAAAACCTCTTGGATGTAGATGAAATCCACCTTGGCTTGAGCTCCTCCTTCCTTTCTTTCCTTTCTTCACCTACAGGAGAGAAACAACAATCACATTAGGGTTCTCCTTGCCAATTTCGTAAGTCTTACATATGCATATATAAGAGGAACTAAAAGACCAATATAACCCTTCTAGAATCCTCCAAAAGACCCCCAATAAGTCTACCACCAACCCAGGGGCAAAAGAACAAAAGGTTAGGCACAAGTTGACTGGGTTTAGATGATTTTCAGATCCACGTTTTTGGGTTACGTCGGTACCGGTCGACCTACACGGGGTGGGTGGTTGACCTAAAAATTACAGTCACAAAACATGCCAACTCTCAGAATTTCGGTCAACCTAAGACCTATGGTTGGTCGACCGGAGTGAACAGTGTTCCAGATTTGTAAAAGTTCATATTTAAGAGTTAAAACCTATTGACAAGTGTTCAAACTTCATGAATGAAAAACTAAGACTTAAACCCAATCAACCCAAGTTCAAAATCTATGAAACACACTCATGAAAAACACATTAATCAAGAAGGATAGAAATTCATTCTCAATTTAATCATCCACACCAAAATATCAAGTTCATATGACAATGAATTTAAACCACATGAATGATCATCATGTAACAAAAACTTCCAAGATTGATGTGGGCATTGCGAAAATCAAGTATCATGAATCATGAGAGCTTTACACACTCATTTGTACCAAGATTTACATGAGGAGTTCATTAACACTTAGCTGGCTCATAAAGCCTTAGAAAAATATGCATGAGGGACATTCAAGTCACTTAAGAGCTTATGAGCAATCTATTGAATGCACATAAACCAAATCTCAAGTTCAAGCACATAGGAGCCCAATCTTTCTCAAAGAAAAATCACTTTCTTAAACCATGCATTTTAGACATGTATGAGCATCTACAAGAAGCATGTAGAAAGTCTTCTAGATCCATGTAACCAAATCTCATATTGAAGAAGCATGAAGTACATTCTTAAACCATCAAATCCTCAACAAAAGATATGATCATTTAGACATGCATATGAGAAAAACATGTGAGCATTATAAACTTCAATTTCACCAAAATTCACATGAGTTATCTTAATCAACTTTCAAGCACACACTGAGCACATTTCCTTGTTTTGCCAAAACAATATGACCAAGAATCCATATAATGAGAGAGCATCATTCAAATCACATTCATCAAAGTTTAAGTTAATAGGTTGAGGATATTTCAAGCCCAAAAATATCATGAGGAAGAATGCATGAAAATATCCAACCAAGATTTTGAAAAACCCTTTGATGAAATGCATGAAACATTGAAAGAGTCAACGCAATGCAATGAGAGAGTTAACTCCCTTTTTGAAGAAGGACTTCATTGATGGACTCCTTTGAGTTCTAGGCATGAATCATGGATTTTGAACCTGCAAACCAAGATAACCATAGCATGAGTTCCTTAAACAATAGTCATTCAGATGACTTGCAAGTGAGAGCATTGAAGGCATCTTTTAACTCATCAACCAAGATGCATACATGTTGCTCAATGAAACACACAGAAGCACAATCGTTTTGTTATCATTAAAACCAGCACATTCAATCACATTCTCCCACAAGGCTACTCTTTCTCATTAAGCATAAAACATTGAGCACACAACCAAACATTCTCCCCCTTTTTGTCAGCTAAAAAAAGACTAGGGGGGTTATATGACATGATATGAACATGTGTGGCCTGATACCAATTCTTGGTCCCTGATTTTTGTATAAAACTCAAGGCTACACTCCCTTATGCAAATTGCATGAAATGTGAACTTGAAAGCCCAAGTGACAAGGAGTGTATGAACATGTAGAACAACATTCAACCCTTCATTTTTGCTAACCAAAATTTAGTATCAATCAACCTATTGTTTAATTAACATAAATGCTCAATGTGATGTCAAAACACAACCATTGTTTGTTTCAGAACCTTAAGAATATTTCCATCATTTAAAACCCCTTCATGACTATGCAAGAAGGCCCTTTGAGAACATAGTTGACATACCTAACATGAGCAACATATGACCATGAATATGAACAGGGTGTGAGAACCAAAATGCCCAATTTCTACCAAGCTCCACAACCCCGTGAGACAGAAAAAGTGAGACAATATTACCATGCATCCATGTGATGTTTAAATGTGATCCAACTATTTCTTTCCTGCAAGTAAGACGATGGAGCCATGTTAGTATCGAGTTGATAATCAATCATTTGAACCATTTATCACTAGATGCTCATTTCAACATGACCCTTCTTCACAAACTCTACAACCAAGATAAAATTCAAATCATCATGTATCTAGGCAATAGAATCATTATCATACCAACTTCCACTTAGTTATGCATGACAAACTTAAACATGTGAGGCCTGAAGAAATGATACCAATTCTGATACCAATGGTTGCTGATTGTTGGCCCCAAAGATAGGAGACTTCAGTGTGTTGGCCCCGAAGATATGAACATGTGAAGCCTGAAGATATGATACCAATTGTTCATATGATACCGATTGTTGGAAGAGTTATGTAACATGAAGTGTTCAATATGATATCATGTATGAACTATATGCATACTGAAATGTCAAATATGCAAGAATCCACACCATGAGTTTCATCTTTCAAATGTTAAGAATATGCACTATGTGAATGCTGAGAATGCAAGATATGTAGCAGTACATATTGTGACTTCTATCCTTCAAATGCAAGACTTATGCTCAGAATGAGATCAAAATGGGATGCATGAACATGCAGGCATGCACAAGCACAATCATCGTGCACACAAATATTACTTATAGTAACTCCCCCTTAATGAGACACAGGTTAAGAATGGAGCAAGTGATTCCTTGTCAAAAAGTAAGACCTGAAGCATATCTAAGAGAGTTTTGCATACACAACTAGAAGTACTACATAAACCATGAATGTAGGTAAATTCATAGTATACATTCATCACAAGGATACCCATATGTGAAATGTGATGCATGAACAATGAGCTCCAATAGATATGGATATGTAAATTTTCTAAAGAACACTAGAAGGTAATCTCCTCTCTACACTTTCACTTTAGATTCTCGACTTTTGGTAGCTTCGCACAACCCCTCTTTTTTTGTTTCTTTTTATGGACATCACCGTTCGTCGCGAGTTTCCTCATGTGTCTCAATGGGGATTTCCGGCTACTAGGATTCGTCATCATGCGATTATTTGCTTTACCTTTCAACGTGAGTTTCCCCATTTATTTCAGTGGGGATTCCCGGTTACACGGTTCGACATACCACTTCTTGAACATTGCGGGGTATGCAACTTTTTCCTCATGATTATTTTTTAATGTCCATGTAGAGATTCAAGTTCCCATTAAAGTGTTGGAAGAAATTTCTTAAATCCTTATCAAATAAAGTCATTAAATTCATTATGTGCAAAAGGTGTGGGGGTAAAGTTTTATTTTACATATATAAGATGAATTTGACAAGACACGTCTAAGTCTCTCCTTAAATGTATGCACGGTCGGAAATGGGTCCTCCCCCTTAGTGTATGACATATATCACATATGAATGAAATCACTGCATTTTTATTTAGGAATGAGGTGAGGCCTTAAAAGAGTCAAGAAATGGTTTCATATACTAAATACATACACGCATGTAGGGATTTTGGAAATTTTCATGCAATCATTCATGAATCAAAATATGCATGAGACTCGAATTCAAAATGCATGCGGAGTCTATGAATGATATGCAAAAATGCCAATGCAATCTTTTTATGCAGATTTTTAGTTTTTTTGTATTATAGAACATTTACGAAAACATAAAACCAATAAATGCATGAGATATGAGTTTCAGTTTCAACATTATATGCCCTACATGCATGGATATGCATTTTTTTAAATGCAGATTTTTAATTTTTAAGCATTCTTGAACATTCACGAAAGCATGAGACTAGAAAAATGCATGAGATGAATTTCCAATGAATCTCAAACTGAACCATGAGCATTTCATTTCAGATTTCATCATGAAGAACCATTTTCTTTAGAACCCAACGTTCAACCATGATCATTCAGAAATATTTTTGCATTAGATATGAGCTTCAGTTTGCACATAATATGACTTATGTGTTTTAGCATGCAAAATGTAGTTTGGATACGTATGATCAAGTTTCCAACAATCTATCAACCAGAGTTTGAGAATCAAGCAAGATAAGTGTTTGAACATCTATAATCAAGATGAAGATTTGTGTACTTGTCAAACAACGTATCACCATTTCAAACCAACCTCACAAGTCATTCAAACAATTCCACATTTCAAAAACTTTGCCTTCTTGATACAAGAGAAATTTTCAGATTGAATTTGAAAGCAATACAAGTCAAGGGCAAAATGATGTCATTCAAAACACATAATTCCTCATAAGTCAAACACTTCAATTTATGAATTTTGGTACAAGATGGAGAACTTTGATGAGAGGATCACCTCACACATAGTGATAGCTTCCTGACAGACTTAATCTGTTATTTCACATATCATATTTGATATATCAAATATTCATTCAATGAGAGCATGAATGGCTTGTACAAAGAGCAGAAGGAAAACATGAAGAATACCACTTTTGATAAAGAGGAATCAAAGTTGAGGTTTTACCATTCGAGTGTGTCTTGTTCCATTTTGTTAAAACCCGTTTGATTCTTTATTTACCTCAAGGCACACCTCTATCAAAACCAACTCAGTTGACAGATTTTGGCAGCCAAGCCTTTTTGGGTCCTGGAGATTAGAAATATTTCTACCAAAATCTTTCTTCGACATTCTCATAGCCATCATATCATCATTCTTCATGATCCTGCAATCCTCAATAACATGTTCACGGTTTCCACAATAAAGGCATTGAGGAGAAGCAGTTTTACCAAAAGACTTCATTTTAGGAGCAAATGAATTTTTAAATCTATTCCATTTTCTATTTTCAAAAGATCTAGATTTAACAAAATTAAACCTAGCATTCATTCTAGAAGTATAGAAATTTTGTGTTTTCAAGAACCAACACTCTTTCATAACATGCCCGTATTTCCCACAATGAAAGCAACAAGAAGATGTGGGTCTACGGAATGACTTTCCATTATTTGCATGAGTGTTTGTGGACACATTTCTTATATAGGATGAAAACCTTTGAGCATTAGAAACATGTTCATTTCTGAATTTTCTTTGAATATCAAACTTAGCATTCATGGCTCGAAATTCATCATTTTATTTCACAAAGTAATTATCCATCACATGGCCAAGTTTGTGACAATAGAAGCATGAAATATTTCTTTATCTTTTGAAAAAGGATTTATCTTTGCATGCTTTTTCATCATCCATCTTTATGACAATACAATCATCCATTTCATGGCCATGTTTGTGACGATAAAAGAATTCAACATTCAATTTCATTTTCTGCCCACCTTGATTTTTTTGAAATATATTTTACATTGTGGGCTTTGTATTGACATTTTTCTTTTTCTCAAACATACTTTCAGAATTTTTCATTTGTGCAATTTGAGGAGGCGCTTTGGAAGTGCTGGGTATGTCTGAAGCATGGACAAACGAGATTTTCGCTTTATGTTCAAAGTACTTTTTGTTGATCGGGGTGTATCCAATACCCTCTTTTTGAAAGTTCACCTTAACACCTAGCACCTTGTCTAAGTTTTCCTTCCCTTTGACAAACCTAGACAAATCATCTTTTAACCTCTTCACCTAATCTTGCAAATCGAAAATATGCAGTTCAGCATTTATGATTTCTTCTTCGCATGCAAACACTTTATCACTCAACAAGCAGTTCTTTGATGTGAGTTCTCATTTTCTTGTATGATTTCCTTATTTTCATCATTTATAGCATGCAGTTTTTTAGTCAATTTTTCAAGAACTATCTCAGTTTCAGCAAACTTTGAGATCTTAGCAGGCAACTGTTCATTCTCAGATTTCAACAGTGAAATTTCTTTTTCAAGTTTTTTAAGATATTTCAATGTACCTTGAAGCAAAGAATTCTTGATTAGCATGGCACCATTTTTCTTTTTAAGATCTTCATTTTCATCCATGATGCTCTTGCTATCAATTTCAGAATCACGCAATTTCTCAAATAACTTATCATCATCAGATAAGAAATTTAGCTTATTCTTAAGACATTCTTCATTTTTCTCAAGTCAGGGAATTTTAGACAACAACGTTTCATTTTGCTCACACAATTCATAACAATCACTTTCAGATGCAAGAGATGAATTTGTTTTTTTGGCCACTTTAAGTTCTTTATTCATACAAGACATTTCATCTGAAAGTAATTCAACTTTGGATTCAAGATGTTCATTTTGATCTTCTACATGTTCAATTATTGACTCCAAAGTTTTGCAATTCTCACAAGAGGAATTAGCATGCACATTCTCACCATTTTTCCCTTTTAAACTCTTAATTTCAGATTTGTATTTCTTGCATTTGTCATGCATATCGACATATGCTAATTGCCAGTGTTCAATTGAAAGCTCTTCGGAATCAGAATTTACCTGACTCGAGCTTTCCTCACCATGAGCCATCAAGCTTGTACCCACTTGGGAATCTTATGGATTTCCTTCATACATAGCCAATTTATCCCATAGATCTCTGGCTGACCTGCAAGAAGAGATTTGGGAAAAAACATCCGACTCCATGCTATTCCTTAGGAAATTCAAAGCCTTAACATCAATATCATTTCTCTTTACATCATTATCATTCCATTCTCTTTTATCTGATGGGAGTTGATGTAGACCATTACATATTACTTTCCAAATTTCACGTTCTTTCATACCAAGATAGAAAGATATTTTATTTTTCTAAGAAATATAGTCGTGACCATCAAAACAAGGAGGAAGGGAAGACAAACAAGTACAAGACATGATGCTCAATGAAACTCACCGACTGAGATCACTCTAAAGATCGTTAGACCCAAGAAAGTAGAGTCGTGGCTCTGATACCAATTGTTGGTCTCGGGTAGGCAACCGGACAAGAAGGGGGGGTTGAATTGACCGTCACTCAATTTGGTAGATTTAAAACTTTCTTAGCGGAAATGTCAAGTTTAAAGAGATTGAAAAGATTAAAACAAACAGAGTAATTTAAGCTCTCTCAATCTCGCCGAGCTCACTCGATCATGCAAAAGATTATGCAATTAAACACGTCACACAATGAAATCTAGGCAATTGATATTCGCTCGTGCAATTGGAATTCGCTCATGCTCACCGATCACACGTATATTGAATTAACAATTAATCACAATAAAGCAAACCACAATACACACCACAAGACACAAGGATTTTTAAGGTGGTTCGGGACCACGACGGGCTCCTTACGTCCACCCTTTACCAAACTGGTAAGGCTCCACTAAGGGATAAATCTCCAACACGGAGGCGATGCTCCAAAAACACGCAGAACGATGCCTACACACATACGGGTATGCGCCCCAACACACACACGCAGTGTAAACCCTAAAAACACGGGGTACATCCCCAAACACACACTGAGATAGAGTCTCCATCACGATCTGAAGACTAGATCACAACCAAACACACACGCTGCAATAAACGCAGCACCGTAGACACACGACCGTATACAAACGGTCACACACACACACACACACACAATATTTCTAGTTCAGAAAATTAACACAGATATTCAAACATGCTCAACCCTAAACTTAGATCATGAAACACATCAAGAACAACATAGAATAGATATATAAAAGATTCCCCTTGGTTTCCAAAGCTCGGTTGATGAAATTTTTTCAAGCAACGGTTGGAAGGAAGTCGGATGACGATGATTCAAGCATTAACACGATCCTCTCATCATTCCGCTTCACTTTCTCTTTATGCAAGATCTTCAAAACCTCCTGGATGTAGATGAAATCCACCTTGGCTTGAGCCCCTCCTTCCTTTCTTTATGTTCTTCACCTACAAGAGAGAAACAACAATCACATTAGGGTTCTCCTTGCCAATTTCGTAGGTCTTACATATTCATATATAAGAGGAACTAAAAGACCAATATAACACTTCTAGAATCCTCCAAAAGCCCCCCAATAGGTCTACCACCAACCCAGAGGCAAAAGAACAAAAGGTTAGGCACAAGTTGACTGGGTTTAGATGGTTTTCGGATCCATGTTTTTGGGTTACGTCGGTACCGGTCGACCTACACGGGGTGGGCGGTCGACCTAAAAATTACAGTCACAAAACATGCCAACTCTGAGAATTTCGGTCGACCTAAGACCCATGGTCGGTCGACCGGAATGAACACTGTTCCAGATTTGTAAAATTTCATATTTAAGAGTTAAAATCCATTGACAAGTGTTTAAACTTCGTGAATGAAAAATTAAGACTTAAACCCAATCAACCCAAGTTCAAAATAACACACTCATGAAAAATACATTAATCAAGAACGATAAAAATCCATTCTCAAGTTAATCATCCACACCAAAATATGAAGTTCGTATGACAATGAATTTAAACCACATGAATGATCATCATGTAACCAAAACTTCCAAGATTGATGTGGGCATTGCGAAAATCAAGTATCATGAATCATGAGAGCTTTACACCCTCATTTGTACCAAGATTTACATGCGGAGTTCATTAACACTTAGCTAGCTCATAAAGCATTAGAGAAATATGCATGAAGGACATTCAAGTCACTTAAGAGCTTATGAGCAATCTATTGAATGCACACAAACCAAATCTCAAGTTCAAGCACATAATAGCCCAATCTTTCTCAAATAAAAATCACTTTCTTAAACCATGCATTTTAGACATGTATGAGCATCTACAAAAAGCATGTAGAAAGTCTTCTAGATCCATGTAACCAAATCTCATATTGAATAAGAATGAAGCACATTTTTAAACCATCAAATCCTCAACAAAAGATATGATCATTTAGACATGGGTATGAGAAAAACATGTGAGCATTATAAACTCCAATTTCACCAAAATTCACATGAGTTATCTTAATCAACTTTCAAGCACACACTGAGCACATTTCCTTGTTTTGCCAAAACAATATGACCAAGAATCCATATAATGAGAGAGCATCATTCAAATCACATTCATCAAATTTCAAGTTAATATGTTGAGGATATTTCAAGCCCAAAAACCTCATGAGGAAGAATGCATGAAAATACCCAACCAAGATTTTAAAAAACCCTTTGATGAAATGCATGAAACATGGAAAGAGTCAATGCAATGTAATGAGAGAGTTAACTCCCTTTTTGAAGAACTTCATTGATGGACTCCTTTGAGTTCCATGCATGAATCATGGATTTTGATCCTGTAAACCAAGATAAACATAGCATGAGTTCCTTAAACAACAGTCATTCCGATGACTTGCAAGTGAGAGCATTGAAGGCATCGTTTAACTCATCAACCAAGATGCATACATGTTGCTCAATGAAACACACACAAGCACAATCGTTTTGTTATCATTAAAATCAAACACCAAAGATCAACTAGGGGATGCAACAACTAGTAGGGTAGAAATATTTAATCTTTGATCCCGCTCCAATAGGGGTAGTAATAACAAGTTTAGATTCTAATGGGATAGGCAGCATAGGCAAAATATCAGCAAAGCTTATAGATATGAAGGAATGTGTAGCTCCAGTATCAAATAAGGTAGAGGCAGGCTTTGAGCACACAGAAAGAGTACCTTCCACGATGCCTCCATCTTCAGTAGGTAAGGCATCCATAAGAGCTTGGAGTCTCCCTTGCTTCTTGACTACAATTGGAAGCTTTTCCGACGAAGCTTGCTCGTTAAGAAGTGGGCAACTCGGAATTCTATGTTCCCGACTTCCACATCGAAGACAGGCACCCAGTCTTCTCCAACACTCATCCGCCTTGTGTCTGGGCTTCTCACAATATTTGCATAGTTCCTTTGATGATGCAGTGACTGGGATGATTTGTTTGTCAAATGATCTTGGCCTCTTGTCCTTTTGAAAATCACATCCATCCTTATTGAAATTACACCCATCTTTATTGAAGTTACGCCCATCAAAATTGGGCCTCTTCTTCCCAAAGGAGGGCTGGAAATTATCGGATCTAGTAACTTGCTCCTTCTTGGCATCTCTTCCCCGGAAGCGATCAGACAACTCCGTTGCATCTTCCAAGAGTTGGGCTCTTCTCACCGCATCAGTATAAACTTGGATATCCATCGGGGCGAGTTGAGTAATGTACTGCGGCTTCAAACCATTTAAAAACCTTCTCGCCTTCATCTATTCGGTACCCACAAGGTGTGGCGCGTACCGAGATAGTCTCACAAATTGGGCTTCATATTCTGCCACCGACAAACTTCTTTGTTTCAAGGAAGCGAACTCATTGGCCTTCCTTTCTTGCACCCAATCAGATAAATATTTCTTGTTGAAGTGCTCCATGAACTCCTCCTACAACACATGATCGTGAAGTAGAGTTGCTTCGACCGACTCCCACCAAGCACAGGCATCATTTCCTAGTTGAAAAGTGGTGAGTAGCACCTTTTCCTCATCAGCACATTTCATGACTCAGAATATCCTCTCGATTTCCTTTACCCAATGTTCACCCTCATCCGGGTCCGTGGACCCAGCAAACTTGGGAGGGTTCGTACTCTTGAAATTCCTATGTAAATCTCCAGCTCCTCGGTTAGCTCCTCCTTGAGCAACATGCTGTAGTGCTAGGGTTAAACCTTGCACTGTCCGTTGCATCTCGTGCCATTGAGCTCTCTCGGCCGCCATTGGTGAAAATTAATCCTACAAACGTAACTACAAAACTTAGGCATTTTGTTTATTTCTTGATTAATCAATCTTTAAATCTTAGCCCATGGCTCTACCCAATAATACCGGGAAGGTTCAAGACACTATCTAATTTCTAGATCAACATCTAGAACCTATATGAAGGGAAACTTAAGGTTTATGAAACCTAGGCTCTCGACCTGAAAAATCGAGGCACGACGAGTCGAAACACTGAAGCCGATCAGAGCATGAATAAAAGGGTTCAAACAAGAAGGCGAGATAAGAAGAAAATATACTTTTATTTCATCGAAATAAAATTTTACAACATTCTTAAGCCTTAAGAGGCATGATAGAACTTCCAAAAATATAATTCTAGCAAGAGCAACCGCTCATAAACCTAGGTAACTAAGATAACTTGATCGCTGGTTCACTCTAGCCCATCCCCATGTGTTTGGGGTTCATCATTGGAGTTACCTGCAATGTTAACCGGAAAACGTAGGGTGAGTGAAATGCTCAGTAGGAATTTATATCTCTATACCATGCAACTTAAAGTAATTAACATTTTTGGATAGTTATCGTGCTATGCTGGGAAACATAAATAAAACATGGAACATGAATAGGAAATAGAGTAAAGAAATGCTAGTAATTGGAAGTACAAGTAGATAAGATATCAAGAAATGAAGTTCAAGTAGAGATCATGTAGAAAGTAATATCATGGAATTTGGCCATTTCCTACAAGTATGTACAAGTCAAGTAATTCAAGTAAGGCAAGTAATTCAAGCAATATAAGCAAGTAATTCATAAATTGTGGAATGCCGTAAATGAATCTAGCAAGTCAAGCACTTCGGTGCAATGTCACACCTAGTCAATCAACTCCCATGGACTCTAGTACTTTCGGGTGCTCCCCCCAGGACCAGACCGGGCCCCATTAACGCCAGGTATTTGGATTATGGATCATAGATCCCAAATATATTTTGACATCCACGTAATATTTATGGCCAACGAATGTCAAGGTAAAGCTCTTGGAATAAGGTACAAGATTATCATTCAAAGCTCAAGTGGTTGTAAAAGAAATCCCAGAAGGATTTAAGACATAATATTTAATGACATTAAGTCGATAAGGAATTGAACTTTTAGGACAAGGCATAATCAGCCTTTGTGAAAAACCTCGTAAAACGGGTTTAGATCGAGTTTTTCACAATCGGGTGTTTTAGCTAGAACACGAGAAATTACGGCCAGGTAATAGGTGAGACAGTGGGAGGCTCCCCTCGTATACACGAGGTCTTAATTAATAAACCACTTATCCACTTAAAGCGTTTGTCCATGGACCTCTTTTCTTAGACACCGTTCTTCCTTGGAAATCTTGTTGATTCCGCGACTTGTCGGAAATAAGGAAACAACTTTAGCAGAAATTCTATTCCGTTCTTCGCAGTCGGAGCTTTACTAGACAACCATGGAATTACGGCCAGGTAAGAGGTGGGACAGTGAGAGGCTCCCCTCGTATACACGAGGTCCTAATTAATAAATCAGTTATCCACTTAAAGCCTTTGCCCGTGGACCTCTTTCCTTAGACACCATCCTTCTGTGAAAATCTAGCGGGCTACACGACTTGTCGAAATCACAGTAATACTTAAACTTGTATATCAATTCAAGATTATGCAACTAAACCCATGTAGTTTTAAAGATAATATCTACTCCATTTAACAAGCTAGAATTTATCAAGCTAGAAAGATGATATTGTCATAGAGAACAAGGATATCATGAAGGTAATAAGAACATGAGCTCATGGATTAGGATCATTTTATTTAATATCCTTAACTTAATTATGTGTGAGTTTAGTTTATATGCAACATAACATAACATAACATAACTACATGCTCGGTGATATATGGTTCAATTAGAACCGGATAATGGCATAATGATACTTATTTTCCCTTTCCTTTTCTTGAAAAACGGGCAGCATGGTTGCTAGCATTGACGTGGTACTGTAGATGGTCGCGTTAATGCTTATATATATATATATATATATATATATATATATCTTTTTGTTTTGACCCCCGGACTCCCCGGGAAATTTGTTGTAAACGTGGTACCCTATATGGTCGTGTTCACATACACACACACACACACACACACACACACACATATATATATATATATATATATATATATTAACCTCTAGAATGTTGGGGTGACCATCTGTGAACGCGGTCCCCTAGGGGGTCGTGATCTTGAGGTCGCGGTCCCCTAGGGGACCGC
This sequence comes from Amorphophallus konjac, assembly GCA_022559845.1. Taxonomy (NCBI): domain Eukaryota; kingdom Viridiplantae; phylum Streptophyta; class Magnoliopsida; order Alismatales; family Araceae; genus Amorphophallus; species Amorphophallus konjac. The sequence continues at coordinate 218,591,002 of CM040118.1, forward strand.
ATTAGTATTTTTTGGTTTTTTTTTTAAAAAAATCTATGATCGTGGTGTCTCCGGTGACCGTGACCTTATGGTCACGGTCTTCCAGTTGAGCGCGTTATAATAAAAAAAATTATATATTTTTATACATCCTCCAGATCGCGATTATGGTAATAACCGCGATATAACATGATCGTGCCCTTCATTATAACCACGTTAATAATAATAATAATATTATTATTATTTTAAAAAATATTTCAGAGGTCGAAATTTTTTTTTGTATTAACGTGCCTGGTCGGGCCGTCACGTTAAGAAGGTGCCCCATGTGAGCACCATGTTCAAAGATAGAATCCAATCTTCAAAAAAACGATGATACCCCTTCAATAAAACCCCTCTAACATGCCTAATACTCAATAAAAATTGAAGAAAATTGTACCAATAGAAAGAGAACTTAAAAACACACAATATGACATGATTTATTAAGCATTTAGTCTGAGAGAAACTTACCTTAGATCGAGTTGAAGAGGAAGAAGAAAAACTAAATGAAATACTGAAGAACTCCTTTTCTCCTTCAAATAAGACCTCCAAATCGCCACAAATCTCTTCCCCAACGTAGCAAAGGCCTAGTGGGTGATTAGGGGTGCCTATTTATAGGAAAAATCTAGGCCAAAATGTCAAGATTCCTTCCCCAAAAATCAAACTTCTCCACCTCCGAAATTGATGACTTCATAAACAAATTCCAACTTCTCTTCTTAATCTAGCCTTAATTTGGTGGGAAAACATGGAAAAGATGGCTAATCCATGGTAGGCTATGTTAGAAAGTTTGAATTTTGTTACAACCTTCTAGAAATTGGGTTATTTTAATCATAAATAAGGGTATTTAACATGTGCTACGAATTTAAGCCTATTTAACTCTTTTTTTCCCATTAACCTATAACCCAACCCATTATGGGTTATCCAAAGGCCCAATAGTTAATCATAATCCATTGTAGGGAATTTAATTTGGCCTCCTATGATTTTTATAATATTTAAAACATTTATTATCAATTTATTTCAAGAAAATTTTGATTATCTAGTTTATTTCAAATAGTAACAATAGAATTTCATTAGTTCGTAAACATTATAATTATATTACTAAATTGAAATATTTATTTATCTATTAAATTTGTTGAATTTCTACAATAACCCTCCAACATAAGAAAGTAGCATGGGATATATGTGCATGTACATATATTAGAAGGGTTGTTTTATAAAACCCCAAACCTCTCTCACGTTCGAAACTTGCATGGAGTATAGGGTTTGCTAATTAAACGGAGAAAGCGGCTACGGATATGGATAGGAAGAGATTGCATGGGGAAATTTTAGACTAATTAGGATTACTACGTGGGAAATTAATTCCCATTAGGATTCAAGCCCGAAGGGTTCCTCTCTCCCTATAAATAAAACCCTTCATCGAACGAGCTAAGGCTACTACTGCTACTCGTTCTACTTCCCTCTACTTCCTCTGTTCTCCGTACGTGAAGAAGAAACATCATCTTCTTCCTCTTCTTCCTGGCATCCTGCTGCCATCGTCGCCTCTCCTTCCTTTGCTATTGCTGCAAGGAACGTGGGAAACTTCTGCGACTTCTTCATCTTTCTGCTATCTTGCGTGAAGGCAAAAGGAAGCTGCATCTTGCTGGGGTTCTAGTTCCTCTGCTACCGCTATTGCAGTTGTTCTGCGGCATATATTCTCCTTATATTTCTCTGTTCGTCATTCTCAATCGTCATTCTCAATCCACCCAAAAGGTAGGCTTTCTCAAGTATGTAAGCCCAAGATTAATAGTAAAATATCATTGCATGCATATGTATCGATATACCATGATTCCATGACCCTGCTATTCAGTTTACGTGGTTTTTCTTGAGTTTCTGTCTGCGTGAGAAATAGCGACCGAGCGGAGGGCGCTCATTAATGAACGACCACGCAGAAGGTGATGAGTAGTGATAGGCAGATCTAGAGGGGAGGGGTGAATAGATCAGACCCTTCTTTGCAGAAATAACAACTAGATAAAAACTTATACCAGTAAAGCAGGAACACACACAAGCTAGCGAGCTAAATGCAAGGAAAATGATCAAAATGTTCCTAAGCAAACATCTAGCTGCAAGACACGATAGAAGGCAAACCACAAGAATACAAGATTCTAAGGTGGTTCGGTCTCTATCCAGAGACCTACATCCACCCCTCACTTCAACCAAGTGAGGCTTCACTAGTGTAAAGGCACTACCGCCGATTCATAGCTTCCAACAGAGAGACAAACTCTTTCAACTCCGCTACCACATAGCTTGAGGGTACACAACGCAAAACCCACAGACTGGTGAACACACCATCTGTCTTCCTACTCGCAGGTAGGGAGCAATAATAAGAGTATGTGTTTTTGAGAAAAATAAAACTGTAAAAGAGACAACCAGATGGAGTATGGCTATGAAGTTCTATGGGAGAGAGAACTCTTGTCTAGGAGAGAACTGGATGACGCCTTGGTTCTCTTCTTCTTCTTCCTGGTTCTTCAACATGATCTCAAGAGGAAATGATGAACTTGCTTCCCAGCTTTCAAGGGCACCTGATGAAGCTTCAACAGATGCTATATTCCTTGCTGTGAGACCCCTTGAGATGAAGAAGATGGTCTACTGCTTTGCAGTCACTCCAGCGGCAGGACGAAGACCATATCTCCCAGAAAGCCTCTTCGTCGCCCTAGCTCACCTTCCCTTGTTGTTCTTCTCTTTGCACATCAGGGAACTTGAGTAGTTTTTACTCTACGTCTCTCGTTCTACAAGTTATCTCCCACTATATCTGCCTGCAGAAAACCATGCGCAGGACGTCGCCGTCACACTGCCCAGTTTGCTTCAACAACTCCTTGTACTTATCTTCCGTGCGCCCCATGTTTGTGGGTAGTTAGGGAACCAAATCTGTAAAGGGACAAACACCTAGAGAATTTTTCTGCTACCCAATCAGATCCTCTAGCAAGGGGAGCTTCTAGAAGATTTTTCAAGTGCGACCGGATCCTCCATGATCGGTTACGGTTCTTGAAAAGCGGACGCAACGGGATCCAGATCCGTTCTGGGTGAACATGAAGGTGTCGACACTTTCAGACAAGGTGTCGGCACATCTCATTAGAATCTTGAAGAGACAAGGCATCCAAGCAAGATAGGTCGACACTTCGATGGCCAAGTGTTGACACATGTGCCACCCTTGCGTGCGGCTCTAGCCTCCGTGTCGAGGCTTCACTTGGAAGTGTCGGGGCATGCGCCCCATACAGAGATGAATCCTGTTGTGCTGAACCCAAGGTGTCGACACTTTTTTCACAGGGTGTCGACACATGATGCCAAATAGAAGCCAGCCAGAAACGGTTCAATCACAATTTTCTTCTACATGTGTCGACACGTTGTAGGAGGTGTCAACACTTTGCTCATGCCAGGGCTCAAACAGAATTGGTTCAGGGATGGTTTCTTCATGAAGTGTCGACACGTCCAGATGACAGGTCGACACTTGAGTGTCCTTCACCTGAGCTTGTCCAAATCACAATTTAAACAAAATCATTAATCACACCACACGGATTCAACAATGAACTATGATTTGTTATCATCAAAACAAGGGGACAGAACATTCTCCCCCTTTTTGATGCTGACAACCATGGTTCATTATTTACAAGCATTCATAAGCATTTAAGGCATTTCCTAAACAAGCTTGTCATTCACAAGGACAAAGTTTCATTACAGGTTCATGGATTAACTAAAATGTTTTCCATTGATAAATCAAAAGGATTGTCCACAAAAAGGGTTTCATATATATCCATCAAAGACTATGCATGACCTAACTAGATGCCTGAATCTATATGCCTGATGTTATATGAAAGGATGTTCCAAGCTTGTAACAGAACTTGACTAAAGCTTGTAACAAAACTTGACTTGTCTCCCCCTTTGCCATCAGCAAGGAGGGGGTGAAGGAGGTGGTTGCTGTGGTGGAGGCATTGTGCTGGAGCTGGTGCTTCCTGGAAATTGAAGTTTCTGGGCCTCGTTGAATTGTTGTTGCAGTTGCAGGACTATTGCAGCTAGAGAATCAACCTTCTGAGTGAGTTGCTCATCTCTTTGTTTCACAAACTTGTGAAGTGACTTGATATTGTCATTGATTGCTTCCAGTCAGTTGTGTAGCATGTCACATATATACTCTGTCTGTGCTTTCTTTTGAGTCCCTTTTGGTGAGACATAAGAGGATGTAGCTTCAGTGGGAGGAGGTTGCCACTCATCACTTGTGTCTTCCAAAATTGGTTGGAGTTGAGCTTTATGTAGACGTATCAATTCCATAATTTTAGTTCAACCATATCAAGTTTGTTGTACACAACATTCATCTTTGCTTCAGCTTTGGTGGAGCTGTTCACAATTATTGCTGTGTCGGTATGGACTTGTTCTACAAGCTTTGAGGAGGCATCAAGGAGCTTGTTGGAGTCAGAATAAACCTTTCGTTTCAGCCTGTTGGATGCATCAATTAGCCGTGCAGCATTGGCATTAACTATTGCTTCCAGATTATAGGTGACTTCTACAATCCTGGCAGTTTCAACAGCCACATGTTCTCTGATTGTGAGGGACTCAAGTGCTACTCTTTCCTCAATCCTGTGAGAGGAATCAAGAAGGGTTACACATCTAATATTCATGTTGCTTTGATCTTCCCTGCTGTCATATGCATGCATAAGCATCTCTGAAGTCTTTTCTTGTGTTTCAATATGAATCTCTCTTAATGTTTTCATTACTGTCCCTGCTCTTTCACAAACATGTATCAAAGAGTTCATAAATGCATATAGTTTACCATCAGACTTGTGTTTGTCTCTGACAAATTTCTCCCATATGTTGTTCTAAACTTGTTCACCGTGAATAAACCTAGCATCCAATCTGTCAACTTTCATGTCAAGCTGCATGATGGAGGAGTTGACATTGGCAAATTGTGCTGTCAGGAATCACATTAATGTTGGGTGAATACCCATTGGACCTTCTGTGGCAGCAGATTGAGGCCCTCTTGATGATGAGGCTTCAGTGTGGAATTGAGGAGGAGCCTCTTCTTCAGTATGAACTATAGGGTCAGATGGAGGAGTCTGAGGTGAAAGAGTCCCAAATGGTATGATGGGGCCAAAATATGTATCCTCTGGTACATCCTGCTGCTGCTGTTGTTCAAAGTGTGTATCCATATGAAACTGTTCTTCTTCAGCTTGTTCAACTTGTACAGGCTGGTATGCCTGCTGTTGCTGCGCAGGTGCAGTTGGAGATGCAGTCTGGTGACCAGGCAGGTCTCGTACAACTTTATCTCCTTTCTTTTTGAAGTGCATGTACTTCTCAATGAATTTCATGCAGGAGACATTGCTCTGTGTGATTTCTTTCATTCTCTCATTTTCCAGAGAAATTCCAACTCTCTGAATATGGCTGTCATGTATGCAGCATAGGGTAGACTTCTCCTGTGCCCTATACACCTCCCCATAATTTGTAGAATGATCTCTGGAAGATAAATCTGTAAGTTATTGAACATACAGTAAAATATGAATCTCTGGGTTTCTGTAAGTCTACTTCTGTCACCCCCTCGTGGGGTAATCATTGCAGTGCACATATGATGCAGTAGATGCTGCAAGGGGGGAACCTATTTGTGTCAAAGTGTTTCACAAGCAGTTCATTTTCATCCTGAGGGTTGCTGGGTTTTCCAGTCAGTATGGTGTATGCCTCAAACAAATCAATTTCAAATTCAGATTCTAGCAACCCATCCCGGGGTATACGTAAAGCTTTGTGAAGAAGCTTTGTAGATAGTTTTATCTATACGCCCTTAACTTCAGTCCTAAGGGCTTTTTGATTCTGGTCATACACTAAGTTCTTATAGAACTGTTGGACCATGAAGGGATAGTACACCCTTTATGCGGACAAAAACCTCTTCCATACTTGGAACTCGATGAGGGGATGTAGTTCAGGAAAATTATCAAGCATCTGGTGGTCACCGAAATCTACATACCTAGAAAATAGTATCCTGGTAGGGTCACTCTTATCTTCCGTGACTGTTTGAGTACCACTCGGCTGAGGAGGAGCAGGTTGTGCCTTTTCTTTCCCTTTTTCTACTGTAGACAGACGTTTTCTCTTAGCTGGATTTTCTTGCTGCGTGCCCTTGTAGCTGTTAGAACCCTGGGCTTCTGCTCCTTTCCTCTTTTTCACTGGTTCTACAGCTAGTCTGTCGTGAATGCTTTTGGAGCGCCCTTCCTTTTGTTTCTTCTTTGCTGCAAGAGCTGGAGCAGGAGCCCTCATTGATGTTGCCGCCTTCTTCTTGCCACGGGTGACCGGAGGAGTCATGGCGAGGGCGAAAAGAAAGAAGAGAGGGTAGCGTGGGTTGCTGGAGTGTCGCAGTAGAGAAATGGAGCTAGCTGGAGTGCTAGGTTCCACTACGGAAGGAGACGGAGGAAAGTGTCGACCTCCGTGTAGAGAAGTGCAGATGCGCCGGAGAAGGGGCTTACGAGAGAAAGGGTTAGAAATGGTAAACTGAAAACATGATAATCACCATCCAGTGAAAAGGTAAAGTTGAGATTTTTCTTTTTAAAAGAACACCCTTTAGATAAGGAATAGTTGAGATACCTCTGTCTTTATTGTCAAACGGTTTAAGGCATATAAGCTCAATTTTGAAGAATAAAGGTTTAAGAAAAAACCCTTTTTGCAACAAATAATAAGATTAAAATATTTAAATGAAGTCAAATGATTTAACCACGCCTATTAATCTTACTCATTAAGTTCATTAGGCAAGATTGGGGAAAAATTAATTAAGTATTAAAAATAAACAAATTACCCCCTTTTTGAAGTAAAACCTAGAGACAGCCCCAATTTTTTTTATATTAAACAGTCTGATAAAGCATTTATTTTTTAACTCAAGGAAACATGTTGTTCTGACGCCAGAGTCCATGGTTACTCAGTGTAGCTTATCTTTTTGTTTTCTTTTGACCAGAGATAGTAGTCTTCATCATGACTAGATTTGCTGCATTTCATTGACGCATGATCTAGTTTCTCTAAAGATGATGCCATTGCTCTGAAATTATTGCAATATTGTTTAGGAGGCGTATTCTCTAGATGACTTCATTTTAGGAGACTTGTTTAAGGACAATACAAGCTTGTGGTTATAAGCAAAAACTTGATGAATGTTTTAACCCTATTATGAGTGCAACGTTGGTGCAACTTAACACAATTATCTACCAAATTGAGGGTTATACACATTAAACCATGTTCTTAATCAGTGGTAGTCCAGAATGACTTATCCAATGTTTTTTTTTGAATGAATTAAAACATTCTCAACTCCCCCTAAATTAATGACCGGTGACTAAGCAATGGTTCAGAAGCAAAAGATGTGATGAAGAAATGAAAGAGGTAGTGATAAAGAAGGGTGAGCAGACATAATGACTCCCCATTTGATCACACACCCTTGAGTGGCTGAGCGACAGTGTCGACACTTCCTATGAAGTAGCTGAGAGACAGTGTCAACACTTCTAATGTGCATTGACCTTCATTAAAACGTGCACTAACCTTCATTAAGATGTGCACTGACCTTCATTGAGATGTGCACCGGACTTCATTAAGATGTGCACTGACCTTCATTCCAGTGTGCACTGACCTTCATTTCGATGTGCATCAACCATCATTCCAACGTGCACCGACCTGACTGAAGGTGTCGGCCTGCTGATGGAAAATAGAAGCCTATACTTTAAGCATTTCAATGCATGTGTCAGCACATCACCAAAGTGTGTCGACCTGTTCATTAACTTTTTCTCAGCCATTGTATCTGATTCTGATCCTTCTATGATTGCTTCATTTCTGAACCACTTCTGTCAATTTCTGATACCAGTGCCTCTGACTTTCTGATTTCAGGCAGTCATAAAAAAAATTTACCTTCTTGCTGCCAGTGAGAAGTGCTTTATTTGATGCTAAAGCTTTAAACATGCTCATGCACTAAAGATTAATTATGCAGATCTTAATATGCAATTCTTATTCATGTTACTTGGCGGAGGTCAGTCCTCACGCATGTTGACACCCGTTTTTAGCCCGCAAGTTGCGTCATTTCTCTTATTCATCATTTTTGATGTCCCAAATTAGCCATTGTTTTGGAGCCTTTTTGGATGGATTTCGAGCCCATTTTCATTGTTCTCTATCCTTTAAGTCCTAGAGATCATGATTTCTTAGAGTCCCTGGAGCTTATCTTTTCAACTTCCGGCTTCTAAGTCAACTTACGGCCCATTTAGGTCGGCTTCCATCAAGCAATCGGCTCTCTCTCACTGCGCAGTCCTGAAAGTGGTTCTATTTCACCGTCTTCCAGTCCTCTACTCAAAATATTACCTTCCCCAAAGTTGTTCAATTTTTAAAGATCTACAATTTCTTCTTCTACTTCATTGGCCAGTTCCGCCCCGATTGTGAGTTATTTGCACTTTTCAGGCGTGCTATGCTGCTCACCTACGTCCCAGAATTTTCTCACTGTCAGAGACCATGTGAAGGTCTATCGTAAGACCGTCACAGCCCAAGTGACGGTCTATTAATAGAACGTTACACCTAAACTTGCCCGAAATCGCCCCGTTCGACCCCTAGAGCCTGACGGAGCTACCCTAGGCCGTTACATCACTCTGGCAGTCTTACGATAGACCACCAGATGACACGGAGAGTCAATTAATCCTGGACTCTACTCCGTTTCTATGTGCCGTGGCCCCCTTGCAAAGCCCATAACTTCTTGAATTCTACTCCGAATTGAGCGCCGTTTATTCCTATGGTTTCTCCTTTATATTATCTTGAATTTGATCCATAGATCTCAGATTTTCATTGGCTATCTTGCTCAGAAACACGGATGAAAGTTGGAAGTTTATGGGTCCTAGTTCAACACAAACTCTGCAGATTAAGCTCCGGGGCTCTCTTCTAGAAGCCATATCTTCCAGATCCTTCCACCAAATTGAGTCCCACTTGTTCCTACCTTTTATCCTTTGTATTATCTCGAGATTGATCCATAGAACATGAATTTTGGTGGACTCTATCCTTAAAATCTTGGGAGAACTTTCGGGGTTTTTCTAGAACCTCTATATAAACTGCCCAGTTCGTAGTTGCAAAGGAGGGCTCTTTCCGGACGTGGGGCGAAGCCATGCTGCAACTCCAACTCACAACTTCAACCCTGGCTTGAAGAGAGAAGTATTAGCTTTCAATTCCATCCTTTTGGGCTTAATTTGGTTGTCTATACGCTTAGTTCTCTTCCTCTCAAAATCACAAATCATCACAGTTTTCTACATTTTCTGCTACACATGTATTTGTCCCTGTTTTGCATCAATGATTTCTCTCTATTCTCTCAATCAAATCTCGTGATTTCAAATCTCATGCATGCACAACACACACACCTATCTTTCCTACCCCTTCACAAGGGTTAAAAACCCTCCCCCGGTGCGTTCTCCCCCTTTTATTCTTGCTATTTTATCACTTTGGGATTGATGCTACACTTCATGTTCTAATGGGTTTTTGCTTTTGTGTTTTGATCTTTGTTTTGCAGGATAGCATGATATGAACGTGAGGCCCTCTTCTTCTAGCCGGCTAGAAGAGGAGGAGGCTTGATCCCACAAAGTTCCCTGCACCATGTTTCAAGCGCGATCAAGTCTTTAAGTTCCAAGGTATACGGCGTCGTTCCTCTCCTTTCTTCATCCTTTGGCGTTGTTGGAACCTTGGTGGCGATCACGGTTAGTATTTCTCATCCTTTCATCCCCCTTATCTTTGATTCACATGTTTATGCGTGTATTAATTTAAAGGGGGTGGGATAGGAATCTAATTAAAATAAATATACAATTTTTTGACGATCACGGTGGGACACCAATGCCCATCACGTTTGTTTTAATGCTCTTTTGTAAGTCGGGTGTGTGCATGTGCATGTGCATGTTTAGGTGATATTTTATCCATTCTTCCACTGTTTAGGGTATTTTAAGGGCTCTGGTAGTGTGACGGTCCTATAGTAGACCGCCAGAGCAATTTAACGGTCATTTGGTAGATGATTACAGATTCTTGCAGTCCTGCGCGCATGCTCACAGGGCCATATTCGTCGAGGCATAACGTTTGCTCCCGGGGTTGGATTGTGCTGATTCTTGTTCCGTTGGATAGCCCTTTGTATTATCTTACCATCCATATATCATTTGCATCATTTGTTTAACATTTGAATATTCTAATATTATCCAACTTTTTGAGTTTTCTACACAAGTTCTGCAGGCAAGTTCGGGGACAAGTTCACAAGTACATCTTTGTTCAGTGATTTGATTGCCTTCTCGACGTCAGATTGCACTGATTTTTGTTCCATTAGATAGTCCTTTGTATTATCTTTCCATCCATACCTTATTGGCATCATTTGGGTCTCATTTGCTTAGATAAAAATTGTTATCATTTTAGCATTTTGTCCATAAAATCTGCATGTGGTCTGCGCACAGGTTCACGGGGGTAACTTTCTTGGATGATGTAATCGACCTCCTGAGGTCGGATTGCTCTGTTCTTAGTCCCGTTGTGCAGCCCTTTGCATTGTATTTCCATCCATATATTATTTGCATCATTTGAGTCACATTTGTATAGTCAAATCTTGTTCTATTTTTACATTTTATGTATAAAATCTGCATGCAGGTTCAGGGACAGACACAAAGGTATGCCGCTCATTCATGGTTTTTCACATCTTTTAGTGCCTAGTTGTCCCTATGTCAGGTCTTGCATCATTGTGATCCATATTGTCTTGCATTTTTCATGCATTTTGTGATGTTAGCATGATTTCATGATTGTCTTGATGTGCTAGTTTTAGGCTAGTAATTGCATGCACTCCGGTGCACATAGGATCATCCATATTTGCATATTGTAGTTGTATTCCCCTTTGGTAAGTGATCCTCTCGCTCCCATATTCCTTGGGCTCGACTAGGTGATCTTATCAGGGACCTCCGTAAGTCCCCGCGAGCCGTGGATTCCCACACGGACGTCGGGCCGGTTGTACCTTTCCACCCCTTATGCTTGCATTTGCATACGTGTGAGGGAGTTAACCTTAGTCAACATAAAGTTTGGACCTTATTCCCATAGGATTCCTATCTTGAGGGAATTTTTCCTAATTCAAATCATTAAAAGGTCTATTAAAACTCCTAAAATATTTCCCATCATTTTAACTTGGTTGACTTAGGTGAAAACTCTTACATTGCACTGATTGTGTTGGTTGGGCTTGTCCAAGCCCATTAGTGGTGTTTTGTGTTGCATTTTAATCATCATCCACATATTTTGTCGTTGTTAGGTCCACTTAGGTTAGTCCATTTATGTGTGTCCATTGTCATATGTCCATTCTCCCTTGGTCCTTACATTAGTTTGTCAGTCCCTTCTTGTCCTCAAGCCCAGTAAGCCCATTACTTCCCTCTTTATATTAAGTCTCCATTTGCCCTCATGGAGCATCATTCCAACCCCTTGTATCATCCTTCTTCCTATTCTTCTTCCTATTCCCGCGTGGACTTCTCTTCCCACTCAGGCCCATCTTCCCATGGTCCTTTTGACCCATCTGAAGAGCAGGCTAATCTCATGTCCCATCTTTCAAGTCTTGTTCACCAAATGGATCCGACCCAGGCCCAACATCTTATTGCATATCATATTAATGGGCCTTCTTCTCATAATGGCACCTCTACCCTTCATGGGCCTCTTTTTTTTCCTTCATATGCCGCTGGCCCAATTTCTAATGGGCCTTATTCTCTTAATGGGCCTCCTCTTTCTACCCATGTTGCTGCTGGCCCTTACGCTCATGTTTCTTCCAGGCCCGTATATCCCTCTATTCTGGAATGGGCCCTTTTTCTTCTCAGCCCGGATCCTCTTATCCGGCCCATTACCATCATCCTGGTCCGAATTCGCAACCTCTTCCTCAAGTTGGCCCACATTACCCCCGGTCTCTCCCTAGTCAGAAGATGATTGCTCAAGCCCAACGCCAGCTTGATGAACTCCAACGTCAGATCGATCTCAAGTCCTCCTTAAGTATTCCATTCACATTTCATGATCTTCGACTCCCGCCATCTTCACAAATTCCTGCATATCATCGCTATGGTGGAGTCGGTGACCCCTACGTGCACTTGAAGGAGTTCCTCTATGAGTCGGCCCAGTTTCGACACGACCAACGCTAAATGGCCTATCTTTTTGGTCTATCTTTGGAAGGCCCGGCTCGGGATTGGTTCTTTTCTCTTCCGCTAGAGCCATTTGTGAATTTTCAGATGGTTCAAGAGAAGTTTATTCAGGAGTATCAGGACCTGGTTGAGCCCAGGTATTCTATGGTGGATCTGGCCCATGAGATGATGAAGCCCGAAGAGGATTTCTGCACCTTTGACGACCGCTGGCGTCGCCTTGCCATGCAAGTCCCGAGGCACATTCCGGAGCAAGAACAAATCAAGATGCTGATATCCACTACGATGCCTGAGTATCGGTTTATCTTAGCCCTCAATGATATTACCTCCTGGCAACAACTTTATAGCCGATCCCGCTTCATCCGCCAACAACTCCAGGATTCCCTGGACACTGAGTCTTTTCCCTCTTTTAACACCCCGCCATCTGTATCTCCCTCTACATATCAACATTCACCTTCTGCATACCAACCCTCCACGAGTCAACCATACACCCCCACATATCAATCACCCGCATATTTCTCCATGAGTCAACTCTCTGCATCCACATACCCGTCTCCATCTCCACCACCAGTCAGAGGAATTCCACACCCCAAGCAAGTGGATGCCGTCTACATACCTTCCCACTCCACTCCGCATATGCCACTACCTAATCCCTCCCTTAGCCATGCGTCATTGCCTACGCAACCCCCACAACCATCTTCAACCCATATCCCTCGATATCCCCCTAGCCCGAAGCAGGCTCCTCACCCTCTGTTGCCAGAGTCTTTTACAAATATTTTTAGGGCTTTGATGGCCACTCACGCGTTGTCACTCCCTCCAGTTGTTCCTTGCCAACCCGCGGCCAGGAATATGCTTCAGTTCTATGATTATCACCGCCAGTAGGGGCATTTGGTTGAGGATTGCCCCGAATTTTGGGAGTTTATTTATGGCTTGGAAGCCAAGAAAAGGATTGACTGGGCCATTATTCATGAAGTTATTCTACATATCTGCAGCAAGCAACAACAACAAGAAGCACAGCAGCCGTCTCCATCCCTACAAGGCCAGGGGCACCCCTGTGGTTTTTTCTCTAGCGATGCACCAGCTCCATCGCCTGCTCCATTCTTTACCCCATCTTTGCCACCTCCTACACCATCTCCGTCACCTCCACCAACCCAGGCTCTTGCTCAGGCTAGTGCCTCCACTGCCTCCGCTTCCTCCATTGCCACCACCGCTTCCACTCCGAACACTGCTCGGCGTGTTGTATCGATACGTCGACGGTGGACACCACGACCTTCCCATTTGCCTACATCACCTTCTCCACCTCCATCTCCATCACCATCTCTATTGACTATTCCATCACTTCCACCATCTCCGCCGCCTTTGCCATCCCCTTCATCATCTTCACATGAGCCTGAGCGAGCTCCACCTCCGCCTTCGCCTTCACCCACAACCCCTTTGCCTCCACCTAAACACACCATCCCCATTAAACCTTCCATGCCCTCTAAGCCTTTTACATCCATTTCTTCATCTACTTCCACCCCACGGAGCAGGTGTGCACGCTCTTTGGTGCCCCTCGGGTCTGGTCCCCAGGGAGACAATGAGCCGAGTCATAGTTGTTCGGTGTCGGTTGTTCCATTCATGATTCAAGATTTCATCTACCACATGCCGATCTGGGTCCTGGTCTCAAACTACTTTGGGACTGATGAGCCTATACTTCTGAAGATGGTTGTCAAGAATAGTTCCCTCGCACTAGTGCCAGTTTTTTCACAAGCAAGGCCGGTGACAATCTCCTTGGTCACCGGTGGGTTTATCGTTGATGTTGTTATTTCCTCTCGCTCGATTGTTGTTCAGTTCGTTGGTCAAGAAGGGTTCTCTACCCGCATTGTACTAATGCGTACGGCTGCCAGAAGATTGATGAGTTCTATATTCAAGGGAAGGTTTGCCATATCTTCTGCACTTTCCAAGGACATTCTGCACATCCTATGCAATCTCTCTCAATTTACCAGTATGGCAGCCACATCAACGCCATGTATTATTCTCCCTCGGTCTCATCCTGCTCTTTTATCAAGGGAGCTATTCTTCAGGCATGATATCCTAGTAGAGTTGCCAAATCTCATATTGCTTGTGCCAAGAGACAAAACTCCATGTTTTTCTGATATTCATCATTCTAAGCAGTCACTTGCTCAAGAATGTGCGCATACTATTAACACCGGTTGTCTAGGGGCAACCGCCCCGATGAAGTTTCATGTTCACAGTCGGGCCAGGCCGTCTGCCAGGTGGGCCCATTATTTGAGAAGGTATTATAGATTAAGAAGCCCGAAGGTCCAAGCCCACACCAGGCGGGTCCATTTTCAAGAGATTTCTGCCAAGAAGAGGCAGCAATGCAAATTCAATGGCCATCGGTTATGCATTCAGGGGTCCACTTCTTTATCTTCTCCTTTCTATTCATCGTTTCTTTTGCTCAGCTTCCACCCTTGGGTGGTATATCTTCCCTCTTCAGATCTAGCTTCTATGATCTACTCCTCTCTTCTGGGGTCCGCAAGCCCCTACTCCTTCTCTTCTCTTCTTCATCCGGAGTCTCCAGATTATCCCTCCTCTCACGATTCTAGGCCTCGCCCTAGGCTTATGTTATCCTTCCATCCCGATCTCGGGAGTTCCCCTGATTCTTCTTCTCCGGGACTTTCGGGTGTTGCTTTTGATTCTTCCCCGACATTGTCGGGTGATTAAGATTCTCCTTCTCTGACCCCACTGGATGACTACTACTCTCCTTCTCCGCCCATGTCGGATGATCATTCTCCTTCTTCCTCATCTTCACAGCAATCCTCTCGCTATCTTTCTATTCTCTCCTCTTTACCCTTTCGGGGTCTTCGCCCTTTCTCTTGCTATTTTCGAGGTTTTAGCCCGCCTTGAACTCGGCTAATCCGGTTTCTTCTGTAATTGGTTCCTTGTTATCAAGGTCTCTGCACCTTAACGAGGGATTTCTAGCCCTCGTCTCTCTTCCTTTTTATCCTCCTTTGTCCAGTTTGGTGTTTGTCGCTCCTCCATAGCAAGGAATCTTTCAATCCCTTTGCTATCCTCTCCCTTTTGTCCTGTCAAGCAAGGAAAATAAAGCTCACGCTCCTCAAAGCTCAATGATCAAGATCACTCCACGGATTTGTAAAGGTATTTTTATTTTGTGCAAGAATATGTTATCATTGCTATTACTCTTATTACTCCTGCACATGCTTATAACGTTGGTTCCTCAACATGGTTGAGTGGCTTTAGTTGAATTTACTCAATTAGTCAAGAAGAGTCGCTTCTGCAGCACACCTTAGGCTTGTAATAACTCCGCGCTGGGAGTCTGAGTTCTTTCCCCGATTGTTAAGGGTGACCTTTTGAATATGGGTTTTTCACACACTACATGGCGAGCCGTAGCCTATCTCTCTAAGGCACACCGTTGCTGCTTTGGCCATACTTTGGGTATGCACGAAGGCCTTTTCTCTTCTCTGCTCAGTCAAGTGCAGGGGCAAGAGATTGATGGATAAGATGACTAACCTAGGTGCTCCCTAATACGAGAGAGGTCTCAAATAGGGGCAATCTTGACCCTCAAAAGTAAGCTTTCATGCTATATCTGGCCGATAAGGGCTACCAAAATGAGAAAATAAATCAATGTAAAATTATGAATCAAAGGCATGGCAAGAGTGGCAGAATATTTCTCCGCGGGACGTCATGAGCCTGGTCGCATGCGTCTCAAAATCAAAGACATAAAGCCCCGGCGCAACAGGCTATCTCTTTAAGGGGTAGTGCCCTAGAAGGAATTCGAGCCTTGATATCTCCCATCCTACACGAAGCTTGTCTCCAAGTTTTCTTCTGCTTCTCCCTCTTAGGTTGGGTTGTATCCCGGGTATGGCCTTAGTAGGGGCACCGTTCTTTAGAAGCGGTTGGTTGTGGTAAGCCACCCTCACATGCACGCCCTGCTCAAGAGAAGTCTTTAATGAGAGGGGAGAGACGTCGATCCCTGGCCAGTAGTTCGAGCCTATCTTTGGGTGCTGCGGATTGCTATTTCAAAATCTAAAAAATTTAAATATTGTCAAAAATCTAAAAAAAATGAGATATTGTCAAAAATCCAAAAAAATCAAATATTGTCAAAAATCCAAAAAATGAGATATTGTCAAAAATCCAAAAAATGAGATATTGTCAAAAATCCAAAAAAATGAGATTCCAAAAAAATGAAATATTGTTCAAAAAAAAACAAAAAAAATTAAATATTTTTAAAATCTAAAAAAATTAAGAAAATTGAAAATTCTAAAAATATTTATCTTTTACATTTTATTTTGAGAACAGATATATAATCTGTTTGTTAAGTGTGCAGGTTACAGATACTCAAGCTTTCCTTGCTATATCTTTGTGCTCTGCTTCCTGTCCACATATTTGCTTTGTTCTTTCCTTCTTCAATCATATCTCTCGATCTATTCTGAAGCTTGTGTCCTTCTCAATTTTTGTTTGCAATGATTATATCTATATGAGAGGGCTTTGCCTCACGATTATGAACTTGGCGATTCTGCTTCATTCTGATCTTGGGTTTTGATTGAATGACGTATTTTTTTATGTCTTTTTATCCCATCGTGTCCTTATCACGTGTTTATGTCCCACTGTGTTGTCCCACACATGTTTTGTCCCTCACCGAGTGTTGTTAGTTGTCTTGCACATATTGTTAGTCACCCCCTTATGTCCCATGTCCTTGTCCCAACCGTGTGGTCATCCGTCATGTTCTTGTCACAGCCGTGTGTTGTCCCACCGTGTTGTTGTCTTGTCACACCGTGTTCATGCATGCATGTTGTCTGTTCATGCCATTGCATATGTGCTCGTTTGTCTTTGTTATATTATGTTGCATTGTCTCCCATTTCATTTCATCGTTATGTTATGTTATGTTGTCTATCATTTAGTTGATCGTTATGTTCATGTTATGTTCATCATGGTTGTCTTATTCGAAAATCCATAAAAATCAGAAAAAATCAGAAAATCCAAAAGATGCCATTTCACTTGGCAGGTAAGTCAGGTATGACTCTCTATCCCTTCTCATTGTTGCATTACTATATGATATATACATTATTATAGCCTCTCAAGGACTGGCTGGTTGGCCGTATATTCTAGGATATGATGTTCCCCTTTAACAAAAATGATGATGATCTAGGAGCATACGGTTAATCGTTGGAAAGGCCGCTCGGTTGAGTCGGGTGGGGGACGATGGACTCTGTCTCGCACGCCGTGGTTGCAAGAAGACTCTTGACCCCATCCTGGCTCAATCTAGCAATATTATGCTTGAGTACTTTCTATTTTATCTTTCTTCGCATTCGTTTTGATGATTTCTTTATTTTTAACCCAGCATGCATCATGTCATTTTTTGAGCACTTACGCCTCGTGATCCGTTCAAGATTTATCCTTAGCAATGGTTGATTGTGCTTATTTTGGATAAGAGATCTTCATTCCACTCTAAATTTTATCGATTTCTATGATCTTCCCGCTTGGTCTGGTTGGCTAGCGTGATTCCTGTCTGGATTTTATCTCAGTCTTATTCTCCTTTTCCAGCTCTTATGATGTGTTTCCTTCTGACCAACTCATTGTTCGTGGATTGTATCCCCAATGAGGCTGGTCGTGTTTCCTTTCCCTTAGTTTAGTTCTCCAGACATGTCTCATCCTTGTCATCCATTCCTTGTGGTTAGTTCGGCATTTTCGAGAGAATTCCTGTCGCTTGTTGGTTGCAACGGGTGTCTTTTACCTTGATGCCCGCTTATCATTTCTCTCCGCTTCATCTCCGCGTCATCTCTATTTCACGTCGATGTCACTTTCGCTCCATCTTCTTTCCATTCTGCCTCCGCGTCACTTTCGCTCATTCCCTTGCAAAGCGGACATCAAGGAGGGGCATCTGTTGACACCCGTTTTTAGCCCGCAAGTTGCGTCATTTCTCTTATTCATCATTTTTGATGTCTCGAATTAACCATTGTTTTTGAGCCTTTTTGGATAGATTTCGAGCCCATTTTCATTGTTATCTATCCTTTGAGTCCTAGAGATCATGATTTCTTAGAGTCCATGGACCTTATCTTATCAACTTTCGGCCCATTTAGGTCGGCTTCCATCAAGCAATCGGCTCTCTCTCACTGTGTAGTCCTGAAAGTGGTTCTTTTTCACCCTCTTCTAGTCCTCTATTCAAAATGTTCCCTTCACCAAAGTTGTTCCATGTTTAAAGATCTACAATTTCTTCTTCTACACCATTGGCCAGTTCCTCCTCGATTGTGAGTTATTCACGCTTTTCTGGAGTGCTGTGCTACTCACCTACGTCCCAGAATTTTCTCTCTCTATTCTAGCCCCATTTTCTCCTTCTTATGTTCATTTTCTCAACTTTCTCTCTTCATACAAGTTGTTCCTCTTTCCATTATCTACAATTTTTTATTCTACCACTTTCGCTAGTTCTGCACCATTTGAGAGATACGCTTCAATTTCTAAAGTCACGCGCAGTCTGCCATAAATATTCCTTCATCAGTGTGAAGGTCTATTAGTAGACCGTCAGAGACCATGTGAAGGTCTATCGTAAGACCGTCACAGCCCAAGTGACGGTCTATTAATAGACCGTTACACCTAAACTTGTCCAAAATCACCCCGTTCGACCCCTAGAGCCTGACGGAGCTACCCTAGGCAGTTACATCACTCTGGCGGTCTTACGATAGACCGCCAGATGACACGGAGAGTCCAATTCATCCTGGACTTTACTCCGTTTCTATGTGCCGTGGCCCCCTTGTAGAGCCAATAACTTCTTGAATTATACTCCGAATTGAGTGCCATTTGTTCCTATGGTTTCTCCTTTATATTATCTTGAATTTGATCCATAGATCTCAGATTTTCATTGGCTATCTTGCTCAGATTTTCATTGGCTATTTTATGCGTCCTAGTTCAACACAAACTCTGCAGATTAAGCTCCGGGGCTCCCTTCTAGAAGTCATATCTTCCAGATCCTTCCACCAAATTGAGTCCCACTTGTTCCTACCTCGTATCCTTTGTATTATCTCGAGATTGATCCATAGAACATGAATTTTGGTGGACTCTATCCTCTAAAATCTTGGGAGAACTTTCTGGGTTTTTCTACAACCTCTATATAAACTGCCCAGTTCGCAGTTGCAAAGGAGGACTCTTTCCGGACGTGGGGGCGAAGCCATGCTGCAACCCCAACTCACAACTTTGACCCTGGAATGAAGTGGGACGTATTAACTTTCAATTCCATCCTTCTGGGCTTAATTTGGTTGTCTATACGCTTAGTTCTCTTCCTCTGAAAATCACAAATCATCACAGTTTTCTACATTTTCTGCTACACATGTATTTTTCCCCATTTTACATTAATGATTTCTCTCTATTCTCTCAATCAAATCTCGTGATTTCAAATCTCATGCATGCACAACACACACACCTATCTTTTCTACCCTTCCACAGGGGTTAAAAACCCTCCCCCGGTGTGTTCTCCCCCTTTTATTCATGCTATTTTATCACTTTGGGATTGATGCTACACTTCATGTTCTAATGGGTTTTTGCTTTTGTGTTTTGATCTTTGTTTTGCAGGATAGCATGATATGAACGTGAGGCCCTCTTCTTCTAGCCGGTTGGAAGATGAGGAGGCTTGATCCCACAAAGTTCCCCGCACCCCGTTTCAAGCTCGATCAAGTCTTTAAGTTCTAAGGTATACGGCGTCATTCCTCTCCTTTCTTCATCCTTTGGCGTTGTTGGAACCTTGGTGGCGATCACGGTTAGTATTTCTCATCCTTTCATCCCCCTTGTCTTTGATTCACATGTTTATGCATGTATTTATTTAAAGGGGGCAGAATAGGAATCTAATTAAAACAAATCTACAACGTATGGTGAGAGTTTCCTGACAGGCGTAGCCTGACTTTCCACAACTCAGCATTTGAGATACCATGTACTCAAAATATGATATACAATTCAATGCAATCAAAATGCACACAAGCTCCCCCTGAATGTGACCATTATTCATGAAACAATTCATTCAAACAATAGACCATTTCAAGACAAATCAGATAACTAGCAACCATCATAGCAAAGACAAGTATCTTGAGCATCAAAAAGGAGTAAATAGCTCAAACTTGAGTTGATTGAGGTCTGCATAGACCTAGCTCTCTCCTTAAGATTGAAAACTTATCATTGCTTAAAGGTTTTTTGAAATATCTGCAATCTGATTTTCTGAGTCAACAAAATGGAGCTCAAATTAATTTTTAAGGACTTCATCCCTAATGAAATGATACCTAATTTTTATATGCTTAGTCCTAGAGTGCATGACTGGATTTTTTGCAAGGTTTATAGCACTTGTGTTATCACACAAGATGTGAACACATCCAAGATCTATTAAATAGTCATGGAGTTGGTGTTTGATCCACAGCACTTGGGTGTCCCAACTCCCTGCAGCAACATATTCTGCCTCTACAGTGGAGAGGGCAACCGAGTGTTGTTTCTTGGAGGCCCAAGAAACCAAACACCCACTCAAGAATTGGCAATAGCCACTAGTGCTCTTGCGATCCAGTTTACAACCTGCATAGTCTGCATCTGAATATGAAATGAGTGAAAGCTCACAGGATGCAGGATACCATAATCCCAGATCTTGAGTGCTAGCAAGGTATCTAAAGATACGCTTGACAGCAGTCAAGTGGGACTCTCTAGGACTAGACTGAAATCTAGCACAAAGGTAAACACTAAATTGAATGTCTAGTCTAGATGTAGTTAAATAGAGTAATGAACCGATCATACCTCTATACTTCTTTGCATCCACAAGTGTACCTTGTTCATCTGCATCCAGTGAAGTGGCAATCCCCATTGGAGTTCCTAATGGTTTACAGTTGGTCAGGTCAAATCTTTTCAGCAACTCTTTCGCATATTTGGCTTGATTAATGAAACAGCCTTCATTACTTTTATTTATCTGCAAGCCAAGAAAGAATTGAGGCTCACCCATAAGACTCATTTCAAACTCATTAGTCATGAGTTTAGCAAAATCCTCACACATTTGAGATTTTGTGGACCCAAACACTATATTATCTACATAAATCTGAACCAACAATATGTCCTTACCTTGTCTCTTAGTGAATAGTTTCTGGTCTACATTACCTCTTGTGTAGCCTTGTTCGGTAAGGAATGAGCTTAGTCTATCATACCAAGCTCTGGGTGCCAACTTCAAGCCATATAGAGCCATGTCCAACTTATAAACATGATCTTTAAAATGTGAACATTCAAAACCAGGGGGTTGCTCTACATATACTTCTTCTTTTATTAAGCTATTCAAAAAGGCACTCTTTACATCCATTTGCTGCAGTTTGATTTTATGAGAACATGCAAATGTAAGTAAAATTCTAATGGCCTCTAATCTGGCAACATGGGCAAAAGACTCTTCGAAATCTATGCCAAACTCTTGATTATACCCCTGAGCCACTAATCTGGCTTTATTTCGTATTATCTTACCATCTTCACTTAGTTTGTTCCTAAAGACCCATTGAGTACCTATGACAGTTTTTTCTTGGGGCCTAGGAACAAGATGCCACACATTATTTCTTTCAAACTGGTTTAATTCATCATGCAAGGAATTTATCCAGTTGTCATATTTTAAGGCCTCTATAATATTTTTAGGTTTAGTTTGGGACACAAGAGCAAGTTGTTCTATTTCATCCATAATTCTAAAATGAGACCTAGTTTTAGTTGGGTCATGTAGATTACCTAAGATGTTTTCTAAAAGATGATCTTTTAACACTCTTAAATCAGTTTGAGTGTTACCTTTATCTGCATCAGTGACCGGAGCATTGCTTGACTCTCCTTGGTCTTCATTTCCTTGTGTCTCCTCGTGTGGAAGTTCTTCTTTTCTCTTTATGTTCAAAAATTCCCCATCATCATCTTCCCTGCAAGTATTGTCATGATTAGTCTCATCAAAAGTGATGTGAGGTGACTCTTCCACACATAGGGTCGTAAGATTATAGACTCTATAAGCTCTAGACCTATCTGAATATCCAAGAAATATACCTTCTTCACTCTTGGGCTCAAATTTGTCTAAAACTCTCTTGTCATTGTTATGGACAAAATATTTTGAACCAAATACTTTCATATGAGAGAGAGATGGCTTTTTTACCTTTAAACAACTCATAAGGAGTCATTTTAGTGAATGGTCTTACCATTGAGCGGTTGATGATATAACAAGCAGTGTTTTAATGCTTCTATCAAAAATCTCCTTGGTAGTTGCTTTTCAGCAAGCATTGTGCGTACCATCTTTATGAGAGTTTTGTTCTTCCTCTCGACCACCCTATTTTGTTCTGGGGTTCTTGGTGATGAAAACCTATGATTTATTCCTTCAGTCCTACAAAGATTATCAAAATCAACATTTTCGAATTAACCACCATGGTCCTAAAGTATGTTGGAAATTTTTAACTTACCGTCTTGCTTTACTTGCATGAAGAGTGCCTAAAACTCATCAAATGCTTCATTTTTATGTGCAAGATAAAACACCCGAGTGAATCTAGTAAAGTCATATACTAAAACATAGCCATATCTTTTACCACTTAAGCTAGCTATTTTGGTTGGACCAAACAAGTCCATATGAATTAGTTCAAGTGGTTTGGATGATAGGCTTTCAGTTCTTCTTTTAAATGACTTTCTAATTTTTTTTCGTTGAGCACATGCATCACACATTTTAGAGTTCAGTTTGAATTTAATTTCACGCAATCCTTTAACAATAGAATGCTTCACCAATTTATGAAGTGTATTGTAGCTAGCATGACCTAGTCTACGATGCCACAAGCATACTAATTCAGATTTAGGTGCAGCAAGATAAAGATTTATGTGAGCATGGTCATCTAAGTCAATCATATACACATTGTTGACTCTTTTACCAGAAAACTTGGTTTCTTTTGAATTAGGGTGCAAGATCCTACATTCATTAGAGTCAAAGACTACAGTATGACCTTTATCACAAAGCTAACTTATGCCCAGCAAATTATATTCCAGACCATCAACAAGCAATACATTATCAATGGAGTTGGAGGGGTTCTTACCAACTTTACCTGTACCAATGATCTTTCCCTTGTTGTTCCCTCCAAACGTTACATGTCCAGCTTCCTTTTCTACCAAGAGATAGAATTTGGTTCTGTCCCCAGTCATGTGTCTCGAGCAGCCACTATCAAGGTACCACCGATTGTGCACGGCTGCAAGACACTCCTGCACATGGAATTAGGTGACAATGTTTGGAACCCAAGGATAATTGGGTCCCAATAGTCTTCTCATCCCAGTAAAGCAATATAACATGGGCTTTGAAATCCAGACTTTCTTAGTATTTTTATTTTTCTTGCTTGGTTGGATGTTCTGGTTTTTATTTTCTTCATTAACATTCTTTTCTCTCTTTTAGTCTCTTGGGCTTTATGGGTTTTAGGAATGTTGGAAAAGGATTATTTTTTGGACCATTTGTTCCAGTTGGTTTGTCTAGAGGGGTAGGAAGTGTCATCGTACCTATGTTGTTGAGGTTGGGTGAACCTATGACCATAAGGTGCATAACTACCACAGACCCATGAAGGTGTCGACCTGTCCCCTGTTCTAACCATCTATAACGGTCTCTAGATGAGGGAAATGTCGACCTCCTGTCGTGAGAGTGTCGACCTGTCTCTCGTTCTACCCATTTATAACAGTCTCTGTTTGAGAGATGTGTCGGGTCCCTATAAATTGAGTGTCGACCTGTCGGTGCAAACCTAGGGAACTAACGGGTGGTTGACCATGAGGGTATCGACCTGTCCTTAGGGTAGTCCCGACCTGTGCCATTGTTGAAATTCTTTCTACCCTTAGGATGTGCAGACTTGGACTTGGGTTGGTGTCGGCCTGCTTGGTGTTGTTGGTGAGCGTTTTTGGGTTTTTCAGGGTTGTTCTTTATAGGCTCTCCTACTTTCTCTTTTCCTTTGTTTTTAGCTTTTTCTTGTTTTGGGCTATGCGTTGTTTTAGAAGTTGATGCTTCATAAGATGAGACAAAAGTTGTTATTTTTAAGCCAAAAGCCTTTTTCTTAGTTGCCTCATATCCTAGCCCTTCCTTGTTGAAGTTTATTTTAGTCTCTAGTAGAGCATTCAAGTTCTCACTTCCATCAACAAATTTTTCAAGGGCAGTTTGTTTATCTGCTAGGTCCTTTTGAAGCTTTTCATTTTCTTTCAACAGTTGAGAGTTGACTTGTTTAAATGCATCAGATTTTTCATTGCATAGATTGTTGTCTTTTACATAACTTTGCATCTTTAGTTTCAACTCATCAATTTCATCTCTTAGTTTTTCATTTTCGTCATCCAAATTCCTCATTTCGTTTCTTCCCTCTTCTAGGTTTTCATTCATGTTTCTTAGATCCTCAATTTCAATTTCCAGGGAAGTAATCTTATCATTAAGGGTTTGATCATGCACAATGGAGTCAATTTTCTTCTTTAGGGCTTTGTTTTCTTTTCTATACAGTTCATACTTATCCATTAATTCAAAGTAAGCATCTTCCCAATCATCAGTAGAAAAATGTTCAAAAGGAGAGCTTACCTCATTATTCTTTTCTCTATTGGCCATCAAACAGAGATCATCTTTCTCTTCTTCAAAGGAGCTATTTTCATTTTCGTCCTCTTCTTCATCACTCCATGTACACACCATGGCCTGTTTCTTCTTGCCCTTCCACCTGGGCATTATTTTCTTAACTCCTTTTGGACACTCAGACTTGATGTGTCCTAGTTTCCTACAAGAATAGCAGACAAACTTGTCAAACTTCTTAGCATTTTCAGGTCTTGGCCTGAAACTTCTTTTTACCTGAGACTTCATCTTTGTGAAGCATTTACCTTCCTTTCTTAAAAATTTTCTGAACTTCCTTGTCAACATAGCAACCTCATCCTCTTCTGAGTTGATACTTGAAGGCTCTTCATCTTCAGAGATGTCCTTGGTACTTGGCCCAGCCTTGAGAGCCAGAGGCTTCTTCTTACTTACCTCAGCCTCTTTGTTCTTCATATTCATCTCATAGGTCATCAGGGACCCTATGAGTTCTTCTACCTTGATGGTAGCTAAATCCTTTGATTCTTCGACCACTGTTGCCTTTGTATGCCATGCAAGAGTTAGTGATCTTAATATCTTACTCACAATCTCCTGCTCAGAATAGGTCTTAACTAGCTCAGTTAAACCATTAGTGAGCATGGTTAGCCTAGCATACATATCAGAGATAGTTTTATCAGGTTTCATTCTGAATTTTTCATATTCAAAAATTAGCATATTAGCCTTGGTTGCACGTACCTGTGTTGTCCCTTCATATATTACCTTAAGACCGTCCCACATTTCTTTTGCAGTGGCGCATGTAGGCACTCTTGAGAATTCTATTGGGTGAAGGGAGCACTGCATTATGTACTTAGCACCCTAGTTCAGCGTTGACGTCCTAATCTGCTCTTTTGTCCATGTTTCCTCATCTTCAGGTAACTCAAATGGACCTTTGCTAATGACTCGCCAGATTTCATGATCCTGGGCTTTGATAAAAACCTGCATATGATTTTTCTAGTAAGGATAGTTTGTCCCAGTGAAAAAGGAAGATTTATTTATGGAATGCCCTTCGGGCATAGTACTCATTGTCACCATATCACCTATTCACTCTAGGTCATTAGACCACATATAGAGAGACTAGCTCTGATACCACGTGATGAGTAGTGATAGGCAGATCTAGAGGGGAGGGGTGAATAGGTCAGCCCCTTCTTTACGGAAATAACAACTAGATAAAAACTTATACCAGTAAAGTAGGAACACACACAAGCTAGCGAGCTAAATGCAAGGAAAATGATCAAAACGTTCCTAAGCAAGCATCTAGCTACAAGACACGATAGAAGGCAAACTACAAGAACACAAGGTTTTAAGGTGGTTCGGTCTCTATCTAGAGACCTATGTCTACCCTTCACTTCAACCAAGTGAGGCTTCACTAGTGCAAAGGCACTACTGCTGAATCACAGCTTCCAACAGAGAGACAAACTCTCTCAACTCCGCTGCCACACAGCTTGAGGGTACACAACCTAAAACCCACAGACCGGTGAACACACCGTCTGTCTTCCTACTCGCAGGTAGGGAGCAATAATAAGAGTACGTGTTTTTGAGAAAAACAAAACTGTAAAAGAGACAACCAGACAGAGTATGGCTATGAAGTTCTATGGGAGAGAGAACTCATGTCTGGGAGAGAACTGGATGGCGCCTTGGTTCTCTTCTTCTTCTTCCCGGTTCTTCACCACGATCTCAAGAGGAAACAATGAACTTGCTTCCCAACTTTCAAGGGCACTTGATGAAGCTTCAACAGATGATATCTTGCTTGTTGTGAGACCTCTTGAGATGAAGAAGACGGTCTGCTCCTTTGTAGTCACTCCAGCGGTAGGACGAAGACCATATCTCCCAGAAGGCCTATTCGCCGCCCTAGCTCACCTTCCCTTGTTGTTCTTCTCTTTGCTCAGCAAGGAACTGGATTATTTTTTACTCTACGTCTCTCTTGTTCTACAAGTTATCTCCCACTATATCTACTTGCAGAAAACCATGCGCAGGATGTCACAGTCACACTGCCCAGTCTGCTTCAACAACTCCTTGTACTTATCTTCCGTTTGCCCCATGTTTGTCGGTAGTTAAGGAACCAAATCTGTAAATGGACAAACACCTGGAGGATTTTTCTACTACCCAATCAGATCCTCTAACAAGGGGAGCTTCCAGAAGCTTTTTCAAGTGCGACCGGATCCTCTACGACCGGTTGCGGATCTTGAAAAGCAGACGTGACGGGATCCAGATCCGTTCTGGGTGAACATGAAGGTGTCGACACTTTCAGACCAGGTGTCGGCACATCTTCTTAGAATCTTGAAGAGACAAGGCTTCCAAGCAAGATGGGTGGACACTTCTATGGCCAAGTGTCGACACATGTGCCACCCTTGCGTTCGGCTCTAGCCTCCGTGTCGAGGCTTCACTTGGAAGTGTCGGGGCATGCGCGCCAGACAGAGATGAAGCATGTTGCGCTGAACCCAAGGTGTCGACACTTTTTTCACAGGGTGTCAACACATGGTGCCAAACAGAAGCCAGCCAGAAACGGTTCAATCACAATTTTCTTCTACATGTGTCGACACATTGTAGGAGGTGTCAACACTTTGCTCACGCAAGGGCTCAAACAGAAATGGTTCAAGGATGGTTTCTTCATAAAGTGTCGACACGTCCAGATGACAGGTCGACACTTGAGTGTCCTTTACCTGAGCTTGTCCAAATCATAATTTAAACAAAATCATTAATCACACCACACGGATTCAACAATGAACTATGGTTGGTTATCATCAAAACCAGGGGACACAACAGAAGGTCGCCAATTCTGAATTAGTGACAAGCTTCTCGGCGCAAATTAATGAGCGACCAAATCCCTGCCGTTGTTTCTTTTAGTGTAATTAATAATTAACTCATGTTTAAAATTTTATAACTATGGAATATGATCATGTTAATTTTACATGGATATATATTTAGAGTCTCCTTATTTTTCCCTATCTATTCATGTCTTTAGTTTCTTAAAACTACCAATAAACATCAATATGTTACTATTCATGTCCAAATTAAAAAAATGAGTAGTGTTTTTTATCTAGATGTGCACCTTCTCGATGCCTTATGATTTGTAAATGCAAAAGACTCTGGTCTTGGATAGCCCCTCTTATCAGGCCCAACATCCATCTTCACAACCAGATCACTATCCGGTGTTGGAACCTGATCTCCAAATCCTATACCAAGTCTGTTGTTCAATTTGCTGGTTTATATGCCTCTATTCTGGTGGTCTGGGAAATATGGAAAGCCCGCTGTGCTACTCGATATGAAGGTGTCGCCCCCTGCTTGAGAAAAATTCAGAACTCAATCATCAACCATCTTACTGCGGCCATCCAGTCAGTTAAGTTCACCAAAGCTCATTCTTACACTGAAGCTCAACTTCTTCTATCCTTCAACCTTCGCCCTGCTGTTAAGCTCAAGACTCCACATCTGGTCAAGTGGAGGCCGCCGAATATATACTACTGCCTTAATGTTGATGGCGCATCTAAAGGCAACCCAGGCCCCTGTGGAGGGGGTGGATGCATTAGAGACTCCCATGGCAACCTCTTGGTGGGCTTCTCCTTCTATTATGGCGTCGGATCCAGTCTGCTAGCTGAAACAAGGGCACTCCACGATGGCCTACGGATTGCTCACGAGATGGGGAGCACCTTATCGATTATCTACTCCAACTGTGTAGTGCTGGTTCATGCGGCTCTGAACCAAACTATTCAACATTGGTCCTTATATTCTTGGTGGCGTGGGATCATGCAGCTACTTCAAACATTTCACTGCCCAATTAAACATGTGTACAGGGAAGGCAATACTGTGGCTGACAGTCTCGCTGTTGATGCATGCCGTTCGGGCGATAACCGGTTATTTCAGACCAGAAGCGAGCTCCCTCACCGAGCCAAGGGGGCTCTATTGCTCGACAAAGCCGGATTCCCAAACTTTCGCTTATGTTAATTGGGTATTCTTCGGCGGGTTCTCTTTCTATTTCTTTGGTTTGGCCGACATCTAGGCCTCCGGAATGTATTCAATCCTTCTTGATAATACAATAAAATTTCTCCTGTGATGGGCCACCAAGCCGATCATGGGTTTTTTGATTTAAAAAAAAACTGTATGAACATCCACCTATTCTTGATTTAACGCCTCTTTACAGAGTCGTTGATTCCTGTTTATTTTTTTTAACAGGAAAATAATGCTGGAAAATATGAATTAACGACCATTAGTAGGTCGCTATTTAAAGATGTGGCGCCTTTCTGGAAGGTCACCCATTCTTGTGGAAATTATAAAATTTCTAAAAAATTATTGATTTAGCGACATTGTACAAAGTCGCCCATTTATATAGTGCCCCTCCTAATGGTCGCTATTTCATGTCTCTCTGTTTTATCAGATTTTTGACCCATATTACGAGTCTACTGGCACTCTTATCCCAGTCTGTGGATAGAGTCCATGTTTCATGTTGTTTTACGCCTACACACTAACTCTTGGCGATGATTGGACTCTTCGCGGGATATTCCTTCCTTCATACTGGTGCTTTCTTCATTGAGACCTCCGTAAATCTGCGCTAGCCTTGGATTCCCTCAAGGCAGCCGAGTTGGTTGTACCATAAAAACCCTATAACCTTGATTTATCATGTCACCTTGAACAAACATGATGCCTAGCCATCATAGAGCGCTTGTCACGCCCCGAGCACGGAAGGAACCCAGTACGCGTGACGAGTTTATATTAATCATGTCAATCAGAGCATAAGGAAATTCGACCTTATAGACAGAGTGCGTTAAAGTAAAAATAATAAACCAAATATTTTATTCATTAATAAGACCAATATCCAAAAGTATAACAAATTACATAATCCATTGATGACTAGACTCACTAAAGAGGAAAAATATAATAATTGACTAAAGAAATAGGAAAAGACGCGACTAGGTTGACGCTTCAATGGCAGATGACTCTATACTCTTCACTCATTTCCATTCCAGTCTGAATGATCCTCGTCATCGAAATTACCTGAAAGATAGGGGAAAACTAGGGTGAGCGAACGTTTAGTATGAATTATATCTCAAGATCAAGCTTGCTTTAAGTAATTTACATGTTACATGAACTATGCAAGTATAGCGATGCATGTACGCAAGATGAAGACGAGAGTAGAGTATCAAGAAATATCATAGACGAACTAGCAAGATTACAAAGTGTTCATGTGATGTATATCAAGATTGTCAAGCCTGTAAATATCAAGTCATGTCATGTGAATTGGTTATTATAATATCAAGCAAGTAAATACCCTTAAGGTTCATATTTTTGATGATGCCATATTATGATGATATGTAGCACCCCGAATAAAAATAAGCCAAAGAATGAAATTTAAATGAATAATAATAGCTTAACTTGAACCCCTTTGGAGGGCCAAATGGGCCTTAAGGGTAGGTAATGAAATGCATATAGAACCTTTTGGTTAAAACCCAACCCAATAAGTCTAATGGGCCAAACCTTAAACCCTTTTACGTAGCCTTACAAAGAATATGTATATATTGGGCCTTTAGCCATAACCCTCCTACGTAAGAAAGTAGCATGGGATATATGTGCATGTACATATATTAGAAGGGTTGTTTTATAAAACCCCAAACCTCTCTCACGTTCGAAACTTGCATGGAGTTTAGGGTTTGCTAATTAAACGGAGAAAGCGGCTGCAGATATGGATAGGAAGAGATTGCATGGGGAAATTTTAGACTAATTAGGATTACTACGTGGGAAATTAATTCCCATTAGGATTCAAGCCCGAAGGGTTCCTCTCTCCCTATAAATAAAACCCTTCGTCGAACGAGCTAAGGCTATTGCTGTTGTTCGTTCTGCTTCCCTCTACTTCCTCTGTTCTCCATACGTGAAGAAGAAACATCATCTTCTTCCTCTTCTTCCTGGCGTCGTGCTGCCATCGTCACCTCTCCTTCCTCTGCTATTACTGCTAGGAACGTGGGAAGCCTCTGCGACTTCTTCATCTTTCTGCTATCTTGCGTGTAGGAAAAAGAAAGTTGCATCTTGCTAGGGTTCTAGTTCCTCTGCTACTGCTACTGCAGTTGTTCTGCGGCATATATTCTTCTTATATTTCTCTGTTCGTCGTTCTCAATCCACCCAAAAGGTAGGTTTTCTCAAGTATGTAAGCCCAAGATTAATAGTAAAAGATCATTGCATGCTTACGTCTCGATATACCATGATTCCATGACCCTACTATTCAGTTTACGTGGTTTTTCTTGAGTTTTTGTCTGCATGAGAAATAGGGACCGAGCAGAGGCCGCTCATTAATGAACGACCACGCAGAAGGTCGTCAATTTTGAATTAGCGACAGGCTTCTGGGTGCAAATTAATGAGTGACCAAATCCCTGCCACTGTTTCTTTTGGTGTAATTAATAATTAACTCGTGTTTAAAATTTAATAACTATGGAATATGATCATGTTAATTCTACATGGATATATATTTAGGGTCTGCATATTTTTCCCTATCTATTCATGTCTTTAGTTTCTTAAAACTACATGTAAACATCAATATGTTATTGTTCATATCAAAATTAAAGAAATGAATAGTGTTTTCTATCTAGATGTGCACATGCCCGATGCCTTATGATTTGTAAACGCAAAAGAATGAGTGACTGTATGAACAGCCACCTATTCTTGATTTAGCGCCTCTTTAGAGAGTCGCTGATTCCTATTTATTATTTTAAAAAGGAAAATAATGCTGGAAAATATGAATTAACGACCATTAGTAGGTTGCTAGTTAAAAATGTGGCACCATTCTGGAAGGTCACCCATTCTTGTAGAAATTATAAAATTTTTGAAAAATTATTGATTTAGCGACATTGTACAATGTCGCCCATTTATATGGCGGCCATCCTAGTCGTCGCTATTTCATGTCCCTCAGTTTTATCGAATTTTTGACCCATATCACGGGTCTACTGGCACTCGTATCCCAGTCCGTGGATAGAGTCCATGTTTCATGATGTTTTACGCTTACACACTAACTCTTGGTGATGATTGGACCCTCCACCAGATATTCCTTCCTTCAGACTGGTGCTTTCTTCATTAAGACCTCCGTAAATCTCCGCTAGCCTTGGATTCCCTCAAGACAGCCGAGTTGGTTTTACCCTAAAAACCCTGTAACCTTGATTTATCATGTCACCTTGAAGAAACATGATGCCTATCCATCATAGAGCGTTGTTTATAGTGTTCTGTGAAAGTTCTATCTCTATCTGCAATCTGCGACCAGACAAGGGACGCCAATTGAAATGAGCGACCATGTAAACAGGCGCCATTTTCTTCCTGCCTATTACTGTTCGTAGATTTAGCGACCATGATAGTGGGTCCTATTTTTGTAATCTGTGGCGACCTGAGTGGACACTAATTACCCAATTTTCCCAGAATGCCATTATTTTCAGGAGATTTATCGATATGTTATCCTTACTCAAAGTTCGGTCCTTGAACTCTCTATTCTATGAATCTACCTTAACATTCCTACAAAGGTTCATTCCTTGAAATTATATATTGGCTATAAACTATAGTGGATGTCGAAATATTTACATGACTCAATGCCTGGCAATTATGGGGCCCGGTCTGGTCTTGGGAGGAGCGCCCGAAAGTACTTGTGCCCATGGGAGTTGATTGACCACGGTGTGGCATTGCACCGAAGTGCATGACTAGCTAGATCAATGACATTCCACAATCTCTATAGTGCTTGACTTGACTTGACAAGACCTGACTTGCGTGGCCCGGAATGGGTATTTACTTGCTTGAAATTATAATAGCCAATTCACATGACATGACTTGATATGACATGCTTGACAATCTTGATATACTTCACACGATTATCTTGAAATCTTGGTAGTTCATCTATATTATTTCTTGATACTATACTCTGATCATTATCTTGCGTACATGCATCATTATACTTGCATAGTTCATGTAACATGTAATTTACTTAAAGCAAGCTTGATCTTGAGATATAATCCCTACTGAGCGTTCGCTCACCTAGTGTTTTTCTCCAATTTTTCAGGTAATTCTGATGATGAGGATCATTCGGACGGGAATGACCACGAGTGAAGAGATTAGAAGCCGTCCAAGATTATCTACGTCGTGTCTTTTCTATTTCTTGAGTCAATTATTGTATTTTCCTCTTTATTGACCCTAGTCGTCAATGGAGTATTAGTATGAGTCAGTGAGTTATTTAATGATGGTTATACTTTGGGGTATTAGAGCTATTAATGAATAAATTGGATTTGGTACTATCTTGCTGTTTGCGCACTCTACCTATGTGTCAAATTTCTTATGCTCTGATTGACATGATTGATATAAACTCGTTACGCATACCGAGGTCCTTCCGCGCTCGGGGCATGGCATGATATTTTATACATGCACTTTCAAGATCTATGTGAAGATAGGTTAACAACCACTAAAAAATCTAAAGAACAGAAGTAGAAGTCTCAAGAAGAAGAGTCGAGCTTGGAGTCGACTCTAAAACACACAGGTTAAGCCGTTTTCGATGAAAATGTTGTTTGAAGTCGACTTCAAACGGCTTCCATGTCGACTTGAGAGCCACTTGCAAGTTGATAGAATAGAGGTGACAAATGGGTCCATACGGGTGACAAATATGGACTAAGGGTGAAAAATAGGTCCACAAAGGTGAAAAATAGCTAATGAGACTGAAACATGGACGTCGGAGCTAAAAGTGTGAAGAGTGTTGAAGCAGAGTCGACTCTCGTTGCCAATGGAGTCGACTCCAGTCACGTTGAGCTATAAGAGCTGCTCAAAGGTGACGCCTAATGAGCGATAAGGGTGACAAATGGATTGCTATGGGTGATAAATACCTGATAGCAGTAACAAATAGCTCGTTAAAGGTGTATAATAGGCTTCAAGGCTGAAGAGCATGAAGAAGAAGAAGAAGGTTGACTCTATTTGCAAAGAGAGCTGACTGTAGTCAAAGCAATCTTAGTTAATGTTGACTTTAGTCAAAGTCAATGCCAGTCAAAGTGACTCCAGCCAAGTTCAACTTCAAGTTGACTCAAGTCAAGCTGATGTTGTGCCCCTTATGCCTTGATGATGTTGTGTATTTTTGATGATAGCAAACATTATGAGTCATCATGTTAAGTCATCATATTCGATTCAATGTCTGATGAATGATGTCCGAATGAATGTCATGCTACATGTACTCTTAAGTCTGTGCAGTTTAAACCCTGCACGCTACCTAAGCTGATGCTAGTCTATTCAGGTTCATGCATCATCTGTATAGTCGGTGCATTCCTAGTCATTGTGCATCTCAAGGTCAGTGCAAGGTCAATTGTCTAAGGCTAAGGTTCGTGCATATCTCAGTATGTCTGTTCAAGAAACTTAGTGCATGGTATTGTTTATGTGGATAGTGGTCTGAGGGTCTTGTTTCTGCACGATGCCTTGCAATTGATAGTCGGTCCAATGTCATGTTTCAACACGGTCGGTGCAATCTTTGATCGTAGTATTGAAATGAGTCGGTGCAATACTTGCATATGCATACGTGAGTCTGTGCACTTCATTTTCCATGCACGTAGCCTTGAAGTGAGTTAGGTCTGTGCAAACGCCCTCGTATGTTAGGTGCATCGGTGCAACTATTGGTACTACACCCTGATTAAGTCATGCATCTGTGCATATCTTCTCTGTGCTTTCTTTGCATTAGGTCAGTGCACTGCTCTTCTCACACGTTCGTCGGTGCATCTACCTTTGAAGAGATGATTGAGTCTGAGCATGTGTATGTGACCACCTGTGGACATCAAAAAAATGATGATGATCATACTACATGCACGTCTCAACACTCGAGAGCGAGTCGAAGACGGAAAGGCCGAATAAACCCTATGCCTCCTCCAAGCAGGACGAATACCAACCCGGTGCTCCGCCACCTACCAAAGAAGCCCCTCGGGTTGAAGATATAGCCCCGGCTCTCCAGTCGGCGGTGCCGAAGGCCGAATCAAAAGAAACGCCTGAATTCAAACACACATTCGGCATGCGCCGGAAGTCACGCAAAGTCTGGGACCGAGTCCTGGAGGCTGCGAACGAAAAATTGTGGAAGCCACACATTACAACTAGAACATTCCGGGAATGCCAACACTCGAATAAATGGCTGCGACTTCGAAAAGAATCCATTTGAGGCTTAAAACGGCGTGGAAGGGCCTTAAATCGGCGCGCTCTAAATCGGCGCGCCCCTTCAACATCTTAATCCGGCACCCCCAAAACCGGCGCGCCCCATTTCCCATTTGCCCTTGATGTTGCCTTAATACGGCGCGCTACTATTCCTTGGGCTTTAAGCCTTTCCCCCTTGCTTATGCTTAATCCGGCGCGCCCCTTTGCATGATGTTAGTCCGGCGCGCCCCTTTATATGTTGTTAATCTGGCGCGCACAACACCGCGCCAGTTTAACTCAAATGCCATCCCATCCATCCTCCGATGCTCTGTTTCCTGATGAATCTTACGTGAAGTCCAGAGAGGAGAAGAACAGTGCATTCAATGCCCGTCCCATAGCCATTTAAAAACTGCGGAGCTGTGCACACCCCAACTCGATAGCACAATGGTGGTAGCAGAAGAGGCCAGCATCCACGGTGGAGAAGCAGCAGCAGATCTCCCGATAGGCCTACGAACATCCCGTCCTAGGATGAGCACCAGTGTACGGCACGAATCAGCAGCATCCAACACAGCAACAACGTTGCTGCGAACAAGGCAGGGTTGGCGGGAATCCTCTGCCCCACTGTTCATTCTATAAGAGGCATGCTCCACTATTGAAGAAGAAGGAGAGCTGGCTGCTCGAACCCCCTTGGCTGTATGCAGTGAAGAGAAGAAGAAAAAGAAGAGGAGAAGGCCACCCGAAGAGAAGAAGCTTCCCGTCCCTGCACCCGTGAGGTGAAGAAGAAGAGAGTGAGGTTGAGAGCGAGAGGTGAGCTGGGGGGGGGGAGCTTGTGCTCTGTTCCCCCGTCCATGTATCTCTTCCCCCTTTTTATCCCTCTATAATGTATTTCTCCTCCGTGGAGATGAAATTTCTTGGGCTTGAGCCATTTTCCCCCCTTCGGTGGATGAATAAACAGAAAGCCCTTTTGGCAAACACGATCCTTTGTCTATCTTCTTCTTTCCCTACTTCACCTTCTACTCATGCAGGGCCCTCCGAAGCATGCTTCTCCAAAGCGTGGCCTTCGAAGGAGTCTGTCAGGGGATGTACATTCGTGGCCTCATGGCATACATTCATCCCGCTTCATGAAATCATCACCTGTAAGCTGCTGGAACTCTTGAAGGCTGGTCCTCGAGTCTCCACAGGCACTTATGGGTTAACGGAGGCCTCACTCCGTGTTTTGAGGTTCGCCCCGGAGCAATCTGTTTGGCGTTCCTCTATTTTCTCTGGCAAGCCTCTGTCCCAGGGAGATGCTGCCCAAATGTTGCCAGAGGAAGAACACGTAAGAACAGAGAATACGTAAGAACAGACAACAAGCTAAGCCCCTGAACAGACTGAACCTTCTGAGTTCCTGTATAACAAACTCACCCTGAACGAAACACTTGAATCCTCATGGTAATTCACCCTAACAAACAACTAAAATGCTTAACTTGCTTTCCACAAGCTTATTCCATCCATAAGATGAATAAATCAATCAACAGATTAACTTGCAGTTGAACGAAACAAGAAATAGAGCTAACAGAATAAAAGAAAGCATCATAGAACCTATTTCGGCGTGCTCCTAATCCGGCGTGGGCTAATCCGGCGCGGTACCCCCCCGCGCCGGTTTAGCTCCACACTCAAAAACTCCCTCCATTTCCTGACGCTCTCCCCGGCGCGCTATACTGTTCATTGCCCTATTCCGGCGCGCCCCTAACCCCTCTTCCTTCTTGCCATATAACCGGCGCGCTATACTATTCATCACCCTATTCCGGCGCGCCCATGGCCCCTCTTCCTTCTTGCCATATAACCGGCGCGCCCCTCTCAACACACTTAAACCGGCGTGCCCATCCCTTGGCTTCTCCCTTAACCGGCGTGCCTAAAAAGAAAAAAATGATTAATCAAATGAGAGAAAAGACTTAAAGCTAATGAATAAAACTAATAAAAAAAGTTCCCCCCTTCCATAATCAAATTTTTGTTCCGGGGGCGCTGCCCCCGGAAACCCCCGCAAGGGGCGCTGCCCCCTTGACCCCCGCGACCTGACCGCACAGGTCGATCCTCGTGTGAGGGCACACGTTAGCGAGCTCGGGCTACGCATTTAACAATTCACACCCCCGGACTTGGTGCAAAGAGAAAACCAATGATGCCTTGTGGTATCGGACGTGGACCTCGGAACCTCCGACATGGTCATGATCCGAACACATCTCGGGCCAATAGTTCGTTAACTCGACCCGCTTCTCCCGAGATCTAATCCCGCAACCCCATATTAAACTTGTCGTGTCTACGGCAGACATTTTCACAGTTTTATCATCGTCTTCGATGCCTCAAACGTGGACCCGCGTCCGAACAATGAATGGTCCGACCGTGACCGACACGCACGTATACCTTGGAACCTTCGTTTCCCAAGACTGTACATGAAGAGAAAAGTAATGACCTCCCGTGGCATCAGACGTGGTCCTTGGAAACCCCGATATGGCCATAGTCCGCAACCACCTCGGGCCAATAGATCATCAGCTTGACCCATCTTCATCGGGATCCGATCCCGCACCCACATTAAACTTGCCGCATCTACGGCAGACATCCGTACGGTTTTATCGTTGTCCTTGATGCTACTAATACGGACTTCCGTCCGAATAATGAATGGTCTGTTAGTGACCGACATATATATGCCGGGATCTAATCCCACGCTTGCATTAAACCTGCCGTACTCACGGCAGACATTTGCACGGATTCGCTTCCGTCACCGCCTTGTTTTCTATACGGATCTTTGTCCGAACATAAAATGGTCCATGAATGACCAACAAAATATGAATGGAACAAGACGGCTCTCGTCTTCCCCCAACCACACATGTGGGAATATCAATAAGACCTTCGTGAGTCGCGTTTGGACCTTGGGTTCGCCCCCAACCATGGTCATTGCCTGACCCACATCGTAGGCCTATAGCCGGCTATCTCTGTACACATCTTTGTTTTGGAATATAGTCCCGGGACACTTTCCCGCTGTCCTTTTGCACCGGAAATATTAATGATGCCCACGTAAGCCTCGTTTGGACCGCGGGAGGCGCCCCCGAAATGGTCCTGACTCGATCTCGCACCGGGCCAATAAACTCGCTGATTTCCGATCACTCTAACCGGGATTCAACCGAATGTCTCCTGTCCCTTTGGACAATAAACTTGCCGTACCCGCGGCATACATACGCTCCGGTTTTCTCGTGACGATTACGCGATTCACAGGCCGGACACTCGTCCGAACATCAAATGGTCGGCACACGACCGACATGATCTCGGATGCTTTCTTCTCACCCTCGCACGGGGATTTCAATATTTCCTAATAGACTTTTCACGTAACTAATTTTCCGTCCATGAGGCCCCTTTTACTGGCGATTAATCAAGGGTGTTCCCCTCTTCGAGGGGATGTAAATGACGCCGTGACCTTTATGGCGCGGCGGGTTTCAGTCCCGACACGAACCACACAATCGTCTGATTAGTCACATCGAGCGCACAATAAATCATCACTTTGTGACTGGCACGCCCACGCACTTAATAAACGCCAATAAACAAATAACCAACGATTTTTATTAAATAAAAAAGTGCATCCACACCACCTTAATCGAGTCCGTGCATCAAAACCTTTCCTCTGTGCAATCTCCTCTCTTTATATCGTATAATTGTCTGAATATGATCCATATTTGATGCCCTGACAGGTACCTTTTTGTAAAGACTAAGAAGGGCACGAGATCGAAGATTGAAGAAAGTGCCAGGATCGTGACACGTGGATAGCAACGATGCTGTGATGCTGACACGTGACCTAGATATTTGGGCGGGAACCGTGATGGCCACACAACCTATCCTTTTACTGCTCTATAAATAAGAAGCTTCTTCCTTAGGAGCAGAGTGATCGTAATTGCAAACATACTTCGAAAGAGCAGAAGTAGAGAGAGCTTGCACGATCCAGAGAAAAGAGAAGAGAAGGAAAGAGTCAAGAGGGAAGTGTTTGAAAGAATACTGAAAGTGTTTGTTCTTCAGTCTCCTGGTTCAGAACCGGAGCTAAAATTGCTCAGTGTTGAGCTACATTCCCCTTGTGGGTTCTTTCGTTTCTTCACTTTATTTTTTCATCTTCGTTTTAGAAACTCGTTTCCAAGCTGTGTGTCAGCGGAGCAAGCTGTGAAGCTTAGCTGTTTGTAGAGGTGGATTTCTCTGGTCGGGTAAAGCTGTAAGTCCCCAGCGGTTTGCAGAGGAGGATTCCTCTGGACGGCATAAGCTGTAATGCCCAGCGGTCTGTAGGGTTTTGATCCCAAAGCTGTGGATCAGCGAAGCTGTGTATCAGCAGTGGAAGCCACATTCCAGTTTGGAGTGTGGGGTGGACGTAGATCTCGGGTTTGAGATCGAACCACCTTAAAAATCTCTGACTTCTGTGCGATTGCTTTGCAGACTGTGCGCATTCAAGTCATTTCTTCAATCAGTAGTAGATGAATGTTTAGGACCATCTTGAGTTAGATATGTTGGGTCGGCGTTCATCGATAGTATTGTTCATCTGTCTGTCGTCTGACAGCAGCTTGTTTTAATTCCGCAGTTGGAGCTGCGGTTGTTAGTTTTAATTGGGTGGCTGATCTATTCACCCCCCTCTAGATTATATATCGCATCCTATCACTTGGTATCAGAGCCTAACTCTTCTGCAGGGATCAACGTCCTGAAGAGAAACGGCCATGGATGCAAGAGGGATGACGGCTGAAGGACATTCCACCACGAAGCCCCCATACTTTCATGGGATGAACTACGCATATTGGAAGAACTGCATGCAAGTTTTTCTGAGGGTGAAAGACTATGAAATTTGGAAGGTGGTCAGTAAAGAACCATTTGAGCTGCATCCTAATGAGGATATATGGACAAGAGAGGAGATCAGGAAATCTTCTCTCAACTGGAGAGCCATCAATGCCATACAATGTGCTCTACATCCCACTGAATTTGCAAGAGTCTCTTCGTGTGCCACAACAAAAGAGATGTGGGATAAGCTGGAGGTCATCTATGAGGGAACCTCTCAGGTGAGGGAGACCAAGGCTAATTTACTAATTTCATAGTATGAAGCCTTCAGGATGAAGCCCAGCGAGACCATCACCGAGATGTATGCTCGTCTTACCCTCATAACCAATGGTCTCAGAAATCTGGGGGAAAACTACTCTGACTATGAAATCGCGAGGAAGATACTGCGATCCCTGACTCCAGTATGGCATACAAAAGTGACAGTTATTGAGGAGTCGAGGGATCTTCCGAATACCAAAGTGGACGAGCTAATAGGCTCATTGATGACCTATGAAATGAATTTGCCAAAGATAGAGGAGCTTAAGAAAAAGAGGTAGCCTATTGCTCTGAAGGCAAGCACGAATCGTTCCAGTCGATCCAGCCACAATGGATCGTCCAGTGATCAGAGCCTCTTTGAATCATAAATTGAAGGAGATCAAATAGTGATGCTGACCAGAGAGTTCAGAAGGTTTCTTAGAAAAGAAGGAAGAAATTTCAGCCGAAGACAATATGGCGAGAGAAGATACAACAGGTACAAATCTAACTCTGCCAAGAAGATAGACACTAATGTTTGTTACCACTGCAGGAAGACCGGTCATATGAAGGCTGATTGTCCAGAGCTCCAGAAGCCGAAAGAAAAGGCCAAGAAAATGGCTCGCAAAGGAAAAGCAATGGTGAGCACATGGAGCGACGAGGACGAGGGCACTTTGAGCAGAACATCTAAAAGTGAAGATGGAGAAAAGCCCATCTGTCTGATGGCTAGAAATGATGAAAAAGAAGTAGAAGAATCGGACGAGGTATCATCTCCTTTTGAGCATTATACTATTTCAGATTGGGAAGATGCTTACGAAGAATTGCTAGATAAGGTAGATGATATCAGAAAAGAGAACAGATAATTGAAGAAGAAAGTAAATTCTTTTATGAATGACAAAACTATGTCTGATAAACTTGCCTTCTTGCAATCTGAAAATGACATGTTAAAAAATTCATGTGCTGAAGTTGATAATGTTAAGCATGCATTAATAGACTCTAGAAGAGAAAATGACAATCTAAAAAATGTTATTGATGAATTAAAATTGAAATTGCAAAATATGAAAATGAAATGAAAGTTGTGAATGAGAAATATGAAGTTGTTCTAGGTGTTAACCATGAACTAAAAAATTCAATTGATCACCTAGAAAAAGAGAATGAAGATAAAAAGAAAATTATCGAAAACATGACCCAAGGATCTGATAATTTGAATGCACTCTTAGGGTCAAAAGTAAATTTCAGAAGAGAAGGCCTCGTGTATAACTCCGTAGCTAAAGGGAGCTTTGCTTTGAAAACAATTTCATTCGTTGCTAAGAAGGAAAAGGGGTCCCTCATCAAAATGAGCAATGTGAAATCTGATGTTAAAGTTGTTGAGTCCGAATTGCCCATTGCTAAGGACAAGGGCAAGCAGAAAATGGGTGAGTCTAGCCATGATAGTACACACTGCCTTTCCTCCCAGGGTAGAGTTCAGATGAAGGGTCAACCTTCGCGCACACCAAAAGCCCAGGCTAGGGTTAACAAGTCACCACCAACAGTTCAAAGGAAGACTCAACCCACACCCATGAAGAAGTCAAGCGAGTCTAGGGTGCAAGGTAGAAACACTTATGCCAGAAGTCAATCGAGCCACTTCCACCAGCCCAGAGTCCAGACACACCATCATGTGGAGCCTCAACAATTCTATAGGTTTGAATGGAGTAGAGCTCAGGGAAGGTCTAGATATCAGTCATGTACCACACAGACATACAGACCTCAGGCTAAAAACTGGGTTGGGCCGTCTACAATATGGGCTTCTAGGAAACAAACCGTTTACAGTCAGCCAAGGACCAACATTGGCCACTATTTCTTGAATGCTCATTGGCCTACGTACTGGCACAAAAACAATCAGAATGCAAGGAAAAATGGTGGCAGGACAAATAACAAGTCAAGAAAAATTCAGCTTGCTAATGCTGAGAAGAAGAGAAATAATAGAAGAAATGACAAAAAACCCACCAATCAATCAGCTCTCAAACAAGCATGGATCCCAAAAAATTTGCTGTCATGTATGAATTGTTCTATTTCTGCTTCGGAGCCCAAACAGTTTTGGGTTCCAAAATTTTCTCCGTGACTATGATTGCAGGTATGCCTGGCAGCCAAGCACAACATGTGGTATCTAGATAGTGACTGCTCCAGGCATATGATGGGGGACAAGGATAAATTTTCCTTGCTGACAGAGAAGAATAGAGGCCTTGTCACCTTCGGAGGAAACACTAAGGATAAAATCATCGGATCAGGTAAAGTAGGTAAGTGCACTACTTGTTGCATTGATGAAGTCTTGCTGGTGGATGGATTAGCATATAATCTTCTAAGTATCAGCCAGCTATGTGATAAAGGGCACAAGGTAGTATTTGATGCACTTAGCTATAAAATTTTTGAACCTGACTCTGATGTGGTTAAATTCTCTGGAAAAAGAATGAATAATATCTACATGGTAAATCTAGATGATATTGCACACTCTAACCTATGTCTCACTGCTAATAAAGAAGACTTAGCCTTTCTGTGGCATCGTAGGTTAGGTCATGCTAGTTACACTGTTCTGCACAAATTGAATAAACACAGCATGGTTAGAGGACTCCTTGAAATTTCTTTCAAGAAAGAAAATAAGGTGTGTGGTGCTTGTACACAGTCCAAGTAGACTAGAAAGTCATTTAAATCAAGAACTGAAAACATGTCCCTTAAACCTTATGAGCTGATACATATGGATTTATTTGGACCTACTCGATCAGTCAGCTTGTCAGGGAGGAGATATGGATATGTCCTAGTTGATGACTTCTCTAGGTATACTTGGGTCTTCTTCATCACTCACAAGAATGATGCTTTTACTGAATTTCAGGAGTTCTATTTAAATATCAAACAGAAAAATGAACACTTGATCAAAAATATTCTGTCTGATCATGGAAGTGAGTTTGAAAACTCACAATTTGAAAACTTCTGTAGGGAAAATGGAATTACCCATTGGTTCTCCTCCCCAAGAACACCTGAGCAAAATGGAATAGTAGAGAGGAGGAATCGGACACTTGTGGAGATGGCCCGTACACTGCTTGTTGAAGGCGGCTTACCAATAAAATTTTGGGCAGAGGCAGTTAATACTGCATGCCATGTAATCAACAGAGCCATGGTAAGGTCTTTCACTCAGAAAACTCCTTATGAGATTCTGAAAGGTAAGAAGTCTTCAATTACTTATTTCAAGGTCTTTGGCTGTAAATGTTTCATTCATGTTAATGATAAAAGAGATCTTGATAAATTTGAACCTAAAAGTGATCCAGGAATCTTTCTTGGGTATTCTGAATACACTAGAGCATATAGAGTGTACAACCTTAATTCTAAAACTGTTGAGGAATCTCCACATGTTGTCTTTGATGAGTCCCTAAGTAACTTTGAAGTTGGTCAATGCAGAAAAGAAGATGACGGAGAAATTCTTAAGAAAGAAAAACTTGAAGACCAATCAGACTAAGAAGAAGAAGCGGAAGAAATCAATGCGGAGGAGCCTGCTGTTCAAGGGGAGGTAAATGAAGGTCAAGGTAACCAAGTTATCAATGTCAGATTCTTAAGAGACCATCCTATTGAAAACATCATTGGTGACTTGCATGAACCTCCTAGGACTAGAGGCTTCCTTAGAGCTCAAAATGAATTAAATACATATGCATTGGTTTCTAATGTTGAACCCAAAACCATTGACAGTGCTCTCAAAGATGCACATTGGATCAATGCCATGCACGAAGAGCTTAATCAGTTTGATAGGAACAAGGTGTGGCACCTAGTTCCACCTCCTGTTCATGGAAATGTCATTGGGACAAAATGGGTCTTTAGAAATAAAACTAATAAGCTAGGTAATGTTGTCAAAAATAAGGCCAGACTTGTTGCTCAGGGATACAACCAGGAATTCGAAATTGACTTTGAAGAATCATTTGCCCCTGTAGCTAGGTTAGAAGCTATTAAAATTTTGTTAGCTTATGCATGCTCCTTT
Source organism: Amorphophallus konjac (assembly GCA_022559845.1). Taxonomy (NCBI): domain Eukaryota; kingdom Viridiplantae; phylum Streptophyta; class Magnoliopsida; order Alismatales; family Araceae; genus Amorphophallus; species Amorphophallus konjac. The sequence continues at coordinate 218,634,908 of CM040118.1, forward strand.
GGAATAACTCTCTAGCAGATGGATGTAAAATCTGCTTTTCTCAATGGAGAAATTAAGGAGGATGTCTATGTCCATCAACCTCCTAGCTTTGAATGCTCAGATTTTCCTTCTTATGTATATAAGTTGAATAAAGCTCTCTATGGTTTGAGGCAAGCTCCTAGAGCTTGGTATGACAGACTAAGTAGATTCCTTATTGAAAAGAAGTTCACAAGAGGTGAAGTTGATCAAACGTTGTTTATCAAGGTACGTCATCCTGATATCAACATTGTCCAAATTTATGTGGATGACATTGTGTTTGGTTCAACCAACCCTGAATTATGTAAGAATTTTTTTAAACTTATGACACACGAATTTGAGATGAGCTCAATGGGTGAACTGAAATTATTTCTTAGACTGCAGGTGACTCAAACTAAAGAAGGAACATTTATCACTCAGTCCAAATATATAAGGAACCTCCTGAAGAAATACAAATTCGACAACCTCAAGGACATTGCAGCTCCAATGAGTACTTCAACAAGCCTTGATGAAGATACCAAAGGTAATTCTGTGGATCAAAAGCTTTACAGAGGTATGATCGGATCTCTCTTGTATCTCACTGCATCTAGGCCTGGCATTCAATTTGCAGTGTGTTTATGTGCTAGATTTCAGGCTAGTCCTAAGGAATCACACTTTAGTGCAGTGAAAAGGATCTTTAGGTATCTAACAGGCACCCAAGAACTAGGCTTATGGTATCCTGCTAGATGTGAGCTAGAGCTTCTAGCCTACACTGATGCAGACTATGCTGGGTGTCGGGTAGATAGGAAGAGCACTAGTGGTTACTGTCAATTCCTACGTGGTTGTCTAGTATCTTGGGCTTCTAAAAAGTAACACATTGTGGCACTTTCCACTGCTAAAGTAGAATATGCTGCTGCAGGGAACTGTGCTACCCAGATACTATGGATTAAACACCTGCTCTCAGATTATCAGATAAATCTGAGATGCATTCCACTTCTATGTGACAACACCAGTGCAATCTGTCTCACTAAAAATCCTATTCACCACTCTAGGACTAAGCATATTGAAATTAAACACCATTTTTTTAGAGATGTAGTGAGCAAGAATGAAATTGAATTGATATTTGTTGAAACTGAAAAACAAATCGCTGATATCTTTACAAAACCTCTTGAAAATGAAAGATTTAAATATTTAAGATGAGAATTAGGGCTGTGTAAATTTCAGCACGAGATTGTTGAATAAATTCACTCTTGAGCTATATGAGGTAATTGTGTCAGCCTATTCCTTAAGGAGTTGAATAAAGAAGATCCTTGTGTAATCGATTATTTGATGTCTTGCACAGATTGTTTGATGGTTGTGTATAAACTGCACAGAGTCTTGATACAAGTACTACACATAGTCTATGCCATGTATGATCTCTCTGGTCATTGCATACTACGCATGAAGCATAAGTCACTCGTAGCAACATGTAGGTCGATGCATATTGCATTCCAGCCACATGTAAGTCGGTGCATCTATTATCCAAACTGCATGATAAGATCGATGCACATTACATTGCTCATGAAGGACAAGGTCGGTGCAAAATTTGCATGTTGCATATCTTAGATAATGCATATTGATGTCAAGGGGAAGATAGCAACATCAGAACTAAGTTCAACCCCTTCTCTCTCTCTGCTCCTTAATGTCCACTCCTTTTCTCAGAATGGATAATAGTCTAGTAATTGGTTCATTATCGTGAGCTGCAATTATCACAACTTTTCCGCTATAAGAATCACCTGTGCTCATTGAATGAACCGAAGGTTTAACTTTAATAGGCTGTAAAGTTCAAAAGACTGTTTTCTGAAAATAAGGTGATAGAAAATACTTATAGCTCTTAACCTCTATCTCATGATTATAATAGAACAGGTCTTCACAGTATCTGAACATGACAGATTTAGTGATGGTTAAGGTTTGAAAACTAAAAATTTTGTATTGTTCTTAAACAAGTCACTCCAAAAAATTTAAGGGCAGCAAAAATTAAGTTCATCAAAGAAAAAGAAATGAACAAAGTGGCAGAGCAATGAATGAGTTACACTGAGAAACTGAGGTCTCCATCAAAGAAATGGAGAGTACCTTAAGTCATGAAGTGACTCAGGTTAACTCTGTTCATTTGGTCGAATCTACAAGGGAGGTTTCACTGAGTAACTAGGGGTACTGGACTCTGATGAACGTATACCCTTAATGTCAAAGGTGCAAACTATCCCTGTAGCTTTTGATCATAAATAGATATAGTAGTTTATGCTTAGTAACTGGGGGTATTAGGCTCTAATCAATGTATACACCTAATGTCAACGGCATAAATTATACTTGTCTATTCAATAAGTTCAATTTTCAGAAGCTAGTGAATGAAAATTGTTGTAACCCTTAGAAAACAAATGTCATTGAGTGTCAATTGTTTAACCTCAATACAAATTCAGGTGACTTTCCTTGCTCTTCACTTTCTCTGAAGTAACTAGGGTATTGTCTCGACCTAGACTTTTATGTTTATGTGACTCAGGTTCATTGCTATAAATGGAGTATATAACCCTATTTCAGAAAGTCAGTGAATTCTCTTTACCTTCTATAACTGTTAAACCTGACTGAAATTAAGCAAGCCCATTGCTCGATTCATATAATTTAAGGGTTGCGCCACAATTTGCTCACATTCTGAACTGTTACATAGACCATTGTTCCTCTCTTTCCTCCTTATTTGCTGATGGCAAAGGGGGAGAATGTGTGTTTGCATTAAGATTCCTCAGGGGGAGAGTCTATGCTCAAGGGGTAGGAGTTTCAATCAGTGCATAACTCTGTGCATACATAACCTGTGTAGTGGTATGCAGGACATTTGATTATATCATCTCATGGTATTCCTTCATTGTGTTACCATCATCAAAAAGGGGGAGATTGTTGTGCCCCTTGTGCCTTGATGATGTTGTGTAGTTTTGATGATAGCAAACATTATGAGTCATCATGTTAAGTCATCATATTCGATTCAATGTCTGATGAATGATTTGATTGAATGATGTCCGAATGAATGTCATGCTACATGTACTCTTAAGTCTATGCAGTTTAAACCCTGCACGCTACCTAAGCTGATGCTAGTCTGTTCAGGTTCATGCATTATCTGTATAGTCGGTGCATTCCTAGTCATTGTGCATCTCAAGGTCAGTGCAAGGTCAATGGTCTAAGGCTAAGGTTCATGCATATCTCAGTCCGGCTGTTCAACAAACTTAGTGCATGGTATTGTTTATGTGGATAGTGGTCTGAGGGTCTTGTTTCTGCACGATGCCTTGAAATTGATAGTCGGTGCAATGTCATGTTTCAGCACGGTCGGTGCAATCTTTGATCCTAGTATTGAAATGAGTCGGTGCAATACTTGCATATGCATATGTGAGTCTGTGCACTTCAGTTTCCATGCACGTAGCCTTGAAGTGAGTTAGGTCGGTGCAAACGCCCACGTATGTTAGGTGCATCGGTGCAACTCTTGGTACTGCACGCTGATTAAGTCATGCATCTGTGCATATCTTCTCTGTGCGTTCTTTGCATTAGGTCAGTGCACTGCTCTTCTCACACGTTAGTGGGTGCATCTACCTTTGAAGAGATGATTGAGTCGGAGCATGTGTATGTGACCACCTCAATTGAGTCTGTGCATCAAAACCTTTCCTCTGTGTAATCTCCTCTCTTTATATCGTATAATTTTCTGAATATGATCCATATCTGATGCCCTGATAGGTACCTTTTTGTAAAGACTAAGAAGGGCACGAGATCCAAGATTGAAGAAAGTGTCAGGATCGTGACATGTGGAAAGCAACGATGCTGTGATGCTGACATGTGACCTAGATATTTGGGTGGGAACCGTGATGGCCACACGCCCTATCCTTTTACTGCTCTATAAATAAGAAGCTTCTTCCTCAGGAGCAGAGTGATCGTAATTGCAAACATACTTAGAAAGAGCAGAAGCAGAGAGAGCCTGCACGATCCAGAGAAAAGAGAAGATAAGGAAATAGTCAAGAGAGAAGTGTTTGAAAGAATACTGAAAGTGTTTGTTCTTCAGTCTCCTGGTTCAGAACCGGAGCTGAAATTGCTCTGTGTTGAGCTACGTTCCCCTTGTGGGTTCTTTCGTTTCTTCGCTTTGTTTTTTCATCTTTGTTTTAGAAACTCGTTTCCAAGCTGTGTGTCAGCGGAGCAAGCTGTGAAGCTCAGCTATTTGCAGAGGTGGATTCCTCTGGTCGGGTAAAGCTGTAAGTCCCCAGCGGTTTGCAGAGGAGGATTCCTCTAGACGGCATAAGGTGTAATGCCTAGCGGTCTGTAGGGTTTTGACCCCAAAGCTGTGGATCAGCGAAGCTGTGTATCAGCAGTGGAAGCCACATTCCGGTTTGGAGTGTGGGGTGGACGTAGATCTCGGGTTTGAGATCGAACCACCTTAAAAATCTCTGACTTCTGTGCGATTGCTTTGCAGACTGTGTGCACTCAGGTCATTTCTTCGATCAGTAGTAGATGAATGTTTAGGACCGTCTTGAGTTAGATCTGTTGGGTCGGCGTCATTGATAGTATTGTTCATCTGTCTGTCATCTGACAGCAGCTTGTTTTACTTCAGGTCAGATCGTATATCGCCCCCCTCTAGATCGTATATCGCATCCTATCAGCTGACCCTAGTCAAAGTCAACCTAGCTATAGTGATCCAGTCTTAATGACCTCAGTCAACTACGCTCTAGGCACGCTCAAGACCCTCAAGCTCACAATGGCTTCTACAAGTGACAAATGCCTTGTAGCGGTGACAAATGGCTACTACAGGTGACAAATGATTCATACAAGTGACAAATACCCAGCTAGCGGTGACAAATAGAAGCTAGCGGTGACAAATGGAGAGCAACAGTAACAGATGGACAAAGGTGACGGCTTAAGGCAAGAAGAAAAATGACAATAGCGACGGCTCTTGAGTGGTAAGGGTGAAAAATACCCCTCAGGGATGACAAATGAACGACAAGGGTGACAAATGGGCTGTAAGGCAGATAAATCACCGTTAGAGATGAAAAATGACTTGTTAAGGCTGAAAAATGGTCAAGCTCGTGAGAAATGCAAGCTTCATGGTCCAGATCAAAGGCCAATCTTCTGGCACTTGATCTTAGGGCCATGACAACCTCCCAGAAGATCTCTTATGCAGAATATCTTCATCTTTACAGTTGGACCAATTATGGAACTCCTGGAGAGGGTTTCATCCGAAAATGGGCCGTGCCTTGAGGAGAAAGAATCAAGCATGTCTTGCCCTGCATGAAGAGGATCTGCAGACCAATGAGAAGCCAACGTACCTTATCTCCTTCGAGCCAATCAGTGGCCATTCTTCTCAAACTTAGGAAGCCTCTGTTGATCTGGACAGTCAAAGATCTCTTGCTACTAGATCAGGGACAATAGGCTTTATACCATCCATGCAAAAAGAGAATACGTTTTTGAATCAAAGGAAAGCGTGGGTACAATGCGAAAAATGGAGGGAACACATAGTAGGTTCGAACAGCAGCCCAGTTTACAAGAGAATAAAAAAGAGAGAAGCCCAGTTCATGAAGAGTAGCAGGAGAGCTAGAGAGAGAGGAGCAAGAAGGGAAAAAAGAGAGAAGAACAGAAGAAGAAAGGAGAAGAAGAGCCAGAGAGGCATCCTCTGAAGATAGAAAGAAAAACACACGAGCTCTTCCTCCACACCCGGTCTTCCTCCAGAAAGAAGAAGAGAAGCTGAGTTCATCAGCTTCCGTTGCCAAGGGAGAAGCTACCCTAAAAGGGAGCAGTTCATCTGGAAGCAACGAAGCACACCTTCTAGTTTCTCAGATAGGGACTCTTCATTGTGCTTGAGTTTCATACATCCTCTCTGGGTCTTTCATTGTCTTTTTCATTTTGAACATCTATCCTTAAGCTGTGTGTCAGCAGTATACCGTCCCTACCGGTGATAGTAGGAAGACAGACTGAGCTAGTGTGCTCTAATCTGTCGTCTGGCCGTGTAAGCCATCAAGCTATGTGCTAGCAGTTCTTTGAGAGGGGAGAATCTCTCTACAAGCTGTAAGGCAGTGGGTGTTAATCTGTGTATCAGTGGTTTAGTGCATTTTCACTAGGGAAGCCTCACTGGTTTCAGTGAGGGGTGGACATAGGACTCTAGGTAGAGTCCAGACCACCTTAAAATGTTTGTGTCTGTGATTTGTATGTGTGACTATTCTTCGCTAGATGCTTCCTTAGGTCGACTTACATATTCTTCATTGCATCTACCATGTGAGGTTCTTGCTTTGTGTGAGGGTCTTTATATTCTACAATTTTTATATCAAAAAAAGGGGCAGATCTATTCACCCCTCCCCTCTAGATTAGCCATTCCTACACAGCACTGTGGACTATCATGATCGCGGCTTTCAGGCCACCGCTACCTACAGATAGCGCCCTTCACGTGACCGCTACCTGATGAAGGCGGTTTGCCAATGACCGCTACCTATTTTCAGCACTAGCTGTGTCAACTTGTTCCTTATTCTACGTCGACTCCACCTGATAGCTGTCTTGACTTGACCGCTACCTCAAGAAAACGGTCCCCCTGAGACCGCGTTCTGTCAAACTAGTTCCAACTTAGGGTTTGACCGTAGGGTTGATCATATCTTGTTCAGTTGGCCATATGACTATCTGATATCCCCAAAACCTCATTCATTAAGTTATTAATGAACTATGAAAATTGATTAATGTATCATTATGCTGCCGGATTTCTCCCGTAGCGTAACCTTCTCATTAAATCTTTCTTGAACTCAGATGTTCTTTTGGTGCATTCTTGCCTTGGTTTTCTTGCCATGAAACTATTGTTTGAACTTGATATTATTGGCTAGCCTTATTATTATATCTCGTGAAAGTATCTTGATTTATAACTTGAAGATGCAAGGGCGAGCACGTATGGTGTCTAAGGGCTCCACCCTAGCCCCTTCGGCAGATGGCCGGAAACATATTGTTAACCATGGGGTATGATGAACACTAGCGTCGCATTGCGTTAGGAGTACTTTTTTTATATACGGGTGAAATCCACAAGGCAATCTCATGAAATTATACTTGCTTGATACATGACTTTCTAGTGCATAGCCTTTTCAAGGTTACGAAAAGTACATTCTCGATACATGCTAGTACATTCTCGTTATTGATAGGCCATATTACAATCTTGCTTGTTCATGCTCTCTTACTTGCTTCTCATATCTCTTCACTTATTTTAAGACTTGTTATTACTATGGTTTTGTTCGCGTGTTTATCACATTTTCAATATTACCTTTCTAGAGCTAAAATGATAATTACTTTAACATTGCCATCATGTTGATTCGAAGATACCTACTGGGCGAGTGCGCTCATTCCCTACTTTTCTAATCTTTTTCAGGAAACTCTAGCGAGTCAGATTCGGACTACTCAAGTAGTGAGTCCTAGAGCGAATGAAGAAAGAGAGGAGCCCTAGATAGTCAAAGTTTTATGAGTCATATTGTAATAAGTGTCCTTCACTGTAATAGGCGGTGAAGTTGATCATGTTATGTAATTCTTTCACTTTATTGAGTCTAGCAAGTCATTGTGTTAAAGAGTCGAGTGTCGTTTATAAACATTGATTGTTATTCAATAAAGTGAAGATTTTTGAGTATATGTTGCGTTCATTCTTCTATCTGTTAGCGCTCTGATTGTCATTCTAGCTCGAGGCTTATCTTGTCGGCTGTTCACGTTCCCGACTTAGTTCCACTGCATATCTCGGGGCGTGACATTCCGGAGCTTGGAGTATTTTGATAAGAGCTTCCCTCAGCTCCTTACTTCAAGCAATGACTTCCCAAATTGTGATGTTGGCGGAAAATTGCTTCATCTGGTGGAGGACTTTTCAGTCGGCTCGAGCACGAGCATCCTCCAATGAAGGCAGTACATCCGGATGGGTCTTGTGCGAGCTATCACATTGCTCCCCATCAGGGAGTTGCACTTCCTTGCCTTTACCACTGGGATCGGACTGGCCCTGATCACCTATGGGTTCCTGGAACGGAGGTGCCAAGGATAGCTCTTCTTGAGGTAACCAGCATTGTAGCAGGGACTAGAGTACTGGTGGCGACCTACTCTGTACCGGAGGGATCGTAGATGTTGGGGCCCTTTCAAATTTCTATCTCTGAAATGGGGGAAGGTTCTTCCCCTTGAAAGAGGATAATTCGCTCCGGGTCGAAGGTGGACGAGTGGAGAGGTAGCTCGATGGTTCTCCAGCACCCTCTGTCGCATCCTCGACCACGGCCTTGGCTGCGGCCATTGTTTTCAGAAGTTGGCTGTAGCCCTAGCTGGGCGGTGGTTCATTGTCTTGTTCGGCAGGCCACTGGCTCGCCTCGCCGAGAGGTGTTGATATTGTCAAGAGGTGGGATGGCCACTATATTGCAGGTGCAGCCTCGAAGTATTTCTTCTAGCTGCTCTGTGGTGATCTCCTTATCTTTGAAGAACAAGGAGAGTTCCTCTGGAATGAGGAGCTTTTCGCCATTCTTGATCTTCTGGATCATCACCTGGACCTAGCTTCTAAGGCGAGCTCACTTCTGCATTTCTTCCCACGGGATGTTGCTATCGAGTGAGAGTGCGCCAGTGGAACGAGGAGGGATGTATTCCTCCAGGTCGTTAATGAGCCGTTGTAGCCTATAGAGAGGCGTTAGCTCGGCTGGCGATTGTAAGGTGACTACTTTCTCAGGTTGCTTCCTAAGCCATCTTTTGAGGTTCTTCCTCCTATTCCTCTCCTATCTTTTTGCGATGGCCTCCTCTAAGGGAGTAGGAGAGAGAGGTGCTGAAGCCGGACTTGACAAATCCCCATGAGGATACCTTCGGTTAGTGTCTTGGCAACGGGAGGTCGACAGCTTTTCTTTTCCTGGATTTCAATCTAGGTGCCTTCCGCTTGTTGTATTTGGAAGGTGTCATTAATTGCATGTTCGATGACCTCATGTGGCAGCTCCTGGTATGCTAGGATGATGGGGCTGGCGTCCGAAGATGTATGAGCAGTTTGATGCCTTACCCATGGTGGCGAAGTTCTTTGTTGGGATGTGAACTGGGGGACTCGCTTAGAGTCTTGCTCCTTAGCTTTGCCTTTTCTATTTGGCTTGGAGTGGCATCCGGTGATAATTGGAGATGTAGTGGAGCACCACCGCTCCAGTTACCCTGGCCTTGCATATTAATCGGGCCTGGCTATGAAGGGCTTGACTGGCTTGCCAGAGTCATTGAAGACACGGTCTGAGCTAGGCTGCAAGGTATATGAAGGGGACCTGAAGGCATGCTGGATGGAGAGACATGACATGGTTGTGCCAAGGCTCCGTCATATTTTTGTTTATGCTTCCTATCTTTTGGTATAGAAGGTGGAGCTGGAGCAGGGGAGTAGCTAGAGAAACTTGGGACACCCATCGTCGTCTCGCTTACCAGGACATCCTCTCGGCTAAGAAGAACTTGGAGTAGCCTAGCCGTATCCTCCTTGGATAAGAGAAGAGGCTCCAATTCTTACCAAGGCCGCCAATGCGAGGCCGAAGTAGCAGGAGCAGACTGACTGGTTCCTGGTATCTGGATATTGGGAGCTTAGGTGGCAGGAGGATGGATGATGTTGACCGAGAAATTACTCTGCTCAGTCCCCTGGTTGTAGTCCTACCTCTTACGACTTTGTAGTGGCTCGCGCCTGAAACTTGAGCCACTCCGAGACATGTCGATAAGGCAACCCATGCCCATTTGCTTGAGGAGGATCTGGCTAGTCTGGTGCATTATTGGGAATCCTCAGGGTTTCTGTAACGACTTATCGAAGCCTCAGAGTGGCCATAGAGCTCCCCTCAGCATCAATTTGATCCCACTGGATCTGCTCCTGGATTAAGTGTTGAACTTCCTTGCATGACTCGATCGCATAGCAGATTCTGGCGCGGAATGGGTAGTACTGGGGATGACTAAAGTCCCATTGAGTGTAGTATGTCGGTGGCTCACGTGCCATGATTTGCCCTCTCTGAACGAGAACGTCAAAGAGCCACCTGCTCCTTTCTCTTGGAAAGGAGAGAGGTGTGTGGTCATACCAGGGTCTCCACCCTAGGTACCACAACGAGCGCTCGCCTTGGCTGGTGCCGGGCTCCCCTGCTTTAGTGTCAGAGATAGAGAACACGACCATCATGTGAATCACATTAGCTGAATAGTGAATCATACGTGCTGTCTTGGTGGGTCTAGACTACGCATGTGGCTGTGGGGGATCGACGAGACCGCTCTTCATTTTGATGAGGCCGTCTCTGATTAGCTTCTGTGCCTGAGTCTTGAAGACATAGCAATCTTTAAGTGGATGACCTAACATGCGATGATACGGGCAATAGCTAGGGTCATCAGCTTTCTGGGCATCATCTGGCTTGTGAGCTTCAGACAGCTCGATAATCTTCTGGGCCATGCAGAGGTCGAAAAGCATCTTTGTATGTTCCTTCTTGAAGGAGAAGGGCGTCTTCATATGCTCTGAAAAACAAGGAGCGGCTGGTTTTTCTGTTGGCTTCTTGTCGGAGCCAGCTGACTCACCTTCCTTGTTGGCTTTGGCAGTGGGGGTGAACTATATAGTGTTCACCTCTTAATCGGGTTGGCGTTCTCGCATCTGTTTTCCCTTGGCTGAAGTATAGCTTGCGTTATCAGCGAAGAACATCTCTATTTCGGCGACAGCCAAGTTGAGCTGGTCGAAGCCTTTGATATTGGGGCTGAGAAGCTTTTCGCTGACCTCGGTTGCCAAGTATTTGCGACATATAGTAATGGCATCCACCTGAACTGGTGGGTTGATGCACCTGGTGCTAAGGTCTCGCCATCTCTTGATGAAGTCGAGGGCACTCTTACCCTTCTTCTGCCGGAGGGAGCAAAGTTCTGTCAGGGAGATTGTCGCACCCTGCGATATGCAACGGAAACTAATTGGGAATGTGAACAGCCAGCTAGCATGCCCCAAGCGAGCAATATAATCCGAGCGCTAACACATCCACGCATAAGAATGAATGCACCATAATTGGACTAAACCTTTGCTTTTATTGAATAATAATCAAAAGTACATAATGTTGACTCTTGACTCTTTACATCACTAGACTCAATAAAAGAAAAAGTACATCATGACTATAACTAAGACACCACTAGGCTTCACTCAATTCTTTACTCGCTCTCGAATCCGCCACTTGAATAGTCTGAATCCGACCCGCTAGAGTTTCATGAAAAGATTGGAAAAGTAGGGAATGAGCACACTTGCCCAGTAGGTATCTTCGTATCAACATGAAGGCAATATTTAAGTAATTAGCATTTTAGCTCAAGAAAGTAGGGTAAATGAAATGCGATTAAACATGTGATAAAACCGATGTAATATCACAAGTAGCAAGATGTAGATCATAGAGATATGAATGTTCATGGAGAATGATAGCATGATCAAGAAAGAATATAAAGTGGCCTTTCATGCAACAAGAATGTACTTGCATGTAATGAGAATGTACTTTTCATAACCATAAAGGCTATGCACTAGAAAGTCATGTAACAAGAATGTACTAGAAAGCATGTAATGGCCTCGTGGATTTCACCAGTTTATAAAAAAAGTACTCCCAGCGTAATGTGATGCCAGTGTTCATCATACTTCATAGTTTATAGTATGTTTCCGACTATCTACCGTGAGTGCTAGTGTCGAGCCCTTGGACACTATCCGTGCCCGCTCTTGCATCTTCAAGTTATAAATCAAGCTACTTTCACAAGATATAAATAATGTAGGCCAACAATGTAAAGTTCAAACAATAGCTTCATGATAACAATCATCAAGGTAAGAATGCACCAATTATGAATATGAGAGTTCAATGATGAATTAAAAATAAGGTCATGCCATGGAAGAAATTTGACAGCATAGCGGCATATTTAATACTTTCCATAATTCATTAATAACTTAGTGATTAAGGTGTTAGGTTCTAGAAAATTAAGAGACCATCTAGGAACATAGAAAAGTCATCCCATGGGTCAAACCTCGGGTTAAGAACACTGAGACATAAAACGGTCAAGTTTGGGTCGTTTCTTGAATTAGCGGTCACATCCTGGCCGCAACCCGAAGGTGACGGTCCTGGGATGACCGAAATCATGATGGAGTCGACGCCAAAACAAGGAAAGAGTCGACACAGTAGAACGTTGAAACCAAATTGTTGTTAAGGGATGGTCGCTACCAGAAGGTTGCGGTCTCCTGAGGGCCGCAATCTATCTAGGGTACAGAGAAACTCCGGTAAGATGGGTGCTTTCTAATCCATTGGATTTTTAGAGTACAACCAGCTCGACGTCCTAGTGGGAATCCCAGGCTCGCGGAGACTTACGGAGGCCTTGATGCAAGATCACCTAGTCTGTTGGAAGGAATATCCAACGGAGAGGATCACAAGTCCAAGAGAGTGTGCCTATAAGTGTAAAGTGTAACTAATGACATCGTACCAGAATACGTGACATGTACTTAAGAAAGACTATAGAAGAGAGTGAATCGTGAGAAACAGCGATCCAAAACATCACCGTCACGAAGTTCTATAATCATAAGGAAATGATTTACACATAAAACTATATATGCTTGCAATGAAATTAGCATAAGTGTAAAACAAGTTTATAAATCATGAAGAGCATAAAACCTATTATGGTTCATGCACAATATAACCAAAATCCTGAATATGAAGTCAAAACCAGGAATAAAACCTATTTACTTAGGCTTAGCATATGATTATTAGGGAATTCTGCATTCTATTTGAAGTTAACAAAGTACAGAAACATAAGCATGAAGACGATATTATGAGGACCATTTCTTGGTAGTGGCGGCCTATCTGGGACCGTCTATTGATAATGGCGGTCTCTGATGGACCATTTCCTTGTCTGTTGCAGACAGAAGTAACATCGAAGTGTAGGGCTAATCTTATAGCAATAAATGCTTATAAAACATGTTAACAAGTAGGTAAGGCATGATAGATCAAAATTACATCATGAGGATGCATGGGTTACATGGATTAAGACAAAATTATCATCTTTTCTATTAAGGTGCAGGGATATGCATGCAGAGATAAGTTCAATGCGTAGTCATAGTAAAACATGAAATACTCCGTGTATAAAGCATGAAATCACATGGAACCCGAGGGGTTTTACTCCTAACTTGATCTTTAAGCCTTTTGGGCTGGAAGTCGGTGTTGGCTCCTGCGTGTCCTACGTGGAACCGGTGATTTCTTGACCTTCTAACTCTTCAACCACTTTACCTAAATTTACTAAATTTGGAGAGTAGGTAGAAAATATAAAGGAGAATAACTTATTCTAAAGGATGGACACGAGATTACCTCAATTAGGGCTTCTAACCTTCAGATCTTCCCTGGACGGAAACACTGTTTCATGTGCAGACTGCAGAGAAACAGTCACTTCGGGGGCCTCTAGCTCTCCGACGGCTTGACCTCCTAGCACGAGATTTGGAGAGGTGTTAGTCAAAACTAAGGAGAACAAATTATTCTAAAGGATTAACCTGAGAAGATGTCTCCTTGCCTTCGAAATATGCGAGCCAAAACAAGGGTTCGCGCAGGTCGAATCTGGACTCTATTTATAGAGTATGTTGGGGTTTGAGGATTTAGATACAACTAGGAGTTCTAAATTAGGGTAGGATCGATCCCCAAGAGTCCTAGACTAAGTTCATACACCAGGTAGCTTCGAATCACGGGGATTGGGATGGGAAAAATCATATTTTTCCACGCTTCTTCATCTTCTGATTACGGAACCTAATAGCGGTCTAGTTGGGACCATTTCTTGTAAGTGGCGGTCTGGCGATAGAATGCCATTTGGATTTTATTCCAAATTTCTTGTATTTGCCTATTTATCTCCTATTTATCCCCTAATTGGTATATATATCTCATTTTAAATTCGTAAATTACCCAAATTACGTTTCTAGTAATGGGCTTGGGCCAAAGGGTCTTGAATTTGGTTTGTGGGCCTAATTTAAGTGGGCAATACCCTTTGGTTACTATAGGACTCTTAAATTAATTTAATTAACCCATAAGCATTATTAAATGCTCAATAATTCTTATTTAATTCCAAAAAATTCTTAGAAAATTCTGGGGTGCTACACCCTCCCCCACTTAAAAAGAATTTGGTCCCCAAATTCATTGCATGGGTTTTTAGTGGAGAGTATGCTTATAATTGAACAGTTCCGAAAACCTCTTGCGTATAGCTTCTTCCGTTTCCCAAGTCACTTATGAATACGGACTTTTACCATGGGAATGGTTTTGTTTCGAAGTTGACATACTTCTCGATCAATGATTTTGATTGGCTTTTGCTCGTATGTCAAATCCTTTTGAATCACCAGATCATCATGACTTATAATATGAAATGGGTCATATACATACCTTTTGAGCATCGAGACATGAAATACATCATGGACTCCAGCTAGTTGAGGAGGCAAGGCTATCCGATATGCCACTTCGCCAACCCTCTCAAGAACTTCGAAAGGGCCAATGAATCTCGGAGTGAGCTTACCTTTTATGCGGAACCTTCGAATACCTCGACCTAGAGAAACATTGAGAAACACATGGTCTCCCACTTGAAATTCCAGGTCACGCCTTCTATTGTTGGCATATGATTTCTGCCTATCTTGAGCCATATGGAGTCTTTCTCTAATAAGTTTTACCTTTTCGATAGTATCCCTAATGATTTCAGGGCCTAGAAGTTATCTTTCTACAACTTCATTTCAACATATAGGTGAGTGGCAACTTCTTCCATATAATGCCTCGAATGGTGCCATTTGTATGCTAGCCTGATAGCTATTGTTGTAGGCGAATTCTACTAGAGGTAAGTGATCGTGACAACTCCCACTGACATCATTAACACATGCCCTGAGCATATCTTCTATCACCTGATTGGTCCTTTCAGTTTGACCATCAATTTGCAGGTGAAAAGCAATGCTAAAATTGAATCGGGTCCCTAATGAGTGTTGTAGACACTTCCATAATTGAGATGTGAATCGAGGGTCTCGATCCGAGATAATGGTGATAGGGACACCATGTAGTTTGACAATCTTCTTCATGTATAATGCTACTAGAATATCCACAGACCATCGACTTGTGATTGGTAGGAAATGTGCAGATTTAGTCAATCGGTCTATGATCACCCATATACCATCATGTCTACCTCTTATCCTTGGTAAACCCATAATGAAATCCATCCCTATGCTTTCTCACTTCCACTCGGGAATTTCTAGGGGATGTAGCTTTCCAGCGAGTTTTTGATGCTCCGCCTTAAATTGCTGACAAGTGAGGCAGCGTGATACAAAATTGGCTACTTCTTTCTTCATGTTGGGCCACAAAAAATTCCTTTTTGAATGTTGGTACATCTTGGTTGCACCATGGTGAATGGCATATCTTGACTTATGAGCTTCTTCCATAATCAACTTCGTCATGTCGGCATGATCTGGCACACAATTTCGATCTTTGAACAATAGCCTTCCATCGGTCGAAACAGAAAATTTCGGTCGTTAATCAATATTGGTTTTAATCTCTATCAAAGTGCGTTCATTATCTTGCAACTTAAATAGGTCCTCAATTAATGTGGGTTGTGACCGGATATTTGCAATCAGACACCCTTTATCTTCTTTATCAACATCTAGATTCAATTGAGCAAAATCCTTGATAAGATAGGTCATACCTTTCCTGAGGCTTGCTAGAGTTGCTAGTGCCCTTCTGCTGAGAGCGTCTGCTATAGCATTTGCTTTGCCATGATGGTATTGAATAGAGAAATCGAAGTCCTTGAGATACTCCAACCATCTTTGTTGACTCATGTTTAACTCTTTCTGAGTAAAAAGATATTTCAGACTTTTATGGTCTGTAAAGATAGTGAATTTTTCCCCATAACGGTAGTGTCGTCAGATTTTCAAGGTGAATATAACTACAGCTAGCTCTAGATCATGCACGGGGTAGTTCTCTTCATGACGCTTCAACTTCCTCGAAGAATAGCAAATTACCTTGCCATTTTGCATAAGAACACATCCAAGGCCAATGCCAGATGCATCCATATAGATTTTAAAGCCACCACCTTCAACAGGCAATGCTAGTATAGGGGCAGTAGTGAGATGATCTTTAAGAGTTAGGAAACTCTCTTCACTATCCTTTGACTATATAAAGGGGTTTTCCTTTCTTATAAGCCTAGTCAAAGGAACAATATTTTTTGAGAAATCCTTGATGAAGCACCTATAATAACCAGCCAATCCGATAAAACTCCAAACTTCAGACACGGTCCTCAGTCGGCTCCAGTTCTTGACAACTTCTACTTTTGTAGGATCTACAATGATACCTTCCTTTGAAATAATATGGCCAAAGAAAGAAACCTCCTTTAGCCAGAACTCGCACTTGCTGAGCTTCGCGTAAAGTTGATGCTCTCTTAAGGTTTGCAAAGCTAATCTTAGATGTTCTTCATGTTCCTCCTTGGTCTTGGAGTAAATGAGAATGTCGTCAATGAAAATGACCACAAATTGGTCGAGATAGGGCCTGAAGACATTGTTCATAAGTTGCATGAATGCTATCGGGGCATTAGTTAACCCGAATGGCATCACAACGAACTCATAGTGCCCATATCTGCTACAGAATGCAGTCTTGTAAATGTCTTCATCCTTGATCCTTAGCTGATGGTAACCAGACCTGAGGTCTATCTTGGAGAAATATTCTGCTCCCGAAATTTGATCAAATAGCTCGTCGATACGCGGCAACGGATATTTGTTCTTGATTGTGAGTTGATTTAGTCACCGGTAATCGATACATAGCCTAAGAGATCCATCCATTTTCCTGACGAATAGAACCGGCGCACCACACGGGAATGTGCTAGGTCGAATGAAGCCCTTATCTAATAACTCATAAAGTTGCTTCTTCAATTCTTTGAGTTCTGTAGGGGACATCCTGTAGGGAGCTATTGAAACAGGTGCGGCTCAAGGAATGAATTCAATAGAGAAGTCTACTTCCCTTTCGGGCGGTAAACTGGGTGAATCATGTGGAAAAACATCGGGGAACTCATTTACAATGGGAATATCCTCCAGGATGATTTCCTTGGACTCAGTAACGATCACGGAAGCAAGGAAAGCTTCACAACCTTGCGAGATGAGTTTACAGGCGTGATGGGAAGAAATGAGGGCAGGATGTTTCCTGTACTTAATGCCAAGGAAAGAAAATCGTGAGAGACCTGGTTTTTAAAAAGAAATTTTCCTATTGCGACAATTTATATAGGTGTCATGGTCAACAAGCCAATCTACAACTACAATAGCATCGTAGCCTTCCATGTCAAGGCATATGAGATTTGCGAGAAGAATATGGCCTTCTATAGTTACCTCACTATCCGGGTAGTGGGTTGTAAGTTAAGTTCCGGGACCTAATGGTGGTGTAATAGCTAGGTCCAAAGGTACGGAAATAGCTGAAACTGGCGAAGTTTTTGCAAATGTAGTAGATATAAAGGAATGCGAGACACCAGTATCAAATAGTACAAAAGCAGGATGTGAATAAATGTGAACGATACCTTCCATAAGCCCATCATCCTTGGGCATTTCTTCTTCATCCAAAACGGCATTCAGATAAGCCTATCGCTTGTGTCTGCCGTTAGAAGGTTGTTCTTTCATAAGGGGGCAATCCGGCAAGCGGTGCTCCCGGCTTCCACAATGTAGACACGCCCCTAGGCGTTTCTAGCACTCCTTGGCTGAGTGGCCGAACTTCTCGCAGAATGAGCAAGCCATCATGATTTGCTTTTCTTCCTCTTTAATCTTATTGTTCTTACCATTCCCATTGCCATTACGGGAGCGCTTCTTGTTGTCACGAGATTTGTAGGTGCACGTGATGCTGAATTTCTCTTCCTTTCGCCCTCGCTTGTCGAACTTGCTGCTTGACTCCTCGCTCTTGCCTTTGAACTTGTCAACATTCTCCAAGGTCCTTTCACATAGATACGCCCGTTGGACCATCTCCGCATATGTACGGATATTTTGAGGTCCAAGTTGAGTAATGAAAATCGGCCCTAGGCCATCCATAAATCGGTTAACCTTTAATAGGTCAATACTAACTAGATGAGGAGCATATGGAGCTAGACGAGAGAAATGAAACTCGTACTCTGCTACGAACATCATTCCTTGCCATAAGGAAGCAAATTCCGCAGCCTTCCTCTCCTTGACGTGCTCGGAGAAGTATTTTGCACGTAAGAGTATAAGGATTTCCTCCCATGTAGGTTGAGCATTTTGTGGCTGCGCTGAAGTGGCCTTCCACCACGTACGCGCATCCTTGTTTAATTGGAACGTGGCAAGATAGACCTTCTCTTGGTCGGAGCATTGCATGACGTCGAATATCTTGTTCATCTCATCGATCCAATTCTCCGCCTCGTCGGGGTTGGAGGATCCAGAGAATCTCGGAGGATCCATACTCCAGAAATTCCTATGCAAATTACCAGCGCTAGCCCATGCACCAGTTTGTAGGGCCTGGGTAACACCCGCAATGGTTTGTTGCATTGCTTCCCAATTAGCATGATTAGCGGCACGTTCAGCGGCCATTGTAAGACTAAAGTGCCTGAAAGACATAAACAAGTAATTAATTCCTATGGAATTGAGGGGAGTTAACCTAGAAATAATTTCTACTTAACAATCTCATCCCGGGCTCTACCCAATCTCTCATGGGTTAGAAATTTCTTTCCTAGTTCATAGGTATGGGTCCTTAATCCTTGGACTTAACCTATGACATGACATTTCCTAGGACTTACTTATGCCTAGACTCTGATACCACTTTAACTGTCACGTCTCGAGATATGCAGCGGAAACTATTCGGGAACGTGAACAGTCGGCTAGTACGCCGCAAGCGAGCAATATAATCAGAGCGCTAACACATCCACGTATAAGAATGAATGCACCATAATTGGACTAAACCTTTGCTTTTATTGAATAGTAATCAAAAGTACATAATGTTGACTCTTAACTCTTTACATCACTAGACTCAATAAAAGAAAATTTACATCATGACTATAACTAAGACACCACTAGGCTTCACTCCATTCTTTACTTGCTCTCGGATCCGCTACTTAAATAGTCCGAATCCGACCCGCTAGAGTTTTCTAAAAAGAATGGAAAAGTAGGGAATGAGCACACTTACCCAGTAGGTATCTTCGTATCAACATGAAGGTAATATTTAAGTAATTAGCATTTTATCTCTAGTAAGTAAGGTAAATGAAATGCGATTAAACATGCGATAAAACCAAAGTAACATCACAAGTAGCAAGATGTAGATCATAGAGATATAAATGTTCATGGAGAATGATAGCATGATCAAGAAAAAATATAAAGTGGCCTTTCATGTAACGAGAATGTACTTACATGTAATGAGAATGTACTTTTCATAACCATAAAGGCTATGCATTAGAAAGTCATGTAACAAGAATGTACTAGAAAGCATGTAATGGCCTCATGGATATCACCCGTTTATAAAAAAAGTACTCCCGGCGTAAAGCGACGCCAGTGTTCATCATACCCCATTGTTTATAGTATGTTTCTGACTATCTGCCGAGGGGGCTAGTGTCGAGCCCTTGGACACTGTCCATGCCCGCTCTTGCATCTTCAAGTTATAAATCAAGCTACTTCACGAGATATAAATAATGTAGGCTAATAATGTAAATTTCAAACAATAGTTTCATTATAACAATCATCAAGGTAAGAATGCACCAATTTTGAATATGAGAGTTCAAGGATGAATTAAAAATAAGGTCATGCCATGGAAGAAATCCAGCAGCATAACGGCATATTTAATACTTTCCATAATTCATTAATAACTTATTGATTAAGGTGTTTGGTTCTAGATAATCAATATACCATCTAGGAACATAAGAAAATCAACCCTCGGGTCAAACCTAGGGTTAAGAACACAGAGACATAAAACGGTCAAGTCTGGGCCGTTTCTTGAATTAGCTGTCACATCCTGGCCGCAACCCAAAGGTGACGGTCCTGGGATGGCCTCAATCATCATGGAGTCGATGCCAGAACAAGGAAAGAGTTGATGCAGTAGAACGCTGGAACTAGATTGCGGTCAAGGGATGGCCGCTACCAGAAGGTTGCGGTCTTCTGAGGGCCACTATCTATCCAGGGTACAGAAAAACTCTTGTAAGATAGGTGCTTTCTAATCCATTGGGTTTTTAGGGTACAACCAACCCGACGTCCTAGGAAGAATCCCAGACTCGCAGAGACTTACGGAGGCCTTGAAATAAGATCACCTAGTCTGGTGGAAGGAATATCCAACGGAGAGGATCACAAGTCTAAGAGAGTGTGCCTATAAGTGCAAAGTGTAACTAATGACATCGTACCAGAATACGTGCCATATACTTAAGAAAGACTGTCGAAGAGAGTGAATCGTGAGAAACAACGATCCAAAACATCACTATCACCAAGTTCTATAATCATAACGAAATTATTTACATACAAAACTATATAACTTTGGCATGAAATTAGCATAAGTGTAAAATAAGTTTGTGAATCATGAAGAGCATAAAACCTAATATGGTTGATGCATAATATAACGAAAATCCTGAATATGAAGTCAAAACCAGGAATAAAACATATTTACTTAGGCTTAGCATATGATTATTAGGGCAATTCTGCATTCTGTTTGAAGTTAACAAAGTGCAGAAATAGAAGCATGAAGACAGTCTGATGAGGATCATTCTTGGTAGTGGCGACCTATCTGGGACCGTCTATTGATAATGGTGGTCTCTGATGGAGTGTTTCCTTGTCTGTTGTAGACAGAAGTAACATCGAAGTGTAGGGATAATCTTAGAGCAATAAATGCATGGAAAACATGTTAACAAGTAGGTAAGGCATGATAGATCAAAATTACATCATGAGGATGCATGGGTTACATGGATTAAGCCAAAATTATAATCTTTTCTATTAAGGTGTAGGGATATGCATGCAGAGATAAGTTCAATGCACAGTCATAGTAAAACATGAAATACTCCATGTATAAAGTATGAAATCACATGGAACAAGAGGGCTTTTACTCCTAACTTGATGTTTAAGCCTTTTCATGAGATAACCTACCTTTGAAAAAGGCTCTAATCTTTGAATTTTGGGCTGGAAGTCAGTACTGGCTCCTACACGACCGGCGTGCAACTGGTGATTTTCTGACCTTCTAACTCTTCAACCTCTTTACCTAAATTTATGAAATTTGGAGGGTAGGTAGAAAATATAAAGGAGAATAACTTATTCTAAAGGATGGACACGAGATTACCTCGATTAGGATTTCTAACCTTCAGATCTTCCCTGGACGGACACACTGTTTCCTGTGCAGACTGTAGAGAAACAGCCACTTTGGGGGCCTCTAGCTCTCCAACGGCTTGACCTCCTAGCACGTGATTTGGAGAGGTGTTAGTCAAAACTAAGGAGAACACATTATTCTAAAGGATTAACCAGAGAAGACGTATCCTTACCTTCGAAATGCGCGAGCCAAAACAAGGGTTCACGTAGGTCAAATCTGGACTATTTATAGAGTATGCTGGGGTTTGAGGATTTAGATCCAACTAGGAGTCCTAAATTAGGGTAGGATCGATCCCCAAGAGTCCTAGACTAAGTTCATACACTAGGTAGCTTCGAATCACGGGGATTGGGATGGGAAAAATCTAGTTTTTCCACACTTCTTCATCTACCGATTATGGAACCTAATAGCGGTCCAATTGGGACCGTTTCTTGTAAGTGACGGTCTGGCGATAGACCGCCATTTGGATTTTATTCTGAATTTCTTGAATTTCCCCATTTATCCCCTATTTATCCCCTAATTGGTATATATATCTCATTTTAAATCTGTAAATTACCCAAATTACGTTTCTAGTAATGGGCCTGGGCTAAACGGTCTTGAAATTTGGTTTGTTGGCCTAATTTAAGTAGGCAATACCCTTTGGTTACTATAGAGCTCTTAAATTAACTTAATTAACCCATAAGCATTATTAAATGCTCAATAATTTTTATTTAATTCCAAAAATTCCTAGAAAATTCCGGGGTGCTACAGAGATCTTGCGCTCAGCCGTCTAGAAAAGGTCGAGGAATTTCTTCTGGAGATCTGCCCAGTACATCACAGAGTTGGGCTTCAGGTTGGAATACCATTGGAAGGCGATTCCCATGAGTGAGGTGGCAATGTAGCGGAGGAGGTTTGACTTGTCCAATGCTAGCTCGCCCATGGTCGAGATTTAGTAGGCCAAGTGTTCATGCGGAGACCCTTGCCCATTGAACTTCTGCAGCTTCGGGGGCTTGGCGTACTTCGGGGCAAGCTTTTTCAACTAGTGATGCAGTGGGTATGGTACACTGTAGAGGTCTACAGTGGCGACCCCTTCCCCATACTGGGTGAGCTTTGTCTCGATGATCTACTCGATCATCTACCGTTGTGCCATGAAGTTTTCCGACACTAGTGTATTGGATGCTCATAGATAACCTTCCATTGGAGGCGTGTCGAACCCTATTGCTATCGGGGTTCTAGCTGCTGTTGCTAAGGTGTTGGCGCCATTGTGCCCAACTGGTGGTGCCGGTGCTTCGGTCGGAGGCCTAGCAGGTTGTTGGGGGTGAAGGTCTCACTCCTGAAGAAGGTCTTGCAGGAGAGCCTTCAAGTGTTGGTTCTCCCTCATGAGAGTCTCGAGAGTCACCTCTTGTAACGACCCAAGATCCGGATACCGGGAAGAACCCGATACTATTCGAATCCTGGCCTGCCGCCCACGAGCCGGAGGGCTCGGAAGGGCTAAAAGGAGTGTGGAGGCACAAAGAAATAGGAAATAATGTCGGAAAATTCAACAATTAATAGAAATAAAGAAATAACTACAACAACAGAGTCCAGTCCAATAGAAAGTATTGTCTAAAGTAGTAAAATGTAGCACATGCCAAGTGAACACTCGGCCCGGTGAGCTGGCAACTAATAACCTCCGAACAGCACCCTCGAACCTCGAGGAAGAACCGTCGCACCTGAAAAGCAGGGGTGAGCCTCCTGTCACTGGCTTAGCAGAGATCCCGTGAAACCCCAACTGAGAAAAATGGCAGTAGCCGAAAGGAAAAATAGCTACAATTATAGCAGGAACAACGAACCAATGGCCAGTCAAAACTCCGCACTATAGCTACTCCTACTGTACTGGTCAAGCAAAAAGAGAAATCCCGATCTCACAATCGGGGACCGGACCACTCTAACACCAGGCGTACCGAGGAAACACTCACGGAAGCTCCACCGTGAAGGCCTGTCCTCCCAGACAAGGCCAACCTGGACCACGCTGTGCAAGGTAACATCACAACCACACTATCGTGAACACGACTCTAACAAGACGCAACCTCGGTGAAGACACTAGCACCTTGGCCACTACCTCGAAAACACTGGATGGTCTAGAAAACCACGTCTCGTAGACGGGAAACGGAACCCGAAAATTGGAGAGTCACGTCTCACGTGACAGGAGTACCTGCCCAATAGAAGGAAGGCCGGATGCATCCACTGACATCTTAGACCGCACCTCAGCTGTCCCCCTCGACCCCTGGTGGAACGGGGACACCGTACTAGTAACCACAAAGCAAGTGACTAGCTGGGGTCGTACTCGTCAGCGCGGGTCCACTGCCCCCAACCACGTGTGCACACACAGACCATACATCCTAGGTTTGGCCCTATGACTGGTTTTCCTCTCAGCCGGACTCTGGCGTCAAACGTGGGGCCCCACATAAACCAGTCTAAAAACTGTCTCTCGGGGTAGCCTCGCCATCACTTTGTGGTGGGACCACTCGTGTGTCGGAAGGCTACGACTAGTGGGGAGTCACTGATGTGACCACTCTCCAAGGAGAAACTCTGAGAAACACACACGCACCCTACACGAAAGTTGAGAAGAACCAAGTGGCGACGAGCCACTGGACTCTGGACAGTCCTCTAGTCTCACTAAATCCATCGGTCCTTGAGTCACAAGACTCGGGGTCAAGACCATTGCACCAAACGGCTCCACGCCGTCAATCTGCCCAAACCCTAGGGTCATAAATCTCTACACGGTGACTCACAAGTCAGTTCACAACTGCTGAGATCATTTCGGCAAAAATGGAACTGAGAAACCCTCCAGCCCTACGCCGAGTAAATGGACTCACAGTCCACACACACGGCCCACGCAGAAAGCACAGAAGCATGATTCCCAATGCAACTCACAAGTCGCCACACCGATTCCCCGTCCCAGGAAAAAGTGAGAAACCTCCAGCCCCAGGCTAGTGACTGGACTCGCAGTCCAAGACCATACACTTGGCTCACTCGGGAATCATCTTTCGGAGAAACCCACGACATGCGGGGGAAGTCCCACCGCACTCATGCCGATGCACGGCGACTCGATCTAGCAGAAACACGAAAGCCTGGAACACAAGGGTCACCCGGACCCTCCAAACCCATGGGCATGCTAATTGAGATAACATGGTACCTCTGGCCCCCCAAAAACATGGACACAGAACCCACGGGGTGTCCGGGACACTCACAGGGCCATAGGTCGGTCATTGGGTCTCAACCGGACCGACCGAAACCCAAAATAGGCCAAAATTTTGCGTTTCGATCGACCTCCCCACAGGGGTCGGTCGACCTGGCCAGCTCGATCGACCGCCCCAGATGGGTCAGTCGACCGAACAGGGCAGAATGCCCAGTTCGAGTCGCGCTCGAACGGTCGACCGAGCCACCCGCGGCGGTCAACTGGTTACGGTGAAAAATCGGCCGAGCTCAACCCTAGAGCCCGGTTCCACGCCCCGTTCGATCCCAATCGAAGGTCCTTAGGCCCAAAAACACAAAAATGGAGGGAAGAAAGAGGGGAAACCTCAATCGATTCGATGAAACCGTCGCACGCCCTAAAAATGTGATTTTAACCCCCAATGGCGATAAACTCACGCTCGGCTCACCACGGCCTATCCAAATCACGAGAAAAGAAGTACACGAGCTGAGGATCCATCTCCCTACCTCCACCAAAGATTTTACGCGCCGTGGATGCCGATCCACGAAGAAAATGCCACGAAACCCTGCCGGCATCTCACACTCACGAACCGGCTTCACCTCTCCACCACGCCTCGATCCTCACCCCGTCCATGCCTCTCCTCACCCCACGAGCACCACCACCTTGCCCTCGTCCATCCCCATCGGCCGCCCGGAGAGAAGAGATGGGGAGAGGAGAGAACGTGAGAGAGAAGAGAGAGGGAAAGAGTGAGAGAATGAGAGATGGGGAGAGAGAGAAAAAGGGGTTAATATATATATAGAAAAACCCAAAAATTCTAGAAATTCAGAAAAATACTAAAATTTACCTCCGCAATCCTCGGGAGGAGCACAACGCCCTGGTATTGTCCCAGAGTCGGAGAACACCACGGTTCGCCCTGCACAGAGTTCCGAAGGCACATCAGGGAAAAATACGTGTAAAACACAAAATACACTCTGAGACCCACGAAAATGATCCGAAAAATATCCAAAAAATATGTGGCATTACACCACTTGACCCTCATTCGCTGGAGGATCATTGTTGACTAGATCTGCGTTAGCAGGAGCGCCACGGTCCTCGACTGGAACCTCTTCAGCGTGTTCCGACGCCTGTTGTCCAGCAGAAGTGCCAATGTGACCTGGCGGCACTGGGGGTGGGTTTCAGGGCGAAGCCTCCTAAGCTGGGCCAAAGGCTGGTTCAGGTCATCAGACTGAGTCTCATGTTGGTGACCGGTGGTGTAACACGCAGGCACCCGAACTGCATCGTTGATGAGCCGAACCATCCGCTTCTCTTGAGAATGCATCTCGGAGTAGGCTGGTGCCCCCAGTCTATCAAAGACTCAGGTCCTTCGAGGTGGATCTTCCGTTATGAGACCCGAATTGTCCTGAGAAGAGCTTGAGACTGGGTGCTGGCGGGGCCTGGTGTAAGCCCTTCTTTGCTTTGGCCTATTTAGGATAGCAAGACTGGATGGCTGGGTGCCGCCGGACTGTGCCAACAAAGATTCAACGATGTCCCAAGCGATGTGACGCCCAGGCATTCGAAGGGAGTTCTTGGTACGTGCCCTTTGAACATCTTGAGCCTCCTCCGGGGTAACCTAGATTCTTCTCAGGCTAAGTTGTTGTCCTCCCTACTCACCATCCTTTCGACTGGACTTGGGAGTCTGGGTGCCAGACTTGTGTAGATGCCCCCGGTTAGTGGCCGAGGCACCGATTTCTCTTAGTTCCGCTTTGTCTTCTCACATTCGTTATAGGAGGCTAAAGCGATTTGCAGTGGGGATCATAAGCAAGGTCTGATCCTGCGGTATAATCGGTTCGCCTCCATTGAGACGAATCCTCAGGTCACCGACAAGAATGGTCTTGCCGAAATTGCTCATTGTAGCAGCGGGTCGCCTGCCTCTACGACCACTGTGGTGCTTTTTCTGGGGAGCTGAAGAAGACCCTACTCCAAGGTGGTAGACGAAAAAAACATGGTCAACCGTTGTCGACAGTGCAAGGTTGTCAGAAAAAGAGGCTGGGGTTGGCCTTCAGGGCATGATGCTCATATCGAGAGCCGACATTTGAGTGACCCGAGTGTAGGCTTCAGCCTGGGTGGAGAGATGTGTTTCCAGAGCTCGAGATGATGCTCTTGCGCCGAGAACCGATGTTGTAGAAGATGCTGGGTGCCGAAGACTCGAGGTTGTGAACCTATGTTGAGTGCCAGCACTGCTGGAATTAGGGGCCGAAGGCCCATGCTGGGTGCTGAGACTGCCATATCCCGAGGTGGAAAGCCTGTGTTGGTAATCAGCATTGCTAGGTCATTAGGGTATAGACCCCGTTGTGGAGCTGGGAAGTCGAAATCCCAATGCAAGAAGCCTGCATCGGGGGGACCGACCTTGCTGGGATCCGGGGTTGTGAGCTGGCACTGGATGCTGTAGAGCCTCGAACTCTGGGTTGGGAACCCATGTTGAGTGTCGGCTTGACTAGGACTCGGAATGAGAGGCCCGAGTGCGGCGCTGAGGAGCCTTGAACCCGGGGTAGGAAACCCGTATAGGGTGCAGGCCTAGGTGGGACTTGGGGTTGGAAACCCAAATAAGGTGCTGAGGAGCCGTGGACCCGGGGCAAGGAGCCCGTGTCGGGTGCAGGCTTGGCTGGGGCTCGGGGTGGGAAACCCGAGTAAGGTGCTGAGATAGTGACCGAAGTCCGAGTTGTGAGGCCTGATAAGTGTCCATTTTCTATGATAATTCATTGCATACACACCATTTTATGTGCATATAATTAGGTAATTATGCGTATGTCATAGTTAATCTCAACTTCGCATGTAAATTGGGCATTTTACACAAATTGATTAATTTGGTGATTTCATTTAATAAAATGGAGTTGAGGGTCATGAACATTAATTAACTATTGCATAATTA
The DNA here is from genome assembly GCA_022559845.1 of Amorphophallus konjac. Taxonomy (NCBI): domain Eukaryota; kingdom Viridiplantae; phylum Streptophyta; class Magnoliopsida; order Alismatales; family Araceae; genus Amorphophallus; species Amorphophallus konjac. The sequence goes on from CM040118.1 coordinate 218,662,263, forward strand.
TGAGTATTTATGATTTATGTGCACATTATGGTAATTTTTATGGACTAAATCAGAATTTTTGTGTGCAGGACACTAAAGGAAATTACAAGACAAGCCAGGGGCAAAAGAGTCCGAGAACCAAAAGATGAAGCCCTAGGGCGCCCTCCCTTCATGTTGACCAAGTCAAATGTGCAGCCGCCACCTATTTTTGTTGGAAGGAAAAGAAAATTCAAAGTTTGAAATAGAGAAAATCAAAGAGGAGATCAAGGAGGAGGAGATTGGGGGAGAATCTCCGCTCGATTAGGACAGAGAGAGGGGCGCCCAAAACCCTAGGAAGGAGGGCGGCCACCTCTCTCTCCCCCTTCTATCACCTCATTTTCTCCCTCTATCTTAACCATTCATCTCCTCTAGATCAATCCTAGCCCTTCATTGGTCCATTTTTGCCTATAAATATCCCATTCTATGGAGAAGAAAGGATCTTTTGCTTGACTTTTTGCTAGAGAATTTTTCTAAAAGCCTTAGCCTCGTTTCCTCTCTCTCTCTCTCCTGCGCCCCTAGCCCTTTCTCCTTCACCCTAGGTCCCCCTAGACTCCCTCTCTCTTACTTTAGGTTGCCCCCATCCTTTAGCACCTCTTCGTCTTCACCCTAGTGTGCCCATAGCATCTCTCCCTCATCATCATCGCCCTCTCCTTCTACTTCCCTTCTAGCCATCTCTAGATCACCGTAGCCACATTTCTTTACCTCTTCTATAGCTCTCTATATCCCTCTCTCCATCTCCCCCTAGATCTCTCTCCTCCCTCCACATAACATTCTCCAAAGGCGGCTCCAAAGGCCAAGGCGACTTCCTCCCGACGTAGATGACATCATCCACGTGGTGGTTCGAGATCCAAGGCCAAGAGAGGACGGCGACGTCATCATCATTACTGCCACCATCTCCAAACTCCAGGCTCTTCATGTTTTTTATTATTTTGTGTCATTTAATTTCATTGTAATCTAATTACGTCATTAGTATAATTTTATATCGCATTTCATGTACTCTTTATTTTAAGTTAATGAAAGGAGTTGTTCTTTTGATCTAGATCTTGCTCTTCTTCCCTCAATGAAAGGAGTTGTTCTTTTGATATAGATCATTCTCTTCTTCCCTCTCTACCTCCTTCTTCTATCTCTTCCTTTCCACTTCATGCAATTATTTTCTATAGCATAGGCGCATAGTCATAGGCGTTTTTAATTAATTGTTCGTTTTGTTCATTATTTCAATATTTTCTTTAAGCAAAGTAAAATCACAAGTATTTTCTAAATGAATCCAAGGTTATTAACTTCAAAAGCCTCTTCTTCTCCGTGGATTCGACCCTTCTCGGCACCTTATTATGCCTTTTTCATTTAAGTGCGAGTTGGAATTTTTAAGATTAGCACACGTGTTTTTAAACGACGAACTTTCACGTAGTCAATTTTTGGTGTCGTTGCTAGGGAAGAATGACGATTTTTTATTTAAGAACTTTACTCTCCTTATGTTTATAGTGTACTAATATCTCTTTCTCTTTTCTTATTTTTTGTAGAAAAAAAAAGGAAAAAAGGGAGAAAAATCAATTCTAAAAATCTAGAAAAAAAAGATCTGTCAGAAAATCTATCGCAGAAGGCAGAAGCGTAGGTGCAGAGGATAGAAAGCAGAAAATCCAGAGAACATAACTGTCGCAGAAAGCAGAAATCTAGAAGCGAAGGTCCTGCTCCAAATGAAAGAAAGTTCGAAAATAAAGAAAGAAAACAAAAGAATCAGAAAAAAAATTCACAAAAATCATAGATAAGTTCTCCTTTTTCTTAGTCTTTTGATTTTGTCATTCATTTCAAAAAAAAAAGAGTGATCACTCTTCAAGTAAGTATCCAAACTTTCCCTCTTTTATTTGAGTTTCATTTTTCTACTTTCCATATCGTGAGTCTAGATATGGCAATTAATTAAAAAAAAGAAACAAAATTGAACCAATAAAAATCTTCACTTCAAGATTAGCAACCACACCTTCTTGTTTGAGGACATGCATCATTTAGCTTTGTATTTTTAGTTGTTTCCATTTTTGGCAAGTTTCTCCTTGTTGAAGATTGTGGGGGGGGGGAAGATGATCATATCTCTACTTTTTCTAAAAGCATGCTCATGCATTTCCATTCTTGCATAGAACACCTTGTTTGAACTTTGTTTGTTGCATATCATTTTAAAATATCTTAAGGGCATTACCTCTTAAACAACATAATGTGGTGATTTGATCATCCTTCCTTGACCCACAAACCACAACTCTCTACGTCTTTGCATTGATCCTAGCCCAATAAAACAAATTCAGTAGACATTGGCCCTAGGGTTCACATTGAAACTTAGGCCCATTTTTGGCCCATTATTAATTTTGGAAACTGTTGTCTAGGCTAGAAGTCCAAAGGCAAACGCCTTAAGCGGGCTTGTGGTTATCAAATTAGGTCCCTACGAGAGTAGGTGGAGCCTCCCACAACCCCACCTCTTACCTGGCCAGTGGAAGATCTTGATAGTGGACTTAGGATGATTTGTGAGAAATCTCACTTTTAGGTCTAGGTCATCCATTTAGTCATAGGTTAATTGTGTGATAACTTGTTTGAGATTGTTTAAAAAAACATTTTCAAAAAAAAAGAGTTTCATCTTCTTTTCTTCAAAAAAAATCCATTTTTTAAACAAAAAATGTTCAAAAAAATAGACAAATTTGTTTGGGCTAGGCTCACTTCTTAAGATCCAAATCTTTAACATTTGTTTATGCAAGGGAGAAGATCTCAACACCCTGACTTAGTTGAGCCCATTAGTGAGATTGAGCGATTCATTTTTAATTAGGCCCAAAATTAAATCCAGCCCATGGTTGAACAACACCAACTAGGGGTACCCAAAGAAATGAAGGAATACTTTATTCCTTCTAATTATCAGCCATCCACTTGTATCCAACTGCCTAATATCCCTGCTCTACAATGTGAGATCAAATCTAGCAGCATTCAGATGCTCCCATCCTTTTATGGGAAAATCAATCAAGATCCCTATAAACATCTAGATGAATTTTTGGAAATTTGTTCCACTGTGAAAATTTAAAATTTCACAGATGATGCCCTTCGCCTCACCTTATTCCATTTCTCACTTAAGGACAAAGCCAAATACTGGCTAGGGACTTTAGGGAAACCTATTGGCATATGAGCAGAGATGCAACATCAGTTCATTAAGAAGTTCTACCCCATTAGTTGAACCAACACCATGAGACGCGCAATCATGGGATTCGCGCAACTCCTGAATAAACAAATACATGAATCATGAGAGAGATTAAAGGAACTCCTCAGAAAATACCCACCTCATGGCCTTTCCAAATGGCAAATAGTGCAAGACTTCTATGAAGGCTTAGATGATCAAGTTAGGTAGATTGTGGATGCATCACGTGGTGGGACCTTTATGAGCAAGAGTGAGGATGAGGCCTATGATTTATTTGAAATGTTGAGCGAGAATTCAATCAACCATGCTTCCTTATCCTCATATGAGAGAACCATTGGGACCTCTAAACGGTCCGGGATGTATCGTGTGGAACCTAAAGCTAGAGTGGATGTGAATTTCATCCATCAAAAATTGGACAAGGTGGACATCATGGCCCCAAAGCTAGAATATGTTGATATGCTGGCCCACAAGTTAGACCAGCTTCTGGCCCAAAACAAACAAGAAACCATCATCCCACCTATGTCCAACCTATACTCGGACCCAACACACCATGAGGTGTGCGCTTTATGTGCTAGCCCAGACCATCATGTATCTGATTGCCCAACAACAGCTCAATTACCACCTTTCATATAGGAGCAAGTCCAAGCAGCTCAGGGGTTCTCCAAGCCCAACTTTGACCTATTCTCTAACACATACAATCTGGGCTGGAGAAATCATCCCAACTTCAATTGGAGGAATCAACAAGCTCATACTCAGCCCACCAACACCTCTGCTTCTCATACTCACAAGGCACCCATCCAACACCAATTCTAGGCTCAGCCATCATTTCAAAGAAATATTTATGGTCGGGGACCGCAAGCCCAACAACCACCTCCTCGATTCAACCAGGGCCAGGCCCCATACCAACAACCTTTTTAGCCCAATTACGGGAAATCTTTTGATTCTCAACAAACCTATCAACCTGCTATGCAACACCACCAGGACTCCCAAACTAATGATAGATTCCATCAGTTACAACAACTAATTCTGGCCCAAAACCAATCCTTCCAACAGACCATTCAATCCTAAAGTAAATCTTTCCAAGAGACCCTCCAAGCCCACCAGCAAACTATCTCTAAGTTGGAGACCCAATTGGGCCAATTGGCTGAAGCCACCATGAGAAGGGAAGTAGGCCAACTGCCAAGTCAGCCCATTGCCAACCCACGAAATAATCTTCCAGGCTTCCCATAACCAAACTTCTCCATTAACCAGCCAATTCCTCCTCTCCTCCAACACCCATCAGGCCAAATACCATAAAAAGTCTCACAACTCAAAAATGCAAAAGTAATTTTGGCCTTAAGAAGTGGTAAAGTCCTCCAAGATCCCCAGGGGTCTACTCCTACTTCATCAATCCAGGCCCCAGAAATATCTTTTGATAGTGACGAGGAAGCTAGTCAGGAAGAGGATGTCAAGGAAAAGAGGAAAATAGATGAAGGACCTAGCACTCATCAACCTACAGTGCCATTTCCCAATACGTTAAAGTCCAAAAAGAAACAACTGGCCCATAATGAGGAGATGTTGGAGCTCTTCAAACAAGTACACATCAACATCTCTCTCCTCGATGCCATCAAACATGTCCCGGCCTATGCTAGATTCTTAAAGGAAATGTGCACAACTAGGCAGGAGCCACGAGTGACCCCGAAAAAGATTCGGCTTAATGAGAACATTAGTGCGGTGGTCCTCAACCAACTTCCAAGGAAGTTAAAGGACCATGGAGTGCCTGTTATCTCTTGTAACATTGGGGTGTGACCTTTGATAAAGCTCTCCTTGATTTAGGAGCCAGCGTGAATTTACTCCCCACCTCCATCTATGAGCAGCTTGACATCGGTGAGCTTAAACCTACACCCATTATTCTCGAGCTTACCGATAGATCAATCAAAACTACAAAGGGCCTTATTGAGGATGTCATTGTTAAAGTGAATGAGTGATACTTCCCTACCAATTTTATCATATTGGACATGGTTTCTCCCCATGAAATCAAACATACTCCTATCATTTTGGGTAGACCATTTTTAGCCACAGCTAGAGCTAATATAGACTGTGCTTCAAGAATTATGGACATATCTTTTGGAGACCAAAAAGTCAGCATTAATATTTTCAAGGCGTCCAAATTCCATGATCAAAAAGGAGATTGTTATGCAGTTGATATCATTGAGGAATTGTTGGAGATAGAAGGGGACAGCAAGATCAGTATAAGAGAAGAAGTTGACATCTTGTCAACTCCACTTAGGACGTGGCCCCCAGTTGAACCCTTGTCTCAGCTTAAATCTGAACTAGCTTTGCCATCTTTACAATCCCCTCCAGAGGTTGAATTAAAACTATTGCTGGCCTCCCTTAAGTATGCATTCCTAGGCCCAGACCAAACCTTGCTAGTCATCATAGCAAGTGACCTTGAACCTAACCATGAGGAGAAACTAGTTGAGGTCCTTAAATCTCATAAGGGGGCTATAGGTTGGTCTATCGCTGATCTTGAAGGGATTAGTCCATCCATTTGTCAACACCACATTTATATGGAGGAGAATACAAAATCGAGCAGAGAAATACATAGGAGATTAAATCCCCACATGAAAGAGGTGGTAAAAAATGAGCAGGTCAAGTGGTTAGATGCTAGAATCAACTACCCACTTTATGATAGCCGGTGGGTCAGTCCAACCCAAATAGTCTCAAAGAAATCAGAACTAACTGTGATTATCAATGATCAAAAGGAGTTGATACCTACTAGGTTGACCACAGGATGGAGGGTCTGCATTGACTATAGGAAGCTCAACTCCATGACAAAGAAGGACCATTTTCCCCTCCCATTCATTGACCAAATTTTGGAAAAAATTAGCAGGGCATAAATACTTTTATTTTCTAGATGGGTACTCTGGGTACAATCAGGTGGCTATATAGCCAGATGATCATGAAAAGAACACATTCACTTGTCGCTATTGAACTTTTACATTTCAGAGAATGCCCTTTGGACTATGTAATGCGCCTGCCACATTTCAAAGTTGCATGCTAGCAATTTTTTCTGACATGGTGGGCAACTTTTTAGAGGTTTTCATGGATGATTTCTCCATTTTTGGGAAGACACTTGATTCATGTCTAGATCACTTAGCCAAAGTAGTGAAGAGATGCATAGACACTAATCTTATCCTCAGTTGGGAAAAGAGCCATTTCATGGTTAAAGAGGGTATTGTTCTGGGGCATATAGTGTCAACAAGAGGGATCGAGGTGGATAAAGCTAAAGTTGAGCTCATTGCCAAACTACAACCACCCACCTCAGTGAAACAAATCCGATCATTTCTGGGTCATGTCGACTTCTATCGGTGGTTCATCCAAGATTTCTCCAAAGTTGCTAGACCTCTCACTAATCTGCTGGCTAAGGAAGTCCCATTTCACCTTGACACATCATGTCTAGAGGCTTTTAAATCATTGAAAATGGCATTGACCAATGCCCCAATCCTGCAAACTTCCAATTGATCATTGCCTTTTGAAATTATGTGTGATGCCTCGGATTATGCTTTAGGTGCTATTTTGGGACAAAGGGTGGACAAAAAGTATGTGGTGATTTACTATGCGAGCAGCACACTCGCTGATGCCCAACTTAGGTACACCATAACAGAAAAAGAGTTGCTTGCTATTGTCTTTGCCCTTGAAATGTTCCGGTCCTATCTGCTTGGGGCCAAAGTCATTATGTTTTCTGACCACTCAGCACTTAGACACCTGCTGTCCAAAAAAGATGCCAAACCAAGGTTGATTAGATGGATCATATTGTTACAGGAATTTGATTTGAAAATTTGGGATAAAAAAGGAAGTGAAAATATTCTTGTCGATCACTTGTCTCAGATTATAACTTCAGACACCTCACCCTTACAGGATTCATTTCCAGATGAGCACCTTCGTAGTGTATCTCACATTTCACCCCCATGGTATGCTCACATTGTCAATTACTTAGCCGTGGGAAAAATTCCTGAAGGTTTGTCTAAATAGGAAAGAGACTGCTTCTTTGCTAAGCTCAAGTACTTCTTTTGGGAAGACCCTGAGCTATTTCATTTAGGACCAGACCAAATCATTAGAAGATGTGTCCCTGAGAGTGAGCAACATAGTATTCTGACATTTTGCCACACTTTAGCTTGTGTGGGGCATTTCTCAGGTAAGAAAACGGCTGCTAAGGTATTACATAGTGGGTTCTACTGGCCCACATTATTCAAAGATGCATTCGAATTCTACAAACCATGTACGCGTTTTCAGGCTTTAGGGAACATGTCACGCAGAGACATGATGCCTTTAAACCCTATCTTGGTCGTTGAAATCTTTGATGTATGGGCAATTGACTTCATGGGACCGTTTCCACCATCTTTTGGTTATGAGTATATTTTGGTTGCGGTGGATTATGTGTCTAAGTGGATTGAAGCCATAGCCACCAAGACTAATGATCATAAAATTGTCATGAAATTTATTCGTAAGAACATTTTCTCTCGGTTTGGGTGTCCCAGGGCTATCATTAGTGATGGGGGTTCACATTTCATCTATTCTCAATTTCGGGCTATGCTTAGGAAGTATGGGATCACACATAAGATTGCTACCCCCTACCATCTCTAGACTAGTGGCTAGGTGGAGGTTTCTAATAGGGAGATCAAGAATATTTTGTAAAAGTCTATCAATCCCAATAGGAAAGATTGGTCCAAAATATTAGATGATGCTTTATGGGCTTATTGGACCGCCTACAAAACTCCCATTGACATGTCCCCTTATAGGCTCGTTTTTGGAAACCCATGTCATTTGTCAGTCGAATTGGAACATAGGTCCTATTGGGCAATCAAACAATTCAATCTTGATTTAGCCCTGGCTAGCTCCCATAAAGCCCTTCAACTGAATGAGTTAGAGGAACTTCGCAATGAAGCCTATGAGAACTCTAAGATTTATAAACCTCAGACTAAAGTATTCCATGATAAACACATTTCGTGAAAAACTTTTCAAATCAACCAAAAGGTCTGGCTTTTTAACTCTAGGTTGTGATCATTCCCTGACAAATTGAAATCCGATGGGATGGGCCATATGTGGTACTTAAAACATTTGACTATGGTGCAGTAATAATTCTCAATCCTAAAACTGGTCAAACTCTCACTGTCAATGGTCAACGTTTAAAACCTTATATTGAAAATCTTCCAACGTTGTAGGTGGACTCTATTAGGCTGAGTGACCCATTGTGAGCTCTATTTCATCTGGCTGAAGACGTAAAACTTAGTGCTTATTGGGAGGAAACCTAATTACTCTTTCTCCTTTTCAAAAAAAAAGTTGATTTTCTTACGAACCTGGAGCAACATTTTTCTGACGACGGCATCTCTCTCTCAGGTTGTATCTATCCTTCCCTCTACTTTTCATGAATTTATTTCATTTCTATATTTTGTTCATGTCATTGGGGACAATGTCACCTAACTGGGGGGGATAGCCTGAAATTTTCTCAAAATATTTGCAACCTTTCATAACACCCCTAACAAGTGCTTCATGTTCATATTTCATGATGATAAATTTTTCTTAAAATGATAGGACTTATAGTCTTACTTGTGAGAGTAGCAAGATAAAGGGGTGAATTCATTGGTTATGTCTTTAGCCTTTTCCTCAGAATACATATGAAATTCTATTGAACTTGCACACAATTGCACAATAATGAGATTATTAGACTTCAAACATATGGGTGACGGGAATTTTGCTTAGCACTTAGGGATGATTGATGTTTTGCATACTCTTTGAAGAGAAATTGTGAGGAAAAAGGTGCCTGCTGAAAATAAGAAACCATGGAAAATGCCCCACATCCTAGTAACTGGGCCAACTGCAGCTAACAAGTATTGAGGTTCACGTCAAACGGTGAAGGGACCCCAGATCCTAGTAACCAGGTCTGGTTCACCTAACAACTGTTGAGGTTCACGTCAAACGGTGAAAGTGGTATGCAATACATGTGTAAAAAAAAGGTAGTGTGAAGCTACAAAAAGTCAAAAATATGATTTGAAGTATGTAGAATTGAAAATCATTTTTAAGTGAGAGGTAGAAGACTCATTCATCTAGATTGTTTGGGAGCCACTAGTCAAATTATATCACTTCTACGCAAAGAGATATTTAATTTCGAGTGAGTCCTGAGGAAAGGCCTAAACACATGGTGTAACGACCAGAGAATCCGATTACCGGGATGGCTCGATAACCCGAGACTCATACCGCAACCCACGAGTCTGGAGACTCGGAAGGCTTAAAAGGATGGTGTAGAGACTATACAAGTATCACAAATAATTGCAAAAATTAAACAGTTTATATAATTAAACATGAAATAAATTAACATTTTACATGATACATGGTCCACAAGATATAACAAAATAAACAACAGTAGTCCACAACTAGTACAGAGACAAGAAAGAAAAGTACAGCTACACGGGGCATACCCCGGCTCTAACCTCTAGCACTAACGCTCGGCACCTGAACCACGCTGAGCTTTAATCTCGCTCCTCTGAGGCCGCGCCTCGCCTGAAACACGGTGAAAATACGCAGGGAATGGGTCTCATAACAAGACTCAGTAGGGATCACTCAAACCCTACCTCGTAACTACAACACTGGTCTCGCGGCACGAAAACCGACACACGCGTCATGGTGAAACAACTGGAGCTTAATGGTCAACCCGACCAAAACCCGAAGGTCAAAGTCACAAGACTGATAGTCTGTCACTCCCGGCTCGATAGGAGTCCCTCCAACTAGAAGCACAGTCGGTAGCGTCCCCTGATGACTTACACCGCACCGTAGGTGAACTGCCTGACGTGGTAGCACCTACCAGAGGCACGAACACCGCACAAGAAACCACAAAGCAAGTGACTAGCTAGGGTCATGCTCGTCACCGTGGGTCCAACCGCCCCCAATCACGTGTCCACAGACAGACCATGCGTCCTACGTCTGGCCTCTAACTGGTTTTCCCCTTAGCCAGACTCTGTCTATAGACTTGGGGCCCGATGGAAACCAGTCTAAAAACCATCCTCAAGGTAAGCACGTCCACCTACTCCCAAGTAGGACCAGCACACGCATACTGGTAGGCTACAACTAGTGGAGGGTCACTAAAGGAGTAGACTCTCAAGTCAACGGAAAACAACGTCCGCATCTGACGACGTACGGGGGCCAATTCACGTACCAGCACCATCGCATGGTGACCACAGTCGGAGAAGAAATGGGACTGCGAACCACCCGGTGCAGTCCTGAGCCTGGCGGTCCAACACTGGTGCGCCACAGGCTCTGACGATCTATCACTGGGCCATTACAGCCGTCTAACGGTCTAACACAGGAGCGTCACATGTTCGGTGCAAAAATGACTGTGACGCGCCTACCCTGGTGCGTCACAGGCCCTGACGCACTCAGCCCAGTGCGTCACAAGGCGCGAGGAAACTAACTGTAACGCGTGCCACTCTATGTGTCACAGGTTATAATGGACCATATCTGGGGCGTCATAGGGTGGGAACGCATCAGCTCTAACGGACCCACACAGGGGCGTTACAAGGTTGTGACGCGTCACCCTGGGTGCGTCACAGGCCTTGACCCCCCGAACGGTCAAAAACCAACGGTCGGATGCCAACGGTCGGATCGTCACCTGACAGTCCTACCCAGGCACGTCACAGTGCCCTAGCGGTCTATCGTGGGACCATCACGCCCACGAACGCCACGCCCAAAAACCAACGAAGTGTAACGCACCTCCCTGGGCGCGTTACAACCTGTGGCGGTCACTGGAATGACCGCCATAGCGCTCCGGCGGTGAAAACGGTGAATAAGCACAAAAATGGCAACCACGCCTCCATACCTCCATAGGAGAGGGGGAAATCAAGGGGGAAGCCCCCTGGGGACCCCTAGCATGCTTCTAAGCCATCAAAATGCCGAATCACGGCCAAAAAACATAGATCGGGCGAGCTCTCCCCAAATCATGGAAAACCCCAACCCGTCATGAAAACCCATCTCTCGGCCTCCCCTCGGCCTACAAATCATGGGAAAGGAACGCAAGAGGCTAGGGAATGTCACCCTACCTCAATCTCGCCGTGAGACGCGACGTATCATCCATGAATCGCCAAGAAAGCTTTTAGAACTCTCGTTCCTTCACGATTCCCCACAAGCTTTACGCCGCCACGATCGCCTCGCCGTCGCCCACGTCGTTACGCCATCGCCCTGCGTCGTCTGCAGCTGGAGGGGACGCCGCCACGATCGAATGGGAGAGAGAGGGGGGCGGTGTAGACGTCGAAAAATATCGATGATGGTCATACGGCATGCACGTCTCGACACTCGAGAGCAAGTCGAAGACGGAAATGCTAAATAAACCTCATGCCTCGCCCGATGAGGATGAGGACTCGCTTGGTGGTCCACTAGCCGATGAGGGAGCCCCTCCGGGCGGAAGATACGGCCACAACTCTACAGCCGGCCGTGCCAAGAGCCGAATCGAAGAAGAGTCGGGAACTCCGACATAGCCCGGCGTGCACCAAAAGTCATGTAAAGTATGGGACCGAGCCCCAGAGGCTGCGAACGGAATATTATAGAGGCCATACATCGCAACCGAAACATTCTGGGAATGCCGACATTCATATAAACGGCCGCGACTTCGAGAAGAATCCGTTTAGTACTTAAAACGGCACGAAGGGGCCTTAAAACGGCGCGCCTTAAAACGGCGCACCCCCCTCTTAAAATGGCGCGCCCCTTTTCTTTTCTTTGGCTACACGGCGCGCTCGAAGGGGCCTCCATCTTTGATGCTTAAAATGGCGCCCCTTTGAATATGGCTTCGTTTTAACCCCTTTGATGCTTGAAACGGCGCCCCTTTGAATGTGGCGCAGTTTTAACCCCTAAACCTATTCTCTGAAGTGCTTCCCGGGCGTGCAATCGACCCATCCCGTTATCCATATGGTCCCATGTTTCCTGCGAACAGCACGTCGACGAACTACTTAAAATGGCTAAATGTCTGCTTCGATCCGTTGGGCATCCAAGCATGTTCTTCAAATGGAAATTCTCAAGCCCTGCACCGTCGAGCGCTCATTCCATCAGTCGGCCGCCCATTCCCCTACAAATGATGAAAGCAACGTGGCTCGCGGTGAATATGCCAGCGAAGGAGGAGGCCATGCCTCAGCCCCTCTCCCGGTCACACTGTAGCTGCGGCGGAGGTGACGTCCACGACAGCGGCATTCGACACGGTGACCCCAGCAACGTCAGCAACAACATCCGCGTCCTCCCGCGAGCTAGTCACGGCAGTAATAGGACATCCGGGCAGCAACGTCAGCAACGGCAACTGCGAACAGAACAAAAAGCCACGGGAACGGGAAGCTTGCTTCCCTGCTCTCCCTATAAATACAAGCCCCAGGCAAGAAGCAAAAAGGAGAGGAGGGACGCTCTACTAGCGGCGAAGCCCTACTCCGAAGTGTTGAGAAGAAGAAAGAAAGAGTGGGAGAGAAAGGGTGAGGAAGAGTGAAACCCAGCCGCGTGAGGGTGGGTCATTATCTTTCTCCTCTTCCTTTGTATTCTGCTCGGCGACGTCCAGCCTCGATGTAGTTCTCTCTGTTTAAGTGGAAACGAAGCTGGGGCCTTTAACCCCGATCCTTTCTTATCCCCTTTATGAAACCTGATTTTGATGCTCGCTCATCCCCTAAATCTCCCTTCCGCCGTGTTCTTGTGTCAACTTCAGCTCTCACGCGGTCTTCAGCCACGCAATCACGGCAACCCTCGGGTCACCGAAGTTCCTTTGTAGGCTGGCCCTCAGGACCTCCGGCCCCGGACGAGGGGAGTCGATACGATCGCAACAACCCATGGGCCACCGGACTCCCTTGTAGGCTAGCCCTCGGGACCTCCGGCCCCAAATGGGGTAATTTTTACTGGTGTCGTCGCTAATGCGCACACCGGGATGTTTCGGGGCCGTCGGAGTTTTCTACATATGGAGCGCCCCATTTTTTTCCCTGGACCCTTAGGGTCTAGGGGAGATGCTGCCCAAATTTTGCCAGGCGAATAACCCATAAGAACTAACGAGCATAATAAACTCTGTGGGGAAGAGAACAGCATATGTAGAAAACCACTGAAACAAACCGAATCTCTGAGTTCTTGCATAAACTTTTCTAATAAAACACATGAAGCATTCATGCTAATTCACCTCAATAAATGACTAAAACGATTAAACCCCCTTTTCATCAACCTAATCTTTCAAATGGATGAACAAACCTGTCATTAACCCAACCTGCAGGTGAAAGAAAAGAAAACACACAGTCAAAAGCAATAAACCCTCGGGAGGGGCTAATCCGGCGCGGTCACCATTCCACCGCGCCGTTTTAACCCCCCCACAATAGCCCCATCTCCTTCTTTGGATGCTAAATTGCGCACCCATTTCAACTCCTTATCTTCCCATTTCGGTGCGGCCTTAACCGGCGCGCCCTCCTCTTCGAGCCCAAATCCGGCGCGCCCCTCTTCTTGGCCAAAAATCGGCGCCCCCCCCCTTTGAACTCCCTTAAACCGGTGCGCCCCCATGGGTGCCTCTACTCGACGCGCCCCCCCTTATTGCCCCTACCCGGCACGCCCCCCTGACTGCCTCTATCCGGCGCGCCCCTTGACTCACTCCGCAACCGGCGTGCTTCGTTAAAAAAAGGGGGGGGAATTAACTAAGTAGAAGAAAAGGCTTGAATTAATGAATAAAGCGAAAGAAGAGAACTAAATCGATAAAAATAAATAAATGAAAGGAATGTGAAGCCAATAATAAAAAGTTTCCCCTCTACTATAATCCAAATTTTGTTCCGGGGGCGCTGCCCCCGGAAACTCCCGCAAGGGGCGCTGCCCCCTCGAACCCCGCGACCTGACCGTGCAGGTCGATCCGCGTGCGAGGGCGAACGTTGCCGAGTTCGGGCTTTGCACTTAACAACTCGCTCCCCCAGACTGTGCAATGATGCCACGTGGTATCGGATGTGGACCTCGGGATCCCTGACATGGTCATGATCCGTGCACCTCTTGGGCCGATAGTTCATCAGCTTGACCCACTTCTTCCGGGATCCGATCCCGCACCCACATGAGACGTGCCGTACCTACGTCAGATATCCGAATGTCTTTGTTGTCACCTTCGATGCTTCGAATATGGACTCTCGACCGAATACTGGATGGTCCGTTAGTGACTGATATATATATATACCGGGATATAATCCCGCACTTGCATTAAATTTGCCGCACTCGCAGCAAGTATTCGTATGGTTTTGAACGTCGTTTTGCATACCGATGCGGAGGGTTTAAATCATGTCAACCCAACTCGCATGCTTTAATGAAGAACGATCTTTAGGTCATTTGGCCCCTTTCCTTGGCGATTAATCAGAGGTCTTCCCCTCTCCGAGGGGATGTAATTAACGTCGCGGCCTTTATGGCGCGGCGGGTCTCCAGTCCCGACCCGATATCCACAATCGTCTGATTAGTCAGACGGAGCGCACTCCAGGCTTCGGACCACTCCAGTCTTGAAGCCTGAACACATTGTCACCTAGGTGACTGGCACGCCCTCGCACTAGATAAACCGATAAATCGATAAAAAGAACACCCCGATATCTCTACACCTCGAAATTTAGTGTGTTCCACAGGCGGTTCTCACGGTGAGGGAGGAAGAAGAAAGAGGAAGAAGAAGAAGAGAAAAAGAAAAGGGGGAAATAGAGGGGTATTTATAGAAAATCTGAAAAATCCAGAAAATGCCAAAAAATAGAAAATTACGTTTTCGTGATCCTCCAAACGCACCGATCGCAATGGTACCACTCTCACCCAGGTGGACAACCCGGTTCGCCCGCAACGAGAGTCCGAAGGATTTGCCGGGACCCGTACCGGAAATCGGAAAACACGCGCGGAAAAGTCGCGGACGCACTCCGAGCCTCCGAAACAACTCTGGATCGCGTCGATCCGAATACGAAAGATGTCCGAAATAAAATTTCAGACACAACGGAGTCAAACACTCCGAGAAAGCATATCTGAGACCCAGAAAGGAAGGATCTGAAAGGTCTGGGACATTATAGCCACCCCCCCTTAAAGAAATTTTATCCTCGAAATTTAAGAACAAAGCTCAGGGGAAGAAGAGGGGACTCACTCGAACAAGTAAGGGAACTACTGACGCATCTCATCCTCACGCTCCCAAGAAGCCTCACAACCAGAATGCCACTGCCACACCATCTTAACCAAGCGGATGACCTTCTTCAGAAGGCGCTGCTCTCGCCTATCCTCAATGTAGAAGGGAATCTCTGGGAGAGAAAGATCTGGAGTCACCTCGGGCCAAACAGAATCCTCAAGCACATGAGAGTCATCGGGCATATACTTCCGCAACATTGAGACGTGGAACACGTTATGCACCGACGCCAACTCAGGAGGTAACTGCAGCCGATATGCTACCTCACCAATGCGCTCCACAATTAGGAAAGGACCGACATAGCGGGTACTTAGCTTCCCACGCCGTCCAAAGCGCATCACCCCCTTCATCGGAGAAACTCTCAAAAACACACGATCGCCAACGGTGAAAGTAAGAGGCTACCTCCTCCGGTCAGCATAGCTCTTCTGCCGACTTTTGGCCGCCAACATGTTCTGACGAACTAGGTGCACGACATTCACACACTGTTTCACCAACTTCGGTCCCATCAAAACACGCTCACCAACCTCAAACCAATCAAGTGGAGTCCAACACGGATGCCCATACAACGCCTCATAAGGAGCCATTCCGATGCTCGAATGATAGTTGTTGTTGTAGGTAAACCCCACCAACGGTAGATGGTGAAACCAACTCCCTTGCCATTCCAGGCAACAAGATCTCAGCATATCCTCCAATGTCTAAATGGTCCCCTCTGACTGACCATCTGACTAAGGATGGTACGCCGAGCTAAATGCTAACTCCGTGCCAAGGGCTCGCTGGAAACTCCTCCAGAATCCAGAAGTGAGACGCAGACCTCAATCCGACACAATGGAAATGGGAATCCCAAGCAACGGAACGATCCGCTCCACATAAAGATGAGCCAACTTGGTCACACTCCAGCTGACTTTGATCGGTAATAATCGAGCCACTTTCGTCAGTCGATCTACCAGCAACCAAATACTGTCCTGTCCACTTGGAGTCCTTGGCAATCCCACCATAAAATCTATGGTCATGTGTGTTGACACCCGTTTTATGACCGATAAGTTGGGTCATCTCCTTGTTCTATCCATGTGATGCTCCAAGTTGTTCACTCTTCATTGAGTTTCCTTCGTCGGTTTGAAGCTCATTTTATGGGTCTTCTCTCCTTGGTTGAGTGTGTTTCCTTGTGGCTTTTCATTTGGATGAAGCTTAGCAAGCTCTTATCAATTTTGATCTTCATTGTTTCTAACGGTCCTCTGCATGGGCGTTATTTTCTTCTAACGCATGATCCCATGGCCGTTACTTCTTGAAGAGTCCTACAACTTAAGGTCTTTGTTCCAGCTTATCTGTTGGCCTACCCATTGAATCTAATGGTCTGTCGTGCAGCCGTCACTTTCTTCCAACGCGTCCAGACATGGCCGTTACTTATCTTGCAGAGTCCAACTTGTTTGATCTTCTTCCGTTGATCTTATCTCTTTTGAGATAAGGTTAAATGTGACGGTATCCCCCTGGCGCGTTATTTGCATATGGCGGTCTGTCGAGTAGCCGTTACATCCAACAGAGAGTCCTGGCAGTTCAGGCCTTTTCTCTGCTACTCCGTGGTCGAGATAAGAGTTTGAATTGGTGATTTCTCTTCCAAATATGATCCTCAGAACCTTCTGTTTGATTCTATGGAATCTTGGTGATATTATCTTCAAGGATTTGCTAAGAGTTATCCTCTTTTCTTGCTAGATTATCATCTGTTCGACCGGAGAGTTTGAGGGCCTATAAATAGCACCCTTAACTTCATGGCCCGAGAGAGGAAGATCTGGAGTTCGCGTCGAAGTGCTGCCGCATTCTGGAGCCACATCTAATCAAGGAGACTTGTATTTCAAGTCCAGCTGCTTCACGGTGAAGGGAGTATTCGTTCTATTGAGTTTCAAAGTTCATCATTGCATATTGTGTTCTTCCTCCTCCCTCTCATCATAGGCATTGTCCCTCTCCTTGTTTCCACGTTCTGCACCTGGTTTTCATCATCTAAATATCTTCCTATCTTTTAAAACGCCCAGAGGGGTTAAAAAACCAAAACTCTCCTGGTACTTCCCTTTCCTTTTGCATGATCTTAAGTTCTTTGAGAATTGATACTACGCTTGTTTAAAGGGCTAATCTGGGTTTGTTTTCTTGTGTTTCACGTTCTTTGGCAGGTTTACAGGTTCACTACACAAGGCCCAAGTCTTCTGGCCGGCTGGAAGAGTTGGAGTTCAAAGAATTCATAAGCTATTACTGCAGGTTTTCTGACGGTCTTGTGTAGGCGCGTCAGGCTTCTATAACAGTGCATCGTGCGACCGTCACATTTCTGTGACACACGGGGTCTTGACCGTTACATTCGGTTGATCTGCAGATTTCACTGGTTTTCTCTCTCCCGTGGGCGGGTGCGTCATCCACCTATTTCCAAGGTATTTTCAAGTCTCTGGCTTGTGTTTACTTTGGTGGTGATTGCGTTCTTTCTTAGTATTGAGCATTAGCTTTCTCTCCATCTCATATCTCTTATTTCCTTTATTTGCTCCACCCTCGCGGTGTGTTTTTATTTGCTCTTGCTGCACGCCCGGCGTGTGTTTTTCTTTATTCCCTTAGTTTAGCTTGATGATTGAGATAGCATGCCCATGCTAGAGCTTGTTCTGGTTGCCTAGGTTCATAGTTCACATGTTCATAGGTTGATTGAGATCTTTGATTTTTGCTTATCATCTTTATTACACATCAAAACAAAAAGAAGAAGAGAAGCAAAATAAATCAATAGATAATTTTTTGGCGATCACGGTGGGACAACTTGTGCCAATCGTGTCTTGATCTCTGTTTAAACCTGCCATCATTTCCTTGTTTAGTTTCCCCGGATTTCCCTCTTACTTCCTCTTGTTTCTGGTTCCCTGGGTAGTCTGACGGCCCTCTGTCCCTGCGTCACTCCACTTTGACGTAGGGGCTTTAGACCGTTACATTCCTCATCCTGCTGTTTGGGCTTTTCACAGATTTCCCTTTTATTTCTGGTTTGTTTTTGGCTCTCTGGCTCATACGACGGTACTGTGTCCCTGCGTTATATTTCTTCTGGCGGTCTGGCCTCTGACCGTTATATATTTCTAACGCGGGTCTTCTAGACCGTTACACTCCAGATAGGTACGCATCCCGAGGTGCATTCTATTTCCGTAGTTTTTGCTGTGATATTCTTGCTTGGGTGTTATCTGGCTTCCTCCTTGGTTACATTATATACTTACATCGTTGTGTGCATAATTGTTTGCTAGATTCTAGGTTAGAAGTTGCATGCACTCCGGTGCACATATGTTCATTCATACTTTCATACATTAGATTGCATTTTCCTACCTTGGTGTGCGGACCTCTCGTCTCCATATTCCTTGGGGCCGACTAGGAAATCACACCAGGGACCTCCATAAGTCCCCGCGAGCCGTGGATTCCCACATGGACACCGGGCCGGTTGTACCTTTCCCACCCCGTGTCTAGGATCGCATAAGTGAGGGAGTGATCACATTTAGAGTCAAACCAAGCTTTACATCCATCTCCTATCAGGAACCCATTGTTGAAAGCTCATATTAATCAATCCACTAAAGTTCCAAAGGAGGAATCATAAGAATCTTGAAGCATCACTTGGTTGACTTGAAGTGTCTTCATCTCTTGTTACTTACATCTTTGTTATAAATCGTCCAAGTTTGGTTGCTCATTGTGTGTTGGTGTTGTGTTGTTTGCATCTTGTCAAGGTTGTTCATTGTATGTGGAGTTGTTTTCGTCAGTTAGAAGCACCTTCTAGGGTCAATTCCTTCTCCAGGTTCTACTCAAATCCGCTTTTCGAACCCACAATGGCTTCTTTCAATCCTCCCCGTTCCCAAGAGGATTCCCTTCCTCAAGGGCTTCTTGAAAACCCTGCTAGGGTTACCTCATTCTCTTCTGGAGAGGGGACAGCCCCTCTTCCGTCCTCTACCTCCATGAAAGGTGGTCAAGCTACCCCATCTTTCACTACTTCTGCGGGCTCCATTCTCCAGATGATGGCCCAATTGGATCCGGCCCAACTCCAAACTATCTATCAGGCCATGCAAGGATCCAATATCTCCCCTCCCATGATTATGCAGGGTCAATCCAATCCTTCCATCCAGCTCACTCCAATTAATCTTACTCCGGTCCAACCCCGGACCATCACATTCACTGGCATGGAGATGGGCCAATCTTCTACTTCGGCCCAGCAATCTTTTGACAAGGGGAAGTCTCATGTCCCTTCTTTTGTTCAGGCGGATCATCATATGCCTAGCCCGACGGTTCCGCAAGTCCTCATGGGCCCCTCCGACTTCCTGTGCCCTCAGTCAGGGGTTATCCAAGCCCACTCCAATCTGGGTCAAGTTCAGGCCCAATATCCTTCTTATGGGCCCCCTACTTCGGCCATTTATCCT
Organism: Amorphophallus konjac; assembly: GCA_022559845.1. Lineage (NCBI taxonomy): Eukaryota > Viridiplantae > Streptophyta > Magnoliopsida > Alismatales > Araceae > Amorphophallus > Amorphophallus konjac. The sequence continues at coordinate 218,681,998 of CM040118.1, forward strand.
TCTGCTCCTGCTTATGGGCTCCCACCATCTGCTGCGATTCACCCTTCTGCTCCCCAACTTCAGCCATGATCTCTCACTACCCCTGCTCCATCCAGAGAGCAGGAATAACTTGATAAATGGGCCACCATGCAACAGCAACTCGATTTCCTCCAGAAGCGGGTTGGCCCACAATCCTTGGCAGATGTTCCGATTCCTAGCTTTCCGAACATCCGGTTCCCTCCGCAATCCGAGCTCCCCAATTATCGCAAATATGATGGGAACGGCAATCCCTTTATTCACGTGAGGGATTTCTTATATGAATCGGCCCAATTCCAATATGATGATCGCCTTATGGCATACTTGTTCCGCCACTCACTAGACGGTGTTGCACTAGAATGGTTCTATTCTTTGCCATTGGAAGAAGCCGAGAGCTTTAAGGTAGTGCAAGATAAGTTCATTCGGCGGTTTCAAGACAGGGTCGGCCCGGAATATTCATTCACAGATCTGGTGGCCGAAAAGATGAAACCGGATGAGGAGTTTGCCACTTATGCAAATAGGTGGAGGCAAATGGCTGCTAGAGTGCCCGGCCACATTCCGGAGGAAGAGAAGGTCAAGCTACTTATTTCCAATGCTACCCCGACCTTCCGAAACATTCTGGCAATGAACGACATAGCCAATATGCACCAACTCTACAGCCGGGCGCGGTTCATCCAAACACAATTCAAGGACTCCCCCATTCACTCTCTATTTGAAAACAAAAAGCCCAAGTATCACAAGAAACCTCAAGGGCCGGTCACCGAGGGGGTCCAAACGAACGAGCAAGTTCAAGCCGTTGCTTTCCCATTCCAAGCCACACCTTTTCGCTTCCCTCAAAACCACCGCACTCCACAGAATCCCGCTCCATAGAACTTCCAAGTCACTCCGCAAAACCCTCCGCCCACCATCACCATCCCACAAACTGCTTTCACCAATCCACAAAACACCTTCGCCGCACCGCAACAACCACCATCACCTCCGCAATACCACAACATCCCTCCACCCAACGGCTATAACAACAACCCGAACAACAAGCGCCCGGCTCCTAAAAGAGCTCAATATCCTCCACTGCCAGAAACCCTCACAGACATCTTCTCGGCTCTTATGTCGGTTAATGCCATATAGCTCCCTCCGGAACGGCCCAACTGGAATACGACCGTTGATCAGACGATGTATTGTATGTTCCACAGGCAACCAGGACATACCATTGAAGGGTGTTTTCAATTCCGGGACCTAGTATATGATCTTCATGAAGGACAGAGGATAGATTGGGCCGAAATACATTGGGCCATCACAGAAATGAAAGAGAAGAGAAGGCAACCGCCGAGGCAACAAGTACAGCAGCAACAGGTACCGCAGCCACAGCAGCAGCAGTAGCAACAGCAGCCGGTGCAAGACCTGGGGATTCATCAAAACCGAATGCCAAACCATCCTCCTTCTCCGCAGCCTCCGTCACCGGCACCAGCTCAGGTAAATGTCGTCCAACCCCCGGCTCCTAACCCCGGGTGGTCCTTTGACGACGATAATTCCACGCCGCAGGTCATGGCCTATTACCACAACTACCATAATCCTCCCGCTTCCCCTATCCTTATACCTACCCACCAAACTCCTTCTCCACTCGTCCTCCCATTTACCCCTATTCTATCACATGCACCATCACCCGCGCCCCCGTCGCACTCACCATTGCTCACAACTGCTACCATCACCCCCTCCCCGCTCGCGCTTACATCCACTATCACCATACCTCTGTCTAACCCTCCACTCATCACACCTCCATCCACTTTTATACCCCCACTGCCACTCGCGCCCACTGCCACTAACCCCTCGCCTATCGTCCTTTCCACCACACCCTCTTCCGCACCGCTCATCCATCCCACTGGGCCTACTAAATCACTTATCCTAAGCCCATCTGAGGCCGCAGCAGCTTATAACTTCGCCCTACGAAGCGGGCGCATGTTCCACCAAAACTATCCTTCCTCCCCAGTCTTCCCAACCGGCGGCTGAACAAGAAGCGGCCGAGCCACTACCCGGGACCCAAATATGATCTATTACATCATTTGGATAGGGTGCCCGCCAAGATATCTGTGCTGGAACTGATTAAGAGATCTACCCTTCACCAAGATGCATTAAGAGACTTTCTTCAAAAGGTGATGGTTAGTGAAGACATGGCAGTTGATAGCTTACCTACCACACTGGCAACAATCTCCAAGGGGCCAGCCATTACTTTCTCTGAAACCGAGCTAGCACCACCAGAAGCTCGGCAAATGCCGTTGTGCATTACTATCATTCTGAACAAAGTCAGCATCGATGCGGCATTAGTTGACACAGGGGCATCTATCAACGTATGCCCGCTCAGCACTCTAAGGGCTTATAATCTGTCAGAAGAACTTCTACGCCCAACTCCCACTACCATAGCTGCTTATGACAACTCTCGGCGGGCATGTCATGGGATTGTCACCATTCAAGCTGAGCTTGGGCCCCTTACTATGCCTGTGGAATTCTATGTGTTGGACATTGACCCTATGTTCAAAGCTATCTTGGGTCATCCGTGGATCGATACCCTCAGCACCGTACCCTCTACTGCACATCAATGCATTAAATTCCCTTTCCAAGGGAGGGTTGTCAAAGTCAAAAGCTTATACACGATCCAATCAGTGAAGGCTATTTCAGAGAAAGTTCTTCCCACATTGTGGCCAAGTAGTCAGCCCGTTATGTCAGTGCTAGATCTTGTCTTTCCTTGGGCTTACGCACCTCGCAAGCCCATCACCGCAGCAGTTGACATCAAGGTGAAGCCCCAGATCTGAGATTCCAAGGGCTGGGACATTAAACTGAAGCTAGGCTACCAACCGGGGAGAGGCCTTGGTGCTCAATTGCAGGGACGAACTAAGCCCATTCCTAAGGGCATGAAAATGAACAGAAGATGTCTCGGCTATCGAGAGACTGCATTGTCCATGATGGGTGATTCTGGGCCACTCACCTGGGACTACCGTCAACACTTTGTTCGAGGGCCTGTCCTGCCCGGCACATTAGCTCCACCGCCAGCTCCGCCAAGGGAAGATATAGTCTGGGCAATTGCCAGTCCACCCCCAGTGCTAAGGAGGCCATTTGATGATGTGATTGACTATGGTCCAGCCCTTCAGGGGCTATTTCATGAAGAAGACTGCCAGCAGCGTCAAGAGGTTCGGCTCGTCCAATGGAGGCCGAAGAAGCAGCCGGCTCATCATCTACGGAAGGAGGAGAGCTCGCCGATTATCTTTTCTTGGTCTCCCTCATGCTTTCAATCTCTCCTACAGCAGAGGGAATTCTTACCCCGTCTTCCTCCCATCATGGTAAATCCATCCTTCATTGATCCACCTGAAATTCTCTTTGTTCCTTGGGCTTACGGGCATTGCCCGCCCATTGATCTATCCACTCTATTCACTCCTCCTCCTCCCAACGCCCAGCTCCACGAGATGTGGTTCTCCTCCTCCGATCCCTTCTTCGATTGCATCTTCCCCGAGCTGTTCCTCATGCAGCTCCCGCCTCCTCCATCTTGTTGTGTAGTCTCCATTGATCTCCAAAAAAAAATGTCAAATTCGAAACGGAGATTTCAGTGGAAGATTATGCTACCTTGTCTCCATCCTCCTCCCAGGGGCACGAGTCCCCTACTCCTTCCCTTCCACTAGATCTTCTTCCTCCTAGATTAGGATTAGGGTCTATCGAGTCTAGGGAAGTAGAGTCAGTTAGGTCTAGAGAAATAGGGTCTTGTTCTAGGTCGTCCAACCCTTCCTCCTCTGAGTCGCGCCCACTTGTGCGTCCTCCCAAATCCGTCCCTGATAGGTTCTTGCAAGATCTAGCTCAACGTTGTCATGCCCTTTTAAAGTGTCCAGAATTTGTTGCTACGGCAATTATTATTGAAGATGAAGAAGAAATAGAAGGGGTGTGGAGCTATGACGGACTCGGTGTCTATGAAATCCTGGATGAAAAAGATCCGATCAATGAGGAGAGCAACGTAGATGACACTGCCGATTTGTATGCACAAGGACTTAAGAAATTCGACGAGCCGTCGTCGGCAGTGGATGAACCTACAAAGGAAATCAACTTAGGAACTGAAGAAGACCCAAGGCCCATCATTATTGCTGCTAATCTCCCTCCACAAGTAGAAGAAGATTTAATCAAGGTTCTAAGGGAGTATAGCGATTCCTTCGCCTGGTCATATGAAGACATGCCAGGTCTTGACCCCTCTTTAGTGGAACATCGACTTGTGCTTAAACCAGGGGCAACACCTGTGAAACAACGGTCAAGGAGATTTCACCCCCACATGGCCTTAAGGATTAAGGAAGAGGTCGACAAATTGTATAAGACCAGATTTATTAGAGTTGTTCTATATCCTCAGTGGGTGGTGAACATAGTCCCTGTTATTAAGAAGGATGGAAAGGTGCGTATCTGTATCGATTTCAGGGATCTCAACAAAGCATGTCCAAAAGATGACGTCCCGCTGCCTCATATTGATGTCTTGGTCGATAGCACTGCCGGGTACGAATCTCTGTCATTTATGGACGGTTACTCAGGCTATAATCAGATCCGTCTCGCTCCGGAAGATCAAGAGAAAACCTCCTTCACCACGCCCTGGGGCACATACTGTTATGTGGTTATGCCATTTGGTTTGAAGAACGCAGGTGCCACCTATCAAAGGGCAATGATGGCCCATTTCCACGACATGATGCATATCTATATGGAAGCTTACGTGGATGATATTCTGGTGAAGTAAAGAACCAAAGAAGAACACCCCTTTATTCTGGCTAAGGTGTTGCAAAGAGCATGGGAGTACAAGCTCAAAATGAATCCAAAGAAGTGCGTATTTAGAGTCTCTTCAGGGAAGCTGTTAGGTTTCATAGTGAGCAAACGGGGGATCCAGATTGATCCTAACAAAGCACAGGCCATCATGGACATGCCTCCGCCTAAGAACATTACGAAGCTTCGAGGACTGATTGGTCGATTGCAATTCATTAGAAGATTCATATCCCAACATTCTCAAAGGTGCCGTCCGTTTTATGAATTGCTTAAGGCAGGGGTCAAGTTTGAATGGAATCAAGACTGTCAGAAGGCCTACGAGGACTTAAAGGAATATCTATCCAATCCCACGATTTTGCAACCTCCTGTCCCTGGGAAACCCTTGATCCTATACATCTAGGCTATTGAGGACTCCCTAGGGGTGGTCTTAGCACAAGTGGATGATGAAGGGAAAAAGCGGGCTACGTATTACCTCTCTCGGTTATTTAACCCAGCTGAGTCCAGATACACGGCTATGGAGAAGACTTGTGCCGCCTTAGTATGGGTAGCTCAGAAGCTTAAACATTACTTCCTTGCCCACCCAGTTAGGTTGATCTCTAGAATGGACCTGATTCGCTATCTCTTAGAAAAGCATGTCCTTTCTAGTAGGTTAGCTCGCTGGCAGAGCTTCCTCTCCCAATTCGATATCACATTCGTCATTCAGAAGGCGGTCAAAGGATACGCCATCGCTGAGCATCTTGCCCATCTTCCTATTCCTCACACTGACTCCATTCAGAATGATTTCCCTGATGAGCATCTCTCTATACTCACCCACCATCCCTTTTGGTCTCTGCACTTCGATGGTGCGCTCAATTCTCAAGGCCGAGGGATCGGCGCTGTTCTGCTCACTCCAGAGGGAGTGACTATTCCTTTTGCTCATCCACTTCAATTTCATGCTACCAACAACATCGCTGAGTATGAGGATCTCTTAGCTGGACTGAAGCATGCCTATCTCTTAGGTGAGCACTATTTAAATATCATAGGAGACTCTCAGCTCATCTTGCGGCAAGTTCTGTCCACTTACCGCACTCGTGACCCCAAACTCAAGCCATATCAAGATTTGGTCACGCTTCTGGCGAGGCAATTCCGTAAGCTAGTCTATATCCATACTCCTCGCTCTCAGAATATTCTAGCCGATGCTCTAGCATCTCTTGCTTCCTCTCTATCTTTCCCTCTCAGTCGGAACACTGAGACTATCGTCATTCAGAGACTGGACGCACCCTCCCTTCAGGATCCTTGGTTCGTCAACCTTAGGAAGGCTGTAGAGGCGAGGGCTGAGAAGGAAGATCTAAAGGAAGTATATTTAATAGAGCTAGAAGAGATTCTGGATGAAGAAGAATTGCCTTGGTATCACGAAATCGAGTTGTTTTGCAAAGAAGGATCATTCCCAGAAGGGGCGAACGCCGAGCAGCGCAAGTCAATAAAAAGATCCGCCACAAGGTATACCATTGTTGCAGGAGAACTATACAAGCGCGCTACTAATGGAATGCTCATGAGATGCTTAGATGATAATGAGACTTGGAAAGTGGCTGAAGCAGCCCATTCCAGTGAGTGTGGAGGTCATGTCAATGGCCAGGCTCTAGCGAAGAAGATCCTTAGGCAGGGCTACTACTGGCCCACTCTAGAGGAAGATTGCTCCCTCTATGTCCGGAGGTGTCTTAAATGCCAACTCCATGCTGATAAAATCCATGCTCTAGCTTCATCTCTCCATCCTCTCTCTGCTCTTTGGCCATTCTCTATGTGGGCTTTCGACGTTGTCGGCCCGCTCGGTGATCTTAATTCTCAGATCAAGCAGAAATCCATTATCCTTACCGCCACCGAGTACTTCACCAAATGGGCCGAAGCCGAGGCGTACGCAGAGATCAAAGCTTCAACGGTGTGCCGCTTTATCATGAAGAATATCATCTCGCGGTTCGAAGTGCCAAGCAGTATCATCACCGACAACGGACCCCAGTTCGTCTCCCAAGAGCTCAAGGACCTATGTAAGAAGTTCAATATTACATTACATCTTTCATCTCCATACTATCCTCAAGGAAACGGTCAAGCCGAGGCCACTAATAAAATCCTTCTTAAAATCATAAAGAAAACATGTGAATCTCATAAGTTTTTCGATTGGCCAGAAAGATTAGTGGAAGCTCTGTGGGCTTAACGCACCTCCGTCCATACTCCCACGGGATAAACTCCCTATGCTCTTACCTACGGGATGGAGGCGGTGCTCCCATATGAGATCTTGATCCCTTCCCTCAGAGTGCAGCTTGATAAGGAACTTAATCTCGATGAACGTCGAGAGGCGTTGCTGGTTCAACTGGAACTCTTAGATGAGAAGAGGATGAATGCGGCCGATCATGTATCTGTTTATCAAAAGAGAGTTTCGCGTTACTTTCAAAAGAAGGTAATTGAACGTAAATTTCAAAAAGGAGATATGGTTTTGAAACGCAAATTTATTCGGTCTGCAGGACCTAGGTCTAAATTGCAACCTAACTGGGAAGGGCCGTTTGTCGTAAAAGAGGCTTATCCAGGGAATGCTTATCGCTTAGTAAACGCGGAAGGTGAGGAGCTCTCTCACCCGTGGAATGGGTTGTACCTTAAACGTTTCTTTCCTTAGACTCTAACCCGTGCCACCCCGGCAGCAAGATGTTCCTCTATTTCCTTAAAGAGGGTCCCGAGTAAGGCAACCACACACTACACAACATCCCTAGTTAGGTTTCCCGCTTTAAAAGACACCATTTCTCCTCGGCCATGCTTTGGGGGAAAGTCGAAGTCCCTGTTCGTTCCTTCCATCGGCTGAATCCAGGGGCAAGAAGTGAATAAGGAGGTGACAACCAATCCAGGCACCCTGACAAGAAGAGGTCTTAAATAGGGGCAGTCGATTATGACCTGATGCCACAAGCAAAGAAATAAGGGGAAAAGAAAGTAAAGGACAAAATCAAAAGCATCATCTCAAAGGTCTATTGAATGTGATTCCATAGCTCCAGAAAGGCAAGAAAAAGAATCTAGGCATGACAAGAGTGGCAGTACAGTTCCCCACGGGACGAATGAGCCCGGTCGCATGCATGCATAGAGTGGACTAAGGTTCGATGACGGACACAAAGCCCCGGTGCAACAGACCAAATTTCTAATGGGTTGTCTGGAAAGGAACTCAAGTCCTAAAAGCTTCTAAGTCTGGCCTAAGCTTACCCCCGTGTTCTATTTTCCTTTTTCAGGATTGAAACTAGTACCCTGGGTATGGCCTTGGTAGAAACACCGTCATGAAAATCTGGGCCTTGGTCAGGGTTTGTCACCTCATTGCACGCCAACCTCAGGACTCTCAATACGATACGGAGGGCTCACGTTGCTAAGGGAAAGCACTGGTTTTCAAAATCCAAAAACATCATATATTTCAAAATCCAAAAACAACATATATTTTCAAAATCCAAAAAAACAACATATATTTCAAAATCCAAAAAAATAACATATATTTCAAAATCCAAAAACAACGTATATTTCAAAATCCAAAAACATCATATATTTCAAAAATCCAAAAACATCATATATTTCGGAATCAAAAAATATCAAATATTTCCAAAATTCATAAAAAAATTCGAATATTTTCCAAAATCCAAAAAAAACCATCATATGCATCGCATGCATCAGTTCTATTATGTTTTTTTCCCGCCTATTTAATAAGACTCCACCCCTTGACCAAATATCAAGGAACGATCATTATCTAACTTGCTTCAAGGTAAGGGGTTGAGTCTAAGAACAGATCTAACTTGTTCCATGCTTAAGTGTGTGCAGAACGCAAGATCAAGAACAAAGCTAAAATCTCATAACTATGCAGGTTCAGGTCTGTAACGCGCCATTAGTGGACCGCCACACTCATGTAACGGTCTTTGATTAAACCGTTACTTTCCTTCAGAACGTTGGCTTCGATTCTCTCAGCAGCTCTCTCTCTAACGGCCTGGGGCACGACCGTTATTCTTCCCAACGGTCCATCGTTGGACCGTTACTTCCTCCAGAGAATTTAGTTCTCAGAGCATACACTCTGACGGCCTATCTCCCCACCGTTATATCCTTCTAACGGCCCTGATCCAATCCGTTACATTCTCCAGAAGCTCTGTTCTACTGATCATTATAACCAAATCAAAACATGAAGTTCATGTCCATTCAACTAAGGCAATCCCATCTTATTCAAATGAACTTAATGCAACATAAGATTGATAAAAATTCCAACTCTGATTGTCAATTACATCGTTCAAAAAGAAAATCAAGCTACATTCAGTTTCTTATCCGTAAGAGGGCGGATCTTCCTCAACTCTTTCGCGTAGCCGCGGCGTGCTTCGTCGTTCTCTTCCACTTTTTCTTGCCACGGACGCACCTTGCTGATCTCCCACATGGTCAGCGCATTCCGGACTACTCTCTCATCTTCCTCGGTCCCCATCTTCTTAGGTAGAAGGGGAGGGTAGTATGATAGTGCAGGAACTTCAGTCCGAGGTAGCCCGATCTGAAGGTGGCACCGGTGTGGGTTGTAGATAGCCATGGTAGTATTTCCCACTAGCTGGAGGTCCAGGCCTTGACGCCGCGGTATTCTAAGAAGAGTGCTCCGAAGGATTCTTGGTCACATGATGAACTGGTCTATTGTAAAGGTGTTGAAGAAGAGGCGCCATTCATCCCGAGTTTTCTTGTCCGCCGTCTTGCATTCAACCTGTGAAGAAAATCCAGATGCCCCTCCAATGAAGAAGAGAGGGTGGCTCCCGAAGATCCGGCTAGCAGAAGTTATGTCTTCCTTTGGTTGGAATTTGATTCTCACTCCCATCCGACACTCAAGGAGTATCATGGAACCGAATAACGGTCCTCCTAGGCAAGCCGAGCTTAGTCCTTCATAGAGATATGAGAGGATCGCTTGAGAGATGGACATTCCCCGCCACAACCCACTGATTATGCTGAAGATTTTGGGTATCTAAAAGGTGGTCAGTCGTGGTGAAAAGGAAAACTACGCATAAGCAAACCGCCACCGCCTTGGCTATTGCTTCATGTCTTTCCTACTTGTTTTTGCAATGAGACACTATCCACTGTGCCAAGGGTATCAAGTGTATGTGGTGTGGGCTGATCATGGTCCTCACGTCCTTTGGATTATGGATGAAATCACTCAAGATCAAGGACGGGTCAATAGGCTCAACTGTGTAGCAAACTAGGTCTTCATCCCCCACCTTAGTCTTAGGAAGGGCTAGGTTGGTTTCTACCTCCTCTAATAGGACTGTTGCTTCGAAGGAAGGGAAGATGTAGGTATGTGTTTGTGGATGCCACAATTCTATGAGGGCTAAAATACTAGGCCAATCTAATATCAATTTCTGGAAGTTCTTGCCTAAGACTAAGAGAGGTTGAAGGTGCCACGCTTTAAGAATTGATGTAACCTCTAAAGGGAGCGCCTTTACCATGGGAGCCACCCACTTCAGATTAGAATAGCATCTTGGACCGGGAAGGGGCTAAGAAGGAAAAGAAAATCAGGAGGAAGAAGATGAAGTGTAGAAATTTCTGAACTTGGTTAAGTTATAGAAGCTTACAACTCTTTGAGCATTAGAGCTTAGATGCTTGGGAATCGAGGTTAGCCTTTGCAACTCTCCATACTCTTTTCTTACAGCTTTGGGTCCAGTGTAGACTCTCTCTTCCATAGCCATCACCTCGAAGCTTCTCTTCATCTTGTTTCCTGCCCTTAGGAGGGGTTTTTTTCAGCCTTCTAGCAGAGATTTCAGAAAGATACGATTTTGGCTAGGTTTCCAAGTTTTAAAGGTTTGGCTTTGGCTTTAAAGTGATAAGATTCGGATTGGAAGGCGTTATCTTAAGTTCTGGAGAAATCTAGAACGGATCAAGGGCTTCTTATCTCGAGTTTTGCCCCTTACGGCTCAATCCGTCTCGGATTACAATTCATGCTATAACGGTCTATCGTCGGACTGTTACTTGACTATGATGCGCCAGCTCTAGGCTGTCACATTTCCTGTGGGTTTAAATTTAGTCCAACCTTGTTCTGTCAATCTTAACGGTCTAGCATCAGACCGTTATATTCTTGTGACGCGTTCTCTCTGAGCCGTTACATTCTCTGCTGATCAGTTTTGGTTTCTTCTTGGTCAATCATTCTCAACGGTCTTGCTCATGACCGTTATCTATCTCCGACGCGCTGTGTGTGGACCGTCACATTTCTTGTACATTTTGTTAAGTCTATACATCCCATTCGTCATCCTAGTCTATACATCACTTTGAAGTCTGTACAGCATCTTGAAGTCTGCACATTCATACTTCGTGTTGAAGTCCACACATCATGTTGAAGCCTGTACAGCATTTTTAAAGTCTACACATCATGCAGAGTCTACACAGCCTCAAGTCCATACGTTTTTGAAGTCTGCACATTTGTTAAGTCTATACGTTCTTCATCCAAGTCTGCACATTTTGGCTAAGTCTATGCATCCCATTCTTCATCCAAGTCTACATCATGTGAAGTCTATACGTCCCATGCGTTTCCCAAAGTCTGTACATCAGGTCTCAAGTCCATGCATTCCCCAAGTCTATATAGTCTTCATCCAAGTCTATACATCATGTTCAAGTCTACACATTTTGAGGTCCACACACCGTTGTTGAAGTCTATACATTCCATGTCTCCCCAAGTCTGTACATTCATTGAAGTCTATACATTCCATGTCTCCCCAAGTCTGTACATTCGTTGAAGTCTATACAAGTCTGCACATTTGTCAAGCCTATACATCCATTCTCCAACTCTGTACGTTCTTCATCCAAGTGTGTACAACCAAGTCTGTACATTCCTTGCCCAAAGTCCATACACCCTTCAAGTCTGAGCATTCTTTGGCTAAAACGAAGTCTATACATCATCTATACATCACTTGGACGAGGTCTATACATTCATAGTTCGATCTTGTTTTGTCAAATCTAACGGTCTAGCACTTAGCCATTACATCTTTCTAACGCACTGGCTATAGGCCGTACTATTCTCTGCTGCTCAGTTCTGCAAAATTGGCCTCTGTCCCCTCTGACGGCCGTCACTTGATGCGTCACTTGATCCTGACGGTTTGGATCTAGACCGTTACATTGTCTGCTGCTGTGATTGAACTATTCCTTCCTGCCTCTGTTTTTGACCTGGCGGTCTTACATACTTCCGTTCATCCTGTCCATCTCACATATCACGTTTCATCCACACAATTCTTTCACACATCCACATGCATTTCCTGCATTTCCTTGCATTCATTCCCATTCATTTTCACATGATCACCTGTTTGCATACACATTCATTCATTCACATACAAGTCATGACAAAACACAAAAAAGATTCACATTTTCATTTCATTTTCATATAAGTCATGTACAAGTAAAAACAAAAGAAAAACATGCATCACTCGGCCGGCTTATCCGCCGGGCCGCCATCATCATCTCCTCCCTCGGGTCTCCTCGCAGGTGGCGCTATGGAGGCACTCTCCTCCTGTTGACCCCTCTCTACCCTCTCATTCCTCCGCTGACCGGAGGAGCTAATGAGGAAGTCAGCTACCGATCCGCTCGGGGCGGCGCTCCTCTGTGCCCCGCTCTGGGAGGCATTCGGCTCCGACCCCCGGCCTATCATTCTCACCGTCCGCTCCATCGTCCGCAGCTCGATCTTCAACTCAAAGATTTGACGCCGCGTATCCCGTGCCTCAGTCCGGTAGCGATCCAAGTCTACGGTCCCGGCCCGGAGTCGCTCCACCTCTGCTCGGAGGACCTCTGCCTCAGCCTGGTTCCGCTCTGCCTCCGTTCGGACCAGCTTCACCTCGGCCACTGCTACGGCTAGCTCTCTCGCCTATAGTTTGCATTGCATATAGTTAGTCGCATAAACATGAGAATTTGCATAAAGCATAAGCATTTAATTTGCATAAGCATTTAGCATCTTACCCGCTCCGCGAGGGTGGCCTCCACCTCCTCGGCCCGGGCAACCGCTCGGGCAAATTCGGCATCTCGCTCAGCTCTATCCCAGGCAGGCTGTGAGGATGACGACGGTGCATCCGGTCCCACACTTTGGGCTCCCTCAGCCCGCTGCATTTAGAAATCATTGGTCAGTCCATCACATTCGCATCATAATCCTAAACATAATCATTTTAGGTCCAAGTTTTTTAGAGTCTTACCAAGAGCTCCAAAGCGGTCCGGTACTCGTCCCGCTGCTGGACGGTTGCATGGAGTAGCCCCTCGAGCTCGGCTATCCTTCCCTCGGAGTCTAGCTGCATTTAGAAAGCGTATGAGTCAGTGCATATCGAATAAAATTTTCATAAAAGAGCATTCAGAGTATAGGGTTTTATTGCATACCAGTCGTCGGGTACCTCGGTACACCCGGTCCCTGTACAGTCGAGCAAAGGCTTTCAAGTATGCCTCATCACTCTCGTCTCGCTCCTTCACTGCTCTACCCCGCTTGTTCCAGTCATGGACATACTTCACCTTCCGGGCGCACCAATCTATGTCACCACTAATTCCCTTCGCTGACTTCCCAGGGTGGTCGTCGCTGTGGCGTGGAAAGGTCACCTCAGGCTGGTGTAGTCCCCGAGTCCTCAAAATCAGCCGGTAGTGGAGAGGCTCGATGATATGGATGCAGTGCAACCATATGTCTCGTCCCCGGTACGAAAGGGCTACCTCCACCCATGGCTGTCCCTCGAAGCTCTCGCCTCTGTACAGGGTCCATCTCACCTAAAAGCATGAATCAAATCATCATATAGAAGCATATAGAAATATTCAAAATCATTTAGAAAGCATTTTTTGAGTTCGGGCTTACCGCCGTGTGCGGGAAGGAATCCAAATCGTCCTGGATCGCCCGGGTCAATCTGATGATCGACCCCGGGTCCCTTGCAACCACCCATCGCCTCGCGATCGGGATGCGACCGGTGTGGAGTAGAGTGCCCCGTCCGATGCCCGGGAGGTACATGTAGCTCCAGAACTGCATTTAGAAGTCAGTCAATCTGCATAAGCATAATCATTTTCATAAACATTTGCATAAATCATAATAGAAGCATTTAATTTGCATTTACCTGTAGAAAAGGCGAGAAGCCGCCCAGCATTGTCTGTCTGTCCGTCGTGCTGAGGGACTGGAACAGGAAGGCCAAGACTGCCGCTCCCCAGGCGTACTTTCCAACTCTGCCCAAATCCTCGATCATCGGCAGCAGCCGGTAGCTGATCACATCTGCCCGAGTCGCGAATAGGAGCTTCCCGAACAGTAGCATCAGGAAGCGCCTCAGGGTGCGATCTCCCTCTGGTCCAACCTCTACCGCCACTCGTGGGCGCACCTGGTCAATCACTCTACCCAGATGCTCCTCTGGTAGCTCACCCACGGCTATCGCCGCTCCCCTCAGTCCTAGGCTCTCCTGCAGTACTGATCGTGAGAGCTGGGATGACGTCTGCCCCGGTCTGATCAAATCTAACCCCAACAGCTCCTGGGCCATCTCTCGGTAGTCTCGGTAGGTCCATCCTGTCACTGCGGCTCCATGTACTCGCAGCCCGGCAATCTTCGCCATGTCTTCTAGCGTGGGGATCATGTGACCCCACGGGAAGATGAATGCTCTGCTAATCGGATCCCACCTCTCGTGCAAGGCGTACAGCAGAGGCGTGTCCATTCTGGTCACCTCGATGCTCAGCACCTCGGCGAATCCCATCCCGGCTAGTCTTTTTCTCTGGTAATCGGGCAGTGCCTGGTACACCGCCCGGATCTGAAGCCAGTAGATCCTCGTCCGTCTCTTTCCCTGCATCCATTTAGATCATAAGTCAGTCAAATGCATCATAAAAATCATTGCATAGCATTCATAAAATAAAAACAAAACAAAACATTGAATAATTAAAAACCTAAAAACAGTTCTAGCCTCTGGTGCATGTAACGGCCCTGGTAATGGGCGTCACATTTCTCTAACGCACCTAGAGTGACGCGTTAGGTGTGTGACGGTCACTGGAAGGACCGTCACATTCCCTGCTAGAGGGCATTTTTCCTTTGCATTCCGTGGCTCTCCCACTTTGGCCAAAAGGCCTACAGATGATCCTAGTGGGTGCATAGACCCATTTTCTACCCCCCATTCCTACATACATTCATACAAAAAACACAAAAAAATTAAAATTTGAAAAAATTATGGCGGAGGCCTACCTCATGGTCTTGGCCCCTCTTCCTCTTCTTCTCCTGTTCCTTGGGTTCTCCCTCATCCAGGAAGGTTTCCCCTTGGTCCTCCTCGGCCATTGGAGCCTCTACTTCCACCCTTGGAGCTTTCTTCCTCATTTTTTCTTCCTCCGGCCGTCGTTCCACTTCCCGCTCTATCCGGCGGTGGAGGCGGCGTATCGCCTTCTTCTTACCTCTCTCCATCTTCTTCGGTGGCTGTGGAGCCTCGTCGCCGACCATCTCTTTGGTGGTTGACGGTGGTCGCCGGTGGCTCTTGTTGAGGTTTTGAAGAGCGTCTTTGGCGTTTTGAGTGTTGAATGAATGAGGCTGTGACCGTTCGGTTTGTTTTTTTTTTTTTTTGAACGCTCAGGAAATGTGACTATCTGTCGTCCGACCGTTACACTCTCTGACGCGTACTCTTTTGACCGTTACATGGATTTGAATTGTTTCATTGAAGAAAATGAACCACCCAATCTATAACAGCCCTAGTCTGGTCCATTACTTCATATAACGCCCTCTCTGCAGACCGTTACAGCTTGCAAGTTTCTTGATGAATAAAATGGTCCATTTGATGATTGAATGACCACATTTTCTGCCATGGCACGTATTATTAATGCTTCTAACACGTATGAATGGTTATGCCTTATTTCATGCTCATATTTATTATTGGCTAACCTCTTTCTTATGAATGAAGTTATAAACAACATGCTTTGCCGTCCGTCAGGAAGGTAAGTCAGGTATTGTATCTCGTTCCCTTGCCCCTTAAATGCATTACTATATGTTATCTATGATATATTATCTCGAGAACCGGCTGGTCATTCATGTGTTCTGGGATCTGATGTTCCCCTTAAACAAAAATGATGATGATCTAAGTTCACATGTTTAATCGTTGGATAGGCCGTTAGGTTGGAAAAATTTGGGGACGATGGTTCTGTCTTGCACGCCGTGGTTGCAGATGGTGTCCTGACCCTGATTTCTCCGGTCTAACAATATTATTCTCGAGTATCTTGTTATTTTATTCTTTTCTTTGCATTTGTTTTAACGATTTCTTTCTCTTTAGCCCAGCATGCATCATCCGCATATTTGAGCATTCATGATCTTCATCTGTTCGAGGTGTCTCAATGATGGTGAATAACTGTGTTCTTAATCTCGAATAAGGAGAATCATTTCACTCTGAATTAGAAAGGTTTCCTTCGATCTCTCGCTTGATTTGGTTGGCTGAAGATCCCTGTCTGGAGTTTAGTCAGTTCTCTTTCCTTTCCGTTGCCTCCGGCGGCTAGCCGTGTTTCCTTTCCTTAGTTGTTAGTTCCTCTAGACTTGCATCCTTCGGTTGGCTCTATCCTTGTGATCAGTTCGAAGTTTTCCAAAAAAATTCCTATCGCTTGTTGGTAAAGAACGGGTGTCGTTTACCTTAACCCCACTTTTTGGTTAACTCAGCTTCACTTCCGCTTCATCTCCATGTTCCATTTCGCTTTCGCTTCACCTCCGCTCGCTCCCCTACAAAGAGGACGTTAAGGAGGGGCATCTGTTGACACCCGTTTTATGACCGATAAGTTGGGTCATCTCCTTGTTCTATCCATGTGATGCTCCAAGTTGTTCACTCTTCATTGAGTTTCCTTCGTCGGTTTGAAGCTCATTTTATGGGTCTTCTCTCCTTGGTTAAGTGTGGTTCCCTGTGGCTTTTCATTTGGATGAAGCTTAGCAAGCTCTTATTCTAACGGTCCTCTGCATGGGTGTTATTTTCTTCTAACGCATGATCCCATGGCCGTTACTTCTTGAAGAGTCCTACAACTTAAGGTCTTTGTTCCAGCTTATATGTTGGCCTACCCATTGAATCTAACTGTTTGTCGTGCAGCCGTCACTTTCTTCCAACGTGTCCAGACATGGCCGTTACTTATCTTGCAGAGTCCAACTTGTTTGATCTTCTTCCGTTGATCTTATCTCTTTTGAGATAAGGTTAAATGTAACGGTATCCCCCTGGCACGTTATTTGCATATGGCGGTCTGTCGAGTAGCCGTTACATCCAACAGAGAGTCCTGGCAGTTCAGGCCTTTTCTCTGCTACTCCGTGGTCGAGATAAGAGTTTGAATTGGTGATTTCTCTTCCAAATCTGATCCTCAGAACCTTCTGTTTGATTCTATGGACTCTTGGTGATATTATCTTCAAGGATTTGCTAAGAGTTATCCTCTTTTCTTGCTGGATTATCCTCTGTTCGACCGGAGAGTTTGAGGGCCTATAAATATCACCCTTAACTTCATGGCCCGAGAGAGGAAGATCTGGAGTTCGCGTCGAAGTGCTGCCGCATTCTGGAGCCACATCTAATCAAGGAGACTTGTCTTTCACGTCCAGCTGCTTCACGGTGAAGGGAGTATTCGTTCTATTGAGTTTCAAAGTTCATCATTGCATATTGTGTTCTTCCTCCTCCCTCTCATCATAGGCATTGTCCCTCTCCTTGTTTTCACGTTCTGCACCTGGTTTTCATCATCTAAATATCTTCCTATCTTTTAAAATGCCCAGAGGGGTTAAAAAGCCAAAACTCTCCCGGTACTTCCCTTTCCTTTTGCATGATCTTAAGTTCTTTGAGAATTGATACTACGCTTGTTTAAAGGGCTAATCTGGGTTTGTTTTCTTGTGTTTCACGTTCTTTGGCAGGTTTACAGGTTCACTACACGAGGCCCAAGTCTTCTGGCCGGCTGGAAGAGTTGGAGTTTAAAGAATTCATAAGCTATTACTGCAGGTTTTCTGACGGTCTTGTGTAGGCGCGTCAGGCTTCTATAACAGTACATCGTGCGACCGTCACATTTCTGTGACGCACGGGGTCTGGACCGTTACATTCGGTTGATCTACAGATTTCACTGGTTTTCTCTCTCCCGTGGGCGGGTGCTTCATCCACCTATTTCCAAGATATTTTCAAGTCTCTGGCTTGTGTTTACTTTGGTGGCGATCACGTTCTTTCTTAGTATTGGGCATTAGTTTTCTCTCCATCTCATATCTCTTATTTCCTTTATTTTCTCCACCCTCGCGGTGTGTTTTTATTTGCTCTTGCTCCACGCCCGGCGTGTGTTTTTCTTTATTCCCTTAGTTTAGCTTGATTATTGAGATAGCATGCCCATGCTAGAGCTTATTCTGGTTGCCTAGGTTCATGGTTCACATGTTCATAGGTTGATTGAGATCTTTGATTTTTGCTTATCATCTTTATTACACATCAAAACAAAAAGAAGAAGAGAAGCAAAACAAATCAACAACGTGGTCCCGTTTCTACACAGGAATATCCAAGGGTTGGAGAGTACCTCCCGGGCACTGATGCTCCCCCTTCACCTGCTGACAGGTCAGGCACCTGGCCACAAACCCGGCCACATCTCTCTTCATGCCAGGCCACCAGAACTACCTCCGCAAGTTCTGATACATCTTCGTCGCACCTGGGTGTACAGTGTACCTGCTCCCATGAGGCTCGTGCAACACCGCACGACAAACTTGATCCCCGGCGGGGACGTACAGCCTACAACAGAATCTCACTGCTCCGTCCTCGCCGAGCTCCACATCAGCTATAGCCAAAATCTGGGGCAACTCAGGGTCAGCATGTTGAGCCTCTGTCACCTGGCGGCGGATAGCAGGCGTGACAATCAAACTCGCAAGCACCGCTAACCCTGGCTCTCGTGGAATCTTGAGTCTGAATGACACTTCGGACACTTGTTCCCAGAGCCTCCACTTCCTCAACATGAAGGCACTGACCGCGACCTTCTGACTCAAAGCATCGGCAACGACATTCATCCAGCCTGGCTGATAAGACAGGGTAAAGTCATAATCCCTCATATACTCCATCCACCGCCTTTGCCTGAGGTTAAGGTCCCTCTGCGTGAACACATACCTCAAACTCTGATGGTCAGTGAACACCTCGAACTTCACACCGTACAGATAATGCCTCCAGATCTTCAATGCGAAGATCACAGTCGCCAACTAAAGGTCATGGGTAGGGTAGTTCTCCTCGTGGGGCTTCAGCTGCCAAGATGCATACGCCACCACTCTACCATGCTGCATCAACACAGCACCCAATCCGACCCCGGAAGTATATGTACACACCACAAAACCACCCGATCCAGAAGGTAAAACCAACACCGGAGCCGAGGTGAGCAACCTCTTCAGTTCCCTAAAACTCTGCTCACACTCATTAGTCCAGATAAAATGTACATCCTTCCGCTTGAGTCTGGTCATCGGGGCCGCAATGCGAGAAAGATGCTGGATAAACCTTCGATAATAGCCCGCAAGCCCAAAGAAACTCCGGATCTCCATCACAGATTTCGGCCTCGGCCACCGCATCACTGTCTCGACCTTGGAGGGATCCATGAAAATACCATCACCAGAAATCACATGCCCCAAAAAGTGCACCTCACGAAGCCAGAACTCGCACTTACTGAGCCTCGCAAACAACTGGTGATCTCGCAGCGTCTACAGCACCACACCCAAATGGTTAGCGTGCTCCTCGGCAGACCACGAATAGACAAGGATGTCATCCAGAAATATGACCACGAACTGGTCCAAGTAGGGACGGAACACCCTCTACATCAAGACTATGAAGGCTGCGGGGGTGTTGGTGAGCCCGAACGGCATCACCAAGAACTCATAATGCCAGTACCTCGTACTGAACACAGTCTTCTCCACATCAGACTCGCGAATCCTCAGCTGATAGTAACCGGAACGCAAATCAATCCGCGAGAACACTCGAGCAGACTGAAGCTAGTCGAACAAGTCATCAATCCGCGGCAACGGATACTTGTTCTTGATGGTACTTCATTCAGCTGTCGGTAGTCAATGCACAACCTCAGACTACCATCCTTCTTCTTCACAAACAATACGGGCGCGCCCCAAGGGGAAAAGCTAGGATGAATGTACCCCTTGGCTAGCAACTCCTGCAACTGCGCCCTCCACTCTCTTAACTCAGCGGGGGCCATACGGTAGGGAGCCTTCGCCAAGAGTCCCGTACCAGGCACAACCTCGATAACGAAATCGATCTCCTACTGAAGAGGCAATCCAGGCAAATCCTTGGGAAAAATATCAGGAAACTCGCACACCACCAAAATGTCCTCGACATCCGGACACGGCTGGTCTACCAAGACCACAGAGGCGAGAAAACCCTGACAACCAGAATGAAGCAAACGACGGGCTCGAATCGCAGAAATGAGGAAACGAGGAGAGGTGGAATGGATACCTTGGAAGTAGAAGGTCCGCCTGCTAGGATGCTGAAAGTAAACCCTCTTCATTCCACAATCCACCACTGCTTCATGAGCCTTGAGCCAATCCATGCCCAAAATCACATCATAATCCCGAAGCTACAAAGCATACAACCTGCCTGGCATACTCCACCCCTCGATCTAAACCGGAACCTTCTCGAAACAATACGGAGTGATCATGAAGTCACCAGATGGCAACTCCACCATCAGATCACAAGACATCTGAGATATTGGATCCTCAACACTCAGCGCAAAATCCTCTGAAATAAACTAATGGGATGTGCAAGAATCAAACAAAACTCACGCTGCGTAACCCAAAATCATAACATTACCTCCCACAAGCTGTGACGACTCTGCCTCTACCCTGGTCATGTGAGTAATCTGGCCTCGATCCCTATGCCTACCCATACTCGCTGACCGTGGTAGTGGCGGAAACTGTCCCTGCTGCTGAAACTGATGCTGTGGGTACTGCAGCTACTTCTGAGGAAACTGGGGTGGCTGACGCGGCCGCTGCGGACAGTCACGTGCCATGTGTCCTGGCTGATCACACCTAAAACAGATCACCAGCACTGTACAATGCCTGCCTGGATGCGACTCGCCATACTGGGGACACCCCGAACGAGATCCACCGACTGACCCCTGCCGCTGTAAAGGTGCCAGCTGCTGAAGGCTGCCCAAAGAAGCCTGCTGCTTACGGCCCTCCTCCTTCTTCTTGGAAAAACCCTTCTTGAAGAACCTCTTCATCTTGGCACCGAAAGATGCAGATCCTGCCACTGATGCCACTGGAGTCGAGGCTCCCGAACTACCAGTAGGAAGTTGGAACGTGCTCTGCTGCTGAGTAGCCGTCTGCTGGCTGCGGCCTGACACAGACTACCCTTGGGTAATCGTTCCCGGAGTCCTCTACATATCCATCTCCAAGGACGCCGCAACATGAGAAGCTGTCTCCAAATCAGTGGCAGTGTTCGTGATCAAATGGTGTCTCAACTCCTGCCTCAAGCCCTATACTAACTAAGCGGTCTTCATCCTCTCATGCCCCATGATATGAGGTGCATAACGACCCAGCTCAACAAATCGGGCCCTGTACTACAATACGGACATGTCGCCCTGGACCAGCTCCAAAAACTCACTCATCTTCTGCGTAGCAATATACTCTGGACAGTAAGCACGCTCAAAAGCGCTGACGAAGTCACCCCACTCGATCTGCTCAAGCAGATGAGACTGAAAGGACATCTTCCACTCGGAAGACCACCACTCTCGAGCCGTGCCCTGCAACTTGTTGTAGGCCAACATCACCTTGTCCTCCGCAGTACACCACAAGGAACTGAACACCCGCTCCATCTCATCGAGCCAACTCTAAGCCATATCAGGGTCTGGCTGACCGCCGTAGTAAGGTGGATGGAACTGCATGAAATCCCTCACCGCTCGGCCTGGCCCACCCCTGGTCGGCGAGCCCTCACCAGCCTCTCCGCCAAACTGCTGCGACATAAGCTGGTACATGCCACGGAAGAAATCCTCGACCCCCGAAAACCTCATAGTATCCACTACCTCGGTGGCCACTGGTGGCACTCTACTCTACTCCTCCTGCTCTTACTGAACCTCCTGAACCTCAGCCGACTGCCCCTGCTGAGAGCGAGTCCCCCGCCTCGGCGCCATGCTTGCTCCTGAAGCAAAAGACAGAAAACACGGAAACGGCAAGGTCAAGAAAAACACACGATGCCCGATGCCAGCGTCAACTATACATCATCACTGTCGACTAGTGGACCACTACAATTACTTAGGATTCTCGTGTAATTCCACAACCGCGCTCTGATACCAGCTGTAACGACCCGAGAATCGGATTACCGGGAAGGCCTGATAACCAGAGACTCGTACCGCCACCCACGAGTCTGAAGACTCGGAAGGGTTCAAAGGATGGTGTGGAGACTACACAAGTATCACAAATAATTACAAAAATTAAATAGTTTATATAATTAAACATGAAATAAATTAACGTTTTACACGATACATGGTCCCCGAGATATAACAAAATAAGCAACAGTAGTCCACAACTAGTATAGAGACAAGAAAGAAAAGTACAACTACACGGGGCATACCCCGGCTCTGACCTCTGGCACTAATGCTGGGCACCTGAACCACGCTGAGCCTCAATCACACTCCTCTGAGACCGTGCCTCGCCTAAAACACGGTGAAAACACACAGGGAATGAGTCTCAGAACAAGACTCAGTAGGGATCACTCGAACCCTACCTCGCGAAACGGGAAACCAGTACGCTAGCGGTTAAGCGAGTACCTCAGAAGTAACAACCCTGCAACTACAACACCGGTCTCGCGACACGAAAACCGACACACGCGCCACGGTGAAACAACCGGAGCTCAACGGTCAACCCGACCAAAACCCAAAGGTCGAAGTCACAAGACTGACAGTCTGTCACTCCCGACTCGACAGGAGTACATCCCACTAGAAGCACAGTCAGTAGCATCCCCTGAGGACTTACACCGCATCGCAGGTGAACTGCCTGACGTGGTAGCACCTTCCAGAGGCACGAACACCGCACAAGAAACCACAAAGCAAGTGACTAGCTGGGGTCATGCTCATCAGCGTGGGTCCAACCGCCCCCAACCTCATGCGCACACACAGACCATGCGTCCTAGGTCTGGCCTCTAACTGGTTTTCCCCTTAGCCGGACTCTAGCTACAGACGTGGGGCCCGACGGAAACTAGTCTAAAAATCATCCTCAGGGTAAGCCCGTCCACCTACTCCTAAGTGGGACAAGCACAAGCGTACTGGTAGGCTACAAATAGTGGAGGGTCACTAAAGGAGTAGACTCTCATGTCAACGGAAAACAACATCCGCATCCGATGACATACGGGGGCCATCCCACGTACCAGCACCGTCGCATGGTGACCAAGTCGGACAAGAAATGGGACTGCGAACCACCCGGTGCAGTCCTGAGCCTGGCGGTCCAACACTGGTGCGCCACAGGCTCTGACGGTCTATCACTGGGCCTTCACAGCCGTATGACGGTCCAACACAGGAGTGTCACATGTTCGGTGCAAAAATGACTGTGACGCGCCTACCCTAGTGCGTCAAAGGCCCTGACGCACTCAGCCCAGTGCGTCACAAGGCGCGAAGAAACTAACTGTGACGCGTGCCACTCGGTGCGTCACAGGCTGTAACGGACCATCTCTGGTGCGTCACAGGGTGGGAACGCGTCAGCTTTAACGCACCCACATAGGGGTGTTACAATGCTGTGACGTGCCACCCTGGGTGCGTTACAGGCCTTGACCCCCCCAACGGTCAAAAACCAACGGTCAGATGCCAACGGTCGGATCGTCACCTGACAGTCCTACCCAAGCGCGTCACAGCGCCCTGGCTGTCTATCGTGGGACCGTCAGGCCCACTCACTTGCTCCCCCCCCTTGCTAGCCATTTCAAGGGTTCTCTCCTTGCCTATTGCTGTTGCGGCTTCCGAGCTTCCGTCCCCCTTGGCCAAGCTCGCTGCATCGCCCTCCTTCGCAGCCGCTATCGTGGCATTGCCTTCTGACCCCCCTCCCACTGGCACCCTAGAGCTGCATCTGTCTTCCCCCCGGCCAGTTGTTTCTGCGGTGTTGCTGCCCCCGGTTGGCACCTCTGTCAGCGTGGAGGCCGACACCCATCTTCAAGGAGTCGACTCCTCTCCTGATGTCCTCCATCCGAGCGCGGTCTTTGCTGATGCTGCCCCTGAGCTCCCTGCCTTGGAGCTTCCCCCAACGGTGCTCTACCTCTAGGCTGACGGAGTGGGCACACGTGCAGCTGGCGCCAAGGGGCATGGGACCCCTACCGATCATGCAACTCCCCTCGCCACCACTCAGCCTCCTGCAAGCCCGTCTTCTGCCCCCCCCCCCCCCCCGACTTCCGCTCAAGCTGTTGGTGTCAAAGGTTTACAGCCGCCCTTCTTCGGCTTAGACCTTGCAGGTGGCCCATCCTCATCCACGGTGGTTCTCCGACCTATGGCTGCTTTTGGTCCGGGCTTAGAAGTGGGTGGGCCTCCAGGTTGTCTGGGCTCACCCCTTTCAACCTCTAGTGGCCATGCCTCCGTGGGGACCAGTTCGCTTCATGCCACTCCTTCTACGCATCCGCCAGCAGGGTCTCCCCCCTGCTACTCAGGCTTCTATCCATGGGGAGGATGCTCCACCTCCGTGTGCTGCTTCGTCGGAGGCTGTCCTCCTGCCGACCGCCTCGTCTGCTGCTACGGTGGTCCTCGACCTCCGGGCGCCGGATGCTCAGCCCCAAGGCGGGCCCTCTTTGCCTCCTCCTGGTCTCAATGCCGCTGCTGTGGCTTGGTCCCCAGGGCCGCAGCACCCCACCATGGTGGGTGGGGTTGCTGAGCCGGTGCCACCTTCCTCTACTCCAACGCCATTACCCCGTCTCTCCTTTGCCCAAGCTCTGAGGAAGAAAATCAACCGGGAGCCGCACGGTCCGATTGTTGACTCTGCTCCGCCCCCTGTTCCGTTACGTCCCGCAGACGCCGCGCCACCCAAGGTTCTTGGTTCTGGTATCAAGCTTCCTCAGCTCGTACAGGTTCTCTCCTTCCCCGGGCTTGACCCACCGTCGGGGTTCAGTGACTTTGCGGCGGCTCATGCGGCTTTCGTGGGCAACCCTGTCATGGACCGCTCACGGGTGGGGTCGAGGACAGAGGCCGGTCCATCCCGGCATTCCTACCGGTGCTCCAACTCCACTTCCTCTTCCCACGATCGAAAGTGCATTTTTGACGAGGCTCCTCCTCCTACCCGTCGCTCTCCTCGGCTCCAGTCGGCCTTGGCGGCGCCCCCCCCCGCCGGTCCACTCTTCCATCTCCGAGGACCCCGATCACGATGGTTCAGATCTTGACCCTCTTGATTGGCCCGGATCTCCAGACCATCGGCGCGGAATCCATTCTTCGTCCTCATCTGACTCTGAAGGGGCTTTCGATGAAGATTCTATCTTGTTGGGGATTTGAACTTTACTTGTTCTTTGGGTCCCTGGGTTCTGCGCCTAGCCCACATCTTGGCCTTTTCTGGTCTCTTTCTTTTGTTGGCCTTTCGGCCTTGTACTCGTCCTGCCCCCCTTTGGGCGACGTTCCCCCCCTCCCCATGTACCCCTTCTCTTTTATTACTTTCCTTAATGAAAACGCTTGCCTGGCGGCCGGGGTAGTGTGTTCATCTTCTTCCGAAATGATGGGATGAACCCCCTCCCCCCTCTACCACCTTGCAAGTATTTACTTGAGTTAAAAAAAATGCCACGCCCAAAAACCAACGAAGTGTAACGCACCTTCCTAGGCGCGTTACAACCTGTGGCGGTCACTGGAACGACCGCCACAGCGCTCCTGCGGCGAAAATGGTGAATAAGCACAAAAATGGCAACCACGCCCCCATACCTCCATGGGAGAGGGGGGAATAAAGGGGGAAGCCCCCTGGGGACCCTAGCATGCTTCTAAGCTATCAAAATGTTGAAGCATGGGCAAAAAACATAGATCGGGTGAGCTCTCCCCAAATCATGGAAAACCCCAACCCGCCATGAAAACCCATCTCTCGGCCTCCCCTCGGCCTACAAATCATGCGAAAGGAATGCAAGAGGATAGGGAACGTCACCCTACCTCGATCTCGCCTCCAGACGCGCCGGATCGTCCACAAATCACAAAGAAAGCTTTTAGAACCCTCATTCCCTCACGATTCCCCACAAGCTTTACGCCGCCACGATCGCCTCGTCGTCGCCCACATCGTCACCTCGCGCCGTCTGCAGTCGGAGGGGACACCGCCGCGGTCGAATGGGTGAGAGAGGGGGGCGGTTCTCACGGTGGGGGAGGAAGAAGAAAGAGGAAGAATAAGAAGAGAAAAAGAAAAAGGGAAAATAGGGGGGTATTTATAAAAAATCTAAAAAAGCTAAAAAATACCAAAAAATAGAAAATCACATTTTCGCGATCCTCGGAACGCACCGATCGCAACGGTACCACTCTCGCCCAGGTGGACAACCCGGTTCGCCTGCAACGAGAGTCCGAAGGATTTGCCAGGACCCATACCGAAAATTGGAAAACACGCTCGAAAAATCCGCAGACGCACTCCAGGCCTCCGAAATAACTCTAGATCGCGCCGATCCGAAAATGAAAGATGTCCGAAATGAAATTTTGGACACAACGGAGTCGGACACTCCGAGAAAGCAGATCCAGGACCTAGAAAGAAAGGATCCGAAAGGTCCGGGGCATTACACATGGACTGATGAAATTTTTTCCAGAGACACACTACTTGAACTTGTAATACTTTAAAGTCTAAATCATTATGCATAATATTGTTGCCATGAACTGTGACACATGAGTTCTTGGTAGTCCTGATTTTATAATTATTTGCATTGCTAAGGGACTAGCAATGTTCAAGTTGGGGGGTGTGATAAGTGTCCATTTTCTATGATAATTCATTGCATACACACCATTTTATGTGCATATAATTAGGCAATTATGCATATGTCATAGTTAATCTAAACTTGGCATGTAAATTGGGCATTTCACGCAAATTAATTAATTTGGTGATTTTATTTAATAAAATAGAGTTGAGGGTCATGAACATTAATTCTCCATTGCATAATTATGAGCATTTGTGATATATGTGCACATTATGGTAATTTTTATGGACTAAATCAAAATTTTGTGTGTGCAGGACACTGAAGGAAATTGAAAGACAAGCCAGGGGCAAAAGAGTCTGAGAAGCAAGAGATGAAGCCCTAGGGTGCCCTCCCTTCATGTTGACCAAGTCAAATGTGCAGCCGCCACCTATTTTTGTTAGAGGGAAAAAATTCAAAGTTTGGAATATAGAAAATCAAGGAGGAGATCAAGGAGTGGATTAAGGAGGAGATTGGGGGAGAATCTCCGCCCGATTAGGAAAGAGAGAGAGGGGCGCCCAAAACCCAAGGAAGGAGGGTGGCCACCTCTCTCTTCCCCTTCCATCACCTCATTTTCTCCCTCTATCCCAACCATTCATCTTCTCTAGATCAATCCTAGCCCTCCATTGGTCCCTTTTTGCTTATAAATACCCCATTCTATGGAGAGGAAAGGATCTTTTGCTTGACTTTTTGCTAGAGAATTTTTCTAAAAGTGTTAGCCTCTTTTCCTCTCTCTCTCCTGTGCCCCTAGCCCTTTCTCTTTCACCCTAGGTCCCCCTAGACTCCCTCTCTCTCACTTTATGTTGCCCCCATCCTTTAGCACCTCTTCGTCTTCACCCTAGTGTGCCCATAGCATCTCTCCCTCATCATCATCGCCCTCTCCTTCTACTTCCCTTCTAGCCATCTCTAGATCACCGTAGCCTCATTTCTTTACCTCTTCTCTAGCTCTCTATATCCCTCACTCCATCTCCCCCTAGATCTCTCTCCTCCCTCCACATAACATTCTCCAAAGGCGGCTCCAAAGGCGAAGGTGACTTCCTCCCGGCGTAGATGACATCATCCACGTGGTGGTTCGAGATCCAATGCCAAGAGAGGACGGTGCCGTCATCATCATTGCTGCCACCATCTCCAAACTCCAGGCTCTTCATATTTTTTATTGTTTTGTGTCATTTAATTTCTTTGCAATCTCATTACGTCATTAGTATAATTTTGTATCGCATTACATGTACTCTTTATTTTTAGTTAATGAAAGGAGTTGTTCTTTTGATCTAGATCTTGCTCTTCTTCCCTCTCTATCTCTTTCTTCTATCTCTTTTTTTCCACTTCATATAATTATTTTCTATAGCATAGGTGCATAGTCATAGGCATTTTTAATTAATTGTTCAGTTCGTTCCTTATTTCACTTTTTTATTTAAGCAAAGTAAAATCACAAGTGTTTTCTAAAGGAATCCAAGGTTGTTCACATCAAAAGTCTCTTCTTCCCTGTGGATTTGACCCTTCTCGCCACCATATTACACCTTTTTCATCTAAGTGTGAGTTGGAATTTTTAAGATTGGCATGCGTGTTTTTAAACGATAAACTTTCGAGTAGTCAAGGCCATTGTTGGAGATCAGCCGAAGCTGGGCCCGGGAGCTGACGCTTGTCTAGGCAAGAGACGATCTGGGACCCCTGCAAGGGCCGATAGTGGAGGCCTTGAGTTTGGTACTCGGGCGGGCCACCGGTGCTGGAGAAGTGCGGCGAGTCAATCGCACGAGTAGGAATAGAAACTGGGATTGGCCGTGTAGCACCGCTGGTAATTTTCTAGGAGGTTTTTGAAATTTTCAGAAATTAAATAGATTTATTCAAGCATTTAATAGGCTTAAAAGCTTAATGGACTAATTAATAGATTTGTTGATTTAAATCATTTTGGTTAAAGGCCCAATTAATAACTAAAGGATTAAGCCCACTTAAAAAGGGCCTTAAAACATAAAAATTGAGCCTTTTGCCCAAGCCCATACCCTAGACATGTACTAGGGTAAGTTCCCTAACTATGATAAGGGGATAAGGGAGACTAGAGGTGGAGTTAGAATAGAAAAATCAATTTTCAGAAAGATGGATCAGGTCGCGGCCTATCGCGCGACCGCTTCTTGAAGGTAGCGGTCCTGTCTCGACCGCTACATGCTTCGATAAACGGAAAGAAGTAAACACGGAAAATCTCAAATTTCTATCCACCCAATCACTATAATTCGATGCTATCTAATAATGAAACCTATCTAGGACTCTTAGGGATAGACCTTACCTCCAATAAGGACTCCTAATTTGACCTAAAACCCTAACCCTAGGCCAATCCCTATAAATAGGTATCATGTTCGTCCTGCACGAACCCTAATTTTGGATCGCTTGGTTCGAAGGTATAGTGTCTTCTTCTCAAGTTCATTTTTAAGAAGTTTTTATTCCCTTTAGTATCTTCTAACTCACCTCCGGTTTTCGTGTTAGGAGGTCAAGAGGTCAAGGAGATAGAGCAATCGGAAGTTGCTGTTTCTACGTAGGACGCGCAGGAACGTGAGCTCTCTTCCGGCGAGAAATTCACAGACTAGGAGCAACCCCAGAGGTAGGTTATCTCATGATCGGCTTAAACATCAAATTAGGATTAAACGCCCTCTGGTCTTGCTTATTTTCATGCTTTCTACATGGGGAATTTTTAGTTTTTCTATGACAGCACAATATGTCTTTTAGTTAATGCTGTTCATGCCATATTAACAAGAAAGATAAAAACTTTGGTAGAAATTCATGTTTTCTCATGCATTAGTCACATGCTATCATGTTTCTTCTTCCAGTTTTATAGAGGTTGCACCGTTATTTGCCTTGGTATTAAGCCCTGACCAGTCGATATTCATTTCTGTTCGATGAAGATAGATAGCGGTCCTATAGAAACCGCGACCCTCGGGTAGCGAT
This sequence comes from Amorphophallus konjac, assembly GCA_022559845.1. Taxonomy (NCBI): domain Eukaryota; kingdom Viridiplantae; phylum Streptophyta; class Magnoliopsida; order Alismatales; family Araceae; genus Amorphophallus; species Amorphophallus konjac. The sequence continues at coordinate 218,711,514 of CM040118.1, forward strand.
TCCCAATTAACCGCAATCTATACTGTTTACCCCAAACATTGATCATATCATACCCTTTAATTCCCTGTTATAAATATAGTATTTTTTATGCTATAATTCGTGTTGTTAAGGCTCTGCTACATCAGGTTTTAGAGGGGTTATGTTTTATTGTCATATCATGTTTAAAAACTTAATTTCATTATATGATTAATTTCATGCCAAACCTTATAATTTTGTACTAAAGGAGTTTCCATGACTTAGTTACACATCGGTTTATGTTCTCACTCATTCCTTTCTCATCTTATTTCTGGTTTTTGTTACTTTGCAGATAGCCCGTACTCCGATACGTAAGCTATTAGTCACTTGCACATGATAGGAAACCTTCTTGGACTTGAGTGCCTCTCCGTCGGATTTTCCTTCTGCCGGACTAGGTTATCATGTTTCAAGGCCTCCGTAAGACTCCGGGAGCCTGGGAATCCCACTAGGACGTCGAGCTGATTGTACCCTAAAAACCCAAAGGTCTAGAGAGCACTTACATTTTTTGCATTTTATGCACTCTGTCCTGATCGCGGCCAGGAAGCAACCGCTACCTGCAGATAGCGGCTGGCCAATGACCGCGATCATGTTTCAGTCAGTAGATTCTTGTTGGGTCTACCCAGTTTCTTTCATGAGTCAACTCCTCTTGATCGCGGCCTGGACTTGACCACTTTCTCCTGATAGCGGTCCTGTCACAACCGCGTTTTGCCAGCTTGTTGCCCAACCCGAGGTCTGACCCAAGGGTTGATTATACTCTGTTTCAAATGGCCTTATGACTATCTAATGTCTAAAACCTTATTCAAGATAGTATTGAACTATTGAAATTGGTAAATATGCCGTTATGTTGTCAGAATCCCTTCGTAGCATAATATCCTATTAAATCTTTCTTGACCTCTCATATTCATTTTAGTACATTCTCACCTTGGTTGTTATCGCCATAAAGGTATTGTTTGGAATTGATATTCTTGGCCTACGTACTTTTATTCTCGTGGAAGTAGCTTGATTTATAACTTGAAGATGCAAGGGCGGGCATGGATGGTATCCAAGGGCTCCAATCTAGCCCCCTCAGTAGATGGCAAGAAATATACTATTAACCATGGGGTATAATGATTACTGGTGTCCCATTGCGCTGCGAGTACTTTTTTTATAGACGGGTGAAATCCACGAGATAATCTCATGAAATTATACTTGCTTGTTACATGACTTTCTAGTGCATAGCCTTTTTAAGGTTATGAAAGTACTTTCTTGTTACATGATAGTACATTCTTGATTGAAAGGCAACATTATCTTCTTGTTAATCCATGCTTATCTGTCTTGCTCTCATCATATCTCTATGACTTATTTCACTACATGTTACTATGGTTTTTATTCGCATGTTTTTGTCGCACTCTCTTTTACCTTCTATAGCTAAAATGTTAATCATGTAAACATTGTCATCATGTTGATACGAAGATACCTACTGAGCGAGTGCACTCATTCCCTACTTTCCTAATCTTTTCAGGAAATTGTAATGGCTCGCAGTCGGAGTACTCAAGTGGCGAGTTCGAGAGTGAATGAAGAACGTGTGAAACCTAGATAGTCAAGTGTCTTATTGTAATTTAGTTTCCTACACTATAATAGGCGGTGAAGTTAGTCATGTTACATAAATTTCTATTTTCTTGAGTCCAGTGAGCCGTTATGTCAAAGAGAGTCAAGGGTAAATTTGTAAAGTTTGAGTATTTGATTAATAATGTTGAGATTTTGATTATATCTTGTGCATTCATTCTTTTGTGTGAATATGATTAGTGCTCTGATCGTCTTGCTAGCTAGAGGCTTATTTTGCTGAATGTTTCAGTTGCATATCTCGGGACGTGACAGGCCGCAAGACAGCCACAGTGTAGCACCCCTAGTAATTATCTGGAATTTATTTGGAGTTTTCTGGGATTAAATGAATTGATTTAAGCATTTAGTAGGTTTAAAAGCATAATGGGCTTAATTAATGATTTAATTGGGCCAATTATTAATGAGTTAATAAGTCCACTTAAAATGGTCCCTAAAACCAAAAACATAAGCCTTTAGGCCCAAGCCCAGCCTTAGAAACGTATTAGGGTTAGTTCCCTAATTAAAGGAGATAAATAGGGGGAAATTAGAGTTTGAATTATAATAAAAATCAAATTTCAGAAGGCCAGGCAAGTCGCGGTCAGTCACGCGACCGCGACTTGCTAATGGCGATCCTGGAAAGATCGCAACCTGGTTCCGTAAACGGAAGGTGATAAATCCCAGAAAGTTTAGATTTTTATCCTCCCAAATCGCTAGGGATCGATGTGATCTAGCATGGGGACTTATCTAGGACTCTTAGGGATCGATTCTAACCCCAACAAGGACTCCTAATTTGATCTAATTCCTCAACCCTAGGTCATTCTCTATAAATAGAGCTCAGATTCGTCCTGTGCGAACCCTAATTTTGGATCGCGTGGTTCGAAGGCAAGGCGTCATCTTCACAGGTTCATCCTTTAGAGTTATTTATTCTCTTTAATACCTTCTAACTTCCTTTTGAATCATGTGCTAGGAGAATAAGCCGTCAAGAAGTTAGAAGGTCTGGAAGTCGTTGTTTCTACGCAGGATGCACAGGAACCAGCACCCTCTTCCGGCGAGAAATTCTCAGATTAGGAGCAACCCGAGAGGTAGGTTATCTCATGATTGGCTCAAATAACATGTTAGGAATGAAAGCCATTTCCTATCTCTTGATTTCATGCACTATACACTGCGTATTTAATGTTTTTACATGGCTGCACATCTAGGTTTTCACTGCATGCTCTTTCCTGCAACCCTAACCAAAAGATAATAGCTTTGGTTTAATTCATATTTTTCCCATGCATTTACTTCGTTTTAAACATGCTATCATATCTTATCTTTCTATTCCTTATAGTTTTTATTCATTAATTACCCTAGAATAGGCTCTACACGTCGGATGTTGCTTCTGTCGGATACAGGCAGAAGGCTGTCCTGCAGAGACCGTTTCTTTCAAGTTGCGGTCCTCAAAGAACGGCTATCTGGTTTTTGTAAACCAGATTAAACCCAGTTTATGCCCTATTATATGTGATATTAAGCATGCCCTATTTCATTTATTTCTGCCCCTGATTGTGTCATGACTTCATAGTTAGTGTTAGCATGTGCTAAAAGCTTATTTTCATTAATGTTATTTTCATGGCCAAACCATATAGTTTTGTATTTAAGGGTTTTTAATGCTAGTTCGTACACTTGGATTAATGCTTTGGCGCGATCTCTTCTCATCTTAGTTTCTGTTTTATTACTTCACATATAGCCGTACTCTAGTACAACACTATTAGATCACTTGCACTTGATAGGAACACCTCTTGGACTTAAAAGCCTCTCCGTCGGATATTCCTTCTGTCGGACTAGGTGGTCTTGTTTCAAGGCCTCCGTAAGACACGGCGAGACTGGGATTCTCACTAGGATGCCAAGCTGGTTGTACCCTAAAAACCCAAAGTCTAGAGAGCACGTCGTGAATTCTCCATTTTCTGTGGACTGTCATGATCGCGGCCATCTGGCGACCGCTACCTACAAATGGCGGTCTTCATGTGACCGCTACCTGATGAAGGTGATTTGCCAATGACCGCTACCTTGTTTTAGTCAACAGAATTCTGGCTGAGTTGACATGTTCCTTCTCTTGCGTCGACTCCACCTTATAGCGGTCTTGACTTCAACGCTACCTTAAGAAAATGGTCCTCAGTGAACCGCGTTCTGTCATCTTGCTGCCCACCCCGTGGTTTGACCCAAGGGTTGAACTTGCTCTACTCTCAAGTGATCTTTTGATTATCTGGAACCCAAACCTTAATCATTAAGCTATTAATGAACTATGGAATTATGGAAATGTATCGTTATGCTACCGGATTCCTCCCGTAGCGTGACATTATCATTAAATCTTTCTTGACCTCACATGTTCTTTTGGTGCGTTCTTACCTTGGTTACATTCGCCATAAAGCTATTGTTTGAACTTAATATTATTGGCTGACTTTATTGTTATATCTCATGGAAGTAACTTGATTTGTAACTTGAAGATGCAAGGGCGGGCACGAGTGGCGTCCAATGGCTCTATTGGGTCCCGGAGTGCATGAAGACGGATCTAGAGGGGGGGTGAATAGATCCCTCTAAAAATTATGTCCAATTATAGCTCACAGACATCAAACAACGGAAACTGAACAATGACTAGCTATATGAAAATGTATGAACTGATTAACATTCAACCATTCATGGAATCTGATTAGGCATAAACTCAACTATTACATGAACAGACCAGGCTAGATAGTGTAGGTGAAGGATTAATGTGTGATGTTGTGGTGTGTACAATGAACAAGGAAACAATGTGTTTGAAACTAAGATATACTTGTGAACAGATCAAAGAATGAGAATCTGAAAACCAGTTCCTGTGAATGGGGTAGAAGATAAGGAATAAATCACACAACCCAAACCACAAGGCACATGGAGTTTTAAGGTGGTTCGGGACCACGACGGGCTCCCTACGTCCACCCCTCACCAAAACCTGGTGAGGCTTCACTGCTGGAAAACCAGCATGGGGATAAATCTCCAACATGGAGCCAAGCCCCAACAACACGCAAGATGACACCTACACACACACGTGGACACGCCCCAACACACACACGTAGGATAGACCCTGCACACACACGGAGATGAACCCCAATTGCCCTCGGTCTGAAACCCAACAACACATACACACACACGGACGCTCAGACAATCTGAGCCTGTGCAACCATTGCACAGTTAGACACACATGAATGAAAGTTCAAGAATATAGGATAGTAAAACATGATAGCAAATGTCAGCAAAATAGCTTCTATGAAACCACTCTAAACCCAAATCTGATGCTCTATTTTCTAGAGCAATAGCAGACGAGCTTCTTCTTCTTTTCTCTTCTCCTTTCATCTCTTTTCTGAATGATGATACCTCTCCTTTCTTCTCTTGCTCTTCAGTGGACGGAGCTTTCTCTTTGGCTTCCTGGATGGTGGAACCACTCGCAGCCTCTCCTTAAACCTTTGCAGCTTCTTCTTCTTGAACGCATGCGGCTTTTCCTTCTTCTTCATTCCTCCTTCTTCTCTGCAGATTCTTATTCTTCCCAGCTTCTTCAACTCTTCAATGGGCGAAGCTCTCTCTATGTGTCACCTTGGATGGAGGATGCAAGATGAAGCTCTTTCTATGGCACCTTGGACGGAGGATGCACTCAGCAAACTCTTCAGACTTTTTCTTCTTCTTCCTGGTTCTTCTCTTTTCTCCTATGGACGAGCTTGAGCTTCTCTTCGAACTGTGTGTTCCTTGCAAAACCTGCTCATCACCTTTTTCAGAAGGAAGACAAGATGTTTTTATATGTTGCACCTTTAATCTCAGCCATTTATCCTTGCAGATGAAACTTGAGCCATCGGATCATCTGAGAGCTCCACATCCTAGAGAGAATGGCCACTGATTGGCCCTAAGAAGATTAGGTTCTATGCCCTCTGATTGGCCTACCAATGTCACCCCCCCGATGCGCAAGATCGGAACACAGCAGTTATAACATTCATGTCAATCAGAGCATACATTACCACAAGAGACCATACATCAAAAGGCCAACAATTAAATGCAAATAACTAAAATTTTATTGATAATAAAGATGGAAAGTACTTATTACAACTGACATCTTGTGGACTTTACTAACTCTTACATCAACTGATGCAAAAGAAAGAGAACATAAGTCCTACTATGACTCAATACATCCACTACTGAAGTGACTACATCAACTCTAATGAAGGACACGACCGACGCTAACTGGCTCACTCCCGCCATCACTCTTGCCCAATCCCATCTGTTTGCGTCCCTTCATCCGAGCTACCTAAAAAGGTACGGAAAACTGAGTGAGCGAGAGCTCAGTAGGATTTTATATCTTTATCATCAGGCATAGTTTAAGTGATTAATCATTTCATCATGTATGACAATGTGATAAAAGAACCACAATAAACATATAAACAAGTGATAAATGACAGATAAGAGAAGGAAAAGATAGAAGGCATTTAAGAACAAGTGTAAGTATAACAAGAATTTTCCACGAGGTTTCAAGTAAAGTTTCCATGTGAATTGGCCATGTCAAACACGCACGTCATGTCACGCAAGAAATTTTAAGTAGTTGAGTGAAGTAGAATATCGTAGATTAACACGCTAGTCATGCACTGCAGTGCAATGCCACACCTTATCATTACAAACTCCCCGGGGCACACGTACTTTCGGGCGCTCCTCCCAGGACCAGACCGGGCCCTTATGATTTGTTGGCATTGAAGGGGTTGGATCATAGATCCCAATCTAGACATCCACTTATATAAATGGCCAAGAGTTCCAAGGTTAAACCATGTAATCAAGGCATTCTCACGTAAAAGTATAGATTTCTTGTGAGAGTTCCAATAATAAGCTCATAATCGAAGGAATGAGTCACTTTAAGACAATGACTCAAAATAGGGCTTATGGAAATATGATTACCACAATTGACCTAAAGAGAGGCAAAAATTCGAGGTAGGATAGCCAGAATAGGCTGGATAGGGTTGACACACAAAAATCATGAAAAATAGGGAACTTCGGGTTGCTGGGAGAAGAGACGGTCGGCCAAGGACCGCCCCTAGAACTAGACGGTCACAGGGGGACCACTTCTAGGATGGGTTAGATTAAACCGGCTAAACGAGTTGGTCCTAATAATGAATGAGTCTAAGGGACTGGACGCGTATACATGAAGGCATCGAGGAAATTGGACGCGCCAAAATTAGGTCACATGGCTCAGAAAATAAGATGGTCTAGTCAAGACCGCAACCAATAATTGGCGGTCTTGGAAAGACCATTTTCAAAAACTGACAAAATTTTGGCAGAACTTCGACAGGGCCTTGTTCTGCCAAAATAGACTTCCAATGGGTTCAGGTCTTGGTGGTACAACCTGCTTGGCGTCCTAGTGGGAATCCCAGGCTCGCGGAGTCTTACGGAGGCCTCGGAACATGAACACCTAGTCCGGTGGAAGGAATATCCGACGAAGAGGTATTCGATGCCCAAGACTTAATGGCTTAAAATCAGCGAAAAACTAGTGTAGCTGTAAGTTGAAACCACCGGAGTTGTACGACCCTCAAATAATCTTAAAAAGATAACGGGCTATGAATAATAATTAAAGAATAGTACCAAAATTTTTACAATTAAACCATGATTTGACCATTTATTTCTACATTTTTCTTCAATAATAGAAACATAAGAAATGGTCAAAAATTTGAACTTGATAATCCCAACAACCTAAATGGTCATGTTCTGTAGTATTTTAGCTTCATCAGTGAGCAATATGACAGTATAAACCTAGCCTAATACGCAGGAAAATGAGCCGATTTTATGCTGGAAACAAGAGAAAATGGTCTTTTGTAGGCCGCAACAAGCATAAGACGGTCTCAAGAAGACCGCTAATGTAATATATTTTTTATTTTTTTATTTTTTTTGAAATCAAGTCATGAATGAGTCTACGAGTCTAGACGCGCCTAAGAGAAGGCATCATACTACTAGGGCGTGTTAATAATATCTCAAAATTATGCAATTGATTAATATGCATTGAGGCGTCTTAGAGATTGGACACGTCATTTAAAATAATATATATATTTTTTGAAAATTTGGGAGAGAGTGACGGTCTATCGCGTGACCGTTTATTCATCAAGCGGTCACTAGTGCGACCGTTTTTAAACCAGAGATCCGCCGACGGCGAACCCCGACAGACCTTGATTAAAACGGCGATTGCGAGCAATATACTAAACAAAATTTAGGTAAAATGGTACCATTGGAAAGATCATTCAAAGGCAAATAAGATAGCTTGCTTTGATTTAAGTGTAGGCTAAGTTAAAATAATATAAAATGAACTTAAAGTGAAGGCAACCTTTCGAGTATACCTCCGAGTAAACTAAGGAATTCGATCGACATGGTATACTAAAATTAGGCAAACTAGTATCAAATGAAAGAGGACAGAAAGATGAACAAGATGGCATATTTTATTATGGATTCAGCCTAAGAGAAACCTACCTTTAATTGCAAGAAATGAAGTCAACCTCGTCGGAACCCTAAATGAAACCTTCGCCTAGACTCGACGTTCTCACCCTCGATCGCGCACGTATTCGGCCATCTTAGCAAATGGGGGTTCTAGGTAACGTTAGGCTTCATTTTATAGAGCGAGGGTCAAATATAAGATCGAGATAGGGATTGAAGAGAGCCGTGAATTCGAACGCGAGCGATATTCGCGCTTGACCAGGTGGCGTCGCCCCATCCTCGAAATTGAGCCGCCAAGATTAGGGTTTTCACGGGATTCTTGAGGGGAAATGGGCTCCTATAGTGGGCCTTCGATTTGGGACAGAAACGAGCACATTTGGGTTCGATTTGGGTTTGAATTGGATCGATTAAGTTTGATCTACCCAAAACTCTTAGTTAACCTAAAACCCTTGATTCGAGCTTGATTAAATTTTCTTTTGGGGTCGGCCCAGTTATCAATATCGTTAAGCATTTTGTCTTCTCTAAGAATATAATTTTTTTGTTTTTTTATAAATTAGTCAAAATTTTACCTAAGGGATAATTTAATTAATTTTAACTTAAAGAAAACAAGGTTGCTACACCCTCTCCCACTTTAAGGAATTTGGTCCTCCAAATTCATCGAATCTTGACTAACGAAGATAACAGATACCAACCTTTAGAACAAATCAGGATACAGCTTTCTAATCACCTCTTCGGATTCCCACGTGGCTTCTTCAGTTCCACGCCGACTCCATTGGACCTTGACCATCGGTATGGATCGATTCCTGAGTTGCTGCTATTTGTAGTCCAAAATCTTGATAGGCTTCTCTTCGTAGGATAAATCCTCCTACAGTTCTAAGTCCATATGTTGGATGATATGCGAAGGGTCGTATAGTACTTCCGCAATATAGACACGTAAAAGATATTATGAATGCCCGATAACTGTGGTGGTAATGCCAGTCTATAGGCAACTTCGCCTACCCTCTCCAAGATTTCTAACGGACCAACAAACCTCAGGCTCAACTTGCCTCGGATTCTAAATCTTCAAACTCCTCTTGAGGGTGAGTCTTTCTGAAACACATGCTCACCGACCTGAAACTCCAAATCCCTTCTTCTGTTATCAGCATAGCTCTTCTGCCTGGACTGAGCAACATTCAAACGGTTTCTAATCACTTGAATATTCTTGGACGACTCTAAAATAAGATCTGGTCCGAGCCATTGCTTCTCACCGATCTCTTCCCAACAAAGAGGGGACCTACAGCTTCTGCCATACAAAGCCTCAAATTGTGCCAGCTGAATGTTGGACTGGTAACTGTTATTGTAGGCAAAATCGATCAAAGGAAAATGCTCATGCAAACTACCTCCAAAATCGATCATGCAAGCCCTCAACATGTCTTCAGCGATCTGATTTGTCCTCTCAGTCTACACTTCAGTCTGAGGGTGAAACACAGTACTGAAGTTCAAACGGGTCCCTAAGGATGCCTGCTGACATTTCCAAAAGTGAGAGGTAAACCTAGGGTCTCTGTCAGATATGATGGATACAAGAACTCCACGCAACCTTAATATTTCCTTCATGTATAGGGCAGCCAAAACATCCACAGTACACTTAGATTTAATAGGCAAAAAGTGCACGGACTTAGTCAAACGATCAACAACCACCCAAATAGCATCAAAACTGCTACGAGTTCTAGATAAGCCCATGATAAAATCCATGCCGACACTCTCCCACTTCCATTGTGGTATTTTGAGAGGTTTTAATTTTCCAGCAGGCCTAAAATGTTCGGCCTTGACTTGCTGACATACCAAACATCTACTTACAAATTTGGCCACTTCCCTCTTCATGTTCTGCCACCAAAAGGTCCTCTTCAAATCTCGATACATCTTTGTAGCCCCAGAATAAATTCTGTACTTGGACCTATGGGCTTCCTCGAGAATCTTTTTCTTCACCTCTGCAGAATCAAGAACACAAGTTCTATCCCGGAACAACAATCTATCATCATCGGCCAACACAAAGTCTGGTTGACTAGCCATCTGTTCTTTAATTTCTACTAGCAACGGGTCATTATCCTGAAGTTGCTTAATCTCTGCCAACAACTCTGAATGAAGCTAGACATGAGCAATCATAACCTAATCTTCCTTCTCTGTGACATTAAGATCTAAGCTTGCAAACTGCTCTAACAACTTCCATTCTTGAAGCATCAAACTTGCTAATCTGGCCATTGGCTTCCTGCTCAAAGCATCTGCCACAACATTCCCCTTTCCAAGATGATACTCGATAGAGAAGTCAAAATCCTTTAAGTACTCGAGCCACCCCCTCTGCCTCATATTCAGTTCCTTCTGGGAAAATAATATTTTAGGCTCTTATGATCAGAGTACACTATGAAAGTTTCTCCATATAGGTAGTGCCTCCAAATCTTCAGAGCAAACACAACTGCCGCTAGCTCCAGGTCATGAACAGGGTAAGTCTCTTCGTGCTTCCTCAGCTACCAAGAAGAATAAGCTATCACTTTTCCTTGCTGCATCAACATAGAACCTAAGCGAATTGCTAATGCATTATAATATACTTCAAAACCACCTTCTCCGGGTGGCAAGGCCAACACTGGGGCAGTGGTCAAGCACTCCTTCAAAGTTTGGAAACTTTTCTCACACTCTACCGACCACTCGAATCGATTCTCCTTACGAGTTAATCTAGTCAAGGGTACTGCAATCTTGGAGAAATCTTTAATGAACCTCCGATAGTAACCTGCTAAGCCTAAGAAACTCTTGATTTCAGTTGCATTCTTAGGCCTTTCCCAATTATGTACCGCCTCCACTTTAGAAGGGTCTACCAAAATTCCATCTTTGGAAATAATATGCCCTAGAAAAGACACTTCTTGCAGCCAGAACTCACACTTACTGAACTTCACGTATAACTGATGATCCCTTTGTATCTACAACGCCATCTTCAAGTGCTCCTCATGCTCCTCCTTACTCTTGGAGTATATAAGAATATCATCAATAAATACCACAACCCATTGATCTAAGTAAGGTCGGAACACACTGTTCATTAGCTGCAGGGGCATTTGTTAGTCCGAACTGCATTACAACAAATTCAAAATGCCCATACCTGCTATGGAACATCGTCTTATAAATATCATTGTCCCTTATCCTTAACTGGTGATACCCCGATCTGAGATCGATTTTTGAGAAATACTGGGCTCTAGATATCTGATCAAACAGCTCATCGATCCTCGGCAACGGGTACATGTTCTTAATGGTGAGCTCGTTCAACTGGCAATAATCAATATACAACCTCAACAAACCATCCTTCTTTCTTACGAAAAGCACAGGGGCACCCCACGGGGATGTGCTCGGACGAATAAACCCTTTTTCGAGCAATTCCAGCAACTGCTCCTTCAATTCCTTTAACTCAGCATGGGGCATACGATACAGAGCTTTAGAAACAAGCGAAGTGCCAGGAATTAGATCAATAGAGAAAATCACCTCCCTCTCAGGAGGAAGACCTGGCAAATCTTCAGGAAACACCTCCGGAAAATCCCGGACAACAGAGATGTCCTTCAACTCCACTTCCCTCTTATCAGTCAAAGAGACCAATGCCAAGATTGCCAGACACCCTCTCCTTAACAACTTATGCGGTCGGAGCGCTGAAATAAGTGGCACATACTTAGATTGCCTAGAGCTAGAAAAGAAAAGCTCAGGGCATCCAGGGAAAGACACTACTCCTGATTTACAATGAACATTAGCTCCATGTCTAGCTAACCAATCTGCTCCTAGAATCACATCATAATCTTTCATCTTCATGCATACTAAATCAGCAAACAAATTGTAATCATTAATCAAAACTTCGCTAGAGGGGTAATAATATTTAATCTCTGACCCCGAACCAATAGGGGTTGATATCACAAGAAGAGAATCCAATAATACCGGTTTCACAGATAAAGTCTTAGCAAATTTTTGAGATATAAATGAATGAGTAGCTCCAGTGTCGAAAAGTACAAATACTGGCATGGAAAGAATAGTAAGGGTACCTTCGACAATACCTCCTTCCTCGGTAGCCTTGGTTTCAGTCTCTGCATCTTGGAGGGCTTGGAGCTTGCCTTGCTGCCTTTGACTCCCCTGCGGCTTGTCAGATGTTGCCTGCTCAGTAATGATGGGACAATCAGGGATTCGATGATCCCTACTACCACATCTCAAACAAGCGCCCAGCTTGCGCCAACAATCTTCCATCTTGTGACCCGGGCGGTCATAGTACCTGCATACTACTTTGGATGGAGCAGTCGATCCTGCCTTCTTATCACTTTCCCTAAGCTTCTTGTCTTTCGAAAAACTTGACCCGGCATTGGGCCTCTTCCTGCCATTAGTGGGCTTGAAATTTTTGAAACTGGTAGTCTGCTCCCTCTTCTTGTCTCGACCTCTTATCCGGTCTGTCATCTCCATAGTATCTTCGAGAACTTGGGCCTTTCTCACAATCTCAGCATAAGTGTGGATCTCCAAAGGTGATAATTATGTAATATACTGAAGCTTTAATCCAGTCAAAAATCGCTTGGCCTTCATCTTCTCAGTAGATACCAAATGAGACGCATAGCGGGATAATCTGGCGAACTACGCCTCGTACTCAGCAACTGATAAATTCCTCATTTTCAGTGAAGCGAACTCTATCGCCTTCTTTTCTTGCACATGATCTGAGAAATACTTGCTGTTAAAATACTCCTTAAACTCATCCCACGTCGCATGCCTATTGCTGAGCATGGCTTCCACGGCTTCCCACCAAGCACGTGCATCACGCTCCAGCTGGAATGTCGCCAAGAGAACTCGGTCCTGGTCACCACACTGCATAACTCTAAAGATCCACTCCATCTCCTTTAGCCAATGCTCTGCCTCATCGGGGTCTCCAGTGCCACCAAAACGCGGGGGACTTAAGCCTCGAAAGTTTCGGTGAAGATCACCGGCTCTGTGATTCGTACCTCCTTGCGCCACCTGCTGTAAGGCCTGGGTCAGGCCCTGAACCGTATGTTGCATGTCTCACCACTGCGCGCGCTCAGTTGCCATTGTGAGAAATTCCTACAACGTAAAGAGAATTAATTAAGAACGTTTTTCTGAATCCATTTTCTTAGAGTTGGTTAATTATCTTAACCCGAGTCTCTATCCCATCTCACCGGGTCGGATTTTAGACTTTACCAATGTCACGAGTTCTATGACACTTCTAGAAACCTAGGGTCTAAACAAAACCTAGGCTCTGATACCACAAAACTGTCACGCCCCGATGCGAAAAATCAAAATGCAGCAGTTATAACATTCATGTCAATCAGAGCATACATTACCACAAGAGACCATACATCAAAAGGCCAACAATTAAATGTAAATAACTAAAATTTTATTGATAATAAAGATGCAAAGTACTTATTACAACCGACATCTTGTGGACTTTACTAACTCTTACATCAACTGATGCAAAAGAAAGAGAACATAAGTCCTACTATAACTCAATACATCCACTACTGAAGTGACTACATCAACTCTAATGAAGGACACGACCGACGCTAACTGGCTCGCTCCCATCATCACTCTTGCCCGATCCCATCTGTTTGCGTCTCCTCATCCGAGCTACCTGAAAAGGTGGGGAAAACTGAGTGAGCGAGAGCTCAGTAGGATTTTATATCTATATCATCAGGCATAGTTTAAGTGATAAATCATTTCATCATGTATGACAATGCGATAAAAGAACCATAATAAACATATAAATAGGCGATAAATGACATGTTGCATCCTTGTGGTTTTGATGATGTCAAACACCATAAGTCAATCATCATAAGTCAAACACCATAAGTCAATCATCATAAGTCAAACACCATAAGTCAAACATCATAAGTCAAACAACATAAATCCTCATGAGAATATGCATTGAAGTTTGTGCATGTCATCTGGGTGTTGTGTTGAAATCTGCTAGACTGATTGTTAATAGGTCGGTGCATATGCATTCTGTTTTGCCTGAAGGTCGATGCACATTTTCATCATGCATATAAAAGGTCTGTGCATATCACTGTTCACATGCGTTATAAGGTCAATGCATGTTCAAGTCCATATTGAGTAAGGTCCATCCATGTTCAGATTCTTTATTAAGTAAGGTCGATGCATGTTGTTGCATGTAGTCATGAAGGTCGATGCATGTTCATTCTGTAGTACATGAAGGTCGATGCACATGTTGGTTTATGGCATATAAAGTCAGTGCACATTTGCTTCTTGCTAATAAGGTTTGTGCATGTTTTGTTTATAGCATCTAAAGTCGGTACACATTCTGTTTCATGGCATGTAAGGTCGACGCACCTTTTTTTTTCAACGCACAACATGGTCGGTGCACCTTAGTCTTTCAGCAAAAGAAGGTCGATGCACATCTTGCCGATGCTATACAAAGGTTGATGCACAACCTGGCATCACAGAACCAAGTCAATGCACATATTGTTGATGCTATACAAAGGTTGATACACATCTTACAAGAAGGTCGGTGCACATTTAGTTTCAAGATTACAAGGTATGTGCACATATCAACCAATAGGTTTACGCACATGAAGACTCTTAGGCAGTAAGGTTGATGTATATGAAGAAGCTTATGCATACAAGGTCTGTGCAACTGAAGAAGCTCAAGCATACAAGGTCTGTGCAACTGAAGAATTTTATGCAAGCAAGGTCGGTGCACAAACAGTTCAGCCAAGTCAGAACCCTTTGACGACATTACAACAAACACTTGGAGTTTATTGAAGATCAAGTGACCATGTGCCAGTCTAGGCATGCAATCCAACTCATGTGACAAGTCTATAGGCCACCTGGGACTTCACTTTGGTGCGAAATCAAATGGACACATGGCAGATCCTCTGAAGGCAATTATTGGGGAATATTCTTATCCACGTGGATAGATTTTATACGCCAAGTCCTTTCATCCTACGATACTCTATTCTATAAATAGGGAGGAATCTCGTTCAATTGAAGTCATTGAGCCTGTCGTAAGAGAAGAGAGAGCTCCTGCCTTGAATGTTCCAAGATAGAAGAAAAGAGCTGCTTCAGGAAGAAGAAGAAAGAGAGAGTGAGAAGCTTAGAGAGAGAAAAGAAAATTTGAGTGCAGTCAGCCATCTGATTTCTGAAAGTGCTTCATCGAAGCTACAGCTTGTTTTTTAATTTCCATTTTTCTGTTCTCATTTGTTCCTCGATTTGGGTTTTTGTTTTGTTCCCTCCAAGTGTTCTTGGAGGAAGGGAGATGGTGTTTTTCGGTTGCGAGTAGCAGTGTGCTGCTCGTGGTTCCCCTCCGATTTGGATAAAGGGAGGAAGGTCCTCCGGTTCTGGTCTTGCGGTCTGCAAGCCAGGGTGCAGGTTCTGTGGGGTACAGGACCTGGGTCGAGGGATTTATTTCCCTCTAGGCAAGCTGTTTGGCAGCATCTATCTGCAGACTGAGTCTGCTTTGATTTTGCCATTGTGCAAGGAAGCCTCACTCGGTGTGAGCGAGGGGTGGATGTAGATCTCGGGGTCAGATCGAACCACCTAAAAACTCTTCTATCTTCTGGTGTGATTGCCTCATTGTTCTTCTTCATTGGTGTGAATTCTAATTATCCAGTTGGTATATTAAAAGACCCAATCTGAACGATAGGTCAAGCCTATCTGAAAGATTGGCCTCTTGTGTGAGGAGACCCTCAAGTCCAACCTCTGCCAGGTACTGCTGGTTAAACGTAGAATTTACATTTGCTTCTCTGGCTCTATCTGTGTGGTTTAAAGTGCTTAATTTACCATATCTCTCCAAGCATGCTTGCTGTTCGATCAAAAGTCTGACTACGTCTCTTAGTTTAATTATGGTACCTTATCATCTATTTGTTTGTGGAGTTTATGCTCAGCGGTAGTTCTGAGTGATTTACTTTGTTGGTCTGAGCTTCATTTCGAATTACATCGGATTGGTTTTTAATTTGGAGTGATCTATTTATCCCCCCCTTCTAGATCACCTCTTTCTAGTCTATCAATTCGTTACAGAGCTGATAGGTTCATTGATGGCTTATGAGATTAACCTTAAGAGGAATACTGAAGAGAACAAGAAAGGGAAAAATATAGCTCTTAAGGTTTCCAGAAGCAGTGGGGAAAGTAGTGATGAGAACGAGAGTTTCTCAGGTCTCGATGATGAGCAGCAGGCCATGTTAAAATTAACAAACCTTTTTTGTTAAAATTAACTCTCATACCTAGCAAGGTATCTAGGTTTGTCTTTCCCTGAACAAATTTTTCAAGCATTTGTTGTTTATCATCAAGCTCCTTTTGAACTTTCTCACAAAGTTTTTGAACTTCCAGATTAGCCATTTTCAGAGCTTCATACTTCTCAAGAGTGAGATTATTTTCCTTTTGAAGTTCCTAATATTTTAATTTTAACTGATCCAGATTCATGTTAGCTTGTTCAAATTAGTCTTGAAGATTCTTATTTTCATCTTTCAATGAACTTAATTCTTTTTGCTGATTCTTCAGATTTTCATTCTCATTTTTTAGACAGTTTTGCTCTTCAGTAATGTCATTCAGTTTTCTTTTGAGCATTTTATAATCTTTAGTCTGACAATTGAATTTGTCTAATAAATCAGCATAAGCATCCTCCCAATCATCTAGAGTAAACTTTTCAAATGGAATGCTCACCTCATTGTTTGTGTCTGCCATGAGACACAGTCCCTGCTCCTCCTCTTCTGATGAATTCAATTCAATGTCCTCTTCCTCATCGCTCCAGGTGCAGACCATAGCTCGGGACTTCCTTTTCTGCACCTTTAGGTACTTTTTCATGAGTTTTTGACATTCATTCTTCATATGTCCTGGTTTCTTACATTGAAAATATGTGAACTTGTCAAAATTTCTATTCTTATCAAGTTTGAAGTTGGAGTTCTTACCTTCCTATTGAAACCTTTTTTTTCTAAAATTCTTACCCCTGGTTCTCAGGAAGTTCTGAAACCGTTGGGTTAACATGGCCTGCTGCTCATCATCGAGACCTGAGAAACTCTCGTTCTCATCACTACTTTCCCCACTGCTTCTGGAAACCTTAAGAGCTATATTTTTCCCTTTCTTGTTCACTTCAGTATTCCTCTTAAGGTTAATCTCATAAGCCATCAATGAACCTATCAGCTCTGTAACAGTCATGGTAGAAAGATCCTTAGATTCCTCTAGAACCGTTTCCTTCGTATGCCATATGGGGGTTAAGGATCATATGATTTTCCTAACCAACTCACTATCCTGAATTGATTTCCCCAATGCCTTTAGACCATTGGTGATTTGTGAGAGCCTAGCATACATCTCTGAGATGGTCTCATCAGGCCTCATCCTAAACAGTTCATAATCACAGGTTAACATGTTTACCTTTGTGGCTTGCACTTGTGATGTACCTTCATATATCAGCTGGGGTTCATCCCACATTTTCTTGGTTGTCTTGCATGCTGAGATTCTTGAATACTCCTATGGATTGCACAGCGCACTGCATGATATTCATTATTGTTCAATTTACAGAAGATAGCCAGATATGCTCCCTCGACCAAGTGTCTTCATCTTCAGGGAGGTCGAATGGTCCTGTGACGATAACCCTCCAGAGTTCATGACTCTGCGCACGGAGGAACACTTCCATCCTGTTCTTCCAATACAGGTAATTTGTGCCATCGAAGAACGGTGGACGATTAATTGAGTTGCCTTCAGGAATAAAACTACCAGCACCACTGGATCCAGGTCTTCCTTAGTCGTTGGACCACATGATGGGAAACCTGCTCTGATACCAATTGATAGACTAGAAAGAGGTGATCTAGAAGGGGAGGTGAATTTTGTACAGGATCATGCCTCAACCGTTGCACTAAAAGCTCGAGCTGGTAGCAAAGGTGGACCGTATTTCCTTATGACATTGTAGATCCCCACGCCTATAGCATGCTGTGGGCGGACATGAGGGGCTTCGCACATGGACCCCATAATCCATGCGGCGGGATGGGCTGCCAACGCACCGATGCCCCATGTGGACCCCATTATCCACGTGGAACAGTAAATCCCTAAGGGAGACGCTGGAAAATCCAACAATCTCCCCCCCAGCGGCACCTGGGGGATTTGAACCCGCGACCGCACTTGGATACCAGTTTACAGGATCATGCCCCAACCGTTGCACTAAAAGCTCGAGCTGGTAGCGAAGGCGGACCGTATTTCCTTATGGCATTGTAGAACCCCACGTCTATAGCGTATTGTGGGCGGGCATGAGGGGCTTCGCATATAGACCCCATAATCCATGTGGCGGGATGGGCTGCCAACGCACCGATGCCCCATGTGGACCCCATAATCCACGTGGAACAGCAAATCCCTAAGGGAGACGCTGGAAAATCCAACATGATAGATAAGAGAAGGAAAAGATAGATGACATTTAAGAACAAGTGCAAGTATAACAAGAATTTTCCACGAGGTTTCAAGTAAAGTTTCCATGTGAATTGGCCATGTCAAGCACGCACATCATGTCACGCAAGAAATTTCAAGTAGTTGAATGAAGTAGAATGTCGAAGATTAACATGCTAGTCATGTACTGCGGTGCAATGTCACACCTTGTCATTACAAACTCCCCGGGGCACACGTACTTTCGGGCGCTCCTCCCAGGACCATACTAGGCCCTTATGATGCGTTGGCATTGAAGGGGTTGGATCATAGATCCCAATCTAGACATCCACTTATATAAATGGCCAAGAGTTCCAAAGTTAAACTATGTAATCAAGGCATTCTCACGTAGGAGTATAGATTTCTTGTGAGAGTTCCAGTAATAAGCTCATAATCGAAGGAATGAGTCACTTTAAGACAATGACTCAAAATAGGGCTTATGGAAATATGATTCCCACAATTGACCTAAAGAGAGGCCAAAATTCGAGGTAGGACAGCCAGAAGAGGCTAGATAGGGTTGACGCACAAAAATCACGGAAAATAGGGAACTTTGGGTTGCTGGGAGAAGAGACGGTCGGCCAAGGACCGCCCCTAGAACTAGACGGTCACAGGGGGACCGCTTCCAGGATGGGTTAGATTAAACCGGCTAAACCGAGTTGGTCCTAATAATGAACGAGTCTGAGGGACTAGACACGTTTACATGAAGGCATCGAGCAAACTGGACGCGCCAAAATTAGGTCACATGGCTCAGAAAATAAGATGGTCTAGTCAAGACCGCAACCAATAATTGGCGGTCTAGGAAAGACCATTTTCAAAAACTGACAAAATTTTGGCAGAACTTCGACAGGGCCTTGTTCTACCAAAATAGACTTCCAATGGGTTCAGGTCTTGGTGGTACAACCTGCTCGGCATCCTAGTGGGAATCCCTGGCTCGCGGAGTCTTACGGAGGCCTCAGAACATGAACACCTAGTCCGGTGGAAGGAATATCCGACGGAGAGGTATTCGATGCCCAAGAATTAATGGCTTAAAATCAGCGGAAAACGAGTGTAGTGGTAAGTCGAAACCACCGAAGTGGTACGACCCTCAAACAATCTTAAAAAGATAACAAGCTATGAACAATAATTAAAGTATAGTACCAAAAATTTTACAGTTAAACCATGATTTGACCATTTATTTCTACATTTTTCTTCAACAATAGAGACATAAGAAATAGTCAAAATTTTGAACTTGATAATCCCAACAACCTAAATGGTCATGTTCTGTAGTCTTTTAGCTTCATCAGCGAGCAATATGACAGCATAAACCTAACCTAATACGCAGGAAAATGAGTCGATTTTATGCTGGAAACAAGAAAAAATGGTCTTCTACAGGCCACAACTTGCATAAGACGATCTTAAGAAGACCGCTAAAGTAATATATTTATTAATTTTTTTTAAATCAAGTCATGAACGTGTTTATGAGTCTAGACGTGCCTAAGAGAAGGTGTCAGACTACTAGGGCGCGTTAATAATATCCCATAATTACGCAACTAATTAATATGCATTGAGGCGTCTTAGAGATCGGATGCATCAATTAAAATAATATTTATTTTTTTGAAAATTTGAGAGAGAGTGACGGTCTATCGCGTGACCGTTTATTCATCAAGTGGTCACTGGTGCGACCATTTTTAAACCCGATTGTGAGCAATATACTGAACAAAATTTGGGCAAAATGTTACCATTGGAAAGAGCCTTCAAAGACAAATAAGATAGCATGCTTTGATTTGAGTTTAGGCTAAGTTAAAATAATATAAAATGAACTTAAAGTGAAGGCAACCTTTCGGGTATACCTCCGAGTAAACTAAGGAATTCGATCGACATGGTATACTAAAATTAGGCAAACTAGTATCAAATGAAAGAGGACAAAAAGATGAACAAGATGGCATATTTTATTATGGGTACAGCTTGAGAGAAACCTACCTTTAATCGCAAGAAAGGAAGTCGACCTCACCGGAACCCTAAACGAAACCTTCGCCTAGACTGGACGTTCTCACCCTCGATCGCGCACGTCTTCGGCCGTCTCAGCCAATGGTGCTTCTAGGTAGTGTTAGGCTTCATTTTATAGAGCTAGGTTCGAATCTAAGATCGAGATAGGGATCGAAGAGAGTCGTGAATTCGAACATGCGCGATATTCACGCTTGACCGGGTCGCACCGCCGCATCCTCGAAATTGAGCTGCCAAGATTAGGGTTTTCACGGGATTCTTGAGGGGAAATGGGCTTCTATCATGGGCCTTCGATTTGGGACAGAAATGAGCACATTTGGGTTCGATTTGGGTTTGAATTGGATCGATTAAGTTTAATCTACCCAAAACTCCGAGTTAGCCTAAAACCCTTGATTCGACCTTCATTAAATTTTATTTTGGGGTCAGACCAGTTATCAATATCGTTAAGCATTTCATCTTCTATAAGAATATATTTTTTTGTATTTTTATAAAGTAGTCATAATTTGACCTAAGGGATAATTTAATTAATTTTAACTTAAAGAAAACAAGGTTGCTACAGCCAATGATATTCATGCAGTACACACATGTAGGAAGCTTTTTCTCCAAGGCAAGAGGTATTTTTGGATGAAAATTCTTCTAGAATTTTTGTGATTGGTTCTGCTAAAAAGGTAGAATATTCTCTGTGAAATTCTTCCAGAAGCTTGGATGATTGAGCCATATGCTTTTCAATTGACTCTTGTGCCCTAGACAGTCTCACGTGCTATCTCGTAAAAACCCACTCCGGAGCTCCTGAAGTATCGGTGGACCGATCCACGAATTTATGTCGACCGATCTAAACAGATTCGATCGGTGCATCAGCAGGTCGACCTGGCCTTCACAGGGAGTCGACCTGGCTTCTTTCTGGCTGCTTTGGTCGACCGATCCACTACATTGGTCAACCGAAATACCTGCAAAATAGAAAAACAAGGTGAAATCAATGAGTTTTAATACACAATGATGCCACCAGACCTTGAGCAAAGCACTTGATGTCTTTGAGAGCCTATTAAGCATTATTAAACCCATTTCAACACCATGAGAAAATGTCACGCCCCGTACTCATTTCAAAAGGCGCCTCGGTGATATAGAGTACAACTTAGCTATATTTGAGGGTGTTACAGAAAATTTCTCACTTCATGTCAAGAGAGTAATATGGTTCAATACATGAAACTAAAAAACCTCTTGTAGAAAATGCATGAAACACGTTCAAAGCATTAAGACCTCATGAATAATATGCATGAAAAACATTCAAAACTTTAACAGCCCATGAAGAAAGTGCATGAAACAAGGGTCGATGCAATACATTGGTTGGGTCGACTCTGCTGAAAGGAATGCATAACACTCACTAGGGTGGGGTCGACTCCATGCTAGGATGGGTCAACTCCACAGAACAAAACTGTAAAAATCGGGTTGTTGGGAGGCTTAAACGGGTCGACGCACTATTAAGGCAGGTCGACTCACTGACATTCAGACAGAAAGGTGTGTTCGATGATCACAAACTCATTGATTGAAACCTAATTGAAGCTATCTTCAGAAAAACCATCTTCATGTAATTCTTTCACATATAAAGATAAGAAATCAAGTTCTTTAAGCAGTGATCACAAATCCATGAAGCAGGTCATTAAAACTTTGAAGCATAGCAGCTGTCATCGAGGGCACACTATCATCAAGGGCACACAAATACATAAAGTTTAGTTATCATGAAAATCACATGCAAGGCACACAACAATCTCCCCCTTTTTGATGATGACAAACTTTATGACACAGATCACGTAAATATTCTTCTCCCCCTTTGACATAATCAAAAAGTGGGAGGAATGCAATGAAGTTCAAATGAGTATTGAGCGAAGACAAATTTCAGCAAGGAGACAGTGGTAGAGACAATCAAAACAGATTCAAGAGAATTTCTTGAATATTGAATGATGACATATTTTTCCCCTTAACCAAGGTAGACTTTCCAATGACACAAGCTAGCTGGAGCCTTCTCCTAACATGCATGAAAATATAGCATGAGAAGCTACCTCAAGTGCGAAAAACTGTCACACAAGTGAAGACCAAGTAAAAAACATGTAAGCCTAGCAGGTGTTTGATGAAATGCATATGCAAAAAAAATGTAGTCTGAACCATGCAGGCATATAGATGAGTGACAACATGAACATGCTGAATACAAAGACAATGATCATGTGCAAATGTGACAGTTCTGGAATTTGATGCCTAATCCAGATATGCACATGTAAATGCAACTTATCTCCCCCTTTCTTATTAAAGGTGGGAATGGGTGAAAAAAAAATGCAAGCGAGTCAATACAACCAAAATGTTCATGTGTAACACTTGGGGGTTTGTGCAGTCATATAGGAGAATCAAGCAAAAGTCAATGCAATCATTTAATTTTCTGAATACATAGTAAATCAAATTATCATATGTGTAAGTGAGTAACATGAAAATAAGCTTTAGCCATATGGATATCCAGATTTTCAGTTCAACACAAGAGATGTTACCCAGACTGCACTTCAATTTTGAGAGAACATCGTATTGGAGGCTTCGCTCTGCCTCAATGAATTTTCATCAGAATTTTTTATCTCAAAAATTTTCACAATTACCACAGTGACAATCTGAATTTTTCTTTAGAGTGATTAGGTTCAGTCTACTCTTTTTTACCCGAGGAGACACATGGAGCACATGCCAGACTCCCCGGTTACTCAGAGTATTAACCTTCTCACCTCAACTGAGCAGAGATACTTCACTACAACACTTTTCAAAATGAACCATATCACGTCTCAGGTGACATGCATCCAATCTACTTAGTGAGACTGAGCATTGCTCTGCCTTTCATTTTATCAATTCTTTCTTACAATAGAGGCATGCAACTTTTTCCTCAACTTCCTCTTCAACGTTCATGCAGCAAGTTTAATTTCTCTAGAGTGTTGAAAAGAAATTACTATATCCTTATGTTTATCACTCATTTTCACATTATGTGCATGAAGTGTGCGAATTTGATTTAGCAAGTATGTAGACACGCCATTCTTGACGTCTCCTGAGAAAGTCTCATATTACTATACAACGCCCCGCGATGGCTTACGCATTTTAACTCACTTGAGTGCTTCCTTTTCTTGAGTCTTCTTCCGCCCTTTTCGGCATCCGGAATCGTCTCGTCACGGCATTCGGACGGCATCAACACCAGCCGGACGTATCAGGAGGTTCCAGAATCAGGAAAGCTGTCTGCCGGGCGGCCGCCAACGCCTAAACCGAGGACCCGGGTGGGCCTTAATGGGGGCGTCGAGGCCCCTAGACGCCCCCATTCTTTTAATTTATTTTTCAAACCCAAAACACAAATAAAAAAATAATAAATTAATGGAGGCGTCCAGGCCCCTGGACGCCTCCATAAAAACAAAATATAAAAAATGTAAAATGCCAGTTGGCATAAAAGGACAAAAACCAAATAAAAAATAATAAATTAATGGAGGCGTCCAGACCCCTGGACGCCTCCATAAAAATAATTATAAAAAATACGTAATGTCAGCTTTGGCATAAAAAGACAAAATAAAATAATAAAAATATTTTTGGAGGCGTCCAAGACCCTGGACGCCTCCATCAACTCCCTCACGGGCGCCGGCCACCGAACGATGGTTTGTCGTGTGTGAAAAAATCCAAATTATGGAGACGTCCAGCCAGCTGGACGCGCCCATTTCTGAATCACGAGGCGTCACTCACAAAACCACGCGTTGTGCCAAACCGCGTGCGGTCGCCAGCAGTATTCGGTGGACCTGTTAGAGGCGTCCGGGACCCTGGACGCCCCCACAAAAATATTCCGAAAAAATTAATAAAAATAGAATAAAATATTAGTTCAGCCCTGATGGAGGTGTCCAGGGTCCTGGATGCCTCCACCCTCCGGAGCCCTATAAATAGAGGCCCACCCCCTCAGTTCTAGAGGAGCTTCGAAGAGATCCGATAGGCTGCCGGAGCCTAGAGGCTACCGGAGTCATTTCTAACCCGTGGGGTCTTTTGTAGGTGGAGGTTCTGCCAGCTTCTCGGGTGCCCACGCTCGTGAGAGGAAGGTCGTCTTCATCCACCGCGCTTCCACGTCATCCCTACGCTGCCGAAGCTCCGCCGGATTTCACCCTCGGCTCATCCAATAAGCCCTTTCTTCCCCTTTTTCTCCATAGTTCTTTACATTCATCATACTGCATCCTCTATCTCGCTACATAAGGGCGCCGTCTCTGGCATACTTCTTGCATCCATCATCTCATTTTCCTCCTACTCGAGTCCGAGAGGGGTTTAAAAGATAACACCAACCAGGTGTGTGTCTTGCCATCACTTCGTTATTTTTATCGCAAGGATTTGAATACTACACCTTCCTCTTTCTAATCCACTTGTTACTTATTTATCGTTGTTTTGCAAGGATACCCAAGGAAAGCCCTCTCCGTCGGCCGGCCGAAGGGGGAGGAAGAAGCAACCCGCCATCTCCCGCACTTGAGGTAGGCGCGATCACCTTCTTATTTTTGGGGTCTTTTGGCCCCTGGCGATCACATCTTGTTCTCGAGGCCGCGGCGAGTTACTTCCCCAATGGCCGTTTAAATTTCTGTTCTTATATTCTCTTTATATTCTGCTCATATGCTCGAGGCCGCGGCGAGTCACTTCTCCAATGGCCGTTTAAATTCTCTTTATATCCTGTCATATTCTTATCTATTCATAGTCTCGAGGCCGCGGCGAGTCACTTCCCCAATGGCCGTTTAAATTCCCGCTCTTTATATTCTCTTTATATCCTGCTATCTTCTTATCTGCTCATATTCTCGAGGCCGCGGCGAGTCACTTCCCCAATGGCCGTTTCAATTCCTGCTATTTAATTTCTGCACCATTCCCGTCCCCCGAGGTCGCGGCGAGTCACTTCCCGCTATGGCCTTTTAACCCCCATATCTTGCTATATCGCATTTGTCACGCTCGCCCCGCCGGAGCAATCTCCCGTGGTGGCCCCTTCTTTTTTCTCTTACTTCTGTGTTGCAGCAAACAAAAAGAAGGAGCCCGCGCGCTCCGCGTCCTCTTCGCACCCCGAACCGCGTGACGTCGCTCACAGATTGGCGATCACGGTGGGACATCTACTGCTTCCTTTCGGCTACCCTTGCAAGTTCGGCACCATCCGTGCCTCTCCACCTTGGCGCCCGCGCGCGCCCCCGTTGTGCTCACGGCAGCACTGTCAGTTTTGATTGGTTGTTTGTTTATTACATGTCTGTTATTTCTGTTGTTTTCCCACTCCATATCTCTGTCAGCATTTCATTGCATGCATCCATCCCTCTTTTCTATCCTTTTTTCATTTTTTTTTAGGATCACCCTTTCCCGGTGAAGGAAGGACTCTCCGTTTGAGAATTCCTCTCAACGGACTAGAATCTCCTCCATTGGGACCTCCGTAAGTCCCCGACATCGAAAAATCTCCTCTTCGTTCACTGGGCTGCTTGTACCATTGAAGTTCCCCGAAGTTAGTCATTTCATTCGTGGTGAGACGAGAGACCCTATGTGACGACTCGAGGATCCGGTTACCGGGAAGGCCCGATAACCCGAGACTCGAACCGCCGCCCACGAGCCGGGAGGGCTCGGAAGGGCTAAAAGGAGTGTGGAGGCACAAAGAAATAGGAAATAGAGCAGGACAACCAACAATTAACAGAAAAGAATAAACAACTACAACAGAGTCCAGTCCAACAGAAAGTACAGTCTAAAGCAGTAAAACGTACCACATGCCGAGTGAACACTCGGCCCGGCAAGCTGGCAACTAAGAACCTCCGCTCCGCGTCCTCGAACCACGAGGAAGAACCGCCACACCTGAAAAGCAGGGAATGAGTCTCCAAAACAGAGACTCAGCAGGGATCCCGCGGAACCCCAACCGGAAACAACGGCGTAGCGGAAAGGAGAGCTACAACTACAGTAGGAACAACAAACCGGTGGCCGGTCAAAACTCGGCTCTACAGCTACTCCTACTGTACCAGAAAACACGACCCAGTCTCCCATCGGGGGACAACCAAGCCACGCACCCGACCACCCGATTCCATGATCGGGGACCACTAAACACGAGCCGCCCTAGCCATGCTACTAGGAAAATGTCACGATACCTCCGCAGCGGAGGCCTGCCCTCACCAAAAGGGCCCAAGCCAAAACCACACAGTCAGGGAACACGGTCACGACCTCACCGTCGTGAACACAACACTATCTGGGAAAAGGCCCTCGGTGAAACTCACCGGAAACCCCAGACCTCGACTCCGGGAACTCTCCCGAAACCACTCACGAAGTCCCGTCTCACGGACGGAAACAAAACCTGGTACACAACAACTCACGTCACGTGACAGGAGCACCACCCACTAGAAGAACGACCGGATGCGTCCCCTGACGTCTTACACCGCATCACAAGTGTCTAGCTACGACGCCCCGGGCGTGAGACTCAGACACACAACAAGTACCACAACAAGGACTAGCTGGGGTCGCGCTCGTCAGCACGTGTCCTAAGCCCCCAACTACGTGTGCACACACAGACCATCTGCTCTAGGTCGGGTCCTCTAGCTGGTTTTCCCCCCCACCGGACTCTGGTGGCAAAGGCAAGGGGCCTACGGAAACCAGCCTAAAAACCGCGTCTCACCGGGTCGCGCTCTCCACCACTCCCAGGTGGGTCCGCACACGCGTGCGCAGGAAGCTACGACTAGTGGAGGATCACAGAACGTGGACACAGAAACCACGCACGCACTCATTACGAGTAACACGGAGCAACAGGTGGCACGACGCCACCAGACTCTGGACAGCCCACTAGACCTACAACTCAACGGCCTTTGAGTCACGAGACTCGAGGTCAAGACCGTTGCACATGATAGCACTGAGCCGTCAATCTGGCCTAATCCCTAGGTCCAAAACCACAATGCGAAGACTCACGAGGCCAAGGGTCGACCACTGGGTCACAACCGGGTCGACCGGAGACCAACACAACGCAATCGGAACACTAGAAGGTCACTCGGACCCTTAAACTCACGGGACGCTAATCGAGGTAAACCAAACCTCTGGACACCCAAAGACACGGTCACGGAACTCCACGGGGTGTCCAGGACACACACGGCCCAAGGGGAGCACGATCATCCGCAGACCGTCCGCCTCGGGCAGCCCAGTAGGCCACCCAAAGAACGTGCTACACATGCATAGCGCGTTAATCAATAACGCGCTATGCAAACCTAGCGCGTTCAGCAAGAACGCGCTATAGGTCCATAGCGCGACCAGACCAGGTCGCGCTATGATCCTATAGCGCGACAACCAAAAACGCGCTGGGACCCTAGAGCGCGACAAGAACCGCCTTACTGTTCATCTTCTCCGATGAACGCGCCCCGTTGGGGCAGCGCGATACTCAAGAACGCGCTACTGGAAGCTAGCGCGTTCTCAGTCCGCACCCGAAAACGGTAGAAACGGCGGAAAAACCCATTCCACGCCCCGATCACCCCCGGGTGATGGGGAAACAAAGGGGGAAACATTCCCCAACCCCTCTGGCACCGAGAGGACCCATTTAAACCCCAAAAACATGATCAAAACACAAGATTCGGCTCACACCACAAGAACATGCATTTTGCCCAGAACGCCCCGTTTAGCCCGCTCGGCTCACCACGGCCTACGAAACTCGCGGGAAAGGAAGTACACGGGTTGAGGGTCCATCTCCCTACCTCCACCGAAGATTCGACGCGCCGTGGATGCCGATCCACGAAGAAACGCCATTCAAACCCTCGCCGGTTCACGATCCCATGAACCGCCACCACCATCGCGATCCTCATCCCGTACCTGTCGCTCCACGCCCCACGAGCCACGCCGCCCCGCCCTCGCCGCCTCCGTCGGCCGCCCGGAGTGAGAGGGGGAGAGGAGAGAACGTGAGAGAAGAGAGAGGGAGGGAAGAGAGAAAATGAGATGGGGAGAGAGAAAAAGGAGGTTATTATATAGAAAATCCAGAAATTCTCGAAAATACCGAAAAATAGAAAATCACATTTCTGCGATCCTCGGAACACACTGATCGCAACGGTACCCTCGCGCCCTGGTGAACAGCCCCGTTCACCCGTAACGAGGTTCCGAAGGAATTACCGAAACACACACCGGGAATCGGAAAACACACGCGGAAAAGCCGCGGAACGCTTCCGGGCCTCCGAAACAACTCCGGATCACGCCGATCCGAACACGAAAGATGTCCGAAACGAAATTTTGGGCACTTCGGAGTCTGACACTCTGAAAAACCAGATCCAAGACCCAAAAAACAAGGATCCGAAAGATCCAGGGCATTACAGCCCTCCCCCCTTAAAGAAATTTCGTCCTCGAAATTCAGGACTAGCACCAAGTCACAGGGGAAAAACGCCGTAACCCACTAACAACGCCGTCAGAACCCCAACATAGAAAAACCTCGATCCTCGCAAAATCGCCAATCATGAGGGATACAGCCAGACCATAATCACGAACAACGCCACGCTCCGCACGCCGCACACACATCGGCCACTAGAGCAGGCATAAGACAAGGGCACAAGTCTGGTATCACCTCGGACACAACGGAAACCACCCACGGCATCGCTGCCACCCTCTCGCTCACCGAGGGAACGCAATTCTCGCCACGAAAACCAATCCACCGGTCAACGCCCACGCCCGGTGGACCAACCAACGTTAGCTTCACAACCCGTCGATCGATCTCACACCCTGCACCGGGGTAACCAATCACTGAGCTTCCACCAGCTCATACCTCAGAAATGGCCACCAAAAGGCCTCGCTGGCACTCGTCTCTCTCCATTCTCAAGCCCCTTACAACCAGCATCTTCTGTCTCTGAAAAGACCATCCACTGGTCGCCAGACATTCGCCAACGGAAAACCTCCACCGGCCCAGCAAGCACGATCCAACACATGACAGGCCATCTGCTGACTCACGCACAGACCAACACCACCTCCAATCTCGAACCTCACGCCAACTCTACCCTCTCAGGGGAGCACGGCGAAACCACATGACTCCATCTCCACACGGTCCTCACGTCACTCGACTCAGACTTACGGGGAATCCTCCCTTGCTGGCCACAGACTGAGGTTCAATATCCCACGCCAACGTCTCATCAGTGACCTCCACACACAGGCATCACCCACCGTCCTGTCTCATCGAATCCTATCTCATCAAAATCTCCATCTCAATTAATCCAAGAGGATGCCTGCCAATCCCGACTCCCGCTCTTATCACAGAGCCACGGGATACACAACCTCTTACAACCCGCGGCACACTTCTCCAGAACATGATCTTATCCACGAACGCAACCTCCAACGCAAGGACAGGGTACTCATGCGGCAACCTCGCTAGCACATTTCCCCAACTCTCCACCTGCCTGTGCCATAAACCATAATATCTCAAGCAACGGCACAGCAACCAACACATCTCACACCGCCGGAGACAACGCACATCGATGAACCAATCCTCCGTTGCTCTACACTTCCTCAGAAATCCACCCGAAACAACCAACGCTACGATCCACGCACTCTGATCCACATACACAGCCACTACAACACCAACTCGGGATCCACCATCCCGACAACCATCTGCAACCCCGCAGACTCCGATCCTCCGCACATCGGAAACCACAACACCAACCGCAATCCTCGCGAACACCGCCCAGCCGGCACTCGTCCTTCCGAAGCAGCGCCAACACCCTTACACATCAGGGAACGGGCAACGATTCTCACAGGCAACCACCTTGCCAAAACGCGGAACGTGTCTCGCACGAATTTCACGGCGCACAAAGGCCAACCAACCCGGACGCACAGTGCAAGACGACGAACCTTGGCCAAATGCAATCTCTCCAACCAAAGGAGAACCCAATCACACCTCCGACCAACGGAATGAAAACTCCACATTCGACCTGACCTTGAGCCTCACGCATGCTGGGAATAGCACCTTTCAGCACCAAGAAAACCATCACTTCCGTCAGGTCAGCTCCTCCGACAACACTTACCAAGTGTCTCGTCGGACCATGGTCACAACATCTCTCGATGCACCACCGCTACAATCCCCCGAACTGCAACACGCCCGTCGGCAACCTCTGCCCAACGCAACACAACCAGGGCCACCACCGATGAGGGAGAAGGCTCTCGACCTCGATCCGCAGACCCCGCGCCGACACGAAAGCCATGAATAACAACCACCTTCACAGCGCCGCACAGCGCACTCAAACTCTCAAGCGAGAAACAAAGCGGAAAACATGCACGAAACCCTATGCCAACTGCTGACTGTACTGGACCTTACGGACTCTGATCACTGCAATATCTCGAATTCCTATGTACGTCCACAACCACTGCTCTGATACCAGCTGTGACGACCCGAGGATCCGGTTACCGGGAAGGCCCGATAACCCGAGACTCGAACCGCCGCCCACGAGCCGGGAGGGCTCGGAAGGGCTAAAAGGAGTGTGGAGGCACCAAGAAATAGGAAATAGAGCATGACAACCAACAATTAACAGAAAAGAATAAACAACTACAACAGAGTCCAGTCCAACAGAAAGTACAGTCTAAAGTAGTAAAACGTACCACATGCCGAGTGAACACTCGGCCCGGCAAGCTGGCAACTAAAAACCTCCGCTCCGCGTCCTCGAACCACGAGGAAGAACCGCCACACCTGAAAAGTAGGGAATGAGTCTCCAAAATAGAGACTCAGCAGGGATCCCGCGGAACCCCAACCGGAAACAACGGCGTAGCGGAAAGGAGAGCTACAACTACAGCAGGAACAGCAAACCGGTGGCCAGTCAAAACTCAGCTCTACAGCTACTCCTACTGTACCAGAAAACACGACCCAGTCTCCCATCGGGGGACAACCAAGCCATGCACCCGACCACCCGATTCCACGATCGGGGACCACTAAACACGAGCCGCCCTAGCCATGCTACTAGGAAAACGCCACGATACCTTTGCAGCGGAGGCCTGCCCTCACCAAAAGGGCCCAAGCCAAAACCACACGGTCAGGGAACACGGTCACGACCTCACCGTCGTGAACATAACACTATCTGGGAAAAGGCCCTCGGTGAAACTCACCGGAAACCCCAGACCTCGACTCCGGGAACTCTCCCGAAACCACTCACGAAGTCCCGTCTCACGGACGGAAATAAAACCTGGTACACAACAACTCACGTCACGTGACAGGAGCACCACCCACTAGAAGAACGACCGGATGCGTCCCCTGACGTCTTACACCGCATCACAAGTGTCTAGCTACGACGCCCCGGGCGTGAGACTCAGACACACAACAAGTACCACAACAAGGACTAGCTGGGGTCGCGCTCGTCAGCACATGTCCTAAGCCCCCAACTACGTGTGCACACACAGACCATCTGCTCTAGGTCGGGTCCTCTAGCTGGTTTTCCCCCCCACCGGACTCTGGTGGCAAAGGCAAGGGGCCGATGAAAACCAGCCTAAAAACCGCGTCTCACCGGGTCGCGCTCTCCACCACTCCCAGGTGGGTCCGCACACGCGTGCCCAGGAAGCTACGACTAGTGGAGGATCACAGAACGTGGACACAGAAACCACACACGCACTCATTATGAGTAACACGGAGCAACAGGTGGCACGACGCCACCAGACTCTGGACAGCCCACTAGACCTACAACTCAACGGCCTTTGAGTCACGAGATTCGAGGTCAAGACCGTTGCACATGACAGCACTGAGCCGTCAATCTGGCCTAATCCCTAGGTCCAAAACCACAATGTGAAGACTCACGAGGCTAAGGGTCGACCACTGGGTCACAACCGGGTCAACCGGAGACCAACACAACGCAATCGGAACACTAGAAGGTCACTCGGACCCTTAAACTCATGGGAACGCTAATCGAGGTAAACCAAACCTCTGGACACCCAAAGACACGGTCACGGAACTCCACGGGGTGTCCAGGACACACACGGCCCAAGGGGAGCACGATCATCTGCAGACCGTCTGCCTCGGGCAGCCCGGCAGGCCACCCAAAGAACGCGCTACACATGCATAGCGCGTTAATCAATAACGCGCTATGCAAACCTAGCGCGTTCAGCAAGAACGCGCTATAGGTCCATAGCGCGACCAGACCAGGTCACGCTATGATCCTATAGCGCGACAACCAAAAATGCGCTGGGACCCTAGAGCGCGACAAGAACCGCCTTACTGTTCATCTTCTCCGATGAACGCGCCCCGTCGGGGCAGCGCGACACTCAAGAACGCGCTACTGGAAGCTAGCGCGTTCTCAGTCCGCGCCCGAAAATGGTAGAAACGGCGGGAAAACCCATTCCATGCCCCGATCACCCCCGGGTGATGGGAAAACAAAGGGGGAAACATTCCCCAACCCCTCTGGCACCGAGAGGTCCCATTTAAACCCCAAAAACACGATCAAAACACAAGATTCGGCTCACACCCCAAAAACATGCATTTTGCCCAGAACGCCCCGTTTAGCCCGCTCGGCTCACCACGGCCTACGAAACTCGCGGGAAAGGAAGTACACGGGTTGAGGGTCCATCTCCCTACCTCCACCGAAGATTCGACGCGCCGTGGATGCCGATCCACGAAGAAACGCCATTCAAACCCTCGCCGGTTCACGATCCCACGAACCGCCTCCACCATCTCGATCCTCGTCCCGTACCCGTCGCTCCACGCCCCACGAGCCACGCCGCCCCGCCCTCGCCGCCTCCGTCGGCTGCCCGGAGTGAGAGGGGGAGAGGAGAGAACGTGAGAGAAGAGAGAGGGAGGGAAGAGAGAAAATGAGATGGGGAGAGAGAAAAAGGAGGTTATTATATAGAAAATCCAGAAATTCCCGAAAATACCGAAAAATAGAAAATCACATTTCTGCGATCCTCGGAACACACCGATCGCAACGGTACCCTCACGCCCTGGTGAACAGCCCCATTCACCCGTAACGAGGTTCCGAAGGAATTACCGAAACACACACCGGGAATCGAAAAACACACGCGGAAAAGCCGCGGAATGCTTCCGGGCCTCCGAAACAACTCCGGATCGCGCCGATCCGAACATGAAAGATGTCCGAAACAAAATTTCGGGTACTTCGGAGTCAGACACTCTGAAAAACCAGATCCAGGACCCAAAAAACAAGGATCCGAAAGATCCAGGGCATTACACCCTAGCTGACACGGCGGTGAAACAAAAATAAACTAGGGTCCCCATTTTTTGTGAACTTCGGATCTCACTAAAAACACAAAAAATCATCAAAATCAAAACACAAAAAAAAGGGCGTAAAGGCATCAACTTGTTTGATAATCTCTGCTACCTGCTTGCTAGTGTATGTTTTTACGTTTTGGGAAAACTGTGAGCATGGCTCACGAGTCTTTTGAGGAGAACCACCCTAGTCGTGGTTTGTCAGCCGACCCACGAGTCTATGCTATGGACTCGGGTCCTTCTCATGAGCACTCGCATGAGGTGCAGGTTATTGCCGGGGACACATCCCCACCGCAGGATATCTCTTCCTTACTGGGCGTCCTCGCCAACACGGAGCTTACCTCTGAACAGCTCCGGGCCTTCCAGGCCATTCTAAAAGGGAAATTTGTTTCCCCCACGCCCTAGGAATCAACTCCGGCCATTGCACCCCTCCAAGAGTCCGTGCAGGCCATTCCATCTCCTTCGTTGGCACAAGCCATCTAGTCTCCCTCGCTTCAAGGACAAGCGAGCCAACAACCACCCTCATTCCAGTTCCCGTCACAATCTCAAACTCCCGTTGTTCCCCACACACCGCTTCAGCCAGGGCCAACTGTCGGCGGTCCGACAGCTCCCTCTCATTCCGGGTTCCCCCCTTAAGTCTCCGGGAGACAGTTTCTCCCCCAGTGGCAAGTGCCACCTTCACCTCCAGAGGAGCTCGCCCAATCGCTCCTCAATAGGTTCAATCGCATGGACGAGCAGTTTCAAAATCTGAGAAGGATGGTGGACGTGAAAGCCACCCCAGAGGTTGCTTTGCCAATCCTTCCCGTCATTCATCTTCCTCCCTCCGAAATGCCCACGTACCGCAGATACAATGGTACCGGCAACCCCTTCATTCACCTCAAGGATTTCATGTATGAATCCTCCTATTGGCAAAACGATCAGAGGTCCCTGGCATACTTCTTTCGGAGATCATTGGATGGTCCCGCGCTTGAGTGGTTCTATTCCTTGGAGCCCCGCGAGGCCGAGAATTTTGAAATAGTCTAGAGAAGGTTCTTGCAGAAATATAGGGATAGGGTCGGTCCCTCACTCTCCATTACCGACCTAGTGGCCGAAAAGATGAAGCTCGGTGAGGATTTTGTCTGCTATGTTGATAGATGGAGGTCTCTGGCGGAAAGAATAAGGGATACCCTCTCTGAGCCCGAACAAGTGAAGATGATTGTGTCTAATGCAACCCCACAGTTCAGACACGTCCTGGCCATGAATAAACTTACTACAATGGAGGAACTCTATGAAAGGGCCCGATACATCCAAACCCAGTTAAAAGACTCCCCCATTATGAACATGTTTGAGTCGTCGAAGCCCAAAGTGGTCAGAAAGACAGGCGCTGGTGTCCCGGACGGAGCCACAGAAGGGGTCGTGACAAATGAGCAAGTGGGTGCGGTCAACAATGCCAACTATGCGGTCAACCCAAGGCCTCCACAAATGCCCCGACTTCCCCTCCAACCAGGTCCTTTCCCTCTTCGTTCTCCACCCCAAAATAATCCACCCCAGGATAATATGCCTCCATTACGTCAACCCCAGCAACAACAACCACAACCTCAGCAACAACAACCACCGCTTCAGTACAACCAAGTTCCACCCCCGGGGAACTATGGCCCCCAACTGCAACAAAGGAGGCCGCTCGGTCCCAAGAGAGCCTACTATCCACCATTGCCTGAAACCTTAGCAGACATTTTTAATGCCCTCATGGCATCAAACCAACTCGCCCTACCCAGAGAAAGGCCCGTGTGGCCCCCAAATGTCGATACCTCCAAATACTGCGTCTACCACAGGCAGCCAGGACACACAATAGATTACTGCTTCCATTTCAAAGATTACATCCACGATATGAATGATGAACATCAAATAGATTGGGATGAAATGAGACGATACATCGCCCTATTAAGGCTAGGAGACCTCCTCATAGGCCACAGCAGCAGTTACAACAGCAGCAGCAACAACAACCACAACAACAACAACAGCCTCAGCAGGCCCCACAACAGCAGCCCGACATGGGCATAATCCAGAATCCATTACCGGAGCACCAACAGCCCAATCATCAGGTTAACCCCATCTCCTCCTTCCCGGAAGTCGGGAGAGAGTAGGTGTGGCACCAAGAAAGTACCTCCATTCTTTCTACCGCCAATCCTATCATCACGCAACACCCTCGCCTTGCCCGGGTAGCACCTCTCTCTCATCAACCCGCATCAGTATCACCTTCACCATTTCCACTACCATTACGCCCTCTCATCCGTACCCCGATCCCTTATCAACCAACACTCTCCACTACGCCTTCACACCCTCTCATCTTCTCCCACTCCCCCACTTTACCATCCACCTCTACCACATTTACCCCTACGCCTTCTAAACCCCTTATCATCCGTCAACCATACATAACCCCGTCTTTCTCCACCGTATCACCACTAATGCCTTCAAAACCACTCATTACTCATCACCCACCTCAAAATCATTGCCCACTTCAAGCCCTACCCACTTCTACTTTGTCTCCACCTCCACCTTCCAGACCCCTTATCCTTCATAATCGCGCGATATCCCCTCTACCTTCACCATGCCTCCACCTAACAAACCCCTCATCAGAATCATTACTCCCGTCATCACCCCTGCTTCATCGACCATTCCTCCACCACTACCCCTCAAACCTCTGTTAAAACCCACTGCTACCCCCACAAAGGTACAAAAGCCGCAGGCAATGGTGCTCTGGAGTGGAAGGATTTTCCACAGGGTTTTCCCCCACAACAGTCAGAATCTTGAGCAATCTCAGCCAGAGAAGGATGATGGAGAACAACCAGAAAGAGCTATCCCTGGAACACAGTATGATCTATTAAAACATTTGGACAAGAAGCCTGCTCGGATCTCCATCCTGGAGCTTCTTCAAAGATCCACATCCCACCAGACAGCCTTAATGGAGTACCTTCAAAGAGTCATGGTTAATGAAGACCTCCCCGTGGAGAAGATTTCGACCGTCCTGACCCCAACAGACACACAATCGGCCATCATGTTCCACAACTACGAGCTCGCTCCCAAGGAAGCTCGGAAATATGCATTGTGCATTTCAATAAAAATCAATGGGGTATGCATAAACCCGTGTCTTGTGGATACGGGTGCGTCCATAAATGTGATCTCTATGAGCACTCTTCAGTTGTGTGGGATCGACGAGGAACAAATAAGACCTTCCTTGATCACGGTCACGGCCTATGACAATAGCAAAAGGCCGCCGCAGGGGATGATTATTCTGAAGGCAGAACTTGGGTCCATGTCAATTCCCACAGAATTCCATGTCCTCGACATGGACCCCACATTCAAGGCTATACTGGGTCGCCCTTACATCGAAGCCATGGACGCTGTGCCTTCCACCAACCATCAGTGCATGAAGTTTCCTTACAATGGGAGAATTATTAAAGTGGTCAGTACACCTGTCCTTCACACAGTGGATGCTATCAACACCTCTCTGCCCTCTGTTTGGCCGTCTCATCGGCCCATATTGTCACTACTGGATGTACGTGATTCATCTCACGTTCCACTAGCACCAAAGGAGCCGGTCAGGACAACTGCAACATCATGTCTCCCTTTTCACTCCAAAGGTTGGGAGATTATGAGGAACATCGGCTATCAACAGGGTAAAGGTCTGGGCGTACAATTATAGGGTATGCTCAAACCGCCAAAGGAAATTAGGCCGAACCGTAGGTTTGGCCTAGGCTTCAAAGGACCGTTCAGGGCGGATTGGAAGCCCCTCACATGGACTCTATCAAACCACTTCAACAGAGGGCCCGTTGTTCAGATGGGAGATTACCCACGAGAAGCATATGGGGGATCACATGCTGTGTATTTGGCTGAAAAATGTCCGAGGATCACCAAAAGAGGCAAGATCAAAGATCCGGAATGCGAGTGGAACAAATGGTTCGACATACGGGACATTTCCGTTGCACTGGAAAGGATGTTCTCGTCTCCGCAACTTGAAGGACCGCCATTGATCTCCGGAATACCAGAGAATATTACTACTCTTGCCAAGGTTCCAAACTATCCTCGTCCTCGCCAGAAGGACTCTGTCATCGACGGATCTTCATCCGTCCTCAACATTGCCATCGACGGCTCATTAGCCGCCATCTTCTCCATCCACTCGTCTCAGCCTTTGCTGATATCTTCTTCCTGGGCCAGACAATTGTCTGATGATCTTCCCAGATCCCCTTCTCTGTTTACATACCTACGCGGGCTTTTCAACCCGCGCCAGGTCTTCAACCATGATCTGCTCTATGAGCCTCACAATCCTCTAGCCATAACCACTTTTCTCTCTCCTCCAATCTCTTTTCACTGCTTTGTCATTAAAAATAAAAACAAAAAAAAAACATCAATTTTCAAACTCTCCAACAACACATCTTCGTTGAGGAAACCTCCTACATCTCCCACGGGTGCGTACCGCCTTGCGGACCACCCATCCAGGGTCCGATGAGCGACCTTTTCTACCCCTCCTCTGAGGGGTCTTCTCCTGTACATTCTACACCATCATCTTCATCTTCCTCTTCTTCTGTAAATATTGTCAGTCAATCTAGGAATGATAGGCCAAGGGTATGTTGACACCCGAAATATAATCAAGAACAAAGATGAGACCGAAGAGAAGATTGAGTCAAAGATGAAGATCCCGGAGATCCCTGCAAAACCAAGATTATGGAAAATTTGCCACTGAAGCTGCCACCCGGCTGAAGCCCTTCACGGCCAAGCTGATGCCCGGTGTTGCCATCCCTCCGATGGCAGTACTGATAAGAACTGTAGTCTATTGACCGATGAAAACTCCAGAGGTATTCTGATAAGACTATGTCATCTCACCCTCGCCTGGCCTGACAGACTCGAGGGACTAGCAAGTAAAGAAGCAGGGCTAACGGCTATGATAGTTGGAGCCCACTGATAGAAAGAGTTGAAAGCATCCAAGAGCCTTAAATGGGCTTATGATCACGGCGCCGAGAGCTCTTCACCATGGCCCAGAACGATGGCGCCGAGAGCCCCACGGCCGGGACACCCCTCGAATGGGCGCGCCGGGAACTAGTGCTGCAGGCACGCCGAATGCCATCACCGTGAACATGGCCCTATAAAACCCATTACTTCTCCCATAAGAAAGGGGGGGCTGGCTGGGGGGCAAAAAGAGAAAAGAAAGCGATAGAAAAGAAACAGAGGGGCTTCGAGAGAGACTCCTCCACACAAAAAAGAGAAGAGACCAACAGAGAAAGAGAGCCACCTCCGCTGAGAAAAGAAAGAAGGAGAAGAAGCTCCAGGTGGGCAGCCGGGGAGGGAGAGGAGTCAATGCTCCACCCTCCCAAATGGTTTTATTTTCTTCTTCATGTAATCCTGCCGAGTTTATCTCGATTTTCTTTTGGATGTAACCGGGATATCCCGATGTATATTCATCTCCCTTTCCCTCATTCCCTACGTGTGATTGGTGTGAGTTCTGGGGTGATCTATTGAAATGATATGAAATGCTTCAATGACCCGTTTGGGCGTTGGGTGATTGAAACATCTGCCATCTATCTCTCCGTCTGCTGCTATTTCTTTCCCTTATATGTTTTTTTATTTTAAGCTCAACTGAAGTGCGTCTGATTCTCTGGTGGGTCTTCAGGCTCAGTTGTCTTCAATAGAATAACTGTAGCTCTAGATGAATCGATGTCCTTTGCAGTCTTCGTCATTTGCATACAGCCTCCCAGGCTTACCCCAGGGCCAGAGACAGACCATCTCTTGGCTTCTGGGGCAGTCTGCTACCGATAGCAGCAATAGCTCCGACGACCTGCTCGAGAGCCCCTTTTCATGTGAATAAGTAAGCTGCTTCAATAAATTGATACTGAGAGTTTCTAATCCGATTTCAATATGGATAGTTCCATCAGGGTCGTCCCTGGGGCCTGAGATGACCATCTCTTGGCTCCCAGGCGACCAAAGATGCCAGCAAACGATCCCATGAGGGTCAACAGCACATGATGACTCAAAGCCCATCCGGGCGATTGGATTTTCCGATCCTCTTCCATTCAACCCCTCATTTGATGAGGTTAAACCCCTGCCTAATCAAACCTCAGCATCCATGAAATCCCCCTCCTACACTTCAAATCCGGCTTCAATCGTAGCCAGAAAGCTCAGGAATCCCAAAAAACAGAGTATTGTTTTAGCTCTGTAAACCTTGAATTCTTTCCGCAACTCCACCTTCTCGGCGTGCACAATTCCCCACCGAGAACTATCCAGTCGAGAGGCCTCCCTCTTCAGCAAACCGACAAAAGGCCACCAAAACCCTTCATGCAAGCCTTCCCGGCGCCACCTTCCCGGCGCGGTAATGGGCGCGCCGGGAAGTCCCACGCCGAGAGCCCTATAAGCCAACTCCACCCATGCCGAGAACCCATCCGCCGAGACCCCCTTTTGGTCGACTAAACCCCTGGCCGAGACCCCCCTTTTTGGCCACTAAAACCCGCGCCGAGAAGACCACGCCGAGATCCCCCCTTGGCCGTCTCCTTTGCGCGCCGGGAAGCTGGCGCCGGGAGCCCTCCTGGCCACTTCCTTTGCGCGCCGGGAAGCCCACGCCGGGAACCTCCTGGCCACTTCCCTTGCGCGCCGGGAAGCCCACGCCGGGAACCTGCCTGGCCATCTCCTCTTCGCACTAAGTAGCCCCTTGCGCCGGGAGTCCCCTTCTGCCTCCCTGCTGCACCGATAACCTACTCAAATATTGTTACTGGGCCTTCAATCCAAATATTGTTACTGGGCCTTCCCCCTTGACCCCCGCGACCTGACCGGGCAGGTCGATCCCCGCGACCTGACCGCGCAGGTCGATCCGCCTGCGAGGGCGCAACATTGAGCGTTTGCTCACTTTCCGTCGCCCCACATCGGGTTCATGAATAACCCCTTTAGCTCGGGAGGGCTCTGCCATTGCAGGAGTGCCGCCGGCTTCTATAGGAAATATCAAGCATTGCCCCATGGCAGATACGCGATTCGGGAAGTTCAACACTTCTCTCTCTCTTGGCTTTCATCCCGGCACTCCGTGGGTGATAGTCTATTTCCCCCTGGGCATAATCCAGATTAAGGGGAAATGCTGTCGAAATATCGATCGATGCTTTGAACCCCCATCATGGCCACGGCCCAATCTGCCTGTGACTAAAATTTTCCCTTCCCCCCTAAGCCCGATCTTTGAACCGCTAACTTAACGATATTGTCTGCTTCTACAGTTGATGTTGCTATCTTGTCCGCCTTCCTGGCTCTGGTACGAAGTTCAATTTGCGCACACGAACATATGATTGCCTCTCGAGGTCTCCTATTTTGGCGTTTAATCAAGGGTTGTCCTTCCTTGGGAGGGCGTAATTAACGTCATAGCCTTTATGGTATGGCGGACTTCTGGTCCCGACTCGGACTTCACAATCGACTGACCAAGTCAGATCGAGCGCACAATAAAAATCGTCACTCCGGTGACTGGCACGCCTAATCAATCAAAGATCCAAAATAAAATAAGATCCGAAAGAGACAATGAAAATAAAATGTGTCAAACAGGGTAGTACCTAGGAAGAAATACAAGGGTAGGCAGATCCCTCGTCGATTCCTTCTAGATTTAGCCACCAGGTGTCAAGCCCTCCTTGCCATCCCCCAGTTACTAGAAAATCCCATCCGGCTACCGGAAATAGAATGTGAGGCCGACTGTGCATTTGATGAAGGGTATGGAGTCTACGAGATCACGGATGAAGAATGCCCCACTGAAGATGAGGGTGAAAAATATGAGGATGCGGCGGGCGCATAAGCTAGTGGAATAAGGAGATTTGACGAGCCGTCAACCGCCGTAGAAGAATCCACCAAAGAAGTCAACTTGGGAACTGAGGAAGACCCTAGGATCATCCTCATAAGTGACAACCTACCACCCTCTGAAGAAGAGGCATTAATTGAGGTTCTCAAGGAATATAAGGACACGTTCGCATGGAGCTACGAGGATATGCCGGGTCTAGATTCAACCTTGGTCGAACACCGTTTAACCCTAAAACCAGGGTCCGTCTCGGTAAAACAAAGGTTAAGGCGTTTCCACCCTCAAATGGCTTTGAAAATGAAAGAAGAGGTCGATAAGCTCCACAAAGCCAGGTTCATTAGAGTCGTTCTTTATCCTCAATGGGTGGCGAACATTGTCCCGGTCATGAAGAAAGATGGGAAAGTCAGGATTTGTATCGACTTCCGGGACCTTAACCGCGCGTGTCCAAAAGATGATTTTCCCTTACCTCACATTCATGTGTTGATTGATAACACGGCAGGCTACGAAACCCTCTCATTCATGGATGGATTTTCAGGATACAATCAAATTCGTTTGGCAGAAGAGGATCAGGAAAAGACGTCATTCACTACCCCTTGGGGAACATATTGTTACGTGGTCATGCCGTTCGGATTAAAGAATGCTGGAGCTACTTACCAAAGAGCGATGATGGCCATATTTCATGACATGATGCACATATATCTGGAAGTGTATGTGGATGACTTATTGGTAAAATCAAGGACCAGGATGGAACATCCAGAAGTTTTGGCTAAGGTCTTGCAGAGGTCAAGGGAGTTCCAACTGAAAATGAACCCGAAGAAGTGTGTGTTTGGTGTGTCGTCAGGTAAATTGCTGGGGTTCATTGTGAGCAAAAGAGGGATCGAGATAGATCCCGACAAAGCTAAGGCTATCAGGGATATGCCGCCTCCCAAGAATTTAAGGGAAGTCCAAGGTTTAATCGGGAGGTTGCAGTTTATTCGTCAGTTTGTGTCTCAACATTCACAAAGGTGTAGACCTCTCTACGAGTTGACCAAGCCAGGAGTAGAATTCCACTGGAATTCTAAATGTCAGAAAGCTTTTGAAGGGTTGAAGGAATATCTGGCTAGTCCACCCGTTGTCATTCCACCCAAACCAGAAAAACCTCTGATCCTTTACGTCTCAGTCTTGGATGACTCCGTGGGAGCCATCCTCGCACAAGCTGATGAAGAAGGCAAGCAACGGGCAACCTATTACTTGTCCAAACTTCTCAATCCCTGTGAGCAGAAGTACACCATCATGGAGAAAACATGTGCTGCCCTTGTTTGGGTAGTGCAGAAATTGAAGCACTACTTCTTGGCTCATGAGGTCCACTTGATTGCTCGAATGAATCCTATCAAATTCCTTCTGGAGAAAGCCGTCCTTACGGATAGGCTAGCACGCTGGCAAAGTTTTCTCTCTCAGTTCGACATCACCTACATCCAGCAGAAGGCGATTAAAGGCTATGCCATAGCCGAGCATCTCGCTCACCACCCTCTTCCCAAGTTCTATCCCGTCCAATCAGAGTTTCCAGATGAGGAACTAATGTCCGTCAACCAATCAGATGAGCCAATGTGGACGCTATATTTTGATGGAGCTCTGAATTCTCAAGGGAGAGGAATCGGCATCGCCCTCCTGTCGCCTGAAGGCCTCACATTCCCATTGGCATACCAACTCAAATTTCCAGTCACCAACAATATAGCCGAATATGAAGCTCTTCTAGCTGGCCTAGAACTCGCTCATTCTTTTCGTATCACTGAGTTGCGAGTAGTAGGTGATAGTCAACTCATCCTTCGCCAGGTGCTCACTAAATATCGCACTCGCGATCCCAAACTCAAGCCATACCAATAACTCACTGCTGCCTTTGCCAAACTGTTCGCCAAACTGATCTTTGTTCATGTCCCTCGTCATCAGA
Source organism: Amorphophallus konjac (assembly GCA_022559845.1). Classification (NCBI taxonomy): domain Eukaryota; kingdom Viridiplantae; phylum Streptophyta; class Magnoliopsida; order Alismatales; family Araceae; genus Amorphophallus; species Amorphophallus konjac. The sequence continues at coordinate 218,754,876 of CM040118.1, forward strand.
ATATTCTCACCGATGCCCTCGCCTCGTTGGCATCATCCATAAGGTTCCCTCTAGGAAGATGGTTTAAGTCCATTTCCATCTACAAACTTCACGCCCCTACAATCGATGATGCGTCCTACGTAAATATCAAAGATAGGATAGCAAGAAAGATCCTGCAAGAAGATATCCTTGAGAAGAGGGAGATCATGTTGGCAGAGGTTGAAGAAGAACTGGCTGATGAAGAGAAACCATGGTTCTATGAAATTGTCAAATACTGCCAAGATCAGTCTTATCCTGAAGGGGCCACCACAGAGGACAAGAAAGCCATAAGAAGGGTGGCTCAGAAATATACATTGGTTGGAGGTCTACTCTATAGGAGGAGCCTTACTGGTATTCTGTTAAGATGTCTTGGTGATGATGAGGTTTGGAAATGTGTAGAGGAGATGCACTCGGGCGTGTGCGGTGGCCACGTGAATAGTCAGATGCTCGCCAAGAAGATCATTCGCCAAGGCTTTTATTGGCCCACTATGGAAGAAGATTGTGCTGTCTATGTCCGTAAGTGTGTCAAGTGTCAACTTCACGCCGATAAAATCCATTCACCATCTTCCTCACTTCATCCAATATCTTCCCCGTGGCCTTTCTCCATGTGGGCATTCGACATCATTGGTCCCCTAGGTGATCCCAATTCCCTCACCAAGTAGAAATCTTTCATCCTTACTACGACGGAATACTTCACCAAATGGGCCGAAGCCGAAGCTTACGCAGAAATCAAGGCGTCAACAGTCTGCAAGTTCATCATGAAAAACATCCTCGCCAGATTTGGCGTCCCAAGCACAATCGTCACCGATAATGGGCCATAGTTCATTTCTCAGGACCTACAGGACCTCTGCAAAAGGTACGCAATTACATTGCATCATTCATCGCCTTATTACCCACAAGGTAACGGCCAAGCAGAGGCCACCAATAAAATATTGCTCAAAATCATCAAAAAAACCTGCGAGTCTAGTAAGTTTTCAGACTGGCCAGAAAAGCTTATCGAAGCTCTATGGGCCTATCGCACTTCAATCTGTACCCCCACCGGGCAGACTCCATTTGCCGTTACTTATGGTATGGAAGCAGTAGTCCCGTACGAGACTCTGATCCCTTCTCTCAGGGTATAATTGGATGAGGAATTTCCCCTCGACGATCGTCGTAATTCACTCCTCGCCCAGTTGGAACTCTTGGATGAGAAGCGGCTGGCCGCTGCCGAACACGGGCGTGTGTATCAAAATAGACTCGCTCGCTTTTACCAAAAGAAAGTCGTTGAGAGAAAATTCAAAGTCGGTGAGATGGTCGTAAAAAGAATTTTTGTCAAACCTGGAGGTCCGCGTTCTAAGCTCCAACCCAATTGGGAAGGACCATTTGTAATTCAAGCCGTGTACCCTGGCAACGCCTACAAGCTAGTCAACGCCGAAGGGACCGAGTTATCCCACCCTTGGAATGGGCTTTATCTTAAGAAATACAACCCTTAGCACAAACAAAAAATGATGAAAAGATAAAAACATCAAAAATAAAGAAATACCGAAAACCACTAAAAATATGGAAAATTCAAAATGCCGATGCCTGGCAGTCACCATGTAGTTAAGTTCCTGCATCTAACCTTCATGTTAGGATAGGGCCCATTAAGGCTTGGTAGTCACCGGGTCTTGGTTTGCCAGAACCGTGGGGATCCCTGTCCGGCCACGTCGGCCTATGCTCGCTCGAAGGAAGCTAACATATGCTTACTTCTGTATTTTATTCAAAAAAAGTCGGTAGCATCACCTACGGTGGAGCGTCACCCAGAAGATCTCCGAAAGCTGTAATCTTTATTCTTTTCTCTTCAACCAAATGAGACAGTCGGCGCCCTTAAAACGCTGAGCATGAGAAACCGAAACTCAAACCCCAAAGGCAAGAGTAGGATCCATTTCCTCGAGCATCGATCAGAGCACGAGAAGAGGGCAGTGTCCCCGCAGGCATACGAAAAGGGAGCCCACAAACGTCAAACGACTATATCTCCCTCACAAAAAGAAATACAAAGTCAAAATCAAGAGAAAAGCCTGGTCGTGACCGTGCCTGATGCGATAAATGGAACCCCTCAAAGCAAAAGTTCGAATCCACAAAAGGGGGGGGGGGCTATGGAATGTAAATGCTCGAGATTTGATCCGAAGTTGTCCGAAAGGAAAGAGTTAATGGGCCCTTATTCGCTCGCCGGGTTAACGGCTTTGCCGGTCCTCTCAGGAGGTTTATCCCTTACACTCTTCCTTCTCCCTCTAAAGATGAAGGTTCGATGGAGTTTCTGAAAGGTGAAAACTACCCAGGGTCTGCGACCTTATTTTAATATACACATTTGGTTGCCTACTTTGAAAAGCAAAAGCTATCGCTGCGAAGGAGTCTCCGTGTTTCTGGCTGGTCAAGACCCCTGTTTACCACCTTGATGTCTTCTTGTTTAACCTCGGGCTTAGGCCAATGCAAGCGCGTCACCTATGGGTGCGACGGCGTCTGATTCCGGGTCAGCGTCGCGCGGTTGGTCGTTAGGGTTCCAGGATGGTCCATCATATACCATCTAGAGTTGTGAGGAAACAGACCCGGGTCGAGCAAATCATTTACCTCGAACACCTTTTCGGTGAATCCCTGTGGTCGGAAGCGACTGGGAGCCTAAGCATGGCATGACGGTATTGTCATCAGGGTAAGTCTTAGCCGGCGGGATCATCATTCGAGGGGTCTAGAGGCCCAAATCAACCTAGATGTGCACTTAGGATACCTGGGAGGTTAGTAAGAAACCCCTGTTCTCACGTAGGTTAGGTGCCATTTGGGTGCTTGCCGGGCGTTAGCAACAAAAAAAATCGAAATGATAAAAACAACAAAAAAATGGAAAAGAGAAAATGTACATATTTGCAAATAAAAAATCTTTTTTTATGATAAAACAAAAAAAATGCCAAATATAAAAAAGAAAACAAATCAATTTTGCATGATTACATTTGCGTGCATCATCTCACTTTAATACCGCTTGCATTCGTGTGCTTGCCTGTCGCATTTATCATCACTTCTTTCCCTTGCCTTCGTTAAATAAAGGCTTGGCCCCTTGACCAGTTATCAAGGACAGTCACAGTGACCATTTGCTTATTGAGCAAGGGGCCAAGTCAGAACAGAAATTCTGATTTGTTTGTTTCAGTGATGTGTGCAGGGATTCAGGCAACAGAAACAAAGGTGAAAACCAAACAAACCAAACCTTGTATTTTATTCCAAAAAAACTAAAAAATTACATCAAGTTCCGCCCTCTCTCTCCGCATTACTCGTCCCACTACTCTCCGGGCAAAACACTCTCAAAGGTGCTACCCAACTACGAAAAGCGGTACTCCTACCGCTCTGTACTCCTCTTCCTATTCCCGCATCCCGGCGTTGATCTACGGAAGCAGCAGAGAAGCTACCAACACGAAAGCCACGCTCTTGTGCTCTTCGGTAGCGCTCCTCACCATCTCTCAGCCACTGTTCAGCAAGACCAAGGCTGATTAGGAGTTCGAATAGTTGGGCCTCCATGGCCCTTCGTTCCTCCCTTTCAGTCAATCTGTTGGCTCTTTCTCTCTCTACGTCTCTTTCTTTCTCTGCACGTTCTCTCTCGCGGTCTTCCCTCTCCAATTGGAGAGTGATCCTCAGTTCCACGGCATCCCTAGAGGAATCGTCATCAGGATGACGCCGCAGTTCCCTCTCCAGTTCTGCTATCCTAGCCTCCTTCTGCGCAGCTTGGGCAAGCGCTTCTTTCGTCTCCTTTTCCTGCCGAGTGTACCATCTCAGATACGCGATAAGGCGTAAACAAAGAGAACTCAACACTGAAACTTTTACATGTATACAGAGCATCCCTTCTACCTCCGCAGCACGCTGCGTGGCGTGAGAAAGTTGCTCATGAAGCAAGTCAAGTTCTGAGGTGGGAATCCACAAGCTGGAAGAGGCACCACCTACTCCCATCGCTGGGGAAGCCGCGCCAATCTGGGCATGCTACGACTGCGTGAGTTTGCAGCCAACATCTAGAATCTGGGGTTTTAATTAGGAACATACTATACACCTACCAAGGCGCTCGTAGCTCCGCGGGCATTACCCAACTGTTGTTCCATCTCTGCCAAGCGAGTTCGTAAAATCGCTATCATGGCATCCCGGACATCCTGCAGCCTTACGAGTCAGTATTTTCACAAGAAAACCAAGAAAAGAAGAAAAGAGAAAAAGGGGAAACCTACCTCCACAAGTCCCCGGGGTTGGAACCGCTCTGCGTACTTTATCCTATATAGACGCAAGTAGTCCTCGCTATCCCGCGTCTGTGATTCTACAATCGTGCCACCCCGTTGCCAGTCCTCATACTGTTCGGGGAATCGCACGCGCCAGTCAATGCAGGTCGCCGGTCCCCGCGTCTTTCTCCCGACACGAGGTGGCACAGCTGAATCCACCCATTCTTGAGCCAGTCCTAAAGTCCTCATAACTAATCATAGCCGAAGCGGCTCGATTTCATTCAGGCAGTGCATCCACAGTTCCCATCCGAACCGGGCATGACTTGTTAGAACCCACGGCTGGTCGGCATCGGCCATGTCTGAGTAGGGTCTCCAGTTTACCATCGCTGCAGGGAACTCCTGTAGCTCCCGCCTTAGCACCATCAGTTGGTAGGTTAGGGGTGCCGCACTCATGATGGGTTCCCACCGCCTGGCTAGCGGCACCATCGCGGGTCGCCAATGCCGAGCTCTCCCCATAGGGAGGTAATAATAGCTCCACAGCTGCTCGGCGCAGGTCATCAGAACCTTGCAAAAACACAAAAAAAATACAAAATAAGCAAAACCAAAAAAAATACCTGGATGAATGGTGTGAAACCACTCACAGTCATCTCACGATCCGTTTCTTGGAATAGGCCTGCAAATAAGTGTGCCAGCATGGCGGCTCCCCAGGCATAATACCCTACTCTTTCAAGGTCTGATAGCAGCTCCAGGAAGCGACATTGGATACCGTCCCCTTTCGAGCTCAGTACCAATCTCCCCAAAAGGAAGAGGAGAAATCTCCTCAAATCTATGTTGCATCTTTCCCAGTCGCCGAAATATGTGCAGTACACGGCACGGCATCCTATTTCTATCCTTTCCATGAACTCTTCTGGGGATTCATCGTCCCGCCGACGAGTGTCGGTGAGCCCTAATGCATCCATGAGGGACGCCCTAGCTACCGACCTGTTTTTCCGACCATCTAGGTCCAAACCCAGTAACTTCTGGGCACCTTCTCTGTAGTCCACGTAAGTGACTCCGGTCACTGCCTCTCCATCCACCTTGAGACTCGTAATTCGGACCACATCTTCTAGGCTGGGCACCATGTGCCCCCAGGGCATCAGGAATGCCCGACTCACTGGGTCCCATCTCTCACACAAGGCTTGGATCAGGACCAGGTCGAGCTGGATCGGCTCGATCCGAAGAAAAGTGCCAAAACCCATCACGTCTAGCCTGGCCTTCTGAAAATATGGGAGACCTCGGTATGCTGCCACTACCAACTCCCATGAGATCTGCGATTTCATCACACACTATGCATGCAGGGAATGGAGAGGAGGTTTGGTCAGAAAGAAACGAAGAAAAAAGAATGAGAAAAGGGCAGAAAACTTGGCTTACGAGTGGTGATTGGGCCCTTTCGCTGAAGTGTCCTTCGAGGTCCGAAAGCCTCCTGGAACTACTACCACTGGATCTGCTTCTCTTCGAGGAGTGGGAAGATTCGCCCTCCATCCAACTCTCGGAATTTTGAACTCCTCCTCTCCCGTGAGAACTTGTGCTCCTCGAGTTAGCTCTTGATATATTTGGGAGGATAAAAGGGACACGAATTTATAGAAATGGAAGGAGTGCAGGTCAAGATTGCCTCCATCACCTGTTAATGATAGCCCTCACGATGAGGCACCTGCCATGCGGTCCCGTGTGTCACTTCACCACTCGCACAGGGTGATTGATTGGACGAAAAATATGACGACTAGGACTCTATGTTGTCTAGGGATACCCTATCATGTTTTGGAGGACGCCCGCAAAATTTGACACAACATCCTGGAAAAGGGGCTAGGGCCGTCATTATTGACTTCGACGGTAGATTCCCGTGGAAAATGGTCACAACAAGACGCGATTCTCCGCTCGGCGTGGAGTCTCGGCACACCCATCACATGGGAACAGTGCAAAGGAGAGGAAGTGTAGGGAAGAAGGAATGCACAAGAGAACAAACAAGCAGCAGAAAATCAAATCATTCCATTCATAATTCTACATAAGCTGTCACAAACACTACAATCATAGAGAGGTGGCGGGTCCACTAGCTCGCCAGCTCTTGCCATTATTTCCATGCTCATCCCTCTAGGCGTCCCTCTCCTCTCCCCTGAGGTGAGGGTCCCTCAGAAGCCTCCGGGATCCCCGTGCAGTAGCACCTGCCTCGCCTCTTGGAGCCTGTTCCGCAGCAGTGACTTGCTGCTCCTCCCCTGGCGTGGCAAAGAAGCCACTAGCGGCAAAGCGACCGGACTGGCGGAGTCGCTCCCCGAACTCTCGCGCTCTCTCGTAGCGCGTCTCCATCCCTCCTAGTCTCTGCATGACGGCCTGAAGGCCCAGCTGGAGCTCCCTCACTTGGGCCTCCAAAGCCCTCCTCTCGGTCTGATCCCGCTGTCGCTCGGACCTTCTCTCAGCTTTCTCTCTCTCTGCCTCTCTCCTCATCATCTGCAGAAGAACCCTTAACTCCAGGATGTTTGGAGAAGGTCTCTCCTCACCGCGATGTCGCAGCTCCGCTACAGTCGCCACCCAAGCATCACGCTCCTCCTCCACCCGGGTCGCGCGGGCCACCGCACCGGCAAGTTATTCTCGGAGGGAGGCAATCTCGAGAAAAGGGGCCGAGGAACTGGAAGATGCACCACCAATCATCCCCGCCGCCGCTGTCTGCTGGGCACGCTGGAACAAAATAAACAACGGCCGTCAGTGAAACTCCAAAATCTGAAGATAAAAGTGCGGCACGTAACTTACCAGGAGCGACAGCTCATGCTGAGCGACGGCCAGCTGTCGCCTAGCCTCTGATAGTTGGGCGCGCGAGCCGTCGATGCCACGTGTGTCCCCAGCTTGGGGAAGCCCCGCATAACTCTCTGTTTGCCACCGCAGGAAGTCGGCGCTGTCCTACACCAATACACTCCCTTGCTATCCAGGGAGATGTACGTGCCAGCCCTTGAGCCTCGCCTTGCCGCGACTCTCCCTCCTGACGCGGCTCGGCTCGTCCGCACTCGCCCACTCATCGGCCAGGCCCAGGGTCCTCGCCATGTCCTGCACCAAGAAAGAAGGGCCTCGCATCATAACAAAGAACGCATCCCCTGTCTAGGACGCGTCCATCATTTGAGTGCAACTGATGTGACACGACCTTGGGCCTAATTCAAGCAAGCACAATCGCATTCAAAATGGGCCAAATTGGGCCACCGCTCTATCGTCACTCACCCAAGCCCGGGGTGACTTGGCAATGCCAAGGGGAGGATGTGGGGTTGGGCCCTTGCTAGTAGAGGGCCAGCAAGGCCAAGACTTGATTCCCAAAGGGTGGGGATGCCCAAATCAAGGGGGCCGACAAAGTGCCAAAGGCACCGGTTGTAATATTCCCACGGTGATCACTCAAGTTTATGGGGCTTGAGGATCGGGCTCTCACTCGCATAACCAGCGGAATTAGAACTAATATTGAAAGATAAGCACTAAGTGGAGTGAAGGTTTGAGCACTTACTCAACCGGATTGAAGAAACCGGTCCCGGTCGGAGACGAGGGCGAGCGGGGAGGCGAGTGAATCCCCACACGCCGCGGCGGTGTCGCTTGACCTGCCCAAACAAGTTACAACACTACACCTCACGTAGGAGGGGGATCTTGGGGTGGGGGTTAATAGAAATTACAATCAATACTACCTCCACACAGGGAGGGACCTTCAGCCGGTCAAGCGGGGTGGGGAAACTAAAGCAAAGAACGAGGAATAAGGGTGGACGCCGAATCTGCTTGCTGTTTATGAGCCAGGATAGAGAGTCGGTGTTGCTACTGTAGATCTTGATCAGGAATTTTGTTGATGACGAAACCAGAGGGAAAACCTTCGTAGCTGGAAGGGGAATGCCTCAGAATTTTCTTAATTTCTTCTGGAGTCGCTGCTGGTCGGGGCAGGAGCTTGAACAGGGCCTCTATTTCTCGGACTATCGGGGGTAGGTCACCAACAGTAGGATTCAGAGGCTGTCCTGGCCGCTCCCCAACTCCAAATTTGATGCCGTCAGCGCCGTTAGAACCGTGGGTGAGTCCTCTTTGCAGCAAAAGAAACGGGGACACCAGAAGTGGCCGGAGACAATCTTTGGAACCAGAAGAGTGAGGAGGGGTCGGTGCAGACTGTAGAAGGCAGAACCGCACGTTCGGGGGAGAAAATTGGTAACTTTATCTCCCGGATGCTGAATGAACTTCCGCTTCTTGAATCTGAAACTAGACAGGCCAAAGAAGAACTTTGAAGAAGAACTTGAAGACTGATTCCTTCAGGGTCCATCGTGACAGAGCTTCTAAACTGGTTCAGGTCCTTAGCCGAGGTAGAACCGCACAGATGTGGAAGAATGGACCTTCAGGATGGCTCGGAGATTGGAAGAAGACGAAACCACTTCGGTTGCAAAGGCGACTGGCAGACGCTTCCGACGATGGGTCTTGCATCTTCAAACTCGTCTGGAGGTGATCGTGGTGGCCGCTGCAAGCTGCTGCTCTGCTGTAGATCTTCAGTTGAGAGCTGTAGGTTGATGATGATGGGGGGGAATGGGGTATATGGGAGGGGAAATGGGGGTGGATGAGTGTGGGGAAAGCCCGGGCTGTGAGGGGGTCTAGGAGGGGGTGTTCTAAGGTGGGGGAAGGGAAGAATGGGGTCTGGAAGGGGGTCTAACAGGTGGTGGGAGGAGGAGCTACGAATTTGGGAAGGTGGGTGAGAGGAGAAGGTGAGGGGGGGCACAAGTGAGTGGAGGGAAGGGTGGATTTCAAATTCAAATATGCTTTGGAAGTTGTGGGGTTGTGTGGGGAAGAGGTTGATTGTGTTGGAATGGTGAAAGTGGTGTTGGAATGTGGAGGATGGTGTTGGAATGGTGAGGGATCTCCTTGGGACTAGGGGGGTGGAGTAATGGAGGCCATGGGGAAGTGGAGGGCTTTAATGATGGTAGGTGGGGGTTGAGGTGGTTGGGAAAGGAGGAGAGAGAAGAAAATTTGAAATTGGGTATTGAGGAGAGAGAAAGTGAAGTGAAAAAGAGGGATTAGGAGAGGGAAGGGTGGGGAATCTCTCCCCTAGGGTTTCTCACCCAAAAAATGTTGGAATCACTCCACTAAACTAAGCTTTGGATACTCAAATGGCATTTTTCATTGATTCATTCATTAAGTTGAAATGGGGGGAATGTGGTCCTATATATAGGAAACCCACATTTCTACAAAAGTCCCTTACAAAAGACTCAATAACAAATAACCGAAGGGGTTAGGGGGGCTCATGGGCCAAGCCCGAAGAATTGGGCCCAATAGCACATTACACAATCTAATGACACTCAAACTTAGGAAAATAAATGCAAGACCTAGGAACATGACTCAAATAAAAGGGAAAATACATCAAATGACTCAAATAAAATTACATAGGACTCAAAAATAAATGACTAAACCATGCCGGATGCAACCGGGGTGAGGAGACGAACGGTAAACGTGGGCATGGGAGGTGATGTCCCCATCATACTCCCGGGGTGCGAAGAACTCGACTCTGTCGAGTAAGTGTCCTTCCCTCCTTGGAGGGTGTAGAAGTGGTACCGCCCTCAAGTCTCCCGAACGAGACCGATCCATCCACCTACCGAGATAGCGCTCATATACCTTGCTCCGAGTGGTAGTGACTTGTTCATCCAATATTTGTTCAATTTTTTCACGCTGGGCTCTCTTGGCTGGTGGTTTATCATCATGGGCGGGTGCTCTCTCAAGGGAAGAAGTAGGCTCAATCTCCTCACTAGGTACCACCGTGGGTCCCTTATATGGCACTAGGTCGGCAACATTGAATATGAGACTTATTCCATACTCCTCATGGAGATCTAACTCGTTGGCATTTGCACCTATGCGTCTCAAGACCTGGAAGGGACCAGCCCCACGTGGCCTCAGTTTAGAGTTGGCTCCCGGGGAGAGCCTCTCCATCCTTACCATCACAAGGTCACCCACTTGGAATTCTTGATGATGCCGATGAGAGTCGGCCAGCCTTTTATAATTCTCATTCTTTTTGCTGATGTGCTTGCAAAGGTTTTTATGCAATTTTGTGAATGCTATCCTTTTAGTGGTTTTGGGTGGACCTGGACAACCATAGATGCCTTTGACATGCTTAAGACCCATGATGAATGAAGGTGGACCATGATATCCAAATATGGACCACTCATACTTTCTACTTGACATGTGGGTGATATGAATGAATGGACCCAACATAGTGTTCATGCCAAGGGGTATGGTAAGCCTAGACACATGCATGCTTTTCCCATAGGTGACTTTCATGTGTATAGGTGTGGGACAACCTTTGAACTCCCATTGGAAAGGATCGAATGGATCTAAGAAGGTGGTCATCATGGGGTGGGGCACAACCTTATTACCTAGGGGTATATGGCCCAAAGTCATGGTTCCCAAGGTGCAACCCGGATCTAGGATGGGGTGAATTGGGTCAAACATTGTGAGTTGGTTTAGGGAAAGGTGGGTGGTGGATAAAGTGTTTTGGTCACACGAGTCTCTTGACTCCCATTGGAATGGATCATATGGATCATAAAATGGGTTACCTAGGGAGAGGAACTCCATGTCCTCAAGATCCTCAAAAGGTGCTAAGTCATCCTTCTCCATGATAGTTGGGCCAATGTTCTTGGCAAGTGGGTCAGCCATGAGTGGAGGGCTTGACTTTCTACCCGAGATAAGAAGCTCTAAATAGAGGAGAAGGTTGGGCTCATCGGGTGTAGGGAGGAATAGAAGGAGGTCGCTAGTGTAGCAACCAATGGTGCAAACCGAGATGATAGACCCTATGCATAGGTGTAGGAGGCTAAGGCTCCTAGGTTGTTCTACCATAGGGGTCAACATGCTAGTCATCTCTAATTGCCATGCTATGCCCTTGAGAAGCTCCTCTAAGGTCTCCACTTGATAGAATGCTTGGATTGTGGTGTGATAGGAGAAGAAGGGCACTAAGGGAAGGTCTTGTTCTATGGGAGGGAAAACATGGGCCCGGATCTCTCTAATTGGGCTCTCCTTTAGCCAACTAACAATGGGTTCTCCTAAGATGAGCTTGGTCCCAACTAGAGAGGGTGATATAAGGTGAGGACCATCGTGTGATGTTTCTTTCTCAACTTGGACTTGGGTTTCCTCCAAGGTGGGGAGTGGGTTTGGAGTGTTCACCACTATGGGGTGGGGTATGGGTTCTTCTTCTAAGGAGGTGAGAGGGGCTTTTGAGGGTGTGGTGATGATTGGGGCATAGTGTATCTGGGGTGGTAGGTAGTGGGAAACTTGGGTTAGGATAGGTAAGGGTAGTAGTGGAGGCTTTGGTGGGAGTTGGATTGGGGTAGGGAGAGGAAGATGGGTGGGTTGAAGGGGTTTGGGTTGATTGGTTTTGGGAGGAGTGTCCCCTTTTGGGGGTGATGGAGAGGTAGTGGTGGGGGTTACCACGGGCTTAGGTGGAGAGTTGGCCATGGGGCCCAATTGGGTATGGGGACCTATGGTTGTGGTGTGGACTTGGAGGTGGGGTGTAAATGTAGTGGTTGGGGTAGGAGAGATGGGAAGTGGTGGGGAATGAGTGATTGGGGTCTGGGATTAATCGGGTGGAGTTGAAGTGCTCCTTGGACTTTGGTGATTTGAGTAGGAGGGAGAGGGTTGGAGGGTGTAGGTTTTTCTAAGCTCGGTCTTCATCTCATCCCAAGTGCTAATTGGGGCCTCCCTACGGATCTTTCTCAAACCTTCCACAACTAACCAATGAGTTTTAGCTTGTTTGGAGAGGTGTGCCTTGGCTAGCCTCATTCTTCTTCCTTCGTTCAAGGGGCAACTTTTAAAGAATTGGTCCATGGAAATCTCCCAATCTAGGTAAAGGCTTGGGCTGTTGGATCCATCAAAGGCGGGGGTTTTGATTTTCAAGTGTTCTAAAAATATGGTTTCTAGATTTCCCCAAAGGTCACTCTCATTCACTCTTGGTGCACGGTTATTTCCTTCAAGTCGGTCGAGTCGAGACATGATATCTTCAAGCCGATTAAGGACATTAGGTAGGGCTTCTATGATAGAGGTGTTGCCACCCACTTTGTTGGCAATAGAACTTCCATGAGGATTTGGGCTTCTTGGGAAAGTTGATGGGGATGGATATGACGGGTATGAAGTGGCCATTCTAGTGGACATGGGAGATGCAACCGAGGACTCTAAATGCATAAACATGTCCTAGGACCAACTTGTGGAGAGACAAGTTGTGAACTTGCTCTGATACCACTTGATGTGACACGACCTCGGACCTAATGCATGCAAGCACAATCGCATTCAAAATGGGCCAAATTGGGCCACCGCTCTATCGTCACTCACCCAAGCCCGGGGTGACTTGGCAATGCCAAGGGGAGGATGTGGGGTTGGGCCCTTGCTGGTAGAGGGCCAGCAAGGCCAAGACTTGATTCCCAAAGGGTGGGGATGCCCAAATCAAGGGGGCCGACAAAGTGCCAAAGGCACCGGTTGCAATATTCCCACGGTGATCACTCAAGTTTATGGGGCTTGAGGATCGGGCTCTCACTCGCATAACCAGCGGAATTAGAACTAATATTGAAAGACAAGCACTAAGTGGAGTGAAGGTTTGAGCACTTACTCGACCGAATTGAAGAAACCGGTCCCGGTCAGAGACGAGAGCGAGCGGGGAGGCGAGTGGATCCCCACACGCCGCGGCGGTGTCGCTTGACCTGCCCAAACAAGTTACAACACTACACCTCACGTAGGAGGGGGATCTTGGGGTGGGGGTTAATAGAAATTACAATCAATACTACCTCCACACAGGGAGGGACCTTCAGCTGGTCAAGCGGGGTGGGGAAACTAAAGCAAAGAACGAGGAATAAGGGTGGACGCCGAATCTGCTTGCTGTTTGTAAGCCAGGATAGAGAGTCGGTGTTGCTGCTGTAGATCTTGATCAGGAATTTTTTTGATGACGAAACCAGAGGGAAAACCTTCGTAGCTGGAAGGGGAATGCCTCAGAATTTTCTTAATTTTTTCTGGAGTCGCTGCTGGTCGGGGTAGGAGCTTGAACAGGGCCTCTATTTCTCGGACTAGCGGGGGTAGGTCACCAACAGTAGGATGCAGAGGCTGTCCTGGCCGCTCCCAAACTCCAAATTTGATGCCATCAGCGCCGTTAGAACCGTGGGTGAGTCCTATTTGCAGCAAAAGAAACGGGGACACCAGAAGAGGTCGGAGACAATCTGTGGAACCAGAAGAGTGAGGAGGGGTCGGTGCAGACGGTAGAAGGCAGAACCGCGCGTTCGGGGGAGAAAATTGGTAACTTTATCTCCCGGATGCTGAATTAACTTCTGCTTCTTGAATCTGAAACTAGACAGGCCAAAAAAGAACTTTGAAGAAGAACTTGAAGACTGATTCCTTCAGGGTCCGTCGTGGCAGAGCTTCTAAACTGGTTCAGGTCCTTAGCCGAGGCAGAACCGCACAGCTGTGGAAGAATAGACCTCCAGGATGGCTCGGAGATTGGAAGAAGACGAAACAACTTCGGTTGCAAAGGCGACTGGCAGACGCTTCCGACGATGGGTCTTGCATCTTCAAACTCGTCTGGAGGTGATCGTGGTGGCCGCTGCAAGCTGCTGCTCTGCTGTAGATCTTCAGTTGAGAGCTGTAGGTTGATGATGATGGGGGGGAATGGGGTATATGGGAGGGGAAATGGGGGTGGATGAGTGTGGGGAAAGCCCGGGCTGTGAGGGGGTCTAGGAGGGGGTGTTCTAAGGTGGGGGAAGGGAAGAATGGGGTCTGGAAGGGGGTCTAACAGGTGGTGGGAGGAGGAGCTACGAATTTGGGAAGGTGGGTGAGAGGAGAAGGTGAGGGGGGGCACAAGTGAGTGGAGGGAAGGGTGGATTTCAAATTCAAATATGCTTTGGAAGTTGTGGGGTTGTGTGGGGAAGAGGTTGATTGTGTTGGAATGGTGAAAGTGGTGTTGGAATGTGGAGGATGGTGTTGGAATGGTGAGGGATCTCCTTGGGACTAGGGGGGTGGAGTAATGGAGGCCATGGGGAAGTGGAGGGCTTTAATGATGGTAGGTGGGGGTTGAGGTGGTTGGGAAAGGAGGAGAGAGAAGAAAATTCGAAATTGGGTATTGAGGAGAGAGAAAGTGAAGTGAAAAAGAGGGATTAGGAGAGGGAAGGGTGGGGAATCTCTCCCCTAGGGTTTCTCACCCAAAAAATGTTGGAATCACTCCACTAAACTAAGCTTTGGATACTCAAATGGCATTTTTCATTGATTCATTCATTAAGTTGAAATGGGGGGAATGTGGTCCTATATATAGGAAACCCACATTTCTACAAAAGTCCCTTACAAAAGACTCAATAACAAATAACCGAAGGGGTAGGGGGGGCTCATGGGCCAAGCCCGAAGAATTGGGCCCAATAGCACATTACACAATCTAATGACACTCAAACTTAGGAAAATAAATGCAAGACCTAGGAACATGACTCAAATAAAAGGGAAAATACATCAAATGACTCAAATAAAATTACATAGGACTCAAAATTAAATGACTAAACCATGCCGGATGCAACCGGGGTGAGGAGATGAACGGTAAACGTGGGCATGGGAGGTGATGTCCCCATCAGCAACACTCGCCGAACCCTTTCCCCCCTCGCGCGGCTCGCTTCAAAACTCAAAATGAATTAAAAGAGGAAGAGATCGGAGGACCTACCAGACCGTGTTCACCTCCTTCCCCGACATCGGGCCCCTCGGGTCCCTCGGGGGCCCGAAGCGGCCCTTCCTTCTCCATGGACGTCGTCCCGTGTTCTTGCGTGTCCCTCCTCGGGCGAGGAGTTCCTCGTCCCTCTCCACCTTCACCATGGTCGGGCCCACCGAACTCCATCAATCAAAAGAGGAGGAAGACGAAAAAGGGGCAAGCGAGTTTTGACGGAAGGCGGGCTCGTTTGCGGGTAAGGCACGGGAGAAGAAAGGCCACTCGACGCTTTAAATTTGAAATCAAGGATTAAGACGCGTCATCGTGCCTGGACGCGCCCAAAAGGGGGAGAAAGGAAACAGAATCCCCCCGTGCAAAGCGTAGTTCCCCGCTGTTTAGGGCAAGGTCTAGTAGAGCGTGCCTCGAAGGACAACTCAGTGCAAAGAAGAAAGTGTGGGAGAGAGAAAAGTGCACATAACACAAGAAAGCCACTTTCATTTCATATAATAGCCGAAGGTACATCATACAGTGAGAAGGGTGGCGTGTACAAGCAACTCTCTAACTCTCACCATCACCCTCCTGGTCATCTCTCTCCTCCCTCCTCTGTCGAGGATCCCTAGTGGGCCTCTGCGAACGTTGAGAAGCCGTGCTCGCCTCGCCCTGCGGTGGCACTCCAGCCTCGAAGGCGCGACGACGCTCCTCGGCCGAAGAAACCAGATAGCTACCCATGGAAAAAGAACCAGACTGACGAAGTCGCACCCCGCGTTCCTTCGCCCTCTGGTACCGCTCCTCGCTCTCCCGAAGCCTCCCCTCCGCCGTGCCAAGACTCAATCGGAGCTCCAGCAGCTGGGTCTCCAGAGCCCTCCTCTCGGTCTGATCCCGCTGTCGCTCCTCCCTATCCCTCTCCCTCTCTCTCTCCATGCTCTCCCTATCCCTCTCTCTCTCCCTCATCGCCTCCCTCCTTGACAGCTCGAGGGCGATCCGCAGATCCAGCACGTCATGAGGGAGCTCCTCAGCCTCCCGTCGATGCTCCTCCTCTAGCTCCACAATCCGGGCGTCACGCTCCGCAATCCGGGCTTCACGCTCCACCACCCGAGCGTCGTGCTCCTGCTCGGCACGAACAGCACGTGCCAGGGCCTCTCAGATCTCGGCCACCTGTCAAAGCACGCATGCACCGTAAGAAAAAAGTGATACAAGGAGGGCAGCCAGAAGGAGAGTCGAGGTCAGGCAAACGCTCACTCGAGCCTCGCGGTCACGCTCGGCCTCCTCAGCCCGAGCCACCGCATACGCCAGCTGCTCCTAGAGTGTAGAAACCTCCGGAGGAGGGCCCCGCGAACTGGAACCCGCTCCACCAGCCATCCCGGCTGCCGCTGTCTGGTGGGCCCGCTGAAACACAGAGCGAACGACAGTTAGAGGCCAAGTATCAAAAAAATCCAGGTCACAAAAAATGCATCGCATAAACTCACCAAGATCTCCAACTCCTGTCGGATGGCCACCAACTGCCGCCTGGCGTCCGCCAACTGGGCCCGCAGGTCGGCGATCATGTTATCACGAGCATCCTACATTGTACATAAGTTAGTGTTACATGCATATACATGTAAAAGAGTGAAGCATTCTCATTTCACTTACCCCTGCCATACCACCAAGGAAGAGGCGGTCCCCGTACGTAGCTCGATATCGTCTCATGTAATCAGTACTGTCCTGTACATGGGACACCACTGGGACCCCGCCCTGCTGCCAGTCCTGGTACTGTGCTGGGAAGCGCGTACGCCAGTCCACAACCTTCGCCTTCCCTTTGGTCTTCCACCCGATGCGGGCCGGCTCTTCTACATCAACCCACTCTTGGGCTAGCCCCAACGTCCTCATAACCAGCCTCAGCCGAAGCGGCTCGATCTCGTTCAGGCAATGGACCCACACGTCCCGCCTAAAACGAGGAAGACCCGCTACAACCCAAGGCTGGCCAGCGTCGCCCATGCCCAGGTAGGGTCTCCACACCACCTGCATCACCATACATACATCATATTAGTTGCCATTCAGTCACATAAGAAAACACAAAAAACCATACGCATCATACCATGGCCTCGGGATACTCGCTCAGCTCCCGACGAAGTGACACCAGCTGGTAGCCGTGGGGTGCTGCAACCACGACCGGCCTCCACCGCCGCGCCAGAGGCACGGCCCTCCTATTCCCATGGCTAACCCTCCCCATCGGGAAATAGTAATAGCTCCACACCTGCATTCATCATACATCATTAGTACAATAATTGCATATTTAACTGTGAAAATGCATAAATAAATTGCGTACCTGGAGAAAAGGTGCGAAGCCGCTGACTGTCGTCTCCTTCTCCGAAGTCTGGGAGAGATCAACAATCAAATGGGCAAGCAGAGCCGCTCCCCACGCGTAGTGTCCCACTCTGTCCAGATCCGCCAAGATCCCGAGGAAACGGCAGTGGATGCCATCCCCCTTCGTCCCCAGCAGAAGGCGGCCCAAGAAGAAGAAAAGAAACCTCCGGAGGTCTAGATCCACCAGCTCCCTCTCGCTCGGATCCTGGGTGAAAGCTGCACGGGCATCTCCCTCCAATCGTGCCAGAAACTCCACTCCAGTCTCGCTAACCCGCTGGCGCGGGTCAACGAATCCGAGTGCCTCCATGATCTCCACTCGGCCAACTACCCTGCTGTCCCTGTCAGTCACACTCGTCTCTAACCACAGCAGGTCCAGGGCACTCTCTCGGTAGTCGGGGTAGGTGACCCCGCTCACCGCCTCTCCGTCCACCCGTAGCCCGGTGATCCGAGCCACGTCCTCCAGTGACGGCACCATGTGCCCCCAGGGCATCAGAAACGCTCGGCTCGGCGCGTGCCACCGCTCCCTCAATGCCTGGATAAGAGGAAGGTCGAGCCGGAAGGGCTCGATCCTAAGGAAAGCTCTAAAGCCCGTGGCGTCCACACGCGCCCTCTGGAAGTCTGGCAGCCCACGGTACGCTGCCACCACTAAGGACCAGCTGATCCGGCCCTTCATCACGCCCTGCACACCACAAAACCAACAAAAGAACACATCAGCATTATGAATAGTAAGAAACAATAACACTGTATATACTACTTATTTATCTTATTTTATTTTTATTTTTAAAAATATTTATGTTTTTTTTAGAGGCGTCCAACACCTTGGATGCCTCCATTACATTTTCTTTATTTTAATTTTAGAAAAACCCAAAAACAAAAACAAAAATAAATAATATATATATATATATATATATATTATCATGGAGGCGTCCCATTCCCTGGACGCCTCCTTTTTTTAATTCTTTTTTTATTATTTACGAAAATAAATAAATTAAAAAGGAACAAAAAAGAAACTGTGGAGGCGTCCAGGCCCCTGGACGCCTCCTTCCCCTCACACCCGGCGTTCGCCACACAGCCTCTCGTCCGCCCTTTTAACCCAGTGAACCAATAGAATGGAGGTCTAAGGGGCTTACCGGATCGTGCTCGTCCTCTGCCGCGTCGCCAGCATCCACTGCAGCCTCCAAGGCCAAAGGAAGAGCCTCCTCACCCGCGGCAATCTCCTCCGCCGCAGCAGCCCCCTCGACATCATCCCTCAGCCTCCTCGGACGACGAGCCCGTCGTTTCCGCTTCTCTGGACCCTGGCTCGATCCTCCTCGCTCCATTGGGACGAAGAATGGGTCGTCTGGATTGACTGGGTGGTTTGAATGAACAGTAATTGAGCAAAGGGGGGGAGGCCCCCCCCATATATATAGAATCCACCCTATTTGGGGCGTCCAGGCGCCTGGACGCCCCCACTTTTTTTATTTTTTTTCAAAATTCAAAACATTTAGGGGCGTCCAGGCGCCTGGACGCCCCCAAAACAAAAAAACCAAAAAAAATAATAAATAAAAAGTTGGGGCGTCCAGGACCCTGGACGCCCCCAAAACAAAAAACTTAAAAAAAAAAAATTAGGGGCGTCCAGGCCCTTGGACGCCCCCATAATAAAAATTTCAAAAAAATATGTAATAAAAAAAAGATAAGAGTATGTATATAATCCAAACAAAACAAAAAAAACACAAAGAAAAAGAAAAACCATAAAAAAATAATAATAATTAAGGGGACGGGGGTCCCAAAACATCCATGCCAAGTTTTATTCCATCAGAAAAGCAGAATGAGCTACATCAGGGGCT
This sequence comes from Amorphophallus konjac, assembly GCA_022559845.1. Classification (NCBI taxonomy): domain Eukaryota; kingdom Viridiplantae; phylum Streptophyta; class Magnoliopsida; order Alismatales; family Araceae; genus Amorphophallus; species Amorphophallus konjac. The sequence continues at coordinate 218,773,934 of CM040118.1, forward strand.
TAGGCGCCTTAGGCCTTAACTTCCCCAGTTCGGTTACATAAGCCCTCCACAGCTCACATTCTTCCCCCACGTGCGCTAAGGCCTTTCCCGTAACACTTGTCTTCCAGGGTGCTTTGACGGCCTTCGCTTCCTTCGCATCCGCTTCAGTACCCAACTCTCTCTTCTTCAAAGGAACGATGCCAGTCGATAGTGGGAACGAATGGCGTGGAATGCCGACCTGGAGGCAGCATCGATGCACGTTATAAAGGACAAACTCGGTCACGCCGATCAGTTGAAGATCAACTTCGGGGGAAGGCCTCATGAGGAGATCAAGCGAAAGCAAACATGCCGGTGCGCAAGTAAAGAAGCCTTGTGTCACGGTGCGGAAGTGAGACCGCCAGTCTTCACGTTTCTTCAGCCACGAAACGTGGTTCACTACAGTACCACCGAACCCTAACACGTCGACTATGTGATGAAGAGGGCTTTGTTGGAAGAGCTTCGAAGCGGTTGGCATTCCCTCACGATGATCAAACTTGAAATGCAAATCCAGCCAGCAACTCAGGACAAGTGCGCAACCAAAAGGAGGCTTACCCATGCTCGAGGCAGTAAGGCCACTATACATGTAGGCGAGGACAGCGGGTCCCACCCTTTTTCCACGCCAGATCCCGCAGATAGCACTCAGTTGGTCTTCCTCCACCATGTTGTCAGTATAAGGAAAGAAGAGAGCACCCGCGAGACAAATGGTGAACCCCTTCATGATTCCCTCTAAATAGTCATCGTCTGGTGACCCTCTCAGGGCATCCATGACCCACTCCGCAAGCTTTTGGAGATCGATCCCCTTTTGAGTACGGACCTTTCTGGCTGCGTCGGGCGGCATGAAGCTTCCAAGGACGCTTTCGGAAGTCCCCCGTGTCAGCATCCGCATAGCCTTCACCTTCCCGTCACTCTTGAATTTCTTCAACCCGAGCAGAAGTTCCACCTCCTCGAGGAGGATGGTCACCTCGAAGGTCGGGAAGATAAAAGTGTGGGTCTGGGGATGCCAAATCTCCACTAGTGCGCCCATAGCCGCCCAGTCCATACGAATCTTCTCATAGTGTTTGGCGTGAATAAGGAGCTCCTGCAGATGCCACTTCGAGAGTATGGCCCTCATGCCGATGGAGATGTTGGAAGTTAGCTTTGAAAGCCATGGCAGTTCGGAAAACTTCCTCGGGCCTGGGAAGAGTGGATATGGCTGGAAGAGAAAAGAAAGAAGAAGAAAGGAAGATAGTAAGAAGAAGGTTCACGTGGAGAAATTTGAAAAGAATCAGCTTACCATATGCGACATGATCGTCCCACTCAGATGACCCTCGAGGTCGGAGAGTCGCCTGATCTCGCTGCTAGGCCTGCTCCTCTTCATAACGCGGGAAGACTCTCCTTCCATCCTGAGATCTCTAGATCCCCCTCTCCTTCCTCTCCTGAGCTTCCAAAACCCACCTTGGTGCATTTGAATGAACTAGCCTAAGGGGAGTTCTTATAGAAAGGGTAGGGCGCTACAGGACAAAACATGTCACATCAGTGGTCATTGTCAAGATTTTGTCTGGATCTCCTTTGTACTGTGGTGCGATTCTGCTATGATTCTGCTACTTTCTGATGTTGCTAACCTTTGCTAGTCTGTGCAGGTTTTACTAACGGACGTCTTTGTCCAGTCTCCTGTCTCACCTTTCAATGGTTGGTCCCACCATGTCATGCATCATAGTATACGATACCTACGCTACTAGAACATGTCAAGGACCTTGCGGCCCGAACAAATCTGGGATTTGAGTTCCCCTTCAACAAAAACGGTGATGATCCCGGAAGAATTAGGTCGTACGAATAGGCCGTTAACTTGTGGCAGCATGGGGACGACAGTTCCATTCAGTGAGTTGGTGCGCGGATAAACGGGCCCCAGCTCAGTGTCGGCTCACCGGATCGGTATCCTGACCCATTCTTAACAAGTTGACAATATTATCCTTGGCTATTTTCTATTTTAGTTTGTTTTAAAATTTTATTTTAACCCAGCATGCATTCATATAGGATTTTGATTTATTGCGGAAGATCATTCAAGTGATTCGATTGCGAAGGCCTTTGTGCTTCAATTCCTACAAATATGAGATATTCCACTCCGAATGAAAAACTGAGTTTCCTTGAAACGGCTCTACGCTGCTCTTCCAAAGGAGACCCTTGTTTGGATAGACCCTCAGATATTCCTATTTACCTTGCTTGACCCACCTTGGCCGCAACACTTCCACATTGGCTGGTAACCGCTCCCCAAAGGTGAAACCTCCGATTTATGACCCAGGTACTTCCACACCGAGAAGTTGGTCTCCTTTTCGTGCCTGAGCGCACATCTCACCCTCTCTTATTTGATCTCCATCCAAGCAATCGTCAATATTTGAAAGACCTTCTTCAAGGTCGCCTCATTGAAACTTCAGGAAAGATTCCAAACAGTAACGTCAAAAGCGTGTCTCATCACACCTTGGCATCAACTTATCAGTCCGCTCCCACTTCATTTCACTCCACTTCGATACCATTCCACTACGTGTCGCTCCCTTGCAAAGCAGACGCCAAGGCGGGGCAGCTGTAGACATGCCATTCTTGACGTCTCCTGAGAAAGTCTCATATTACTATACAACGCCCCGCGACGGCTTACGCGTTTTAACTCACTTGAGTGCTTCCTTTTCTTGAGTCTTCTTCCGCCCTTTTCGGCATCCGGAATCGTCTCGTCACGGCATTCGGACGGCATCAACACCAGTCGGACGTATCAGGAGGTTCCGGAATCAGGAAAGCTGTCTGCCGGGCGGCCGCCAATGCCTAAACTGAGGACCCGGGTGGGCCTTAATGGGGGCGTCCAGGCCCCTGGACGCCCTCATTCTTTTAATTTATTTTTCAAACCCAAAACACAAATAAAAAAATAATAAATTAATGGAGGCGTCCAGGCCCCTGGACGCCTCCATAAAAATAAAATATAAAAAATGTAAAATGCCAGTTGGCATAAAAGGACAAAAACCAAATAAAAAATAATAAATTAATGGAGGCGTCCAGACCCCTGGACGCCTCCATAAAAATAATTATAAAAAATACGTAATGTCAGCTTTGGCATAAAAAGACAAAATAAAATAATAAAAATATTTTTGGAGGCGTCCAAGACCCTGGACGCCTCCATCAACTCCCTCACGGGCGCCGGCCACCGAACGACGGTTTGTCGTGTGTGAAAAAATCCAAATTATGGAGACGTCCAGCCAGCTGGACGCGCCCATTTCTAAATCACGAGGCGCCGCTCACAAAACCACGCATTGTGCCAAACCGCGTGCGGTCGCCAGTAGTATTCGGTGGACCTGTTAGAGGCGTCCGGGACCCTGGACGCCCCCACAAAAATATTCCAAAAAAATTAATAAAAATAGAATAAAATATTAGTTCGGCCCTGATGGAGGTGTCCAGGGTCCTGGACGCCTCCACCCTCCGGAGCCCTATAAATAGAGGCCCACCCCCTCAGTTCTAGAGGAGCTTCGAAGTGATCCGATAGGTTGCCGGAGCCCAGAGGCTACCGGAGTCATTTCTAACCCGTGGGGTCTTTTGTAGGTGGAGGTTCTGCCGGCTTCTCGGGTGCCCACGCTCGTGAGAGGAAGGTCGTCTTCATCCACCGCGCTTCCACCTCGTCCCTACGCTGCCGAAGCTCCCCCGGATTTCACCCTCGGCTCATCCAATAAGCCCTTTCTTCCCCTTTTTCTCCATAGTTCTTTACATTCATCATACTGCATCCTCTATCTCCCAACATAAGGGCGCCGTCTCTGGCATACTTGTAACATCCATCATCTCATTTTCCTCCTACTCGAGTCCGAGAGGGGTTTAAAAGATAACACCAACCAGGTGTGTGTCTTGCCATCATTTCGTTACTTTTATCGCAAGGATTTGAATACTACACCTTCCTCTTTCTAATCCACTTGTTACTTGTTTATCGTTATTTTGCAAGGGTACCCAAGGAAAGCCCTCTCCGTCGGCCGGCCGAAGGGGGAGGAAGAAGCAACCCGCCATCTCCCGCTCTTGAGGTAGGCGCGATCACCTTCTTATTTTTGGGGTCTTTTGGCCCTTGGCGATCACATCTTGTTCTCGAGGCCGCGGCGAGTTACTTCCCCAATGGCCGTTTAAATTTCCGTTCTTATATTCTCTTTATATTCTGTTATATTCTGCTCATATGCTCGAGGCCGCGGCGAGTCACTTCCCCAATGGCCGTTTAAATTCCCATTCTTATATGTTATATTCTTATTTATTCATGTTCTCGAGGCCGCGGCGAGTCACTTCCCAATGGCCGTTTAAATTCTCTTTATATCCTGTCATATTCTTATCTATTCATATTCTCGAGGCCGCGGCGAGTCACTTCCACAATGGCCATTTAAATTCCCGCTCTTTATATTCTCTTTATATCATGCTATCTTCTTATCTGCTCATATTCTCGAGGCCGCGGCGAGTCACTTCCTCAATGGCCGTTTCAATTCCTGCTATTTAATTTCTGCACCATTCCCGTCCCCCGAGGTCGCGGCGAGTCACTTCCCGCTATGGCCGTTTAACCCCCATATCTTGCTATATCACATTTGTCACGCTCGCCCCGCCGGAGCAATCTCCCGTGGTGGCCCCTTCTCTTTTCTCTTATTTCTGTGTTGCAGCAAACAAAAAGAAGGAGCCCGCGTGCTCCGCGTCCTCTTCGCACCCCGAACCGCGTGACGTCACTCACAATGTATACCGAAAATTTTCTTGAACACATGACTGTGCAACTCCCCCTATATATCTGTGCACTTATCAAAAATTACTCCCCATGAGTATTTAACATGAGGTACATGATAGCCACAAACCCGTCGTCAAAAAACCGTGTCACAATTTAAAAACTTACCGAACTCACTCACTTAAAAATATTAAAATTCAAGCAAAGTGGTGAATACGAGTCGATCCCATGGAGAAGAAATATTTTAAAAATAACATGGAGGAGAATTCTTATATTTGAAAATCCAAACTTTGAGTGAGATTTTAAGCTAAAGAAAATGAAACTTGCATGAAAACTAAGTAAAGAATATGAGAGGGTTAAGAAGAGAAATTGGAAAGAGAGGGAGAAAACTAAGAAGATAATTACACAAAAATTTGAACTTTATTGCTATGAAAGGTGACAAGTACAATGTATGTGAAAATAAAAATTAGAACTTGACTGAAAATAAAAGAGTGAAAGAAGAAATTGGAGCCAAGAGGATGAAGAGTGCCGTCGTCTCCTTGTCGTGCCGAGCCTTGGAATTTCACCCAGCCGTGGAAGTAGACGCCGCCGAGAGGACCAAAGGAAGAAGATCCGCCAAGGGGATATGTGAAGAAATATGGGAAGATGGAGATAGAGAGATGGAAGAAGAATAATAATAAAAATAAGTTGTGTGTATGAGTTTTTGAAAAGAGAGGGAACAGAGAGAGGAAAGGGAAGGCTACGGTTGAGAAAAAGATGAAAAATGCAGTAAAAATAAAGTGAAAATAAAGGGTGATTAGAAAAGATATAACTTAAAAACTAAAGAGATTTATAAAAAGTGGAAGAAGAGAAAGTTGTAGAGGATGAATAGAGGAAAAAGATTGATGTAGAATTTAGATACAGAAAATGAGAGAAAGAAGGTGAAAAACATGAAAAATAAGGATATATCGGCGTGGATGAACAATGAAATCTAGAAAAATTGAACTTTGAAAAATAATTAATAACTTTAAAACGAGCGAGATTTAGGAGAAGATGTAGAATAAGAAGATGAAGAACACCTAAAAACGAGCAACTTTTGTGATGACAGTAGGAGGGAAAGAGGATTAGAAGGGTGCAAAAATTAAGAGAGAAGAACTGTGAAAATAGAAGATGAACAGTAAAAATGGAAAAATAATACTTTGAAAAAGGAAGAATAACTAAAAACGGGGAAGAATCAGGGGAAGAGGAAGAAAAAGAATTTGTAGAAGACTTACAAACGCACAACTTTGAAGAAGAAAGCAATTTCAAACGATGAGTAAAAGTGCATGAAAAAGAGTCTAGAAGAAAGGGCAAACTCCTTCCCATGGTGGTCTCGGGTGGTTTATATAGAGTACAGGACTTCCCACGATCGTGGGTTTCCTACTTAGCTCAAATCCAATTTTCTAGTTCCCAAGCTTAATCAAAATAGGTGACTTGCCATGTTTAGAGCCTTCATTTTTTCAAACAAGTGAAGATAGGCTCAAATAATAGAAGATAACCATGATCGGGAAGAGCTTCTTTCCGTTTCAAACTCTGCTGAAAATGGTGACTAGGTGCCGGACGCAGATTAAAACGGTGACTATTTACACGGTCGCTGAATCATTATTTCCTCTTTTTGGCATTTCTCTTTTTCCATAAATTCAGGAAATAACGACTTCATGAACGGACGCAGTTTCCTTTTTTCTATTTTATTTAATTTCCACATAATTGAATGAGCACCCGTTTGTGTGGTCGCTTATTCTTTTTTTCATTTCTTTCTTTTCTTTTTCATTTTCTTCAAATTTTTTGTATAGAGGGAATAGCGCCTGCATGCGCGGTCGCTCATTCTTCTTTCTTTTTTCATCTATTTTACTTTTTCTTATTTTCTTCAAATGAATTGGCGCATGTCCTTGTGTCGCAGTATCTTGAATATGCGCCCTGGCAGAAGGGCGTTCGTTAAATGGAGACTGGAGCTCGGTCACTCATTCCCTGAAAATTCATAAAATTTAAAATATCAGCATATTTCCACCTAGAATGACTGTGCAACTTCTTGAATATTTCTCACATGATCTTTTTGGCTCAAAAAATATGGTAAAAATGCATGCAGACTCAAATAATGGTGAGAATGAGATTTGTTCACATTAATGCATAACTTTATTCATTTAATGCTCAAAGATGATGAATGTGATGCAACTTATGATATAAAATATCGCACTTATGACACCCCCCCAACTTACTCATTGCTCGTCCCTTAGCAATGCAAATAAATTGAAATTTAAGGCCAACAAGAGTTTCAAAAATCCATTGATGCGGGACAGGACGGGAACCTGGGACTCTAGCTCGCGGTCGTCCCTAAGCGAGGGAAACGCGTGGATCTGTGCGGTTGAGAAACCGACAATGTGTCTCAGGTATCAGCTTTTCTGCGTGCTCGGATCGAGTCACGGGACGGGTTCCACTCACTCGCTCACAACGGTGACTAAATTGATCGAGCTAGAATTATAACACACTCATGCAGCGGCATATGAAAATATACGAGATAAGCAAAATGCCAAAGTAGGAGGGTGGCAAGTGTACCTCCACGCTCCGGGTGTGGGGAAGGTGACCCCGGCCAAGGCCGTAACTCCCGGTACAGTAATTATCAATAATTTACAGCAGTGGATTTTATTGCCCACTTCACGCAGGGAGGTAAAGGGCTACAGTGGGACCCGGGAGTAGCGCTCTTGCGTTGACGGGTAGCAAGCCGGAAGGGCTCTCGGACCGGAGGCGGGCTGCTGGTCCGACTCGGTACTGTTCAAACTCGCTAGATAGCAAGTGAACTCGGCTGCTGGGACGGCGGCTTCCGGTTGACTTCTGGTCGAGGCGGTTGGCTGGGACGCCGGTGGAATCCTTCTATTCGATCGTTGAAATCGGCGGCGGCTGAATCGACGATGAAGTAATTTTGCAAGAATTAACTTGTTGCTGCCTTTGTTGGACTGTTCACTGAACAAGTTTGCGCGACCAGACGAAAAGAATTGTTCCACCTACATCCGATGTCGGATCGAGGTGATATTGGCGCCGTTGGATAGAGGACGCCAAGGGATACAACATATAATTATTTTAGATCCATCTAGTACACGGATTAGAAATGAAAATGACTGTGGGTTGTAGTTATTTCTGGCTCAAAATTGCAGACAGTCAGGACTGAACAGGACCTGCCTGAAAATAGATTTTGACCGACATAAAAATGATGGATCTAGACTCTGGGAAAATTATAAGTGGAAGGGGGGATGTGAGAAACACGTATGAATTTTTTGGGAATTTTTGGAGATGGCTGAGGGGGCGGGAAAAATACAACAACAAGACACTATCCCGCAGATCTGTTGATTGGCAGACTGTCAGGGGTGGTACTAAAAATTGGGAAAAAATATAAAACAAAGGCGGATTGACACGAAATTTAAAATTTGAGTGGCTAACAAGGAGGGGGAAGATCTCTCAAAATTTCAAGATCATCAGACTCACAAATTTGGAGGACCAACCAGATCTTCAAGTTGTGGTTCTGGATTTCGTGGTTCAGGACAACAGCTCGGAGATGTTGTTGTGGCGGCTCGACGGCGAACGGAGGCGGCGGCGGTGGTGGCTGGAAGTCGCATCCAGCGGAGGTGGTAAGGGTAGGAATCACTACCCAGAATATGGCTTCACACCATAGATTAGGGCAACCTTCACAGCTGCAAGGGGAGACGGAGAGAGCTGCGCCCTTGGGCTTGGAGCAACAAATGGGATTTTTCTTCATTAATTGCTATGGAATTCACAAAATACATGGGTTATATAGAAATGGAAAAAAGACCTAAACTACCCTCAGATCTAGGGTTAGGGAGGGGTAAACAAGGAATAGGATAATTAATCCCCATGTGGTCAAAACCCAAAATAAAAAATACAAAAGGAGGGGGGCGCCCCTTGGACCAAGGGAGAGGTAATATTTGAATTTTCTTCTTTTGTCTCCTTGGTCTAAGTCCAATCTTGGACTTTGAACTAGTCCCACATGGGTCCTAGAACCTAGGTGGACCAATGGGAAAGAGGGTGAGGGACCCTGCTGGACCTATTGGCATTTTACATAGAAACCCAAAGGCCTTTTTGCAAAGAAACCCAAAGATTTCTAAAGACTAACAAATTGGCTTATAATACCTTACGATTGCAAACCCAATTAACCAAGGATATAAATACAAATAAAAGGACACAAATGCAAAACAAAATGTTAGTGTCCGGTGTTGATTCCCATCAATTCTCCCCGGGTGGGAAGAACTCGACCCCATCGAGTAAGGGGTGCGGCTGCTCGTGTGGCTCTTGCGGATCTGTCACCATACCAGGTAGCGCGGAGTACGCTCCACTCCAAGTAATCGTCACATGCTCATCCCGTATATATTCGATATGCACATGCTGCTGTGGGAATGAGGCTAGTGGTGGACACTTCGGGGTGGGGTCACTCTCAAAGGAAGGAGACGGCTCAATGACTCACTAGGAATCACCGCTGGGTCCCTGTATGTGAGTGGATCCGATACATAGAATGGTAGAGCCGATCCCAAATTCTGACATGTCTACAACGTAGGCAGTAGACCCGACTTGTCTCACACTCGAAAGGGACTGACACCATGAGCTTGCATTAGACCAACTGACTCGACGTATGCAGGCTCTATGCACTCGACAAACGTATGTATAGACTCTTAACAAATTGGACAAATAAAGAAGAACATGGACTCACACATGACCCTAAACAAACCTACTGTTAGACCGACCCATACATATGCAATGGTGGACCAGGAGATCCGAATGTGTGCCATTCATACACAAGACGCAACCAAAGGTCGGTAGAATCATGGACTCCTAGATATCCCAAAGTGCACCACTCATGCACTGACGGCCTTTTAGATTTGGGAGGTTTGGGTGGGCCAGGAGGGTTGAATGCACGTTCTTTCGTACCCCAATAAACGGGCTCCTTGCGGAGTGTTGGCGGACTGGCCGGTGGGGTAGTGGTGTGATAGTGAACTTCCCTGAAGAAGTGGAATAGATGTGGTGGGTCAAGGGGTTCACTAGGGAAGGGGTCGAAGGGATCAAAGAATGTGTGACCCCTTGAGCTAGGTTCCCATAGGTCACGGTCCCACGTTTGGAATTCTTGAAGCTGTAGGTGCTCACCTTCATGCAATGGGGTAAATGGGACGGTGGTCCCATATAGTAGATATGGTTCCTCCCTCGGGATAAGTGGAATGAAATACGGCTCGGCCGGCATAGGGAGGAATAAAAGAACCTCCATGGTGACATGACCCACAGTGTACACGGAGGTAATAGACCCCAAAATGGGATGGGTGAGGCTACGACTTGTGGGTTGGTCGAAGCCTGGGGCCAACATGTACGTCAACTTCACCTGCCAGTCTAATCCCTTAAGAAGGTCATCCAATGTTTCAACATGGCGACAAGATCGGAATGTTGTATGGAATGAGTTAACTGGCACTAATGGTAGTGTAGGGTCCATGAATGGATAGAAAAAGACTTTAAGAACCAAGCTGTGCTTGAGCCAGCTGAAAAGTGGCTCTACAATGACAATCTCACCCTTAGTACATAGGTATGGCTCCGGTTGAAGTTCGAAGGGTGAAGGTTCTAGCACGACATCGCCCTCAGTTGGGGAAGGGACTTCTTCCATGATGTGGAGAGGACTTGAGGACTCCGTAGACAGCACCGGGTTCAGACTACCGGCTACTACCTCCTTAGGCTCGGGCAGGAGTCGTGCCAACATCCTATCCCACCTATCCATCCAGTCCATGAACATTTGCAAGAGATCGTCTAAGGTGCGGTTTGGACTAGGGGCATCATGGTGGGTTTTCTCATATTCAATTGGCCTAGTCTTGGGTCTAGGCTCATCTACGTGCGGGGCTCTTTGCCGCCGACTATGACCCACTTGGTTGGATGTGACTGGGTGGGGTTGGTTGGAGGTAACTGGGTCGGGTAGGTAGACCCTTCTAAGCTCGCCCTTCATCTCACGACATGCCTCTATAGGCCATTGCCTCCTAACTTCCCTCATGCGTTCAATGTCTCTCCATTTTTTCGCGGCTTCTTGAAAAAGCCGCTTTGAGGCAAAATCAACTTCCATGGCATCGGACATAATGTAACACTCAAAGTAGTTGTCGATAGCGGCTTCCCACTTTGGGTAGTCACTCGGGACTTTGGAGCCATAGAAGTCTGGGGCTTCGGGCCTACAGAGGTGATAGGATTGGGTTCCCCATCCTGGGGTGTGTCTCCACCATTCATATGATGTGGGCTTTTGGGGATCCATGGGACATGGGGGAGCTACAAGATGGCCATGCTGACACTTGGTGACAAGACAAACCGACTAGACACGACTGTAAAACAACAATGCAAAGTTGGAATGCAGACTCGACTACAAACCAAGACTCAACCAGTATCCGGTACGTGGCGGAGGTTTGATCCGAAGATCGCACTGACGCAAGTGTGTACCTTTCCAATCAGCATAACCTATCATTCCGGAGAAACCTTTTGATATACCAGTTATAGGAATGCAATGCGACACCTTGGATCGACCAACTGACTACCCTAGACTCGACTTAGCTCTGATACCAATTTGACGCGGGACGGGAGGCGAACCTGGGAATATAGCTCATGGACATCCCTAAGCGAGGGAAACGCGTGGATCTGTGCGGTTGAGAAACCAGCAATGAGTCTCGAGTATCGACTTTTTCGCATGCTCAGATCGAGTCACGGGTCGGGTTCCACTAACTCGCTCACAGCGGTGACTAAATTGATCGAGCTAGAATTATAACACACTCATGCAGCGGCATATGAAAATATACGAGATAAGCAAAATGCTAAAGTAGGAGGGTGGCAAGTGTATCTCCACGCTCTGGGCGTGGGGAAGGTGACCCCGGTAAAGACAGTAACTCCCGGTACAGTAATTATCAATAATTTACAACAGTTGATTTTATTACCCACTCCACGCAGGGAGGTAAACGGCTACAGTGGGACCCAGGAGTAGCGCTCTTGGGTTGACGGGCAGCAAGCCGGAAGGGCTCTCGGACCGGAGGCGGGCTACTGGTCCGACTCGGTACTGTTCAAACTTGCTGGATAGCAAGTGAACTCAGCTGCTAGGACGACGGCTTCCGGTCGACTTCTGGTCGAGACAGTTGACTGGGATGCCGGTGGAATCCTTCTCTTCGATCGTTGAAATCGGCGGTGGCTGAATTGACGCTGAAGTAATTTTGCAAGAGTTAACTTGCTGGTGCCTTTGCTGAACTGTGCATGGAACAGGTTTGCACGACCCCGCGAAAAGAATTGTTCCACCCAGATCCGGTGTCGGATCGAGGCGAGATTGGCACCGTTGGATAGAGGACTCCAAGGTCTACAACATATAATTATTTCAGGTCCATCCAGTAGACGGATTAGAAATGAAAATGACTGTGGGTTGTAGTTATTTCTGTCTCAAAATTTAAGACAGTAAGGACAGAACAGGACCTGCCTGAAAATGGATTTTGACTGACATAAAAATGATGGATCTAGACTCTGGAAAAATTATAGGTGGAAGGGGGGATGTGAGAAACACGTATGAATTTTTTGGGAATGTTTGGAGATGGCTAAGGGGGCGGAAAAAATACAACAACACACTATCCCACAGATCTACTGATTGGCAGACTGTCAAGGGTGGAACTAAAAAATAGGGGAAAATATCAAACAATGGCGGATTGACAAGAACTTTAAAATGGGAGTGGCTAACAAGGAGGGGAAAGATCTCTCAAAATTTCAAGATCATCAGACTCACGGATTTGGAGGACCAACCAGATCATCAGGTTGTTGTTCTGAATTTCGTGGTTCAGGACAGCAGCTCGGAGATGTTGTTGTGGCGGCTCGACGGCGGCACGAACGGAGGCGACGGAGGTGGTGGCTGGAAGTCGCATCTAGCGGAGGTGGTAGAGGTGGGAATCACTCCCAGAATATGGCTTCACACCATAGATTAGGGCAACCTTCATAGCTGCAAGGGGAGAGGGAGAGAGGGGCGCCCTTGGGCTTGGAGTAACAAATGGGATTTTTCTTCATTAATTGCTATGGAATTTACAAAATACATGGGTTATATAGAAATGGAGAAAATACCTAAACTACTCTCAGATCTAGGGTTAGGGATGGGTAAACAAGGGATAGGATAATTAATCCCCATGTTGTCAAAACCCAAAATAAAAAATACAAAAAGAGGGGGGCGCCCCTTGGACCAAGGGAGAGGTAAATTTTAAATTATCTTCTTTTGTCTTCTTGGTCCAAGTCTAATCTTGGACTTTGAACTAGCCCCATCAGAGCCCTAGAACCTAGGTGGACCAATGGAAAAGAGGGTGGGGGACCCTGCTGGACCTACTGGCATTTTACATAGAAACCCAAAGGCCTTTTTGCAAAGAAACCCAAAGATTCCTAAATACTAACAAATTAGCTTATAATGCCTTACAATTGCAAACCCAATTAACCAAGGATATAAATACAAATAAAAGGACACAAATACAAAATAAAATGTTAGTATCCGGTGTTGATTCCCATTATCCATACTCTCATATCTAGCTCTCCCTTCATGGAATCAACCCAAGATTAGGAATCCGGAATCATTAATGCACACTAGCCTTATGTAAGAAATTAGAAGTACATGATCAAGAATTCAAATCAAAGCCCAATAGCACTTGTGCATGTGTAACTATAAAATCTACAGCTTAAACAATTGCATCCCCCATTTGTTATTCCACGTAAATGTCTTTTAACCCTGCACCTCTTAGATCAGAGCATTAATTATACTAGCTTTTTGGTCTGCCTTATTACTTTGTCCCTCTTAGGATCTTTTTAGATATTTTTCTACAGACAAGATGATGCACTACTCTTCACTGTTTAACATGAACATTGACTCTTGTCTTAGGAGAAGCAGGCCCAGTTTCGCAGATCAAGGTTCCCTTTTCCTTTTTACGCGAATCTCAACACGTCTTAGATGAAGTAGGCCCGGTTACTAAGACTAGGAGCATTTTTCATGGTGTTTATTTTTTTTTCAATTTTTTTTCAATGTGCTATTTGTACTAGATAACTTGGCAGAAAGCTTATAAAAATATCTCTTTCTTGAGAAGTGTAGAATATCAGACATAATACCTAAAATAGCAGAATGCTTGTCTTGCTTGTTTCATTAGCGTGCAAAGTGAATTTATTTCTAACGTGCACATGAACTTTAAAGATATTCTTAAATCAGTTCTCCATGGCTAGATAAATTTAAATTTTCCTTCATCCTTTTCTCCTGCCTTTTCTAATCCAGAATCACTTTCAATTTAAGCATGAATCAATAAAACTCATTTTGGGAATTTCATCTATTCATTTTTATGCAGAACACTATGCAGAAACTTATGTCAGGGTGTACTATATGCATCATGAAATTTTTCTCTCCCCCCCAACTTGAATGACATTGTCCTCAATGACATATACAATTGAAAGCAATAGAACAACAAATTCTTCTGAGTAGGAAAGAGATAACCCGGTATGTGGGATAAAAACTCCATAAATAGATGGCGACAGTATCTTCTCCTTGGCTTTGACCTGTCCACTGAAACACACTCAAACAAAAAATATCAAATAACAAAAACCTTGGGTTGCCTCCCGTAAGTGCTAAGTTGATGCGGGACGGACACGCGACCTGGGACTCTAGCTCGCGATCGTCCCTATGCGAGGGAAGACGTGGGACCATGCGTGGTTGAGAAACCGGTAGTGAGTCTCGGGTATCGGCCTTTCCGCGTTAACTCGGGTCAAGTCATGGGACGGTCACTCACTCTCGCTATCGCAGCGGTGATAAAATGATAACAAGCTAGATAATCTGACACTCATGCAGCGGCATATACAAAAATATACGAGTAAAGCAATGCCTACGAGGAGGGTAGCGAGTGTACCTCCACGCTCCAGGCATGGGGAAGACGTTCCTAGCCAGGTACGGTAACTCCCGGTAACAACGGTAAAAGTTAATTACAACAGTGAATTTTATTGCCCACTCCACGCAGGGAGGTAAATGGCTACAAGTGGGGCCCGGGAGGACCGACCCTGGGTTGACGGGCAGCAATCTGGAGGTGCGTATGGCACGAACTCGGCCTGCTGGTCCGACTCGGCACTATTCCAACTCGGTGCTGCGTCAACTCGGTTGCTGAATCACTAGACAGCAAGCAACGGTTTCCCAAAGGAACGTCACCTTCCGGAGATCTTCCGGAGGCGCCGCTTGGCTAGGACGATGGCAGGGCGTCCCTGAACGACTCCCTGAAGGGGCGGCTCCTGAAGTTGATTTTTGATATTTATTTCTGAATATCTTCTGGACTGTAATTTCAGACTTGCACAGGGAACAGATCTATAGGCCTCGGCGACACGAATTACGATGCTCAGATCCGGAGGCCGATCGAGGCGTGGCTGATATCGTTGGAAAGAGCACTCATAGATCTACAACATATAATTTTGACAGCTCCATCCACTGAAAGGATTAAAAATGAATATGATTGTAACACTATTTTGTTTCTGACTCAGACTGACAGACATACAGGGCAGCAAGGGATCTGCCTGAAACCGACCTTTGACCGAGGGTCAAATGAATTTTATAGACTCCACGAAAATAATGGTGGAAGGGGATATATGTGTGGAACACTGTGTAATTTTTTGGGTTTTTTTGAAAATTTGTAAGGGGGTGGGGAAAATGCGACAAGGTGACTCTCTCCCGTAGATCTGCAAAAGGGTAGATTACTGAGAGGACAAACAAAAATATGAGAAAAATACCTAATGACTTCCAAATGACACAAAATTTGAACTGGAGGTTAAGGGAGATGGACAGAACAAACACTCAAAATTAGAGCTCGAACAAACAACAAGAGAAAAAGATAAAATTTCGGAGAAGGGGTTCTGTCCTGATGGAGATAGAACTCCGACGATGGTGGCGGCGGCGCGACGGCAGTGCGATGGCGGCGGCGGCAGAAATGGAACTCATAGGGGCTAAGGAGAAGGTAGAAGGACATCACACCCAAGATTTAGCAGAAGTCCATCTGCAAGAGGGGGAGGAGAGACACAAGGGGTGCCCTTGGGCTTGCTCTTGGCAAAAATGTGTAATTCTTCATTAAAATCTCTAATGACACTATACATAGACTTATATAGAGAATGACAAGGGGTGGGGGGCTGGGAATTTCGTGGGAGAGAGGGAATTTTCTTTCCCATGTGTTCAAATGACCAAATTAAATAAAAAATATAACATGGGATAAATTATATTATAAGGGGGAAGCATCTTAGACTTTAAGGGTTGGAATATTGGACTTTTTAATCCAATTGTCCCCTTGAATGGTCAAGCCATCTAAAAGCCCACCTTGGACCTTTGACTGACCCCACATGAGCCCTAAGACTTAGGTGGACCAATAGGAAAGGAGATGGGGGCCCGTTACTGGTCCTACTAGACTTTTGCACAAAAACCCAAACAATCCAAGGGAATGACACATTAGCTTATAAAGCCTTACAATTGCACATATACTTTCCCAAGGATATAAAAATAAACGAAAGGACACAAATGCAAAATAAAATGTTACTGCTCTTGGCGTCGATTCCAATCATAAATTTTTCGTCTTCTACCAGACGCATGAAAGCTTGCAAAGCTTTTATTCTGGATCATTCAAAACAATGGATTCTTTTGACAACTGCTCACTTTCCAAGTAAGGCTTTAATCTCTTATCGTTACCAGTAAAAATGTGACCATTTTTGGGATTCAAAATTTTAACAGCACCATGGTCAAAAACTTTAACAACAATAAACGGTCCATCACATCTGGATTTAAGCTTACCAGGGAACAAGCGTAGCCTCGAATTGAAAAGTCAAACCTTTTGATTAATAGAAAAGGTTTTCCTGTGAATATGCTTATCGTGGAATACCTTGGTTTTAGCTTTGTAAATATTTGAATTCTCGTAGGCTTCGTTTCTTAGTTCCTCCAATTCATTAAGTTGTAGAGCTCTTTGGGTACCATCTTGAGTTAGATCAAAATTGACTTGTTTGATGGCCCAATATGCTCTATGTTCAAGCTCCACAGGTAAGTGGCAGGCTTTTCCAAAAATGAGACAGTAAGGTGACATGCCAATGGGAGTTTTGAATGCAGTTCTATAGGCCCATAATACATCATCTAGTCTCTCGGACCAGTCTTTTCTATCTGGCCTAACTGTTTTATGTAGAATGTTCTTAATCTCCCTCTTGGATACTTCAACCTGGCAACTAGTTTGGGGATGAAAGGGGGTAGCGAGCTTGTGAGTTATGCCAAATTTGCGAAGCAAAGCTCGAAATTGAGAATTTGTAAAGTGAGAACCCCCATCACTAATGATAGCTCTAGGACAACCAAATCTGGAAAAGATGTTCTTCTTTACAAATTTTATCACCACCTTATGGTCATTGGTCCTAGTAGCCACAACCTCAATCAATTTTGAAACATAGTCCACCGCTACCAAAATATATTCATTGCCAAAAGAAGGTGAAAATGGTCCCATAAAATCTATTCCCCAAACATCAAAAATTTCTACCACCAGAATGGGATTAAGCGGCATCATATTTCTCTTAGAATTATTACCCACAGCTTGACATCTCAAACAAGTTTTTAAAAATTCATAAGCATCCTTAAACAGTGTGGGCCAATAGAATCCACTTTGTAATACTTTCGCCACAGTCTTCTTTCCTAAAAAATGTCCCCCATAAGCTAGATTATGACAGAAATTCAAAACAGAGTGTTGCTCCTCCTCGGGGACACATCTTCTTATAATCTGATCTTGACCCATGTGAAACAGCTCCGGGTCCTCCCAAAAATAGTGTTTAACCTTGGAAAAGAATTGATCCTTCTCCTGTTTCATCCACCCTCTCGGAATTTGTCTTACCGCCAGGTAATTGACAATGTGAGCATACCAAGGGGTTGTGTGAGAGATAGAAAGAATTTGTTCGTCAGGAAATGAATCTAACATAGGAGCACTTTCGGGTATCACTATCCTGGATAGATAATCAGCCACCACATTTGCTAACCCCTTTTTGTCTCTAATTTCTAAATCAAATTCTTGCAGCAATAAAATCCATCGAATGAGATGGGGTTTAGCATCTTTCTTGGAAAGTAAGTACTTCAAAGTTGAGTGATCCGAATAAACAATAACCTTAGCCCCTAACAAATATGATCAAAAATTTTCAAGGGCAAAAACGACAGCCAGTAATTCCTTCTTCGTGGTGGTGTAGTTCAATTGTGCATCGGCGAGGGTGCGACTCGCATAATACATCACCACGGGCTTCTTTTCAATCCTTTGACCTAGGACAGCTCCAATAGCATAATCCGAGGCATCACACATTATCTCAAAAGGTAGCGACCAATCAAGCGATTGAAGAATCGGAGCTTGAGTGAGGGCCGCTTTCAAAGAATTAAATACCTTAAGATAAGAATCATCAAATTTAAAGGGAGAGTCCTTAGCTAGCAACTGAGTGAGAGGACGAGCAATGGTGGAGAAGTTTTGAATGAATCTACGATAGAATCCAGTATGGCCAAGGAAAGAATGAATCTGTTTGACAGAAGAGGGAGGAGGAAGATTGGAAATCAAATCAACTTTAGCCTTATCAACCTCTATTCCTCTCTCCGAAACAACATGGCCTAGTATTGTTCCTTCTCTCACCATAAAACGGCTCTTCTCCCAGCTTAAGACAAGATTTGAGTCAATGCACCTCTTAAGCACTTGAGTTAGATTTTCTAAACAACTTTCAAAGGAAGCACCAAATATTAAGAAGTCATCCATAAACACTTCCAAAAATTCACCCACCATTTCAGAAAATATAGACATCATGCACCGCTAAAAGGTGGCAGGGGCATTGCATAGCCCAAACAACATTCTTCTAAAAGCAAACATGCCATAAGGACATGTGAATGTTATTTTCTCTTGATCCTCTGGGTAAATAGCAACCTGATTATACTCGGAATAACCATCGAAAAAGCAAAAATACTTCTGCCCAGCCAGTTTCTCCCGAATTTGATCTACAAATGGGAGTGGAAAATGATCTTTCTTTGTCATGGAATTCAATTTCCTATAGTCAATACAAACTCTCCACCCCGTTTGTAATCGTATGGGCACTTCTTCTCCTTTTTCATTGGTAACAACCGTCAGCCCTGACTTTTTAGGAACAACTTGCGTCGGGCTGACCCACTTGCTATCTGAAATGGGATATATAATCCCAGCATCCAGCCACTTTACAACCTCTTTCTTTACAACCTCTTTCATGTTTGGATTCAGCCAACGTTGCATCTCTCTGCTCGACATGGCATTGTCTTCTAGATAAATATAATGCATTCAAACATCTGGACTAATACCCTTCAAATCTGCCACTGACCAACCTATCGCCCCCTTGTACTCCTGAAGGACTTCTAAAAGTTGAGACTCTTTAGCAGAAGTGAGAGTGGAAGCAATGATTACGAGCAAAGTGTGGTCAGGGCCCAGATAAGCATATTTTAAAGAATCTGGCAAAGGTTTCAATTCAAGAATGGGCGGTTGATCCAAAGATGGAAGAATAGGTTCAACTTGAAATGGAGGGAGTGGTTCTATCTTAGAGTAGGGTGCGGAATAGAAAAAGGAATCCTGCAGCATGCTACCCTCTTCTAAGGTATCCTTCACTTCATCCGGATTTTCATCGATCACTTCCTCAAAAATATCAATAGCATTGCATTCCTCATCTTGTTCTGGATATTGGGACGCTCTAAACACATTCAAAGAAACCTTCTCACCTCCGAATGATATATCCATCATTCCCGTGGCACAGTTTATGTTGGCCTTTGTCGTAGCTAAAATGGTCGTCCCAAAATAATTGGACTGTGTTTTAATTCCTGGGATGAGGCCATATCCAAAATGAGAAAATCCACCGGAAAATAGCACTCATGAACTTTTACAATAACGTCTTCTAGTAAACCCCTCGGAGTTTTCACAGAACGATCCGCTAGTTGAAGGATTATGGATGTGGGTTTTAACTCTCCCAAATCAAATTACTCATATATAAAAGTGAGTAAAAGATTTACGCTAGCACCTAAGTCTAGCAATGCCTTATCAAATGTAACTCCACCTATATCACATGAAATTAGAGGTGCTCATGGGTCCTTCAACTTTTTAGGTAAGTGGTTCATTACCACAGCACTAACATCTTCAGATAGGAGAATCTTTTGAGTTATCGCCTTCGGTTCCCTCTTCAGAGTACATAGCTCTTTTAAAAACTTTGCATATGCCGGCACATACTTGATCGCGTCCAAAAGTGGAATATTGATATTCACATGTTTAAACAATTTCACTAATTTCTCCTATTGAACCAGCCTTTTCTTTTGAGCTTTTGACTTTAGAGCATCAGGAAAAGGGATCTTAGGAACATACTTGGGGTCCTTCTTCATCAACTTTTGATTTTTATTTATCCAGCTTCTTCTCTCCCCCCTCTAACTTCTTTTTCTATTGCATAATCACCGGCTCTTCATCCTCACTATCACTCTCCACATGGGCCTGTTGGGCCGAACTACTTCCAACTCCCCTAACCTTATAAGGGTCATCTAAAATCTTCCCACTCCTAAGGGTAGATATAGCTTTGGCATTCTCAAATTGAGGGCCCATAGGAAGAGGAGGCTGAGATTGATTTGGTTGAGGAAGAAGAGGGGCTCTTTGAGGAAAACCTGGGGGTTGATTCCTGTGGTTAGCCACTGGTTGGCTAGAAAGCTGACCTACCTCTCTTCTCATGTTATTCGCTACAATTTGCCCTATTTGGTTCTCAAACTTAGCAATAGACTGATGTTGAGTAAGGATAAGTTATTGGAGTTGTTCAAATTTGTCATCAAAAGTGGGCTGAGGAGGTTGAGGAAGAGGAGGAGTTTGATATTAGGGTTGATGAAAACGATTAGAAGGATATTGATTATATGGGCACTAAGAAAATTGATTTTGATGATATTGGGCCTGAGTTTGATGGAATGGAGGTTGAGGGTATTGATGTTGATCTTGTTGAAAAGGAGATTGATTATGTTGGTGAGATTGAATTGGGGCTTGGAAGGGTTGCCTTTGAACAACTTGATTTGAGAGATTAGCTTGCATAGATGGACCTTGTTGAGATTTCTAAGAAAAATTAGGGTGGTTTCTCTAACCTGAATTATAGGTGTTAGAATAAGGATCAAAAGTAAGTTTGGACACACCCTAAGCTGCAAAGATTTATTCTTGGATGAATGGAGGAAGTTGGGCCGTCGTAGGGCAATCGATGATAGCATGATTAGGGCTAGAACAAAGAGCACAAATTTATTCATTAGTGGGAGCTGAGAACGGTTGAGGTTGAGTAGTAGAAGAGAAAGAAGGTTTTTGCCTAGATAGTAACTGATCTAACTTTTGAGCTACCAAATCAACCTTCTCCATTTTCTGAGCCAACAAATCCACTTTGTTCAATTTTTGAGTTATGGCATTAATATCCATCTTGTTCTCAAACTCCCCTTGGTTCTTAACTTCATAAAGCCCGTCTCTCTTAGAAGGCCCAATCATTCTTTCATAAGATGAGAGAGAGGCATGACTAATAGAATTTTCACTAAGCATCTCAAATAAATCATATACCTCATCCTCACTCTTACTCATAAATCCTCCCCCACATGAAGTATCCACCATATGTCCATAATTTTCCGTTAGACCCTCATAGAATACCTGGACAATTTGCCATCTTGATAATCCATGGTGGGGCCATTTCCTTAACAAATCTTTCAATCTATCCCACGTCTCATGGATTTGTTCTCCAGTGTTTTGTGTGAATCCAGTTATAGCTCTCCTCATGGTATTGGTTCGATCTATGCGATAGAATTTCTTCAAAATTTCTTTTTGCATTTCAGCCCATGTATCAATGGATCTACGCAAGGCACCTAACTAATATTTAGCTTTATCTTTGAATGAGAAAGGAAAGAGAGTCAACTTTAGAGCATCATCTAAAAAGTTTTGAATTTTCACTGTTGAGCATATCTAGAGAAATTCATCAAGATGTTTATATGGATCTTCATTGGTATTGCCATAGAAGGATGGCAACATTTGAATGGCACTAGACTTGATTTCATATTGAACCGCCTGGTTCTGAGGTGCTTGAACATAGAAGGACGGTTGGTATTGATTAGACATGAAATAGTCCTTCATCTGCTTAGGAGCAACTTGTTGCACTTGATTATGGTTCTCCATGAGGTTAGGTTGTGAATGATTTCTAGAATGCACTAACCTCTCAATCTCACTAATGGACCCTAACAAATGTGGATGTAGGGATCTCCTACCTTGCATGCAATGTAAAAAGGGCCCAAACAGAAATTATTTGTTTTGGGATTTTTAATTTTTAATTTTTTTTCAAAGATTTTTTTTATGCAAATGAGTTTTGGAAATAAAGTAATGAATCAATCACTATATGAATGCAAAGTGAGGATGTTTTTCCTTTTTTTTTGAAAAGAGGAATTGGTACTCACTACTAAATTGGTCAATTCGCTAGGTCAGAGGTGGAGTTGTCGGAGGCTCCCCCTAGTTTCGTAGGGTCTTAATTAATAACCACAATCTCACTTGGGCGTTTGCCACAAAACCTCTAGCCTTAGATACTAATGTTCTAAAATAATAATAAATTCCATAACTCTCTTTTATTTTTATGTGAAACCTTCTAAGGGCAATCTACCTTCAAGGTACATCTTGGTACAACCTCCCCGGCGTCCGTGAGGGAATCCATGGGTGCGGGGACTTATGGAAGTCTTGGAAAAGGAATTTTCAATCGAAAGAGACGGAATGCTCAATGGAGGGTCTTTCCAATTTCAAGAAGGGTGTAAGGAATCCTAACTTGTCCTTGAGAAGGGGAAATAGAAGAGAAGAGAAAGATTTTTTTTTTCAAATGATGATGCAATTAAATAAGCAGTCAACTAAAATACACAATGTACGAAAGAGATGCAACTAAGATGAAAGCATGATGAGATTTTTTTTCTATTTTCTGATTTTTGAAAAAAAATTTATAAAGTTATTTTTTCAATTTTTTTCTTTCAAAGAGAGATATGAAGAAAATATAACTATCAACTAGAAATAGTAAACAATATGCAAAACTACTACAAATTAAGACCTAAGATCATGTTTTTGGTATTTTCTGGTTTTCTGATTTTTTTTATTGTTCTTGTAAAATAAAAACGGAAAAATTAGAAAATTATCTACAAATCAAACACAAGAATTTCTAACCATTAAAAATTATTTCCTCCTAACGGTGCCAAAAATTGATAGCCACAAATCCGTCGTCAAAAAGCCGTGCCATAATTTAAAATTTTATCGAACTCACTCACTTAAAAATATTGAAATTCAAGCAAAGTTG
Organism: Amorphophallus konjac; assembly: GCA_022559845.1. Classification (NCBI taxonomy): domain Eukaryota; kingdom Viridiplantae; phylum Streptophyta; class Magnoliopsida; order Alismatales; family Araceae; genus Amorphophallus; species Amorphophallus konjac. Next base: position 218,797,032 of record CM040118.1, read on the forward strand.
TGAATACGGGTCGATTCCACGGAGAAGAAATATTTTCAAAATAGCATGGAGGAGAATTCTTATATTTGAAAATCCGAACTTTGAGTGAGATTTTAAGCTAAAGAAAATGAAACTTACATGAAAACTAAGTAAAGAATATGAGAGGGTTAAGAAGAGAAATTGAAAAGAGAGGGAGAAAACTAAGAAGACAATTGCACAAAAATTTGAAATTTATTGCTATAAAGGTGACAAGTACAATGTATGTGAAAATAAAAATTACAACTTGACTGAAAATAAAAGAGTGAAAGAAGAAATTAAAGCCAAAATGATGAAGAGTGCCGTCGTCTCCTTGCCGTGCCGAGCCTTGGAATTTCATCCCGCCGGGGAAGTAGACGCCGCCGAGAGGACCAAAGGAAGAAGATCCGCCAAGGGGATATGTGAAGAAATATGGGAAGATGGAGATAGGGAGATGGAAGAATAATAATAATAAAAATAAGGTGTGTGTGTGTGAGTTTTTGAAAAGAGAGGGAACAGGGAGAGGAAAGGGAGGGCTACGGTTGAGAAAAAAGATGAAAAACGTAGTAAAAATAAAGTGAAAATAGAGGGTGATTAGAAAAGATATAACTTAAAAACTAAAGAGGTTTATAAAAAGTGGAAGAAGAAAAAATTGTAGAGGACGAATAGAGGAAAAAGATTGGTGGGGAACTCAGAGACAGAAAATGAGAGGAAGAAGGTGAAAAACATGAAAAACCAGGATCTGTCGGTGCGGATGAACAATAAAATCTAGAAAAACTGAACTTTAAAAAATAATTAATAACTTTAAAATGAGCAAGATTTAGGAGAAGATGTAGAATAAATAGATGAAGAACACCAAAAAATGAGCAATTTTTGTGAAGACAGTAGGAGGGAAAGAGGATCAGAAGGGTGCGAAATTTAAGAGAGAAGAACTGTGAAAATAGAAGATGAATCATAAAAATGGAAGAATAATGCTCTAAAAAAGGAAGAATAACTTAATAACGGGGAAGAATCATGGGAAAAGGAAGAAGAAGAATTTGTAGAAGACTTAAAAATGCACAACTTTGAAGAAGAAAGCAATTTAAAATGATGAGTAAAAGTGCATGAAAAAGAGGCTAGAAGAAAGGGCGAACTCCTTCCCATGGTGGTCTCGAGTGGTTTATATAGAGTACAGGACTTCCTACGATCGTGGGTTTCCTACTTAGCTCAAATCCGATTTTCTAGTCCCCAAGCTTAATCAAAATAGGTGACTTGCCATGTTTAGAGTCTTCCTTTCTTCAAACAAGCGAAGATAGGCTCGAATAATAGAAGATAACCATGATCGGGAGGAGCTTCTTTCCGTTTCAAACTCTACTGAAAATGGCGACTGGGTGCCGGGCGTAGATTAAAACGACGACTATTTACACGGTCGCTCAATCATTATTTCTTCTTTTTGATATTTCTCTTTTTCCATAAATCTAAGAAATAGCGACTTCATAAATGGGCGCAGTTTCCTTTTTTCTATTTTCCTTAATTTTCGCATAATTGAATGAGTGCCCGCTTGCGCGATCGCTTATTCTTTTTTTTCCTTTTCTTCTGATTTTCTGTACAGAGGGAATAGCGCCTGCATGCGCGGTCGCTCATTCTCCTTTCTTTTTCTAACTATTTTCCTTTTTCTTATTTTCTTCAAATGAATTGGCGCATGACCTTGTGTCGTAGTATCTTGAATATGCGCCCTAGCAGATGGACGTTCATTAAATGGCAACTAGAGCTCGGTCGCTCATTCCCTGAAAATTCAAAAAATTTTAAGTATCAACATATTTCCACCCAGAATGACTGTGCACCTTCTTGAATATTTCTCGCATGATCTTTTTGGCTCAAAAAATATGATAAAAATGCATGCAGACTCAAATAATGGTGAGAATGAGATTTGTTTACATTAATACACAACTTTATTCATTTAATGCTCAAAGATGATGAATGTGATGTAACTTATGATATAAAATATAGCACTTATCAGCACACTAGTTGTAACTCAGATGCATCATTGTTTATCAAGAAGTATAAGTCTTTGAAATTTCAAGGATAGGGGTTTGATTAACATATACTTACATGCAAGCACACAAAGGAAGCATGCAGTATGCAATATGAATGGAAAATTTCAGGTTTCACTTGAATGTTCTAAATGCATTGCAGAATGCATGGGTTCAGATTTGCTTTGAGCATAATATGCTTATATGACTTGAATGCACCTTATGCATGAATTCTAATGCATGATTTTCAGAAAAACTCAGTGAAGGTTTTGAAAGTGAGGCATGCAGCCCATAACCTATATGTGAATGCAGTGCAAGATGCAAAAGCTTGATTTACACTCCTAGTGACCTGAATATTACGACAGATTGCATAAGAGGGCATTCAGAACACAAATGATAGACTGACAGGTTCAAGAGTTAAAACAGATTTAAGACTCAAGGGGGTCGACCCTGTGGGTCGACCCTGTGGGTCGACCCTGTGGGTCGACACTTTCTGATCATTCACCTAAATAGTTCAGAAAACCTGTAGACTGAACTACCATGAGAGAGGGTCGACCCTTGGGGTCGACACCTTCATTGCAGATAGTGACAGAATTTCAAGATTCCATTTTGAGTATTTCAACATTATCATGGATCAATGTGCAGAGAATCATGATCAATTTAGCTTTAGCAATTGGCATGAGATGTACTTCTAGAAAAAATGAATTCGAGTCCCAATTGCAAGTCATTCAGTCAAAGACTCCCCCTTACTAGGTGCATCAAATGCCATTTAGAGTGAAAAACACACAGTAAGCCTCAATTTGAAAACTACTTTCAAAGCTCACCCTCAATAGGCAACAAGTAATCAGGAGTACACAAATTCACACAGAACATGCATTTTATCTATATGTCTATGTGCAGTACATCAGATTTAGCACCTCTAGAATATGCATTTTTTCTATGTGCAAAGCATACTATTATAAGGACTCCAAGTAAGATAAAAAATCTTTTAGCAATTTTGAGCTGAGTCATTAGCACAAGATGTCCCTTTTAGAAATGAGTCTTAGCCTCGAGCACATATCAACTAGCTAGCAACTCCCCCTCACAGTGTGCATGAATTACACAATTGATATTTTAACAAAAAATAATGCATCCTATGACTTATATGAACACGTGACTCATGGTACCAGGTGGAGGCACATTCTCACGCGTGGTGATAGATTTCAGACAGGAATGGCCTACCCTTCCTCAGGTCACCATTTAATATACCATGAGGTCATGCAATGATGATCAGAAAAATGTAGTGCAATCTTATAAGAAAAATATATTTTTCATGATCTTCATAGATGGATATTCAGTCAAAGCAAGTTTCAGTTATTCAAAGAGAGCTCAGAATTTTATTTTCAAACCATTGCCTTGAGATACTTTTATTTATCAACATTTCTTTTCGGCCTTAAAGCATTCCTGTAGCACAGTCGCATTTTGAGGTTTTGGGTACCCAAATATTATTGGGTCCTGGATGGTTAGTTACACCTCTAGTGGGTGCTCTCCACATTTTTTAGGCATGTAAATCATCAAAATTCATTAAAGCACAAACATGCATGATATGCCCAATCTTCCCACAGTACTAAGAACAAATTGAAGACTTCAGATTTTTCTTATAAAAATGAGCATGGAATTTCTATGGGTTAGCAGGAATTTTCCCATCTCTGGCAGAGAAATTGTATTTCCTTTTCATGTGCCAACAGTCCTTGATTGTATGGCCAGTCTTTCCACATTTATGACAAACGGAAGGCTTCCTATTTGAAAACATTTTTGGCTTCACAGAAGCATTCATCCTTTTACTTGCCCTTAGTTTATCATTTTTCAAAATAAAATAATTATTCATCTCATGATCAAACTTTCCACAATAAAAGCAATGAATCTTGTTTTTGTTGACTGCATGGTTTCTAGCATAAGCATGAGAGTTTTCCAATGTTCTTTTTCTGTTTGAAAATTTTCTTGAGTTTTTAAACCCATTCATTCTACTGCATGCATTCATTTCATCAAATTTTATAACATGACAATCATGCATCATGTGACAAATTTTACCACAGTAATAGCATGAACTCTTCTTTGTGTGTGAATGTGTGTGTGTTGGAAAGTTGTGTTCAACATGCACAGTGGTAGGAGTAGAGTTTTTGTGTTCTTGATGCAAATCACTTTTCATTTTCAAATTTTCTTTCTATTTGGGAGTTTTCTAGACAATAAATTTTTTAGGGGGTGAGTTTGACGTACTGGCAGTACTATGTACAAATGATGTAAAAAGTTTGTGAAGAGGCGTGATCTCGCGCTAGGTCCTAAGCCGCACGATGCTTGGCAAGCCTATGCTGCTGGTACCACGATCGGGAATCTGCAAAGCAGGAAACGAGTCAGAGGAGCCCAGGGTGAAGGCCACGGGGAAAACCTTATGATGCCAAAGTCAGCAAAGTTATAGAGCGTAGGTGGAAGGAGAGTAGAAGAAGGAATGAGGAGCACGAGATCGCTCTCCACCAATGAGTGTGGTGTTAGGCGCTCAAGATCTACCTTTCTTTTGGAGGGTTTCCCTTAGTTTATATAGTGTGCTTCTCTATAAGGTGCTCGGAGGAGGCAGAGAGTATAGGGGGCGTTACTCGGCCGTTTGTGGCTTAGTCGCTTGGTTTCCCCTTTCATTGACTCCCAGTTTTCTCTCATTCCATTACGATCGGGCACTACATGGGCTTTCCCCGGTCGACAGTTGCTCGGGCTTCCAGGCCAGAGGCCGCCTAGGAAGTATTGGTCCGAGCGACTTTGGGCTTCAAGCTAAATGGGCCCATAAACGGGGTGGTTGCTTGGTGAGTCCGACCTGTTTGGGTCGGGTTGGACCTGGTTGGGCCACTCTCAATCGCATATTCGTTGGGCCGCTAACTTATCCCTCTCCACTTACCCCCCATTACTCCCGAGCCTTATGATCGGGCTCGGAGACTAGAATATGATTGGGTAGCATTTGTGGCTCGGTTGGGGATCAACCGTTTGTGAGTTGTCCCGGTCTTGAAACTCAGGGGCCATTTATAGGGTTGTCCTGGTTCAAGAAGATGGGGGGCCCAAGTCGTGGCGGCATCATATTGGTTTGGCAGTACATTGGCCGTTTACGTTTAGGGGCCAAGGATACGGCTGTCCTGTCGCATGGGGGCCCGAGCCCAATGATGACATGCTGCTCTTGGGCACAAAGATCGCCGGTCTCAAAGTTTGGAACGTCACAGCGGCATCACTTGGGATCGTCTGGCTCTTTATAAATAAAGGCTTGTGCTTGCGCCTTACGTTTCTTCCGCTTAGGGTTTTCCTCTTCATGTCCGCGAGTTCAGAGGAGAGTTTATGCATCGGAGAAGCAGCCAGAGGGAGCGGATGCCCGCAGAAGCTTTTACAGAGTTAGCGGAGATTACTGCGACGGCCGTCCGACAGCTTCCCCCTCCATCTAGCTTATCCGATTCAGGTGTCCCGTCCTCATCTTCCCTTTCTTCCAAAGTGGACCATGATATCATAGCCGAAATCTAGGAATTCGAGCAAGGAGTAAGCGGGGAGCCGGCGTCTAGCGATCATCCTCATAGCGAACTGACAGAGTCCGCAACGAAGGAGATTGAGATCTGCTATAGGTTGCCTTGGTGGTATTTCTTCTCTCCTGCCAAACCCCATGAGTCTTGCTTGGATACTCGTTCGGGCATGTTCTGTACATTTCTTCTGGCTTGGAAGTTTGACTTCAGCCTTCCCCTCCACCCTTTTGTTGTCGGGCTTCTGAAGTTCTACCAGCTGGCTCCTGTCCAGTTGGTTTCGAACTCCTACACCTTCATTTTTTATTTCCTCGCTCTCTATGGCTCGTGCGGCATGGCTGTTTCTTTAGATCTTTTTCACGTTTTCTTCGAGCTGAAGGAACACGCCCATGGCGGGAAGGGCTTTTTTTTGTTCAGGCGAGGAGAGGGAGGAGTTTCGTGACTCCTTCCCCTCAGGATTCCTTGCATAAGGGGTGGAAGACTCAATTTTTCTGGGTGAGGTTTACCAAAGTTGGCTATATGTGGGATTTCCCTATCGAGCCGAAACTTCAACCGGTTCTTCCCAAGAAGCCTCCAGCGATCTCACCGGATTTGGAGAAGGAGATTCAAATTCTGCAGGATAATCGTCAGTCGACCGCCGAGCTGTTGACTCCGGCCTTTGTCGAAGACTTCTCTCACCGAGCGCTGCCTGATGGTAAGGACCTCAGAACCCTTTATTGCACGTTGTGGAGCCTTTATTAACGAGATGCCTTTGATGAGCAGATGCAAGGTGCGGTGAAGGTGAGGAACCGTCGCCAGAGCCGGCGGTCGCCGAGTGAATGGAGGCCGCCGCCTCAGATGCGCCTAGGGCTCCCGAGGGTTCCTCTTCCGCCCAAGATAAGGGCAAACGAATTGCTCGGGAGGACGAGCCGGGGCGACGAGGATCCAAACGGAAAGCTCCAGAGGCACCACGGCTGTTGGGGGCAATGAAAGACCTGATCGCCGAGAAGAGTAGGCAGAAGAAAACAAAGGTCCCTCCTTTAATGGGGGAGTCTCTGACTAAGGGTACCCGTTGATCGGGCTCGTTAGCTGCCATGTTGGAGAGATACGAGTCGGTCGATGAGGTCGCCACCGAGTCTGCGGGGGTGCAAGGAGCAGAGGTCAACTCTAAGGGTCCAACCGAGCCTGCAGGGGTGCGCATGGAAGAGGTTGATATCGGGGTCCCGGATGGGCCGAGCGTTACTGTGTCGAGCTCGGTAGTTGCTAGGGAGGATACTCCCGTGCAGATTCCACCTCGGAGGAGTTCCGCTTCGCAGCAGGGGCGGTTTGTCGTTCAAGCTTCCCTATACTAGCGTTGCCTAGAGCTGGAGTCCTCGTCTGTCCAGGAGGAGTTTCGGCGATGCCCCCCTCCGACGCTCCTCGAGAGGGTGATGGAGGGCGCCCTGTTCATGGCCCAATTAGGGGCGGAGATCGTCGGTCACTAGATGAAGATGGAGAGCAGCGAAATGGCTCAAGCCAAAGCTCACGTCGAGTCCGACAGGAAGGCCGAGCAGTTGTCCTCCGAGTTTGGGGTCCTTCGGAAGAAGGTGGTCTTGCTCCGGGCGCAGGATCGAGCGCATCAGAATGGTGTGCGGTCTCTATCCGAGCAATTGTCCCAGGCCCGCCGCACTACCGAGCTAAAAACTCGCCTCCTAGAAGAGGAGCGTCAATTTCATGTATCAAGCTCGAGGCAGTGGGAGGCCGAGCGGGATGAGCTCAAGAATCGTCTCTTGGAAGCTGATCGAGCGAGGGAGAAGGCCGAGATAATGCGGGCCGAGGCTGAGGCAAAGCAGGCCGAAACTGAAATGAAGCTGGCCAAGATTGAGGTGAAGCTGGCCGAGGCCAAGGCAAGGGGAGCAAAGGTTGAGGAGAGGGCCGTCGAGCGATATCTGAGCTCGGAGGAGTACTTCGACGCTTCGAGGAAGAGTGCCTTTGCTTACTACAAGCCGGGCTATTGTCGGGGGTTGCAGAAGGGTTTCACCCAAGGCTTCGATCAGGCAGTCAGGGAGGCACAGCGACAGGTCTTGGGAGAGCTCGTCTTTCCTCACGATCAGCGGTATGACTCGGATGAAGGAGGCTCTACCCCTCCCTCTTCTACGATGTCAGGGGGCGAGGATGGCAATGAGGATAGTTCCGCTCCCGAGGTTGAGGGCTCTCCGAGCCAGGCTACCTCAGGAGGGCACGCGACCGAGACAGTTCCCACACAGGTGGGGTCAGTGTCTGGGCCGACCGTCAATAAGGGAGCCGAGGATGAGCCACACGTGACCGTAGGAGTGGGGCCAAACACCACGGGCCTTCCGACTATCGGGCTCCTGGAACGATTGCCGACCTCCCCTTCTTCTCCCATCTCAATCGATTAGGCTGTCTTTGCTTTGCTGGCCTTTCTTCTTTTTGTATGGGGTATAATGGCAGTAAGTTTTGGAGTGTACTTGAGTGCTTCTTGCCATGGTTGACTGAGTTTGATATCCGCGGTCGTTGGTAAATCAAATATATTGTCCAATTCTTCCACCGAAAAATGTAGTCATAATGTCGATCGGCTGATCAAAGGGTGCCTATCTGGCATTTTTCCGTGTTTTGGCGATTCAAGTGACCCGTTCTTTCACATATTCCTGTATAGAGCTTTTAATGGCTGGGAGGCGCAATTACTACTCGGGGAGGTATCCACCTTCGCTTTACAGTCCCCTGCCTATTTTTGAGGAGAGGTTCAATTAAGGCAGGGGTTTCCCCCTCCGGCCTATAAAAGGTCCCAAAGGGTGCCTCTTCCTCTTCACGCTGCAACAGGGGCTTTGCTATGTCTCCCGCTCTTCTTTCTCTCTACGGTGAAAACTGGCACCGCCTTCTTTTCTGTTATCGGCTTCCGGTGAGGTATGGAGTCCGACATTGACGAAGGCTTTGGCGATGGCATCTGGATGACTTCGGAGTGGAAGAATGGTAGGCGAATGGTGGGCGCCGTGCAAGAAGGGACGGCGCATGGCGACATGCCCCCTCCCAACCTCTGGTCCACTGCCCTTATTTAGGAAGGTAGAAGCGGACGGAGTCCGAGAGAAGTAGGGCATTTAGCGTTATGGCCTTGCCTCGCTCCTTCCTCATCTCTTCCGCTCCCCCTCTTTCCTTGCTCGCACCACCCAGAGGGTGCTTGCTTTCTGTTTCCAGCGCCATCCTTTGTTGGCTTTGTTCTGCTCCATCTTCCAAAGAGTTGGCAGAGGAGGCCTTCCCTTGTTTTCTGGCATCCGGGCATATCTTCCTTTTCTTTTCCTTCCTACCGACACCATTTCTTCCGAACTTCCCGAGCAGATAAAGTTAGTTGTCTAGTTATACGAGCCAGTTCCCACACTAAGTGGAGTCAATGGCTCGACTTGGAGCCGCTAACCTCATCCACACCGAGTAATCAGTCCGTGTTGTACCAGATTTTTTTATATATGCACACTGTGCTAGCTACGACCCATCTGATGTACCAAAAATTGTGATATTAATAAAATGGAGAATTTACTGTCTTTATTGGTTTCTTACATGTATGGATGAGCTCAGAAATAGAACTTCCGTAGGGCCGCCGCGTTCCAAGTCCGAGGAATTGGCATCCCTTCCATGGTGGATAGTTGGTATGCTCCTTTCCCGAGCGTCTCGATCACTCGTTAGGGGCCTTCCCAATTATGGGCTAGCTTATCCACCGCCTCTAGTTGTCGAGAGGCTTCGACCTTTCTGAGAACGAGGTCTCCTGGCTGGAACTGCCTGTCTCAGACCCGAGCGTTGTACGTAGTACTGAATCATGCACCGCCGATATAATGTTGCTCGGATTCTTGCGACTTCGCGTACTTCGTCGGTCAGGTCCAGGTTCTCCTACAATTTCTGGTCATTAGACTCGAATGAGAAGTGGATAACCCGAAGGGACGGGCTGCTGACCTCTAGTGGGATTACTGCCTCGGTGCCATAGACTAGCTGGAATGGAGTTTCGTCCGTGGCGGTTCTTGGGGTGGTTTGGTACGACCATAGTATGCTAGGCAATTCCTCGAGCCAATTACCCTTGGCTTTACCGAACCTAGTCTTTATGCCTTTGAGGATGGTTTTGTTGGCATTTTCGACCAACCCGTTAGCCTGGGGGTGGGCTACCGAAGTGAAGTGGTTGCGAATATGTAGGTCGGCACACTTATTCTTAAAATAAGCACTATCAAATTGCCGACCATTATCACTCACAATCACCCGGGGGATGCCAAAATGACAAATGATCGTTCTCTACACGAAACTCCAGATCACTGCTTCTGTTATCTTGGCGGTAGCCTCGGCTTCGATCCACTTGGAGAAGTAGTCGATGGCGACGATGAGGAACTTCTTCTAAGCCCGGGCCACTGGGAAGGGCCCAAGGATATCAATTCTCCACCGAGCAAATGGGTATGGCTCGGTTAGAGTTATGAGCTCCGAGGCTAGCTGGTGGACCAGGTGGTCGAACCTTTGGTAGCGGTCACACTTCCGAGCATATGCGGAGCAGTCTCGCTGGAGGGTGGGCCACCAGTAACCTCGGCGTAGCAAGATCTTCGCTATCGACCTCCCCCCGTGGTGTGCTCCGCATATCCCTTCGTGAATTTCTTCAACGGCTCGCTGAGCCTCTAGGGTGCTAAGGCACTTGAGGAGGGGGTCGGCGAAGGATCATCGGTAAAGACTTCCGTCGAATAAGACGAATTGTGGAGCTTGATATTTGAGTCTCCTGCCCTCCCATGGGTCAGCAGGCTCTCGAGAGTTAGTTAGCCAGGCTACGTATGGGGTCCTCCAATCGTCGGGAGATACCTGCACGGTTGCTACGGTTTCAGTTTCCACGCTCGGTTGGTCCAACTCTTCGAGTAGGACGGACCTGGTCCCTTCTGTGGTGTTGGAAGAGGCCAATCGAGAGAGCGCATCCGCTCAGGAGTTTTCTTCTCGGGCTATTTGGATTATCTAAAAGCTCTCGAATGATCAAGTTATCTCTTTCACTGGGTGAAGGTATTTGACCATCTATGGTTCCCGAGCTTCGTAGTATCCATGGATTTGGCTAGCGACCAACTAAGAGTCGGTGTAGATGTTGACTTGCTCGGCTCCTAGGCGCTTCACCATCCGAGCCCCAAAAATTAGGGCTTCGTACTCTGAGGCGTTATTGGAGGCCTAGAAGTTGAATTTCAGGGTGTACTGGAGCTCGACACCTTCTAGGGATGTGATGAGGATGCCAGCTCCGCTGTCGGTTGAATTGGAAGATCCATCCACGAAGAGATCCCAGGCCGGGCCGGCCATAGGTTCGGACGCCTCTCCCGGAGGGGCAACGGTCTCTGCGATAAAATCGGCGAGAGCTTGTCCCTTAATGGCGATGCGGGGCCGGTAGGAAGTGTCGTAGGCCCCGAGAAATATTGTCCACTTGACGAGTCGACCCGAGGCTTCTAGATGGGCCAGAATTTTCTTCAGAGGCTCACTAGGCAGCACCACAATGGAGTGTCCCTGGAAGTATGGTCGGAGGGGCTTGGACGAGGTAACCAACGCTAGCACGAGTTTTTCGGTTGCAGGGTACCTCCTTTTGGCATCCAGGAGCACTTTGCTGGTGTAATAAATGGGCCTTTGTCTTCCTTGGTCATCTCGAATGAGGACCGAGCTTACCGTGGATGGTGTTGCCAAGAGATAAAGGTATAGAGTCTCTCTCGGCACTTGCTTGGATAATATAGGAGGTGATGTCAGAAACTCCTTAAGCTCGGTGAATGCCTTCTCGCACTCCTCGTCCGAGGCGAACGAGGGAGTGATAACGCGAAAGCGTATGTCGTTACTACACGCGCGCTAATAATCTTAAAACCGAACTCGTACAAAATGATCAAAAGAGAATGTAGTACTATGGCAAGCACGGGTCGAATCCACAGGGAAGAAGAGATTTTTAAAGTTAAAAACTTTGGACTCCTTTGGAAAATATTTATGATTTGATTACTTGAAGAAAAGTGATGAAACAAAGAACGATTCTAACAATTAAGTAAAAATGCCAATGACTATGAGCCTATGCTTTAGAAAATAATTACATAAAGTGGAGAAGAAGAGGTAGAAGAAGGAGGAAGAGAGGGAAGATGAACAAGATCTAATAAAATGAACACTTCATTTATTAACATAAAGAAACAAGTACATAAAATGCAAGACAAACTTACAATAAAGATGTGATGAGATTACAATGAAGTAAAATGAAACTAAAGCAATAACAACAAGAGGAGCCTGAGGTGTGAATATGGTAGTAGCAATGGTGATGATGACGTCGTCGTCTCCTCCTCGCCTAGCCTTGGAGAGGATCGCTCCACCTTGAAAGAGATCGTCGTGGAAAGAGATGGATGAAGAAGCCATCGTCGTCCACGTCACGAGCCTTGGAACATCGCCCGCCTTGATGTGCACCCTGCCATGAAAGGAAGGTTGTGGAGGACAAACTTTAGAGAGAAATATAGAGAGGAATGTGGAAGGGTTTGTGTGGAGATGAAGAAGGAAGAAGATGAGAGAGTAAAACAGAAATACTAAAAATAGAGTAAGAATGAAATTAAAATAACTTTGAAAACCAAGAAGAATTAGAGGATGATGAAGAAGAAGAAGTTGAAGAGGAGGAAGAGAGGAAGAACTTTGAAGAAGGGCACAGAGAGAGAAAATGTGAGGGCTAGGGTGAAATCGGAGGAAGAAGGGGGTGGTGTCTGCGTGGATGAACAGTAAATGTGCAAAAAAATTGAACTGTGGAAAAATAAATTAAAAAATAAACAGAATTAGGGGAAGTGGTAGAAGAAAAAATCTAGATTTTCAAAAGAGAACGAATGTTTAGCAAGAGTGCAGAGGGAAAAGAAGAGCATAAGGGCATGAAAACGGAAGAATAACAGGGTGTAGAGCCTCAGATAAACAGTAAAACACAAGATAGCACCTAAAAAAAAGATTATAACTTAAACACGGTAGAGAATTAGAAGATGGTGCAGAAGAAGACGTTGAATATATTTTAAAAAGAAAGAACTTTTATGAAGAAGGAAGGAAAGGAAAATAACTAGAAGTGGGAGAAATAAGGGGAAGGACATAGAGAAACACTGGTTTGCAGATGAACAGGACAGCACAGTGAAAAATATGAAATAGCCTAAAAAATAGAAGAAATTAGAAGATGATGTATAAGATGAAGTTGTAGGGCATTTAAAATTAAAGAACTTACATGAAGAAAGCTGCAGGAAAAGAGGAACAAAAGAGGGTGAAATCGGCGGCCTAAGGTTGGGAGAGAAAGAGTGAAAGATTGCCAAAAGAAGAACTCCCCTTCTCCTCCTTGTCATGGGCTATTTATAGGGAAGTTGGGTCAATGGTGGGTGGAGATTGTTTCAAAATGAGATGGATGGCTGAGATATTGGTAGAAGATGATGTATGGGGAAAAGGAAAAGGAGGTGGGCACCCCCTTTCTTGGACTTTGGGCACCCCCTTTCCCAAGGCTCATCATGTCTCACCTTTATTTCAAACTTTGAATTCAATCTTCCCTCCAACCAAAATATGTGTTTCTTTTCCTCATTCAAATTTTTGAAATTTATTTTCCCTCCATATGCTTTTGACTTGGTCAAAGTGGTGATGACAGTTTTACCCCCGGCTTCTTTTACAATTACCTTCGGTGTCCTGCACACATATAATTACGATTTAATCCATAAAAACTACCATAATATGCACATGAATCATAATTGCTCGTAATTATGCAATGGAGAATTAATGTTCATGACTCTCAACTCTATTTTATTAAATAAAATCATCAAATTAATTAATTTACGTGAAAGGTCCAATCTACATGCAAAGTTGAGATTAACGATAGATCATGCATAATTGCCTAATTATATGCACATAAAATGGTGTACATGCGATGAATTGTCATAGAGAATGGAAGCTTATCACACCTCCCAACTTACTCATTACTAGTCCCTTAGCAATGCAAATAAATTAAAATTTAGGACTAACAAGAGTTTGTAAAATTCATACTCTCATATGCAGCTCTCCCTTCATAGAATCAACCAAAGATTAGGAATCTGGAATCATTAATGCACACTAGCCTTATGTAGGAACTGAATAGTAAGAATTCAAATCAAAGCTCAATAGTACTTGTGCATGTGTAACTACCAAATCCACAGCTTAGGTAATTGCATCCCATATTTGCTATTCCAAGCAAATGTCTTTCAACCCTGCACCTCTTAGATCAGAGCATTAAGTATATTAGCTTTTTCTCTACCTTATTGCTTTGTCCCTTTGGGATCTTTTATGCCATACATGATGCTGCACTACCCTTCACTGCTCAACATGAACCTCGACTCTTGCCTTAGGAGAAGCAGGTCCGATTTCGCAGATCAAGGTTCCCTTTTCCGTTTTACGCGAACCTTAACATGTCTTAGGTGAAGTATGCCCGGTTACTAAGACTAGGGGCATTTTTCATAGTGTTTTTTTTCTTTCTTTCTCTCTCTCTCTCTCTCTCTCTCTCTCTCTCTCTCTCTTTTCTTTTTTTCTCTTTTTTTGATAGATAATTTGGCAGAATATTTTGTAAAAAGATCTCTTTTCTTAAGAAGTGCAGAATATCAGACAACATACAAAAACTAGCAGAGGGCTTGTCTTGCTTGTTTCATTAGTGTGCAACATGAATTTCTTTTTACTAAAGTGCACATGAACTTTAAAAGGATTCTTATATTAGTTTTCCATGGCTAGATTGACTAAATTCCCCATCATCCTTCTCCCTAATCTTTTATATTCCAGAATTACTTTTAATTTAAGCATGAATCATGAAACTCAAAATGGGGTTTATAGCTTTCTACTTTCATGTAACGATGACATGCAAGATAGGACTCCTATCAGGTTGTACTATATGCATCATGAAAATTTTTCTCTCCCCCCCAACTTGAATGACATTATCCTCAATGGCCTATACAATAGAAAGATCAGAGAATAAGTAAACAGAGAATATGGTTGGGATGGAAGGATACAACCTAGTGGGCGGGGCAAAGGGATGACGATGGCTCCTTCTCTTCTTGGCCTGAAAATAAAAAAAATAAACACACTAAACCAAAACATCAAATCATAAAAATTATGGGTTGCCTCCCAGAAGCGCTAAGTTTACCGTCTTCAGCTAGACACGTGAAAGCTCAAAAAAGAATTCTTTCCTGATCACACAATGCTATGGATACTTTTGGTGATAACAGCTCATTTTCCATGTATGGTTTCAACCTTTGACCGTTAACAGTAAAAATATGACCATTTTGTGGATTCAGAATTTGAACGGCTCCATGGTCAAATGCCTTAACAACAATGAATGGTCCATCCCATCTAGATTTCAACTTACCTAGGAACAAGCTTAGCCTCGAATTGAAAAGCCAAACCTTTTGATTAACATGAAAAGTTTTCCTATGAATATGTTTATCATGGAAAGCTTTGGTTTTTGCTTTATAAATCTTGGAATTTTCGTAAGCCTCATTACGCAGTTCCTTTAATTCATTAAGTTGTAGAGCTCTTTGGGATCCAGCATGAGTGAGATCAAAATTTACTTGCTTAATGGCCCAATATGCTCTATGCTCAAGTTCAACAGGTAAGTGGCATGCTTTTCCAAAGATAAGGCGATAGGGTGACATGCCAATAGGAGTTTTGAATACAGTTCTATAGGCCCATAGTGCATCATCTAGTCTCTCGGACCAGTCTTTCCTATCCGGCCTAACTGTCTTATGCAGAATGTTCTTAATTTCCCTATTGGAAACTTCGACCTGGCCACTAGTTTGGGGATGATAGGGGATGGCAATTTTGTGAGTGATCCCATATTAATTTCTTGAGCAAAGCTCAGAATTGGGAGTGAGTGAAATACGAACCCCTGTCACTGATGATAGCCCTGGGACACCCAAATCTAGAGAAGATGTTCTTACGAACAAATTTCACCACTACCTTGTGATCATTTGTCCTTGTTGCTACAGCTTCAATCCATTTTGAAACGTAATCAACCGCCACCAAGATGTATTCATTCCCAAAGGATGGTGGAAACGGTCCCATGATGTCTATACCCCAAACATCAAAAATTTCCACAACCAGAATAGGATTAAGCGGCATCATATCTCTCCTTGAGTTATTGCCCATAGCTTGACACCTCAAACATGTTTTTGAAAATTCATAAGCATCTTTAAATAAAGTAGGCCTATAGAATCCGCTCTGTAAAACTTTTCCCGTTGTTTTCTTTTCGAAAAAGTGTCCCCCACAAGCGAGATTATGACATAAGTTCAAAGAAGATTGTTGCTCCTCCTCGAGGACACATCTTCATATTATGTGATCAGGACCCATGTAAAATAGCTCCGGGTCCTCCCAGAAATAATGCTTAACCTTTGCGAAGAAATGATCCTTCTCCTGCTTAGACCACCCCCTTGGGATTTGTCCTTCCACCAGATAATTGACTATGTGAGCAAACCACGGGGTTGAGACATGAGAAACAGCTAAGAGATGTTCATCAGGGAAGGAATCATGCATTGGGGAGCTCTCAGGTATAACAATTCTTGAAAGATGATCGGCAACAACATTTTCCAACCCCTTTTTATCTTTAATCTCCAAGTCAAATTCTTGAAGCAATAAGATCCAATGGATGAGTCAGGGTTTGGCATCCTTCTTGGTGAGCAGGTATTTCAAAGCAGCGTGATCAGAATAGACAATGACTTTAGCCCCCAAAAGAAATGAGTGAAATTTCTCTAGGGCAAAAACAACAGCCAAAAGTTCTTTCTCTGTGGTGGTATAATTCAATTAAGCATCGGCGAGAGTGCGCCTCGCATAATAGATCACCATAGATTTCTTATCAATTCTCTGGCCTAAGACAGCTCCTATAGCATAGTCAGAGGCATCACACATGATTTCAAATGGGAGCGACCAATCAGGAGACTGCAGGATTGGAGCTTGAGTGAGGGTCGCTTTAAGAGAGCGAAAAGCCTCTAGATAAGATTCATCTAGGTGGAATGGGGTGTCCTTGGCTTGGAGCTTAGTAAGCAGACGAGTAATGGTTAGAAGTTCTGAATGAATCTTCTATAAAAACCAGCATGGCCAAGAAAAGAGCGGATTTGCTTGACAGACGAAGGGGGGGGGAGATTGGAAATCAGGTCAACCTTAGCCTTGTCTACCTCTATTCCCCTTTCAAAAACAACATGGCCTAACACAATGCCTTCTCTTACCATGAAGTGACTTTTCTCCCAACTTAACACAAGGTTGGATTCAATGCATCGTGCTAGCACCTTCTGCAAATTATCCAAACAGCAATCAAATGAGTCACCGAAAACCGAGAAGTCATCCATGAATAATCTCTAAAAATTCTCTCATCATTTCAGAAAAGATTGCCATCATACACCGCTGAAAGATGGCAAGGGCATTACAAAGCATAAACGGCATTCTTCTAAATGCAAACGTGCCATAAGGACACGTGAATGTAGTCTTTTCTTGATCTTCTGGGTAAATAGCAACTTGATTGTACCCAGAGTATCCATCCAAAAAGTAAAAATATCCTTGCCCAGCCAATTTCTGTAAAATTTGATCCATAGACGGGAGAGGGAAATGATCTTTGCTTGTCAGTGAGTTCAATTTTCTTTAATCAATACAGACTCTCCACCCCGTTTGTAATCTCATTGGCACCTCTTCACCCTTCTCATTTTGAATCACGGTCAGCCCAGATTTCTTTGGAACAACTTGTGTAGGACTGACCCACTTGCTGTCAGAGATGGGATATATAATTCTGACATCTAACCACTTCACCACCTCCTGCTTAACCATCTCTTTCATCTTAGGATTCAACCGGCGCTGCATCTCCCTGCTCGGTTTGGCATTGTCATCTAAATTGATATGGTGCATACAAATATCCGGACTGATCCCCTTGAGATCTGCCACCGACCAATCTATTGCCCCCCTATGCTCCTTAAGAACAGTTAAGAGTTGGGCTGCCTTAGTAGAAGTGAGGTTTGAGGCAATGATGACACGTAGAGTGTGGTTAGGTCCCAGATATGCATATTTAAGGGAGTCCGGGATAGGCTTGAGTTCCAAAGCGGGAGGATGTTCCAGAGATGACAAGATTGGTTCAGATTGAAGTGCAGGAAGTGGTTCTACCCTAGACCAGGGTGCAGAGGAGAGAGAAGAATCATGAAGCATGCTACCTTCTTCTAGGATGTTCTCAATGTCATCCGAACTTTCATCAATCACCTCCTCAAAGATATCAATGATATTGCATTCTTCTCCGTGGTCCGACTACTGAGAGGCCTTAAAAACATTCATAGCAACCTTCTCTCCTCCAAATGATATATCCATCATTCCCGTGGCACAATTTATATTGGCCTTTGTCGTAGCTAAAAATGGGCGTCCCAAAATGATAGGTGTGTTATTTAGATCCTGGGACGAAGCCATATCCAAAATGAGAAAATCCACTAGGAAATAGCATTCATGCACTTTGATAATAACATCTTCCAACAAACCCCTTGTTGTTTTAATCGACCTATCCGCCAATTGAAGGATTATTGAAGTGGGTTTTAATTCCCCCAGATCAAACTGCTCATAGATAAAGGTGGGCAAAAGATTCACGCTAGCACCTAAGTCTAGCAATGCTCGATCAAAAGTGACTCCACCTATATCACATGAGATTAGTGGGGCTCCGGGGTCCTTCAATTTTTTTGGCAAATGATTCATCAAAACAGCACTCGCATCCTCAGACAAGCGGATCTTTTGAGTTACCACCCTTGGCTCCCTCTTTGGAGTACAAAGCTCTTTCAAAAGCTTCGCATATGCCGGTACATGCTTGATTGCATCCAAGAGTGAAATATTGATATTTACTTGTTTAAACAATTCCACTAATTCTTCATGTTGCACTAGTGGTTTCTTGTGAGCCTTCGACTTTAGAGCATCGGGAAAAGGGACCTTAGGCACATATTCTTGGGGTCCTTCATCAACTTTTGCCTTTCCTTTATCCAGCCTCTTCTCTCCACCCTCTGGCTTCTTTTTCTCTTGCACAATCACCAGCTCCTCATCCTCACTATCACTATCCATGTGGGCATCTCGGCCCGAACTACTGCCAACTTCCTTAGTCCTATAAGGATTATCTAAAACCTTCCCGCTCCTAAGAGAAGAGATTGCCTTAGCATTCTCAAATTGAGGACCTATAGGAGGGGGCGGCTGAGGTTGATTGGGCTGATTGGGTTGAGGAAGAATGGGAGCTCTTAGAGGGAAGCCTGGAGGTTATTGATTGCGGGGGTTGGCCACGGGTTGGCTAGGGAGCTGGCCTACCTCTCTTCTCATGTTATTAGCAGCAAGTTGCCCTATCTAATTTTTCAACTTGGAAATGGATTGTGCTTGGGTAAGGATGAGTTGTTGGAGTTGTTCAAACTTGTCATCAAAATTGGGTTGCAGAGGTTGAGGAGGAGGAGGTTGGAAAGGAACTTGATCTTGAAAACGGTTTGGAGGATACTTATGATACTGGCCCTGGAAATACTGAGTGGGAGATTGATGATACGGGGCCTGAGAATGCTGAATAGGAGCCTGAGAATATTGTTGGCAAGGTGCATTGGATTGAGAAAAATTATGATGAGACTGAGCTTGTTGAAAAGGAGATTGGTAATGTTGGTGGGCTTGAGCTTGAAAGGGTTGTTTTTGAAAAGAGGGATTACATTGGGTAGATGGACCTTGCTGAGATTTTCAAGACAAATTCGGGTGGTTCCTCTAGCCTGGATTGTAGGTGTTGGAATAAGGATCATAAGGAGGCTTAGAGACACCCTGAGTAACGAAGATTTGTTCTTGGATGAATGGGGGAAGTTGGGCTATTTTGGGGTAATCAATTACCCCATGATCAGGGCTAGAACAAAGAGCACAAATCTCTTCATGACTGGGGGCAGCGAATGGTTGAGGTCGAGGGGCTAAAGAAAAAGAAGGTTCATGCCTAGATAACAACTGATCTAGCTTCTGAGTTACAAGATCAACCTTCTTTATTTTCTGCACCAACAAATCCATTTTGTTCAATTTCTGAGTCAATGTATTAATGTCCATCCTGTTATCATACTCACCTTGACTCTTAACTTCATAAAGCCCACCCCTCTTAGCCGGCCCAATCATTCTCTCATAGGATGAGAGCGAGGCATGACTTATAGAATTTTCACTAAATATTTCAAATAAATCATAAGCCTCATCTTCGCTCTTACTGATGAATACTCCCCCACATGATGCATCCACCATCTGTATATAATTCTCCGTCAAACCATCATGGAATGCATGTACAATTTGCCATCTTGATAACCCATGGTGGGCGCATTTCCTCAACAAATCTTTCAGTCTATCCCACGTTTCATGGATATGTTCCCCAGGATTTTGTATGAATCCAGTAATTGCTCTTCTCATGGTATTGGTTCATCCTATGGGATAGAACTTCTTCAAAAAAATCTTTTTACATTTCTACCCATGTATCAATGGTCCTACCCAAGGCTCCTAACCAATATTTGGATTTATCCTTGAGAGAGAATGTGAAGAGAGTTAGCCTAAGAGCATCATCAGAGAAATTCTGGATTTTAACAATTGAGCATATCTGAAGGAACTCATCAAGATGTTTGTAAGGGTCTTCATTGGGATTTCCATAGAAAGATGGCAACATTTGGATGGTACAAGACTTGATTTCATAATGAACCGCCTAATTCTGAGGTGCTTAGACATAAAAGGATGGTTGGTATTGATTGGGCAAGAAATAGTCCTTCATTTGCTTTGGAGGATCGGGATTTTTGGCCATTAGATTTTGATGGTGAGGTCCTTGATATTCGGCCATAAGATCTTGTTGGAGATCATTCCCTGGATACAAGACTCTCTCAATTTCTTGAATGGGTCCTAGTAGGTTTGGATGTTGAGATCTTCTACCTTGCATGAACTCGGACGAAGAGAGAGATAAAAGAGATTTTTTTATGATGATTTTTATTTGTTTGTTTATTTTTTTTCTTTTTTTGGTTTTGATACAAACTATGACGAAGAGAGAGAAGAGGAGCAATTTTTTTTATTTTTTTATTTTGATTTTTTTTATGCAAACACAAACAGGTTGTCACACAAATTACCTAATGACCTATGTGTGACATAGACCTACAAATTGAGTTTCACAAAATGGCTAAAGTGCAACTTTAGTTCACCCTCAATATTTCCACTGGCCAGGTAAGGGGTGGGATAGTGGGAGGCTCCCCTTACTTTCGCAAGGTCCTAATTAAAAATCACTAGCCCGCTTAAGGCGTTTGTCGTCCGACCGTCTTACCTTAGGCACCGGTTTTCACAAGAGGGTAAGCTCAAATAACACAAGAACCAAGTGTGAACCTAGGGCCAACATCTACTGAATTTTATTTAGGGTCTAGGTGATGCAAAGATGAAGGAAACTGTGATTTGTGGGCTAAGGAAGGGCGATGAAATTCTCACCTTATCTTGCTTATGAGTGTTGCCCTTAGAATATTTTAGAAATGATATACAACAAATCAAGTTCAAACAGGGGGTTCTATGCAAGTATGCATGAGCATGTGATTAAGAAAAAGATTAGAAAAGAACTCACCTTGCCCCTCGCAATCTCCAAAATGCAATGACCAAAGTTAAACAACAAGGAAAAAAACATATATCCTAAATGATGCATGACTTAAAACATGAAAGTATGGTTTCTACTCTTAGAATGAGGATTTTTATTAGGTTCAAGTGAAGAGTTTTTATTATTATTATTTAGTGAACCTATATAATCACAATATGCAAGAACATTAAGGAAATAACATAAAATGAGAGGAGTTAGGATACTTACTTGAAGCGCAATCTCATTGTCCCTTTCTTTTTTTTTTGAAATGAATGTCAAAAAGACTAACGAAAGGGAGGAGAGCTTACCTCTTAAATGCTTCTTTTTTTCTTCTTTTTTTTGATTTTTTAGCTTCAATTCTTGAAGTGCGTTTCGTCGTTCTATTTTTTTTGCAGAAATAAAAAAAAGAAAGAGATATTAGTACAATTATAAACACAAAGAAAATAAAGTTCTTAAATCAAAAATCAACATTCTTCCCCGGTAACAACGTCAAAAATTGATAACGCGAAAGCGTATGTCGTTACTACAAGCGCGCTAACAATCTTAAAACCGAACTCGCACAAAATGATCAAAAGAGAATGTAGTACTATGGCAAGCACGGGTCGAATCCACAGGGAATGAGAGATTTTTAAAGTTAAAAACTTTGGACTCCTTTGAAAAATATTTGTGATTTGATTACTTGAAGAAAAGTGATGAAACAAAGAACGATTCTAACAATTAAGTAAAAATGCCAATGACTATGAGCCTATGCTTTAGAAAATAATTGCATAAAGTGGAGAAGAAGAGGTAGAAGAAGGAGGAAGAGAGGGAAGATGAACAAGATCTAATAAAATGAACACTTCTTCCGTTAACATAAAGAAACAAGTACATGAAATGCAAGACAAACTTACAATAAAGATGTGACAAGATTACAATGAAGTAAAATGAAACTAAAGCAATAATAATAAGAGGAGCCTGAGGTGTGAAGATGGTAGTAGCAATGGTGATGATGACGCCATCGTCTCCTCCTCGCCTAGCCTTGGAGAGGATCGCTCCACCTTGAAAGAGATCGTCGTGGAAAGGGATGGATGAAGAAGCTGTCATCGTCCATGTCACGAGCCTTGGAACGTCGCCCGCCTTGATGTGCACACCGCCATGAAAGGAGAGTTGTGGAGGATAAACTTTAGAGAGAAATATAGAGAGGAATATGGACGGATTTGTGTGAAGATGAAGAAGGAAGAAGATGAGAGAGTAAAACAGAAATACTAAAAATAGAGTAAGAATGAAATTAAAATAACTTTGAAAACCAAGAAGAATTAGAGGATGATAAAGAATAAGAAGTTGAAGAGGAGGAAGAGAGGAAGAACTTTGAAGAAGGGAACAGAGAGAGAAAATGTGAGGAAGAGGGTGAAATCGGAGGAAGAAGGGGTGGTGTCTGCGTGAATGAACAGTAAGTATGCAAAAAAAATTGAACTGTGGAAAAATAAAATTAAATTAAAAAATAAACAGAATTAGAGGAAGTGATAGAAGAAACAAATCTAGATCTTAAAAATAGAAAGAACTTTTATGAATAGTGCAAAGTGCAAAGAAGAGCATAAGGGCATGAAAACGGAGGAAGAACAGGGTGTAGAGCCTCGGATGAATAGTAAAAACACAGGATAGTACCTAAAAAGATATTATAACTTAAACTCGGTAGAGAATTGGAAGATGGTGCAGAAGAAGAAGTTGAATATCCTTTAAAAACAAAGAACTTTCACGAAGAAGGTAGGAGGGTAAAATGACTAGAAGTGAGAGAAATAAGGGGAAGAACAGAGAGAAATATTGGTTCGTAGATAAACAGGATAGCACAGTGCAAAATACGTAATAACTTAAAAATTAGAAGGAATTAGAAGATAATACAGAAGCAGAAGTTGTAGAGCATTTAAAATTGAAGAACTTATATGAAGAAAACAAGAGGAAAAGAGGAACAGAAGAGGGTGAAATCGGTGGCCTAATGTTGAGAGAGAAAGAGTGAAAGATTGTCAAAAGAAGAACTCCCCTTCTCCTCCTTCTCATAGGCTATTTATAGGGAAAGTTGGGTCAATGGTGGGTGGAGATTGTATCAAAAGGAGATGGATGGTTGGGATTTAGGTAGAAGATGATGTATGGGGAAAAGGAAAAGGAGGTGGGCACCCCCTTTTTTAGACTTTGGGCACCCCCTTTCCTAAGGCTCATCATGTCTCTCCTTTATTTCAAACTTTGAATTCAATTTTCCCTCCAACCAAAATATGTGTTTCTTTTCCTCAATTTTAAACTTTTGAAAATTTTTTCCCTCCAACCAAAATATATGCTTTTGACTTGGTCAAAGTGGTGATGACAGTTTTGCCCCCGACTTCTTTTATAATTACCTTCGGTGTCCTGCACACATATAATTACGATTTAATCCATAAAAATTACCATAATGTGCACATGAATCATAATTGCTCGTAATTATGGAATGGAGAATTAATGTTCATGACTCTCAACTCCATTTTATTAAATGAAATCGCCAAATTAATTAATTTATGTGAAAGGTCCAATCTACATGCGAAGTTGAGATTAACGATAGATCATGCATAATTGCCTAATTATATGCACATAAAATGGTGTACATGCGATGAATTGTCATAGAGAATGGACGCTTATCAGGGAGCCTTCAATTTCGGTCATCTCAACAACTTGAAGAAGGGGAGGTAGTGTTCCACCGCTCGGGACAGGAAGCGATTTAGCGTGACGATCCGGCCGATCAATCGTTGCACATCTTTGATGCAGGTGAGCGGCCGCATATCCAGGATGGCCATGACCTTATCGGGGTTGGCTTTGATCCCTCGTTGGGTCACCAGGAAGCCCACAAATTTCCTGGACTTGACCCCAAAGGCACACTTGGCGGGATTGAGCTTCATCTGGTACCTCTGGAGGGTGCTGAAGGTCTCGGCCAGGTCGGTAAAATGGTACTCGGCCTTTTGTGACTTTACAAGCATGTCGTCGATATAGACTTCGATGTTCCGCCCAATCTGATCCTTGAAGATCTGATTGACCAGCCTTTGGTAAGTAGCTCCGGCGTTTTTTAGTCCAAATGGCATTAGGGTATAGCAATAGATGCCAAAGTTAGTGATGAAGGTGGTCTTCTCTACGTCTTCGGGGCTCATTTGGATATGGTGATATCCAGAATATCCATCCAGGAAACTGAGAAGTTCGTTGCCCGCGGTTGAATCGATGAGCTAGTCGATGCTTCAATCATTCCGAGCTCTTTGCCCTTGTCCTCTAGCCTTACGGTTTCCACTGAGATCGTGTAGCACCTTCAAGCTGTTGCATGATTGCCTTGGACTTCCCCAGTGCCGTATTTGGTGGGAAACATCATTTTTTGGTGGTATGTGGAGGGCACTACCTTGATTCGACCGAGGATGCCTCGGCCGAAAATGGCATTATAGGCCGATATCTCCTTGACAACTACGAAGTTTGCCATAAGGGTAACGGCTTTGGGCGAGATACCGAGGGTAACAGGCAGGCTTAGGGCTCCCTCGGGATAGGTCGCCTGGCCATTGAACCCACAAAGGGGGGTTCAGATCGGACGCGGTTTTGACCGATTTTCACCTATCTTTAGCAAACACTAATACGACAAAATGTCGAGGGCATTGCCATTATCCAGTAAGATCTGGTCCACGTTACAATGGTTTATCGTGGCCGAGATAACAAGGGCGTCATCATGCGGGGTGACCACTCCTTCGAGGTCCTGGTCCGAGAAGACCAAGGACTGCTGGTCAGTCACCAAGGGAGGAGCTTTGTGCGGCTCGGAAGCTCAGCTGGCTCGCTCGACATGACACTTTCTCCCTCGGCTGGTATCTCCGCCCGAGACCGATCCACCTGAGAGAACGTTTATGTGGAATCCTCAGGGGCGATTGCCAATTTCTTCAGGGGGAATTCCGCGGTCCTCCCTCTGCTCGGTCACGTACTTGGAGAGGTGGCCCTGGCGGATGAGACTTTCGATCTCATCCTTTAGCTGGTTGCAATCTCCCATGTGATGGCCATGATAGTCATGGAACTGGCAGTGTTTCCGGTGACTCAGACACTTGGGGTCGGCCTTCATCGGCTCGGGACGGCAGAGTAGTCCTGAGTTCTTTATTTCTTGATAAATTTGGTAGACGGGGGCAGATAGAGGAGTATATTGCTCGAACTTGCGCGGGGGTTCCTTTCGGTCGCCCTCTTGATTCCTCCTCTTTCCCCGCCCTAAAGATTGGTCGCATGACCTCTTTTTCTCCCCCTCTCGCCCTGAGCTTGCAGGATCTCAACAAGCGTTGACGACCTCCTCGCACTCCGTGTGATGCAGAGCTAAGGTTACAAGATCGGCCAGGGAGGAGGGAGGGTGAAGCACCAATTCTCGCCAGAGATTTTTGTCATGGGTACCTCCAGTCAGTGCGGTGATGGCGGAGTCCACATCTAGGCAGGATGCACATAGCTTCCGCCTTGAAGCAGTTAATGTAAGCTCGCAACTTTTCCCCCTGCGCTTGTTTGAGGGCCAGTAATCCCGCTATCGACCTTGGAGGGCCACTGTCGATGAAGCTCTCCTTGAATAGTCACCCGAATTGTGGAAAGCTGGTGACGCTCCCGGGGGCGAGTGCTCGGAACCATGCTTGTGTGCCTTGGACTAGAGTAGTCACGAACGCTCGGTATTTGACCACGTCGGACGCCCCGTGTAAGCTCATGAGGGCATCGAAGCTGTAATAGTGGTCGGCTCGGTCGCCCTGGCCGTCGTATGGTTTGAAGGCCGGGAGGGAGACTCTCGGGGAGACCTCAGCCTTCATGATTTGGTCGGAGAACGGGGATTGCTCCTCATCTTCCTGGGTGGAGTTTTTGTAGAGGGTGCAAAGGGCGCGCTCTTGCTCGACAAAACGCCGCTCGAAGTCTCACAGTCGGAGGGATAGTTCTCCCTATCGCTAGGATGGGGCCGGGGGGCTCCGAGTGTTTCCCTAATATTCCGAGTCTAGAGAATCCTCCTTGGTGCATTACTGATTGAGGTCAGACTTCCTTTTTCTTGGGCTGGAGGAGGCCTCTTGCTCCGGAGGTGGGGGCTGCGAAGGTCCACCCTGCTCGCTCCGAAGGATGAGTCCTCCTTTAAAGATGAATCGGCCTCCGACTGTCATCTGGGAGGCCTCCGCGCGGGGGTGGTTTGTCCAAGGAATCCGTGACCTCTCCTCTCCAGCTATCTAGGTCCTCATCAAGTCGATGAAGAATTCCTTTTTAGCGTTGAGGGTTTAGAGGGCGTCTGGGTTCCCAGGAGCAAGTTGTCCCCCTTTGGCTGGTAGAGGTGGGTTGTCAGCTTGGTCGTTAGAGGGGGTGCCCGTCGGAGAGTGCGAGGGCTCAGGCTCCCTTTCTTCGACTGTCGGTGCTTTCCCTTTTCTGCCGGTATTTCTCCTACTAGAGCTTCTCCGCACCATGTTGGCTCCTCGTTCGTTTCCCACAGACGGTGCCAGATGAAGAGGTGTGATCTCGCGCTAGGTCCTAAGCCGCATGATGCTGGGCAAGCCTATGCTACTGGTACCACGATTGAAAATCTGCAAAGCAGGAAATGAGTCAGAGGAGCCCAGGGTTAAGACCCCGGGGAAAACCCTCCGATGCCAAAGTCAGCAAAGTTATAGAGCATAGGTGGAAGGAGAGTAGGAGAAGGAATGAGGAGCACGAGATCGCTCTCCACCAGTGGGTGTGGTGTTAGGCGCTCAGGATCTACCTTTCTTTTGGAGGGTTTCCCCTGGTTTATATACTGTTCTTCTCCATAAGGTGCTCGGAGGAGGCGGAGAGTATAGGGGGCGTTACTCGGCCATTTGTGGCTTAGTCGCTTGGTCTCCCCTTTCATTGACTCCTGATTTTCTCTCATTCCGTTACGATCGGGCACCGCTTGGGCTTTCCCCAGTCAACGGTTGCTCGGGCTTCTGGGCCAGAGGCTGCCTAGGAAGTATTGGTCTGAGCGACTTTGGGCTTCAAGCTAAATGGGACCATAAATGGGGTGGTCACTTGGAGAGTCTGGCATGTTTGGGTCGGGTTGGACCTGGTTGGGCCGCTCTCAATCGCATATTCGTTGGGCTACTAACTTACCCCTCTCCAATTTGTTTTTAAAGGCCTTTTTCTTTTCAGGATTGAAACCCAGTCCCTCTCTTTGGAAGTTCACTTTACTCCTGAAAAGTTTATCTAAATTTTCTTTTCCACTCACAAATTTGGACAAGGAGTTATTCAAATCATCAATTTCAGATTCAAGAGAAGCGATGTGCAGCTTATAACTTGTAATTTCTTGTTCACTACAAACAGCACATTCCTTCAACACTCTATTGGCTGTTTTATAACTCTCAATCTCGTGTTCCAGCAGATGTAGTTTTTCAGATTCAACATTGATTAAAGTGGATTTTCCTTTTTCAAGATTGAGCAGTCTTTCAGACATGGTTGTATTTAACTCTTTTAATTTCTCATTTTCTTTAACTAATTTTTCATTCTGGATGAGCTCATCAAGCAGAATTTGGTCATTGTTCATTGAGCTCATTTTTTCTTTAAAGCTTTTTTCTATTTGTTGAAGTTCTGAAATTTTAGCCAGTAGCAATTCATTTTCATTTCTCAAGCTACCAGTTTGTTCCTTATGTACATTGACATCAAGCAGAAGAGATTCATGCAATTTCTCAAGTTTAGAATATTTATTACATGAAACATTTTCATGGATAGTGTTTTCAAATTTCTTTTTGAGCTTTCTATTTTCAGCCTTAATTCTCTTAAATTTATCTAACAGTTCCTCAAATGAAATTTCCTCACTGTTGGAATTTACCTCGGAGCTGTCGTTGCTTGATGTGTCCAATTTGTCAACCATGAAACACAGGCCGTCCAGCTTTATCTCTTTAGCCTTGATCAAGCCATCCATGATCTCCTTCGCCATTTCACATGAAGAAACAAATGCAAATATATCAGTGTTCACGATAGCTTTTAATAATCTTAGCACGGTAACATTTTCATGGTTTTTTAGTTTATCTTCATCAGACCACCTGCTCTCATTCAGAGGCAATTTGTTGGGACCACCATATATCAATTTCCAGAGGTTGGGATTAACAGAGTTAATCAGCCCCCACAGTTTGCCTAACATTGAATTAAAATCATAACCAGTGAAGACAGGTAAGCAATTCATCGAGATTTGTTCAACAAAAAAATTCATGATTATAAGATGCACTCGAATCTCTCTGAAGATCGTTAGATCTAGGGATAGCAGAGCCTTGCTCTGATACCAATTGTTGGGTCCCGGACTGTAGGAAGACGGATCTAGAGGGGGGGGTGAATAGATCCCTCTAAAAATTATGTCCAATTAAAGCTCACAGACTTCACACAGCGGAAACTAAACAATGACTAGCTATATGAAGATGCATGAACTGATTAACATTCAACGATTAATGAATTCTGATTAGGCATAAACTCAACTATCACATGAACATACCAGGCTTGATAGTGTAGGTGAAGGATTAATGTGTGATGTTGTGGTGTGTACAATGAATAAGGAAACAATGTGTGTGAAACTAAGATATACTTGTGAACAGATCAAAGAATGAGAATCTGAAAACTAGTTCCTGTGAATGGGGTAGAAGATAAGGAATCAATCACACAACCCAAACCACAAGGCACAGGGATTTTGAAGGTGGTTTGGGACCACGACGGGCTCCCTACGTCCACCCCTCACCAAAAGCCGGTGAGGCTTCACTGCTGGAAAACCAGCACGGGGATAAATCCCCAACACGGAGCCAAGCTTCAACAACATGCAGGACGACGCCTGCACACACACAAGGACACGTACCAACACACACACGTAGGATAGACCCTGCAGACACACGGGGATGAACTCCAATCACCCTGGGTCTGAAACCCAGCAGCACACACACACACGGATGCTCAGACAGTCTGAGCATGTGCAACCATTGCATTGTTACACACACACATGAATGATTTAAAGTTCAGGAATGTAGGACAGTAAAACATGATATCAAATGTCAACAAAATAGTTTCTATGAAACCACTCTAAACCCAAATTCGATGCTCAGTTTTCTGGAGCAACAGCAGACGAGCTTCCTCTTCTTTTCTCTTCTCCTTTCTTCTATTTTCTGGACGATGATACCTCTTTTTTCTTCTCTTGCTCTTCAGTGGACGAAGCTTTCTCTTTGGCTTCCTGGATGGTGGAACCACTCGCAGCGTCTCCTTCAACTTCTGCAACTTCTTCTTCTTGAACGCCTGTGGCTTTTCCTTCTTCTTCGTTCCTCATTCTTCTTTGTAGATTCTTCTTCTTCGCAGCTTGTTCAACTCTTCAATGGATGAAGCTCTCTCTATGTGTCACCTTGGATGGAGGATGCAGGATGAAGCTCTGTCTATGGCACCTTGGACGGAGAATGCACTCAGCAGTCTCTTAAGACCTTTTCTTCTTCTTCCTAGTTCTTCTCTTTTCTCCTATGGATGAGCTTGAGCTTCTCTTCGAACTATGTGTTCCTTGCAAAACCTACCCGTCACCTTTTTTAAAAGGAGGACAAGATGTTTTTATATGTTGCACCTTTAATCTCAGCCATTTATCCTTGCAGATGAAACTTGAGCCATCGGATCATCTGAGAGCTCCAAATCCTAGAGAGAATGGCCACTGATTGGTCCTAAGAAGATGAGGTTCGATGGCCTCTGATTGGCCTGCCAATGATCTTCATGCAGTACACACATATAGGAAGCATTTTCCCCAAAGCAAGAGGTATTTCTGGATGAAAAATCTTCTAGCAGTTTTGTGATTGGTCCAGCTGAAAAAATAGAATATTCTCTGCCAAATTCTTCTGGAAGCTTGGACCATCGAGCCATATGCTTTTCAATGGACTCTTGTGCCCAAGGCATCCTCACGTGCTAACTCGTAAAAACCCACTCCGGAGCTCCTGAAGTATCGGTTGACCGATCCACGAATTTTGGTTGACCGATCTAAACAGATTCGGTCGGTGCATCAGCAGGTCGACCTGGCCTTCACAGGGAGTCGACCTACCTTCTTTCTGGCTACTTTGGTCGACCGATCTACTACATTGGTCAACCAAATACCTGCAAAATAGAAAAACAAGGTGAAATCAATGAGTTTTCATACACAATGATGCCACATTACCTTGAGCAAAGCACTTGATGTCTTTGAGAGCCTATTAAGCATTATTAAACCCATTTCAACACCATGAGACAATTTCACACTTCATATCAAGAGAGTAATATGGTTCAATACATGAAACCCAAAAACCTCTTGTAGAAAATGCATGAAACACATTCAAAGCATTAAGAACTCATGAATAATATGCATGAAAACCATTCAAAACTTTAACAGCCCATGAAGAAAGTGCATGAAACAATGGGGTCGACGGAATACATTGGTTGGGTTGACTCTGCTGAAACGGCTACATAACACTCACTAGGGTGGGGTCAACTCCATCCTAGGATGGGTCGACTCCACCGAACAAAACTGTAAAAATTGGGTTGTTGGGAGGCTTAAACGGGTCGATGCACTGTTAAGGCAAGTCGACTCGCTGTCATTCAAACAAAAAGGTTTGTTCAATGAACACAAACTCATTAATTGAAACCTAATTGAAGCTATCTGTTGTCCCCAGGATTTGATGATGTCAAAACCGTGAGTCAATTGTCAGTTGTGAGTGTGAGTCTTATTTTCATAAGCATTCATTCATGTTGTCACACTGTGAGTATGTAGTCACGAAGTTCTTTATGCTTGTGATTCATGAATAATGAGCTTATGTTTTTAATTTTGATAATGATGAGCTTATGTTTTTAATTTTGATAATGATAAGTTCATATGCTTGAATTGACAGGAAAATCAAGTTTAAAATGCCCATAATGTTCAGCAGCATGAGCCAACTTCACTCGAAGTCAGCAACTCAAACAGCCCAGAATACAGCTCAAGTCAGTCGCCAGATGGACTCTGCAGCTAAGGGTGTAAAATACCTAACACGGGTGAAAAATACCCATTAAGGGTGACAAATAGGTGGACACAAGTGAAAAATAGGTTTACTACGTTGAAGACTAGCCGAACAAGAAGGTTTTGTGTTGATGGAGTCGACACCAAACTCTTTGGAGTCGACGCCAAGGTCACTCGATAGCTAAAGTTTACAATGGTGTGAAATATTTCAGTTGGGCAACAAAAGTCAACATTAGTCAAAGTTGAGTCAGTCAAAGGTTGACCTGGTTGAAGTCAAGGTCTGATATGTCAAGATTCAAGGTCGAGCTAGCTACAGTGATCAAGGGGCTACTATCATCAGAAGGGAAAAATATTTTTCAAAAATGAAAAATGAAGAGCAATGGGTTCACTTCTGAATATCAGTGACAAATGTTACTCAAGGCAGACAAATGAAGCATCAGCGGAAACAAAGAGATATATAATGGTGACAAATGGATTTAAGGCGACGGTTCCAGCTTTGAGTGTGAAAAGAGTTGAAGGCGACGGTTGGTCATGAATAAGGGTGACAAATATGTCCCTAACGGTGTAAAATATATATTTGGGCTTAATAATATCCTGATAAGGGTGAGAAATATCTAGAAGTGTGTGTACGACTTGCTTCCCTCCAGATTTCGAAGGCTGACTTCTGGCACTCAATTCTAGGCCACGTGGCAACGCCCTAAAGGGTTTCTACTCCCTTCTTTACACGTGGATCAATCAAAGATAGATCCATATTTGAATTTCTGCCATCTATAAATACGTGCCCTTGTTCTACTTGAACAGAGAGAAATTTTTGAGCAGAACCTGAATTGAGCAGAGAGAAAGAGTAGGAAGAATTAGTGAACTTCGAGCGAAAGCCAGGAAGAACGAAGAGAGCTAAAAACCAGTTGAAGCGGGAGAGTTCGTGATATCTGGTAGTTTCCAGATCTGAAGCACGAGAAATCATCTGTAGATCTACTTCACATCTATCGGGAGAATTTCTGAACTAGATCTGAGTCGTTTTCATTTTTTTATTTTTCGTATTTGTTTAGAAACTATGTTTGCAAGATGTTAGTCAGCGGATCTCAAGCTGTGTGACAGCGATCTATAAGTTGCGTGACAGCGGTCTATAAGCTGTGTAATCAGCGGTCTGAAAGCTGTGGAATCAACGGTGTAAAAGCTGTGGAATCAGCGGTTTGTAAGCTATGGAATCAGCGGTCCGAAGCTGTGTAATCAGCAGTTTTAAGCTGTGTTCAGCGGGAAACCTCACTGAGTTCAGTGAGGGGTGGATGTAGATCTGTGAGTGGCAGATTGAACCACCTTAAAAATGTCTTGTCCCTTGTGCGTTTGTGTGTGTTCTCATTTTATCTCTACTAATTGATCATTTAGGATCGAATTAGGAGTTTAATTACAGTATTTCTTATTCCGCATTTTACTTTACGGCATTACAACTAGTTTTTGGGGAAGATCTATTCACCCCCCCTCTAGATCCTCCATGTTACATATCCAACACTATCTTCAGAAAAACCATCTTCATGCAATTCTTTCACATATAAAGACAAGAAATCAAGCTCGTTAAGCAGTGATCACAAATCCATGAAGCAGGTCATTAAAACTTTGAAGCATAGCAGCTATCATCAAGGGCACACTATCATCAAGGGCACACACATACATAAAGTTTAGTTATCATCAAAATCACATGCAAGGCACACAACAGGCTCCACACTAGCCCCCTCGGTAGATGGCCAGAAACATACTGTTAACCATGGGGTATGATGAGGTGTCACATTGCACTATGAGTACTTTTTTTTATAAATGGGTGAAATCCAAGAGGCAAATCTCATGAAATTATACTTGCTTGATATATGACTTTCTAGTGCATAGCCTTTTCAAGGTTATGAAAAGTACATTCTCCATACATGCTAGTACATTCTCGTTATTGACAGGCCATATTACAATCTTGCTTGATCATGCTCTCTTACTTACTTCTCATATATCTACACTTATTTTGAGACTTGTTATTACTATGGTTTTGTTCGCATGTTTATCTCATTTTCAATATTACCTTTCTAGAGCTAAAATGTTAATTACTTTAACATTGCCATCGTGTTGATTCAAAGATACCTACTGGGTGAGTGCGCTCATTCTCTACTTTTTCAATCTTTTTCAAGAAACTCTAGTGACTCAGAGTCGGAGTACTCAAGTGGCGAGTCCGAGAGCGAGTGAAGTACAAGAGAAGCCTAGAATATCAAAGTGTCCCGAGTCAGTTATTGTAATTTAGTGACCTTCACTGTAATAGGCGGTGAAGTTGATCATGTTATGAAATCTCTTATTTTCTTGAGTCTAGTTGTGTCAAAGAGTGTCAAATGTCAGTTTGTAAACATTGATTATTATTCAATAAAGTTGAAGTTTTATACATTGTGTTCACTCTTTTATGTGTGAATGTTGCGCTCTGATTGTCATTCTAGCTTGAGGCTTTATTTGTCGGCTATTCACGTTCCCGACTTAATTTCGCTACATATCTCGGGGCGTGATAGTTAAAGTGGTATCAGAGCCTAGGCTTAAGTATGTCCTAGGAAAATGTCAAGTCATAGGTTAGGTCCAAGGATTAAGGGCCCATACCTATGAACAAGAAAGAAAATTCTGAACCCATGTAAGATTGGGTAGAGCCCGGGTTATGATTAAGCTAGATCTCTAGTAAGAATTAACCTTTTGGTTAACCCCCATAAACTCCAAAGAAAATGAGAAACTTTGTATTTTCCCAGGAATCCTACTTTCCAAATGGTTGGCAATCATGTAAATTGGGAAGCCATGCAACAAACCATCTAGGGTCTCACCAAGGCCCTACAAACGGTAGCTCAAGCTGGCGCACGGGCGGGCGTCAGTGATCTACACAGGAACTTTTGTAGTATGAACCCTCCTCGGTTCTCAGGATCTTCCAACCTTGATGAGGCCGAGAACTGGATTGATGAGATGGACTGTATTTTCAATGTCATGCAATGCACGGATGAGGAGAAGGTCCTGCTTGCCACTTTCCAATTAAACAAGGAAGCTCGTACATGGTGGAAAGCCACCTCGGCTCATCTACATAATGCACAACTCACCAGGGAGGAGTTCCTCGAGCTCTTCCATGAAAAGTATTTCTCGGAGCACGTTCGGGAAAGAAAGGCGGCTGAATTTGCCTCTCCCAGGAATGGCATGATGTCTGTCGCGGAGTATGAATTACAATTCTCAAGGTTGGCACCATATGCTCCCCGTCTTGTTGCTACGAAGCTTCTCAAAGCCAATCACTTTATGGATAGTTTAAGGCCCATCTTTGTTAAGCAACTTGGACCTCAAAACATCCGAACCTATACGGAGATGGTCCATCGAGCCCACTTGTGCGAGAGGACCTTGGAAAAGGTCGAAAAGTTCAAGGGCAAGGGAGAAGAAACTAGCCGGAAGTATGATAAGCAAGGAAGGAAAGAAGAGAAATTCAGCATCACGGGGTCCTATAAATCCCGTGACAACAAGAGGAGGTCCCGTAATGGGAATGGCAACAACCACAACAAGAACAAGAAAGTTAAAGAAGAAGAGAAGCAAGTCATGCCGACTTGCACTTTCTACGACAAGTTCGGTCATTTGGCCGAAGAGTGCTGGAAGCGCCTTGACGCTCATCTTCATTGCGGAAGTCGGGAGCATCGCATGCCCGATTGCCCCCTTATGAAAGAGCCAACCCTCCAAGAATGATGGTGGGTGCGGGCAGTAGACTCGTCTCAATGCCATATTGGAGGAAGAAGCTACAAAGGAAAATGAGATGATTGAAGGCACCATCCAAATTTACTCACATCATGCCTTTGTATTATTCGATACTGGTACTTCTCATTCTTTTATATCTACCACTTTTGCTAAAACTTTACCAGTTTTACCTATTCCCTTACCTTCGGACCTAGCTATTACCACACTTTTAGGTTCTGGAACCGGACTCAAAATCCACTACCCTAATAGTGAGGTAACTATATAAGGCCAAAATCTCCCTACAAATCTCGTATGCCTTGACATGGAAGGCTGCGATGCCATTTTAGGTGTAGATTGGCTATGTAAACACTATGCCGACATTAATTGTCGTAATAGGTGGATTTCCTTCCACAAACCCGATCTACCAAAGTTCTCTTTCCTTGGCATCAAATATAGGAAGCATCATATCCTTATTTCTTCTCTTCATGCCTGCAAACTTGTTTTGCAAGGTTATGAAGCTTTCCTTGCTTTTGTAATCATCACCGAGTCCAAGGAAAATATTCTTGAAGAAATCCTTGTTCTAAGGGAGTTCCCTAATGTCTTCCCTTCCAAATTACCCAGTTTACCACCCGTAAGGGAAGTGAACTTCTCTATTGAACTCATCCCTGGAGCAGCACCTATTTCAAAAGCTCCCTATAGGATGTCCCCCACTGAGCTAAAGGAGTTAAAGAAGCAACTACATGAACTACTCGAGAAGGGTTTTATTTGACCAAGCACGTCCCCTTGGGGTGCGCCGGTCCTATTTGTCAGAAAGAAGGATGGATCTCTCAGATTATGTATAGATTATCGGCAATTAAATCAACTCACTATCAAGAACAAATATCCTCTGCCGCGTATTGATGAACTGTTCGATCAGATTTTTGGTGCGGAATATTTCTCGAAAATAGACCTAAGGTCTGGTTACCATCAGCTGAGGATTAAAGATGAAGACATTCACAAGACTGCTTTCCGTAGTAGATACGGGCACTATGAGTTCGTGGTTATGCCGTTTGGGTTAACTAACGTCCCTGCAGCTTTCATGCAATTAATGAACAATGTCTTCAGGCCGTATCTGGACCGATTTGTGGTCGTCTTCATTGATGACATTCTTATATATTCTAAGACTCATGAAGAGCATGAAGAACACTTGAAAATAGCTTTGTAAAAATTAAGAGACACCAACTCTATGCGAAGCTCAACAAATGTGAATTTTGGCTAAAGGAAGTCTCTTTCCTTGGCCATATTATTTTAAAAGAAGGTATCGTTGTGGATCCGTCAAAGGTTGAGGCTGTTGAAAACTAGAGCATGCCAACAACCGTGTCCGAAGTCAGGAGTTTTCTTGGTCTGGCTGGTTACTATAGGCGATTCATAAAGGATTTCTCAAAGATCACCGTTCCTCTTACCAGACTTACCAGAAAGGAGAATCCTTTCATATGGACAGTGAACTGTAAAGAGAGTTTCTTAACTCTCAAGGAACATCTGACTACTGCACCCATATTAGCACTGCCTATTGAAGGGTGGTAGTTTTGAAGTCTATACCGATGCATCAGGCATTAGCCTTCGTTGTGTTTTAATGCAGCATGGTAAAGTCATCTGTTATGCTTCAAAGCAGTTGAAGCGTCACGAGGAGAATTATTCGGTGCATGATTTGGAACTAGCTGATGTTATCTTCACCTTGAAGATATGGCAACATTATCTCTATGGAGAGCAATTCACGGTATTCTCAGATCACAAAAGTCTGAAATATATCTTCTCTCAAAAGGAGTTGAACATGAGGCAAAGAAGATGGCAGGAGTACCTTAAGGACTTCGATTTCTCTATACAATACCACCCGAGAAAGGTTAATGTTGTAGCAGATGCACTCAGCAGAAAACAAATGGCGATTCTATCTAGCCTGCGGAAAGGTATGACCGACCTTGTAGAAGATTTTGCTAAATTAAATCTGGATATCGACTCGGAGAATGAAAGGTGTATTGTTGCCAACATCCGATTACAACCAACATTAATAGAAGATCTAGTAAAATTGCAAGAAAATGACCCTACACTGGTTGAGATCAAAGCTAATCTTCATCAACAACATGATTTCTCTATAACGAGTGATGGAAGATTACTATTCCGGGATCGGATTTGTGTACCTGACCATACTGAAACAAAGAAGTTAATTATGGAAGAAGCCCGCAAGTCAAGATATGCACTTCACCCTGGTGCTACTAAGATGTACCAAGATTTAAAAAGAAATTTCTGGTGGCCTAATATAAAGAGGGAAGTGGCGGACTTTGTATCTCGCTGTCTCACTTGTCAACAAGTAAAGGCGGAACATCTAAGGCCCGTTGAAAAGTTACATCCCTTAGAAATTCCCAAGTGGAAATGGGAGAGCATAAGGATGGATTTCATCATGGGTTTGCCAAAGACAAGAGGCTGACATGATGGAATATGGGTGATTATTGACCGTTTGACAAAATCTGCACATTTACTACTTATTAAGAGTCGATGGTCCGTGGATGTGCTAGCAACTATATAAATAAAGGAAATTGTCCGATTACATGGAGTCTCCGTCACTATTATATCTGATCGAGACCCTCGTTTCACATCACAATTCTGGAAGGGTCTACAACATTCATTGGGAACCCAGTTAAATTTTAGCACTGCATTCCATCCACAAACTGATGGTCAGACTGAAAGAACCAATGAAGTAGTTGAAGATATGCTCAGGGAATGTGCAATTGATTTTGGTGGAAGCTGGCAAGACCACTTGCCTCTAGTCGAGTTTGCCTATAATAATAGCTATCAAGCCAGCATTCAAATGGCACCGTTCGAGGCATTGTATGGAAGGAGTTGCCATTCACCAATCTTCTGGGATGAAGTTGGGGAGAAACAACTTCTAGGCCCTGAACTTGTCAGGGATACAACCGAGAAGGTGAAACTTATCAGGGAGAGACTCCACATGGCACAATCAAGGCAAAAGACATATGCTGATACTAGAAGAAAAGACCTGAAATTTTAAGTTGGAGACCACGTATTTCTCAAAGTTTCCCCAGGTCGTGGAATTCGAAGATTCGACATCAAGGGCGAGCTCACTCTAAGATTTATTGGCCCTTCTGAAATTCTTGAAAGGGTTGGCGAGGTCGCTTATCGGATAGCTTTGCCCCCATAATTATCTGGAGTTCATGATGTGTTTCATGTATCAATACTCAAGAGATACGTTCATGACCCATTTCACATTATAAGTCATGACGATCTTGTAATACAGAAGGATCTGACGTGCGAGCAAAGGCCACTTAAAATACTTGTTCGAGAGGTACGTCAGCTTAGAAAGAAAACTATTCCCATGGTAAGGATTCAATGGAGTAAATGCTTGGAGCAAAAAGCTACGTGGGAAACGGAGGAAGCTATGGGCAAGAGATTTTCGGAGCTATTCGACTGTAAGTAAAATACACTCGCCATAATCCCATGCAATGAATTTGGGGACCAATTTTTTTTTAAGTGAGAGAGAGTGTAGCAACCCTAGTAGTTATCTATAATTTTTTGGGATTAAATGAATTAATTTAAGCATTTTGTCAGTTTAAATGCTTAATGGGCTTAATTAATGATTTAATTGGGCTTAAGTATTAACGGGTAAATAAGTCCACTTAAATTGGGCCCTAAAACCAAAAACTTAAGCCTTTAGACCCAAGCCCAGCCTTCGAAACATATGGGTTAGTTCCCTAATTAAAGGAGATAAATAAGGGAAATTAGAGTTTGAATTATAATAAAATGCAAATTTTGGAAGGCCAGGCAAGTCATGGTCAGTCACGCGACCGCGACCTGTTGATGGCAGTCTTGGAAAGACCGCAACCTTGTTCCGTAAACGGAAGGTGATAAACCCCAGAAAGTTTAGATTTTTATCCTCCCAAATCGCTAGGGATCTATGTGATCTGGCATGGGGACTTATCTAGGACTCTTAGGGATCGATTCTAACCCCAAAAAGGACTCCTAATTCGAATCTAATTCCTCAACCCTAGGTCATCCTCTATAAATAGAGCCCAGATTCGTCCTACGCTAACCCTAATTTTGGATCGCATTGTTCGAAGGTAAGGTGTCGTCTTCACAGGTTCATCCTTTAAGGTTATTTGTTCTCTTTAATATCTTCTAACTTCCTTCTAAATCTCGTGCTAGGAGAACAAGCCATGGAGAAGTTAGAAGGTCTGGAAGTTGCTATTTCTACGCAGGACGCGCAGGAACCAGCACCCTCTTCCGACGAGAAATTCTCAGATTAGGAGCAACCCCAGAGGTAGGTTATCTCATGATTGGCTCTAATAACATGTTAGGAACGAAAGCCCTTTCCTATCTCTTGATTTCATGCACTGTATACGACGTATTTAATGTTTTTACATGACTGCACATCTAGGTTTTCACTGCATGCTCTTTCCTGCAACCCTAACCAAAAGATAAGAAATTTGGTTTAATTCATGTTTTTCCCATGCATTTACTTCGTTCTAAACATGCTATCATATCTTATCTTTCTGTTCCTTATAGTTTTTATTCATTAATTACCCTAGAATAGGCTCTACACGTCGGATGTTGCTTCTGTTTGATGTAGGCAGAAGGCGGTCCTGCAGAGACTATTTTTTTCAAGTGGCGGTCCTCAAAGAACCACTTTCTGGTTTCTGTAAACCAGATTAAACCCAGTTGATGCCCTATTATATGTGATATTAAGCATGCCTTATTTCATTTATTTCTACCCTTGATTATGTCATGACTTCATAGTTAGTGTTAGCGTGTGCTAAAAGCTTATTTTCATGAATGTTATTTTCATGGCCAAACCATATACTTTTATATTTAAGGGTTTTTGATGCTAGTTCCTACACTTGGATTAATGCTTTGGTGCGATCTCTTCTCATCTTATTTTCTATTTTATTACTTCACATATAGTTGTACTCCAGTACGACGCTATTAGATCACTTGCACTTGATAGGAACACCTCTTGGACTTGAAAGCCTCTCCGTTGGATGGACTTGAAAGCCTCTCCATCAGATATTCCTTCTGTCGGACTAGGTGATCTTATTTCAAGGCCACTGTAAGACTCCGCGAGCCTAGGATTCCCACTAGGATGCCGAGCTAGTTGTACCCTAAAAACCTAAAGTCTGGAGCACACTTTGTGTATTCTCCATTTTCTGTGGACTGTCATGATCGTGGCCATCAAGCAACCGCTACCTGCAAATGGCGGTCTTCACGTGACCGCTACCTGATGAAGGCGGTTTGCCAATGACTGCTGCCTTGTTTCAGTCAGCAGAATTCTGGCTGAGTCAACCTATTCCTTCTCCTGCATCGACTGCACTTGATAGCGGTCTTGAGTTGACTGCTAGCTTAAGAAAATGATCCTCAGTGAACCGCGTTCTGTCATCTTGTTGCCCAACCCGTGGTTTGACCCAAGGGTTGAACTTGCTCTGTTCTCAGGTGATCTTCTGTTCATCTGGAACCTAAACCTTAATCATTAAGCTATTAATGAACTATGGAATTATGGAAATGTACCGTTATGTTGCCGGATTCCTCACGTAGCATGACATTGTCATTAAATCTTTCTTGACCTCACATGTTATTTTGGTGCGTTCTTACCTTGGTTACATTCGCCATAAAGCTATTGTTTGAACTTAATATTATTGGCCGACTTTATTGTTATATCTCATAGAAGTAGCTTGATTTGTAACTTGAAGATGCAAGGGCGGGCACGGACGGTGTTGAAGGGCTCCACACTAGCCCCCTCGACAGATGGCCGGAAACATACTGTTAACCATGGGGTATGATGAATACTAGCGTCGCATTGCACTGGGAGTACTTTTTTTATAAACGGGTGAAATCCACGAGGTAAATCTAATGAAACTATACTTGCTTGATACATGACTTTCTCGTGCATATCATTTTCAAGGTTATGAAAAGTACATTCTCGATACATGCTAGTACATTCTCGTTATTGAGAGGCCATATTACAATCTTGCTTGATCATGCTCTCTTACTTACTTCTCATGTCTCTACACTTATTTTGAGACTTGTTATTACTATGGTTTTGTTTGCATGTTTATCGCATTTTCAATATTACCTTTCTAGAGCTAAAATGTTAATTACTTTAACATTGCCATCGTGTTGATTCAAAGTTACCTATTGGGCAAGTGCGCTCATTCCCTAATTTTCCAATCTTTTTCAGGAAACTCTAGTGACTCGGAGTCGGAGTACTCAAGTGGCGAGTCCGAGAGCAAGTGAAGTACAAGAGAAGCCTAGAATATCAAAGTGTCCTGAGTCAGTTATTGTAATTTAGTGACCTTCACTGTAATAGGCGGTGAAGTTGATCATGTTATGATATCTTTTATTTTCTTGAGTCTAGTTGTGTCAAACAATGTCAAATGTCAGTTTGTAAACATTGATTATTATTCAATAAAGTTGAAGTTTTATACATTGTGGTCACTCTTTCATGTGTGAATGTTGCGCTCTGATTGCCATTCTAGCTTGAGGCTTTATTTTCCGACTGTTCACGTTCCAGACTTAATTCTGCTGCATATCTCGGGACGTGACACACAGGGACCTTGCCTAGAAAGTAGGGCGACCCGATGACCGGGGTGAAGTCGCCGAAAGCGATCGGCGTCGCCAAGTAGCCCACCCGTGAGTGGGTGGCGATGATGATGGCCGCCATAACTGCTGGACTGTTGGTTGCTGGAGAAAGTGATAGTCGAAGAAGTCGCCGGGCACGATCCGGCTACTAGAACGCTAGGTGGAAGCTGCAGGGGAATATGTCCCTCCTCTACCTCTCCTGTAAGGATTGGAAAAGGGCACCAGGGCTTCAGGGCTGCCACAGGCTTCTCTTCAGTAGAAAGAAGAAAGGCGGGAGACGTCCCACCGGGCATGCCAACTTTGTTTCCCGACACGAAAGCATCGAAAAATGTCGGTGACCGCGGCGAGAAGGGGAAATAAAGTGACAAAGGAAAATGGGGGAGTTTATGTTATATCGGGGGTATTCTCCACTTTCAGCCTTATGTTTCTCGCCACAGTACCATACACTCGCCTTTTACGGAAAGTCAAGAGGGGTTAACTTGCATGAGGGGTTTCTGGGAGTGAATGAAGAATAGTAGTGGCCTGTGGAAACAGAGTGGTTGCTCATTCTGGGTGAATGGAACCAAGGTAACTAGGTGACTGGGTAACTGGGCAAGGTGCGGGTGTGCAAGTTGATCTCTCGACAATCACCTATGGAACCAAGTGTTGACCATGGAAGTGTCGCCAGGACGCGACACGTGGACACGAGGGTATCGGGCGACAAGTGGAGAAAAGGGTGGTTCCACAGGTACGAGTGTGTTGGCGATTGCGGAGATTCGTGTGTGGGACGTCTTTCCCCACCGATCGCAAGTAACCGGTGTTTATTTTATAACGGATTGAATCCGAACACCTTTGTTCTATGCTGAAAGAGAGCCTATATATTCTCTGAAGCCAGGGATAGAGGATCGGGTATACCCTGCAACTATAGGGTGACCGTCGCACTCGATTGGGTGGGTTAGTTAACTAAGGTTTGGGAGACTGGACACACACAGTGGCTGGTGTGGGGGTGAGACTGAGACCCGCGTATGAGTATGCATAGACAACTGGTTTCTTTCTTTATAGATGCATACAGGCTTTACAAGTGGGCCTAAAAGGGCCGAAATACATCTGGTGCAAGCCACGGGACAATTTTCACATGTGGGTTGGTCCCGGGTCAATGCAAGATAAAGTGGATATCCGCGTGTTTTACAGAGGCTCTCCACAAGGAGCTAAGGGCATGCCCGAGTTGCCAAGGGAGGGCTAGCCTGGATGGCCGGGGTAGAGACTGGTTAGCGCATGAGGGAGGTCGGACGCGGCTCGAGGTAAGCAGTCGAGTACGGGTCCCGGAAGGCGAGTGTCTTCATGCCAGGGAGTTGAAGCCGGTCCTGGGAATATTACTTCCAGGCCAGTGTCCAACTAACTCGGGTCAGCAGTCAGGACCATCGGTGGCCGGCTTGGGGCGAGTGGTGGGCGCGTGGTCCCATGGCCGGAGCAAATCCGGCATTATGGCGTGCGCGTGGTTATCATAACGCGCCATACTCGGGTTGACTTGATGTGTGGGTGTGTTTACCGTTATCATAACACCTCATACGTGAGGGGATGGACTTATGTGAAATAGTTATATGCCATATGAGGGGAGTACGTTCGACATACCCTCAACGTACACAAGCCGATCAACACGCCACCTAATACGCCTTGCTCCTCGTGTCTTTGTCGGAAGCCTTGGGGCTTGAGTCCTTGTGCGCTTGCATGTTCTATCTGTCTATGTGTATGTCCTTGTGTGTGTGCCTCGTGAGCTTCTAAGGGGGGTTTTATAGGAGAAGATGAAGCGTTGGGGGGGTTTACGTACGCGGATTGGATTGGAGGGGGTGAGCAGGTCCGCGTAAACCCCCTGCAAATTAAAAAAATTATTTTCTTTTCTTTTTGAGAGGGGGAGGAGGTTTACGCGTACCTGCCTGGGGGGAACAGGCAGATCCGCGTAAACCCCCCTTTTGGGAGGGTTTACGCGGGGTAGAAATCCCATTTTTATTTTTTTAAAAAAGTTTTTTTTGGTGGGCCAAGGGGTTTACGCAGACCTGCTCGAGGTGGCTGAGCAGGTCCCCATAAACCCCCCCAGGGGGGTTTACGCGGGGCAGAAACCCATTTTTTTCTTTTAAAAAGTTTTTTTTTTGTGTGTGGGCCAGGGGTTTACGTGGACCTGCTCGGGGGGGCAAGGGGGTTTACGCGGGGCTGGTTGGGGGTTTTTCCCCAAGCCTATAAAATCCTTAGTTTTTGATTTCTTCGGCCCACCTTTGACTAAGTGTGAGCAGAAGATGACAAGGATACAAGGACTCGACTGGTTGGCTGGCCACGTACGCGTAGACCGAGGAGGTTGACCCGTGTGGTTCTAAAACTCCACGTTCGCGAGCACCTCCGAGCTAGTACGTGGATCGATCTTGAATGGGATCGGGATGAGATTGTGCCGAGATTGGCCGGTCTCGGTAGAGCCCCCCCCCCCCCCCCCCCCCCCCGAAGGGGGCAGTTCGCCACCCCCTGGGAGCGGCCGCGCCTGGGGCGAACCCCCCCCTCAGGGGGAGCCGTTGCCGTGGGGGGGTGGTCCGGGTGGCCTTCTATTGTTCTTTGGCATTGTCCTTTGAAGGACTCAACGTTCTGGGGCACTGGGATTGTAATACATTGGATTTCTTCGGATTAGAATCGGAGAGCTTTCGGAGCGCTTTCGTGGGTCCCTGATTGTGTTTTACGATCCACTCGGGTTTTTCCCTTGTATAACTTGCGGAACCCGTGGAGAGTGAAGCATTGAGTTTTGAGACTCCAGGACGCTACAGGTGCATTCTGCTCTTTCCGAGGATCGTGAAAACTATTTTTCGTATTTTTCTGAATTCATGGCATTTCGTGCCAAAAATCAGATTTTAGTAAAATTGCTATTTTCTTTTCCTTTTTAACCCTTTCCACTCTCTCCTATCTCTTTTCACGGTCTCACTCTCTCCCTCTATTCTCTCTCCTCTCTTCTACTCTCCCCCGGGGCGTACCACCGTGGCGGAGCTAGATGAGGTGGTGATGGCGTGCAGCTGACCTAGGGCGTGATGGTGAGAGAATCGGAGCGTGGCGAAGGCACGATCCCATTCGTGGATTCGATGCCGGCGTGGGTTGTTCGTGTGATGGTTTTCGACGTGGTTTGGCCATTTCGGTGCGCAAGATCTTCGGTGGAGGTAGGGGGATAGATACCCTATTGATTTCCTACCTCCTCTTGTGATTTGGAGCCGAACGGTGTGAGTTTGAGCGGGTTTTCCAGCTTTAAGGGAGAAAGCATGTTTCAAGGGTGTGAGCCATGATCGCCATTCCAGGTGATGGTTTTTAGTTTAAATGGTATCATTTGAATCCCTGGCATGTTGGGATTCGATTCCCGTCAGTTTAACTCCATTTGAGCATGATTTGGGGCCGGTATGAGGCGGGATACCCACGTGACTCATTTTCGATCGATTCGTGGGAATCGCCCGTTTTCAGCCATTTTGTGGTTGGTTTGATCCCTTTCGGCTTGTGGAAGGTTAATATCAAGTCTATGTGTGTTTCCCGGTCGTTCTGGGATGATTGGGGTATGGAAAGACTGAGTTTTGAGCCTTCGTACGATTTTC
Source organism: Amorphophallus konjac (assembly GCA_022559845.1). Taxonomy (NCBI): domain Eukaryota; kingdom Viridiplantae; phylum Streptophyta; class Magnoliopsida; order Alismatales; family Araceae; genus Amorphophallus; species Amorphophallus konjac. The sequence continues at coordinate 218,841,995 of CM040118.1, forward strand.
GCACTGGTAGGAAGTAGCGGTCAAACCAGAGACCGCTAGTTGGAGAAACGGTCTAAGGAGGACCGCTATCTTGCTCGTAAAAGGGTTTTATGTCAGTTTTGGGTTGCGGTCTCACGATTGACCGCAACATTGGTAGTGGCGGCCCTGGGCTGACCGCTACTTTCATGTAACGGTCCAAGGGAGACTGTTATCTAGTTTCAACAGTTTTAAGTCGGTTCGGGGTAGTGGTCTAGCTCCCAATCGCAAATTTGTAGTGGCAGCCCTAGGAGGACCGCTACATCCTAGAAATGGTCCCAGGGAGATCGTTATTTGGTTAAGTCAATTTCTAGTAGCGGTCATGCGACTGACCATCTTTTGAAGAAATGGTCAGGCAAAGGACCGCCACTGGGTTGGCTTATCGTGAGCTTTCGAGGCGGTTTGGTGATGGCGGTCTGGCCATGACCGCCAACTTCAAGAGACGGCCATACGAGGACCGTCACTTCCAAGAGAGGGCCCTGGGCAGACCGTTTCCTGCCTGTTTTATTATGCGAGTATCGACCAGGCTATGACCGCCATTTCGTGTTTGCGGCCATAGGGGTGACCGCCACTTGTTCAAAGCGTTCTTTTGTGTTGGTTTGGCTTTCGGTTGTTGGGCTTTGACCCCTTGGTTAGCCCATTGTTCCGTGGATGTCTTGGACGTCCTATGAGGGCTGTGACCGTGTTATAGGGTGCCTGGGAGTGCCATTGTGCCGAGCAGTGTTTCGTGTTGTTTCGAGAGTCATTATGGTTTGTGGTCAACTCGGTTGTGACCCAGCGGTTGACACGTGACCTCGTGAGTGTCTCGGCTATCCTGTGAGGATCGATACTGGGTTTGGATGCTTGGAGGTATCATCTTACCTTGGTTTGCGTGTCCTTGTGGTTTGAGGGCTTTGATAAACCCTCATGTTCGGTGCTTCGTGTTATACGGAATTGTGAGTCCGATAAGCGGCCCGGGGGCCGTGGACTTCTATTTAATGTATGGATCCGACTGTTCTGTGCCGTCTTGCATGTTGTCTTACCGTGATTTTGGCTTAGGGACTAGGCTGATTAATGGCATGTTACCGTGATGTGTGATGATCTTGACTCAAGGATCGTTGTGTTAACAAGTCTAGTTGGTTGTCTCGAGTCTAGCAGTTGTACATTGCATTATGCTCCATAGTACGTGCGATAGGTGCGTGCTTAGCCTATCTGTACTTCGGTTGTAATGCCCCGGAATTTTTATAAATTAATTTTGATATATTTAGGAATTTTCTAGAAATTGTCAAAGGCCCAAATGAAGTAATAAATGAATTTTGGCTTAAACAAGTCATTGTTAAGGCCCAATTATGATGAACAATTAACCTAGCCTATTTAAATAAAGCCCAAAGGATTTAAGGACCAAGCCCATGAAGTTTGACCCATATTAGATAAATACCCATGGATTAGATAATTAAGTGGATAATAGAATAAAAGAGTTTGAATTAATTCAAATTCGGCGACCAGGATCTGAAGCGGTCTATCGTGAAACCGCTACATAACAGTAAGCGGCCCATTAATCGACCACTAATTCCTATCAGTTCCGTGAGTAGAAGAAAGAGCAAAAAGATTAGATTTTTGATGGGTTATCACCTAGAGATCGAGGTGGGAGGACTAGTAAACATCCCAAGGACTCTCGGTAGTCGACCTAAGATTTAATAAATACTCTAGGATCGTTCTAATCCTCAAACCCTAGCCAAACCCTATAAATAGACCCTACATTTGACCTGCGTAACCCTTACGTTTGGCTCGCGTGAAATCAAGGTAAGAAGGTATTATTTTGGGTAAGTTATTTAGAAGTTTTTATTCCCTATACATAGGACTAGCATCCCTCAAAATTTCATGCTAGGAGATCAAGCACACAGGGAGTTAAAGGTGCTCAAAGTTGCTGGTTCCACATTGGCGACCCAGGAAACTGAGCAAAAGTCCGGTGAAGATCAGGGGATTAGGGAACCAAATCAAGGAAATTAGCATTAGTGCCTTTAGAACTTTTTGTTCCCCTTAGTATCTACTTCTTACCCTCCAAATTGCACTTCCATAGGTCAAGAGAGTAAGGAGTTAGAGTAGCGTGAAGTTGCTGATTTACCACAAGAAGTGCAGAATTAAGATTGACTTCAAGTCTGAAATTCCAAGCCTAAAGGCATTAACAGAGGTAGGTCATCTCATGAACGGCTAAAATATCATTCTAGGGATAAAAGCCCTCTTGTTTCACTAGATTTCATGAACTATGCATCAAGAATTTCATGTTTTATGCATATAGTATACATTCATGCATATTCTTAGCCCTAAATAAGTTATGAGGAACTTTCTTGTTGATTCACAAAAAACCCATGCATATTGTTAGCTTAACCTTCGTTCTATCATGATAGGGAAGTTTATACATATTGATTTCCAGACATGATGTGTGTTAGACATAGTTTCATTTTATTTATTTAAGTTTACTATCAGACGTTCTCTAGCGGCCTTGTCTTCGACCGCCAACCTTTTGAAGCGGCCCAACGATAAACCGCTATACACTATAAATCCAATTTTTATAAAACCTCTGGCGGACCATAGATAGACCGTTAAAGTTTCTCTGGCGGCCTTACGATAAATCGGCAACTATCTGTAACGGTTCTATAATAGACCGCCAATGTTCTATTTTCTGTCAACCCGAGATAGATTCAAGAGCAGCCAATTTAAACTTATAGATATACCTAGTTAACTATGTTGTAACCTGTTTTAATGTTATTTACTACTCTAAGTTTTTATTTACTGATTCATAATAGTGATTTCATGTTCTCTATGGTACTTAGGAATTATTTTAAGCATATGATAGTTTCATGCCCAAAAACCATATAATCTTATATTACATAATGGATTAAACGCTACTTTGGTTTATCACAGTACACATTCTCTTCTTATCTCAGAGTCATTTCTATAAGTACATGGCATATATTCCGGTATATGACCATTAGTTACACTTTTACACTATACGAACATAATCTTGGACTTGATGACCTCTCCTTTGGATATTCCTTCCAATGGACTAGGAAATCTTGTTTCAAGGCCTCCGTAATTCTCCGCGAGCCTTGGATTCCCACTAGGACGCCGAGTTGGCTATACCATTAAAGCCCAATTGTCTAGAAAGCACTACCGATGTTTTTGGAATTTCTGTCTAGTAACGGTTCAATACTCGACCGCAAAGGCCCATTAACGGTCCAGTATCTGACCGCCAAATTCTCTGAGTCCAAACTGATTTCTTTCTGGATTCAGCCCACTGTAGCGGCCCAATATCAGACCGCCATATCAATATAGCGGCCCAGTTATAGACCGCTAAGTTCCCTGAATACTGTTGACCTGAGGTTTAACCCAAGGGTTAATATTCCTATGATCCTAGATTGACTAATGATAGTCCAGGACTTGTAACCTTACTCAAAGACATCTAAGATAAAGTATGAAAGATAAAGAATGTACCGTTATGCTGTCGAATTTTCTCCCAAGCATAACTTAGTTATTAATACATTTCTTGAACTCATGAATCTATATTTGGTGCATTCTTATTTGATGTTGAGTCTTGAACATTCATTGAACTTATTACATGCGTGGCCAACTTTATTGCTATATACGTAGAAGTAGCTTGATTTATACTTGAAGATGCGGTTCGAGCACTGATTGTGTTCAAGGGCTCTATGCTAGTCCCCTCGGCTGATTATCGGAAACATACTATTATAAACCATGGGATATGATGCTACTGGCGTCGCATTACGCTGGGAGTTCTTTCTTTATAAATAAGTGAAATTATCCACAGCTCGTGAAGTGAAAATATCCACAGAAATTCATGAAGTACTTGTTACTAAGGGAAGAGTACATTCTTGCTTGACTTGCTAGTATATTTTCGTTACATTCCTATTCATGAAAGGCCATAATTACATTCTTCCTTGATCATGCTTGCTCAATCATATCTTAACTTGATCATGTCTTGTTACTTTGATTTATTCACGTGATTTATCGCATTTGCATGATTTTACCTTATTCTTTAGAGCAAAAATGTTAATCACTTTAATATTGCCTTCATGTATGCGAAGATACCTACTGGGCAAGTGTACTCATTACCTATTTTCCAATCTTTTCAGGAGATGCAAGTAGTTCGGATTCGGATTCGAGTTATTCAAGTGATGGGTCCGAGAGCGAAGAAAAGTCACATAAGATTGAGAGAAGACTTAGGAAGTCAATGATGTCTAGATCGAGTTCATGTAATTTTCTCTTTATTTAGTCAAACAGATTTAAGAAAGTTGAATAGTTGATGTACTTGAATCATTCTTATTATTAATAAAAGTAAAGGTTCGAGTAAATTATTGAGCAATTACTTTGTATGATTGTTATTGCGCTCTGGTTATTCTTGCTTACAAAAGGCTTACCATACCAGCTGTTCACGTTTCCTGAGATTGTCCTCCACTGTATTAAAAGCTCGGGGCGTGACAGTTAAGTTGGTATCAGAGCCTAAGTCTAAGAACTTAAGGAGAAAAGTCATGTCATAGGATAAGTCCAAAGTTTTAGGACCCATACCTATGAACTAAGGAAGAAATTCCCCACCTATGTGAGAATTGGGTAGAGCCCGAGGATAAGATAGTAAATTAGCTCTAGATTAATCCCTTTCAAAAAAATTCCATGGGAATTAACTAATTATTATTTCTCTCAGGTACCTTATTATTATAATGGCTCATCGCGTAGACTGGGAAGGTATGTAGTAAACTATTGCGGGCCTCACTCAGGCACTACAAACGATAGCCCAAGCAGGCACAGGAGCAAGAGCTGGGGACTTGCATCGTAATTTCCTATGCTTAAATCCTCCACGTTTCTACGGTTCTTCGAATCCAGACGAGGCCGAGAACTAGATCGATGAAACGAACCGAATATTTGACGTCATATAATGTACAGACCAGGAAAAAGTGTGTCTTACTACCCTAATATTGAGATACTAGTAGAAGGTCATAATCTCCCTACAAACTTGGTATGTCTTGACATGAAAGGTTATGATGCCACTCTAGGGGTAGATTGGCTAGTAGATCATGATGCGGATATCAATTGCCGGAATAGGATAATATCCTTTCGCAAACAAGGCTTTCCAAGATTTTCCTTCCTTGGTATTAAGTATAGGAAGCATCCTACCATCATTTCTTCTCTTCACACTTGTAAACTTATTTCGCAAGGATGTGAAGCTTTCCTTGCTTCTGTAATTGTTACTGAGTCTAAGGATATCATCTTAGCAGACATCCCTATCGTAAATGAGTTTCCTGATGCATTCCCATCAGATTTACCCTGTTTACCACCCGAAAGGGAAGTAAACTTCTCCATTGAATGTTGGGTTCGGTGCAAGTATTCAGAGGGGGGGTGAATGAATATAGCCCTTTAAAAATCCACCCAATTAAAAAAACCTTCACCCAAAATAAGATTTTGCTCACTTAAAAATTGGAATGCTAACAAGACAGATTAGAACACTCATCTATTGAACCTATAAGCAAACAGTTGAGCGCCCCTATGCATTCATCTAGCGGAAGCACAAATAGAACAAAACAAACCATAATGCAATAGGAGTTTTTAGGTGGTTCGGTCCTCCAGACCTACATCCACCCCACACTCAACCCGAGTGTGGCATACTGCTGACTCACAGCTTGAACCATTGGCTATCACAGCTTGCCTACAACCGCTGGGCAACACAGCTTGCCGTCCGAGGAATCCTCCTTGCCCGCTGAGCAACACAGCTTGCTGTCCAGTGGAATCCACCACTGCAAACCGCTGGGGATTACAGCTTACCCGTCCAGAGGCAGCACCTCTGCAAAACCCGCTGACTAACAGCTTGAAGGAAAGTATAAAAAGGAAATAAAAGACAGGATGAACAGCAATCGGAAAGCTGTAAACATAAAGCACAATATGGCTCTCAAAGAGCTGACTGGCCTGGATTTGATCCACGGTCCAGTGAAGACTGATCTTCAGACAACCTCTCTCACACTCTTCTTCTTACGATCTCACTCTCTCTTTCTCTTCTTCTTTCACTCTGCTCTCTGTCTCTCTTTCTTTTCTTCACTCTTTTCTTCTCCTCTTCTGCTGGATCGAAGGGCTCTCTGCTTCTGCTCTTCTGGTTCAACTCACAGGCTTCGATCTATCTCCTCCGATCAGCCTTCATCTGTGGACGAAGGCTTATATATATAGCGGCAGCAGCAGCAGCAGCAGCCAGGGCGCGTGTGGCTTCCACAGTTCCCGCCCTAAGAATTCAGACCACGTGGCAGCATCCAACAGGCTGTCAGTACACGTGTCCTCATCTGGGCACTCTCCTTATCCTCGGATCACGTGCCCTTCATTAGCCTCCATGAAGATTCCCTGTCAGACAGAGTATCGTTATCAGTTTAATTATAGAACTCTATATAGACTTTAGTTCAAGGCCAACACATAGACTTCAATGTATGGACTTTACAATGCAATCAGCAATGTATACACTTTGCCAGGGCATGCACAATGCAATGCGTTGACGCTTCACTACATGCCAATGCACTGCGTTGACGCAATACAATGTGACTTTGAAGGCTGTGAACAACAAGGCATGCTGTACAGACTTTGATATAAAGCATGTAATGCAATATAGACAATGTATACACTTAGCCTTTGAGGAACGATGTATAGACTTAGAACGTGAAGACAGGCTGTATATACTTGAAGAATAAGCCAGTGTATAGACTTGAAAAATCTGAACCAATGTACAGACTTGTAGATGCGAAGCCAATGTACAGACTTGAAGATGTGAAGCCAATGTACAGACTTTGAGCTTCAAAGCACAATGTGCAGACTTTACCACTGTATAGACTTGAGGCTCTGAACGTAGGTAAAGACTGACAGTCCAATGTATAGACTTGGAGTGAAGCTAAAGCAGCGAACGTAGGAAAAGGTTGGAATGTATGGACTTACGCTCGATCAGCAATGTATAGACTTCACATAGATGTGAGCTGCAATGTACAGACTTAGCCAAGCAATGTACACACTTGCAGAGTTGACGCTACATGAAACACTGAGTTGACGCTGTATGAAACATGGACAGTGTACAGACTTTACCCACTGTATGGACTTCATGCAATGCAAACGAATGTGTAGACTTCACTATGTAAATGGCTGTACAGACTTACTCGAGTGAGACGATGACCAAGACGATGCAGCTACAGTGATGTACAGACTTGGCATGAGACGCAAATTGAGACGATGCACAATGTATAGACATTAATGTGATGCACAAGTGCACACTCCAATGTATGGACTTATGAAGTTCAACTGGTGAGTGTACAGACTTCACCAATGAAACGCTCACTATGCAGACTTGCTGGCTGCAACGTGAGATGCTGTATAGACTTCATCTTCCAACGTATAGACTTGATGAATGCATAAGTCACAAGACTGACAGACTTAGCCTGTATAGACTTAGCATGAAGCACACATGCGATGTACAGACTTCAAGTCATGCAGTGCAATGTACACACTTCAGCTAAGCAAGCTTCAGTGAATGCATGGACGTTATGAACGATGCAAGCAGCTCTGTACACACTTTAGCCAATGCAATGCAGTGAAAGCAATGCAACAATGTCTAGACTTGGTCCATGAACTGTGCACATGAATGTGTAGACTCCAAAGCATGAATGAATGCAATGTACAAAGTTGAGGATGTTCTGGACACAGTGTATAGACATGCTCTCTCGGGGGGTCGACCCATCAAGAAGGGGTGTCGACCCACTTCAGTCCAGACTATGCTGATAGAAGTGATGAATGCACTAATGCAAACAGGAAAATGCAATGTGCACAGAAACACATCAATGCAGTGTATAGACTTATGCGAGCATGCTGCAGCCATTGTACAAGTTTGTCAATGTATGGACTTTAAGTCCAATGCAAAGCAGCAATGTATAGACTTATAGAGTTGACGCTGCAGACTTGAGAATGCTGTGTACACACTCACAGCGTTGACGCTGCAGACTTGAGACACACTCAAGCATTCAAATCAACATGCCATCATCATTAAGAACACATAATATCATAATGCACTCACTGTGTTGCAATCATCAAAACAAGACATCATTGCTATCATCAAATCAACATAGCACATGCTTGTGCCTAAAGGGCACAACATTCTCCCCCTTTTTGATGATGACAACACACTGTGACAGTGAGTCACACACAAAATTTTCTCCCCCTTTGACATAATCAAAAAGAGAAAAAACAGTATAAACAAGAGTGCAAAGTGCATTAAGCATGCAAATTCCTCTAGAGCAGTAAACTCCTCCTGAAGATATGACTCTCCCTGAGCTAGTTCTCCCCCTAAATAATTGCTCCCCCTTTGATAAGGAATATGGACAGATAATTCAAAGGTAGATAAGGTAGGAGGGTCACTTGACAACAGCATAAGCATAGGTTCAGAAAAGAGCATGATTATAAACAACTGTCAAAGTATAAAAATCAGTAACATACAATTTTGACAAAAAAATCAGGTTTAACAGTGATAAATCTAGAGTAGAACACCTGACCCTTGAAAAAGAGTTTATAGACTCCGTTTATAGCAATGAATCTAGGGCACATGGTATTAATAGATAAGTCTGAAATAATACCCTTTTGTGTCTAAACATGGAAGTTTAAGAAAGGCAACTTGAATATGTATTGAGAAAAATGATTTTCACTCAATGACTTTTGATTTCAAAGGGTTACAGCAATTTGAATTTCATTTTTCAATTTTTCTGAACCTGAACTAAATGAGTAGACCTGTGGCATTTATGCTGTTGACATTAGGTGTACACCTTGATCAGAGGCAGGTACCCCCAGTTACTAGGCATAAACTACAAGATCTACTTCAGATCAAGACCTACAAGGAATAGTCTTCACTTTTGACATTAAGGATACACCTTGATTAGAGGCCAGTACCCTTAGTTACTTGGTGAGGACTCCCCCTATAGATTTGACCCTATGAACAGAGTTAGCTTGAAGCACTTCATGACATGTGAATTTTTTTGCTTCTTTGGAGGAGTTCACAGTTTCTCAGTGCAATCAGCCATTGCTCTGTCACAATGTTCAGTTCTTTACAATTGTGATCTTATTTACTGCTGCCCTTATTTCTTTTAGAATGATTGTTTAAAAAATCATTACATACTCTTATTCACCTGTTCTAGACATTTCCAGTTCAACACATTTAGGCATTACAAAAAAACTTTTTCTATTTTAGCCATGAGACAAAGATTAAGAGTTATAAAAGTTTTCTTTTATCTCAAATTCTGAAGTGCAGACACTTAACTCTCCAATTTATAAAGGTTAAACCTTTAGTTCTTTTCAATTTGTAAGAGTGATTCTTATTAGAAGAATAATTGAAATGATCACAACTCAATGTACTAAGCCAGATACAAAACTGTTGTTCAATGAAAATGATAGGGAAAAGATTGCAATTTGCAATATGGTCCAATGGCATCTGATGTCAAAAGATATGAATCAATTGAATGGGGACAATGAGAAGTAAATAGGATTCAAGAATTTAACTAAACTCACAGCTCCCCCTGACACCATGATGCAAGGATTATGCTATGCAACACACTGTTCTACATGCAGACTAGACCCATGGTACTAGGCGGAGAGCCTGGTCTCAAAGACCATCTCACACATGGTAAGAACCTCCAAGCAGATTTCCCTGCCTTTTAGTAACATACCATTTGATATACCAAGGTTATGCAAGACAATGCAACATAAAGCAGTCCTACATGCATTGAACAGCATCATTGACAGTCATGCAAATGATGTATGCAGACATAAGACACATGCATTGACTGTGTACACTAAGTGAATCATTCACAATCGGCAAGTTATGCATTTAACAACAAGCATGCAATGCATTAACACAAAACACATGCATTGACACAAAGTCTATATAGTGCATCAACTGAATACACTAAAGAAGCATTCAAATTCAGTTCAACATATAGCAAGAGAAGAGCATCAAATATGCATAATTGAATTCAATAGCTGAGTCTGGAATGCAGACTGATCAGCTAGACATGAAGAGATCATCAAAATTCAGACAAGCATATCAACATGAAGTTCACATTTTTTTTCATACTCACAAATTCAGATGATGAGTTTTAAAGTAAAGTTCAGAACTGACCTGAAATGGAGTATCATGGGGTTTTCTTATTGAGTGCCTTGGTTAACCCCTTTATTTCTCCCACCAAGGCACACCTGCAGCATGTCAATCAATTTGATCCTGCAGGGACCCAAGCAGCCTTGGGTCCTGCATTAGCCCTAACAGGTGTTCTAAATAGTCTTTTAGCAATGTGATCATCAAATTCCATTAGGTGACAGTTATTCATGAAATGACCAATCTTTCCACAATATCTACATGATATAACAGATTTTCTGGTCCTATGATGCATATCAACAGCAGCATGAGACCTATGATTATGAGCATGAAATGTTCTGTTGTTTACATGGACATTTTGTTTCTTACTAGCAGCATTGGGAGCATGAAATTTTACAGATTTGAAATTAAATCTACTTCCTTGTACATGCCAACAGTCCTTGACTGTGTGGCCATGCCTCCCATATTCGAAGCACCTTGGGTGCTTACCTTTGGAGCCAAGGTTATTCCTGTCAAATATCTTTTTGTTAACATGAAAATTAACAGGTTTAGAGTTGAATCTCTTTCTCGGATTCTGCCAACATTGAGCAGCAATGTGGCCAAACTTCCCATAACAAAAACAATTTAGATTCTGTCTTTTAGAAACATGATTTCTAGCATGAAATTCTTTAACATTCAGATTACCCTTTTTCTGATCAGATAGAACTTTTCTAGCATACTTTCTGTCATCTTGTTTCATCACAAAACACTCACTCATAAAGTGTCCATGCTTACCACAATAATGACAAGAACAAGAACCATTAGATTTATTTAAAACATGGCACTTATCAGATGAGTTTTTAGCATGTAGATTGTTCCTTTGAGTTTTTTGGGTTTTCTAATTTTTATTTCATTTTTGAATTTCCTTAGCAGTATGCATATTTGAAGAAGAAGCTGAAGTGCTAGCTAAACCAGAGCTACGAATAAAGGTGGTATACAGCTGGTTCTTCTTAGCTAGCTTAATTTCAGAAATGTTATCAATCTCCTCACATTGATCACTTACTACATTTTCCGAGGATATTTCCATTTTGCCTTTATCCTTAGCAACCTTAGATGAAGTACCATTCATCTCAGTAATTTTACTTTCCAAGGAGATTATAAGATTTTCTGAATCAACTTTCTCCTTTTCACAACTAGCCAGTTTTTCTTTTAATAACAGAATTTCATTTTCCAAATCAATAGTGTGTATTAAAAAACTAGCAATTTCTTCATCACTGCAATTGATACACTCTTTCAATACTGATTTCTCTTTTTCAATCGTCATCCATCTTTCAGAGAAAACAATGTTAAGAACCATTAACTTTTTATTTTGTTCCTTCAGATGAGCATTTTCTTCAAGCATTTTACTTTCAATTTCTTCAGCTTCAGTTTTCTTTTCTAACAATAATGTGTTTTCCTCTTTCAGGGATTTGATTGATTCCTTTTACAAATTATCATCATGATCAAACTCATTTATCATGTCTTCTAAAATAGCACATGCATTGCAAGAATTGTCTTCACTGATGAGTTTGTTTCTAAGATCTTCATTCTCAGATTTCAACTTGTTCACTTCTTTTCTCAATTTTTTATTTTCAGATTTTAAATTTTTGGACACTTTAAACAGATTTTCATACATCACTATTAATTCATCAAAAGAGACTCCCTCTGATCCGGAGCTTACCTGAGATGAGGCTTCCTCATCATCACTTCCCCGGTTGGCCATTAAGCATATGGACTTTTCTCCTTCTTCATCAATGTCCGAGGTGTTCCCTTTGAGTTTCGATAGTTCTGGAAAGTCAGCCTTCGTATGGCCAGCCTTCCTGCATTTGCAGCAGACATTAGTGTCAACAATCTTGGCAGGATTAGAATTATACCTTATTTGCTTTCGGCCATCACTAGGCTTTCCTTCTCTGTTTCTCAAAAATTTCCTGAATTCACTAGTCACCCTTTCAATGTCTCCATCAAATTCAGACCGCGACAGGCTGATTTTCTTGCTTAATGATCCACTGTGACTGGATCTGTTTGCTTTGCTGGAGCTTGCCTTCAGTACGATTGGTTCCATTGCAAATAATCTGAAAGTACAGAGAAACTGAAGCACCGAGACCAGATGAACAAGACAAGGCACTAAGTCGGTGAAACTAAACAACGAACACAGAAAGCACACTCTGAAATGCACCAGACAGAAATGCACTAAACCAGATGATCAAAGTAAAGAACTAAACTGGTGAAACAGATCACGATACCAAAAGACCCACTCTGAAATGCACCAAAAATCTAGCAGGATCCTCTGCAGATTGTTACATCTGATAGATCAGAGACCTGCTCTGATACCAAGTGTTGGGTTCGGTGCAAGTATTCAGAGGGGGGGTGAATGAATATAGCCCTTTAAAAATCCACCCAATTAAAAAAACCTTCACCCAAAATAAGATTTTGCTCACTTAAAAATTGGAATGCTAACAAGACAGATTAGAACACTCATCTATTGAACCTATAAGCAAACAGTTGAGCGCCCCTATGCATTCATCTAGCGGAAGCACAAATAGAACAAAACAAACCACAATGCAATAGGAGTTTTTAGGTGGTTCGGTCCTCCAGACCTACATCCACCCCACACTCAACCCGAGTGTGGCATACTGCTGACTCACAGCTTGAACCGTTGGCTATCACAGCTTGCCTACAACCGCTGGGCAACACAGCTTGCCGTCCGAGGAATCCTCCTTGCCCGCTGAGCAACACAGCTTGCTGTCCAGTGGAATCCACCACTGCAAACCGCTGGGGATTACAGCTTACCCGTCCAGAGGCAGCACCTCTGCAAAACCCGCTGACTAACAGCTTGAAGGAAAGTATAAAAAGGAAATAAAAGACAGGATGAACAGTAATCAGAAAGCTGTAAACATAAAGCACAATATGGCTCTCAAAGAGCTGACTGGCCTGGATTTGATCCACGGTCCAGTGAAGACTGATCTTCAGACAACCTCTCTCACACTCTTCTTCTTACGATCTCACTCTCTCTTTCTCTTCTTCTTTCACTCTGCTCTCTGTCTCTCTTTCTTTTCTTCACTCTTTTCTTCTCCTCTTCTGCTGGATCGAAGGGCTCTCTGCTTCTGCTCTTCTGGTTCAACTCACAGGCTTCGATCTGTCTCGTCCGATCAGCCTTCATCTATGGACGAAGGCTTGTATATATAGCGGCAGCAGCAGCAGCAGCCAGGGCGCGTGTGGCTTCCACAGTTCCTGCCCTAAGAATTCGGACCACGTGGCAGCATCCAGCAGGCTGTCAGTACACGTGTCCTCATCTGGGCACTCTCCTTATCCTCGGATCACGTGCCCTTCATTAGCCTCCACGAAGATTCCCTGTCAGACAGAGTATCGTTATCAGTTTAATTATAGAACTCTGTATAGACTTTAGTTCAAGGCCAACGCATAGACTTCAATGTATGGACTTTACAATGCAATCAGCAATGTATACACTTTGCCAGGGCATGCACAATGCAATGCGTTGACGCTTCACTACATGCCAATGCACTGCGTTGACGCAATACAATGTGACTTTGAAGGCTGTGAACAACAAGGCATGCTGTACAGACTTTGATATAAAGCATGTAATGCAATATAGACAATGTATACACTTAGCCTTTGAGGAATGATGTATAGACTTAGAACGTGAAGACAGGCTGTATATACTTGAAGAATAAGCCAGTGTATAGACTTGAAAATTCTGAACCAATGTACAGACTTGTAGATGCGAAGCCAATGTACAGACTTGAAGATGTGAAGCCAATGTACAGACTTTGAGCTTCAAAGCACAATGTGCAGACTTTACCACTGTATAGACTTGAGGCTCTGAACGTAGGTAAAGACTGGCAGTCCAATGTATAGACTTGGAGTGAAGCTAAAGCAGCGAACGTAGGAAAAGGTTGGAATGTATGGACTTACGCTCGATCAGCAATGTATAGACTTCACATAGATGTGAGCTGCAGTGTACAGACTTAGTCAAGCAATGTACACACTTGCAGAGTTGACGCTGTATGAAACATGGACAGTGTACAGACTTTACCCACTGTATGGACTTCATGCAATGCAAACGAATGTGTAGACTTCACTATGTAAATGGCTGTACAGACTTACTCGAGTGAGACGATGACCAAGACGATGCAGCTACAGTGATGTACAGACTTGGCATGAGACGTAAATTGAGACGATGCACAATGTATAGACATTAATGTGATGCACAAGTGCACACTCCAATGTATGGACTTATGAAGTTCAACTGGTGAGTGTACAGACTTCACCAATGAAACGCTCACTGTGCAGACTTGCTGGCTGCAACGTGAGACGCTGTATAGACTTCATCTTCCAACGTATAGACTTGATGAATGCATAAGTCACAAGACTGACAGACTTAGCCTGTATAGACTTAGCATGAAGCACACATGCGATGTACAGACTTCAAGTCATGCAGTGCAATGTACACACTTCAGCTAAGCAAGCTTCAGTGAATGCATGGACGTTATGAACGATGCAAGCAGCTCTGTACACACTTTAGCCAATGCAATGCAGTGAAAGCAATGCAACAATGTCTAGACTAGGTCCATGAACTGTGCACATGAATGTGCAGACTCCAAAGCATGAATGAATGCAATGTACAGAGTTGAAGATGTTCTGGACACAGTGTATAGACATGCTCTCTCGGGGGGTCGACCCATGAAGAAGGGGTGTCGACCCACTTTAGTCCATACTATGCTGATAGAAGTGATGAATGCACTAATGCAAACAGGAAAATGCAATGTGCATAGAAACACATCAATGCAGTGTATAGACTTATGCGAGCATGCTGCAGCCATTGTACAGGCTTGTCAATGTATGGACTTTAAGTCCAATGCAAAGCAGCAATGTATAGACTTATAGAGTTGACGCTGCAGACTTGAGAATGCTGTGTACACACTCACAGCGTTGACGCTGCAGACTTGAGACACACTCAAGCATTCAAATCAACATGCCATCATCATTAAGAACACATAATATCATAATGCACTCACTGTGTTGCAATCATCAAAACAAGACATCATTGCTATCATCAAATCAACATAGCACATGCTTGTAGACACGCCAAAATTGACGCTATGTTGATCAAATCTCATGTCACTATGTTGACGCCCCAATGTGAACTTCAATATTTCCATAATATGAAGTTTTTCTATTTTATGTGTGTTTTTGAGTTGGTCTTTGCATTTTTTTTGTGATTCGCGACCTAATGAGGGGCGTGTTTTATATAGCGACCTAACATAGGGCGTGTTAAAAAGAAAGGACAACCAAATGTCAGGGTGTCAATTCCTGGTATTATCCGGTTTCAAAATAAATTCAAAATAAATTCAAATCATTGATTAAACGTCCTTCTTCAGGGCGTGTTTTCAATTAACGCCTTTATCCCAGGCGTGTTCTCGTAATTTTCAAATAAAGTAAGTTTTATTGCCAAAATTTAATCCAAGAAGTGACGCCCTTGATCATGGTCGTGTTTTCAGTAACGTCTTGATGTAGGTCGTCAATTTGTGATTTGACGCCCTTCCGAAGGTCGTGTTTCACCTTTCGTGTCCTGCTTAAACTCGTCTTTCCTGGAGAGTTCCCTGCCTCCGTTGGTCTCCTTGCTCGAATTGGAGATAGAGTCCTACCTTCTTTGATCATTGCCTATCCTTATCTTCCCAA
Organism: Amorphophallus konjac; assembly: GCA_022559845.1. Lineage (NCBI taxonomy): Eukaryota > Viridiplantae > Streptophyta > Magnoliopsida > Alismatales > Araceae > Amorphophallus > Amorphophallus konjac. The sequence continues at coordinate 218,857,878 of CM040118.1, forward strand.
ATTTGAGCTTATCTTCGATTGAAATCCTATAAAAGGATGTTCTGGTCGATCGAGGCTGAGGTTCAAGAGGTTGAAGAGTTCACGGGTTGAGAAGTTAGACGGGTCAGGGAGTTCAAATCAAACAGAGGCTTACAGTTTACAGGTTACATAGCTTCATCTTCCTCCTGTGCGATCGTTTGAAAGGGGCTCTGCTTCCTATGCTTCCTCTGCATCTACCCAGCCGCGTCCGCCCTTGGTTTCCCTTTACTGTCGTCAGGGACAGCAGGGTTTTTTATTTTGTTTGTATTGCTTTGTCTTCATCAACCGATCACCACTGTGTTTTTTTTTCTTTTGCGTTTGCATTAGTTCCATCATCACTGTCTTTTCTTCTTTTACGTTTGCATTAAGCTTCATCATATCTCCTCTCTCCCTGCTTCTTTAGGGGTTTTAAAAAAAAACAAAAATAAGGTGCGCATGTTTTTGTCCTTTTCCCATCCTCCTATCATCTTTGGATTGATACTACGTGCACTTGACTGATCCACTTCTCTTGGCTTGTTTTATTGTTTTTTTTTGCAAGGATAGTCAATAAGGAAAAACCCACTTCATCGGCCGGCCGATTGAAGGCGGAGGAGGAATTCACAATCTATCCCGCGTTCTATTTTTCACCAGGTATTCGTGATCTTCTTTATTTGTTATTGAGGTAACCCCTCTGGCGATCACTCTCCTTATAGCACCACGTGCTTATTTGCTTCTTTATCTTCATATCATCATGTCCATATTTATATTTTTTCTTATATATAAAACTTCCCATGTTCATGTGTGGATTTATCACGATCTACAAATTGGCGATCACGGTGGGACATCCACTATTTTTCTATTGATTATCCCTTCCCCTTTGGCACCCACGTGTGCCCTTTCCCCATCGGCACCCACGTGTGCCCTTTCCCCTTAGGCACCCACGTGTGCCCTTTCCCTTTAGGTACCTACGGTACCCCTCCTTTGTGCCCCACGGGCACCCTCCCTTGTGCACCTTGAACACTCCCCGGGATCAGCCAGTTTGTGATTGCATATTTCCTAAATTCACGCCTCAGCCAGAGGCACCTTTTATTTTAACGCCTTCATCCAGGGCATTTTATTACTGTGTTACGTCTTCTGTCAAGACATCGTTCATCATTTTACTGCTTTTTATTACGCTATCTGTGAATTCACGCCCTGCCCCAGGGCGTTCTTTTATTGCATAGCGCCTCATCTCAAGGCGCTTTTTCAGATTTGACGCCTTCACTCAGAGGCGTCCTTTTCAGATTTCGCGCCTCATCCAGAGGCGTGTATTTGTTTCTCGCTGCTGGCTCATAGCCTCTCGCAGTGATTCACGACAGTGACCCTGTCGTTGCTTTGGTTGGTAGCGACCTGCACCAGGTCGTCTCTTTCCTGCGTTTTATAGAACCCTGCTTCCTGTTGCTGTCTGTAATCGTTTGCTTGGTTATTACATTGCTTGCCTATATTGCTGTGATCTTATCATCTTATTTTGCATATTGTGGCATTTGGTTGAGAGACCTCCTCTCTCTACACTAGGATTCCACACACCTCTCTCGGAATCGGGACGACCCTCCATTGAGCATTCCGTCTCTTTGGACCGGAAATCCCTTTTCCAAGACCTCCGTAAGTCCCCGCACCCGTGGATTCCCTTACGGACGCCAGGCTGGTTGTACCTTTGAAGTACCCGGAGTATAGAGAACCTATCGTTAGTGAGGAGAGAGAAAGAATCTAGTTGACCCGGAGGTTACACTTGGATCAACTAGGTTTCACATTGCAAACAGAAGTGAACTATTCAACAATTTAATCTACTCTAATCTCAAGCATAACACTAAAACCTTGCGTTCATCTCAACTTGGTTGCATAAACTTGTTTGGGTTGATTTGACTTGTTTGGATTGAGTGGTTGTTTGTTTGATAGTGCCTTTATAAAGTTGTCTCTCCTCTTAAACATGAAACTCCGTTCAGGTAAGATCATCAACATGGCAGGCTACGGGTATTCTTATGATGATGAGGATGAGAATGTTTTTGGTCAATATGAAACTCCCCTCCAAGATTCCATTTATTATGAGGGAAATTACCCTCCTCCTCAGTCTCATTATCCTCAAGTCCATGTGGTTGATACCACTCCTCAAGAGGTTGTGCCCTCTTCTCAGACTTTACCCTCCAACACTTCGGGGAACCCTTCCCCATCCTTCAATGTCACGGACTTAATTAATGCACTATCTCAGTTGGATGATTCCCAACGGCAGGCTGTCCAGGCCGCTTTGAAAGGGAAGTTCGTTCCTTCTTCATCCTCCAATCCCCCTCCGGCCGAGAGTGGCCATCACCCCGTTAGTGACCAGGCGGTCCTGCATAAACCTCCTTCCCGTCCACCAACGCCCGGTACGGCCATGCCAGCCCAACAGGCGAGCCACTCCGCGGTTAGGCATCAATTTCTCCAACCTCCCCGAATTCTACTGACGCCTATACCGCATTCTTTTATTCAAAATCCGGCCCCAGTCGAGTCTGATACTAATGCTCTACTTCTTCAGAAATTGGCTAGCATGGAAGAAAAACTCAACAAGGTTACTGCTGCCAAGAATGCTCCAGAAATCTCCCTACCTACATTGCCAGTTTTTCACTTACCACCTTCCGAGATGCCGAACTTTCGACGATATGATGGAACTGGCAATCCTTTTATCCATCTGAAGGATTTCATGTATGAGACTTCTTTCTGGCAAGGCAACAAGGCCTCACTGGCTTATTTATTTAGAAGATCTTTAGAAGGACCCGCCCTCGAATGGTTTTACTCCTTGGATCCGGCAGATGCTAGCGATTTCGATGTGGTTCAGAAAAAAATCTTACAGAAGTATAGAGATCGGGTCGGACCATCCCTTTCGCTCACAGATCTGGTCGCAGAAAAGATGAAGCCCGAGGAGGACTTCATAATGTTTGTTGATAGATGGCGGTCTATGGCCGAAAAGTTGAAAGATACACTATCTGAACCGGAACAAGTCAAGATGATAATTTCCAATGCCACTCCTCAGTTCCGGCACATACTGGCCATGAACCGGTTAACCACCATGGAGGAGCTCTATGAAAGGGATCGTTATATTCAGACGCAGATGAAGGATTCGCCCATTATGGGCATGTTTGAGCCGAAGCCACGGCTATTCAAGAAAACCACAACTGTCAACAACAGCGGGCCCACGACTGAGGGCACTATTGCAAATGAGCAGGTTGGTGTAGTTGGTCACCCCCACCACCAAGCTAATCCACGGCCTAACCTACCTCCACCACAAAGCCCCCATTTCAACTCCACTCCACAACGCCAATTCGCACCCCAACATTCCTTTGCTTCACAACCAAACCAAGCGCCCCGCGCTAACCCTTTAGCTCCGCAACAGTACCACCAGGTACCACCACCTACCAACTACGGCCAACAACAACGGAGACCACCACTTGGCCCCAAAAGGGACCACTACCCTCCATTACCAGAAAGTCTCCCGGATATTTTCAATGCCTTAATGGCCGCCAATTTGCTCATGTTACCAAGAGAAAGAACAGCGTGGCCCGCTAATGTTGACACATCCCGTTACTGCGCTTTCCATCGTGCACCTGGTCATAACCTTGATCGTTGCTTCCACGTTAGAGATTACATTTATGACTTAAATGACCAAGGTGACATCAATTGGGATGAGATGAGACAATTCATCGCTACCATGAAAGAAAGAAGGGCTCCTCGGCAGCAACAAGCTCAGCAGCCACAGCAACCACCTCCACAGCAGCAACAACAAGCTCCAGCGCCTCAGCGTGATATGGGGATCATCCACAATCCACTGCTGGAGCACCCGCCAAACCAGCACGTAAACCCTATCACGTCTCTCTATGAGGTGGAGAGAGGGTAGGGATGGCACGAAGAAAACGCCTCTGTCGGGGTATTTAACCACAATCAAAACCAACCTCCGCGCCTCTTGCGCACCCCTACTCCTTCTCCTACCCCTCAATTGGGCCGATCCCTTCTGCGCACCGTTAACCCACCTACCTCCGCCTATTCTCCGACCTTGCCGGTTCGCCCCCTTCTTACACGTATACCACCTCCACAGCCTACGCCACCACAAAAACCATCCACCACCAACCCTTCGTCATTGCCATCCAGGCCACTCCTCATCCGCCCATCACCAACGCCTACTGCACCCGCCGTCACTACTCCTTTGCTGGCAAGGATCCCTCCACCATCAGTACCACCACCATTTGTGCCCAGGTCTCTTCTTATTCCACCCCCCACCAATTCCCCCCGCATTCGGGTATCTCTTTCTACTCCTACGCCTCCTACAGAGGCATCTCCATTGAATTCTCCATCAACACCCCCCGTAGGGACTCCTTCTTCAAACACCCCTCCACCACTTCTTAACGCCAACGCACCTTCTTCTTCTTCTAGTCCCCCTCCCACACTTGCCCCGACAGAGGCACTACAAGGCATGGCACCGCTCCGCAGTGGACGGATTTTCCATCGTATTTTTCCACAAAGAGAGCTAGAGCCCGTGCAGGGGCCGCAAGAGCAAGAACAAGAACAAGGGTCCGTGCCCGGCACTGAATATGATTTGTTAAAGCATTTGGACCGGACTCCAGCAAGAATTTCAATCCTGGAGTTGATCAAACGGTCCACCACTCATCAGTTAGCATTGAAAGAATATCTGCAGAAAGTGATGGTCAATGAAGATATCCCAGTCGAGCAGATAGTCACGGTTTTGACGCCTGCTAGCAGCCAGCCGGTGATTACTTTCCATGAACATGAGTTGATACCGCTCCCAGCAAGAAAGTATGCTCTGTGCATCACAGTTGATATCAACAAGGTGGCTGTCAAGCAATGTCTGGTAGACACTGGGGCATCCATCAATGTCTTGCCACCTAGCACCTTGAAGTTGTGCGGCATTCCGGAAAGCCAAATTCGACCGTCCACTATCACAGTCACTGCATATGATAACACGAAGAAACCTCCCCTAGGCATGATTACGTTAAAAGTGAGTTTGGGTCCTGCAGCCATCACAGCAGATTTCCACATTCTGGATATGGATCCGACATTTAATGGCATTCTGGGACGCCCCTACATTCAGCAACTCGATGCGGTGCCCTCCACAAATCACCAATGCCTTAAATTCCCACACAAGGGCCGCATTATTAAAGTTACTAGTATGCCAATTTTGCCAGAGGAGGATATTCATGTGGCTTCGTCAGTTCCATCCATGTGGCCGGCCAACAAGCCACTATTATCTGTGCTGGACATCCCTTGTCACGCCCCGAGCGCGGAAGATACCCGGAGACGCGTGACGAGTTTATATCAATCATGTCAATCAGAGTGGTCGTGTATTCGACACAAAGACAGAGATGCACAAAATAACAAGATAACCCAATCCTTTATTTCAAAATGGATAGACTATTACAAATCCAATACTCTGTTAAATAAAAAGGAAAAGTACATAGTTGACTCAAGAAACTATAGAAAAGACTAATTGACACTTGAGCAGCTCTATCACTTTCACTCTTGACCATTCCCATCCGATTGACTTCCATCGTCGTCGGACTTACCTGAAAAGTAAAAAGGGACAAACGGAATGAGCGATCGCTCAGTAGGAAATTATATCTCAAGTACTAGCAAGGGGTGTAAGTAATTACATCTTTCATGCATGCAATAAAGCTATGCATGCTCGCATAAAACGACAAGATAGAGAGAATGTAATATCAAGGAAATAAGATGAACTTAATCATGAACTTTTAACAAGATAACAAGTTTATTCAAGATATTCAAGCAAGTACGTTTAACAAGTCATGTCAAGAACTTTGGCTATCATGTATCAAGCAAGTAAATTACCCTTTTTCGGGCCACGCAATTTATGTCAAGTCAAGTACGATTCAAGTACAGGATGTGTGTGGAATGTCCAATCAAGCAAGTCAAGTACTCGGTATAATGCCAGATACCTTATCATTTTAACTCCCATGGGCACAAGTACTTTCGGGTGCTCCTCCCAGGACCAGATCGGGCCCTATATGCGCAGGCATTTATCATGTATTTTGACATCCACTCTTGTTTATATAGCCAATATAGAATTTTAATAATCAAGCTTGTAGACGTGTATGACAACTTTGACATAATGGAGTCCAAAAATATGACAAAGGACATATAATGGCGATCATAACAGTATAATCACGATCTCGATAAAACTAGGTAGAATATGATTCCCTTGAGTTGGGTACCATGACAAATCAATATGGACATTCTATATATAGAATTGAAGTCCACATGAACATTATATCAAGGTAAGATACCCTCATTCTTATCATAGAATTGAGGTTTACAAGAATGACATGATATGGCATGATATCATCATCCCATTAAGAATTTCTTATGATATACTCTTTGTATAATCATAAGGGCCGGTATACCATGTTTCTTTAGAGTGACATGGCAAAATAGTATAATAGGTTTTTAGGGTACAACCAGCTAAGTCGGCCTTGAGGGAATCCAAGGCTACGAGGAGTCTTACGGAGGTCTCTATGACTAACTCGCTAGTCTAAAGGAACGGAATGTCCAATGGAGAGCTTGTATGTCAATGAGAATTGAGTGTGATCGATAAAACAATCGCGAATCGTGGGACTATACTCACGGAATGGAGAATAGTGCCGATATATATATTATATAACATATGAAACCATCGGTTAACAGAAACAGGGGAAAATCAGTTTTACAGTAAAGTAACGACTTAAGCAGAGTCGTTTATCAAGTAATTAACGCCTAACAGAAGGGCGTTTATATATTTTCCATATTTGCAAAATTTCAATATTTCAATAATTTATCTAAAACGCGCCCTTGGCAGGGGCGTTTCTTCACGATTTGACGACTGTACCAGAAGGCGTCCTTTATTCACAATATTGGACAGGATATAATTAATTTCAGGAATTATCAAAAACAGGCCCTAGGAAGGGGCGTTATCATTAAATTCTATTTTGTAGAATATATATTTCCAGGAATTTAACAGATACGCGCCCTAGGAGGGGGCGTTTCCTTTCAATTCACGCCCTATGATGGGGCGTTAACAGTTGAAAAATGACTTTGTACAGGTCGTGAATTCAATGAATATCAGAAAGCATGATTTGCACGATAATCAAGGATAACAATCATATAATCTTGATAATAAAATCAGTAGGGTTGAGGATAGAGGATCATGCATTAATGTAATCAGGATTTCATATATAATCAGTTCTTAACATGGTTAATTCATGATTAAGTGAAATTAACGCCTGTGTACAGGGCGTCAAATATTAAATTGACGACCTGGTCAGGGTCGTGTCTTGTAAATTAGCGCCCTTGACAGGGGCGTCTCTTTCAAAATATTTCAGAAAACGCATGGAAACTATGATAACCGTATGCATGACATGCTTATATATATATATCTTGCATTAATTTCATTTGGGCTACAGTAACTTGAGAAAACCTACCTTAATATGATTGAACTGACGAAGGGTTTGAAAGATCTGAAACTTCTACTGCAACCAATCAACCGCAGTAGCAGCAGGAGGAAGAAAATCTTTTTAAGAAGGAGTTCGTTTTCGATGAAGAACACCTATTCTTGGTTTTGTCAATTTTTGCTGTAGATCCTACAGGGAAAGAAGAAACATATATTAGTTTCTTCAACTACCTATCGAGAGGATAAGGAAGAAAGAACATTACCTGGTTCTTTCGTAGGAGTTTCCCGACCTGTAAGAAGGAACATAAGATGAAGAATCATTAGTTCTTCATGTAACCGAATTAAAACAAAAGGAATTAGAAGAACATATGTTCTTCACGTACCGTGCAGCAGTCGTCCGTCCAAATAGATTTAGGGTTGGATCGAACAGTTTATTTATAGGATTTAGGGGGTCTTATTAGGGTTAGAGTCCTAGTGGAAGTAATGCTTCCAATATAGAGTCCTTGCCCTATTTAAATACTTACTAGATTAACATAATCCTTCCCGGGATAAGCTCCCATGTCGAACGGAACTCGAATGGAATTAACGACTTTGATCAGGGCGTCGATTCTTGAATTGACGACCTGGTTCAGGTCGTTTATTAAGAAGCACCTTTCGTTAGGGCATTTCTTTGTTTAAAACACGCCCAAGATAGGGGCGTTTCTTGGCCTTACCGTTTTTGGCGTTTAGAATTTTGACGCCGTGTTGTCAGGGCGTCCCTTCTTGAATCACGCCTTTGCTAGAGGCGTTTATAATTTAAATAGCGCCTTTATCTGAGGCGTTATTTTATATTGTTTTATTTATCTATTTATTTGATTTATTTTAAAATCTTTATTATTATTAATATTTTATCAGGGTTGCTACACCCTCCCCCACTTAAAAAGAATTTGGTCCCCAAATTCAATTGCATATCATGTATACACGCGGAGAGTGTAGAGTATATACCTCTTAGAACAACTCGGGAAATCGTTTCTTCATAGATTCCTCGGTCTCCCATGTCGCTTCGTGTTCAGGATTCTTATTCCATTGCACCTTGAGCATGGGAATAATCTTATTCCTTAGAGCTCGTATTTCTCGATCTAAGATCTTCATAGGCTTCTGTTCATAGGTGAGATCTTTCTGGATCACCAGATCTCCATGTTCAATAATATGAGATGGATCGTGCACATACTTCTTCAACATAGATATGTGAAACACATTATGCACGTCGGACAATTGAGGAGGCAACGTGATGCGATAAGCAACCTCGCCAACTCTTTCGAGTACCTCAAATGGTCCGATGAATCTTGGCGTAAGCTTGCCCTTAACACCAAATCTTCGTATGCCACGTCCAGGCGATATTTTAAGAAATACATGATCTCCAACCTGGAATTCAAGATCTCTTCTTCTTGTGTCAGCATAAGCATTTTGCCTGGTCTGAGCAACTTGCAATCTTTCTCTGATTACTTGTATCTTCTCAGTTGTATCCCTTACCATGTCTAGACCTAATAGTTGTTTCTCTCCAACTTCGTTCCAGCATAAGGGTGATCGGCAACTCTTTCCATATAAAGCTTCGAAAGGTGCCATTTGGATACTAGCTTGGTAGCTATTATTATATGCAAATTCCACTAGTGGCAAGTGATCATGCCAGCTTCAATGATGCATGCTCTAAGCATATCTTCAACAACTTGGTTAGTTCTCTCGGTCTGACCATCCGTTTGAGGATGAAAAGCAGTACTAAAGTTGAGCCTTGTTCCCAACGAATGTTGTAATCCCTTCCAAAAATGAGAAGTGAAACGGGGATCTCTATCAGACACGATTGAGACAGGAATTCTATGTAACCTGACTATTTCCTTAATGTATAGTGCAGCTAGTACATCAATTGACCATCGGCTCTTTATTGGCAAGAAATGCGCCGATTTAGTTAAACGGTCAATAATAACCCATATTCCATCATGTCCTCCTTTTGATTTGGATAAACCCATGATGAAATCCATACCAATGTCCTCCCACTTCCACTTAGGAATATCTAGAGGATGTAGTTTTTCAGCAGGCTTTTGGTGTTCTGTCTTGACCTGTTGGCATGTGAGACAGCGAGATACATAGTCTGCTATTTCTCTTTTCATATTAGACCACCAAAAGTTCTTCTTTACATCTTGATACATTTTGGTTGATCCTGGATGAATAGTGTACCTTGATCGGTGAGCTTCATCTAAGATCTTCTTCTTTAATTCCGGACAGTCGGGTATACAAGTTCTACCTTTGAATAATAACCTTCCATCAGAAGTTAGTTGCAAATCAGATTGTCCTTCTAATCTGCCTTTGATTTCCACTAATATAGGATCATCATCCTGAAGCGCTTGTATCTCAGATAATAAATCTGACTGTATGCTTACATGAGATAATGTGACAAATTTGGCTTCCTTGTCCAAGCTTATATTGAGCTCGAAGAATTGTTCTAGCAACCTCCATTCTTGTATCATACAATTGGCTATCATTGCTCTCGGCTTTCGACTAAGGGCATCAGCAACATAATTACCCTTTCCGGGATGGTATTGTATATTGAAGTCGAAGTCCTTGAGATATTCTAGCCAGCGTCTTTGTCTCATGTTTAGCTCCTTTTGTGAAAATAGATATTTGAGACTTTTATGATCGGAGTATACAGTAAACTGCACTCCATATAAGTAGTGTCTCCATATCTTTAGGGCAAATACCACCGCGGCCAGTTCTAAGTCATGGACGGGGTAATTCTCCTCATGCTTCTTCAGTTGACATGAAGAGTATGCTACGACCTTTTGTAGCAACCCTAATAAATGAATAATTGAAATGAATTAAAACATATATATTACAGAAGTAATATATATAAAAAGGAATAGGGTTAATTGGACGAAATAAAACAAATTAAAAAATAACGCCTCTTATTAGGGCGTTAATTCAAAAAGAAACGCCTCTATCAAGGGCGTGACTAAAGAAAGGACGCCCACACGTGCGGTCGTCAACTCTCACGACCAAATAGGCAAGTAAAAGAAACGCCCATATATGGGGCGTGTTTCAAAAATAAGGAACGCCCTTATCCAAGACGTTTCTTAAGAAACGACCTGAACTAGGTCGTTAATTAAAGAATCGACGCCTTTACCTAAGGCATTAATTAAAGAATACACGCCCTGACCAAAGGCGTTAATTCAGTTCGTGACTCGTTCGAACCCAGAGCTTATCCAGGGAAAGATTAACCTAATCTAGTAAGTGTCTATTAGAGTAAGGACTCTATTAGGGATATGTTACCCTCAATCAAACACTACTTTTAATAGGACTTCCAAAATCCCTATAAATAACCTACTGCTCGAACCCTACAACGCTATTTGGCGTTCGGAGTCTGCAAGGTACGTGAGAGAGGAATAGTTCCTCTAATTCTCTACGTCTGTTGCATGAAGAACTAACTGTTCTTCATCTTCTTCTTCTGTTATAGGTTAAGAAGGTGGCGTACGTGAAGAACAAAGGTATTGTTCTTTTTCCTTTTTCCTTTCGGTCAGAAAGTATGAAGAAATACTAATGTTTCTTCTTTTCTTATAGGAAAACTGCAGTTCTTCTCCTTGATACCACTGTTCGTAAGTTGCGGTTGAAGTTTCCGATCCTTCAAACCCTTCGTCAAGATCAATCATATTAAGGTAGGTTTTCTCAAGTTATTGTAGCCCAAATGAAACTAATGCAAGATATATATATATAAGCATGTCATGCATACGGTTATTATAGTTTCCATGCGTTTTCTGTAATATTTTGAAAGAGACGCCCCTGTCAAGGGCGCTAATTCTCATGAAACGACTCTTCCTAGGTCGTTAATTTCATGTTTAACGCCCCGTACTCAGGCGTTAATTTCTTTAAACCGTTAATCACCCATCTTAAGAATTGATTATCTATGAAATCATGATTATAAAATAATGCATGATCCTCTGTCTTCAACCTGCTAACTTTACTGTCATGATATTACATTCGTTCCTCTGTTATCCTGAAATTGTTACTGTCCTTAAAGTTTCTGAAGGAACTTGAATTAACGACTTGGACAAAGTCGTTTTCCACATATTAACGCCCCCTCATAGGGCGTGAATCTGAAAGGTAACGCCCCTTCCTAGGGCGTGTATCGGTTAAAATCCTGAAAGTTGTATATTCTGAAAAATAGAATTAAATAGTAACGCCCCTGCCCAGGGCGCGTTTTTGATAATTCCTGAAAATTAATTGTATTCTGTCAAATATGTAAACAATAAGATGCCTTCTGGTGTAGTCGTCATATCTTGAAGAAACGACCCTGACCAAGGCGTGTTTTATACAATTCATGAAATTATTGATATTCTATCAAATATATATATAAGGAGACGCCTGCTACTGTAGTCGTCAACTCTTGAAGAGACGCCCCTTCCCAAGGCGCGTTTTAGATAAATTATTGAATTATTGAAAATTCTGCAAAACGGACCATATGTAAACGCCCTTCTGTTAGGCGTTAATTACTTGAGAAACGACTTGACCTAAGTCGTTATTTTACTATAAACTGATTTTCATCTGATTTGCTAACCGATGGTTTTATATATTATAACATATATATATATATCGGCACTATTCTCCACTCCGTGAGTATAGTTCCATGTTTTCATGTTGATTTACCGATCACACTCAACTCTCATTGACATACAATCTCTCCATTGGACATTCCGTTCCTTTGGACTAGCGAGTTAGTCATAGAGACCTCCGTAAGACTCCTCGTAGCCTTGGATTCCCTCAAGGCCGACTGAGCTGGTTGTACCCTAAAAACCCGTTACACGATCCTTGCCATGTCAATCGAAAGAAACATGGTATACCGGCCCTTATGATTATACAAAGAGTATATCATAAGAAATTCTTAATGGGATGATGATATCATGCCATATCATGTCGTTCTTGTAAACCCCAATTCTATGATAAGAATGAGGGTATCTTGCTTGATCTAATGTTCATGTGGACCTCAATTCTATATAAAGAATGTCCATAATGATTTGTCATTGTACCTAAGTTAAGGGAACCATATTCTACCTAGTTTTATCGACATCATGATTATACCGTTATTATCGCCATTCTATGTCCTTTGTCATATTTTTGGACTCTATTCTATCAATGTTGTCATACGTATCTACAAGCTTGATTATTGAAATTCTATATTGGCTATATAAACAAGAGTGGATGTCAAAACACATGATAAATGCCTGCGCATATAGGGCCCGATCTGGTCCTGGGAGGAGCACCCGAAAGTACTTGTGCCCATGGGAGTTAAAATGATAAGGTATCTGGCATTATACCGAGTACTTGACTTGCTTGATTGGACATTCCACACACATCTTGTACTTGAATCGTACTTGACTTTACATGAAATGCGTGGCCCGAAAAAGGGTAATTTACTTGCTTGATACATGATAGCCAAAGTTCTTGACATGACTTGTTAATTGTACTTGCTTGAATATCTTGAACCACTTGTTATCTTGTTGGAAGTTCATGATTAAGTTCATCTTATTTCTTTGATATTACTTTCTCTCTATCTTGTCGTTTTATGCGAGCATGCATAGCTTTATTGCATTCATGAAAGATGTAATTACTTAAACCCCTTGCTAGTACTTGAGATATAATTTCCTACTGAGCGTTCGCTCATTCCGTTTGTCCCTTTCTACTTTTTTTCAGGTAAGTCCGACGACGATGGAAGTCAATCAGATGGGAATGGTCAAGAGTGAAAGTGATAGAGCTTCTACAGGTGTCGTCTAGTCTTTTCCATAGTTTCTTGAGTCAAATATGTATTCTTTTCCTTTTTGTTAAACAGAGTATTGGATTTGTAATAGTCTATCCATTATGAAATAAAGGATTGGGTTATCTTGCTATTTTGCGCATCTCTGTCTTTGTGTCGAATACACGACCACTCTGATTGACATGATTGATATAGACACGTCGTGCATCTCCGGGTATCTTCCGCGCTCGGGGCGTGACAGTCTTTGTGGTATCAGAGCCTAAGGTATTCAATTCCTAGGAAACCCAAGTCCAAGGATAGGTTTCAAAACCTTTAACCAAGTGAGAGTGGGTAGAACCAAGGGTTAAATGATCAATGAGTCCTTTATAAGATCATAGTGATATAATACTAACATAGCTATTGTAATTGTAGGATAATGGCTGCCGAACGTGCTCAATGGCGCAACATGCAGCGTACCCTTCAAGGGATGACCCAAGTGCTACAACAGGTAGCACAAGGTGGTGCTCCACGAGCTGGAAGCTTACACCAAGCATTCAAGAATATGAATCCCCCGAAGTTCATGGGATCGACCGATCCAGACGATGCCGAGCATTGGGTTCGGGAGATTGAACGTATATTCCGTGTTATGCAATGCACGGATCAGGACAAAGTCTTATTAGCTACTTTCCAGTTAGAAAAGGATGCTAGATGCTGGTGGGAGTCGATTGAAGCTACAATTGACCCAACTCAAGTTACATGGGGAGAATTCGTTGAATATTTCAACGCCAAATATTTCTCTGATAGGGTCCAGGAAAAGAAGGCCGCCGAATTCGCCGCATTAAAGCAAAGATCTTTATCGGTGGCTGATTATGAAGCACAGTTCTCTAGACTGTCTAGATATGCTAAGCATTTAATTAGCACGGAAAAGATGAAAGCCCGTAGATTTCTTAATGGGCTTAGGCCCCACTACATTACTCAACTGGCGCCTATGGATATTCAAGTTTATACTAAAATAGTGCGCCGAGCTCAGTTGCTTGAAGATGCCATAGAACTATCTGATAGGATCCGTGGGAAAGACAAAAAGGAGCAAGTCACAAGTTCGGGTTCTTTTAAACCCAACTTTAAGAAGAGGCCCAATAATGGAGGTTCTTCCTCTCAAGATCAGAAGTACAAGAAATCCAGGCCTTTCTCTATTACCACTACACCTTCAAACGTAGTATGCAAGCATTATGACAAGGCTGGTCACAAAACAGAAGAATGCTGGAGGAAATTAGGAGCATGTCTCCGTTGTGGGAGTCGTGAACATCGGATTCCCGATTGTCCATTAATGAATGACCAAGACGGTGAGGGTAAATGCCCAGTGACAAGGAACGCGCGTCTTCATGCGATCCAAGAGACCGAACCAGAAGAAGAAGGCGGATTGGTGGAAGGTACATTAAAAATTTATTCCAAATATGCACATGTCTTATTTGATACGGGTGCATCGCATTCCATTATTTCCAAGAAGTTTGCTGACCCATTACCTCTAGAACCAGAATGGATGAAGTTAATATTGTCTACTCCTCTCGGAAACGAGACGGATATCACACATCATTACCAAAACTGTGAGGTATTGGTTCGAGGAAAGAATTTTCCTGTTGATCTTATCTGCTTAGATCTAAAAGAGTATGATGTTATACTAGGAGCAGATTGGTTATCCAAATACCAGGCAACGGTTGATTGCCGTGATAGCAAGATTATTTTCAAGGAATTTCCGGAACTGACTTATACTAGTCCTAAGAGTCGAAGCAAATCCCCTCTTATCTCGGCTCTTCGAGCAAGCAAGCTCGTCAAGAAAGGATGTGTATCCTTCCTTGCTTTTGTCACTATTAAAGAAGCTAAGGAAACCAAGATAGAAGACGTTCAAGTAGTACGAGAATTTCCAGACGTATTTCCAGAAGATTTGCCGGGATTACCCCCTCAAAGAGATGTGGCCTTCACCATTGACTTAGTCCCTGGTGCTGGTCCTGTTTCAAAGGCACCCTATAGAATGTCCCCTGCAGAACTAAAAGAATTGAAGAAGCAATTGATGGAATTGATTCAAAAAGGGTTGTTAGACCAAGTACTTCCCCGTGGGGAGCACCAGTCTTATTTGTAAAGAAGAAGGATGGATCCATGAGATTGTGTATCGACTATCGACAGTTGAATCATCTCACTATCAAGAACAAGTATCCACTGCCGAGAATCGATGAGTTATTTGATCAGATTTCAGGATCCAAATATTTCTCCAAGATTGATCTCAGGTCGGGATATCATCAATTAAGAATCAAGGATGATGACATTCACAAGACCGCATTCAGAAGCAGGTATGGCCATTACGAATTTGTTGTTATGCCTTTTGGACTAACAAATGCCCCTGCTGCCTTTATGCAGTTAATGAATAGCATATTCAGGCCTTACTTGGATCAATTCATAGTAGTCTTCATTGATGATATATTGATATATTCTAAGACTAAGGAAGAACATGAAGAGCATTTGAGGATTGCATTGCAAGTCTTGAGGACAAATCAATTATATGCTAAACTCAGCAAATGCGAGTTCTGGCTTGAAGAAGTGGCTTTTCTCGGGCATGTCATATCAAAGGACGGATTATCTGTAGATCCGTCAAAAGTTGAAGCTGTGAGAAACTGGGAAAGACCCACTAATGCAAGCGAGATCAGAAGTTTCTTAGGTCTTGCAGGCTATTATCGGCGATTCATCAAAGATTTCTCTAAGATCGCCGTGCCCCTTACAAGGTTAACTCGCAAGGAGATCCGATACGAATGGAGTGAGGAATGTGAAAGAAGTTTTCAAACTCTCAAGGATCATCTCACCACAGCTCCGGTCTTAGCTCTACCGATAGAAGGAGAGAAATTCGAGATCTACACTGATGCTTCTGGCATTGGCCTCGGATGTGTCCTAATGCAACAAGGAAAGGTCATAGCATACTCTTCACGTCAACTGAAGAAGCATGAGGAGAATTACCCCGTCCATGACTTAGAACTGGCCGCTGTAGTATTTACCCTAAAGATATGGAGACACTACTTATATGGAGCACAGTTTACTGTATACTCCGATCACAAAAGTCTCAAATACCTATTTTCACAAAAGGAGCTGAACATGAGATAAAGACGCTGGCTAGAATATCTCAAGGACTTCGACTTCAATATACAATACCATCCCGGAAAGGGTAATTATGTTGCTGACGCCCTTAGTCGAAAGCCGAGAGCAATGATAGCAAATTGTATGATGCAAGAATGGAGGTTACTTGAACAATTCTCCGAGCTCAATATAAGCTTGGACACGGGATCCAAATTTGTCACACTATCTCATGTAAGCATACAGTCAGATTTGTTATCTGAGATACAAACACTTCAGAATGATGATCCTATATTAGTAGAAATCAAAGGCAGATTAGAAGGACAATCTGATTTTCAACTAACTTCTGATGGAAGATTATCGTTCAAAGATAGAACTTGTATACCCGATTGTCCGGAATTAAAGAAGAAGATCTTAGATGAAGCTCACCGAACAAGGTACACTATTCATCCAGGATCAACCAAAATGTACCAAGATGTAAAGAGGAACTTTTGGTGGCCTAATATGAAAAGAGAAATAGCGGACTATGTATCACGCTGTCTCACATGCCAACAGGTCAAGGCGGAACACCAAAAGCTTGCGGGAAAACTACATCCTCTAGATATTCCTAAGTGGAAATGGGAGGATATTGGTATGGACTTCATCATGGGTTTGTCTAAATCTAAAGGAGGACATGATGGAATCTGGGTTATCATTGACCGATTAACTAAATCGGCACATTTCTTGCCAATAAAGAGCCGATGGTCAATTGATGTGCTAGCTGCACTGTACATCAAGGAAATAGTCAGGATACATGGAATTCCTGTCTCAATCGTGTCTGACAGAGATCCCCGTTTTACTTCTCATTTTTGGAAGGGATTACAACATTCGTTGGGAACAAGGCTCAACTTTAGTACTGCTTTTCACCCACAAACGGATGGTCAGACCGAGCGAACTAATCAAGTTGTTGAAGATATGCTGAGAGCATGCATTATTGACTTTGGAGGAAGCTGGCATGACCACTTACCTTTAGTTGAATTTGCATATAATAATAGCTACCAAGCTAGTATCCAAATGGCACCTTTCGAAGCCATATACGGAAGGAGTTGCCGATCTCTCATATGTTGGAACGAAGTTGGAGATCATGTATTTCTTAAAATATCCCCTGGGCGTGGCATACGAAGATTTGGTGTTAAGGGCAAGCTTACGCCAAGATTCATCGGACCATTTGAGGTACTCGAAAGAGTTGGCGAGGTTGCTTATCGCATCGCGTTGCCTCCTCAGTTGTCCGAGGTACACAATGTATTTCACATATCCATGTTGAAAAAGTATGTGCACGACCCCTCTCATATTATTGAACATGGAGATCTCACATATGAACAGAGACCTTTAAAGATATTAGATCGAGAAATACGAGCTGTAAGGAATAAGGTTATTCCCATGCTCAAGGTGCAATGGAATAAGAATCCCGAACGCGAAGCGACATGGGAGACCGAGGAATCTATGAAGAAACGATTTCCCGAGTTATTCTAATAGGTATATGTCCTACACTCTCCACGTGTATAATTATATATATATTGAATTTGGGGACCAAATTCTTTTTAAGTGGGGGAGGGTGTAGCAACCCTAATAAATGAATAATTGAAATGAATTAAAATATATATATTACAGAAGTAATATATATAAAAAGGAATAGGGTTAATTGGATGAAATAAAACAAATTAAAAAATAACGCCTCTTATTAGGGCGTTAATTCAAAAAGAAACGCCTCTATCAAGGGCGTGACTAAAGAAAGGACGCCCACACGTGCGGTCGTCAACTCTCACGACCAAATAGGCAAGTAAAAGAAACGCCCATATATGGGGCGTGTTTCAAAAACAAGGAACGCCCTTATCCAAGACGTTTCTTAAGAAACGACCTGAACTAGGTCGTTAATTAAAGAATCGACGCCTTTACCTAAGGCGTTAATTAAAGAATACACGCCCTGACCAAAGGCGTTAATTCAGTTCGTGACTCGTTCGAACCCAGAGCTTATCCAGGGAAAGATTAACCTAATCTAGTAAGTGTCTATTAGAGTAAGGACTCTATTAGGGATATGTTACCCTCAATCAAACACTACTTTTAATAGGACTTCCAAAATCCCTATAAATAACCTACTGCTCGAACCCTACAACGCTATTTGGCGTTCGGAGTCTGCAAGGTACGTGAGAGAGGAATAGTTCCTCTAATTCTCTACGTCTGTTGCATGAAGAACTAACTGTTCTTCATCTTCTTCTTCTGTTATAGGTTAAGAAGGCGGCGTACGTGAAGAACAAAGGTATTGTTCTTTTTCCTTTTTCCTTTCGGTCAGAAAGTATGAAGAAATACTAATGTTTCTTCTTTTCTTATAGGAAAACTGCAGTTCTTCTCCTTGATACCACTGTTCGTAAGTTGCGGTTGAAGTTTCCGATCCTTCAAACCCTTCGTCAAGATCAATCATATTAAGGTAGGTTTTCTCAAGTTATTGTAGCCCAAATGAAACTAATGCAAGATATATATATATAAGCATGTCATGCATACGGTTATTATAGTTTCCATGCGTTTTCTGCAATATTTTGAAAGAGACGCCCCTGTCAAGGGCGCTAATTCTCATGAAACGACTCTTTCTAGGTCGTTAATTTCATGTTTAACGCCCCGTACTCAGGCGTTAATTTCTTTAAACCGTTAATCACCCATCTTAAGAATTGATTATCTATGAAATCATGATTATAAAATAATGCATGATCCTCTGTCTTCAACCTGCTAACTTTACTGTCATGATATTAAATTCGTTCCTCTGTTATCCTGAAATTGTTACTGTCCTTAAAGTTTCTGAAGGAACTTGAATTAACGACTTGGACAAAGTCGTTTTCCACATATTAACGCCCCCTCATAGGGCGTGAATCTGAAAGGTAACGCCCCTTCCTAGGGCGTGTATCGGTTAAAATCCTGAAAGTTATATATTCTGAAAAATAGAATTAAATAGTAACACCCCTGCCCAGGGCGCGTTTTTGATAATTCCTGAAAATTAATTGTATTCTGTCAAATATGTAAACAATAAGACGCCTTCTGGTGTAGTCGTCATATCTTGAAGAAACGACCCTGACCAAGGCGTGTTTTATACAATTCATGAAATTATTGATATTCTGTCAAATATATATATAAGGAGACGCCTGCTACTGTAGTCGTCAACTCTTGAAGAGACGCCCCTTCCCAAGGCGCGTTTTAGATAAATTATTGAATTATTGAAAATTCTGCAAAACGGACCATATGTAAACGCCCTTCTGTTAGGCGTTAATTACTTGAGAAACGACTTGACCTAAGTCGTTATTTTACTATAAACTGATTTTCATCTGATTTGCTAACCGATGGTTTTATATATTATAACATATATATATATATCGGCACTATTCTCCACTCCGTGAGTATAGTTCCATGTTTTCATGTTGATTTACCGATCACACTCAACTCTCATTGACATACAAGCTCTCCATTGGACATTCCGTTCCTTTGGACTAGCGAGTTAGTCATAGAGACCTCCGTAAGACTCCTCGTAGCCTTGGATTCCCTCAAGGCCGACTGAGCTGGTTGTACCCTAAAAACCCGTTACACGATCCTTGCCATGTCAATCGAAAGAAACATGGTATACCGGCCCTTATGATTATACAAAGAGTATATCATAAGAAATTCTTAATGGGATGATGATATCATGCCATATCATGTCGTTCTTGTAAACCCCAATTCTATGATAAGAATGAGGGTATCTTGCTTGATCTAATGTTCATGTGGACCTCAATTCTATATAAAGAATGTCCATATTGATTTGTCATGGTACCTAAGTTAAGGGAACCATATTCTACCTAGTTTTATCGACATCATGATTATACCGTTATTATCGCCATTCTATGTCCTTTGTCATATTTTTGGACTCTATTCTATCAATGTTGTCATACGTATCTACAAGCTTGATTATTGAAATTCTATATTGGCTATATAAAC
Source organism: Amorphophallus konjac (assembly GCA_022559845.1). NCBI lineage: Eukaryota > Viridiplantae > Streptophyta > Magnoliopsida > Alismatales > Araceae > Amorphophallus > Amorphophallus konjac. The sequence continues at coordinate 218,878,205 of CM040118.1, forward strand.
AAGAGTGGATGTCAAAACACATGATAAATGCCTGCGCATATAGGGCCCGATCTGGTCCTCGGAGGAGCACCCGAAAGTACTTGTGCCCATGGGAGTTAAAATGATAAGGTATCTGGCATTATACCGAGTACTTGACTTGCTTGATTGGACATTCCACACACATCTTGTACTTGAATCGTACTTGACTTTACATGAAATGCGTGGCCCGAAAAAGGGTAATTTACTTGCTTGATACATGATAGCCAAAGTTCTTGACATGACTTGTTAATTGTACTTGCTTGAATATCTTGAACCACTTGTTATCTTGTTGGAAGTTCATGATTAAGTTCATCTTATTTCTTTGATATTACTTTCTCTCTATCTTGTCGTTTTATGCGAGCATGCATAGCTTTATTGCATTCATGAAAGATGTAATTACTTAAACCCCTTGCTAGTACTTGAGATATAATTTCCTACTGAGCGTTCGCTCATTCCGTTTGTCCCTTTCTACTTTTTTTCAGGTAAGTCCGACGACGATGGAAGTCAATCGGATGGGAATGGTCAAGAGTGAAAGTGATAGAGCTTCTACAAGTGTCGTCTAGTCTTTTCCATAGTTTCTTGAGTCAAATATGTATTCTTTTCCTTTTTGTTAAACAGAGTATTGGATTTGTAATAGTCTATCCATTATGAAATAAAGGATTGGGTTATCTTGCTATTTTGCGCATCTCTGTCTTTGTGTCGAATACACGACCACTCTGATTGACATGATTGATATAGACACGTCGCGCATCTCCGGGTATCTTCCGCGCTCGGGGCGTGACACCTTTCCTTGTTGCATTAGGACACATCCGAGGCCAATGCCAGAAGCATCTGTGTAGACCTCAAATTTCTCTCCTTCTATTGGTAGAGCTAACACCGGAGCTGTAGTGAGATGATCCTTGAGAGTTTGGAAACTTCTTTCACATTTCTCACTCCATTCATATCGGATCTCCTTACGAGTTAATCTTGTAAGTGGTACGGCGATCTTAGAGAAATCTTTGATGAATCGCCGATAATAGCCTACAAGACCTAAGAAACTTCTGATCTCGCTAGCATTGGTTGGTCTTCCCCAGTTTCTAACAGCTTCAACCTTTGATGGATCAACAGATAGACCATCCTTGGATATCACATGTCCGAGGAAAGTCACTTCTTCAAGCCAGAATTCACATTTGCTGAGCTTTGCATATAATTGATTTTCCCTCAATACTTGCAATGCGATCCTTAAATGCTCCTCATGTTCTTCCTTAGTTTTGGAATATATCAATATATCATCAATGAAAACCACCACATATTGATCTAGATAAGGCCTGAATATGCTATTCATTAACTGCATAAAGGCACCAGGGGCATTTGTTATTCCAAAAGGCATAACAACAAATTCGTAATGGCCATACCTGCTTCTGAATGCAGTCTTATGAATGTCATCATCCTTGATTCTTAATTGATGATATCCCGACCTGAGATCAATCTTGGAAAAATATTTGGATCCTGAAATCTGATCAAATAACTCATCGATTCTTGGCAGTGGATACTTGTTCTTGATAGTGAGATGATTCAACTGTCGATAGTCGATGCACAATCTCATGGATCCGTCCTTCTTCTTCACAAATAACACTGGTGCTCCCCACGGGGAAGTACTTGGTCTAATAAACCCTTTTCGAATTAATTCCATCAACTGCTCCTTCAACTCTTTGAGTTCCGCAGGGGACATTCTATAGGGTGCCTTTGAAACTGGACCAGCACCAGGGACTAAGTCAATGGTGAAGGCCACTTCTCTTTGAGGGGGTAATCCCGACAAATCTTCCAGAAATACGTCTGGAAATTCTTGCACTACCTGAATGTCTTCTATCTTGGTTTCCTTAGCTTCTTTAACAGTGACAAAGGCAAGGAAGGATACACATCCTTTCCTGACGAGCTTGCTTGCTCGAAGAGCCGAAATAAGAGGGGATTTGTTCCAACTCTTGGGGCGAGTAAATACTAACTCTGGAAAATCTTTGAAAGCAATTTGGCTATTGTGGCAATCAACCGTTGCCTGGTATTTTGATAACCAGTCCGCTCCCAGTATAACATCATACTCCTTTAGATCGAGGCATATGAGATCTATAGGTAAATTCCTACCTTGAACCATTACCTCACAGTTTTGGTAGTGATGAGTAATATCATTTTCGCTTCCAAGAGGAGTAGTTAGAACTATTTTTATCCATTCTGGTTCGGGTCGGCAAACTTCTTAGAAATAAAGGAATGCGATGCACCCGTATCAAATAAGACATAAGCACTTTTGGAACAAACTGTTAATGTACCTTCTACCAGTCCACCTTCTTCTTCTGGTTCGGTCTCCTGGATTGCATGAAGATGAGCATTCTTTGTCACCGGGTGTTTACCGTCACCGGCTTGGTCATTCATTAATGGACAATCGGGAATCCGATGTTCGTGACTCCCACAACGGAGACAAGCTCCTAATTTCCTCCAGCATTCTTCTGTCTTGTGACCAGCCTTGTCACAATGCTTGCACACTGTATTAGAAGGGGTAGTTGTGATAAAGAAAGACTTGGTCTTTTTGAACTTATGGTCTTGAGAGGAAGAACCTCCATTATTGGGGCTCTTCTTGAAATTGGGTTTGAAAGAACCCGAACCCGTGACTTGTTCCTTCTTGTCTTTCCCACGGATCCTATCAGATAGTTCCGTGGCATCTTCAAGTAGTTGAGCTCGGCGCACTATTTCAGAATAAACTTGGATGTCCATAGGCGCCAGTTGAGTAATATAGTGGGGCCTAAGCCCATTAAGAAATCTTCGGGCTTTCATCTTCTCCGTGCTAATAAGATGCTTAGCATATCTAGACAACCTGGAGAACTGAGCTTCATAATCTGCTAATGATAAAGATCGTTGCTTTAATGAAGCGAATTCTGCAGCCTTCTTTTCTTGGACTCGGTCCGAGAAATATTTAGCATTGAAGTATTCCACAAATTCTTCCCATGTTACTTGAGTAGGATCGATGGTTGCTTCAATAGACTCCCACCAGCATCTAGCATCTTTCTCTAACTGGAATGTAGCTAATAGAACTTTATCCTGATCCGTGCATTGCATGACACAGAATATGCGTTCGGTTTCCCGAACCCAATGCTCGGCATCATCCGGATCGGTCGATCCCATAAACTTCGGGGGATTCATGCTCTTAAATGTTTGGTGTAAGCTTCCAGCTCGTGGAGCACCACCTTGTGCTACCTGTTGTAGCACTTGAGTCATCCCTTGGAGGGTACGCTGCATGTTGCGCCATTGAGCACGTTCGGCAGCAATTATCCTACAATTATAATAGCTACATTAGTATTATATCACTGTGATCTTATTAAAAGACTCATTGACTCTTACCCCTTGGTTCTACCCAATCTCACTTGGTTAAACGTTCAACTTATCCTTGGACTTGGGTTTTTTCCTAGGAAATGAATACCTTAGGCTCTGATACCACAAAAACTGTCACGCCCCGAGCGCGGAAGATACCCGGAGACGCGTGACGAGTTTATATCAATCATGTCAATCAGAGTGGTCGTGTATTCGACACAAAGACAGAGATGCGCAAAATAACAAGATAACCCAATCCTTTATTTCAAAATGGATAGACTATTACAAATCCAATACTCTGTTAAATAAAAAGGAAAAGTACATAGTTGACTCAAGAAACTATAGAAAAGACTAATTGACACTTGAGCAGCTCTATCACTTTCACTCTTGACCATTCCCATCCGATTGACTTCCATCGTCGTCGGACTTACCTGAAAAGTAAAAAGGGACAAACGGAATGAGCGAACGCTCAGTAGAAAATTATATCTCAAGTACTAGCAAGGGGTGTAAGTAATTACATCTTTCATGAATGCAATAAAGCTATGCATGCTCGCATAAAACGACAAGATAGAGAGAATGTAATATCAAGGAAATAAGATGAACTTAATCATGAACTTTCAACAAGATAACAAGTTTATTCAAGATATTCAAGCAAGTACGTTTAACAAGTCATGTCAAGAACTTTGGCTATCATGTATCAAGCAAGTAAATTACCCTTTTTCGGGCCACGCAATTCATGTCAAGTCAAATACGATTCAAGTACAGGATGTGTGTGGAATGTCCAATCAAGTAAGTCAAGTACTCGGTATAATGCCAGATACCTTATCATTTTAACTCCCATGGGCACAAGTACTTTCGGGTGCTCCTCCCAGGACCAGATCGGGCCCTATATGCGCAGGCATTTATCATGTATTTTGACATCCACTCTTGTTTATATAGCCAATATAGAATTTCAATAATCAAGCTTGTAGACGTGTATGACAACTTTGATAGAATGGAGTCCAAAAATATGACAAAGGACATAGAATGGCGATAATAACGGTATAATCACGATCTCGATAAAACTAGGTAGAATATGGTTCCCTTGACTTGGGTACCATGACAAATCAATATGGACATTCTATATATAGAATTGAAGTCCACATGAACATTATATCAAGGTAAGATACCCTCATTCTTATCATAGAATTGAGGTTTACAAGAATGACATGATATGGCATGATATCATCATCCCATTAAGAATTTCTTATGATATACTCTTTGTATAATCATAAGGGCCGGTATACCATATTTCTTTAGAGTGACATGGCAAAATAGTATAATGGGTTTTTAGGGTACAACCAGCTCAGTCGGCCTTGAGGGAATCCAAGGCTACGAGGAGTCTTACGGAGGTCTCTATGACTAACTCGCTAGTCCAAAGGAACGGAATGTCCAATGGAGAGCTTGTATGTCAATGAGAATTGAGTGTGATCGATAAAACAATCGCGAATCGTGGGACTATACTCACGGAATGGAGAATAGTGCCGATATATATATTATAAAACATATGAAACCATCGGTTAACAGAAACAGGGGAAAATCAGTTCTACAGTAAAGTAACGACTTAAGCAGAGTCGTTTATCAAGTAATTAACGGCTAATAGAAGGGCGTTTATATATTTTCCATATTTGCAAAATTTCAAAATTTCAATAATTTATCTAAAACGCGCCCTTGGCAGGGGCGTTTCTTCACGATTTGACGACTGCACCAGAAGGCGTCCTCTATTCACAATATTGGACAGGATATAATTAATTTCAGGAATTATCAAAAACGCGCCCTGGGAAGGGGCGTTATCATTAAATTCTATTTTGCAGAATATATATTTTTAGGAATTTAACAGATACGCGTCCTAGGAGGGGGCGTTTCCTTTCAATTCACGCCCTATGATGGGGCGTTAACAGTTGAAAAATGACTTTGTACAGGTCGTGAATTCAATGAATATCAGAAAGCACGATTTGCACGATAATCAAGGATAACAATCATATAATCTTGATAATAAAATCAGTAGGGTTGAGGATAAAGGATCATGCATTAATGTAATCAGGATTTCATATATAATCAGTTCTTAACATGGTTAATTCATGATTAAGTGAAATTAACGCCTGTGTACAGGGCGTCAAATATTAAATTGACGACCTGGTCAGGTTCGTGTCTTGTAAATTAGCGCCCTTGACAGGGGCGTCTCTTTCAAAATATTTCAGAAAACGCATGGAAACTATGATAACCGTATGCATGACATGCTTATATATATATATATATATCTTGCATTAATTTCATTTGGGCTACAGTAACTTGAGAAAACCTACCTTAATATGATTGAACTGACGAAGGGTTTGAAAGATCTGAAACTTCTACTGCAACCAATCAACCGCAGTAGCAGCAGGAGGAAGAAAATCTTTTTAAGAAGGAGTTCATTTTCGATGAAGAACACATGTTCTTGGTTTTGTCAATTTTTGCTGTAGATCCTACAGGGAAAGAAGAAACATATATTAGTTTCTTCAACTACCTAACGAGAGGATAAGGAAGAAAGAACATTACCTGGTTCTTTCGTAGGAGTTTCCCGACCTGTAAGAAGGAACATAAGATGACGAATCATTAGTTCTTCATGTAACCGAAGCAGAAAACAAAAGGAATTAGAAGAACATATGTTCTTCACGTACCGTGCAGCAGTCGTCCGTCCAAATAGATTTAGGGTTGGGTCGAACAGTTTATTTATAGGATTTAGGGGGTCCTATTAGGGTTAGAGTCCTAGTGGAAGTAATGCTTCCAATATAGAGTCCTTGCCCTATTTAAATACTTACTAGATTAACATAATCCTTCCCGGGATAAGCTCCCGTGTCGAACGGAACTCGAATGGAATTAACGACTTTGATCAGGGCGTCGATTCTTGAATTGACGACCTGGTTCAGGTCGTTTATTAAGAAGTGCCTTTCGTTAAGGCGTTTCTTTGTTTAAAACACGCCCAAGATAGGGGCGTTTCTTGGCCTTACCGTTTTTGGCGTTTAGAATTTTGACGCCGTGTTGTCAGGGCGTCCCTTCTTGAATCACGCCTTTGCTAGAGGCGTTTATAATTTAAATAGCGCCTTTATCCGAGGCGTTATTTTATATTGTTTTATTTATCTATTTATTTGATTTATTTTAAAATCTTTATTGTTATTAATATTTTATCAGGGTTGCTACATCCCTTGTCCACGACCAATGCCAGAAAAAGTCACAACAGTTGCTATGACACCCCTGCCTCCCAAGGGGAAAAAGAAGAAAATAATGATGAACACCTCTGGCTGGAACATCTTAATGAAAATGGGGTATCAGAATGGCAAAGGTCTAGGTGCCAATTGTCAAGGCAGGATTAGGCCTATTAAACCTCAGAAACTGATTACACGAGGTGGCCTAGGTTACAAAGGGCCAGGCAAGAACAAAGATGAACCATGGGCATTTATGACATCCACATTAAAAACAGATCGCCAACCACTCACTTGGACATTGAAGACACATTTCGTCACAGGTGGCTTTCAGAATAGTGAGAAAACTACCGTAATTACTTCCATATTAGACTGTCAAGATGTTCATGCTAGACAGTTTGCTCGTCATATTGCCCCGTTGGCCACATACAAAGCCTTGGAGTCCTTAAGGCCTGACAAGAGAAGGAAAATGGATGATCCAGAATGTGACTGGTACAGGTGGTTCGATATGCAGGATATTACTATTTCTTTGAGCCGCCTCTTCATGCCGACTGATCCGGAATGGCCACCACTTATTCATGAATTAATTGAGATGCCAGCTGCAATTACAGATAAGAGGCAACTGCTGAGTGACTACACTGATACTGGAGAGCCAGATGTTCCGTTTGAAAAGGGTTTCACCGTGGACAGGCTGTGGGCCGGCCTCTTTTCTCTCACTTCCATACATCCATCTGTGCTTGCTTCTCTATATTCTCATCGGTTTGGTCGCGTGCCAAGACCGCCTCCGATTATAATCAATTTGTCTCCAGATACAATCCAAGTTTCTCTCACAATTCCTTCTTCGCTCCTCGAGCGATTTTCTAAACTCTCCATCACGCCCCCGCACGGGCCATCACTGATTCAATCTTTCTCTGATCTGGCAATTTCCACTCCTCCTGCTATCCTCCCTTCACACTGCTTTCTTCTTGAAAAAGAAAATAAAAATGAAGAAAAAGACAAAAATGAAAAAAAAACGCCAAATTCCCAAATTTCTAAACCTCCATTTCTGTTGAGGAGACCTCCTATTTCTCTTCTGAGTGCGTCCCGACCCAGGGGCCGCTCCTTCAAGATTCATTGCTAAATCTTTTCTCCCCCTCTGGTGAGGGGACTTCCTCTGTATCACCTCTTGTATCCGCTTTTTCACTTCCTTCCCTTTCTTCTTCTAGTCGAGCTAGTTGCTCCTCCTCTTCTTCTGCTAACACTAACATTCAAGGGGTAGATTCACATAAGAAATCCAAGGGTAAGCAGGTTCCTCGTAGGTTTTTGTTGGAGTTAGCTATCAGATGCCAGGCTTGTTTAGCTCTTCCTGAATTTATAGAGAATCCAATCATCCTGCCAGAGTCAGAATGTGAGGATGCTGTTGTTTCTTATGAGGGTTTGGGTGTCTATGAAATCATGAATGATGAAGACCCTATTGAAGAGGGGGAAGAGAGCTATGAAGAATATGAGGACGAGGCTGATGCTTTTGCTAGTGGCATTAGACGATTTGACGAACCATCAGCCTCTGTAGAAGAGCCTACCAAAGAAATTAATTTGGGTACCGAGGAAGACCCTAGGATTGTCCTCATAAGCAAGAATTTACCGCCCTCCGAAGAGGAGGCGCTCATTTTGGTTCTTCAAGAATACAAGGACACGTTTGCATGGAGTTATGAAGATATGCCTGGTTTAGACCCTGCGCTCGTTGAACATCGCCTTACACTTAAGCCAGGGTCGGTCCCGGTCAAGCAACGGTTGAGACGTTTCCACCCTAATATGGCTTTAAAGATGAAAGAAGAGGTCGACAAGCTCCATAAGGCTAGATTTGTTAGAGTTGTCCTCTACCCCAATTGGGTGGCTAACATCATCCCGGTTATGAAGAAAGATGGAAAAGTTCAGATCTGTATAGACTTCCAGGACCTCAACCGCGCGTGTCCCAAAGATGACTTCGCCCTCCCTCATATTGATGTTTTGATCGATAACACGGCAGGATTTGAGACTCTCTCTTTTATGGATGGCTTCTCGGGTTACAATCAAATTCGTCTGGCTGAAGAAGATCAAGAGAAGACATCATTCACTACACCATGGGGTACTTATTGTTATGTGGTCATGCCTTTTGGACTTAAGAATGCTGGAGCCACCTATCAGAGGGATATGATGGTGATTTTTCACGACGTGATTCATATCTATATCGAGGTGTATGTGGACGACCTGGTTGTGAAATCAAGGACAAGGATTGAACATCCTGGGGTTCTAGCTAAGGTCTTGCAAAGATCACGAGAGTATCAGTTGAAGATGAACCCCAAGAAGTGCGTGGTTGGTGTTTCTTCAGGGAAGTTGCTTGGTTTCATTGTTAGCAAGAGGGGAATTGAAGTTGATCCCAACAAGGCAAAGGCCATTAGAAATATGCCTCCTCCCAAGAATTTGAAGGAAGTTCGAGGATTGATCGGGAGGTTGCAATTCATTCGCCGCTTCGTCTCCCAGCATTCACAAAGATGTAGGCCATTTTACGAGCTTACTAAGCCGGGAGTCAAGTTTAATTGGGATGACAAGTGTCAGGCAGCCTTTGACGGGTTGAAGGATTATTTGGCCAATCCTCTTGTCCTGAGGCCGCCGATTCCAGGCAAACCACTTATTCTCTATGTTTCTGTCCTGGATGACTCTGTAGGTGCTGTCTTAGCTCAAGTGGATGAAGAAGGTAAGGAGAGGGCGGCATACTATTTGTCTAAACTTCTTAACCCCTGTGAGCAGAAGTACTCAGCCATGGAGAAGACTTGTGCTGCTTTAGTCTGGGTAGTTCAGAAGTTAAAGCATTATTTCCTAGCTCACGAGGTTCACCTCATTGCACGCATGAACCCAATTAAATTCCTCCTTGAAAAATCTATCCTCACTGATCGATTAGCACGCTGGCAAAGCTTCCTCTCTCAGTTTGATATCACTTACATTCAGCAGAAAGCTATCAAAGGTTACGCCATTGCCGAACATCTTGCTCATCACCCTCTACCTCGTTTTGATCCTGTCAATTCAGAGTTTCCAGATGAAGAACTGATGTCCATTAATCAACCCCACGATCCTATGTGGACATTACATTTTGATGGAGCTCTAAATTCTCAAGGAAGAGGGATCGGCATGGTTCTTTTAACACCAGAAGGGGTCACCATCCCATTTGCTGCTCGGCTCACTTTCCCCGCCACCAATAATATAGCTGAGTATGAAGCTCTTTTGGCCGGTCTTCAAACCGCTCATCGATATGGTGTCACCCATTTGAGGATTGTGGGTGATAGTCAGCTTATTATGCGCCAAGTGTTGGTCAAGTGTCGTACTATCAATCCCAAGCTCAAACCCTACCAGGAACTCGCTTCAGCTTATGTCAAGCTCTTCACCAAATTGATCTTCATCCATGTTCCTCGTAGCCAAAATATCCTGGCCGACGCTCTTGCTTCTTTGGCCTCTGCTTTAGTCTTCCCTCCTGAGCGTGATTTTCATGTTCCTCTAATTCATCAGCGTGACACGCCAGCTATCAAGGATCGTGCATTCCTCGATATTAGGGATAAAGTGCTTGAAAAGGTTAAGCAGGAGGAATCTCTTAAAGGTAAAGAGGTCATGCTTCTAGACTGGGAAGAAGATTTGGCTGACGAAGAAAAGCCTTGGTATTATGAGATTGCCAGGTATTGCAATGATCAGTCCTATCCCGAGGAAGCCACCGCAGAAGAAAAGAAAGCAATTAGAAGAGTGGCTCAACGATATGTTTTGGTTGGAGGTGTGCTCTATAGGAGAGGGCTCACCGGTGTTTTATTAAGATGCCTCGAGGATGACGAATCTTGGAAAGTCGTGGAAGAGGCGCATTCTGGAGTGTGTGGTGGTCATGTGAATAGGTAGATGCTAGCTAAGAAGATCCTTAGGCTAGGTTTCTATTGGCCAACTCTAGAAGAGGATTGTTCCATCTATGTTCGAAGGTGTGTTAAGTGCCAACTGCACGCCGACAAGATTCATTCGCCTGCTTCTTCACTCCATCCTACGTCCTCCCCATGGCCTTTCTCCATGTGGGCTTTTGATATCATTGGACCTCTTGGTGATTCGAACCTCCTGACCAAGCAAAAATCATTCATCCTCATGGCAACGGAGTACTTCACCAAATGGGTGGAAGCAGAAGCTTACGTGGAGATCAAAGCGTCAACCGTCTGCAAGTTTATAATGAAGAACATCATCACGAGGTTCGGCATCCCGAGCACCATCGTCACCGAAAATGGACCTCAATTTATCTCTCAAGAAATCAAGGATCTCTGCAACAGGTATAACATTGCATTGCATCATTCTTCTCCCTGTTATCCGCAGGGCAATGGCCAAGCAGAGGCAACTAACAAAACTTTGATAAAAATTGTCAAAAAGACGTGTGAGGCTAATAAATTTTCGGATTGGCCAGACAAGCTAGTTGAAGCTCTCTGGGCCTATCGCACTTCCATTCGAACCCCTACTGGGCAAACCCCTTTCGCCCTTACTTATGGAATGAAGGTGGTAGTCCCTTATGAGATTCTTATTCCCTCTCTGCGAGTACAATTGGATAAGGAATTTTCTATTGATGAACGTCGTGAGTCACTCCTGGCCCAATTGGAACTCCTAGAAGAGAAGCGTCTGGTCGCCGCTGAGCATGCGCGCGTTTATCAAAACAGGCTCTCACGTTTTTATCAAAAGAAAGTAATTGAGAGAAAATTCAAAATCAGTGAGATGGTAATCAAGAGAATTTTTGTAAAGCCGGGTGGCCCTCGCTCAAAACTCTAACCCAATTGGGAAGGACCGTTTGTGATAAAAGACGTTGTTCCAGGCAATGCTTATAAATTGATTAATGCTGAAGGAGAAGAGTTAACTCACCCTTGGAACGGTTTGTATCTTAAGAAATACTACCCTTGATTCAAAATCCAAACAAAATAAAAATTGTTTCAAAAATCCAAAACAAAGTGGAATATTTCCAAAAATATATATATATATATAAATTCCAAAAAGCAAACAAAAAAAAATAAAAAAAAATAGAAGAGATCAAAATTGGTGCCATGGCACACGAAGGATCAAGGTCCGAAAGGTCGAAATTCAGAATTCATTCATCAGTCTTGCTAATTTAAAAGGGGGTTGACTCCTGCACATACTACACGCTTTATTCTTGAACTCAAGCAGTGCAAAATCCAATAGAAAGTCAAAAACCTGACTAAAAGTGAAAGGCAATACCCGTTCTTTTCTTCTTCGGCCCATAAGGGAGGAAGGGAGACCTCGAGGCAGACACGCCAAGCCTATCCGCCGCCCTAGTAGGTGGAAGTCAGGGCCCAAAAGGGAGCAAATGCCACAAAAGCCCAAGTACAATTAGGTTTATTTTCATCAATGCAAATCAATTCCAAAGTGAAAGTCAAGTTGTGAAAAGAAAAGCATGTCAAGAGGGTAAAGTCCCCGCAAGGAAAACCTTGGGCGTATGCATGCAATGTAAAAGAGGCAAAAAGGTAACAAATTTTCCTACGCCAAAGACCGAACCCCAACAGGCATAGGGTAGGGGAGGTAACTTTACCTTGAGCATCTCAGAATCCCTTATGGGCTTCCCTTATATTTTCTTCCATCCTTTCTATGTGGTAAGTCACGAACTGGCAGGATGGTCAAGACGGACTAAAGAAATTGCACTGTGCGAAATCTTGAATACAAGTCAACTATGACCACGTCAACCCCCTTTTAATTACTCAAGAAAGGTTAATGAATTTTAGATGGTGACCGTGTAGGACCCGTGGTCTTGATAGCCTTGACAACCTTTTTTTCGCAGAATAATTCAATTAACGCCTTTGTCTAAGGCGCTTTTTATATAATTAATGTCCTAGATTAGGTCGTCTCTTTATGAATAACGTCCCCACGCGGGTCGTTACTTTTTCAAAAGTCAGATTTCCTTTTCAAATTCACGCCGTCTTCTAGGGCGTCTCTATGCGAATCACGACCTACTCTAAAGCGCGTTTTTCAGGAAAAATAACAAAAAATATAAATAAGTGAAAGAAGAAAAAAAATGCATTTCTTCACGATGTATGCTTGCATGGGCATCTTTTATTTATGGTTGGCATATGCGTGCTGTGCATGAGGCATCTCCCCGTTATCAGCTATTTTATTTACCTTATTTAATTAAAGGCTTGGCCCCTTGACCCCTCATTAAGGTCAAAATATTACTACCCCTTGCTTATTGGGCAAGGGGCCAAGTCGAACAAATGAATTAACCTGTTTATTCAAGTGTGAACAGCAGCTACAGAAACAAGGCACAGTAAAGTGAACACGAAGAACATGGAAAGAAGAAAGTACACAAACACAAGGCCACAACCACACAAAGTGCTCAGGTAACAATGAAATCTCAATCTCATATATATATACATCATGAATATCTAAGTACAGGTGTGAGGGTGGAGGAGTACAAGTAAATCCCTCAGCTCTCACCTCCACCCTCCTCTCCCCTACTCTCAACCTCCTCCTCGCCGTCCCGAGCTGGCGCTGGTGGAGGAGGCATGGGCCCCCGTGAAGAAGCTGGAACCCAAACCTGACCCCCTACCTCGCTCCTCTCTCGGAGGGAAGAGCCCGCCACAAAGGTGGAGCTGGTGAAGGAGTACCCCGCAGCCCGTTCTCGCTCGCGCCCTCGCTGGAGACGCTCCTCAGACACCCGTAACCGCTCCTGAGAAAGGATCAACTGGGTCCTCGAGTCCGCCAGCTCTTGCTCGCGTGCTGCTACCTGCTCCTGGTACCGAGCACGCTCCGCCTGGTACTCCTCCCGCTCACGAGCACGCTCCTCGCGCTCCCGGGCACGCTCCCGTCGCTCCAGCTCAAGAGCCACCCGCAGCTCGGCCACGTCCTGAGGCAGCTCCTCTCGTCGCCTCAGGGACCTCTCTAGCTCTGAGATCCGCTGATCATGGATCGCCAACTCGGTACGTACCGCCTGAAGCTGAGTCGTCTGCAAATAGGTAAACAAATCATCAATTCCACAATTAATGCAATGATTCAATTCAAGCAATACATGATTTAAACCACTCACCTGTGTGCTCGTCGCGCGGAAGCCCTCATCAACGCAGGTAAGAGCGGCTCGAAGCTCCTCAGTGTGTAAAATGAATTTCATCAATGCACAATTATATAATCAATATTTGAATGGATCTGTGTTTTGGAATTTACCCGTGAAGCGAGGTCGCGCTCTGCTGCCTCAGCTCGTGCCACCGCTCCTGCTAGCTGCTCCGCCAGTGCAGTCACCTCTGCACTGGGCCCTCTTGAGCTGGAGGCCTCCCCTGGGTCTATCCTCACTGCTCCCTGCTGGGCACGCTGCATTCATTGAGATCGTCAGTGGCTAATCATCAACAATTCAACAAAAATATATACATGTGCATATAGGAATAATTTAAACACTCACCAGGGTCTCTAGGTCGGCCCGTGTGGCGGTCAGCTGGTCCTCCAGGCTGTGTAGATGGGCCTGGGCATCCATCGCCGCTATGTCCCTCGCATCCTGCATCCATTACATATTAGTCACATGATAGTCACATAAGCATTTGCATTTAATTTAGAAATAATTGCATTCATACATACCCCTAAGACCCTCATCTGGGGTCGGCCGGCGTAAACCTCCCAGTAGCGCCGGAGGTACTCGGAGCTGTCAGTCGCGCGAGAGGTGACTCTGGTCCCGCCACGCTACCAGTCGGCGTACTGCTCCTCGAACCGTACCCTCCAGTCGGTCACCTTCGTACGACCGCACGTCTTCTTCCCGATGCCGCGTGGCTCACCTACCTCTACCCACTCCTGGTGGAGGCCCAGCGTCCTCATCACCAACCTAAGCCGTAACGGCTCGATCTCGCTCAAGCAGTGAACCCAAAGCTCACGCTCAATGCGAGGACGGCCCGCTACGACCCACGGCTGGCCCTCGTCTGTCATCCCCTCATAGGGTCTCCACTACACCTGCATTCATAAACATACATGTCATCATTTCATCATCATCATAATAAATGCAAAATAAAGATGCATGACATTCATACATACCAGCGAGGGAGGGAAGTCGCGGAACTCTCTCCGTAAAACCCACAACTCGTAGCCGAGTGCGGCACCGAAGATGATCGGCACCCAGCGCCGTGCTAGAGGGAAAGCTCCCTCACCTCCAGGCCGTGGGTCAGCGCGCCCCATCGGCATGTAGAGATGGCTCGAAACCTGCATCCATGCATTGCATTAGGAAGGCATTCACATGCATAACAAAAATAAAAGAAAAGAAAAGAAGGAAAATGCATACCTGAAGAAAAGGTGAGAAGCCACTGACGGTCGTCTCTCGACCTTTCCCCGTGGACAAGTCGGCCATCATATGCGCCAGCAGAGCCGCTCCCCAGGCGTAGCTGCCAACTGCCTCCAGGTCCTCGAGTATCCCTAGAAATCAGCAGTTGATGACGTCGCCCTTTGTCCCGAGCAATAGCCTCCCGAGCAGCAGTAGTAAGAACCTCCTCAAGTCTCGGTCTGCTCTCTCCCTGTTAGCTGGGTCCTGGCAGTAGACTGCCCTAGCTCCGTCTATCAACCTCTGCGAGAACTGCTCTAGGGTCTCCCCTGATCTGTGCCTAGCATTCCCTAAACCCATCACTGTAGTAAGGTCGGTGCGGAAGATCGTCCTACACTCGCTAGGCGTCTCATAAACCATCTCCAATCCTAGCAACCTCTCGGTGAACTCGGTGTAGTCTGGGTAGGTGATCCCACTCACAGCCTCTCCATCTACCCTTAACCCCGTAATCCTAGCCACGTCCTCCAGGGTAGGAATCATGTGTCCCCAAGACATCAGGAATGCCCGGCTAGACCTATCCCATCTCTCCCGTAGAACCTGAATGAGTGGTAGGTCGGGTCTAACTGGCTCTATGCTAAGGAAGGCCCCGAACCCCATAGCATCTACCCTCGCTCTCTGGAACTCGGGGAGGCCGTAGTACGCTGCCCGGACCATGACCCAGGAGATGCGTGTCCTCATCAGCCCCTGCATGCATGAAATAAGTTTTTTTGGCTTAATTGTGTTGATTATTCATGCTTACTTCATTTTGATTGCCCCAGGTTGAATTTTGATGTTATTAGAGTTAACGACCTTCCTCATGTCGTTTTTCGTTGAATTGGCGCCCTTAAGGAGGGCGTGGTTCTATTTGTGCTTTAATATAACGACCTACCCTAGGTCATTTTTCTTCTGTGAAATGCCTCTGTGTTGGGCGTGTGTTTGTGGTTAATTTCTAAAAATCCTAAAAGGTTTTATCAATTCACGCCCTTGGGTGGGGCGTTTTTCCAATTGGGTTCGTTAATTAATCAAGAATTAATGAATGGGCGACCGCTGGTTTGGTCGTCTATTTTTGAATTGACGCCCTGGTGTGGGGCGTGGTTTCCAAATTTTTCAAAAAATGAAATAAAAAATAACAGCATGCGAGAATTGACAGCATAATATGAATTTAAATGGGCGACATGCTTTAGGGCATGTTCTCATGGGGTTAATTTATTTTTCAGGAAAATAATTTAATTAACGCCCTTGGGTTGGGCGTGTCTTTTGTAAAACGTGACGCCCCTGAGGGCGTATTCTTTCTGGGTTGCAGGGTTTCTACCCCGAGAGCTATGGAAATTACAGGAAAAATAAAAATATAAATATAAAAAAAAATGGGAATAGGGTTTGGGGGCCTACCTTCTTGTGCTTTGGTTCTGCCGGTTGGGGGCGTGGTTGACGTGGCCGCCGGAGTTGGCCGGGGCGTGGCACGATGGCCCTCGGTTGCTCTTCTTCATTTCTTTCTTCTTCTTCCTCGTCTGGTCCTTCTTCATTTCCTTCACCTTCTTCCTCGTTTTCTCCCTCTTCTCCAGCATCATCCCCTTCTTCCTCGCCTTGTCCTCCGGTATCGTCGTCGGCCGCCACGGCCTGTTCTTCCTCCGCCGCCGCGGGAGGGGCTTCCTCCTCGGCGTGGGCGTCTTCGCCCAGGTCCACCACCTCTGGGGCAGCCACCCTCTGCCGCTTCAAGCCTCCGCCGGCCATGGCTAGGGCTAGAAGGGAGAGAGATAGAGAGAGATTTGGGGAGGGGGTTCTCGGTTAGGGTTGCAGAAGAAAGGAAAGAGGGGAAATGGACGGAGGAAGAAGAAGGAAGGAGGGAAGTTAAGTCGAACGGTCAAAAAAGAAATCACGACTTAAGGAAGGCCGCGTATTGAGGAATCAACGACGGCCATCAAGGCGTTTCTTAATAATTGACGACGTTTCTTAAGGCGCTACTTTCGTGTGCATGGGAAATGATAACTGTCGTCAGACGCATTTAATGGTAATTGATTGATTTGATGGGAATAATCATTACTGTTTTTGAGTAACGACTATAATTGGGGCGTTACCTTGTTAAAACGTGGCTTTGCTAAGGGCGTTACTTTTGGAATTTCAACGAATGCTTTTGGGGAATTTGAATCAATTAACGCCCTATTCTAAGTCATTGTTTAGTTAACGCCTATCGGGGAAGGCGTCAAATGTGTGAACTGGAATGCTGAAAGCGACATTGTCGGAGGCGTCGTCTATAGAATTAACGACATTGCGAGAGGCGTTATTTGCAACAGAATCACACAACGTTGGAAGAGATCAATCAGAAACATAGTATAGATGGCTCAATCAAAGGAAATATCATTGATTTATTTAAGAAAAGATTACAATGTTTAATGAGCCACATTGGGCCTCAATTTTCTCAGAGCTATTACATATGTCTTCCACTGTTCTCTGTCTTCTTCTAAGCTCTCTACAGGTTGATAAGTCTTGCAGATTTTCCAGAGAGCTTGAACTGTTGTGCATTCTTCACCATCCTCATTGCCGCCTAGATCCCGTATCTTGATTGGAGGAAGATGAGAGGGATCTTCGAGGATTTGTCGTGGAAGCCCGAGTTGAGGGAGGCACCGGTGTGAATTATACAGAACGAATTCCGAAGCGCCTATGAGACGAAGGTCCGTCCCGGGAGAAAATCTTGCACGGATATCTTGAGTCTTGAGTATTCCCGGGGCGCAAGTAAAGAGATTCTTTGGCATTACTTTGAGATGCTCTCTCCATTCCACTCTCTTTTTGATTTGAGAAATTCGGTTCATCACTCTATTGCTTATTCCAAGTGAACCGGTCATATAAGAGAGTGGGCTTTTTGAGAAGATCCTTGAGGATTGTTGGGCTTCATCACATGGATCGAACTTGAAGTGGAAATCTACCCAACTAGAGAGTGCTAGCATGCATCCGTAGATGGGCCTTCCCATCGCCGCCGAGGTGAGCCCACTATAGAGATAGGCTAGAATAGCCGGTCCAACTCTATCTCCTTCCCATAAGCTAACTATGGCGCTTAATTGGGCCTCTTCTAGAAAGTCCTCCGTGGACGGGAATAAGATCGCTCCTGCTAAGCACACCACGAAGGCTTTTGCTACCCGCTCTATCTCCTCATCTTCTTTGGCTTGATCCGCTCTCTTGTACACCCATGAAGCGAGCTTTAGAAGGTTGATACCTTTGGTAGCTTTGATTTGGTTCACTAAGTTTGGGCTAGGAATCAAGTTTGTTAACAGTTCATGAGGAGAGATTGGTTTTGGCATGATGGCCATCTTTTCTTCATCTCCTTGCTTCGTTCTCTTCAAACCCAAGGTGATCTCCAATTCCTCTAATAAGATAGTGGCTTCAAAAGTTGAAAAGAGAAAGGTATGAGTGGAAGGGTGCCATATTTCAAGTAGAGCTCCTATGGCAGCCCAATCTAGATGAATCTGATCATAATGTTTGGCGTGGGTGATTAGGCCCAAAAGGTGCCATCTTGCAAGATAAATTCTCATGTCTGAAGAAAGCTTGGAAAGGATAAGGGGGAGCCACTTGTTTTTTGTAAATCTCCTAGCTCCTGGCACCAATGGATAGTCCTGTGGAAAATAATGAACAGAAAAGAATGCATGGACAGAAGAGAAAGTGAGCATGCAGGAACAGCAGAACGATTGAAAACATCTTTTGGTTTGGAGAAGTTAAGAGAAGAATAGAGGATACATTACTTGGTTCATAGAAATCATGTTGCTTATATGCCCATTGATATCAGTTAACTTGGGAGTGGAGAACTTGGACCTCTTAATCGCCCTCTCCATCTTCGGTTTCCAGGTTGCGGTGCCTGCAGAAGAACAGACAGAAGAAGAAGCAGTAGAACAGAGCTCGAAGGATTGCTTTGGTTGATTGGAATTGCCTTCCCTTTATAGAGGTCCGGGAGATCTTAAGGCTGTTCGGAGTTAGAGGTTGAGGGCTATTAGGACTGGGTTTGGCTGTCGATTTGGAAACGGAAGCTTGGGGTTAATTAACGCCTTTTGTTAGGACGTCAATTGTTGAATTGACGACCTTACTGAGGTCGTGTTTTATGTAACGCCCTTTAGTGGGTCGTTTCCTTCTTGAACTATCGATGTTGTTCACGCCTTGATAAAGGGCGTGTTTCTCATTTTGACGCCCTCACAATAAGGCGCCTTTCATGATTTTGACGCCGTGACATCTAGGCGTGTTTTTGTGAGTTTATGAATTTGGTTCTCTGGTTCTCTGAATATGATCTGATGAACTTAAGTGCTTTTAATTTTTCGAAATTGTTTTAATTAAGCACTTATGATCATTTTTTGGAAATTGAGGATTATTTTTAATCATGTGAGGACTAATGAGTTTCAAGTGCAGCAGAGTGCAGATTTCGAGACGCTTGGGTTGCTCATGGAAGTAACATCGCGCTCATCATCTTGTATTTATTTTCTGTAAGCATTTTTACTATATGGTATCTATGCCATTATAGTATATCAAGGACCTTGTGGTTCTGATGAACCTGGAATTTGAGTTCCCCTTCATCAAAAACAGTGATAATTCTAGGAGAATCTTGATCGCACGGATAGGCCATTGAGTCGTTAAAGGTCTGGGACGATGGTTCCGCTTTCTGAGTTGATGCGCGGACAAACGGGCTTCGGCTTAGTGTCAGCTCAGAAACTTGGATTCTTGACCAAATCTGGATGGCTTAGCAATATTATCCTTGATTATTTTCTATATTCTTAGTTTGTTTTAATCTTTTCTTTTAGCCCAACATGCATCATGTAGGACTTTGAGCTTCATGCTGAAAATTTTCATATTATGGTTGTAATGAAGGTCACTCGCTCTTGATTGAGTTGACATGAGATATTCCATTCCAAATCAAGTACTTTATTCTATCTGAAGCCGCTCAGGCTGATTCCTTGAAACATGTCCCTTTGTTGGATCTCCATCTCAATTCTATTTATCTTTCTGCAAATCTACCTTGGTTGTAGCACGTCCACATTGGCTGGTAACCGCTCTCCAATGGTCTTTCCCTGTCGTGCCCGCGTGCACACCTTTTACCTTACATTTTTATTTATTTAGTTTAATCTCCTTTATCCAACAAATCGATGTTTCCTTGGACTCACTCGGAGTTGTTTCACTTTGAATCTTGGAAAGATTTTCAATGCTTAGTGTCTGAGGCGTGTCACATCACACCTTGGCGTCTCCTTATCAGTTCACTCCACTTCATTCCGCTCGTCGCACTTTTCCTCCATTTCGTCTCACTCCCTTGTAAAGCAGACGCCAAGGCGGGGCAGCTGTAGACACGCCAAAATTGACGCTATGTTGATCAAATCTCATGTCACTATGTTGACGCCCCAATGTGAACTTCAATATTTCCATAATATGAAGTTTTTCTATTTTATGTGTGTTTTTGAGTTGGTCTTTGCATTTTTTTTGTGATTCGCGACCTAATGAGGGGCCTGTTTTATATAGCGACCTAACATAGGGCATGTTAAAAAGAAAGGACGACCAAATGTCAGGGCGTCAATTCCTGGTATTATCTGGTTTCAAAATAAATTCAAAATAAATTCAAATCATTGATTAAACGTCCTTCTTCAGTGCGTGTTTTCAATTAACACCTTTATCCCAGGCGTGTTCTCGTAATTTTCAAATAAAGTAAGTTTTATTGCCAAAATTTAATCCAAGAAGTGACGCCCTTGATCATGGTCGTGTTTTCAGTAACGTCTTGATGTAGGTCGTCAATTTGTGATTTGACGCCCTTCCGAAGGTCGTGTTTCACCTTTCGTGTCCTGCTTAAACTCGTCTTTCCTGGAGAGTTCCCTGCCTCCGTTGGTCTCCTTGCTCGAATTGGAGCTAGAGTCCTACCTTCTTTGATCATTGCCTAACCTTATCTTCCCAAATTTGAGCTTATCTTCGATTGAAATCCTATAAAAGGATGTTCTGGTCGATCGAGACTGAGGTTCAAGAGGTTGAAGAGTTCACGGGTTGAGAAGTTAGACGGGTCAGGGAGTTCAAATCAAACAGAGGTTTATAGTTTACAGGTTACAGAGCTTCGTCTTCCTCCTGTGCGATCGTTTGAAAGGGGCTTTGCTTCCTATGCTTCCTCTGCATCTACCCAGTCGCGTCCGCCCTTGGTTTCCCTTTACTGTCGTCAGGGACAGCAGGGTTTTTTATTTTGTTTGTATTGCTTTGTCTTCATCAACCGATCACCACTGTGTTTTTTTTTCTTTTGCGTTTGCATTAGTTCCATCATCACTGTCTTTTCTTCTTTTACGTTTGCATTAAGCTTCATCATATCTCCTCTCTCCCTGCTTCTTTAGGGGTTTTAAAAAAAACCAAAAATAAGGTGCGCATGTTTTTGTCCTTTTCCCATCCTCCTATCATCTTTGGATTGATACTACGTGCACTTGACTGATCCACTTCTCTTGGCTTGTTTTATTGTCTTTTTTTGCAAGGATAATCAATAAGGAAAAACCCTCTTCATCAGCCGGCCGATTGAAGGCGGAGGAGGAATTCACAATCTATCTCGCGTTCTATTTTTCACTAGGTATTCGCGATCTTCTTTATTTGTTATTGAGGTAACCCCTCTGGCGATCACTCTCCTTATAGCACCACGTGCTTATTTGCTTCTTTATCTTCATATCATCATCTCCATATTTATATTTTTTTCTTATATATAAAACTCCCCATGTTCATGTGTGGATTTATCACAATCTACAATGCTTGTGCCTAAGGGGCACAACATTGAACTCATTCCCGGAGTAGCACCTGTTTCAATAGCTCCCTACAGGATGTCCCTCACAAAACTTAAGGAGTTGAAGAAGCAGCTTCAGGAATTATTAGACAAAGGTTTCATTCGACCTAGCACATCCCCTTGGGGTGCGCTAGTTCTTTTTGTCAAGAAGAAGGATGGATCGCTCAGGCTCTGTATTGACTACCGGCGACTGAATCAACTCACAATTAAGAACAAATATCCATTGCCGCGTATTGATGAGCTCTTTGATCAACTTTCGGGAGCATAATATTTTTCCAAGATAGACCTCAGGTCAGGATACCACCAGCTCAGGATTAAGGATGAAGACATATAAAAAACTACTTTTCGAAGCCGTTATGGTCATTACGAGTTTGTTGTAATGTTGTTCGGTTAACCAATGCCCCCGCAACATTTATGGAACTCATGAATAAAGTTTTCCAGCCTTATCTAGACCAGTTTGTAGTCGTCTTTATTGATGACATTCTTATTTACTCCAAGACGAAGGAGGAACATGAAGAACATTGAAAATAGCCTTGTAGACTCTAAGAGAACACAAACTCTATGCCAAACTTAGTAAATGTGAGTTCTGGCTTAAGGAAGTCTCATTTCTTGGTCATATCATTTCAAAAGAGGTTATCATTATGGATCCTTCAAAAGTGGAAGCAATCAAGAACTGGAGCCGGCCAACGACCGTGTCAGAAGTAAGAAGCTTTCTAGGTCTGGCTGGGTATTACATGAGGTTTATTAAGGATTTTTTTAAGATTGTTGTTCCTTTGACAAGACTTACAAGAAAAGAAAATCCTTATTTATGGTCGAAGGAATGTGAAGAGAGTTTCCTAACTCTTAAGGAACATCTGACGACAGCCCCTATATTATCATTGCCCGTTGAGGGTAGTGGATTTGAAGTCTATACGGATGCATCTGACCTTGGCCTAGGGTGCGTTCTTATGCAAAACGGGAAAGTAATATGTTATTCTTCAAGACAGTTGAAGCGTCACGAAGAAAATTATCCTGTGCATTATTTAGAATTGGTGACTGTTATATTTGCCTTAAAAATTTGGCGTCACTACCTTTACGGAGAAAAGTTCACGGTCTACTCAGACCACAAAAGCTTGAAATATTTATTCTCCCAAAAGGAGCTGAATATGAGGCAAAGAAGATGGTTGGAATACCTAAAGGACTTTGATTTTGCTATCCAATATCATCCTGACAAGGCTAATGCTATAGCGGATGCACTCAATAAAAAACCAATGGGAAAGCTATCAACTCTCATGATTAGTATGACTAATCTCATCTCTCAATTTGCTCAGTTGAATTTAGATATTGACATGAAGAAGGAAGATTGTTTTATAGTCAATATTTGAACTCAACCTACATTAATAGAAGATCTAGTCAAGCTACAAGATAATGATCCAGTATTATTGGAGATTAAAGCCAATATTGAGCAAAGGCCAGATTTCTCTATTGATAGTGATGGAAGGTTGCTATTCAAAAGCCGGATTTGTATATCGGATCACGTTGATACTAAGAAACTGATCCTGGAAGAAGCTCATAGTTCCAAGTACACCATTCACCCTGGTGGTATTAAAATGTATCAAGATCTTAAAAGGAACTTCTGGTGGCCTAACATGAAAAGAGAAATAGCAGATTCCGTGTCCCGCTGTCTCACTTGTCAACAAGTAAAGGTAGAACATTTAAGATCAGCAGGTAAATGACACCCCTTGAATATTCCCGAATGGAAATGGGAAGGTATAGGGATAGATTTCATTATGGGTTTACCTAAAATAAGAGGTGGACACAATGGTATATGGGTAATCATAGACCGATTGACTAAGTTTGCACATTTTCTGCCAATGAAAAGTCGATGGTATGTGGATATTCTAGTAGCATTATACATAAGGGAAATCATCAAATTACATTGTGTCCCTATCACTATCATATCTGATCGAGATCCTCGATTCACATCACAGTTTAGGACCATCACAGGTGCTACAACATTCATTAGAGACCCGACTAAACTTTAGCACGACATTCCATCCACAAACTAATGGTCAAACTGAAAGGACCAATCAAGTGGTGGAAGATATGCTCAGAGCTTGTGCTATGGATTTTGGAGGTAGTTGGTATGATCACTTACCTCTAGTAGAATTTGCATACAACAATAGCTACCAAGCTAGTATCCAGATGGCACCATTTGAAGCTCTGTATGGAAGAAGCTGTCGATCACCGATATGCTAGAATGAAGTAGGGGAGAGACAATTTCTAGGCCTCGATATTATCAGAGATATTATTGAAAATATAAAGCTTATTCGAGAAAGACTCTAGATGGCACAAGATCGGCAGAAATCTTATGTTGATAATCGAAGGTGCGACTTGGAGTTCCAAGTGGGAGATCATGTGTATCTTAAAGTTTCTCTGGGTCGTGATATTCGAAGATTTGGTATTAAAGGCAAGCTTACCCCAAGATTCATTGGCCCATTTGAAATTCTAGAAAGGGTCGGTGAAGTGGCTTATCGACTGGCTTTGCCTCCACAACTAGTAGGAGTTCATGACGTATTCCATGTCTCAATGTTGAAGAAATATGTTTATGATCCTTTCCATGTCATCACCTACGATAATCTGGAGATTAAAAAAGATTTGACATATGAGCAAAAGCTAATTAGGATCATTGAACGAGAGGTACGTCAACTTCGGAATAAAAATATTCATGTGGTCAAGATCCAGTGGACAAAGTCAGGAGAAACATGGGAAACCGAGGAAGCTATGCGTAAAAGATTTTCAGAACTATTTAATTGTAAGTATACTCTCCATATAATCCATGTACTGAATTTGGAGATCAAATTCTCTTAAGTGGGGGAGGGTGTACTGCCCCGGAATTTTTATAAATTAATTTTGATATATTTAGGAATTTTCTGGAAATTGTCAAAGGCCCAAATGAAGTAATAAATGAATTTTGGCTTAAACAAGTCATTGTTCCGGCCCAATTATGATGAACAATTAACCTAGCCTATTTAAATAAAGCTCAAAGGATTTAAGGACCAAGCCCATGAAGTTTGGCCCATATTCTAGAAGATTAATTACCTTATTCACAGAATATAGAGATAAATATCCATGGATTAGATAATTAAGTGGATAATAGAATAAAAGAGTTTGAATTAATTCAAATTCGGCGACCAGGATCTGTAGCGGTCTATCGTGAAACTGCTACATGACAGTAAGTGGCCCATTAATCGACCGCTAATTCCTACCAGTTCCATGAGTAGAAGAAAGAGCAAAAAGATTAGATTTTTGATGGGTTATCACCTAGAGATCGAGGTGGGAGGACTAGTAACATCCCAAGGACTCTCAGTAGTCGACCTAAGGTTTAATAAGGACTCTAGGATCGTTCTAATCCTCAAACTCTAGCTAAACCCTATAAAAAGACCCTATATTTGACCTGCGCAACCCTTACGTTTTGCTCGCGTGAAATCAAGGTAAGAAGGTATTATTTTGGGTAAGTTATTTAGAAGTTTTTATTCTCAATACATAGGAATAACATCCCTCAAAATTTCGTGCTAGGAGATCAAGCACACAGGGAGTTAAAGGCGCTCAAATTTGCTGGTTCCACATTGGCGACCCAGGAAGCTTAGCAAAAGTCCGGTGAAGATCAGGTGATTAGGGAACCAAATCAAGGTAATTAGCAGTAGTGTCTTTATAACTTTTTGTTCCCCTTAGTATCTACTTCTTACCCTCCAAATTTCACGTCTATAGGTCAAGAGAGTAAGGAGTTAGAGCAGCTTGAATTTGCTGATTTACCACAGGAAGTGCAGAATTAGGATTGACTTCCAATCCAAAATTTTAAGCCTAAAGGCCTTAACAGAGGTAGGTCATCTCATGAATGGCTAAAATATCATTCTAGGGATAAAAGTCCTCTTGTTTCACTAGATTTCATGAACTATGCATCAAGAATTTCATATTTTATGCATATAGTATACATTCATGCATATTCTTACCCCTAAATAAGTTAAGAGGAACTTTCTTGTTGATTCACAGAAAACCCATGCATATTGTTAGCTTAACCTTCGTTCTATCATGATAGGAAAATTTATACATGTTGATTTCCAGACATGATGTGTTTTAGACATAGTTTCATCTTATTTATTTAAGTTTACTATCAGACGTTCTCTAGCGGCCTTGTCTTCGACCGCCAACCTTTTGAAGTGGCCCTACGATAAACCGCTATACACTCTATAAATTCAATTTTTATGAAACCTCTGGCGGACCATAGATAGACCGTTAAAGTTTCTCTGGCAGCCTTACGATGAACCACCAACTTTCTTTAATGGTTCTATAATAGACTGCCAATGTTCTGTTTTCTATCAACCCGAGATAGATTTAAGAGCAGCCCATTTAAACTTATAGATAAGCCTAGTTAACTATGTTCTAACATGTTTTAATGTTATTTACTACTCTGAGTTTTTATTTACTAATTCATAACAATGATGTCATGTTCTCTATGGTACTTAGGAATTATTTTAAGCATATGATAGTTTCATGCCCAAAAACCATATAATCTTATATTACATTATGGATTAAACGCTACGTTGGTTTATCACAGTACACATTCTCTTCTTATCTCAGAGTCATTTCTATAAGTACATGACATATATTCTGGTATATGACCATTAGTTACACTTTTGTACTATACGAACATAATCTTGGACTTGATGACCTCTCTTTCGGATATTTCTTCCAATAGACTAAGAAATCTTGTTTCAAGGCCTCCATAATTCTCCGCGAGCCTGGGATTCCCACTAGGACGTCGAGTTAGTTGTACCATTAAAGCCCAATTGTCCAGAAAGCACTACCGATGTTTTCTGAATTTCTGTCCAGTAACGGTTCAATACTCGACCGCTAAGGCCCATTAATAGTCCAGTATCTGACCGCCAAATTCCTTGAGTCCAAACTGATTTCTTTCTGGATTCAGCCCACTCTAGTGGCCCAATATCAGACCGCCATATCAATATAGCGGCCAAGTTATAGACAACTAAGTTCCCTGAATACTGTTGACCCAAGGTTTGACCCAAGGGTTAATATTCCTATGATTCTAGATTGACTAATGATAGTCTAGGAGTTGTAACCTTATTCAAAGACATCTAAGATAAAGTATGAAAGATAAAGAATGTACCGTTATGCTGTCGAATTTTCTCTCAGGCATAACTTAGTTATTAATACATTTCTAGAACTCATGAATCTATATTTGGTGCATTCTTATTTGATGTTGAGTCTTGAACATTCATTGAACTTATTACATGCGTGGCCAACTTTATTGCTATATACGTGGAAGTAGCTTGATTTATACTTGAAGATGCGGTTCGAGCACTGATTGTGTTCAAGAGCTCTATGCTAGCCCCCTCGGTTGATTGTCGGAAACGTACTATTATAAACCATGGGGTATGATGCTACTGGCGTCACATTGCGCTGGGAGTACTTTATTTATAAATAAGTGAAATTATCCACGGCTCTTGAAGTGAAAATATCCATAGAAATTCATGAAGTACTTATTACTAAGTGAAGAGTACATTCTTACTTGACTTGCTAGTACATTCTGGTTACATTCTTGTTCATGAAAGGCCATAATTACATTCTTGCTTGATCATGCTTGCTCAATCATATCTTAACTTGATCATGTCTTGTTACTTTGGTTTATTCACGTGATTTATTGCATTCGCATGATTTTACCTAATTCTTTAGAGCAAAAATGTTAATCACTTTAATATTACCTTCATGTTGATGCAAAGATACCTACTGGACAAGTGTGCTCATTACCTATTTTCCAATCTTTTCAGGAGATGCAAGTAGTTCGAATTCGGATTCGGATTCGAGTTATTCAAGTGATGGGTCCGAGAGCGAATGAAAGTCACATAAGATTAAGAGAAGACTTAGGAAGTCAATGATGTCTTGATCGAGTTCATGTAATTTTCTCTTTATTGAGTCAAATAGATTTAAGAAAGTTGAATAGTTGATGTACTTGAATCATTCTTATTATTAATAAATGTGAATGTTCGAGTAAATTATTGAGCAATTACTTTGTATGATTGTTATTGCGCTCTGGTTATTCTTGCTTACAAGAGGCTTACCATGCCGGTTGTTCATGTTTCCTGAGATTATCTTCTGCTGTATTAAAAGCTTGGGTGTGACATCGGTACTCTTGTGTTAGAGTCTCTATGTCTAGTGACCCTCCAATAGTCGTAGCCTGACGACACTTCCGTGCGTTAGCCCACCTTGGAGTGGTGGAGGGGCGAGTTCCCGATAGAGAAGGTTTGTAGGCAGGTTGTCGTGGGCCCCTTTCTCCAGCCGTTAGAGTCCGACGGGAGGGGAAAAACAGCTAGTGGCCTGGCTAAAGACATTGAGCTTGTGTGTGCACACGTGGTCAGGGGCGTTTGGACTAGCGTCGATGGGTGTGACCCTGACTAGTCACTCGTTATTGTTGTTCCTTGGTTCTTGGTTCGGTGTCACAGTTACCGCATTCGAGGTGAGTGGGAGATGCTTGAGGCATAGTGTAAGACGTCAGTGGACGCATCTGGCTTTTATACTAGTGAGGAGGTGCTTTTGTCACATGACACATGACTTGTGGCTTTGGTGACTAGTTCCCGTCATGGTTGACGTGACTCGTCGGGTAGTCTATATTTGGCTTCACCCTAGGTCAGTTTAGCCTACGTGACGGTGAGGTCGTGTATATGTTAGTGCTTTCAGACTGTGTGGTCTTGAGTTGGGTTTTTGTCTCAGTAGACGAGCATGCACGACTGAGGTGTCATGATGTTGTCCTGGCAGAGTAGCCAGAGTTTCCTTGTATCAGTTTCATGATTCCCGACTGTGAGTCTGGGGATCTATGTTCTTACGGATAGGAGTAGCTTGCGGCTCAACCGTGGTTCCTTCGACTTTCGTCGTGGCAGCTGTTACTTCCATTGTTGTTGCTGTTCCTGCTCCTGTTGTTACTGCTTTGCTTTTACTGCTTAGCATTGTTGTTACTACGTTGTTTCATGGTAGGGATCTATGGGACCCGTACTGAGCCAGTGAGAGGAGGCTCACCCCTAACTTTTCAGGTGTAGCTATTCTTCCTCCTGCTTGGAGGTGCTGTGCGGTGGTTCTTAGTTGCGAGCTTTGCCAGTGTCGGGCTTCCCTCGACTTGAGAGTATATTTTCTTTTCTATTGTATTGTACTTTGGTTGGGCTAGACTCTGTTGTAGCTTGTTAGCTACTGTAGTTTAATTTGTTTAATAGAAAATGTAATTTTATTCCTTCTATTTTAGCAATCCTGATCATAGTAATTTAATTGCTCACTGCTTTATCTGGAAGTTCAATGTACTTACACACTCCTTTCTATGCCTTCGAAGCTTTCCCGCTCTTGGGAGGCCTCACAGAATCCAAGTGGTATCGAGTTTACCTAGTATCCGGAGTCTGGGTCGTCACAGTTGGTATCAGAGCGTGTGTTCGTGGAAGTACATAAGAATTCGAGATATTGCAGTGCTCAGAGTCCATAAGGTCCAGTATAGTCGGCAGTTGGCATAGGTTTTGTGATTCTTTACCACTTTGCTTCTCGCATGAGAGCTTGTGTGTGCTATGTTTGTACTGTGCGAGGTGGTTCTGCTCTCGTCAGGATCTAATGGAGCGTTCTTCTTTCATCATGGTGTTGGCCTCGTTTGTGCTGTGCTTGGCAGAGCTCACCAGTAGGCGTGAATCTGTGGTGCGATGTTTAAGATTTTTCTTTGGCTTGCTCAGGTGGCTGATGGAATTATCATTGGTGTGATGGCTGTGCATGTTCTCTGAGGAGATTAATGTCATTTTGGCCATCCCTGCTTGAAGTTTGGTTAGCCCCTGAGGTGTTAAGGTTGTGTTGAGGTGGTTGTTTGGATGCCTTGTTTGAGAGAGTGCTCGGGCAAGCCTATGATTTCCTTCCTGGTGAGCTATTATTAGTCGAGCTCGGCTTTCTCATCCTCTCTTGTGGCGTCTTTTCGAGGTAAGCTTTGGAAGTGCTGTCTTGGTAAGGCCTTGTCCTGTGTGTCTGCTTTTATGTGGACTGTGTTAGTTCTGAACCTGATCTGCTCTTGTTTCGGCGGTGGCCTAGCTTTGGACCCAGTTTGTGAATTGGGGGCCGTTGTGCACCATGTTCGGCATGCCTTGTGTGGCGGCTTTGTGCTGTGAAGGTTCAGTAATTCTTTCGGGACGTGAGGATAAGCTGAGGCAAGTGCTTTTTGTGGCTTGTGTTGTGGCTCTTGGCATGATGGTATGCACTATGGCGACTTGTGATCGGCTATTAGCAGGATCGATACTCGAGGCGTGGTATATTGCAGTTTCGGGAATTGCGATGGCGCCGAGTGTATGCTTAGATGCGGATGCCAAGTTGTTTGTGATGCCTATGTGCGTGGTGTTGAGTGCGCAGCGTAAGCGTGTGGGCTTATAACCCACAAGTCGAGGATCATTTGGTTGGAAGATATTTATGACCGGCCGAGAGGATTGTTTCCTTAGTGTAACATTGTCTTGGCTATGTGTGCCTTGCTGTTGTTGGTTGCCGTGCCATTGCTTGAGGCATTGTAGTTGTTGGCACCAACGAGTTTTAGAATTGGGGAAATATGATGGCATATATGCTGGTTGAGTACCCTTTCTTTCTCTGTATTTCTTGGAAGTTGTGCTATAGAGTTTGTGGAATGCTATAAATCAAGCAAGTCATGCACTACAAGTCATGTCATGTCAAGTCAAGTACTATAGAGTTTGTGGAATGCTATAAATCAAGCAAGTCATGCACTTTGGTGCAATGCCACACCGTGATCAATATAGCTCCCAAGGGCACAAGTACTTTCGGGTGCTCCTCCCAGGACCAGATCGGGCCCTATATGCACAAGCATTGAGTCATATACCACCAATAATAGAAATAGCGCCCAAATGCGTGGTCGCCCATTCCTGTGAACAGTACATGCTCGATGAAATAGCGTCCATACACTGGTCGCTATATCAGTGAAATAGCGCCACTGACCTAGTCGCCAATTCCTTCTAGCGCCCAAGTCATTGTCGCCAATTACTGATAGAGAATAGACTTCTCAAAGAGGCTAGAAACAACGCTCAATGAGGGCTAAGACATCACGTTTCTTCAGAGTGACGTGACAAGACACGGTGTCATGGGTTTTTAGGGTACAACTTGCTCGACTGCCTTGAGGGAATCCAAGGCTAGCGTAGACTTACGGAGGTCTCTATGATGAAATCACCAGTCCGAAGGAAGGAATATCCCGCAGAGGGTTCAAACATCACTGAGAGTTAGTGTGTAATCGATAGTATCAAAACAGAAACCCCATCTACGGATGTGAGATGAGAGTGTCAATAGACCCACGATATGGGCCAAGAAATGTGATTAAATTGAGAGAAAAGAATTGGCGCCTTAGTAGAGGTCGCTATATCAGAAAATAGCGACTCTCTGGAGGGTCGCTCAATCTTATGTTTTTCAAAAATCCATTTTAAATTACTAAGAATTAGTGACTGTATGGATTGGCGCTAATTCTTGTAATTTTCTAGAATCAATAGAATTTAATTAAAATTGGCGATCGTTCACAACGGCGCCCAATCTTTAATTAACGTCTTCTGTAAGGTTGTGGAATAATAATTTCCATAGATTTCATTTTACTAATTACTTTACAAATCAGCGCCACTGTATAGGGGCGCTCATTCTTTAAATAGCGACGATGAGACAGTCACTCATTCTTTGTCTGATGCTATGCAACGGGCAGGTACATTTTTAGACACATAACACTGTTCATAAACTTGGAGTTCACATAATCAAGAAAGTAAAGACATGAATAGACAGAGAAAAATATCAGGATTCCAGGAACATGCTCATGTAATAATTTTAGCATGAGGTTACATTACTTTTTTTTTTTCATAAACGGCCGAAAATCATCTCAAAAATAAGGAACACCAACCAACAGTATCCCAGTTAACAAAAATTAAGATTGGGAAGCCCCGTTTTGTCGACCAGAATTGCTCCTCTAGTCGGGCGAGGGAGATCTCTCTCAATCTGGAAAATACGGTTGCCACCCGAGCGACAAGCAACTGCGACCAAGCTATCAGCCACGGAGTTGCCTTCCCTATACACATGTTTGATTGGGCATTTGAAGGACTGCAGAAGCATCATGATTCCTCGCCACCAGGGGAAAATGGACCAGTGTGGAGCGGATTGATTGAGGATCGCAAAAACAAGCACCGCACAGTCATAATAGATAACTGATAAATTGCTTCCCATCTCACGGGCGAGCTGGAGGCCGTCATGAAGCGCTCTTGCCTCAGCGATCAAGCTGGTACCATCACCATAGAAAAAGGAGAATCCCACCGTAAGGTTGCCAAATGTGCCTCTAACGCATCCACCTCCTCCACAGGGGCCTGGATTACCTCTGGAAGCTCCGTCAACATTAAGGCAGAAGTTCGAGCGCGGTGGCCACCATTTGACAATTTTTGGGAACTTAACTTTAACTTCAGGTTGGAGGTTAAAAGAATGAAGAAGCTGGGCATCACTATAAGATATAGTTTTAGCAAATTTGACAGTCTTAATAGCCTCAGCCATATTACTAGTGATAGAATTCTAAATTCTCCTCAAGGAAGGAGTGGCTCCTTCATACCTGGCAGCACAACAGACTTTCCAGATTTCCCAAACCAGCAGGATGGAAGCATATAGACTTGCAAATTGGATGGCAAACTGAGGGGAGGACTTGGAGATAAAGTTCCAGCACCGGATAGTAATATGGTTACTAAGATTAATTCTGGGGCTGATAAGAGGAGCAAGACAAGACCACAAGGCCACAACAAGATCGCTTTGAACGAACAAATGATTGAGGTCTTCTATTTGTGGGTGAAGACAGCAGGCACACTTGAAAACAAGACAGATGCCACAATCCGCCACTCGGCTGTCAACGGCAACAGCACGATGTATAATTTTCTAGGTAAAGAGGCAAGCCCGCGGGGAAAAGGCATTGTGCCACAAGTTCCTCCAGGCATTACATCGAACACCGTGGGACGCAATCATCCGATAGGCAGAGAAAGAGGTGAAACTGTCTGAGTTGTGGCCGGTCCAAATGCATATATCCTTTTCACTACTCATATCGACATTGGGCACTTCAATCGGAATGCTCATGTTTTGCCATAATGGGTGTTGCTGGTCCATTAGCATTTCACGAACACTGATACCCGGGTAATTACCAGCATTAGTTCCAGGCTTCAAGAGATGGATGAGGGGTTTGTCTCTTATCCAGGTGTCACCTGGAAAGTCAATATCCGCCCCATCTCCCTTGATCCACCTCGAATGACGAAGAACCAAATCCTTAGCTGGGATGAAAGTACTCTTTTTTATACCAGCTGGGAATTACCTCTGCTCCTCCTGGAGATGGTGCTTGAGAAAGCGGTACCGAGCAAAGCGAGACCACAAGGAATTACGATGTAAAATATTCCACAGCTACTTGACGGAAAGGGAAAGCTGGATGTCCTGAAGGCTCTTAAACCCCAAGCCCCCCTTCTCAATAGATTTCTGATGCTCCGACCATGCAACCCAATGCCTTTTGCTAGTATTCTCAGTAGCACTCGAGAAGAAATTGGCACACAGGGGATCCAGGTGCTTGTAAACTCCAGCAGGGATGTTGACGGAAGAGGCCAGGTAAATTGGCAGACTTCTGAGGACAATTTTGATTAAAACCACTCGACCTGCCTGCGATAGGACACTAGAGCTCCAGCCAGCCAAGCGGTTATTGAAGGCGTCAACGAGCGGAGCAAAATCTACAACATAGATATTAATTTTTAAGCATGTGGTATTTATTAAATACTTAAAGAGTTGGCGGCAGGGCTATGGTCGCGCATTAAAAGACGTACTGGACACTGTCACAAATTTATGAAAACTGGCGACTACTCACCCGGGCGTTCATTTAATAGGCACCTAAGCCAGGGTCGCTATTTTTATGAAGATAGGAAAAACCTAAAACTATAGAAAACTCAAGATCCTAACTATGAAAATGATATGTAAAGATTCTAATATGATCGTATATGCATGATCTATGATATCTGTTATCTTCTTGGGCTTTAGAACTTGAGAAAACCTACCTCTCGTGGTTGATTGGGACGACGAACGAAGAGAATATAAGAACACAGCAGCAACAACTACAACTGCAGTTGCAAGAATAGGATGGAGAAGCGGCAGTAGCTGCAGCGATAGAAGGAGATGCTTGTTCTTTCGAGCAGTAGCAAGAGAAAGAATCGGCAGGCTTCTTTCACGGCAGTAGTAATAGCAGCAACAGTAGTAGCAAGCACAACGGCAACTGCAGCGGCAACAACTCACCAGCGAGCAGAAGAGCAACAGAAGGAAGTAAAAGGCTTTCCCCCTTCACGTTCCCAAGCGAAAGAAGATGAGGACGCTGGGAAGCAATACGAGCAGCAGCAATATCTTGAGCTCGTTGATGGAGAGGTTTATTTATAGAGATTGATATCTCTGACTTCTAACAGGATTTAAGTTTCCCTATGTGTATCCTAAGAGGCTTAAACCTTCTCATGTTGATCTTCTCCTTTCCCAAACCACAGCCACTTTCCTGGTTGGGTTTAAAACCCTAAATCTTATTCGCATGCAAGCTTCATAGGGAATAAGATGTGTGTGTGTATATATATATATATATATATATATATATATATATATATATATATATATATAGGGGGGGTTATCCGGTGGTGCCAGCACCACCTGGTGCCGGCCCCACCCCCCTCTCAGCGCCCCCCCCCCATGCATTTATGAGGGGGGGCGAATGAGAGGGGGGGTGGGGCCAGCACCAGGTGGTGCCGGCACCACCGGATCATCTTAGGATACACATAGGGTATGGGGGGGAGCGCTAAGAGTTATGGGCTTTTAAGGCCCATTTGGGATTAATTACTTTATCCAATATATATATAGGAAGCCCATATGTGTGTGTTGGTTAAGGTCATTAAAGCCTATTATAATTATATTGGGTCTCACCTACGTGAGATTCATCCAGGCTTTAAGCGTATATGTGTTGAAGCCCAATAATGAGGGCTTGTGAGTTGCAAAACACTTACAATGTTGAAACCGTTCGAGGAATCTCTTCTTCATCGATTCTTCAGTCTCCCATGTGGCTTCTTGTTCTGAGCACTTGCTCCATTGTACTTTTATCATGGGAATAGTTTTGTTCCTTAACATACGAATCTCGCGATCAAGGATCTTCAAAGGCTTTTGTTCATATGTGAGATCCTTTTGTATCACCGGGTCGCCATGATCTATTATGTGGGATAGATCATGAACATACTTCTTGAGCATAGAAATATGAAATACATTATATACTTTGGATAGTTGTGGACGCAAGGCAATTCGATAGGCAACCTCGCCAACTCTTTCTAGCACTACGAAGGGACCAATATATCTTGGTGTAAGCTTGCCCTTCTAATACCTTGTCCTGGAGAAACATTAAGAAAGACGTGGTCTCCTACTTGGAATTTTAGGTCTCTCTTTCTAGTATCAGCGTAAGTCTTTTGTCTAGACTGAGCCATTTGGAGTCTTTCCCTAGTGAGTTGAATTTTCTCGATGGTATCCCTCACCATATCCGGGCCTAGTAGTTGCTTTTCGCCAACTTCATCCCAGCATAAGGGTGATCGGCAACTCCTTCCGTACAATGCCTCGAAAGGTGCCATTTGAATACATGCCTGGTAACTGTTGTTATAAGCAAACTCGACCAGAGACAAGTGATCATGCCAGCTTCCACCAAAATCAATGATACAAGCTCGTACCATGTCTTCTACAACTTGATTCGTTCTCTCAGTCTGACCATCCGTTTGAGGATGAAAAGCTGTACTAAAATTGAGTCTTATCCCCAACGAATGTTGTAGACCCTTCCAGAAATGAGAAGTGAAAAGCGGAACTCGGTCAGACATGATCGAAATAGGAACTCCATGTAGTCTAACTACTTCTTTAATGTACAAGGTAGCTAGAACATCAACTGACCATCGGCTCTTTATAGGCAAGAAGTGTGCTGACTTGGTCAACCGATCTACGATGACCCATATTCCATCATGTCCACCTTTAGATTTAGACAGACGCATAGTGAAGTCCATGCCGATATCCTCCCACTTCCACTTGGGAATATCTAAAGGATGTAGCTTACCGGCAGGCTTTTGGTGTTCTGCCTTGACTTGTTGGCATGTGAGACAGCGAGACACAAAGTCTACTACCTCCCTTTTCATGTTAGGCCACCAAAAGGTCCGTTTCAAGTCTTGGTACATCTTGGTAGATCTGGGATGAATTGTGTACCTTGATCGGTGAGCTTCTTCAAAAATTTTCTTTTTCAATTTTGGAAAATCCGTCACACAAGTCCTCTCTCGGAACAATAATCTTCCATCTGATGCTAGCTTGAAATCAGGTTGCTCTCCTAACTTGCCCTTAACTTCCACCAGCACCGAGTCATTGTCTTGAAGTCCTTTGATTTCAGAGAGTAAATCCAGTTGTATCCTCATGTGTGATAGGGTGATACACCCTTTCTCCTTGTATGTGTTTATATCCAATTTAGAGAATTATTCTAGTAACTTCCATTCTTGGACCATGTAGTTGGCCAATAACGCTCTCGGCTTTTGACTAAGGGCATCGGCTACGGTATTACCCTTTCCAAGATGATATTGTATAGTGAAGTCGAAGTCCTTGAGATACTCCAGCCAACGCCTTTGTCTCATGTTCAATTTCTTTTGAGAAAATAGATACCTGAGACTCTTGTGATCGGAGTACACGGTGAATTGTTCTCCACAGAGATACTGTCTCTAGATCTTTAAAGCAAATACTACCATGGCCAACTCTAAGTCGTGCACCGGGTAGTTTTTCTCATGCTTATTTAATTGTCGGGATGAGTAAGCAATGACTCTCCCTTGTTGCATTAACACACATCTGAGGCCAATGCCAGACGCATCAGTATATACCTCGAATTTCTCCCCTTCAGTTGGTAATGCCAAGACTGGGGCTGTTGTTAGATGATCCTTTGGCTTGAAAGCTCTTCTCGCATTCTTCATCCCACCTATAAGGAATCTCCTTGCAGGTCAGCCTAGTAAGAGGGACAGCGATCTTGGAAAAATCCTTGATGAATCACCGGTAATAGCCAGCTAGACCTAAGAAACTACGGATATCGGTTGCATTGGTCGGCCTTTCCCAATTCTTCACAGCCTCAACTTTCGATGGGTCAACAGAAATCCCATCCTTCGAGATCACATGCCCTAGGAAGGACACTTCCTCGAGCCAGAAGTCGCACTTGCTAAGTTTGGCGTAAAGTTGATTATTCCTCAATATTTGTAATGCCATCCTTAAGTGTTCTTCATGATCTTCTTCGGTCTTTGAATAAATCAATATGTCATCAATGAAGACCACTACAAATTGATCCAGATGGAGCCTAAATATGCTATTCATCAACTACATAAAG
Source organism: Amorphophallus konjac (assembly GCA_022559845.1). Lineage (NCBI taxonomy): Eukaryota > Viridiplantae > Streptophyta > Magnoliopsida > Alismatales > Araceae > Amorphophallus > Amorphophallus konjac. The sequence continues at coordinate 218,915,311 of CM040118.1, forward strand.
GCTGCAGGAGCATTCGTTAGTCCAAAAGGCATAACAACAAATTCGTAGTGCCCATACCTGCTCCGGAATGTGGTCTTATAAATGTCCTCATCGTAGATCCTTAGATGGTGGTATCCTGACCTGAGATCAATCTTTGAGAAATATTTGGATCCAGATATTTGATCAAATAATTCATCGATCCTTTGCAGTGGATATTTGTTCTTGATGGTAAGGTGGTTCAATTGCCGATAATTGATGCATAGTCTCATCGATCCATCCTTCTTCTTTAAAAATAACGCGGGCGCTCCCCATGGGGAAGTGCTCAGTCTGATGAATCCTTTCTTCAAAAGCTCCTTCAATTGCTCTTTAATTCCTTGAGCTCGGCGGGGGACATCCTATAAGATGCCTTAGAAATCGAACCAACACCACAGACAAGGTTGATGGTGAAGGCCACTTCTCTTTGTGAGAGTAATCCTGGCAAATCTTCAGGGAATACATCGGGAAACACCCGAACCACTCAGATGTCTTCTATCTTAGACACCTTCACTTCCTTGGCAGTCACAAATGCTATGAAAGCCACGCATCCTTTTCTTAAGAGCTTACTAGCTCGGAGGGCCGAAATAAGGGGTGACTTGTTTCGACTCCGAGGACTAATGTAGAGAAGTTTCGTGATTTCTTTAAAACTTACCTTGCCGTTACGGCAATCTACAACTGCCTTGTATGTGGATAGCCAATCGGCTCCTATCATAATCCTTCATGTCTAGGCATATTAGATCGGCAGGTAGATTTTTCCCTTTCACCATAACTTCACAATTTAGATAATGGTGTGAGATCTCGGATTCATTTCCGAGAGGGGTTGAAATAACTAGATCTATCCACTATGGTTCCATAGATAATGGATCAGCAAACTTCTTGGAAACAAAAGAATGCGACGCGCCGGTATCAAAAAAGACACGAGCAGACTTGGAACAAATCTTTAATGTACCTTCCACCAGTCCGCCTTCATCTTGCTCCGCTTCTTGAAGAGCTTGAAGACGTGCTTGCTTCTTCACCGGGTGCTTCTCGTCTCCGGCTTGATCATTTAGTAAGGGGTAGTCGGGAATCCGATGATCACGTCTCCCGCAATGGAGACAAGCTCCCAATCTCCTCCGACATTCTTCGGCCTTATGGCCGGCCTTGTCACAATGTTTGCACACCTCTTTGGAAGGTGTGGTAGTCATAGAAAAGGGCTTGTTAATCTTCTTGAATTTCTTCTCTTTGGAGGAATCTCCTCCGTTGCTTGACCTCTTCTTGTTGAATGAGGGTTTGAAGCTACCAGAGCTTGTGACGTGGTCCTTCTTATCCTTTCCACGGATCCGGTCGGACAACTCCGTGACGTCTTCTAATAGCTGGGCTCACCTTATCATCTCCGAATAGACTTGAATGTCCATCGGGGCTAATTGGGTAATGTATTGAGGCCTAAGCCCATTGAGAAATATTCTAGCTTTCATCTTCTCGGTACACACCAAGTGGGGTGCATACCTTGACAGACGAGAAAATTAGGCCTCGTACTTGGCCACAGATAGAGCCCGTTGTTTAAGCACAGAAAACTCCGCAGCCTTCTTCTCTTATATCCGGTCTGAGAAATACTTGCTATTGAAGTGTTCAACGAACTCGCCCCACGTGATATGTTCATGGGGTAATGAAGCTTCTACCGACTCCCACCAGAATCGGGCATCCCGCTCTAGTTGAAAAGTCACTAGTAGGACCTTTTCTTCATCCGTGCAATGCATGACACGGAATATACGTTCAATTTCCCTAATCCAGTGCTCGACATCATCGGGGTCGGTCGAACCAATGAACTTTGGTGGGTTCATGTTGCGAAAACTCCGGTGGAGATGTCCCAATCCACGGTTGGCTCCGCCCTGCTGGCTTGTTGTAGCACCTGGGTAAGACCTTGTACAGTACGTTGCATGTCACGCCATTGTGCACGTTCGGAGGCCATGATCCTACCAGAATTTAGTAACTATATTAATATATGATTAACCAAGATTCTAAGTCCCTAAGTAAACTTAACCCATGGCTCTACCCATCTCACCGGGTAAAGGTATAAACCCATCCTTGGACTTGGTTTCCTAGGAATTGAATATCCTAGGCTCTGATACCACAAAACTATCACGTCCCGAGCACGGAAGGAATCCGGTACGCGTGATGAGTTTATATCATTCATGTCAATCAGAGCATAAGGAATTCGACCTTATAGACAGAGATGCGTAAATTGCAAGATAACCAAATCCAATTTATTCATAATAACCATTAAAGTAAATCCATTACATAATCTCCTTCTTGAAACGAGTACTAAAGGACAATCTTGACTCAATAAAAGAAAGTTACATTGATTAACTCAAGAAATAAGAAAACGACACGGCTAGATAGATGCTTCTATGACTAGATGGATCCACGCTCTTTCCTCATTCCCCTTCCCATCCGATTGATTCTCATCATCGGAGTTATCTATAAAATAGAGGAAAACACTAGGTGAGCAAATGCTCAGTAAGAATTATATCTCAAGTACAAGCTTACTTTATGTAAATTACATGTTACATGAGCGCAAGTCTAGCTATGCATGTACGCATGACAAAGACGAGAGAGAGTAGAGTATCTGGAGTTAACGAACTAGCAAGATTTCAAGATATTCATGTAAAATGTATCAAGATGGTCAAGCCTGTAAATATATCAAGTCATATCAAGTGAATTGGTTATTATAATATCAAGCAAGTAAACACCTATTCCGGGCCACGCAAGTCATGTCAAGTTAACTCAAGTACTATTGAGTTTGTGGAATGTCATAAATCAAGATAGTCATGCACTTCGATGCAATGCCACACCGTGACCAATATAGCTCCCATAGGCACAAGTACTTTCGGGTGCTCCTCCGAGGACCAGATCGGGCCCTATATGCACAAGTATTGAGTCATGTATATTTTTGACATCCACTATAGTTATAGCCAATATAGAATTCCAAAGAATAGACCATGGTAGGATGATAAGGTAGACTTCACGAATGAGGGAGTTCAAGGGCAGAATTTTGAACAAGTAGGACATATTGATAAACCGTACAAAAAACGGTGACATGTCATAAAACTGGGTAATTGGCGCCCTCTCAATCGCCACCAATTACAGAAATAGCGCCCACATGCGTGGTCGCCCATTCCTGTGAATAGTACAGGCTCGATGAAATAGCATCCATACACTGGTCGCTATATCAGTGAAATAGCCCCACTAACCTGGTCGCCAATTCCTTCTGGCGCCCAAGTCATTGTCGCCAATTACTGACAGAGAACAAACTTCTCAAAGAGGTTAGAAACAACGCTCTATGAGGGCTAAGGCATCACGTTTCTTTAGAGTGACGTGACAAGACACGGTGTCATGGGTTTTTAGGGTACAACCTGCTCGGCTGTTTTGAGGGAATCCAAGGCTAGTGTAGACTTACGGAGGTCTCTATGATGAAATCACCAATCCGAAGGAAGGAATATCTCGCGGAGGGTTCAAACATCATCGAGAGTTAGTGTGTAATCGATAGTATCAAAACAAAAACCCCATCTACGGATGTGAGATGAGAGTGTCAATAGACCCGTGATACGGGCCAGGAAAACACGATAAAACATAGAAAAAAGAATTGGCACCTTAGCAGAGGTTGCTATATCAGAAAATAGCGGCTCTCTGGAGGGTCGCTCAATATTATATTTTTCAGAAATCCATTTTAAATTACTAAAAATTAGTGACTGTATGGATTAGCGCTAATTCTTGTAATTTTCTAGAATCAATATAATTTAATTAAAATTGGCGACCGTTCACAACGGCACCCAATCTTTAATTAACGTCTATTGTAAGGTCGCAGAATAATAATTTCCATATATTTCATTTTACTAATTATTTTACAAATCAACGCCATTGTATAGGGGCGCTCATCCTTTAAATAGCGACGATGAGACTGTCGCTCATTCTTTGTCTTCTGCTACGCATCGGGCAGGTACATTTTTAGACACATAACATTGTTCATAAACTTGGAGTTCACATAATCAAGAAAGTAAAGACATGAATACATAGAGAAAAATATCAAGATTCCAGGAACACGTTGTGGACGCACTTTTGGGATTACTTCTTTCGTTCAATTTGCTATTCGTTTGTTCGTTCGTTTATTCGGTTTATTTGTGCGTGGGTGTGTCAGTCACTTAGGTGATGATTTATTCGGGCTTCAATGAAGCCCTTGGTGCGCTCGATCTGACTAGTCAAGCGATTGTGTGTGTCGTGTCGGGATAGAGAACCTGCTGTGCCATAAAGGTCACGACGTTAATTACATCCCCTCAGAGAGGGGAAAACCCTTGATTGATCGTCAGGAAAAGTTGCCCTACGGCCTGAAATTCATATTAACGAAATGAGAGAACAAAATCTTGAGCTGCATTTAAACGGACCCCGCATCAGGGCATAAACGTTCATAGGTACATGTCGATCACTCGGGACCATTTCATATTCGGACGGGAGTCCGCATTTATAGCATAAAAGACGATGATAAAACTGTATAAATGTCTGCCGTGTATGCAGCAAGTTTAATGAGGGTGCGGGATTGGATCCCGCTAGAGACGGGTCAAGTTCGACGAACTATCGGCCCGAGGCAGCGCCGGATTGTGGCCATAACGAGATGGTTCCGAGGGTCCACGTTCGACTTAGCGGGGCGTCATTGATATTCTTTTCACACCGAGTCCGGGAGAGCGGAAGTTCTGAAACAATTCTTTGTTACACTGTTGGTTGTTAAATTTTATTATTTATTCATGCACGGGTGGTTTATTCGATTTATTTATTTTCACCCCCTTCTTTTTAATTGATTGATTGTTCCCCCTTTTGTAAAAGGCACGTCGATTTAAGGATAAAAGGGAGCGCGCCGATTCAGGGGTCTCATGGAGGGGCGCTGGTTTAAGATTGCATGGGGGCGCGCCGGTTTAAGGATAAATCAGTGGGCTCGCCTGTTTGTTTGAATGGGGAGGGCGTGCTGATTAAGGCAGCATCACAGGGGCGCGCCGGCTAAGGCAGCAGGCATGCGCGCGCTGGTTCAGGCCAAAAAGAGGGGGGGCACCGGTTTAAGATGGATTTAGGGAATTGGGTTTTGAGAGGAGAACTAAACCGACGCAATACCCTGGGGCACCGGATTAGGCCGTGCCGGATCAAGGGAAGATTCTGCAGGTTCTGGTTCTGCTCTGCTTTTGTTCACTTGGCCAGATAGGTTGATAGAAGGGTTAATAAAAAGATTTAAGTGTTTTGTTCTCTTGTCAAGATGGATTAGCAAGAAGGCTCACATGTTTTACTCGGCGATTTGTTGGGCAAATGTTCTGGAACCCAGAAGGCCCGTATTATGTCAAGTTTACAGTGATCTGAGCACGCATGGTTATTGTATGCAGAGAGTTGGTTTTGTTCATCTGTGTGTTGGTTCCTTATTCTTATCATTCACATTCCTGGAGAAAAATAGGTAGCATCTCCCCCGGACTGGGGTTTGCGAGGTGTGAAATGGGGGATCATCAAACGGAATACTACAGGATGACTCCCAAAATGCGGATGAGCCAAAGATGGCTGTCCGATGACCCAGAGGTGATTGTAGAAGCCCGAGGACTAGCCGTTCTAACAACTCACGGGCCGTAGCTCCAGAGGAGTTTCTTAGGGACAGATGTTCACCATGAAAGGCTATAGATGTTCACCCTTCAGATGCAATTGGCCAAAAAGAAGCTCCCCCACCGAGCTGTCCCTATGGATAGCAGGATCATTGACTGTGGGATTCAAATGGCCTCTAGATGCAAGTGCTGCTCCCTCCCATGCCAAGAAGACCTTGACCATGTCTTTATTTCTGGTGAATTGGCTTCTGAGCTGTGGGGTTGGGTATCCCCCCTGATCAGTAACAGAGTCTGGTTAAGTGATCATATCATAGCCTGTCTTTAGAATCTCATTTCTGTTTCTAATATGCAGTCTACCTTGAGCTTTATTGGGATGCTTGTTGTTATATTGATGCTATGGGAAATCTGGAAATGTAGATGTGTAGCCAGATTTGATGGTGTTATTATAAACCATGCTGCCATTAAAAGAAGAATAATATCCTCTATCTCCATGGCTCTGGACAGGTTAAATTTCCACAGGCCACTGTCCCCTGCCCAACTCAGATGCCTTGCTATCTTTGATCTGTACCCCCGGGTTGTTACCAAATAGCCCATTGTGGTCTTTTGCAAGTTGGTTGTGCAGGGTTATACCTTGCATCTTGATGGGGCATCGAATGATAATCCTGGCAGATGTAGGGGAGGAGGCTGCATTAGAGATGTTGCAGGAAGATTGTTGGTAGCCTTTGCCTTCTCCTATGGCATTAGATACAACCTGGTAGCTGAGACAAGAGCCCTGCATGATGGCTTAGCCGTTGCAAAGCAGTGTGGCATAAGATTGGCTGCTATTTACTCAGACTGTGCAGTACTTGTGGAGGCAGCAAGGAAGGGTGAAGCTCCCAGCTGGATGACCATCCCATGGTGGAAGAGGACCCTATTGTTACTTCAGGAAAGTGGAAGTCAGCTTTAGCATATCTATAAGGAGGGGAATCAAGTGGCAGACTCTTTGGCGTCCTTTGCATGTAATGCTTCTGCCAATTCCGTTTTTATCCGAGATGGGGATCTTCCATGGTCGGCCAGGGGGGGCCTTAGGGTGAACAGGGCAGGACTGCCTGCCTTCCGTTCTTAGTCTATTCTGGTTGAATTTGTTAGTCTTGCTTTTATTTTTGTTATTTTTTAAGGGCCTTTGTTGTGTGCCTCATTGCTCCTCAGAGGTATGCCCCTTGGATTCTGTACTTTACTCAACTTATAGTAATAAAATCTAGGGCCCTGGTGCAGCCTGGGGGAGTGAGCACATTCTTACTCTCTGAGGGAGGGTGCACTCGACCAGCACCTGCTCCAGCTTGGCCAGTCTTTCCTTAAAAAAAATATTCACCCTTCAAATGGGTCCCCTCAAAATCCATGCCACGGAGAGGCAGACTTCTAAGAGCCATGAGCGATTAGAAGATGGGGAGAGGGGAAGAAACTGACGAGGTAGAACATAATATATATCTTTATAAGAGGCTTTCTTTTCATTCACTCATAAGCGAGGGGAGAAACAAAATACAGGAGGGGGGATCTACCCCATGACCAAGAAAAAAATAGCAGGAGAGGAAATGTAAGTACATCGGTGGGAGGGGAGTAGAGCACACGCTCCTTCCCCAAGCTCACCTCCCTTCTCTCACACTCACTCCCTTTTCTTCGCTTCACAGGCGAAGGTGGATGGATCTTCTTTTCTCTTAGGCTAGCCTCTCTTCTCTCTCCACCATCCAGCTAACCCACCTTTCAGTCCCGTCGAACAGGCAGCATATATATAGGACGGGTTGCCTTTTCTTCGAACGGAAGGAACTCCCGCCACTTCTCTTTGTCTACCAGATGAGTGGAGTTGACCTGTTACGGTGGCATCCAGTGATTCACGTAGTACGTTGGCACCCGTCCGAGGATAGGATGTTTGCATCTTTGTCAGGAGCTCTACTGTTGCTAGCCAACGTCGTTGCTCGCCTTCGCCGTTGCTACCGTCGTGCTGTCGACTTGGGGTGTACATGGCTCCACGCTCCTTAAATGGTTATGGGACAGGAGTTGAATGCTCTATTCTTCACCTCTGCGCACGAACTTGTAGGAAAATAGAGTGTCACGGTTCGGATGGGATGGCCATGGGTTAAACCGGCGCGGTAGGGGGCGCGCGGGTTTAGACTCTATATCATTAGCACGCTGGTTTGATTGCACTATAGGGCATGCTGGTTCAATGCACAGGAGAGGGGCGCGCCAGTTTAAGATCAACAGAGGGGCGCACAGGTTTAAGCGGGATGGAACCGGTTTAGTGGCTTCATCGACCCCGTGCCAACCCGGTTTAGTGTTTGACATCCAGTGCTGCTTTAGTTTCCCTGCGCCGCTCTCGGAGTGTTTATTCCGAATTTCCCAGGCTTTGGTTTACAATTTTGAGTGATTTTTGACACATGTCGAACCCATGTCAGATTACTCTGGTTTCTTCCTGATTTGACCTTCGGTAGTGTGGGTCGTGCCCTTGACCTTGCTCCCTGCCCGTGGGGAGTGTCTTCATAGAGTGAGCAACCACTCAAAGTATTTTCACCCTCATTGGGCAGTTCCTCGACCTTCTAAGGACCTTTCCGTCATGACGTGTGCCCTGATTGGGTCACTCAGATTTTTCACTGATTCAGCCTTCAGCACTTTGTTTTGAGGGGCAAGGGCTATTTCTTTAGCTTGAGAAGCTTCCTTATCGGGTAGCAGACCACCAGGTGTGTTCTCGTCCTGATCAGACGAGATATGAGGTTTGTTCGGCCTCTCCGTCCTCGACTTGCTCTCGGGTGCCGGGACGCTCATGTTGTATGATCATTTTTGACGTCCACACATGCTCATGCAATAATTTTAGCATCAAGTTACATAGACATTAATTTTTAAGGATGTGGTATTTATTAAATACTTAAAGAGTTGGCGGCAGGGCTATGGTCGCTCATTAAAAGATGCCCTGGATACTGTCGCAAATTCAGCAAAACAGGCGACTGCACACGCGAGCGTTCATTTAATAGGTACCCATGCCAGGGTCGCTATTTTTATGCAGATAGGAAAAACCTAAAACTATAGAAAACCCAAAATCCTGACTATGAAAATGATATGTAAAGATTCTAATATGATCATATATGCATGATCTATGCTATTTGTTATCTTCTTGGGCTTTAGAACTTGAGAAAACCTACCTCTTGTGGTTGATTGGGATGACGAATGAAGAGAATATAAGAACACAGCAGCAGCAACTGCAGTTGCAAGAATAGGATGGAGAAGCGACAACAGCTGCAGCGATAGAAGGAGATGCTTGTTCTTTAGAGCAGCAATAAGAGAAAGAAGCGGAATGCTTTTGTCACGACAGTAGTACTAGCAGTAACTGCAGTAGCAAGCACAACGGCAACTACAGTGGCAGCAACTCACCAGCGGGAGTAGCAGAAGAGCAATAGAAGGAAGGAAAAGGCTTTCCCCCTTCACGTTCCCAAGCGAAGGAAGATGAGGACGCAGGGAACCAATACGAGTAGCAGCAGTAGCCTGAGCTCGTCGATGGAGAGGTTTATTTATAGAGATTGATATCTCTGACTTCTAACGGGATTTAAGTTTCCCTATGTGAATCCTAATAGGCTTAAACCTTCTCATGTTGATCTTCTCCTTTCCCAAACCACAGCCACTTTCCTGGTTGGGTTTAAAACCCTAAATCCTATTCGCTTACAAGCTTCGTAGGGAATAATATGTATATATATGTAGGAAGCCCATATGTGTGTGTGGGCTAAGGTCATTAAAGCCTATTATAATTATATTGGGTCTCACCTACGTGAGACTCATCTAGGCTTCAAGCGTATATGTGTTGAAGCCCAATAATGAGGGCTTGTGAGTTCGATATTTATATTTTATTTATTTTATTTGGAAGATTTATTTATTGATTCCTATATTTATCCCGGTTGCTACAGGAGCTGACCTGAGGCATGATCGCGCGAGAATCGGAGCGTGGCGAAGGTGCGATCCCATTCGTGGATTCGATGCCGATGTGGGTTGTTCGTGTGATGGTTTTCGGCGTGGTTTGGCTGTTTCGGCACGCGAGATCTTCGGTGGAGGTAGGGGGATGGATACCCTATTGATTTCCTGCTTCCTCTTGTGATTTGTAGCCGAACGGTGTGAGTTTGAGCTGGTTTTCCAGCTTGAAGGGCGAAAGCATGTTTCGGGGGTGTGAGCCGTGATCGCCGATTTTTAGTTTAAATGGTATCATTTAAACCCCCGGAATGTTGGGATTCAATTCTCACCAGTTTAAGTCCGTTTGAGCATGATTTGGAGCCGGTATGAGGCCACATACCCACGTGACTCGTTTTGGGTCGATTCGTTTTTAGCGGTTTTGTGGTTGGTTTGATCCCTTTCGGCTTGTGGAAGGTTGATATCGAGTCTATGTGTGTTTCCCCAATCGTTCCGGGATGATTGGGGCGTGGAAAGACCAAGTTTTGAGCCTTCCTATGGTTTTCGCACAAGTAGGAAGTAGCGGTCAAACCAGAGACCGCTACTTGGAGAAACGGTCTAAGGAGGACCGCTATCTGGCTCGTAAAAGGGTTTTATGTTGGTTTTCGGTTGTGGTCTCATGACTGAACGCAACATTGGTAGTGGCGGCCCTGGGCTGACCGCTGCTTTCGTGTAACGGTCGAAGGGAGACTATTATCTTGTTTCAACTGTTTTAAGTCGGTTCGGGATAGCGGTCTAGCTCCCGACTGTAAATTTGTAGTGGCGGCCCTAGGATTACAGCAATTCCTAGAAATGGTCCCAGGGAGATTGTTATTTGGTTAAGTCGGTTCCTAGTAGCGGCCGTGCGACTGACCGTCTTTTGAAGAAATGGTCAGGCAAAGGACCGCCACTAGGTTGGCTTATCATGAGCTTTCGAGGCGGTTTGGAGATGGCAGTCTGGCCATGACCGCCAACTTCAAGAGACGGCCAAAAGAGGACCGTCACTTCCAAGAGACAGCCCTGGGTAGACCGTTTCCTGCCTGTTCTTTTCTGCGAGTAGCGGCTAGGCAATGACCGCCATTTCCTGTTTGTGGCCATAGGGGTAACCGCCACTTGTTCAAAGCGTTCTTTTGTGTTGGTTTGGCTTCCGGTTGTTGGGCTTCGGCCCCTTGGTTGGCCCATTATTCCACGGATGTCTTGGACGTCCTATGAGGGCTGTGACCATGTTATAGGGTGTCTGGGAGTGCCAATTTACCGAGCAGTGTTTCGTGTTGTTTTGAGAGTCATTATGGTTTATGGTCAACCCGGTTGTGACCCAATAGTTGACACGTGACCTCGTGACTATCCCGACTATCCTGTGAGGATCGAGACTGGTTTTGGACACTTGGAGGTATCATCTTATGATGCGGGACGGGACGCGAACCTTGGACTCTAGCTCGCGGACGTCCCTATGCGAGGGAAACGCGAGATCTGCGCAGTTGTGGAACCGGTAATGAGTCGGGTAGTCAACTCTCTTTCATGCCCGGATCAGGTCACGGGACGGGTTTCACTCTCTCTCGCAGCAGTGATAAAAATATCGGGCTAGATTAACCTATCACTCTAGCAGCGGCATATGAAAATATACGAGTAAAGCAAAATGCCGAGAGGGGAGCGGAAACGATACCTCCACGCTACCGGGCGTGGGGAAGACGACCCCGGCCAAGAATGGTGACACCCGATACAGTAAATGTTAATAATTACATAAGTGATTTTAAGGCCCACTCCACGCAAGGAGGTAACAGGCCATAACAGCGGTCCAGGAGTGTCGATTCTGGGTTGAGGGGCAGCACGTTGCAGGGGTTCCTCGCGGTTGAAGACAGCAAGTCCAGATCTATGATTTGCAGGCGGCAGGATAGCGTACGAGGGCGTCCAAAGGGACGTCATCCTCCTGGGATCTTCTGAAGGCGGCGCTTGGCTGGGACGATGGAGGGACGTCCCTGGCCGACTCCCAGAAGTGGCGGTCGCTGAATCAGAGCTTTAATATATTATTGGAAATTATTTCCCAACACCTTCTTTCTGGCCTGGCTCGGAGCAAGAATGCACGCCTCAACGAAAAGAATTTTTGCACCCAGATCCGATGTCGGATCGAGGAAAAATTGGTACCAATGGATAGAGGACTCAAAGGGCTACAACATATAATTATTTCAGATCCACCCAGTAGACAGATTAGAAATGAAAATGAATGTGGGTTGCAGTTATTTCTGGCTCAGAATCATAGACACACAGGGCAGAACAAGATCTGTTTGAAAATGAATTTTGACCGAGGGGAAGGTGGTAGATCTGGGAGCTGGGGATTTTATGGGAGATGGAAGGGGATGTGGGGGACGTGCAGGAATTTTTAAGGATTTTTCTGATGAGGGTTGAAGGGTGGGAAAATGGAGGAACTGGATACTATCACGCAGGTCTGCAGAATGGCAGATTGCGTAGGGTGAATAATAAAAGTCGGAAAAAAGGGTAAACGGTGGTGGAATGAAACAAAATTTATATGGATGGGAAGCTAACACGAAGGGGAACAATCTCTCAAAATCTCAGCTCAATCGGAGCTATGAACCGGGAGAACTGACCTATTCTTTAGGCTGTTGTTCTGGATTTCGGGGTTCAGGACAGCAAGGTGGAGGGTGGCTTGTGGCGGCTCGTTGGCGGCATGAATGGCGGCGGCGGCGGAGATGGCTGAGCTTCACACCCAGGGGAAGAGATAAACCTTGGAATCCACCAAGTTTTTGTAGGGAATCTACCC